>OZ014427.1:11694732-12968906 GCA_963966015.1 Aphidecta obliterata
GCTCTTGTTGTTTATGAGAAAAGGAGAGAGATTATTAAAAAACCCAAAATAATTTCTTGATCAGAAGGAAATAATTTCTTCTTTATTAGTGCATTTGTATAAAAGCTAGTCTGAAATATTTCCTTTTTAAATCCTCTGTCCTTTTTTAGGCGTTCTGTTCTATGAACAAGAAATGTATTGATTTCATCAGAATATATATTTTTGGACTACTTGGGTGAAGATCTAAAAACATTCAGAAAGTTAATTCTGATGTGCATAAATGAATGAAAAAAAGGTGACAAAGCAAGCTTTTATTAGTTGTTTATGAGAAAAGAATAGAGATTATAAAAAACCCAAAAACAATTTCTTTCTTCGAAGGAAATAATATCTTCTTTTTCAGTGCATTTGTGTAAAAGCTAATCTGAAATATTTTCCTTTCTTATTCTATTGTCCTTTTCAAGGCGCTCATCTTTATGAACAAGAGCGTTATCATTTTGCCCAACTCACTGAAATGTTCGAATTTTGAGCCGAGGAATTCTTGGTCGAATTCAATTCCGTCGGTCTATTTGGAATTTGTCAGGGGTAATCAATAAACGAATTCGCCGAAGGTTTGCGGAGATGAAGCCATATGAATTTTTTTCCCGAAAATTCGAAAAATACCGATCCAATCGAATTGAAACTTTGTAGGTTGTAAGATATCCACAATAAAGTTCTTCTGAAATTTCGCGACGATCGTATTACGAGCAGAAAATTTTTTTTTCCGAAAACATTAAAATCTCTTGAACTATATTCCCCATATCCTGCTGAAATTTGTGTCTACATATGGGACTCCGATGAAATAGATTATAATTATACACGTGAAAGGAAAATTGAGTTTTTCTCATCTGGTGTTAGAAATTTCATAATAACTCAGTGATTCCAAGTTTATTAAAATAAAACATCATTATTTGTCACTCTGAGGATTGGTTTTGTCCACAAAATCGATCGATCGACATTTTTGATAATTTCGAAATACCTGGATGGGTGACCGCTTTGGCGAAAAATTCAAACAGGAGAGCAGAACTGACTTCTAATTTTTTTTATTCAACCTTCAGAATCCACACTACAAAAAAATTCAAGTTTTATCTTTGGGAATAATAAAAAAAAAAAATTGTTGTTTTTTCTTTGGATATCCGAAGCCTTGGTTCGTTAATTCATTGTCTCGACAATTTTGTTATTCATTTTCGTCACAAATCAAACTTTCAAATCTTTTGTGAATGCAGAACCACCAAAGGAAACTACGATACATAAAATTCAAGACAAAAATGATGCAGATCTAAAATGTCATCCTTTCATGATAGGAGAAATGATTATATCCTGAGCCCCAAAGCGAAAAATGTTCTTTATAAATTTGTCTGTTTGTCACAACGTAGCTCCCAAAAAGATGGTCCGATGCGGATTGTGTTTTTTTCATTCGAAGGGAGGTTTATTCAAGATGGTTCTTAGCCATGTCCGATGAAATTATTTCAGCCGTGCGAAAACTTCTGGTGTTGGAGGTCCCTATTCGTGATACGAGTGTCATTTAAGCATGTCAATCTTGCTCGACCCAGCAGTAACACGTTCCAATTCAGATTGATATCGTGTTCCATTTCATAGGGATCTGTTGACATTAACATGTGTCCATCCAGGTTAACAGTTCTGCAAGGCAACGATCCAATCAAATCTCAGCATCGATTTTCAATAACGTGACCCAAGTGCAAACCTTTCGCATTTTGGGCCTAAGGGTGTAATTAGCTGACATGAATGAAGCGTTACCAACACTGATTAGCCCAATACAAATTCGGGTTCAGCTGGCGCCTCGTCGGTTGTTCCGATATAATCGCTGAACAATATTTGCGAAATGCAACCGGAATGCGAACGCAATTATTGTTGTGAGGCATTATTTGCGAAATGTCCAACATGCACCGATTCCATTTTCACTTTAGAATTATTTATTTATTCCATAATTCTAGGTTTCTTGGGCATCACGAAAAACGCAGTGACATTGAAAGTAAAAGTTGAAATATCTTCAATTTCCAACATAAAAGCTCCCCTTCTACTCGTAATAGTTCGCGAGTTATAAAATTTCGAATACCAATTATTCAGCCTCCCTCCGATTTATCCCTTTGAAATCGAATATCTAATAAGCCTTCATGTGAAATTTCCAACGTTTTTCATCAAAGGCCACCTATAATACCCCGCTGGCTGCAGGAACTGTCCTAGAAATTGCATTAATGGGACGACGAAGTGACACATAAATTATAAAGTCCTGAATAACTGAATTTCGCCCGAATGGAAACGATTCAGGAATGAGGGTCGGGGATTAAGATGTTTCAGTCGATAACGAAAGGATGTTTGCCCTGAGAACCCAGATATAGAAGGATCCACCGTGAGGCATTTATTGAAGAAATTAACAATCCGAGTTATCGTGTTTGCGTGGAACACCAATTTCATGGGTTTGCATTGTTCTGGCCTCCTCTGTCGTATTCTAAATTGGATACTTGTTCTACACGAGGAAGGGTTGGAGGCTGGGGTAGAGTGGATTTACTCAGACCATGGTTTCATTTCCATCTGATCCCCTTATTAAAAATGCTCGAATTTCACCCGAAGGTTCATTATTTCCACAACGGTTCATTCTTCATCAAATATTTCAACTTACACCCAAGAAAGACCTGTAAAAAGGGTAAATATTTGATGTCAGTGTGATATTTTTTCCATAAACTTCAAGAGATGAAATCACAGAATTATCAAATTTTCCACACCAGATCAGAAAAACTCAAATTTCTTTTCACGTGGCACAACCTCATTTTATCGATGTCCCGAATGTAGACAAATAGTTTCAACAGGATATGCCGAATAGTTTTCGAAATACCGAAGTTTTTGAATTTTTTTTTTTTTTAATCTTCAGGTGTTACCATCTTCATTTCATATGAACCTTCGTTATTATCTATCCTTCTATCAGCTTTTACGAATTTTTACGGTGCGAATAATTTAAGTGATCCAACTTTTTTGAAGAAAAATTAATATGGCGTTTAAAATGAATAACAACCGGAATTTTCATCATATATCCTATCAATTCAAACCATCAAAAGTCATTGTCGAAATGCAGGAGCGGAAAAGGTCTCGCGAATTAAATATTGTAAAATTTGTGAAAGTCGGGAGCTTTTGCGCTCTTGTTTGGAGTCATCGCCAGAGCGGTCACCCATGCAGGTATTTCGAAATTTACGAAAATACAAAGAAATGCTTTTAAACTACTGAAAGTGAGCGTATTTATTTATTTCTATATTTATATGGGTATATTTCGGCCGAACTGGCCGTCAGTGTGATAGTTTTTTCCATAAACTTCAAGAGATTATCAAAAAATCATCAAATTTTCCACACCCTATCAGAAAAACTCGAATTTCCTGTAGAATGTAGACACATAATTCCAACAGGATATGGCGAATAGTTTTCGAGATATCAATTTTTTTGAATTTTTTGTCAAATCTTCTAGTGGTACCATCTTCACAAGATTTCATATGAACCTTTGTTATCATCCCAGCTTTTTACGAATTTTTTACCATTCAACTCGAACGAGATACAGAAAAATCTCATTTAATCAATATTTCGATGTCTATGGATCATACAATTTTCCTTTTGTTACATCGTGAACGTAAACGACCACCTGTATAGTAGTTTTCTTGCGCTCGCGCTGCAAGGTCTTCTCATTTGTCTGACCATAGTCAAAAATTACTTCGTAAGTCTCCGAGAGAGTCATGTTCCGTCGTAGAAAACCTCAAAATTCGTCTGAGTTATCGCCGCATTCGGGCAAAACCGAATCGTCTGATCTTCACCATTGTGTCTTCTGTTTAAGTGACATTGAGCAACGTTAAGTTAAGTGCCCTTAGCTCTTTTAATCGAGAAAGTTATTTGGATGCCAGTTTCCATGAAATTGCGTGAAGTTTTTCCTTTTAACAGTAACTTTTTATTTAGTGTCAGATGTTCTTCGGAACTTAAATATTGTTCCTCGGTTTCTAGGTTCTTCATCGAAGATAGTCAAAGAATTAATTTGGAAATAAGTATTTAACTATGTTAGTGGTTCACTCAAACAATTACGTCACAAAGAAACCAATATATCGACAATACATTTCTTGCGGAGGATTCTTTGAAATTGGATACAGACACAGATAAATTTATTTTATTGCGCTGTGGTAGTTCTTTTTCAGGATTATGTAGCACCATAGGAAGGTAATAAAAGAACTAGGAAATAAACACAATTATATATATTTGCGGTTTCTAGAAAATTGTCATTCTTCCTCAAGGAAAGATGAAAATATCGTTTCGTCGTATTTTCGGCCGTCGGTGTGACAAATGATGTCATTTAATATTCTTAAATTCGACAGATGGAATCAATTTTCTTTTCAAGTGGAACTGAATTTTTATGTAGGTAACTTATTTTCTGAGATAACGAATTTTTCAGGAAGTTTTTTTTTATTCTTCGAGTGATCCACATAAACCTTCTTGTCGTTATTTCACAACTAACTACAGAGTTTCAAATCGATCTTATCGGGATTTATCGGATTATTGAGAAAAAAATTCAGATGGCTATATCCACGAAATCTTTCGGCGATTTTGGTCCATTTGCGAACTCAACCGGCGCATTCAGACCTCGACCTAACCCTTGAAATTTCAAAACTTCAGACTTCAGTTAGGAATCGTGTTCGCGGACGGATGGACGGAGGGACATTCTTGAGCGCTCGTTCTACTCACACGAGAGCTTTATAATTTCGTCACGATGTCTGTATTTTTCGAATTTTCAGCCGATAATGGTCTCAATCGACAAGGTTCGACCCACTGAATACGAATCCGTCGAAAAATTCGAGTCTGTCCGTCCGGCCGTCCGTCCGTATACACGATAACTCTCGAACGGAACGACCTAGAAACTTGAAATTTTCAGGGTAGATTGGAATCTCGAATGACGCGGTTCAGTTCGTTATTGGGCAAAATTCGACCGGGGGTTCCGTAAAGATGGTCGTTTGAAATTTACTTTTCTTGATAATTTCGAAACTACGGATTCGATCGTGACGAAATTTTGTAGTTTAATGAAGAATGATATATTCAAGCTACATTTCTTCCAGATCGCTCAACCAGAACCAATTTAAATTCCAACGAATTGAAGGAAAAAGCCTTATATTTCTGTAACAGCTGATTCGGCATAATTGAGAAAAAAATTTTGTTGACAGCTGTCAAAAATGTCTTCAAATGGTTTTTTAAGGTGGAAAATGCAAATCTACCTACAAGGTGGATGAACGAGCGCTCAAAAGCTCCTGACTTTACGGCAGTGCTTTTCAATTTTTCAATGTAGAAAACTGAAACATTGAGAGAATACTATCTTTATCCTACAGGGCAATGGAAGGTGTAGTTGAAATAGCTTGTGTTTCATCGTCGATGCAATCAATCGGCAGGCCTCAAACTGCGACACACTCATATTCGACGAAGGGGAAGGCTCCCATCCATCTTTCGCCTGTGTAAGGATGAGAGATCGTCCGGGAAATCCTGGGATTTCAGTAGGAGGAACAGGGACGACGGACCAGGCGTACCTACAACCCCGTAAGTCCCATAGCAGCCGCAGATGATTCATGGGAATGATCCACCTAGTTTTACTGTATGTTGAATGATTTATGAAATCGCTTAGAGTAATTTCCATTCCGGAATAATCTACAATCAAGTTGGATTACTTGGGCGGCCGAAATGAAATATGCGGCCATCCAATAGCCGGGCCCGAATTTTCGATAAATTGCCATTTTTACAAGCGAATGATTACTAGAACGGATTGCGCACTCTATCATTCTTATGTGAAGATTTGAAAGTTCAGCGCGCTCATTTGCATGATCCCACCGCTGGCCCGCCTAGGACTTCCTAGAGGATGCTCCGAGGGTTCGATCGGAATACGTTTTCAATCTCCTTTTGCATACAGTGTGTCAATTTTGTATTGAACCGGAGAGAAAACCACCCTCGATGGTTATGATAGTTTTCTCTATTTTATTACACTGAGTGACAAGGAAGAAAAATGACAGATATATTTGAAACGACTTTTGAGGAACGAACAAATATTACAATTGAGCCGACTTAGTGTGTCATGCACTCATCTGTGAAGGTCATCCAATTCCTCTCATGGGTAATTTCGGACTCTTCCACCACGGCCACATTGATAAGGCGACGGCGATGCGACAGCGATTCCATAAGATCCCGAGAATGTTCCAAGGGCTCGATCGGAATACGTTTTCAATCTTATTTTGCATTCAGTGTGTGAATTTTGTATTGACCCAAAGAGGAAACCACCCTCGATGGCTCTGTTAATTTTCTTTGTTTTATTATACTGAGTGACAAGGAAGAAAAATACCCAGATATAGTGAGGGAATGAACAATATTCGGAAAGACTTGTTAGGAACTAACAAATATTATCAACAATTGAGTCGATTAAATGTGCCGTGCACTCATCTGTGAAGGTCATCCAATTCCTCTCATGGGTAATTTCGGACTCTTCCACTACGGCCACATTGATAAGGCGACGGCGATGCGACAGCGATTCCATAAGATCCCGAGAATGTTCTAAGGGCTCGATCGGAATACGTTTTCAATCTTATTTTGCATACAGTGTGTCAATTTTGTATTGAACCGGAGAGAAAACCACCCTCGATGGTTATGATAGTTTTCTCTATTTTATTACACTGAGTGACAAGGAAGAAAAATGACAGATATATTTGAAACGACTTTTGAGGAACGAACAAATATTACAATTGAGCCGACTTAGTGTGTCATGCACTCATCTGTGAAGGTCATCCAATTCCTCTCATGGGTCGACGATACGACAACGATTCCATAAGATCCCGCGAATGTTCTAAGAGCTCGATCGGAATACGTTTTCAATCTTATTTTGCATTCAGTTTGTGAATTTTGTATTGACCCAAAGAGGAAACCACCCTCGATGGCTCTGTTAATTTTCTTTGTTTTATTATACTGAGTGACAAGGGAGAAAAATACCCAGATATAGTGAGTGAATGAACAATATTCGAAAATACTTTTTAGGAACTAACAAATATTATCAACAATTGAGTCGACTAAATGTGCCATGCACTCATCTGTGAAAGTCATCCAATTCCTCTCATGGGTAATTTCGGACTCTTCCATCACGGCCACATTGATAAGGCGACGACGATACGACAGCGATTCCATAAGATCCCGCGAATGTTCTAAGGGCTCGATCGGAATACGTTTTCAATCTTATTTTGCATTCAGTTTGTGAATTTTGTATTGACCCAAAGAGAAAACCACCCTCGATGGCTCTGTTAATTTTCTTTGTTTTATTATACTGAGTGACAAGGGACAAAAATACCCAGATATAGTGAGTGAATGAACAATATTCGAAAAGACTTTTTAGGAACTAACAAATATTATCAACAATTGAGTCGACTAAATGTGCCATGCACTCATCTGTGAAGGTCATCCAATTCCTCTCATGGGTAATTTCGAACTCTTCCACCACGGCCACATTGATAAGGCGACGGCGATGCGACAGCGATTCCATAAGATCCCGAGAATGTTCTAAGGGCTCGATCGGAATACGTTTTCAATCTTATTTTGCATTCAGTATGTGAATTTTGTATTGACCCAAAGAGGAAACCACCCTCGATGGCTCTGTTAATTTTCTTTGTTTTATTATACTGAGTGACAAGGAAGAAAAATACCCAGATATAGTGAGTGAATGAACAATATTCGAAAAGACTTTTTAGGAACTAACAAATATTATCAACAATTGAGTCGACTAAATGTGCCATGCACTCATCTGTGAAGGTCATCCAATTCCTCTCATGGGTAATTTCGGACTCTTCCACCACGGCTACATTGATAAGGCGACGGCAATGCGACAGCGATTCCATAAGATCCCGAGAATGTACTAAGGGCTCGATCGGAATACGTTTTCAATCTTATTTTGCATTCAGTGTGTGAATTTTGTATTGACCCAAAGAGGAAATCACCCTCGATGGCTCTGTTAATTTTCTTTGTTTTATTATACTGAGTGACAAGGAAGAAACATACCCAGATATAGTGAGTGAATGAACAATATTCGAAAAGACTTTTTAGGAACTAACAAATATTATCAACAATTGAGTCGACTAAATGTGCCATGCACTCATCTGTGAAGGTCATCCAATTCCTCTCATGGGTAATTTCGGACTCTTCCACCACGGCCACATTGATAAGGCGACGGCGATGCGACAGCGATTCCATAAGATCCCGGGAATGTTCTAAGGGCTCGATCGGAATACGTTTTCAATCTTATTTTGCATTCAGTGTCTGAATTTTGTATTGACCCAATTTTTCTAACCAATGGCTGAACTGCTAGAGGGAAAAATAACATTCCGGACAACTTCAGGAGTTCATATCTCAACAACAAATTATTGGAAGAAGTTTATCTGAAATTTCGATTTCATTTTTGAAAACCCACATATGTGCCTGAATTTTGTTCATGTCTCAGTCACACGTACTGCCAATAGTGTCCGAGTTGAATGGCTATAACATACGAACAGACATGACAAAATTGTAAAGGTTCCTTTTTCTGCTATTTTAGTTAAAGAACCCTTGGAAAAGAGTGGAAATAATGAAACTAAAAATTCATTCCTTGTGCGATTTCTATGGAAGAGTCGGGAAAACATGTGACGCACGATGCCAAATGAAGAGCAAAAACCTCCTCGGTGGCTATAAAGTTTCCGATGTTGAGCCTCAAAAATGCCCGTTTCCTGCTCAAAATACGGATAAACAAAGCGCCGCTACCGTGAAATCGCGGATGAAGACCGCGCGAACGAAGAGGAATAACCCGCATAAATCACAAGGGGGTAGGAAAAAAACCCGGCAACACCCACCCTCCCTGACAGAAACAATCCCACAAATTCGAAAAAATTCCAAACGGCTGAGTTTCTTTCGACGCAGTATCAACCCCATAATTGAATACTGTCGTCAAGCAGGAATTAGCAATAAAATACCCGATCGAACGTAAATTGAACCCTTTTCGTGAAATAGTGCGAGCCCGGAATGGCCCCAGGTCGTTTCGTACCGATTGTTTCCTCAAGTCCGCCGTTGTTTGTCCTTCTCCGATCATTGAGTGGATACGTGACTAAAAGCAAATATTCCGGGAGTGAGGTTAGGGTCCTACTTGACAACACTGCGAGTGTGTGAATGTGACTTCTTCAACGCCACGAGGGTGGTTCGGAACGAAAATTCTAGTCACCGATTGGAAAGGTTGTTTCCTTCATCCAGAATTTCCTGTTAGAAAGGAGGGGATTACGAGTTCTTGTATATTCGATAACTTGAGAACTTAACCTAAAAACTGATTGTGAAGTAGCAAGTGACATTGAAATGAGAATGTTCTTTCTCTTTACAACAGAAAATCGGTTTGAGCTGTTGATTGTGGGTACAGCGAGAAGAAGGACAAATTTCACTCGGCGATTTTGGTAGGGGTGAAATAGTGGGTTTCGAGCCACTAGGAGGAACATTACTCTGAATACCAAAGAGAGCATGTCAAGCATAACTCTGGCAACAGGCACATTGCTCATGAAAGCAGGAGTATTGCCTTTGCTTCCTCTTCTTCTTCTTCTTATTCTTAAGTGGCAATGTAAGCACCATGCAGGAAATTGTGACACCTCATGTTTTACCCTACATTCGGCCCCTTTGCAATTCACTTTTTCATCAAGATATGCCTGACCAAACGTTAGGAGAATTATCTACTTTGAACAAGTCAATTTGTTTGTTGATCCATAGGTCTTTCACTCATTGAGCACATTTATGGGTAGCAGATTACTGATTTTACCTCAACCTCCACAGACATTGGCAGACTTTCATCATGAGTAGCCTAAGATACTACACCTAAGGAGGAAGTCGATCACAAAAGTATGTCCAGACGTTTTCAGTTCTTCGGTCTTATTTCCCAAACGGTGCGTTATACAACATAACTTACTGTATACAGAATGGAAGCCTTTAAAATTCTCTACAAAATTTTTTCGTTAATTTTTTTTTGTTACTTCAACAGTTCATGGAATATCCGCAGCTGAATGTTACTAAAAAACGACAAGTGCATGAAAGCCCCAATATTCGACAAGGAATCCTTTTTCGCACTGATTTGGTAACATCCTGTATAGTCCAGCCTTAGCTTCTTCTTCTTGAGTGGCAATATAAGCACCATGTAAGAAATTGTAACACCTCATGTTTTACGCTACCTTCGGCCCCTTTGCAATTCACTTTTCCATCAAGATATTGTCTGACCAAACGTAAGGAGAATTATCTTGGACTACTTTGAACCAAACCAAGTCAATTTTTTTGTTAATCCATAGGTCTTTCACCCATTGAGCACATTTATGGGTAACAGATTACTGAATTGACCTCAACCTCCACAGACTTGGGCAGACCTTCATTATAAGTTACAGGAAGCCTAAGATACCACACCTGAGGAGGAAGTCGATCACCCCATTGAAAGTATGTCCAGACGTTTTCAGTTCTTCGGTCTTATTTCCCAAACGGTGCGTCATACAATAAAACTTACTGTATACAGAATGGAAGCCTTCAATTCTCTACAAGATTTTTTCTTTACTTTTTTTGTAACTTCAACAGTTTATGAGATATCCGCAGCTGAATGTTACTTATCAACGACAAGTGCATAAAAGACCTCATTTTCAACAAGGAATCTTCTTTCGCAATGATTTGGCAACATCCTGTATAGCCCAGCCTTTGCTTCTTCATCTTCTTCTTCTCGAGTGGCAATATAAGCACCATGCAGGAAATTTTGACACCTCATGTTTTACCCTACCTTCGCCCCCTTTGCAATTCACTTTTCCATCAAGATATTGTCTGACCAAACGTAAGGAGAATTATCTTGGACTACTTTGAACAAAACCGAGTCAATTTGTTTGTTAATCCATAGGTCTTTCACCCATTGAGCATATTTATGGGTAACAGATTACTGAATTAACCTCAACCTTTACAGAGTTTGGCAGACATTCATCAAAGCTTTCAGTATGTTTACCTCTTAAATTCTCTGACTACATTCCCGAATAAAAAATGTTTCCCTGCAAATTTTTTTTCTACAAATTCTTCATTGACAGGACACTTCCCTGCGCCCTTTTACTTGTGAACCTACATCCTAAGAAGTCTATTCAACATAAAAGAAAATACTCAACATCAAAATAAAATAGGTTCCTAGTAGAGTGAAATATGCTGTACCTCAGAGGTTGTTTTGTCCACTAGTCTCCTTCAAACCGTAACGTAACAAAATGTTCTGGCGCGTTCTTGTAACGCGATGCAGCGTCCGTTACGTGCGAAATTCCAGTGAAACGTGATGGTCAAAGCGAAAAAAGCGTCGGCGTTAGTGAACGTACTTATCGAAGCGAAACGAACGTTGGAAAATTTCCCTAATTCTGGACGCCCGACTAACTAACGAACGAATTGAAACACTTGGGGAATAGGGATAGAGAGGAGAAGTGCCTATAGTGGAGCTATAAAGGCTTAATACGTTGTGGACGAGCTGCTGCGTTCTAACGGACATCCAGGACCCCAATCCCGCCGCCATTTGATATTTCCAAAATTTACAGTACGTATATTGTGCAAAAAAAAATAAGTGTGTTATATATTTGGCTTAAGGAACTTCAATTGGAGGGGGACCGAGAAAACGGTAAGAATAACGGACTCGTTCAAGTATCGCGACAAAGTTTCCGTCTTAAGACGACAGAACTCAAGCTTAAGATCGCTAACTGCTTCAAAGTTATATGCTTTGTATATCTGTATATCATAACCTTCCTATCTGTTATAAGGGATGAAAACGGTGTTTTATACCAAAGTATAAGATATTGGTGGTTGAAGCATCGTAATTGTAAAAAGAAATAACCAGATAAGATAAAACGCTTCAGCTATAGAAAATTACAAGACAAAAATACCAACGAATACAGGACCCTAAACAAAGAACCATATTGATTCAATTATACATCATGATAAAGACAGCTGAGACTTAAATGACAAAGAATGGAACGATAAACTAGACAGTTTCACGAATGAGAATCAGCCACCATGAAAAACTGCCAAAGTTCTAAAGAGCGAAAAAAAAAGGATTAACAAAATACTAAAAGAACGACAAGATTACCTTACCAAAGACAAGGATGAAGCTGAGATTTTCGCAGAAATTCTAGGAGAATAATTCAAACCGGAAGACGCCAGAGACAAAAAATTTGGAGGAGTTGAAAAACACAATGAATTGAAAATCGAGGAAAATCAGAAATTCGATGGAGTAAACAAAGAGGAAATAAAGAAAATCATAAGTGATTTGAAGGTCAAAAACCACCTGAAAGAGACAAAATTGGGAACAGAACGCTGAAAATCAACCTGAAAATACTTAAAATTGATAAATAACAAGAATTACAGAAAGAATTTTGGAAGGAAAACAGAAACGATTCAGAACATCGGTAATACTAATGAATATCTCGAAAATTTTTTGACAAAAAGTGGCATCAGAGACTGATCTATTGAAGGATAAATATAGGAGTACTACTGACATGAACAAAATTAATATAATCTTATTTGTAAAAAAGAAAATGTTGGGTAAAGTTGAATGAGAAAAATTCCAAAATGAAAAAGTTGAAGCTGGAGTCATACAGGGATCTTTATGAGAAGTTGAAAAACACAATAAATTGAAAATCGAGGAAAATTACAAATTTGATTGAGTAAACAAAGATGAAATATAGAAAATCAGAAGTGATTTAAACGTCGAAAAACCACCTGAGACAGACAAAATTGGAAACAGAACGCTGAAAACCAACCTGAAAATACTTAAAATTGATGAATTGAAAAATATATGGAAGAACAAGAAGCTGCTCAAATTGATGCATAATGCAAAAACAATATACTTACATACAAGTTAGCAGAAAAAGTAATTCTAGGAAAGACTAAAAATACCATTGGAGGGAACTAAATCATCCCACAA
The DNA here is from genome assembly GCA_963966015.1 of Aphidecta obliterata. Lineage (NCBI taxonomy): Eukaryota > Metazoa > Arthropoda > Insecta > Coleoptera > Coccinellidae > Aphidecta > Aphidecta obliterata. Next base: position 11,707,733 of record OZ014427.1, read on the forward strand.
CACACAAATAACAAGAATTACCGAAAGAATTTTGGAAATAAAACAGAAACGATTCAGAACATCGGTAATACTCATGGATATCTCGAAAATTTTTTGACAAAAAGTGGCATCAGGGACTGATCTATCGAGTGATATACATAGATATAATACGTGCATAAACAAAATCAATATAATTGGTACTTCAGAAATAAAAAGATCCGGCAAATACTCAGGACGCCAAAAATGAAAAAAATTACATTTAAACTAGCAAAAAAGACATACGAGAAAATCCGGACACAGGAAAGCCAAGGAATACTGGAAGAAATGGATTACGATTCTGAAAAAAGAAAACGAACGAAGAGACCTAGAAGAAGACAAAATGCACTTTGACGAAAAAAAAATGACGAAGTAGAATTAAGATATAGAAGAAAGAAGATAAAAAATGGCAGCAAGACAAAAAAAAGAAGATAGCAACGAAAGAATAACATCAAATAATGAACAAGACCAAAATATAGAAACTTAAAAAAAAAAAAAAGCAGATCTCTAAGTGAAGCATGGAAATGAAGAAATGCGGCAAATAACTAGGAATTCATATTTGAATCAGCTGAAAAGACATAATAGAAAATGGAGACACAACGGAAACAAGGGAATACTTACTAGCAGCAATGCCTAAAGAAAGAAAACGAACGAAGAGACCCAAAACAAGACTAAATAAGTTTTCGAAGTAAAAAATGACGAAGTGGAATTAAGAAGACAGAGAAGATAGATAACAAAAATAAGATAGCAACGAAAGAAAAAATTCTTATTCTGCAAATGCAACGAACGAACTGACGGCATCGCTGTTGAATACGACCTAATGCTATTGAAATTTGAAATATTTCCGTAGTATCCGCTGCAGGTTGCCCACGTAGAGACGGCCCTGTCTAGTTTAGCCTAAATAATGGCCGGTTGTATCCGCGTGTCCATTTCAACCCCCAAAAACGACAAAGGCGCTGCCTGCGCGCCCGCCGCTCTCGCCGTACTCGTCCTATAACTGAAACAATTGGAATTTATAGCCCTCGTTAAAGTTTACTTTATTTTTATTGTTTTAAATTCCTGACGGCCACTGTGCTACTGTGGCACCTAATAAAATTTCTGGATGTAACGCACGGATGATTCGGAGTGAGGAACGGGGCATAAAAAGAACACTTTATAATTAGTTCCAACTCAATCAACGGCGCGTTTCAACGTTTTGTCGGAATAGTGAATAGATAGTCCAATTTGTTCATTAAGAACGTCCATGTTTCCAACCTGAGATTAATCAGTTGAACAGTTGGTGGAAAATAACGATCCCGTGTGCGCTGAACCGATACAAGAGGAATTGAAGTTTCTGAGCTGATTTTAAACGCCTGTTTGGAAAAAGACACCATTTGTCAAAAATAATCGAGTTAAAAGAGGACACTAAGGCGTCTTACCGCACGTTAGAAGTTCCAATTAGAAGAATCGTTACTGAAGACTTCAGCCAGCTGAGTGACACGGAGTTGAACTGGAAATGCCTCTTCGGGCAGCTAACCAATAAATATGTTATTACCTCAAGATCTCATTGAATATCATCACAATGCTCCACTCGATCGACCACTAAACGTTTGTGAATAATTTATTAGTACTTAATATACCAATTGGTAATTAATATCAACACTTGGCGCCTAGTCTTTCAACACAATCTAATTGATCATGCGGCGAATAAAAAGTTCGAATAGAATGGAGGATAGCACGATTGAGAATTCCGACATGTTGTAGTTATTCATTGTTGAGAAAATTCTTGGATGCATTCATAATTCTTATATGCAACTAGGTGCGCAATGGAAACTTTCTGCATACAGATGTGTCGATAACGTGAAACTGTTGTGGAATACAGGGGTTCAGAAACACCAAGCAAAAAAGAATATTTCTACATAATTCGAAAATTGTGCACGATTTAACGGACATCTTGTATATATTTTCGTTTCTTGATTTCAGCATTCGTTTTGTGAATATGCATACAGGGTGTTTCCAAGACGTGAACCTTGGAGGACGTTGGTATGACTCATTTGCTGTCGTTTGAGCCATATTTAGTGATAACCGAAAATCAACAGTTTTCGAGATATTTTAGTTGTTGTGTTTTTCAAAAAATTTCTCACCTTACTTCATTCATATATGAAGAAAATAAAAATCAATTTCTAATATCAATTTGCCTGCAAATTTCGAATTCCACAATTCATGTATGAAAAACTTACTTCAAAAACTTGCCAAATTTCTTCTTTATTCCCTCAAAAGATTTTCGTTAGAATGCAGTCACCAGTTTTGTTTCGACAGATTTTTTATAAACCACCTCTTGAATGTCTGGCATAAAAAATAGTGATTTAGCGTTAATGTTTAGAGAGAGTAAATTTCAGGACTGAAGAAATTAGAAAGAGGCCAAGTGCTTGTATGAGGAATGGTGGAGCACATTTCGAACATAATTTATGGATTAATTTTCTAATGAAATTTTGAATTTAAATGCAATAAAAAAATATTCAATTCGTTACTTTTCTTTCTTTGCTTATATCCCTTCTCAAATCAAAATCTGCTGAAAAGAAACTAGTGCCTGCATTCCCACGAAATCTTATTAAGGAAATAAAGAAGGAATTTGGCAAGTTTTTCAAATAATTTTTTCAAACATAAATTGTGGAATTCGAAAGTTGCAGGCAAATTGTTGTCAGAAATGGATTCTTATGTCCATTATATACCAACTTTCAAATCATACTGATTCCTTTCAACATCTAATACAGGATAGTTTTGCTTTTTTCATACATATTATATCCTTTTCTGATGAAAATAATCCGAAATTGAAATCAAATTTGGTCAACGTAGAAAAAATTGACAAAAAATGAAGTCAGGTGAAAATTTTTTTCGAGAACACAAGAACTCAAATATCTCGGAATCTATTGATTTTCGGTTATCAATAAATATGGCTCAAACGACAGCAAATGAGTGATACTATCACCTACTCCAAGGTTCACGTCTAACTTGGAAAAACCCTGTATATTTTTGTTTTCAATATCTATGAATATATTGCTTCATTTGTCGATTAAAATTGTTCATTTCCTCTTTTTTCCACATACTTTGTGGTTTTTGTTCATTTATCAATATTCTTCTCACTTTTCGATATGGAGATTGATGGATTATAAATTTACAAATTGTTTTGTTTGGTGTTTATCGATTCTGTTTTATATTTCACTTTTATTTATAAATTTGATTCAATTCTTCTTTTCACATCTTTTTTCTTCATGAGAATAATATATTGGCTGTTTATCTTTTTCAAAATACAGGTAATTAAACATGAAACAATTTTCCCGAAGAAAAATTGTAATAGATAAACCATTACCATTTTTCTTCAAAAAATTGTTTTATGTTTCATTTCATGTTTTCTCTATGAGTTGAAAAAAATTATTTTACGTGAATTATTTTTCCATTTCTATCAGATTTTCACTAGCACACTAGCTCCTTCTCCCATCAAATCGTGGCTGCGCCACTGGTTATATTTATTATTCAGTGGTGAAGATTCCGAATTTACCTACTTGATATTCACAAGAAATCCTTTTTCTGTGCACTTTAAAGTTGAAACTCATTTTTAGATGTCCAATTTGCCCAAATGGTAATGAATATGGATTTTTTTCCATTTCTTGCGAAGAAATGAGATTTATAAAGAGTATGAATCAGCGTAGACGGAACAATTCATGAGAAATTACTAGAAGATAAAGAAAAAAAAATTGCACCCAAAGATTTTACATGTAAAATTTATTCTTTGAAATTTGTAGATAAAAATGTGTTATTTGAATAATTTGAGGACGTGAATTCCGAGCATAAATTTAATATATTTTTTCTGGTCAATTAATACTCCACTAAAATTCAAAACTTTTTTCAAATTAAATCCCCTAATTTCAACCCACAAAATTCATGGATCGGATTCGCGAGCGAGTTGATGGAATTTGGGCCTATTTTTATTTAATAGCTGTTATATTTCCACTGTCCGAAAACACCCAATACCTATGTAGTTCTTGGGAGATGAAATTTTGTAATTTAGTGATAAGCACCGAATATTTTGGCAACGTTGTGATAAAGTAATAATAAACTTTCGTGTCAAATTTGTAGCATTGTTCAATAAGAGCTGATTTTATTGATTTTCATTCGTGAATATTCACTTTTGTTGAAGTTCATTATGCTCTTTTCGTTCGTTATTTTTCCATTTTTTTCATGAATTTTTTCATTATGTGATATTATTAAGTATTTTTCCCGATATGTATTTGTTCCACTTCGAATTTTTGTTCACATTCCTAAATCGTTCATTGAAGTTTTTATTTTTGGGGTATACCACAAATGCAATATCAGACTAATTTGCAATCAAGCTAACACACCACAAAAATTCAATTATTGGGGTATTAAAATCTCCATATATTCGGAAATTATATATGTATCATGAAATACATTAATTTTGAATGAATTATTGATATGTTATGAGAGAAATCAACTGGAATCAATTGATATAATACGCATTATTCAACCAACATTTCCGAATTTGATGAGTATACCTTTCGTATTGACCGAACGGTTCGACTAGAATGGTTATTTATCAATTATGAAACATTATTTCATGATATTTTAATCGAGTACCTATATATTTCCAACTATGCTTCATTTACTAACTGTTGTAATACATATGAATTGACTGAGTCTAAAATTTCAAAATGGCTGCTTCGATAAAAAGACTATAAGAAAAATTATGAAGAAAAAATAATAAATTTCAATAGTAAGTGTCTAAAAAATGTTTCTCGATTAAAGAATAAAAATTCACAAACAGAGCTAGAGAGGAAAGAATTTAAACCGAGTATTCCTTCAAGTGAGAAATAAGTATTGGTTGAAATTTTCATCATTGAATAAGATTGGGAGCAGAAAGAAAAAATATATATAAGGAATAAAAGTTGTCAATTGGGAATATGAGCAATTAACTTTCTGTATGCTCAATGTTTTCCCAATTATAATTGGACTTGGCCCTTTTGCAATTTAATTGTAAACATTATCTATTTGTACTATCCCCAAGAGGTTCAACACTCAACGTGGTGTATCGAGAACACTTTCATCCTTTATTCCTATCAAAAAAGATATGGATCCTGTTTCTGAACCCTTAATGCTCACCCAAAGCCACCGTGTACATATCCTGATGAAAACTATCCTACGTAAATACCAATCGATTTATATCCATCATAATTATGCAGATATATTGCTGATAGATGCCATAACCGATGGCTGCCATCAATAATTGATTGCAAATCGCTTGCTGCCAGGAAAAAACACACACCTTAAAAACATATTTTCCAGTTAATAAACAAGCAATTATCGACTTGTGGTCGTTTTGTTACATGAATAAGTGGGGGGGGGTTATTTCTTAACTAAGTCAACAGATTTCCGTATCATGATAGTTTGCCAACAGGCATTGGACGTGAATTTGAAAGTTTTTGCACCTCAACTACGACAGGAAACTGGAATGTTGAGGCGTTTACCTGGAATAGTGAATTTTCTTATATCAAAGACGATAAAATAGTTCCCCATTTCAATGTTAATTCGTATTTCTTTATGTTCTTAATATTCTGTAGTTCATTGTTTCCTTTTCACCAAGTGTTGGTTTTTCAGCTCTTAAGTTGTAGAAAATATTAAGAATACACATGTTTTTTTTCACTCACGTACAGTACCCATACTTTGTGGGTTTCATTGTTTATTTAGCATTTCATGTGTTAGAAAGTATATATAATTTTGTACTCTCAATGTACCGTTTGGTTATGCTGAATAAACGTTATTATTATTATTATATGATTATTATTATATGATGATTCGACTAACTCAATCGCACACTAGGACACGTGCTCCATTTAATTTCTACCACTGTTGTTATGATATCTAAAAACTGGTTTCAATAAGTTGACGATAAGTTATTCTTTGCTCTCATGCTAATCAATTTCATATCTTCAAGTTACCATACCAATTTCAGATAGTCTTGTGCTTGCATCGGCCTTGCCAGATGATGGTGTTATCTAATCACCACACCTATCGTTTAAGATGACAGAAACATGTTCCAGTGACATTATTGAGAGCGGAATTTTCTCAGGTTTATTGGAACGCGACATGAATATGAAAGGAAAATGAAGTGAATACATTTCAGGAGTCGGAGAGTGATTTTATGATTGAAAACTGGTAATCATCACTGAATAATAAAAATACTCCTGACTTCACTTTTAGTTGTTCAATTCCAGAATTTTCGTTAAAACGAAAGGTCAAAAAAAGCAGAACAAACTAGACATAGGAACGAGTTGAACATTCTTCATCAGACATAAAATTCCAGTCGGTTGTCCGTCCGAACGAGTTACATCTTCCTTTTACGACCCGACAGTAAATCTGCGAATATTCTGCAAAATACGACCATGTCTTATTTACCTTCCGACACGCCATCCATGTTTCGAGTACCGAAATCGAGATTGTTCCAGGATTACGGAAACACCAGCATAGTTTTAGGATCAGTCGAACGAAGTGCATGCTCCTCTACATCTCCGAATCTTATTGTATGTTGTAATGAATCCACCCGGATGATTATCTGGTATAGGTTTGCCGAAACACCCCAGCTCTTTTGCAAGAGACAGAGAATTCCACTTAGCGGATGATATATTTCCCAGAATTTGCGATTCATCATTCTGTGTAATTTCAGGCTTAATTTGAATAGTTTGGGAAATTCACACACTGCTTTCCGTATCGCGGTGCATTGAAGTCTGAAGAATTTTCCACGTTCGAGGAAGAGCTATTGTTGTTCCCAAGTTGGTATAGTCACTGTGCAGTTGCGTTCAGTTGGTACAAATTGAATGACATCCCACTTGTCCGAAGCACTGTGACTTTGTCCCCACATTTCTGTTCTGAAATGTACCGTTCTCTGCTCAGATCCAATCCTTTCCCTCATTTTGGGATGAAGGTTTGAAAAACTGTGGAATGAGATTACTTCAGGATTATAATCGCTTTTTTTGAAAAGCGGTTCAGAACGGTTCGGAACTGGCAGTTTAGTTTCCAACCGTTCTGAACCTATGTTTGAACAAAGCTATCAAAATCGCAAAGAAATCCCATCCCCCTATTTGTTTTCAACAATGAACTTGAACTATGTGAAAAATTAATAGAAAAATTTTAGAATTCTTCTCAAAATTAATTCAATCGAAAAAAACAAGTTCTTGCTTTTTTATCATTTTGTGATGGCTATATCTACGAAATCCTTTAGCAGATTTGGTGCATTTAAGAACTCAACCGACGCATTCAGACCTCGAACGTACTCTAAAAATTTCAAAACTCTAGGCCTTTTCTTTCGAAAGTTATCGTGTTTACAGACGACAGGACGGACTGACAGAATTAAATTCGATCTCGAATTCTTCATGAGATTCGAGGTAACTTCTTCCAACATCCCCGCATGGTGAGTCTACATAAAATGTATTTCAATAGCCATGTCAGCAAAGCCTTATTTCAAATGAATGTCCAAAATCAGAGTGTTTTCAAAGGTGAGGACTTTTTTGAAAAATCCTTTTTATAAAATATTCACCAGGGCAGAGTATTTCGAAATCAAAGTTACCCGCGAATCTGAGAAATTCTCAGCACGGATCTGATTAAGGTAAGTATTGCGGGTTAAATGTGTTTATTGAATGCGTTCAGTTTACAGAAAATCATCTGACAGAGCGTACGATTTTTGTGACTTAAGATAGATAGGACGTGGTGGGTCAATTTCTTGGCCTGCACGCTCCCCAGATCTCAACCCCTGTGATTTCTTATTTTGGGGTCCTTTGAAAACATGAGTGTACAGTAACGGTGAGGTGAATAGTGTTGAAGAACTTAAACAACGCATTGAAAAATGCTTGTTACATTATTCGTGAGCAAATTGATGTGATAGTTGCTGCATGTTATAGCATCGACTTTTCGCACATCAAACGAATGGTCACTATTTCGAACCATTTTTGTACACAATTTGGATCAATTTTATCGGTGAGTTTGTGAACTTCCTAATTTTTTTATATGATCTTTCCAATCAGGAATTTCTCTTCTTCTTAGTTTGAACTCTAAGACTTATACCGTTCAGGAAAAATCTCCTTATGAAAGTTGAAAGAGAATATACAAATTTGCGATAAAATCCAGCACTTCATTTACTTGCTGGAATGCATATGGCACCGTGATTCATGGCAGATCTCTTAACAAAGAGATAACACGATCCAGAGTTGTATCAAGATTGATTCCCAAGATTTTTTGCGCGTGTTTCAAATTGAATATTTATTATAATGAACTTCCCTCGAAATGATCTCTTTTGATGAGTTTTAGCAACTGCCAAAAAAGCCTCATTTTAAAAAACACCCTATGTATCGTGAATTCAATTTTTCTCATTATAGAGTCAGTGAACTGATCTAAGCGAAAAATTTTCGAAACCAGATTATTGGCACAAACATTTTTTCTGTATTTTCCACTCTTAATGATAATTGTGTTCTGTTATCTTCAGAAATACATTTCATTCTGTTGATAATTCTGTGTTGTATGAATTTTATGATTTTCATTTGGGGTTTTATTAGGTTTATTATTTTTTCCTCTTGAGGTTGGTCTATTTTTTGTGGTGGTTGTAGTAGGCAGTTATATGTTCTTCTTCGTGCGATATTTTCGATAGTTTTTTCATTGTTATGTTTAAATTTTGTTATAATTTCTTCTTTGTGCAATATTTTTGTAATTTTTGATAGTTTTTTCATTGTTAATGTTATGTTTCACTTTTGTCTTATTTTCTTGAAAAATATATTTTTTCGTGAATAATTTTTTGTTCTGTGATTTTGTTTATTGCTTGCTTGTCGACAAGTTCACGTTCATGTGCAATTTCGTGCAAATAGTGTCAAAAAAAAAATTTTTTTTCAAAAACTTCAATCTCGGAAACTATTCGCGATATCCCGCTAAAATTTTATGTCTACAAATGGGGCATCTATAAAATGATTTTAAAAAAATATTCAGCTTCACAACTGTTCTACACGAGAATAATTCATTTTTCTGAACTGATTTGATGATCCTGAAGTGACAGCTGTTCCAGGTGAAAATCTAATTGAGTTTTTCTGATCTGCTGTTGATAAATTTCATATATTTTATTTGATCCTGTGTTAGTTCTATGAACTGATAATATTCGTCACACTGACGGCCGATTTGATGCACAAAATCTGTGATTCCTCTCAAGATCTTCAGTTCGATAGTCTCGCTACAGTGTCGAATCAAAATGACGATACATTTTTGAATTTTTTCGATGAACATAGCCCCAAATTGATTCGACATCGCTGTCAAGTTGAACGGTGTGTGTTGAACTACGGTTTAGTCAGTCTTTCAGAAACTGGGGGTGAGTTTGATGAGTCTTGAAGCCAATCAGCAGTGTGCTGGTTCAGTACCTGGATGGGTGACCGCTCTGTCAAATAATTTGAGACTTGACCAAAGTGATTTTCAATTTTTTGATCGAAAGATTGATCTTTGGTTGTTGTTATGTCATCAAGTATCTAGAATTCTCGAACAAAGGTTCACTTGAGGTGAAGTTCAAGATATTGGCCGCACTCCTGTCCTGATTTTTCTTCGCGAAGTCATGAATATTCTAGTGTTCCTCGACTTTCAAACGAAATGACGGTGTTATTCAGAAAGGCTTCGGGTTATTTCGACACCTCCTTCTTCCTCACACAATAATTTGACAGCCCGCTTAATGCTACCTCTCGTGATGCTGCGAAATTTTAATTTTGAATCTTTTTCCACCAGTCACTTCGCACCTGTTGTCGGTGTCGCTTTCAGATGAAAGAAGTTCTTCGATATATTGGAATGATTCTGGTCGAGGACGCTCAAGACTAACATTCCGCCTGAACAAAATGGAAATGAGGCAGTCGTAAAACTTTGTTGAATATCAGAGGGAAGGAAATTAAATATGTATGAACAAAAATCGAGCGAGACACGAAAACTTGCACTTCGAAATATTGAAGGAAATCGGTCTATTAAACACCAAATATTATTCATCTAAATTTATTGTATCGCCTCCGAGGGTTTAGATGATTTTCGTGCGGAATATTGAATAAAATACAACAAGAGACATTTCGTGCTCTTGTTTGATCGGGTAATTTGAAAAAAAAATTGTTTGAAATTCGTTTTTTTTTTGTTACCATGGCCACCATAATCTCCGGATCTACCATCCATTGAGGGTATCCCTTTAAGGACATAATTCCTCCAAAGCCTAATCGAAGGCATTTCACCTTACTGTTAACTTCCGGAATGCAGGGTTCCATCTCATCGAAAACCACCCTCTCGTTCTTTTCTTATCATCTCGATCTGATTGCCGTCAAAGACGTCATAGTTATCAACGTGAGATTCGAGGCAAAGATAGATTCCTCCCCTGCTCGGATATATTACGTACTCTCCCAGTTTATGCCCTCACTTTACCCCTCAGAACACACTCCCGGCCACCAACAACTTATTCATGGAATTTCCACAATCAGGTGAAACGGAATCTAGAATTCCTCTACAACTTCCTGTCTAACGATGCCCGATTGATACGGAAAGCTTGTTTGTGTTCGATTCTCTGTGAATTCTTGTTGCGTGAGTGGTTCGATCTCGTTTGTGAAGTTTTCTGTATGCCCTTTCGGATCTTTACACTCATGCTGTTATTTGACCCCTGCGAATTTGGAGTAGATTGAAGATAAAAACCTTTTCGGAACGTTCACAGTTGACGAAATGAATTTTGCGATCGATTTCAGAAATTGATGGGTATACAAGCAAAGCATCGATGCAGATGAGAAAATTGAGTTTATCTACTTCTATTGAATTATATATCCATTATTCAACAACTTTTGAGCAATTAATAGTATCTATAAACAAACACCGTGAGTTTTAATAACTCACTGTCATAACTCCCTGGCTCTGTGCTTCTGAACAAGCCGATTGGCCGAAAGGGAGCAGTCCATTATTGGTATTGAGGGGAGGTCACTTGAATAATTTCGACGTTTTCTCAAATTGAGTTGATACCTAATTATTATTGTAAATTTTTTTGCTGAAAAAGATTAATTCAGATAGTGAAGGTGAATTATAATGCACCTTCAGAAATAAGATAATCAGCCAATGTTACCATACAGAATTCATTGCCCGAAAATCCCAACACAAATATAAAGGTGTATACAACAATTTTCAAGATTGGTGTAGCAGTAAGAAAATTAAGTCATCGTTCACAGAGAAGTTTCTCTTGTCATATTTTAGTGAACTTAGCACTAAATATAAAGCATCACCCCTATGGAATTTCTACTCCATGCTAAGAAGCACAATCAAAATATATAATGCATTGTTATAGGTAGCTATTGAGATTTGTAAATTAAGTTCTTTCTCCGAAATTGTATCTTAGTATTTATTGTTATAGTCGTAGATAAAGTATAGTATTCAACTCGAGGTTATGGTCATAATTCACGTGATGAATTACTCATCTGCGTGAGTTATGACCTACATTACCGCTCGTTAAATAATATTCCTACTATTTTCTGATCTGTTGAAATGAGATTCTTTGTGACACTCAAGATTAAAATAAAAAATGTTTTTCCAAATTTTGATATCCCAGAAATTATTCGTCATATCCTGCTGAAATTGATTGCCCTCAAATAAAGCAAGGATTGAAGGAAAGAAAGTAAAAAGAGTTATGTAAAAATTCATCGTTCTAGCTGTTCCATGTGAAGAAAAAGAGCCCAAGTTAAAAATTTACCATTTTTGACAAACGTGAACATTTCTGTAGATGACAGGTATCCTCTGACGTTTCTCTCGATAATTATTTCAAACTTAGATGGAGTCATGATTCCTCTCGAAACTCGAGCAAAATCTTAAAAATAGTTCAGATGGCTGAAATGAAAAAAAAATGAATCCTCACACGTTTCTTCAACGCCCACGTGCAGTTGCCAGGTATTTCCGATCAATTTTGGTGAGTTGTGAACGTTGTTTCAATGACAGTGCATTCATTCTGTCTAGACTGCAGTTGAAATTGCTGCTATCGAAAATGCGAAGAATCGAATTGAAGTAAAAAATAGAGGTAAGTTATGATTTCCAACGATTTTCTAACCTCATAATGTTTTTTTTTCACATTTTCTGATTTTTAGAACCAAAAATTTCCACCCCGATACAATAGAGTTAATGAATAAATGCTTTCGTTCATTCTGGCCAGTGAAATGGATTTGAAGGAGAAATAGGGATATTTACACTTGAAAATGGGGAAAGGTGACAATTTTTCATAGATTTCCCTGCCCCACTATAAGTTTATTCCATGTTTTGAAAAATTTCTTCATTTGACATAACAAACTTCTCCTGTCAGATCAATAATAAAAAAATTATCATTCACAATTGAGTTTTTCTGTTATATTCTATATAATACGGCGATTCCTTTTTTTGAAGTTTAAAAAAAATTATTGACAGTATTTGGCATAACGTTAATGAACAATAGAGGCCATTTTGGTACACAGAAAAGAAATGAGTTTTTCTGATATATTCAATATAATTCGGCGATTCCATCTCTTGAAGTTTATAAAAATATGATGAAACTACTTGTCATATTGACAATGAACACTGAAGGCTGTTTAGGTCCACATAAACAAGAGCGCAAAAGGTTCTGACTTAATGTCAGTGATTTTGAATTTGTTTTTCTGATACATTCAGTAAAAAACTTGCTATTCGTTTTGATCTGTAACTGGGTTACCTTGCCGTTTGTGGGAATTTGATACAATTCGTAATTATGTGAGGATATCAAGTATTCGTACCTTGATATATGAAATTATCAAGATTGGGAAGTGAAGCATTCGATTCAAACAATTCTTATAATTATTGGAACGAAATAAGAGAATACCGGAATCGACAGTAAAATCCCAAAGGTTTTCAATTTTGAACTTCACCTCAGAAAAAAACATTATTCATTATCATTATTCTTCCAAAAAAAACAACAATGAAATATACATAATTTCAATTGAATGCAAAAACAAACGAAATGAATTTCCTGAATCAACACGAATGATTTGCCTTCCTTCAACTGTATTACATTTTTCCTATCAATAATGAATATTTCATTAGGTAGGTCTTCCGCAGAGGAAATTCGATACAGATTTTAATTGGATAGATGATACTGAATAAAATTTCCACACTTTCATTATCGTTTACGGTTTCCAATTATTGCGTTGTGAAATATTCATAGTATGCTGATCGAAATTCGATCCCTTCAACAGTTTTTCGAATATAATTTCGTATCCTTTCAATACGAACATTTTTCTGTTTAAAAGTATGAACAAGAAGTTAAGGACACCGCACAAATTGACATTATTTATAAAAGAAAAAAATCCTAGATTTTGGAAACTTTAGGATGATTCATGAACTGAATAGGAAGTGTTTATAAATATCTCAGTGATGGACGGAATTCCTAATTGCCCCAATAAATTTTTCGTTCCATGGTTGACCATGAGCAATAAATTACTGTTATCATTTCAGTTGAACGAGTCTTGTTGTAAACTATAAATCGAGTTCAAGTGGATTCGGTGAAACTTCGAATGCGGAAAAATTTAAGCAACATTTTTTCAGTCAAATAAGATTTATGTGTTAGAAAAATACGACAAACAGTGTCACCTGAAAAATATGTTCAATAACTTTTTTTTAGCGTGTTCGAAAATCTTTAAGAACAATTTTGTCTTCAGTTTTCAGATCATTTCAGTGGATGTTCATACAACGAATTGACGGTGAAACCTGGACACCCAGTAGATCGAACATAGTTTTTCCATTATATTTACTCATACGATAACCTGCAGGTGAAATTTATATTTCTTTCAACCATCAGATGCCCTAATCTTTTTTTTCTACCCGGTGAATGAGAGAATTAGTACATAATGCCCATTTTGAATGTCATCACATATACAGCTGTAGTTGGTTGCGTAAACTATGAGGCTAATTGTCGAAACATTAATGCTCCTGTAGATCAATTCACCTACTAATGAGCTAGTCAGATGCAACAGATACACGAGGGAGGCGGAGGCTGAATGATCACTAATGTTCACCAATTTGTTAAATTGTGTCTTGGAGTTTTTTCAGCGGATGGGCACAGGAAAAGCGTATTTTAGAAAGCTAATAAACATTTATTCTTCAATTCCATCGAAACATGCTGCTACTTTCGTGGAGTTCAACTTCTTGTATGTTTTACTGATGACACCTCATTAACCAATGACTTCAACAGCATTTGAGGTACAAGTTTTCTCATTCGAAATTTAGTATACTTTTATATTCTATATATTCTCAGGATCCAAAGTCAAAAGTGAAAAAACTCACCTTATGAATAAACGATTATGACAACTCTGATCTTCCCACTAAAATATTCGATTTCATATATATACCTATAAAATAATTCAGAAATGTGGGTTTATCTTCCTTTGGATCTTGTATCAGTTGGTATTTCCCGATTAAGTCATAATATCGAATCATTTTTCATTGAAGTTATGGCTACCGAATATTCAACTCGGTATTTATGATTGAGGATTGTCACTTGATGATTGGTCCAGTTTTATGCATATTCATTGTATTTGAATTTCCACACCCAACATTTTTTCATCGCTAAAAAAATATACTGTCGTGAAGTCAGGAGCTTTTGAGCGCTCTTTCATCCACCTTGTAGATAGATTCGAATTTTCCAGTTTTAGGAACCAGTTGGAGAAATTTTCGACAGCTGTCAAAGAAATGACAGCAGCTCTTAGCGGTTACAGAAATATAAGGATTTTTTATTCAATAATTCGTTGGAATTTAAAATGGTTCTGGTTATGCGACCTGGAAAAAATGTAGCTTGAATATATCATTCTCCATTAAAATAAAAAATTTCGTCACTATCGGATCCGTTTTTTTGGGATGATCGAAAAAACTAAATTTCAAACGACCATATTTACGGAACACCTGGTCGAATTTTGCCCAATAACGAACTCAACTGCAGCACATTCGAACCTACCCTGAAAATTTCAAGTTTCTAGGTCGTTCCGTTCGAGAGTTATCGTTTATACGGCGGCCGGCCGGCCTAACGAACAGACTCGAATTTTTCGACGGATTCTTCATCAGTGAGTCGAACCTTGTCTTGACCATTTTCGGCTCAAAATTCGAAAAATACAGACGTCGTGACGAAATGATATAACCCTCGTGTAAGTAAAACGAGCGCTAAAAAATAGTGATCTAGAGCAATACAAATCTACGAATATTCAACAAAATAGCATGTGTAAAAAACTCAGCATTAGCAGAGGCGAAAAAATGTATGGTATTTCTTCGTATGATTCAAAAGTACAGATAAAAACCCCAGCAAAATCTCTTTCTGCTTGTATAAATGTACTCCTCTCCATTTTCGTAAAAGATTCAGATTGAAATTGAATCTGAAACAAAAAATAAAAATACCAGAAAGAAGAAGTTATCAATAAATTTTTCATTATATGGATTTGAATTAGCAACCCATTTGAAGAAAGAATCTGAAACTGAATGAATAGCTTCGAAAACATCCTCAAATTTATATTTAGAACAACTAGTGATCAAGTGGGAAAGAGTGACCTCTTCTTCACCACACTCACATATATTGGGCTCTCAACAAAATGCCATTAAAAGCATGATCTGTTCTAAGTCTATTCAAAGTACACCAAATTTTTTTAGGTGGATCAAAACCAAGAGATTTTATTGAAAGGTCAATGAGTATACCCCTATTGAGGACATCACACGAATTCCATTCAAAACAACAAATTTCCTGGTCACTTTTGTTCGAATGAAGAACATCAGCATCTCATAAAGAACGTGCTAACTTATGAAGAATATTATTCCTCGATTCAGACTTTTCAAATTAAACTTAAAATTCCCAGAAGAGTCCAATTTAACTCGGAGATATTTAGGGGTAAAATTATGTTTCAATACAGAACATTTAAGAGTTTCTTCCAATTTTTTATATTTTCGTAGATTATTCAAATGAAAATAAGTTTGGTTGGGATTTGGGGATAAACGCCACTCAAGAAAATATTTTTTCAGAATTTGTAAATCTTCATTTTGAGTACTTTCAAAAATTCCAAAATCTGAGTGAAGGAAAACACGAACAATATATTCAGAATAGGTGAATTTCTCAGAAGTATCAGGGATATTACATAAATATAAATTAAAAAGACGGGGAGATAAAACCGATCCCTGTGGAAGTCCATTCTTCAAGGTTTCGAAATTACTGCTATTGTCATCAACAAAACACGAAGCCTTCAATCTGTTAAAATATTCTTAATTAAACGAACCTTCCTACATTTCAAATGATTATAAAGTTCAAGAATTAATCCATATTACCACATTGTGTCATAAGTTGAAGACAAATCCACAAACGCAGATTCTTTTTTCAACTTATCGTTGAAACTTGATTCTATGAAAGTAGAAACACTAAGAACCATTTCTATTCTTCCTGAAACCTCCCTGACAATTCTGCAGAGCATCTTCAACATATGATTCAATCCTAAATAGAATCAACTTTTCCAAACTTTCAAAAGGTATACTCAATAAACTTAAAGAATAATAACTAATTGGATCTGAAGAATTTCAAAATTGCTATAACTTAATCACGAAATTCAGGATTTTCTGCTTTTACATCGATATATTCCCGTTAGAACGTTAACATATAGATTAATAATTAATTTTTTTCACTGTCAAATAGCTCAAACTACTATTTCAACTCGTTGAATAAATGAACCAGTAAATAATTTCCATTTCGAACGTCATAACATGTACGTAACAGCAGTAACGTCCGTTTGGTGTTGGAACGCTAATTATTCTACATAAGATTAATTTACTGATGAGTTGCTCTGATGATTGGGAAAACTGTTTCATCATGATAGAATTCAACCCGCATTTATTTTCGAGCCGTTGTTAGCGAACAAAACTTCCGTGTCGTCGTTCAGTCGAATATAGGTACACATATCTTATTTTCCATCAAATTTTCCAGAGATCTGAATATTTTTATATACCCCAGAGTTCTTTCAACGTTTAGTGTTCATTGCCAAATCGAAATCAAGAAGTGAAAAATTCAAGTTGTAGTTGATGAATAAACGGAGTATACAATTTTGACATATAAAAGACATAGTTACGAAAATTCAGCTTCGCAGCTGTTCCACGTGAAAATAAAACTGAGTTTTTCAGATCTAGTGGTGAGAAATTTTATAATAATTCGTTGATTCCAACTCTTGAAGTTTATAAAAATAAAATGACATTATTTGTCACACTGCCAGCTGGTTTGGTTAACAGAATCTGTTTCCAGAATTAGTGAAATTTGTCAAAATCTGACATCACGAATTTCAGATGGAAATATCGTGAAATATACCGATTTAGTGGGGAAACTGGATGAATACTATCAAATACGCCTCCTTCTGATCGATCTGGCGAGGAATTTACAGAAGCGAGCAAAAACTCCTGACCTCAATTTTTTTGATACTTCTAATACTTCTTGAGTTATGGAATTTTGATTATCAGTTCAAAGCTGACTACTGAATTAAATGGTTCATGTTCCACAATTTCATGAACTGGAATTAATGGTATTGCCTGAGTATGGCAGGTTCAAATATCCCTCAAAATTTATGAAAAAACGATATTATGTGGAAATAATGAACCTTTATGTACAATTTGCTTCCTTTATTGGAGTAGTGAAAAAAATACAATGAATCAAAAAATATGAAAACAAACCTATGTAGGATATCAACTAAAATGGAAAACCAATCAAATTTTCGAAAAAAAAATAATCAGGTTGGATATAAAAATTTTATCACTTCTTTTTGAGCGCTCGTACTACTTACACGAGGGCTACATCATTTCGTCACGATGTCTGTATTTTTCGAATTTTGAGCCGAAAATGGTCTCAATCGACTATGTTCGACTCACTGATGACGAATCCGTCGGAAAATTCGAGTCCGTCCGGCCGGCCGGCCGTCCGTCCGTAAGCACGATAACTCTCGAACGGAACAACCTAGAGACTTAAAATTTTCAGTGTAGGTTCAGATCCCAAATGCCTCGGTTAAGTTCGTTAATGGGCAGAATTCCACGAGGGGTTCCGTAAATATGACCGTTCAAAGTTTTGTTCCCCTGATTACTTGAAAACTACAGTTTTGATCGTGATGAAATTTTGGACTCAAACGGAGAATGAGGTGTTCAAGCTACATGTGAGATTTTGTCCAGATCGCATGACCAGAAACTAGAAACCATAGAAAATTGTAACTTTTGAACGGAAACGCCTAGGGACTTGAAATTTTGAGAATAGGTGTGGATATCGAATGTCATGATCACGTTCATCTATGAGCAAAATTATACTACGGGTTCCGTAAATATGGTCGTTTGAAATTTTGTTTTCTCGATAATTTCGAAACTACGGATTCGATCGAGATGAAATTTTGTATTCTAATCGAGAATGATATATTAAAGCAATATTTTGTCCAGATTGCATGACCAGAACCATAGAAACCATAGAAAATTGTAACTTTTGAACAGAAAGGCCTAGGAACTTGAAATTTTCAGGGTAGATTTGGATCGCGAATGTCGCGGTCACGTTCATCAATGAGCAAAATTAGACTAGGGGTTCCGTAAATATGGCCATTCAAATTATTTTTTCCCTGATAGTTTCTAAACTACTGATTGGATTGGAATGAAATTTTGCACCTAGCTGAGGAATAATGAAATCAAACTACGTGCGAAATGTTGTCCAGATCGCATCACCAAGACCATAGATATCGTATAAAATTCTAGCGAATTATCGAAAAAAAATTGGTCAGCTGAAGCACTGACAAAGTCTGGAGTTTCGTCTAAGTTTGAGAATTTTTTTGACAACTGTAAAAATCTTTCCAATTGGTTTCTAAAACTGGAGAATGCGAATCTACCTACTAAGTGGATGAACGAGCGCTCAAAAGCTCCTGACTTCACGGCAGTGCTTTTCGTAATTTTTTTGTATAGATTCTTCAACATTCAGAATCTTGCCAGTAGGTTCATTCAGAAGATTCCTCCATTTATCGAATAAATATTTGAAGTACAATAGTACCATTCCTCGAGTTTTGAGTAAAAAATTCCTTGAAATAATTTTTTCTTGTTA
This sequence comes from Aphidecta obliterata, assembly GCA_963966015.1. NCBI lineage: Eukaryota > Metazoa > Arthropoda > Insecta > Coleoptera > Coccinellidae > Aphidecta > Aphidecta obliterata. Next base: position 11,726,904 of record OZ014427.1, read on the forward strand.
GTATTTCGAATCGAATTCCAAAAAATTATGATCTCGCAATGCACTCAGAAGATTATTAATGCATTCGTTGAATGAATATTCGAAGTATTCATAAGATTCGAGCTGTTCATTTGAAATGGTATTTTGTTTCTCTCCCTGTTCTGTGGAGAAGAATTTTCTGATTAGCGCATATATTGGTGGAAATTGGCCGAATTAATTTGAATTGAAATTCATAAATCATTTTCGATCAACGAGTCAAATCTACAATCTATGGGAAATTCTGTATTCAACATCCCCATGACAACCACCATAACATGAAGGTAATCTCACCAGGTTCATTATCCAGGATTTTAGCAACAGTCGACGGCGGATGCAGTACACAGAAAAGTATCACAACAACCAAAATCAACACGTTTTTATCGAAACATCCAGTAGCATATTTCATAACACTCGGTATCGACGGTGCCATCCTGGATCTCAAGATGAGAGCAAACTCATCCAATCGTGGAAAAAATCACTAGTTCCAGCCGATCACTGACACTGATTTCCTTTCGCGAAGACGCTATACAGGAGCGGGTAAACAACAATAAACTGTCCGCAAGATTAAATCGAAGTTCGAAAACACCGGTAGCTTGACGCGATCGCGATCTGGCGGGCCTTGGCGCGGAAGGCACAGAACGCTCACCACACTGCGGAAGAATTGCCACTGACGGAGATAGGACGTAGGTTGTGCGCCCGGCCAATAGCTGAAGCTACGATGCGCGCCGGACTCCGACAAGGACTTGGCTTTTTAGGGGTAGTTTACCTTAGACCTTAGATAATCGGGTAATCGGCTCGGATTTTCGGCTGAACATGGAACAATGCGACATAGGTGTAAATTCTCGATCGGGACTCCGTGACGGATTTTTCGGCACATCGACGGAATGCGAAATCGGTGATATTCCTGGGGAAGTTTCCGGAATCGTAAAATAATTGGGACGATACGATGTCGGGGATTCGGCGTCGTTTAGGATGAGCTGCATCCTTTGATCCGCTGAGCCGAAGATCAGTGGAGAACTAAGGGGGCCCGCATCGGGCCCCTTGTCCTAGAGGACACCAAATCTGGGGATGTTTCTATCAACTATTCATATAAAATCCCAAGATGTTATAAGACTCAAATAATTTCAGCTGAAGAATCAATTATAAGAATCTAAAAGGGAACTGGCGTAGGAACTAAAATTTGGAAAAATTAATCGATTAAGAATATTTATTATTATTCATCATACAATTCATTTGAATTGTTAATAATTTTAAGGAAACAAATAATTTTAATCAACCATTGCTGTAATGAAGATCGAATCAAGATTGTTTATCACATTGTACAAAAATACAGGTTGAACCTTTCAAGTCCAGCCAGGATTCCATCCAAAATGTGAAATTATAATATACATGGTGTCCCAGAAAGTATGGACAAGCGGAAGTTCAGATGTAGAGCACCCAATGAGCTATCCGAACCACCCATTTGTATCTTATACCATTTTGCGTAGTTTTCGAGTCATGAATTTTTCTCGTTTTTTTTTATACGATCCCTGACTTACAAGATATAGTTGGTCACAAAGGGGAGAATTATTCGGAATTTTTTGTCTTCAGAATAAGCTGTATCGTGTGCCTTACAGTCGCAAAAACAATTTTGGTCAGATATGATACCATTGCGACATAAAAGAAATGTTGAATATGAAGACTGGATAAAAACCCCACAAGTTCCGAAATAATAGGCATTGTTACATGTTTTAGTTTTATTCATAATTTCGATTTCATTCTCCTTTTCGCATCTTTGTTTTTCCATTATTAGTTGAGAAAAATTTATTATTTCTAAGAGTCCTTGATAAGCAGACTTTCAATGTCTTTTTTATTCTTGTCTGATTTTCAGCTGATATCCTAGCTGTTAATTTCACCCCATGATGTATTTCCGCGTAACTCCAGACTCCACGTCAGTGCTTCAGCTAGCCAATTTCTCCTTCGATAATTCGCTAGAATTTTCTACGGTATCTATGGTCTTGGTAATGCGATCTGCAGAAAATTTCGCACGTAGTTTGAAAACATTATTCTTCAGCTAGGTGCAAAATTCCATTCCAATCCAATCGGTAGTTTCGAAATTATCAGGAAAAAAATATTTTGAACGGCCTTTTTCACGGAACCCCTAGTCTAATTTTGCTCATTGATGAACGTGACCGCGGCATTCGAGATCCACACGTATCCTGAAAATTTCAAGTCCCTAGGCCTTTCCGTTCGAAAGTTATAATATTCTATGGTTTCTATGGTTCTGGTCATGCGATCTGGACAAAATATAGCCTTAATATATCATTTTCCATTAAAAACAATATGTGGTCTCTGTCGAATACGTAGTTTCGAAATAATCGAGAAAACTTAATTTCAAACGACCGTATTCACGGAACCTCTAGTATAATTCTGCTCATTGATGAACGTAAATGCGACCTTTCAGATACACCACCTATCCTGAAAATTTCAAGCTCCTAGGCCTTTTCGTTCGAAAATTATGATTTTCTATGGTTCTGGTCATGCGATCTGGAGAAATATAGTTTGAATATATATTTCTCCATTAGTATACACAATTTCGTCACGATCGAATCTGTAGTTTTGAAATTATCAAGAAAACTAAACTTCAAACGACCATATTTACGGAACCCCTAGTATAATTTTGCTCATAGATAAACGTGATCACGACATTCGAGATCCACACCTATCCTGAAAATTTCAAATCTCTAGGTTACAATTTTCTATGGTTTCTATGGTTCTGGTCATGCGATCTGGACAAAATTTCACATGTAGCTTGAACATCTCATTATCCATTTGAGTGCCAAATTTCATTATAATCGAATCTGTAGTTTCAAATTAATCTGGAGAACCAAATTTTGAACGGCTATATTTACGGAACCCCTGATGGAATTCTGCCCATTAACGAACTTTACCGCGGCATTTGGAAACTGAACCCACACTGAAAATTTCAAGTCTCTAGGTTGTTCCGTTCGAGAGTTATCGTGCTTACGGATGGACGGACGGCCGGACGGACAGACTCGAATTTTTCGACGGATTCGTCATCAAAATTCGAGAAATACAGACATCGTGACGAAATGATATAGCCCTCGTGTAAGTAGTACGAGCGCTCAAAAAAGTGCACAACTGGGACCCTCCTCCTCGTGAAAACTGAGGCTAGCTAATTAAAAAAATATGCAAAATGAAGATAAATAATAACAAAATCAGTTGAAAATATTTATAATGATATAAAAATATGAGTTCCAGACAATTAAATCGTTAAATCGAAAAAAAATTATTATTTCATAAAATTTTACAGTAACGGAGAATTTTGATCAACCAATGCTGCAATGAAGATCGAATGGAATTTGTCTATGACGTTATACAGAATATACAGGTTGAAGATTTCAAATTAAACCAGGATCCAACACAAAATGCAGAAATTATAATATTTAGGTGATTATAAGAATTATTATTTATATCCTAATTTTCATTAAATCAAAAAAATCATTCGTTGGTTCGAAAATATTCTAGAATCATTTAAACCAAACGAAAAAGCTTACGTCGACAGCTTCGAAGTAAAAAAGCATGATAGTGACTGATTCTTCAATTTTCTATTAGGGGTAAATTGATCTGAAAATTATTTCATGTTTTAATGAGTAGGTACCCCTCAAAAAATATCATTATTTCTATAAAATATCTATAACATTTGAAACTGCATGTCGTCTCATAAGGGATCAATTTATTTTTACATTGATGGTGTCTCTCTACTTCGTCACTTTCATCGATATTTTTCTCAACCTTCATGTTTAAAATATACAATAGGCTTTCTACTCAGATCCTAAGAAATCAGATTTTATATTTCAAGACCCCGTTGTTGAACCCCTCAATAAAAGTTCATAAAAGTTGACAAGTAATTAAACCATCTAGACACCATAAGTGGCGCCTCGCGGTACAAGCGCTGTGCGCAGATTTATTGAGTGACATATCTGCGCAGATGTCGTTCAACTGAATTCATTACTGAAAGTTATCCCTGGATACATCCAACGAAATTTTTGAAAATCTCTCTTTACATATGCATAATGCATAATTTTCAATCTCCAACCTTCTTACATTTAATTATTCAACTGAATTCACCCGAATGTGTTTTAATCTCTTATATAATATCATTTTCTTATCGTCAATGTTCTCTCAAATGTGCTCCTTCTAATCTTTGGCTCAATTCATAAATTGAAGAATTCTCTTCGTTATTTCTGTTTGATTCTGTTGTTTGGTTTACGACGAAATTTTGGGACCTTCGGAGAATTCTGATTACTCCATCGGACATTTGCAAGCAAGCCAATCGGTTCTGGTTGAAAAAAAAAATTATGTACATAATAGAAAACACTATCCTCAATGTATTTTACACACGGTGTCTTACCCTATCTATTCTTATTTTCAAAGAAAATGATCCTCCTCGCTTCGGCATACACTTATGAGGGTTAGGGTGTTTTCTACTTCGTTTCTTTTTCAATGAATCTTCAGAGCCTTTTTTAACAGGAGTAGTGGATTTTTTCTCTGTCAAATTTTCATCAGGGATGTCTGCAACTTATATACAATATACGTCAGGCATACCATTTTGGAATCTCATCAAGATATTCATATACAGTTACAGTTTGTTTGTATACAGGATGGCCAGTTCACCAACAAAGTTCGATCATATCTCTATATTTTGAAGGTCATTACGATCAGAAAATGTTAATGAACTATACGTGAATTATGTTTCGTTTGGCAGATATCCCAAGACAATTCCCAAGAAGTTGATTATAATAAAAATAGATGACAGGTTTTGGTTTTTGCCATTTTGCCTTAGTAATGAATTGGCACAAATGTACGGGCGAAAATCCATGTGTCAAAGAGTGTCTTTGAAAAAAGAAGACGGTTTCTTTCGGAATTCGAATGTAGGTACCTATGTTTCATTATCATTCTTTGGTTGTTATTTCCTTCAGAATACCGTTCGAAAGAAGGGACACTATGTCTGTGAAGAAGGAAAAACTCCTTCCAAAATGATTTGGTTCCAGAATATCTGGAAACACTTAAAGAAATGAAATAATAAATATTCAACAATTATTTGATTTCGAAACAAGTTAAATGAAAACAACGAAAGTCATAAAGAGTAAAATCTTATAATACACTCAAACATAATTATGAATCACAGCAAGTTTACTTAATAATCATGGTTATGTAAATTCTGGCTACAAACGAACCAATTATCTTCTTTCTAAGTTTCTTCTGTTGAAAGATGGCAACGGTATTATTCAAAAGAAGAGGCTGTCAGTATTTCCACTTCTCTAGTGAGCATTGTTCAGTAACTCAGCAGGTGAAATAGATTTCGATCTGTTATTGTCTCATCGAACATTTCTCTCCTGACACTCAACTAATATGGATTAATTTTCTTTGTCCACAACGTGATGTAACGAACTTCATTGGGTGACATTACAAAGAAAACAAAGCCAGTTGAATAATATTTCAAACAAATGAAGAATTTCAAGTTCTTTCAATTCGCAAATATTCTAATTGTGACACTGACTATTTTCAAATCAAAGTTTATAAATAAAAGCTCAACAACTTCTGAGATAGTAAAGTTATAACAATGATGTTACAAATGAAACATTTTTGTCGATACTAAAGATATACAAATTTATTATTTTTGTTTTGAATAATTGAAATGACTCTTGATTCAAAAAAATTCAAAATACTGACCTGAGGAAGAGGTTTGATTTGTTGCCATTTCTCCAAAATATCTCCTTCTATTTGATATTTATCAGCTGTCCATATAACCACTTTATTGATCTTCATACAACTGCAACATTCCACAAACTAACTTATAATGATCATTGCTCAAATTTTCACCAGAAATGTCACAATTTAAGTCAGGTACTTTTTCTTTCTATCCCTTCAAGAACATTCAGCCTGAGGCCGATTCTGGTACAACAGTGTTGCCATTCAGAAAAATTCAGGTTTCGAAATCGATTTCTTATTTTGCCGTAAATTCGCAGTGTGCGCCAAAGCTTATATGCGCGATTCGATGAAGCTTTATAAAATAACGTATTTTTTTTTATTTTCGACAAATTAAGGGAATTGGAGGTGGGCTTTATGGTATTAAATTACAATTTTTATCAAAAGAAAGTAGTATGTTAATTTCCTGGTATAATTTTGATTTAATCCCCCGACATTTTGAGTTGCTGTTACATACCAACTTTGGTGAGTACCATTTAAATAACATTTGAGGAACCCGCTCACCACTATAACAACCAACCAAATTAGTCCTTTTTCATTAAAAACTTAAAAAAGCTTGTTAATTTTTTTTTCGTTTATTCATTTCATTCCAATGTTTCATTTTATTCTACAAATTTCTCTCAAGTTTGTAATTCTCTTTCTTTTTTGGTGCACTGCCGCATAAAATCTTATTTTTGAGATTGTTTTTTCTTCATAATTTTTATTTCAAACAATTCATCAGAAATTGTTCTCGAATTATTATTTCTTTGAATAATTTTACTTCGAAATTTTCAGTTTTTTCTTATCAACAACTTATCTTTCTACTTATCAACAATTCGTTTATTTGTTTTTACTTTCTGTATTCATGATGCTGAATAACGAGTTCAGTAATCTAAGTAATGATTTACCTTTATTATGGTTCATTTATAATTCTTATTTCAAAGCGTCAGTTTATTTAGGTTTACAATTCATAAGAGTTTTTTTTTGAATGATTGTTTTCAAATTTTTTTTCACTTTTCAGTTTTTTTTTTTATCAACAACTAATGAAAAGTTGTTAGCTTGTTTTTATTCGTTTCACTTTTAAGTATTTATGATGTAGATAACTAGTTCAGTAATTTTTTTACAAAGTTACCCATATTTGGCTGACAGACAGACAAACCTCTGAATAGGTATCATTTATGATTTTTATTCGAAAGTTCATTTTTATTACGATTCATTCTTCATTTCTTTTTGTTTCTGAATAACTTGGTTTTCAAAATTAGTTACTTTACTTTTCACTTCTTTCTTTATTGACAACTATTCAAAAATGATTGTTTTCGTTCAATTTATTTTTACTTTTTATTATTCATGATGTTTAATAATTTTTTCAGTAACTTCTATCTAATTTACCTATATTTCATGATTAGGACTTTGTAAACACTGACACAGAGGAAACTGAAAAAAAAATCTCTGACCCCCAAATGCTAATTTTGGGTATAATCGGAACATAATTAAAAAACATACTCAGTTACCCACTTGATTATTCCACTTCTTGTACTTCATCTTCCTCCAAGAATCAATGATATTTCAGAATGTTAACCTGAATTATATTGAGATGAAATATTGTGATTTATCATCATTTATTTATATCAACATACAACAGGACTTTCACACGTAAGTTTAATAGTAATATTAATATAAAATCGGAAGTTCTCACATAGAAGAATTTCAGCAGATTTTGACACATATTTACATACAGACTAGATAATTCAATGCCGTATTAAAACAAAGACATTAAAAAAAAGATTTGTAACTCAAAAAAAAAAATAACATGTTATCAGAAAACAACTAAGTATCAAGCAATATATTATTCTTAAATCTATCGAATTTTTGAGATGTCTTTCTTGTCAGTCGAGCATCCGGTAAAAACTGCTTATTTGTCCTCCATTTTGGAATCCCGAAACTTGAACGCCTCCATATTCGCTATAATTTCGGAGAATCCATCAAGCCTATCTTTTTGTTCATCAATATGAGAATGAGCAAGCATTCTTTCCAAATCCTGAACAGGATTTCGTCGAACTGGAAGCTGATCTGCACTGCGGGATCTAAAATAAATTTGCTTGTATTTCTGCAGTGGTTCCTTGAGGGAGCTATAGTTGCTATTGTACAATATTTTATATTGTAGAGTTGATCTTCTCATCTTGTGGAACAGGCAAAGATTCTCACAACGTAATAATGGGATCAAAACGCCTTTAGAGACGGTCCAACAATATTTGGGTCTCTGTGGAAAAATATAATTTTGTGTTAACTAATGTGTAGTACATGGCGTTTGTATAAGTATCAAAAATGAAGTCTTACCGAGTGCCCTCTTAGCCTTCTTTGTAGAAAGCTCTCGGTCCTATGAGTTTTGCATCGATTGATCTGTCTAATTGGATTCGATTCCATCTTACGAGAGTTTGCTGGCGCGACAGAATCAGACGAGATGTTTTGTCTAGCAAGTTCCGAAAACGAAATCGATGTCGATGGTTGTGCCCATCGATATAAAGCAAGGTTATGTACCGAAGAGATCGTTGGTGTGGACGAAGCTGATGCTTCCTCGTTTCCCTGCATACTTTTTGGAGTTGATAGAACCTCTTGCATTCGCTCTGAAAAAATGAATTTCAATAAAGCGGGCGTTTTAACGTTTGTCCTAGCTTTTTTCATGTGAATCTGCGATTCATTGACAGTGAACTTATGTAATGAAAGAATGAAGAAATTATGAAAATGGATGGATATTGACCATTATATCTACCACACTCTGGCAATATAAGAAATTCCAGCTGACTAAGCTAATCAAGCAATTGAAATTAAACCCATTTATTCCGATTGTCAGTCAGGATTCAGGTTTGTGGGGTATGGATTAAAAATCCGACAGGAATAGAAGAAATCAATTAGAGTCTACTTATCGTAGACGTATAATTCAAGTGATTTTTTTTTCAACGAATAATTAGAAACCAAAGATGCGAAAAGAGGAAAGAAATGAACAAAGTTAAAACATAAATAAAACAAGGAATTCATGAACACGAAACAAAACCATTTGGGAATTTATTGTTGACCATTCTCCATACCGAAAATCGAAAGAAATATCAACGAATGAACAGAAATGAAGAAATATATAAAAAAAGAATGAAAATTTTCAATCATCAAATAAAGCAATTTATAGAAAACAAATTTTCATAGGAATGGAAAACGAAAAAAAAATGGAATATGTAACGAATGACGACATTGAAAAACAAAAATATATACAGGTGCCCGGTAAATCTTGTACAAAATAAGAACCAGCGAAAGACTAGGCTCACCTCAGTAAAAATCTAACAGTTTTCGATATAGTAGGCATTTGCAAAATTTCTGAGAAACCATAACCTCAATTCAACTGTGCTTTAAGAAATTGATACTTCTTTTCATGGAATATGATTCGATTTTTTCAGGCAATCATCCCCAAAAGACCCCTTGACTGCGCCACTGATCATATCAACACTCAGTGGTGGGTTATTTGAAATAGTAAACCAAATAGAATTTACCACCTGTGCCCTTTCTCTTGATCCATTTCAAGAGCATTCCTCATTTTTTTTCGTAAGGTTAATTCACTGTATGCTTGGAGGGTACAGTTCAAGGTCATTTCTATTATCCTGTTCATCTTGTGTTTTGTTGTGATTGTTATTTGTATCACTTTTTCAGTTCTCTAAGAACTCTGAATTGAATGCTTTTCAAATTTCTACTCTGATAAAACTAAATTCACTATGATAGGAATGATAACTTCGAATAAACTTACTGGCTAGCTCATCCACATCATTCCTTTTTTCCATTTTCAATACACAAATTGTTCACAACACGGATACAATCACAAATATGATCAAAAACACTGGCAGAATTTTCTAACCTCTCTGCAGAGCAATGAAGTTTCTTCAACTAATAAAAGAGCGTTCACATGAATGTGCATTTCGGGATGCTCAGGTAGTTTGTTCACATTGCATATTCTTTGCTTTTGTTCGTTCTGGACTTTTCTCTTTTATCTGGAATCTGGTGAATTTCTGGAATCGACTCTCTTCTAACTTTCGGTGAACTTTAAAATATATTTGATATGAACGGTAGTTCATTATGAGCAAATATGTATGTATAAATTCATAATCCCATCATAAAAAAAAATTCGAAAAATAATATAATACCAGTAAAAAAAAAACTCCCAAAAATTGAGTCAATAAGCTTTCAGCTTTCAGCTGGAGAGCAGAAAAGAATATTTATAAGTTCTGTGATTTTTTAGAGAGTAGATATTATTTTTGCATGAATACTTATACAACATTTCAATTCTTTTTTTTTTTAATTTGTATCCCATATAAAAATTTCTCATGTTTGAATCTGTATATTTCACATTTGTGACTTTCCACTTTATGTATTGTGAATTCAATCCATATTTTATAACTGGCCATTGATTTTTTCAATGGCATATCATTTGTACATGTCTTTTTTTTTAATTCCTTTCGAATGAAAATGTGTAATGCAGGTAATGAATGAAGAAAGAAAAAAAATTGCAGATTTCGACCAATTTCGCGTGTAATTCTGGGAACATGACAAAAAACGTATTGTTGAATAACTGAAATGTTGTTCCTAATCTATGATCATTTTGATTTGACATGAGGTGACACAGCAGCGAGACTATCGAATCAAAGATTATGAAATGAACCACAGATTCTGTTAAACAAACCACTCAACAGGGTGATAGACAATTTTTTTTTTCATTCCTAGAGATGAAATCGCTGGATATATCCAATTTCTCAACGCCAGATCAGATGCACTCAATTTTCTTTTCACTTGGAACAGCTGAAAAGCTGAATTCCCAAATAACTTATTTTATCCATGCCTTATTTGTAGATACATATAAAATTTCTGGATGATATGGCTAAGTTTCTGAGATATCGAAGTTTTTAAATAAGAATTTTTTTAAATTCTTCTAGTGATACGAAATTCAGTTATAGTTAGAGCAGAGTAAATTCTCTGAATTGAGGAAAAAATTTCTCGATTACCTAGAAAGGATCGATTGCTGGTGAAGGTTTAGTTTAGGGGCTGCCGTTTAGACAATGGTAAAACATTCCTTGAAGACCTTAGCATATCGACTTTAGAAGGAACAAATTAATAGTCAATAACGTTAAGGGTAGGAAATTTGCATTCACCGAAAGCAATGATGTCATTTATGACTTCATTGTTCAGTTCAGGTATATGGACTTTTTTTACACTTATCCAAGAACTTTTAATGCTAAAGAACAATAATATGGTGGGATCATACTTCCAGGAAACTTATATTTATTATAATTATTTTTTCTCCAAATGTGTGGATTTTGTATTTATCTGTATTATAATGCATTAGAAACTATTTTCTAGTTTGACCTATGTCAAACTCTGTTTCAAATAACTATTGCTAGTTTTATCTGTATACTCTCAAAAAAAAAAAAAAAAATAGGGGGCGAAATAATGTACGAATTTTGAAGGGGTGACAATAAGACAAGGCGAAATTTTTTATGGTGTTCTGGCGCCACTAAGGCCAAGGTGTATTACAAAACAATGAGATATTTCCACTAACAATATTACAGAAATTGAATACGTTCCACAATATGTCTGTTCATTCAAGATTTAGTAGCTGAATTATCCATGGAATATGATATTCTGTTCAATTTAATAGATAAAAATGATATATATTCAAAAATGTACAATAGAGAATTGGATGCATCCCTTAGGGTTGCTGACCACATAGTAATTTATAGACAAAGAGCTTTGGGCATAAAAGTTTCTCTGTGTAGTATATCATAACATAAAGGGAATGAAGATGATATAAATTCCGAGATAATGAAATTACGTAAGTATGTTGCTTGAAAAAGGGTATCAACTAAAAAACTTCGATAAATGTGAAGATAAAGAAAACATGAGGGGGCGATATATATTTCATAAAATTTTTAAATGCCTACTTCTGGTTTATCTGGAATCTTTCGAAGAAAATCAAAAATATTTCGAAAGCTTGATATCGAGATCGAGTAAAAACACAACTCATCTATTTTTCCTTAGATGCAAAAGCTGATTTTTGCACCAAATTCCTTGCCTCAAGCTCTCACATTTTCTTTCTTCGAATCTATTATTGGAAATAATAAACCAAAGGGAACTTATAATATACGTTTATATTATTCTGGAGGAAAAACAACAAATTCCCTCTGATATCGCTTTTATCTGAAACCCATGTTTGTCTGGATGTGAACGAAATCAACTCTTCGAGATATATGATACAACACAATATGAAGAAAATTTCTTATATCAGCGCCATTATTCTCTTTTAGCATATCTCCCATTGTCTCATAAGGTCTCAAAGTTTGGATACGCATCGATGCTTTTATGAAAGGAAATATATACTTCCATTTTCCAATCTTTATGGCTACATAAAACGTTATTGATGGCATATTGAAAACATTGATATGACGAGCTTCTACAAAACACAATTGAAAATCACTGAAAAAAAAATTACGAAAAGCACTGCCGTGAAGGCAGGAGCTTTTGAGCGCTCGTACATGCACCTTGTAGGTAGATTCGCATTTTCCAGTTTTAGAAATCAATTGAAGGAATTTTTGACTGCTGTCAAAAAAATTCTGGAACTTAGGCAAAACTCCACACTTCATGTCGGTGCTTCAGTTGATCAATTTTTTTCCGATAATTTGCTAGAATTTTCCACGGTATCTATGGTCTTGGTGATGCGATCTGGACAAAATTTTGCACGTAGTTTGAATACATTATACCTGAGCTAGGTGCATAATTTCATTCCAATCCGATCGGTAGTTTCGAAACTATCAGGAAAAAAATATTTTGAACGGCCATATTTACGGAACCCCTAGTCTAATTTTGCTCATTGATGAACGTGACCGTGAAATTTGCGATCCAAACCCACCCTGAAAATTTCAAGTTCCTAGGCCTTTCCGTTCAAAAGTTAGAATTTTCTATGGTTTCTATGGTTCTGGTCATGCGATCTGGACAAAATATTGCTTCAATATATCATTCTCGATTAAAATACAAAATTTCATCTCGATCGAATCCGCAGTTTCGAATTTATCGAGAAAACAAAACTTCAAACGACCGTATTTACGGAACCCCTTGTATAATGTTGCTCATAGATGAACGTGATCACGACATTCGAGATCCACACCTATCCTGAAAATTTCAAGTCCCTAGGCGTTTCCGTTCAAAAGTTACAATTTTCTATGGTTTCTATGGTTCTGGTCATGCGATCTGAACAAAATTTCACATGTAGCTTAAACACCTCATTTTCCATTTGAGTGCAAAATTTCATCTCGATCAAATTTGTAGTTTTCAAGTAATCAGGGAAACAAAACTTTGAACGGCCATATTTACGGAACCCCTGGTGGAATTTGGCCCATTAACGAACTCAACCGAGCCATTCGGGAACTGAACCCACACTGAAAATTTCAAGTCTCTAGGTTGTTCCGTTCGAGAGTTATCGTGCTTACGGCCGGCCGGACGGCCGGACGGCCGGACGGACAGACTCGAATTTTCCGACGGATTCGTCATCAGTGAGTCGAACATAGTCGATTGAGACCATTTTCGGCTCAAAATTCGAAAAATACAGACATCGTGACGAAATGATATAGCCCTCGTGTAAGTAGTACGAGCGCTCAAAAATGATATTAAGTGGAAAGTATTCGATGTTGATTATTGAATCCTCTAAAATTTCAACAGGTTTCAAGAGAGAGTTAATAAATTTGATTTGGAAATTAAATTCAACTATCTCCTTGACAAACTTGAGAACAATCGTTCCCCCTCTTCATAAACAATTAATTGAACACTCTGAGGTTGCTATAGTTATTGTGAAACACTATTATTCAGTCTGTAATGGTATAATTATGGATTTTCATTAACGCTCACCTTTGTTCCAAAAATTGAAAACCATTTTCCACCGTACAGATTGACGTCCTTAAATCAAATTGACAACAAACTGCATACTGATGAATAATAATCAACTCTGTCGCACCAGAGGGTAGATTTTATCTCAAACCGAAGATTTTATCTCAAAAATGCCTTTGTGAACGATCCTCCGAATATCACATAAAACTACAAACAACATAATACGGTGGGATGAATAAGTTACGCTTCTTTTTTGTCACTGGTCAACCAATTATTTTCCAACTGGTTATGGTCAATAACTCGATTGAGTTATAGAACGGTCATATCGGACCGAAAAGAATGCAGGTGGTCGTCAATTTAGTTGACAGTATTGCTCATGAATTCAATGAAAATGTCCATCAATGGTCGGTTGAATAGTAGGGACATCAACTTTAATAGCGTTAGATTCGGTTCGATGAATTTTCTTCTGGAGTTCGATCATTGAGATACTGGTTATGATTATTATCAGCTTATGAGTTCTTTTGAATAGAGTAATAAATTGTTGCGAATTGTTTCATATGACAGAACTTTCCAAACCAGTAGCGACGAAAAATAATAGATAGTTCTTTTATTTTCGTGCATCATTGGAATCTGAAAAATTTTCATTGTTCTACGATCAAGAGTCCCAAATTCGAATATTTCCAACGAAATTCTCATTTATTCATCAAATAACATGTGTACTCCCTTTCATTTTTTGCTGTTTTCAACAAAAACTTCGAAACTGGTAATCCTTTTTTGTTTTTTTTTTATCATTTTTAAGATTTTAAGATCGAAATTTCAACACTGTTTTGGATATCAATGAAATTAAATGTTTCCATTCATTTTTTGTTGATTCAACAAGAACTTCGAAATCAGGAAAATACGAAGGGTGGTTTCAGAGTTATCTAAGATTTTTCGAAATTTCAGGGTTCTTTTGTTTTTTTTGTTTGTTCATCCGTTATGTGTTACATCCAAACAAAATTTCTTTCATTCCATAGAGGAATAATCAGACTTTCTATGAACAGCTTGCGACGTTGCCAAGTATGCCATCTCCGGTGGGAAATACAAAAATTTTAAGATCAAGAATACCATCACAATTGCGGATATCAATGAAATTAAATGTTTTTATCAATTTTTTTGTTGATCCAACAAGAACTTCAAAATCAGTGAAAATACGGAAGGGTGGTTTGAGAGTTATTCGAGGTTTTCCGAATTTTTAGGTTTTTTTTTGGTATATTTTTCGTTCATCTGTTATGTGTCATATCCAAATAACATTTTTTTCATTCCATAGATGGAAAATCAGACTGGAAAAATTGCGACGTTGCCGAGTGTACGGAAAATATGGAATCATCCAAAGTTTGTGAAATCTCTATCTTGAATTAAAAATGCAAACATTTTGAGATCAAGAATCCCAATTTCCAACAAAATTCTCAGAAATTCATCAAATCAAGTACTTCTTTTCATTTTGTGTTGTTTTCAACAATAATTTCGATATTGGTGATCCTTTTTGTTTTTTTTTTCTCCATCCGGAATGTGCCATTTCAGAACGAATCTTCCTCCATTCCATAGATCAGACTTTCTCCGGGAAAGTTGCATCTCTAGTGTGAAATGCAGAAAATATGAATATAAAAATCTCAACACAATTCTGGATATTAATGGAATTAACTGTTTCTACTCATTTTTTGTTAATCCAACACGAACTTTGAAATCGGTGAAAATACGAAGGGGGGTTTCCGAGTTATCTGAGATTTTCCGAAATTGAAGTTCCTTTTTGGTATTTTTTTTTGTTCATTCGTTATATGTTATATCTAAACAAAACTTTTTGCATTCCATAGATGGCTAATAAGACTTTCTCCAAAAAATTGCGACGTTGTCAAGTGTACGGAAAATATGGAATTTTCCAATGTTTGTAGAATCTCCATCTCGAATGAGAAATGCAACCATTTTAAGATCAAGAATCACAATTTCCAACAAAATTTCCAGATATTCATCAAATTGAATACGTCTTTTCATTTTTTGTTGTTTTCAACAATAATTTCGATATTGGTGATCCTTTTTGGTTTTTTCTTGCCCATCCGTAATGTGCCATTTCCGAACGAAACTTCCTCCATTCCATAGATGGGTAATCAGATTTTCTCTGGGAAAGATGCGACGTTGCCATGTTTATGGAAAATGCGGAAAATTTTCCTGCAGAATCAAAGTGAAGTCCGGATTCTTGACAAACCTGACAAATTTCATCTCTAGTGAGAAATGCAAAAAGTATCAAGATAAAAATCCCAACACAATTCTGGATATAAATGGAATTAACTGTTCCAATCCATTTTTTGCTAACCCAACAAGAACTTTGAAATCGGTGAGAATACGAAGGGCGGTTTCAGAGTTCTCTAAGATTTTCCGAAATTTAAATTCCGTTTTGGTATTTTTTTTGTTAATTCGTTATGTGTTATATCAAAACAAAAGTTTTTTCATTCCATAGAATACTTTCTCTGAAAAAATTGCCACGTTGCCAAGTGTACGGAATATCGTCGTGTTCCAGAGAAAACAACGTAACTTCACATTTTTCAAGAAATGGTATTTTGGTGAAATCTGTCATATTGACAGGTCGCGTTCTGACGTTTAAAGTGTTTTTTGTTTCTCCTGTAAAATTTTGTAAAATGGAGTTACGCAATTTTATCCTGAAGGCGACGATATATGGAATTTTCCAAAGTTTGTGAAATCACTGTCTTCAGTGAGGAATGCAAAACATTTTAAAATCAAAAATCCCAAATTCGAATCTTCCCAACAGAATTCACAGATATTCATCAAATTAAATACTTCTTTTCATATTTTGTTGTTTTCAACAATAACTTCGAAATTGGTGATCCTCCGTTTTTTTTTTGTCCATCCGTAATGTGTCATTTCCGAATGAAATTTCCTCCATTTCATAGATGGGTAATCAGACTTTTCTGGAAAAGTTGCGACGTTGCCACGTGTATGGAAAATGCGGAAATATTTCCTGCAGAATCAAAGCGAGGTCCTGACACATGTGACAAATTTCATCTCTAGTGGAAAATGCAAATATTTAAAGACCAAAATCCCTCATTCGAATATTGCCAACAAAATTCCAAGATATTCATCAAATCGAATGTTTCTGTTCATTTTCTGTTGGATCCAACAACCACTTCGAACGAAAACTTTTTCCAGGATCCAGAAAGATAGTTCCACACTGAATCACTGCAGGATGATATTTCTTTATTTCGCGAACATTTTCACATCGAGTATACGTCACGTATCTCGGAAAATTGCATTACATATTCAATACCGAAGAAACCTTACATGAATTAGAGTGCTATTGACAGTTGAAGAAATGGGAAGTTCGACAGAGATAAGGAGTAAACTTTGGAAAGCGGGAAAAATACGAAATGTATGCGGACGCTTAATATGCAAAAGAGTCGTCCTATGCCAGTCGATAGAAAATATTAAATTCTTCGGGGTCTGATAAACTCGATGAAACATGGAGGCGGATGAGACAATGATGCACCGATTCAATGTGAAATTCGAACCGGAGACACCTAAAGAATCCTCGAATACCCTTATTGAAGTGCTTGTATGGAATTCTCCCGAATATATGGATTTTATTAAGAGAGAATAAGACCTACTCCAACACAAATCTGAATGAGAGATTTTCATTCTATCTATACACAGGGTGGCCAAATCTCCTCCCAAACTGAAACCAAGGAATAAATGTGATCTTATGTGCAATGATGCAATATCAGACATGGATAATATGCTGAACCTTTTTGGAAAATTTGCAGTGTTTTCTGATGAATATGCTCCTGGTTATTGACATTCAGAAATGGGGCAATACACCACCCCCAAAACCTATTCAATTCATGATAATGGTCCACGCTCGAGATTAACAGCCATTCTTCGCCATCATTCGATACCATCCAATCCTATCCTTACCATAAGAAACCGCTTAGCTGTATCTCAATTTCCGATAAAGCGAATGACTGCCCGACCTGCATGATAACGAGGGAAACAAAGTGAACACCGGCCCCCGGTATTTCCATCTCCCGAAACAATAGGAAGCCGAGGTAAATGAAGAAGTTCACGGCGCAGAGGATGGGAACTATCCGGCGCGGCTTTCTCGAGTCTTTTGTTTTGTAGTTCGCGGTCACGTTGGGTCCCTCAAAACCCGCCCCCGGCTCGGGTACTAAATTATCCGCGTCGTTCTTCTAATTGGAATTGATTAGGAACACTCCACACCCGGAACTGCCGTTAATAAGGATCGGTATTGTTGAACAAGCTCTGAATTGCTTAATTTCGATTGGGATATTTTGTTATGTTGGACTCTTCCGGATCGCAATTTCTTCGAAGCAAACAAAACTTGGCGTTACTTGATTCCGGCATTTTGCGTATAACGTCGAAAGAATTCATTCGAAGGAGGTATATTTTTGACCTTGAAGGCCCCATAAACTCTTAACTTTATTTAAGCCTAGTTCCATCATCACTCAACCACTTGAAAATAAGTTTGCTTCACCAACATTATAAATCCAAGAAGAAAAAATAAACCATAATTGAATTGAAATCAAATAAATGCTAGAAACAACAACAGAAATAAGAGGAATCAAAAGCGCACAACAAAAACAATAAGTCACAAATTTGGAAGAAATAATACAGAAAGTATTGAAAAAAACATAGGTAGAAGCAGGCATGAATCCATATAGAATCACTAATCAGTCAAACATCATGATAAAGGGAGAACTTAGAATTTACTTTAACAAAAAATGGTACGATACATTTGATAGTTTCACGAATGAGAACCTGTCACCATGGAAAAGAGCCAAAGCTTTAGATGCCGAAAAAAGGACCAACACAATACTTGAAGATAATTCTCGAAAGGATAAAAGTAAGATTTTCGCAGGAATTCCAAAAGAAAAATTCAAACCTAATGACACCGTATAAAAAAATTACGAAAAGCAGTGGCGTGAAGGCAGGAGCTTTTGAGCGCTCGTACATGCACCTTGTAGGTGGATTCGCATTTTCCAGTTTTAGAAATCAATTGAAGGAATTTTCGACAGCTGTCAAAAAAATTCTGAAACTTAGGCGAAACTCCAGACTTCATGTCAGTGCTTCAGCCGATCAATTTTTTTTCAATAATTCGCTAGAATTTTCTACGGTATCTATGGTATCTTGGTGGTGCGATCTGGACAAAATTTTGCACGTACTTTGGATACATTATTACTCAGCTAGGTGCAGAATTTCATTCCAATCCGCTCAGGATTTTCGGAACTATCAGCAAAAAAATATTTTGAACGTCCATATTTACGAACCCCTAGTCTAATTTTGCTCATTGATGAACGTGACCGCGATATTCGCGATCCAAACCCACCCTGATAATTTCAAGTTCCTAGGCCTTTCCGTTCAAAGTTACAATTTTCTATGGTTTCTATGGTTCTGGTCATGCGATCTGAACAAAATATTGCTTTAATATATCATTCTAGATTAAAATACAAAATTTCACCTCGATCGAATCCCTAGTTTCGAAATTATCGAGAAAACAAACTTTGAAACGACCCTATTTACGGAACCCCTAGTATAATTTTGCTCATTTCAAGTCCCTAGGCGTTTCCGTTCAAAAGTTACAATTTTCTATGGTTTCTATGGTTCTGGTCATGCGATCTTGACAAAATTTCACATGTAGCTTGAACACCTCATTCTCCATTTGAGTGCAAAGTTTCATCTCGATCGAATCTGTACTTTCGAAGTAATCAGGAGAACAAAACTTTGAACGGCCATATTTACGGAACCCCTGGTGGAATTCTGCCCATTAACGAGCTTAACCGAGGCATTTGGGATCTGAACCTACGCTGAAAATTTCAAGTCTCTAGGTTGATCCGTTCGAGAGTTATCGTGCTTACGGCCGGACGGACGGACGGACTGACTCGAATTTTCCGACGGATTCGTCATCAGTGAGTCGAACATAGTCGATTGAGACCATTTTCGGCTCAAAATTCGAAAAATACAGACATCGTGACGAAATGATATAGCCCTCGTGTAAGTAGTACGAGCGCTCAAAAATAGCCAAACTGATGGAAGATTACAGAAAAGCAGGAAAATCAATAACCGACACAAATAACTATAATTCCATAAGGCTGCTCACTAGTC
The DNA here is from genome assembly GCA_963966015.1 of Aphidecta obliterata. Lineage (NCBI taxonomy): Eukaryota > Metazoa > Arthropoda > Insecta > Coleoptera > Coccinellidae > Aphidecta > Aphidecta obliterata. The sequence goes on from OZ014427.1 coordinate 11,746,752, forward strand.
TGAGCAAAAAAAAAGTAAACCCAAGAAGACTAAAGAAAACCATTTAGAAAAAGACACAAATAATAAGAATATTCAAATATAAACAGTGAAAATTCAGAACGGGGGCTATACTTATGGACAACCCGACAAAGTGTGGCATCAGGGACCGATCCAAAGAGTGATCAACATAGAAATACCACTAGCATAGGCAAAATTAATAAAATCTTACCTAGAAAAATGAAAATTTTATGACTGTCAAAATAATTCAAAAAAAAGAGATAGGACCAGGAGTCCCACAGGGATCTCCATTATGACCAATCACTAGAACTATACGCAGACCACACGGCAATTCTAGTTTCGAAGAAACCTACAGGAAGCGTGACCAAGAGCTTCAAAACTATATCAGCAGTTGATGAGATGATTCAAGAAATGTAGAATAATGATGAACGAAGAAAAGAGCCAATCAATAATATTTCACAAAATAAGAAAAAACCAAACGAGAAAATAAAAATGAACGATAAATAAATAAGATGGAAAGACAATGTGAAATACTTTATCTAGGTATAAGAGTGCACAAAAATTTGAATTTCAACAAACACATAGAAAAACAGTGGAGAAAGCCATAATCAAAGGATATTCCTAGCCTCTAAGGAACAGCAGTAACATATTAGTGAAAAGTGAAAATATACAAATCCATAATAAGACCAACAATGACGCATGGAAGCGAAATTATGATAATGAACAAGAACAGAATTATGGAATGAAAAAGGCATATAAGAAAATGGAGACGCACGAATAGAAGAGAATACTGGAAGAAAGATGACGAACAAAAAGACCTAAAACAAGACTGAATGAACTTATAGAAGTAAAAACTACGAGTTAAAATGAAGATACGGAAAATAAAAGATTGAATGAAACATGAAAGACAAATATAGCAGCGAGAAAAGAAATTCTTGTTCTGAAAATGGAACGAACGAACCTACTGACCGACTATTTAATCGTATTTATCTCATGTCAAACCCTCAAAAGGTTCATTTTTCGAAGTATATATGTCAAGCAATTTTTCCATTCACTTCGAACTGATATCCTCTATGATAATGAGTTATTCTGTTTCTGCTCAGAACTTTCTTAAAATCGTCGAAAATGTACAAAAGTAATGGACAAGTGTTGAAAGGAGATCTAGTTAATCAAATCTACCTCATTTCAAACCCCGATGGGTCCTTTTCCTCGGAATATAATAAACAAACGTTTCCAGAGGTTCCAGGTATGTCAATTTTGAATTCATATAATGAGTTATTTATATATTTCTTACTTCAATGGCTTTTTTCAACGATTTTGGACAGCATTCTCGACGGGATGATTGAGAATATGTCGAGAGGGGCTTCGACGATGTGTTGATATTTCTCGGGTTTTGTTTGTATTCGTAGCGAAAATTGACGATTTTATTTATAAAAATTGCGAAAATGGCAAAAGTGGACGAAACGCCATATAGATGGCTAAGACCTGGGGTTCTTCGAGATTCGATCGCGGCCTTCGGCCGCGACGCAACTAAGCTCGAAGAAAAGCCAATTGTGGCGATTTTCAGAAATTAATTCCGACAAAATGAGACAAGCGGTACATCGTTGGAAGGCTCGTTTCTTCTACCACAACTTCAAATGTTATGCACTTGTATTTCAACATAAATATTTCTTATTGTTATTTTCGCTCGCTGAATAAACTTCATAGGATATTTTTTCGTGATCCCTCAAGTTGATCTATATCTCTTTATAAATTAATTAAACTGATCTCAACAAACCCAAGGCGAACCAAAAGGAATCACCATAAATCAGCGAAGAAGAGAAATAGGCCGAACTTTCCTCGCAGTTGTAACCGTTTACGGATATTGAAACAACTGTCTCAAGTTGGCGTGAAATAATGTTTGCAGATCATAATGGTTAGTTTGACACGAACTTAAATTGGCCAATGTTCCGGAAAGAAAAGAATTCTAATAAAAGAGAAGTTGTATTCGGTCCAATAACTCGGATAGCCCTCTCGTCTGCCGTCTTCCGTTTACGATTACCGGGAAAATGAAACTGTTTTCGTTGAATTTATGAACGCTCCCCCACTGGGCTTCGGCCCTTAAAATAGAAAATTACCGGGCCGTTCGCTTTTGGAGGATTCAGATGATGGAAAATAAACTATCGAAGAATAGGAAAGGACTCAACGCCGCATTTCGATCGGTGCCTTTGAGATTCTGCCTCTCAGAAAACACAATACCAACGAATAAATGAAAAAAAAAGAACAAGGAAAATTGGAAGAATTTGGATGCGGTGATTACAAGAAAGAAATAAAAGTTGAAAATAACGAAGAAGTTGATTACCTGTTCATCCAGTGAGTCGTCGTCGACCACTTTATTACCAAATTCTACTAACCCTAAAAAATAAAAAATAAATTTCTGCGGAATATACTGGGTGGCGTAGTGCAGATTACCACATTCGAAATCGTAGCCAAATGAGGAGTTTTTTGAAATTTGATTGTGTCACCGAGATTCAATAAATGAGCAATACAAGAACAATGTCTCCAATTAGTGTTAAACATCTTGTTTGGCTCAAAAAGAAAAAATTGCAGAAATTTCAATTTTTCATGGAAATCTTATAACAAAATTGCCACTCTAATGGAAAATCCAAAACATTTACATTGCCGAGAGAAGAAAATAAATATTCAATTCATTTCAAATGGTCTGATTTCATTTTCACCCCAGTTTTATTCGATTCTAAGTCTATTTGTACGAAGTATAAGGAAAAGTGTTAACACTGAAAACCTGATTACCAACAGCACGACAAGTTCATAATCATAATAATTAAAGGGGGGTCATAAAATATTCGGGAATTTTCGGTAGGCGAGGGACCTTACCGTTGGCTCGTTAATTATAACTTCAGAAAGAAATAAACAGGTTGACATACATTACCATACACAAAGTTTAATAAAACTTTTTTAATCCCCTCGTAATTTTGTCGGGACCAAGGAATTGACAAGGTCGAATTCTAAAATGAGGCATTTAATATCTTCCCTGTCGGCTATACGGCGATAAAACTTTTTTCTGACACTCTATGCATATCTTATTTGAGAAAAGCGATAAGTGGTCGGTGCAGACAACTTTTATTCTCCATATAGAACATAACTGTCTTTATTGTCATTATTGGAATACATAAGAGGGGGGGTGATCTGAAACTACTTGAATTAATCTGAATTATTGTAAAAAAATGGAATAAAGTATTAATGAAGTTTTCATGAAACTGATGACCAGAGTTTTTCGTTTTAAAACTATATGGATTCCCAAGGATTCATTTCGTTTGATAAGAAACCCTATGAAAATTAAATTTCAACCCTCGTAGAATTCTTATTTCATTTTTCGGAAAACAAATAGCTGAAATACGGAATGTGCAAAATGCTAGGGAAAAAATTTCGTGTGAAATCGGAAATCATTATTTTGATAATTCATGGTGAGCAACTTCTCGATGCGCCATTTTTCATATATTCCGGGATGTCTTCGTAACTATTTCTCAGAGGTTGGTAGCTTCAAATATCCCCAACATAATATTAATGAAGAAATTAAAAAAGAAAAAGGTATTTCTCTCCTTCTAATAATCAAATTTCAAAGTATTTCCTGTCCTTAATTGCTTGAATACCAGATTGGAATTTTACGAGTGCGTTTCAATTCAAGTTTTTTTTTTCTCTTCTGAATGGAGTTAACATTCCGGTTATATAGATAGGTTGAACGATTGGACTCAAAATTTATGAATTTGCGCGATTAGTTTCACGGTAGAATTTTTCAGTTTCGTATTTGTTATTCTTGAAGCCTGAGCACTTTCAGTTATACAGGGAGTGAAAATGAATTTCTCAATTATTTTTTCTTTTCTTATATGATCGATTATTCAATTTCAAATGTATTTCTATTCAAATCATTGCATTCGTCGAAATAGTTTTCAGAATATTGAAAAAAAATTGAAGAAAAAGGGTGATATGCGTAGTCAGTATTATGTTCGTTATTCTTATTCTCAGTATTTCCAGCACTTCAAACTGTTTTTAGATTTTCGAAGTAGAAGAATTTGTGAAAATTGTGCATCTCCTAAATTTTGGAAAACTCGTCACAGGGTGTTTCGAGTATTTTGTCAAAAATTGTGAACAGAATTTTCCCATAACTTTTGTATTTTTGTATAAGAACCCTATTTTTCATGATGGCGTTGGATTCTGCGAAGAAAAATAATGATAGTGTTCAAAGTAGTTTATGCTCCCAAATTGAATAATTCCTGAACTTTTAAGGATTAGGTATCTGAATTTATGTTGTACGTTGAGAAAAATTCATAAAATCAGTTTTATAACAATAATCTGTATCCATAGGGAATTTATCTTCTATGAAAACAGATTATTATTATAAAACAGATTTTATGAAATTATCTCAACGTACGACATAAATTCCGAAAATCCTTTATAACTCTGGAATTAATTAAATTGGGAGCATTTTCTTCGCAGTATACAAGGCAATCATAAAAAATTAGGGTTCTAATTTAAAAAACAAAAGTTATGAAAAAATTCTGATCACAATTTTTGACGAAATATTTGAAACACCCTGTGACGAGTTTTCCAAAATTTGGGAAGGCCCAATATTCCTCCATTCTTCTTCTTCAAAAATGTAAAAACAGTTTATGCTTGAAATATTCAGAATAGGAATAACGAACATAATACTTACTACGCATATCTCCCTTTTTTTTCAGTGTTTTTCCTATATTTTGAAAACTATTTCGGGGAATGCAACGATTCGAATAGAAATATATTTAAAATTGAATAATCTATCATATAAAAGACGAAAAAATGCAAAAAAAAAATTTTCGAGAAATTTATTTTCACTTCCCGTATAACTGAAAGTGTTCAGGCTTCAAGAATATTTTAGCTCAATAGATAAAGTCGAACAATATCATAATCCCAATTTTCAGATTTCAAATAGGTCCAGTTTTCAAGAAACGTCTAGGAGGCACTCGAACTTGGGACACCCTGTATATATCCTATTTCGACGTTCGGTGGAATCCTTATTCCTCTCGAAGTTAGAGTGGATTTTGGAAAAAACAGAACCATCCGAGAGGTGAAGCAAATATACGCGTCCAATTTTCAGGAATTTCCGATCGATTTTGGCAAGTTGTGAACATACTTCCGATGACATTCATTTTCATTCCGAACGAGAATGCAGTCGAAATTGGTTGGGTAGAAAATCGTCGAAAGAAGTGATAGAGGCGAGTAATGATTTCTTACGATTTGCCAGCCTCATATGTTTTTAAGAAAGTCATGAGCAAAGTTCTTTATTTCGGTCCAAAAATCTACTAGATTCCACTTTACAACTTGATAAATAACATTGAGATCGTCCCCACTACTGAAGGAAGTTCAAAATTAATCGAGATGCTGAAAATGTGGCCATAAATCCGAATTATAATTTCATTTCACCATTACCCTCAACGTATTTCACGTTAGTAAAGAGTATATGAGTGTATCCTTAAAACGTTCGGTACTAAATTTCAATTTGCCCCAACTGAACACGCCAGAAAATAATCTCACCTGCGGCCAGCCTAAATGTAAAATACGTGTAAACAATCACCACAACACAAAAAACTTCGACATACTTTCAGATTCGTTTAGGTATAATCAAGAATCATATGATTCCATCGTTTGGCAGATGTTGATGACCGCGAAGAACTGGGTGGAATAAACAATGTGAGCCACTTCTTGTTGATTTTTGTTCCACCTGTCAAAAATGATTTCAGTGGCCACAGAAACGAAATACATAAATCAGGTTATTGTTGATCCTTGCATAATAATTGTTAAAAATTGAATCAAAAATAAGATATGGAAAAATTTGTTGCACTTATGGTTTTTTCCATTAAAAAATTCGAAATCAGTCAGGTTCACTCCAAACGGCTGATTAGCCACAATATTTGAAGTACCCTGTATGTTTTGCTGCAGTATAATGTAATTCCCATGGGACATGCATGCATTTAACATTGTCGCGTTACGGCATAATTGTTCCCATTAAAGTATCTTTAGTAGGTGCATTCGTGAAGTGTTATTTACAACCGCATTAGGTTAAGTGTTTCGTGATAAAGAACCGTATGGGGTTGTGATGTAGACATTCTTGGTACCTAACCAACAGTGTTGGGTTAATTTAAGATATTCTTGTGATTTCAATACGGAAAGGTTTCAGTGGAAAAATACATAATTCAAGATTCAACATTATTTTCGAATGAACCAAACACTGAAGTAAAGTTGGGAGCTTTTGCGCGCTAGTTTGAATTCATCGCCAAAATACAGGCGAATGCAAAATTCGAGATGTTAGACTTCGACAAATTTCAAGTTGAATTCTGTTAACAGACTCTGTGAACAAACAGTGCGACAAATAATTTCATTTTATTTTTATAATCCAGAGATGGAATCACAGAATTAGTTTCAAATTGTCCAACACCAGATCAGAATAACTCGTTTTTTTCACGTGGAACAGCTGTAAAGCTGTATTTGTATACAACTTCTGTATGTAGACCCAAAATTTCAGCAGGATATGCGGAATAGTTTTTGAAATACATACATGTCTTGAAAAAATTCGAAATTTACAGACATTTGGGAGAAACGATTACGCTCTTGTGCGCAAAAACTCAAAGTTATGGCATAGTTTATTATCGAAAAAAAGGAAAAATTATGGACGATTTACTCGAACGAATCAATTGCAAAGTTTAGTTTAGGGGAAATAGATCATAACATAAGAATAACAGTCGTAAACAGTAGGACATTTGCATCATCAAATATCATCTTGAGGATGCTGGCGTCAACTTCGTTTTAAATCTGCGGTCAGAAGTTCATTATGCCTGAATAATTTTCGAAAATTGAAGTTTTTGAAGCATTTTTGTTACGATTTTTCACGAAAAAAATGCTCAACACCTACCTCAATTAAGTACTACTGAACTCGCATCTGCTACCATTTCAAGCGAATTAGCCACAGATCTGTAGTTCTCTAGTTTGGGGAACTCGAAGTTGGAATTTTGGGCACTTTTTCTATTGAAGACTCCAGAAAGCTTCTTTCTGTCCGCTATCGAGAACACAGAAGGACAAAAAAACTTAATTAACTAAGAATCTTAGGGTTATTCCGACAAACGGCATGCGCACAACACTACTTTCGGATCATCATATTCGAGAAATGGGAAGCTGATCTTGCGCGTTACTCATGAATTCGAAGCTGCGCAATGGTCGATTTCTGACGCTTTGCGCACGATTGGAAAGAATGGCCGTTCTTCAGGTTCGTTGATTTCCTACGCTTATAATACAGGGGTCTTCCAAAATGGATTCAAATTTCATGATGCTTATTTTGAAAACTTTGCACGTCCCGTATTCATTGTTAAAATTATTCTTTATTTTTTCACTACCATGGACTGGCCTTTCCCGAAATGAAAAGTAATGGAAAAAACTGAATAATCTGAAATAATATTGTATGAATTTTGAATTTATTGGGTGCAGTCGTGTAGACATTTCAAATTTTGTGGATGGATTCAAGTACTTCAGGCTGTGAGACTTCTGAATATTTCAGTGATAGAACATCCCTTTATAAGAGTTCCGCTGTTGTCTCGATTTCTCGGGTGCTAAAATCATATGTTGTAACGTCAGTCAACACAAATTTCCACTAAAAATACCGTATTGAACCTCATGAGGTTACAATGTAAGAAAATGCTAAAAGCGCCTAAATTCAATCAGTGATAAAGTCTGAAAGCATGACGACGAACATGAAGCTTTCCAGGAGTATTTTATTTTTCAGCAGGCCTATGTTTATCGATATACTTAGTTCGGGAATCTCATTTGTCAGAAAATATAGAGGCGTTTTGAACAGCATCTTCGGTTTAGAGGATGTGAAAAGAAGGGATTGCTTGTAAGGAATATATACTTCGAGAAAAAAATTTATAATTATTTTGTATTTCAGAACTTGAGATTTATGCTCTATTTATTCATCCACATGCACATACAATACGAATCCAAGTAAAATATGTATCCACTACTACACACTGGCCTACTCGTTGATTTTTTCCACTAGGGGTTCCGTAAATATGGCCGTTTGAAAATTTGTTTTTCTGATTACTTGAAAACTACACATTCGATCAAGATGAAGTTTCGCACTCGAATGGATCAAGCTACATGCAAAATTTTGTCCAGATTGCTCGACCAGAACCATAGAAAACTATAACTTTTGAACGGAAATACCTAGAGAATTGAAATTTTTGGGATAAGTGTGCATCTCGGATGTCGTAGTCACGTTCATCTTTGAGCAAAATTAGAATCGGAGTTCCGTAAATATGATCGTTTGAAATTCAGTTTTCTTGATAATTTCAAAACCACGGATTCGATCGTGACGAAATATTGTATTCAAATGGAGAATGATATATTGAAGCTATTTTTTGTCCATATCGCATGACCAGAACCATAGAAAAATATAACTTACGAACGGAAAGGCCTAGAAACTTTGAATTCTCAGGGTAGGTTTGGATCGCGAAGGTCGCGGTCACGTTTATCAATGAGCAAAATTAGACTATGGGTTCCGTAAATATGGCCGTTCAAAATATTTTTTTCCTGATTATTTCAAAACTACTGATTGGATTGGAATGAAATTTTGCACATAGTTAGATGAAGAATAATGTATGCGAAAAATTATAAAAAGCACTGACGTGAAGTCTGGAGTTTCACCTTACTTTGAAAATTTTTTTCTCAAACTGGAAAATGCGAATCTACCTACAAGGTGGATGGACAAGCGCTAAAAAGCTCCTGACTCCACGGCAGTGCTTTTTATAATTTTGTTCATAATATTTCTCTTTGTGTGAATTCTTTTTTCGTTTATTTTAGTCATATTTGTTCATTGTAGATAATTATGGCGATTTGTTGACGAGGAAATGAAATATTTGACAAATTAATAATTTTTTTCAGTTTATGAAATTTTGTCGACATTCCAATACCCCAAAACAGATTTGAACAAGTGATTCCCAACGAGAAGTGATGACAACATTCATGTGAATCCAGGGGAAAATCATAAACCTTGGAAAATTATATCAATTTAGGACAAGTATAGTAAAATTATTGTTGTGAATAGTTTAAGGATATAAGAATTGGCATATTATTGCCATAAAGAGTGAAATACCAATCTAGTTGAAAAAATGAGGTTAATAGTATATTATTCACCGAGCGGTAACTCACGCAGCGTGAGCCGAAGGCGAGTGCTGTAATTCATAAAGTGAGTTATGACTATTACCGCGAGTTGAATACTATACTTCATCTACGACTAAAACAATAAATACTAAGATACAAGTACAGAGAAAGAACTTTATTTACAAATCTTGATAGTTACCTATAACAATGCATTATTTATGTTTATTGTGCCTCTTAGCATGGAGTAAAAAGTCCATAGGGGCGTTGCTTTATATTTAGTGCTAAGTTCACTAAAATATGCCAAAATAACATTCTCTGTAAACGATGAATTAATATTCTTACTGCTACACCAATCTTAAAAATTGTTGTATGCACCTTTATATTTGTTTTGGTATTTTTCGGGCAATAAATTCAGTATGGTTACATTGGCTGATTGTCTTATTTCTGAAGGTGTACTTAATACTTCATCTTCACTATCTGAATTCATCTTTTTCAGCAAAATATTCACAATAATAATTAGGTATCAACTTAAGTTGAGAAAACCAAAATTATTCAAGTGACCTCCCCTCAATATCAATAATGTTTCCTTTCGGACAATCGGCTTGTCCAGAAGCACAGAGACAGGGAGTTATAGTAGTGAGTTATTATAACTCACGGTGTTTGTTTACTGATACCATTAATTGCTTGAAAGTACATATAGTCCATTTAAGAATTATTGACATCGAAGCAGGCCATGAACGTCCAGCCGAGGCTTTATTTCTAGTTACTAAAAAGTAACTAAATTTCATCATAGAAATGGAACATAAATATAACCTAGAAAAGTGTTGAGTATACGAATTATCGAATAATTAAGCCGGAATATTTCGATTGCAGTTCAAACATAGGAATTCAGGTTTGAAAGCGCAAAAATATCGTGGAATGCTTTCATATGAAATTATCTGAACTTATCGTTCATATAAAAGTCAACCATGGAAAATTGAAGATCATTCAAATAAATATTTATTTTCACTCAGGACCATGCAATATTTATTGGTATTGGAAATCTTGCAAAATTCTAACCATATAACTATAAGAGGACCATTTTATGTCAGGATTTAAGAAGGATAATTAATGGAATTCTAGCAGGTAGCTAGTGGTGCAACAGAAAAAAATTTTTGGATACTTCGCAAGCACAGGGCCAAAAGAATGGATTGGAATAAACGTTATAATGTATTAAGAAATAGGAGAGAAACAAAAATTAAGAATCTTTGTAGTACATGAAGAATTTTGACATGAACTTTGTACCGAACTATCAATATATGAACCAATTTGTGAATTATTTATTGCTCGGTGTTGAATACTTTAAGAAAGTCAATTTTTATTTTCATTCATTAAAACTGTCCATGAATTATTGAAAATATTATAATTGATGAGCAATTTTACAATTATTCAGTATACTTTTGAATTGGGAACAATATAGCATGTGTATTAGCAGAGGGAATGTGAACAGGGTACCATACAGTATAAGTATAATAAATAAACTTAAAATATCTATGAATGATACAAGAGCAAAGATAAAAATATCATTGAAAACTTTGTTTCCACGTAGTGTAGTGATTTGGATGTGTTTATTGAATAAGCTGACATAATCCTATTGATGGGCATCCTTTTGCAGGAAAGATTTCAATATTTCAATAACCCATTCATAGTAATCCTTATCATTAATACCACTGTCAAGAATCGGATCACATCCAGGTAAAAATCCATCAATTGTTCCAGCATTCAAAATAGTGCACCTTCTGCCTTTACCCTTGAATATACTCAGCATACCTTTTGGATTCTTTTCTAGTGTCCACTGACGAATTTGAATACCGTTTTCGAATATCCAAATCTCATCTAGATGAATGAATTTTACGTTTTGTTCCATGTATTCTCGGTATTTATCACAATATCGTACTATTTCTATTATATTTTTCTGTTTATCAATAAGAATTTTCCTTCGATCAACTTTTTTGTATTTGTATCCAATTTTTTTTATGATATAATATAATGTTGACTTCGATCAATTTAAATCTAGGTGCTCTTTGGCCAGTTCGAAAAGGATATCTAAACTGATATATTTATTGTTTTTAATTCTAGCAAAAACAAAGTCATTCAATGTCTCTTTGAAGGAATAATCGTATCGCACAGGTTTTCTTCCACTGCTAATTCCAGGCTATAATAACATGCTAATATTCTACGGACAGGGCTTGGTGAAATCTGAAAATTTAAGAGACATTGATCAATCAGAATACACTTTGAGTCGGTGAATAACAGTTTACCTGAAACCCTAGCGGAAATATATGCCAAAACTTTGAAAAACTCGAAGTAACACCGACAAACTGCCTGGCGTTCTCTTGTTAGGCGCGATGTATCCTGGTGAATTCCAGCCATTTTAATAGCATAAGACAAAAAATACTCAAATTCAGAGCAAATTTTTATAATTACATATTCACCAATATCTTCGATAAAATCATCAAAGCAAGATTTCTATGGGTAATGTTAGTGTTATTCCTATACCAACCTGAATTCAGCAACCCAAAATATCACTGAATAGTCTATTACCAACTTAAATTCGATTTTTCACAGCCAACCGAGATGTCAATAATTCTTAAACGGAGTATAGTTGAATATTAGAATTCAATAGGAGTAGATAAAATAAATTCCTTATTACTCCACGTTTTTTCATCCACGTTTTTTCATCCTTAACTGATCGGGGGAATTGGTGGAATCACTTGTCTAACACATCAGGTCACAGATGTTACTATTTTGCAAGTCTGGGGTTACGCCGACAAAAGATATAATTCAGAATGTTGTCTCATCTGAACATAGACATTAAATCGTTGTTTATCATTAGGTAGGTATCATGGTTTGGGTAATATTTTTCTCAAGGGAATAACCAGGAGTGGGATTGCTCTTGAATGAAGATATACCCTATTCATGATAACTAGCTATTCACCGACAATTCCCTACTAAGATGACATACTGCTATTCAAAAAGCTTCCACTCGGCCAACTGCATCCTCGGACGAATTCACCTGTTCGTCTTCGTTACAAACGCGACAACTTCTTATTACTCGATATCGATCCCATCGCCGAAGGAGTGCAGCTACGATTCATATCTCGAGTACAATCCAAAACTTCGATTTCCCCAGGTATGTGCTTTATAGTGTGTATTTACACATCAATCATTCCATGTCCTTTGTGCCGCCGACTGTTCCATATGCAAATTAACATAGGCCTTGCCCTCGTTTGTATCTGTGCACCTATCCCGAACGAACGCGGTGTGTGATTTATACGATGATTTATCAAATGTTGTTTGGTTTCCAGGAGACCTTCGGGCTTTTTAACAAGATTTCGGGAGAGACACAATTAATGATATCTCAATGTTGATATCCAGCTTCCGGCCAATCTAGAATAAGGGGAGTCCGAAGTTTTAATTAATGATCTACCGGCTTCGGCTCTTCGGCAGCATGCAGTTATGGGTTTCGTGATCCGCCATAATGATGGGGGCGATTCAGACGGGGCTTTTATATCGGGTGATTGTCTATAATATATTTCAACAGGAGATTCGTTTTGATGATTTCATACGATACATTTCCAAGGATATTCATCAAAATACGTGGTATTTTCAAGAATAAGATGACTACATTGAAAATGGCCACCTAGATTGCCAGATTTAACTCCACTGATTCGTTTCTTTGGGCACATTTCAAATACGAATATTTCGAAATATCAATGGATATATATTCTGCGAGTAAGAGCAAAAGATCAATGGAAAAACTTCAGAAAAACTCTGGATCTTCTTTAGATTTGTTTACAGAATAAGCTGACGTATTCATTCGAAGGGCTTCGTTTTCAAAAAAAAATATATCATCTCCTTCCATTTCATTAACGAGAGACTATTCCAAGGTATCCGAAAAAACATATCTGGAAAAGAAAAATTGATGAAAAACACTGCCGTGAAGTCAGGAAGATTCGTATTTTCCAGTTTGAGAAACCAAATGAAAAAAATTTTGACAGCTGTCAAAAAAAACTAAGGCGAAACTCCAGACTCCAGACGTCAGTGCTGAAGGTGACCATTTTTTTTTCGATAATTCGCTAGCATTTTCTACGGTTTCTATGGTCTTGGTAATGGGATCTGGACAAAATTTCGCACTTAGTTTGAATACATTGCAATCGAACCAATAGTTTCGAAATTATCAGGATAAAAATATTTTGAACGCCCATATTTACGGAACCCCTAGTCTAATTTTGGTCATTGGTAAACGTGACCTCGACATTCGAGATCCAAACCTATCCTAAAAATGTAAAGTGCCTAGGTCCTTCCGTTCGAAAGTTATAATTAGATCGCATTACCAAGACCATAGATACCGCAGAAAATTATAGCGAATTATCGAAAAAAAATTGGTCACCTAAAGCACTGACGTGAAGTCTTGATTTTCGCCTTATTTTGAAATTTTCTTTGAAAGCTGTCAAAATCTTTCCAATTGGTTTCTAAAACTGGAGAATGCGAATCTACCTACAAGGTGGATGAACGAGCGCTCAAAAGCTCCTGACTTCACTGCAGTGCTTCTCTAAATTTTTTTTTTTATCGAACTATCTAATATAAATATGAACCTTTTTTGTATGGGGTTATCTTATTCCTAATAATTATACTTTTATTTTGAAGATTATCTCTTTTATAAGTTACAATGAACGAGCTTATAATAATTCTAATCAAATATCAATAACAAAAAATTGCCGTGAAGTCAGGGGCTTTTGAGCGCTCGTTCATCCACCTTGTAGGTAAATTAATATTTTCCAGTTTCAGAAACCAATTAAAGAAATTTTTCATAGCTGGCAAAACAATGACAGCAGCAAATATAAGGATTTTTTATTCAATAATTCGTTGTAATTTAAAATGGTTCTGGTTATGTGATCTGAAAAAAATGTAGCTTGAATATATAATTTTCCATTAAAATACAAAATTTCGTCATGATTGAATCCGTGATTTTGAAATCCTATCCTATCCTGAAAATTTCAAGTAACTAGGCCTTTCCGATCGAAAGTTATAATTTTCTATGGTTTCTATGATTCTGGTCATGCGATCTGGACAGAATTGCATGTAGCTTCAACACGTCATTCTCCATTTGGGTGCAAATTTATAATGACAAAACAAATCGTCTTATACAATCAATGAATAGGGAACTGTAGACGTATTGAAAAGAGGTTTATTTTTAATTCCCTTATGACAAAATATCAGGGTTACAAAGAAATCGTCCTTTATTGCCATGAGTTATCTACCAAATCCCACTTCTGAATGCTTTCATAGTTGAGATATAAATTAACAATTCAATTTTCTCCTGGTCTCATACATAAAAGAGATGGGGGCGATTACATCCGTTTAGGTTTCATTTCGTTCGCACGGAAAAACCCTCTCAACAACTCTCCATCTCAATGCATTAACCTGCTATGTATTATACATATAATGTTTGCTGGGACTCGAACATACTCGTCTTCCTCTAATTAAATTCCGGTTAGGTTAATAATACCGATGGTCCCAGTACTTTGAAGCGCCCAATGCTAATATACAAGAGTCCAGGCCTCCCTCATCGGTACAAATTTGACTGGGTATCGACACACAGAGAGAGTGGCCCGATTAATTAATCAAATGTGTTGCTCTGGATATGACAAAAGTGACACATTGCAATTCCCAAGCCCGACATCGCGGGCCCCATTTGCGGGGCTTTCAATCACTGCTGAAACGTGACGACTACTTTATGTGGAGGCTCGCGACCCCTGGCGCGCCCCCAATCCTAGATTTCTGTATTGCGGAAAGGACCTCAAACCCTCCAACATTGGCAATTTCTTCGGCACCAGCAATCACGGTTGTCGTCCCAACACCGGTGCGTTTTATGAACAAGATGTTGATACTATTACATTGTGTCGTTATTTATTTATTGAGGGCTGGACAGATTTGAATAAATATTTTCAGGGTTGCACCCTCTTGACCATTAACTGGAGGAAAATATCAACAAATTGATGATATCCACCAAGGCCGTGTCTAGAGCGTGGCAAGGGTGGCACTTGCCACGGGCGCAAGGTCCGAAGGGGCGCCAAAAAATATCAAAAATAAAAAAATAGAAGCGCCAAGCAAAAAAAAATAATAACAACACGGTTACGTAAGTAAATAATTCGATTCCAACATTTCGGAACATTGATATTCAAAGTAAAGAATGAGAATGCAATAAGGTCAGAAATACGAGAAATATGGTCCAATTGTTATGAAAAATTTTCAAAGATGCCGCACTCTGATCATAAATATTACAATCGCCCTTTTATGAGTTGTTTACACTACATCCCTTATCGCATCCATAGCTTGTTTTGAAGGGCGGCTTCTTTGATGATGATGGTTCATAATGATCGATTTGTATAGATTTTTAGGCACATCTGTGGTATTTTAAAAACGATTCGTATTGCCAAAAATTCACCAATCAGATTTTTGAGCTCAAGAAGTGGGAGAAAAATTGGGCAATCTTTTTCTATTCCATATAAATATTGATTTCTTTCAATTGTGAAAAGAAGACCACAAAAATTAAATGTTAATGTTCGTTTAGTGTGTATCCAGATTTGAAGTGTTATAAGTTTTGAGTTTTTATTCTATATTCTGACTTTTTTGTGCCACTGTGCTTTTGGATTCGAGCATTATAAATTGTGCTATTGAAAGTGAGTTGTACCAAGTATTTGTTATTTTTTATGACATTATTCTGGCATCGGATATATTCAATTATTCGTATTTTAACATAATAATATTGTTCCTTTCAATTCAAGAAGAAATATGTTTGCTCCATTGCGGAAAATATGGATTTTCAAACTTGAGTTCTTACTTCTCAGAGCGTCTTTTTTTGAATGAAATCTGATAAAACTCAGATTTTAGTGTTACTCTTCATAGTTTTGATTGAATCTTCAATCTCATCTGGCAAAGATTATTCTAGTAATTTTTTTATACTTAACGCCGTGCCGGCCCTGTACGAAACTATTAGTACGTGTTTCAAAGGGTTATAAAATAATATTTGTATGCTAAGTTTGCGGTTTTTTTTGCAGAGATTATGATTATCGATTATTATTTTCTAGTCAACTTACCCAAAAAATTTTTATTTTACGTTTGCAGTATGTATTTTTAAATTTTAAGTTGAAGAATTTATGTTTTTTAAGATTAATGTTCGTATTAATTACATAAGTATGAATATTTCATTTTGTTTTTTCAGAATTTGTTTTTTTTTATGCATTTCATTCAAAATGTGTATTGGAATGTTTTTGATGAAAAAATTTTTCCATAAAAATGTGTATTATTTTGAAACTCTTACAGAAATATATGACTAGCATTATGAAAAAAAAATACTACCTATAAGAAAATATGTTGGATGAAAAAAAATCTACGCAAATGGGGGGGCGCTGTCTAATCTATTGCCACAGGCGCAATAGTACCTAGATACGGCCCTGATATCCACCTGTTGAATGCCGTAGATGTTTTGATTCATTTGAAAATGAAGGACGTCATACTATGCCTCAACTGGTAACCTTGAGAAATTCATTGATTTTCGCAACTATTTAATCCTCGTTTGGCCTTCTTGGTGTCTCGCTCGGAAAGGAAGTGCGCACGTACAAGCTCTCCCGCAGCCGTGCTCATTTTTTTTTGTCGGCGTAACCCCAGAAAGGCAGGCGCTGTTGTTTGGGCAGGCGAAAAAAATTATTGCAGTAACAAACCAAAAACAAATTATTTTTAATATAAGCATCTACTACAATATGTTCGATGATTAGGTTAGGCCGTTTCTTCAGATTTTCTCCATCCCTCCTTTCCAAAATGTGGAAAAATTTGTTCAGGTGGTAAATATGGTCACATATCAGTTTTTGAAGCTGCCAATATAAAATTATAGAAAATCAATCATCCACCATCATTATGAATATAATTTCGAATTATATTCCTTATACCTATATCCTTATATTCCATTCCTTTAATTACAACATTTTTTGCACGTAATATATTTCAAATTTGTCAGCAATGGACTGACATTATGATGTTCTATGATCGCCATGCGCACTCTGGTTTGGAAATAACCAGAAAAGGTTAATGTTTGAGTATGTTTCTTCTTATATTATATAATTCCATATACAGGAAAGTCAGCTCATTCTACTTTCTATACTTAGGCGACTTTTTATGTTTTGTTATTCAAGTGTATTATTTCACATTTCATTGCGCATTCCTCTTCCTCGAAGAAGAAGAATCCGAATAGGTTCTATGGTAACGATAAGTATTAACTGGTAGTAATATAGAAATAATTATCAGCTCATAAAGTGCAGTTAAAAACTTCCTGTTGCTATTTAGTGAAAATGAGTGAATCTAGCGGATCTGATCAAGAGTTTAATGAATGGGAGGACATTTCTTTAGACGGTGAGTTCTTGACTGGAATATCTCACCATACATTTCCGAGTCATATTCTTAATTCTGCTCTGTTCGATCGATTTTAACGCTTCTTATTTCAGTTCATCCAGCATCTTCGTCATCGTCTGATCCTTCCACTTCGGGAACCTCAAACGCTGTTCCCCCAAAAAGACAGTTACCTATGTTTTTGATCTGGCACCAACGGTTATCAAAATTGAAAAATTCTAATAGTAGGAGAGAACGCCTTCGTAAGAAAAAAATGGTAAGAAAAATTAAAATGTTAGAAAATTTTCAAGAAATAATATATTTTTTTGCATCAACAGAGATCGCAGAGTTTACATGATAAGATTAGAAGAAGCGGGTGTGAGGCCATAGTTAAGGAAGTGAAGCGAACTGCTCAGATGGATCTGATGGTGAAAAGATTTATGGACTACTTTGAACAAAAAGCAAAAACCTTCATGGCTAGCCAGACTTCAGAACAAGGATCAACTTCAGAGGTTGATGCATTAGAAAGTGGACTATCGAATTTAGCAATAGGCCACGGTGAAGTTTTGAACTCATAAAAAAGTTGAAGTCTTTGGAAATGGATAAAAAATAATTTCCCTCTGAACAAATTTGTTTCCCAGTGCATTCTTGAGCAAATGTATTCAAAGATAGTGTTTTTTTGTTCAATAATATTTTATATTTTCATATTTTTGCAACTTTTCATTTCTTCACTTCTAAATTTTCTGATTCGATTCAGTGGAATGAAACTCTGAAATTTTTACTGTTATCTTATTATTTCTTACTTTTATTAATTTTTTTATATTTAATGTTGTCAATTTGTATTCTGAATAAATTTTTGAAAGACTAATGAGAGAATTTTTGTCATACTACTGTAATTAAGGAACCCTCCAACAGGATACTATGTTGTATTTAATATTCTTCCATGAATTCATCATCACTTGAACCCGGTCCATTATATTATTATCTCTGGCGGAGCTTTCTTAAATGGGCTAGTAAGCACCAATTATATGGACTTGAATTTCTTGAAGAGTTCTTTCTAACACTGGATGAATGTAAGTACCTATATGAAACTGAAAATCAACACAAAAGTGACAATAAAGTAACTACTGGTTAATATATTTACAAGAAACATTTATACACGAAGAACAAAGAGTGGATGAGGACATCAATAGTGCATAAGGAAAAGAATCTGTCTGAGTAATATGTATTTTGAAAAAAACAGACATGAAATAATAGAACAACAATTTTAACACGATAGATTTCCGTTCTAACGGTAGCGGAATAACACAGGAATAATGTAGAGGGAACAACCAATGACTTTTTGTTTTGATTCACGTGACGAGAAGAATATAATAATAATAATAATCCTTTATTTCATTACTCTCTATAATTTATGTTTACAAAAATTTGAGGTACTCTGCCTAATCAATGTTTGTGTGCAGACTTCCCTCGAATATTTATCGTTGCATTCAAAATTTGGTTTCGAAAACACGAACTGAGAAATTATAAATTTGTAGAAAACATCCCAGCCATTTTCGAAAATTATATTTCCAAATTGATTTTTTCGCCAACATTCAACTTTTATGTTTATGTCTTAGTTCAAACCCAGAGTGCGGATGGCAAGAACAGAACAATGAAATCATGGTAAATAAAAAAATTAATTTTGGAAATAATAAAAAAAAAACAAAAAGTGACTATAAAATAATCACAAGTTGATATATTTGCTGAAAACATTGACTCACGAAGGACAAAAACTAGCCGAGGACATCAATGGTTCTTAAGAATCAATCAGTAATATTTCGAAAAAAACTGACATGAAATAATAGAAGCCCGTTCAATTCTTCTCTTATGACTTATGTAGATTTTTTCTCGGTGCTCTGTCACTTTGCTATGTTATTCCGCTACACAGGGTGTTTCTGAATTGGAGGTACAAACGAAGAGGGGAGATTCCTTGTGTAATTTAAAAAAAAAAGTCCCATGAACATGGTATCGCAAACGCTTCGTTTTCGAGATACAGGATGTTGAAGTTTTTTTCTCATAGTATCTACAATTCACAAGAAATTCAACTGAAATTTGACATAGATATTTCAATTAAGAGTTTACACCATGAGACATGCCAATTTCTATAGCAAATATACGGGGTGAATTTTTCTGACAATTCGGAATTTTCTGAGGGTTTCGAAATAATCGTTCCAATTTTTTTTTCCCGAAATCGGTAGCAGATACGACGAAACTATAAGAGACCATAAAGTTTAGTATAACAACAAAGCTACTTTTCATAGTTTTTTAAATTAACAGTGGCCCACCTCATATTGGCAGGTAATTTCGAGAGAAGCAAAATGGCATCTGGACCAAAAAAGGAATTTTCTTGCGGAAATTAGTTGAGCAAAATGAAGCCTTGACAATGAGTTCCAGGAGGGTAGTCATTTTACAATATTATGAACACTTTACCTTCCCTTATAATGGTGCATATACACCGATGGGCCAATGATCGTATAATAAGAGAGTCGTACATTCGTTACTTGGTTTATTATTCCTAAGATACCCATTTTTCTCCGAAAAGATTTAGCTTATAGCTACTAAATGTATTTCTAATGGGAATAAGTCCCTTATTCGAACCCAAGAAATGAAACCTGACAACAGAATTCATTCCTGGAGTGAGGGTTTTATTGCAGTAGAACTGTTTCTAGGAAGAAGGGGAAAGAAGAAAAAGAAAAATGTAATTCTATTCTTCGATGTTAAAGTAATGCTCATAACAAGGAGCGTTATCGGAGACTCTCAAAGTTATTCAGTGAATTTACAGTTTTGATTTAGTGAAAATGGATACAGATACAGACAGTGGATCCAGTTCGTCCAATAGTCCAAATGCTTTGGTAATAGATGGTAAGTATTACAGTTGTATGATTTGAATTGTGTAACAGAAATTATTCAAGTATTATCATCACTTCACTTGAATTAGAAGTAATGTTTTGTCTTTTTCAAGTTGATTTTTTTCAATAATTACCATATTATTGAAGTATTGATTTCTTGAGTCTAGAGTGAAATTAAGTTCGAACGAGAACAATCAGTTCACGATATCTTGGGGTTAATTACTATTTTATAGAATACTGAATATATTTTCGAATAATAAAAACCATTTTTTATTATATTAAAGCTAACAAATGATATCGTGTGATATCACAAAGAATTATCAAGATTACAGAAAATTGAAAATATAGAAACAAAAAAATGTGAGATAATCAATCAAATTCTAAACAGATGTATGTAATAATGAATAATAATCTGAATTATAACATGGAAATGAAAATTCATTTCAACGATACTATGATACATGTTGGACAAAACTAATGGTTGCAGAAAATCCAAATGTTACATGGTGTTAGCATGGTATTTGAAATTTCAATGTTATCTTTTTATTCTGTCCTAAATGAGATTCCGTTACTACTGAACTGAACATTATAAAACTATCATGCAAGAAATTTTATCTAATTGTTTTACGATGAAGTAATTCAATATAAATTGATTTGGTGTGATTTGAAGGGGCTTTCACACCTTCCCTTCATCTCTTGTGACTAACTGTGAAGATATATAATTAAAATGTTTTGGCTACATTGATGATTTGTGTAAAATTTGCAGCGATTTTTTTTCGAATCCGTTATTACCTCAACATTTCAAAACTCCTATAATCGACATGTTTGAAACAAAAAGAATATTCTTATGTAATTGACTGTTGAAAAATATTTTCTTCTATTATTTCAACTTAACTAAACGTTTTTTTCAAATTTCAGATGGCCCATCATCTTCTTCCCAACCATCGGCTCCTACAGATCCTTACCACAACATCAGAACCTTAAATTCGATTACCCCAACTATAAGAAGTTTTTCTTCTGGACGTGACACCAGATTGGAGCAAAAATTTAAAGATCCAAGATCCAGCGATAATTTTTTTCATGCTCTGCAATTGGGGAATATGGTAAGAATGATTTTAATTTCGTAAAGGGCGTTGCAATAAGTCTAAAACTATTGTAACGCCTTTATTAGATTCTCAACGTTGAATGTATCTTATTATTTCTTCAACCCTAAAAAACGTCTATAATTTATTCATTCATTGCAGAAACAGAATGTGAAGAAGACATGTTGGGAAATAAATGACGGAATCTTACAGTCGACAAGAAGAAGCATCTGTGCCCCCACTTGTGTTGTGCATCCTAAATCCAGTAAAACGAAGAGAAATATGAGCGACAAGAAATTGATGGAAGAAATGGAAAAAATGATTGAAAAGTATTTCAAAACAAGAAAATTAACTCTTAATCCACGTACGAACAGCACCGGCCCCGAAGAATCAACAACTGCAAATGTTGACGCAGTAGAACGTATGCTTTCAAACCTATCTATTGATCCAAGAAACTCCAGCGTTTCTGAAATTATGAGAAAGCTACAGTCTTGCGATATTGATGAAGAAGATTGACAAACACTCTTGTGAACAGAAACTTAAAAGAATGAAATATAAGATTTGGAAAAAATTCATTCAGACATGTTCTCTCAAACTTGTTACTATCCTGTGTTATAACCAACTTGATTACTTTCCGTGAAATTATATATTTTATATTCCATTATTTTGATTAAAATTTTTATACAAATGAAATAGGAGTTTTTATTTTCAATACCATATACAGGGTGTCCCAGAATGAATGGACTAACACTGTATAGAAAAGCTATTGGGCTCTCTGAGAAAAATACAAAAAAAATCTATCCCACTAGAAATATTTTTTTTTTCAAAATAATGTTTTCTTCCACATCACGTTGCGTATCTGTGTATCACGCTCACAAGTGGATCAAATCCATCAGTTTCTTCATGGTGAAATATTCTTCATTGAAATACCAATAGATATGCTGAAAACCGTATAAATATCTTTCGTAACTTTTTTCGAAAAAAATAACCAACTGCAAATTTCATCATAAAATGTTATGTATATGTCATAATGTGAAAGTTTAATCGTTCATGGTGAAAATGAAATTCGGGAAAGCCTGTTTGGCCAACTCAAAAAAAAATATGCTCCTTTCATGCAAATTTCAAAATGGTACAATACATCTTCATAACTTATTTCACCATGAAGAAACTAATTGATTTGATTCATTTGTGACCGTGTTACACAGAAGAGCAGCGTGATGTGCAAGAAATCAATGCATTGGAAAGTGAGCTCTCAAATTTAGCAAATAGGTCAAGAACACTGCGACGTTTCTGAAATCATACAAAAGTTGGAGTCTTTCGATATGGATCAAAAATAACTCCTCCCTGAACAATTTTTTCCAATAGGACGCTCAATTCAGTCCCTAACCCTTTCACAGATGTTTTGTTATTTCGTGCTTCATTCATTATTTTATATTTAAATTTTGCAATATGCATTCTGAATGACATATTTTGGAAATCTAATGAGATGTTATTGTTATACAACAGAAATCTAAAAGTTCTACGACAAGATGCTATGGTTAAGGGAGTCATTATTTTGATCAAGTGATCAACCTCTAAACTCTTCAATTATGTTTCCTTATTTCGTATTTTTATTATTTTATGTTTAATTTTTCATTTGCATTCTGAATAATTTTTTTTTAAATATAATATGATTTTTTTCCTCAAACTATTGTAATTTAGAAACCCTTTTACATAAACTCTTCAATTATGTTTCATCATTCCGTATTTTCATTTTTTATTTTTATATTTAATATTTCAATAAATTTTTTTCGAATATAATATGATATTTTTTTCGTCAAACATTAATTTAGAAACCCTTCTACAGAAACTCTCCAATTGTGTTTCCTTATTTCGTATTTTCATTTATTATTTCATGTTTAATTTTTCATTTGTATTCAGAATAAATTTTTTTAAATATAATATGATATTTTTTTCGTCAAACAACAGTAATTTAGAAACCTTCCTACAGAATGCTTTGCTACAATAAAGGGCAAACCTTTCTATGTATTTATTTATTCATTTAATGACTCGGTATGGAATATAACGGAAAAAGCTCAGAATACATTATTCACCTAGTTCTAAAACAAAATATATACATCGTTACATTTCAACAGAAGAAATCAATCACAAATGAAAGAAAGATATGAAATGAAGTATATACTCAGATACACATACCAACATAAAAGTTAAATAACCAACGAGAAAACATTCCTAAGATAGCGTTTTAATTTCATGAAGAACTCCCTTTGCTTTTAATAAGTACCTTATGATATTGAAAAGCTAATACAATACAAAAAAAAACTATAAAGTAACTGCAGGTTTTTATTCATTGGTAACATTGCAACACGAAGGACATCGATATTTCACCAGAAACAGAATTTTCCAATAAGTAATATTTTGAGAAATACTGACGTGAAATAACGATTTTTCAAGTCAGAATTACGATCTAACGGTGAATTTATACAGTGGAATCATATAACATACGAATAACATGGAATAGCATAAGGTTTTACACAGAGGAACAACCAATGAAATTTTGGTTTTGATTCTCATGACTAAGAATGTGCGGTTTTCGTTTAATTTGAAATTCGAATTTGAAAAATTTAATTAATTCAATAGATTTGGTATTTTTTTTAAATTAATATATATAATTACATAATGCCAACCCTGTATACCTTAGATGAATTGCTTATCTGTATTGCATTCCATTTGAATATGAACATGTTACATTTTGATTACTAAGCATTAAGATCATACCACTGTGACGTGGGTGTTGTTTGTCGCGTGTTATTCATTTACAGATAACAGATGTTATAAATACGTCTCAGACGAATGTCTCCTTAATTAATTGAGTGCATTTCTTCCTAGCTTATTGTTAGAATAGGATGATCTTCCGTTGTAAATTAATAAATCTTATTTTTAAAAGATCGGCTTTCGCTCCAAAAACGTAATTGTCGACGAGGGTATGGGATTGTGCCGGTTTTCGTGAAGAACTGTGTTTCGAAACTTCGAGCGTGAAATCGTAGTTATCGCCGCGCTAAGAACTTCCAAAAACTTTCAGTTTCAACTGTTAAGGTGCAAAATCCAGCAACAACGAGGAGAAAAGCCGTTTGGAGCCTGATTGTTTGGGTAGCGTCTACAACGACTCCAGAAAAACAACGTGGTGAGAATCCTATCTAGAAACACTTTTTTAATTCCCAGTCACTGACCCTGGTCCAAAGTCTTCAATCTTTTCCCACGGTTTTGAGCGTAAAACTTGTGTGAGTTTTCTCTAGGTTTCTTATAAAAAAACCGATTACCAGAGTTTTTCCTAGGTTTCTTAATACAAAAAACCGATTACCAGAGTTTTTCCTAGGTTTCTTATAAAATAAAAAACCGAATATAATTATTTTCTAAGTACAATACAATTTTTCAAGATTACTTCCGTAAAGCATTTTAAAGGCCGGAAGAATACGAATACGAATAAAATGGCAGTCGCACCAGAACCAAATATGTTCGATAGATTAAAATTAATTGATTTATTTTCAAAGTCAATTGTACCATTTGATGGTAATCCTGCAAATCTCGCACGATTTTTGAATCATTGCGAAAGATTTTATAATAGGTTCCAATCTGCCGACGCGTTATTAAATGAAGCAATAATCGATATAATAAAGAGTAAATTGGTAGGAAATGCCAGTGAAATAATAAGTTCTAATGAAAGAATCACAGATAACTGGTTTAACTTGAAGGAATTTTTAAAGTTAAGATTTGAGGAAAAAATAAGCCTCACAGTTTTGTTTTGGGATCTCCAGAATGCCCAAAGAATACGTAATGAGAATGATTTAGATTTTCTCGAAAGAATAGTAGATTTAAAAAATAAGTATGATTCGCAAGTCGAATTATCAAATTTGCCGATCCTTGAAAAGGATCAAGAAAAAAATATTGCGTCACGAGTAGCAACTAGAGTTCTGCTCTATAATATTAACCCCGAATTAAGAACAGCCCTAAGAGGTCATGGAATTATGAACTATGACGATATAGTAAATTTCATTCGTCAAGATTATTACTTTTATCAACAACCCTATATGCATTATAAAAACCAAAATAATCAGAGGAATTTTCCTCAACAAAATCAAAGGAATGTCCCTCAAAATAATAAAAATAATTTCCCAAATAATAATCGAGCAAACTTCCCAACTGATAATTATAGAAGTTTTCCTCATAATAATCAATCAAATTTTCCCCAATCTAGTCAAAATAATCAAAGAAATTTTTATCCAAATAATCCCCAACCGAGATTCCCATCTCAACCGATTAATTTCCAACAAAAACAAGTGAAAACTTATTTCCCGACAAATCGTCAAGTCTTCGGTAATAATGAACGTAAAAATGAAAATGTTTTCAAACCTCATCCTAATCAAAGGATACAATCTCCCCCTGAAAAAATGTCGATTCAGACGAGGAATTATCCCCAAAAGAGATCAAATTATTCTACTCAGTATCAACAAAGTCCCCAGAGACAATTTTTTAATAATCAACCCAATCCAAATATAAGGATTGAAGAATTAACTAATATGGCGTCTACTTCGAAAGACCCGAGATTCAAAAAACGTGATTTTAACGAACGTTCATATCCAGAACGTAATAATTCAAGTAAATATTTAAATGAAAATTTTCGAGATCGTGCCATGAACGACTCATTGACTTAAATAATACATTAGATAACACAAACCAACTCCCCTATATCCAATTCCAAAATCCTAAATGCAAACTTTTAATTGATAGTGGATGTTCTGTTTGTCTTATTGATCCAAAATTCGCGTATAATAATTTCCCTAAAAATATTTTTAATGAATCTACGACACTAACTGCATGTTTCAAAAAGCAAACTGCAAATGAAAAAGTTTTAATACCTTTATTCCCTGAATTTCAAATAGATGATCTTCATCCCTTTGTCGTATACAAGTTCCATAAGAATTATGATGGTCTTATAGGAGCAGATTTTTTGAATAAATATGGACTTAATTTAGATTTTAAAAATCAATTATTGACTAATAATTATTGTCAAATCCCTTTTTATTATCAGCAAGTATGTCAGAAACCCCAAAATATCCCAATGGATCCTGAGTTTTCAAATATAATAAAACATAAAATTGATACGATCAACCAACACTTAGCAGATATCCAAAATATTTTAGAAGCATTTAAAGCGGATAATCTGAAAATTCAATTAAATGAATGTTCCTTTGAAAATGAAATTAAAACAAATGATAATAATATTCCTGAAGGAATCGTTCCTAATCCAAAAATATTGAAAGCAGTTACTGAATTTCCAATTCCTAAAAATCCCAAAGAAATAAAATCATTTCTTGGACTCGTAGGATATTATAAAAAATGTATCCCTAATTTCGCAAAGATAACGAAACCCTTAACTTCATGTTTGAAGAAAGATTCTGAAATCAATATTGATGATCCGAAATATATCAAAGCGTTCGAAATATGTAAAAGAAATTTATTGAATCGCCCTGTATTGAGATACCCTGATTTCGATAAGCCATTCGTTCCTACAACTGATGCGTCAGGTTTCGCGATAGGCTCTGTTTTATCTCAAGGTGAAGTTCCGAAAGAATTTGATTACGGAATACGTTATAAGAAAGGCTCAACTGATAATGTTGATGCTCTCAGTCGAATTATAATAGAGTCAGATAATAAATTGACTTATAAAGATTTTGTAAAAAATTATGAATTGAAAAATATTAAAGATTCCCCTAAGATAATTGAAAAAACAGGTGATTTATTCAAAGCCCCAAAGAATTATGCGTTAGCACATTGCGTTTCCCGTGACTTTCGCATGGACCGAGGTGTAGCCCTCGAATTTAAAAATAAATTTGGTCAAATAGATAATTTAAAATCTCAAAATAAGCTACTAGGCGAAGTAGCAATGATCCAAATAAATGATCGAAACATTTATTATTTAATCACGAAAGATTCGTATTTTCATAAACCGAAATATGAAACCGTTTTTCAATCAATATTATATCTCAGAGAATTGTGTCAATATAATAATGACAAATACTTGGCTATACCAAGAATTGCATGCGGTCTAGATAAATTAGACTGGCATATTATTTCAAATATGATAAAATACATTTTTGCAGAATCTAATATAAAGATAATTGTATATTCCTTACCGAATCGGAATATCGGAGGAAATACTAATGAATTTGAAAATGATCCAATGATAGAGATCAATACGTTCGAAGAAACGAACAGAATCGATAATGATCAGATGTTAAAAATGAATAAATTCGCAAATACGAATAGAATCAAAAATGATTCAATGGCGACAAATGCCAGTAATGCCACAGGTGCATATTATTACAAAAATACGGAAATGAATAGAATCGAAAATGATTCAAATATAAATAATTATAAAAATATTGAAATAAATAGAATCGAAAAAGATTCATCGTCGATTAAAAATCGAATTAATAAAGAAAAATACGAAGCATGTTTGAAATGGTTACATTCAAACGATGGAATAAAAATAAATTCAAATGAGACAGAATGTTCTACTGTCCAGCATAATATTAAGAATCCCATAATAAAAATCCCATATACGAAGAAACGGTTAAAGTCACCATCTTCGAAAATAATTTCCAAAACTATCCCCTATTATAAAGTACGGAAAAAAGTTATAAATATTTAATTACGCAATATATTCAAAGATGAATTTTCATATCACACCCTTACTTACATAGTTAATCGATAAAACGATATTTACGAAATATAATTTCGAATTTTATTCGGAGAATTCTATATAAACTATATAACCTTAAAATATTATTTGAGATAAATCTCATTTCCATTTGCTTATTAGTAGCATAAAACATTAGAAGGATTAATGTATTCTCCTTCAGACATTCTTTGAACAACGGTGTTTGAAACCCTTGTTTCATATTATTGATAATCATCATTATTATTCGCTTCGCAATAACGAAAGTATTAGAAAGATTATAGTGTTTTCCTTGAGACATGTTTTAAACAATGTTACTTCATACACTATATTCCTTAAATATGGAAAATGAATTTAAAACCCCCTGATTGAAATAATACGAGATAAACTCGATTGATTACGAGAGAATTTAATTAATTTAAAATGAAAATATTATTGGCTAAATGAAAATATTATTGGCTAAATGAAAATATTATTGGATAAGTTTCCAAGTTCGAACAGTTCCAAGTTTTGTAATATTCATATTTCAAGAATTGACTGTTCAATTCTCAATTTCAATCCCCTGATTATAATGTCACTAGAGCCAGCCCTGCTCAATAACGCGATTATATTAAGAATGTACTACGAATCACGTTAAGGAAAAGCTTACGTCTCACATAACAATCGAAAGTAATGTACTATGAGTTACGATAGGAAAATCTACGTCATACATATTACTCTTCAAATTGAAAATGTAGATAAATTATCGATGTATTTTAGCCATTACGGCATTCCCAATAAAATAACTTATGACAATGGATTAGAATTTAAAAATGGCATAGTCCAAGATTTTTGTAAAATCCATAAAATTGAAATTCATTATTTTACGAATTATAATCCCAACTCAAATGTAAAGAACCCTTAAAAATAATTATCATGTTATGATCGGATGTCATTCCAATAAAGGACGATATGTACAAATACGTACCAGTTGAATTAAATAAATATGAGAATTAATTTCGAAATATCGAAGAGAAATAAATAAAGTCAAAATTGAATTTTGCTGTTTGAGCACGTATCCAATTTTAAGTATCTACAGCATACTAATGAAATTAATATCAATACCATGGAAGAATTGTTGAATGAGAAAATTAGAGTTAAAAGAGGACTCATTAACTTAGGAGGAAAGATTTCAAAGATTTTATTCGGAACGTTAGATTCCGATGACGAAGAATTATATAAAAACTATTTCGATAGTATTCAAAAGAATGAAAAAGTTTTGATAAGAAATCAAAAACAGATCGCAACAGTCGTAAATGACCTTAAAAATAAGTATATTGAAAAATTTCAGAAAATGTCAGAAAACCTTAAATTGCTTCAAGTTATACCAGCAATACAAGAGATTCAATACATGCATCTCCTGACATTTGAACTCAAAGATATCAAAAATATTCTAGATGAAATTGCAACCGCAGTGAGTTTTGCAAGATTACATCTTTTACATGAATCCATTTTACCTTATTCAAAATTCCTTGAATTAATAAAAAATGTGACGATAATACCTTTACATCATCTGAAAGATTATTATCAGATATGTCATACGAAAGTAATTTTCAAAAAGAAAGCATTACTATTTTTAATCCCAACGGTATACGAAGAAAGTTATGATTTATACAGGTTTTACTATCTACCGCAAAACAATTTATCCCTTCCATATACCGATCCCTATTTACTCTCACAAGAAGAAACCCTGAAATGGTCAACGAAATTTTGCCATCCAGTGGAATATGATTATCTCTGCGATCAAGACACCTTAGCTGAATCACCAGCATGCCTTCAAAATATTTTGAAAAACCACACCGAAAACTGTCCAAGAACGACAACGGTACTTTCCCCAGATTTAAAATTATTAGAAGATGGAAATATCCTATCCATCGAAAACAAAAATGTTTTAGAAAAATGTCTTCAGCAAACAAGACATTATTTTGTGCCTCCTATGACAATTCTACGAACCAAATGTGCTGTAAGCAACACGAGAAAAGAAATCGTCCCAACTACTACATTCAATGAAGAAAAATACGTGATTTTACCCAAGATAACTTTATTCAACCCAAATTCCACAAATGAAGAATCCCGGAAAGATGAAGACATCCCGGATATCAAGATAGAAGATCTGGACCAATGGAATCTCCAGCCTTCAAGATTTACCCTATTATTTGTTTTTATAATAATCATTTTATTGATAATTACTTATTCTATTTTGAAATATTTAAGAAAAGATATTTTTTGTAAAGCTACACCTACTATAGGTGATACCTTTATTCAAGGTGGGGAGGAATTACATAATGCCAACCCTGTATACCTTAGATGAATTGCTTATCTGTATTGCATTCCATTTGAATATGAACATGTTACATTTTGATTACTAAGCATTAAGATCATACCACTGTGACGTGGGTGTTGTTTGTCGCGTGTTATTCATTTACAGATAACAGATGTTATAAATACGTCTCAGACGAATGTCTCCTTAATTAATTGAGTGCATTTCTTCCTAGCTTATTGTTAGAATAGGATGATCTTCCGTTGTAAATTAATAAATCTTATTTTTAAAAGATCGGCTTTCGCTCCAAAAACGTAATTATATGATATTCTCGAAATTAATTCAACAATTTCCTCGAGTCAGAATTGCGCTCTAACGATGAATTTAAACAGCGGAATAACATAACATACGAGTAACATGGATTTTTAGTTGACAAATTAAATAAATTTGATGCTATTATTGAAATTAATATACATATATGATATTTTCTTAATCAATTCAATGATTTCCTCGAGTCAGAATTGCGCTTTAACGGTGAATTTAAACAGCGGAATAATATAACATACAAATAACATGGAATAGCATAAGTTTTTATACAGGAGATTAACGTATAGAGAGAAAAACCAATAAAATTTTAGTTTTGATTCACGTCACTAAGAATGTGCGGTTTTCGTTTAGCTCAAAATTCGAATTTCAAAAAAATAACTAATTAAATACATTTGGTACTATTCTTGAAATTAATATATGAAATTTTCGAAATTATTTCAACTATTTTCTCAAGTCAGAATGGCGCTCTAACGGTAAATTTATACAGCGGAATAACATAACATACGAATAACATGGAATAGCATAAGGTTTTACATAAAGGAATAACGTTGAGAGGAAAATTCTAATATCATATTATGATATTTTCGAATTAATTCTTCCGATCATTAAACTTCCATGTTTATGTCAAAACCAGAGTGCGCATGGCAAGTAAAAAACACTACAACCATGGTTATATATTCGAATCAAAACTAAAATTTCATTGGACTATTCCAGGTTATGTTATGTTGTTGCGCTCTATAAATTCATCTCATATATTATGTTATTCAAGTCGGTTTAGTTTGTTCTTAGATCGCTGATGCTTAGCCTACGTCTTACGTTTATACAAGCAGGAAATTTTTGTAATGCCACCTAGACCGAAAAAATGATCGAAGAAAAAGAAAAAAGGCCAAGTGGTGCTCTATGATTCACTTTAAGGTAACAATACGTTTGAACTTGCACCATTCAGACTATTCAGAGATCTCTCGGTAGTTGTTTAGTTCAGTGAAACAGTTTGAGTTGCTATTTAGTGAAAATGGGTGAACCTAGCGGATCTGATGAAGAGTTCAATCAAGTGACAGATACGTCGTCAGAATGTGAGTTTTTTAGTAGAACAAGTCACCCTATTTGTTAAAATTTTAAAATTTTTGAACCTCATACTATTTGAAAAAAAATATAAAACCAATACAATGAATAAATGAATTTATAACTATACTTAAATTGTTTTTTTTTTGGGTAATACATTTTCAGTTGTTTTCAAAGACAATTTCTCATTTCAGCTATCCCAGCATCTTCGTCATCGTCCGGTTCACAGCAGCCTTCCACTTCACGAGCCACATTCGCTGATATCAGGATGCGTTTCTGGTTGCGACAATTAAGCAAAGCAATACCTGCGAGTTACAGGGAACGCCGTCGAACGCATGCCAGAGAAACGATGGTAAGAATGATTGAAATAAAAGTAAATTTCAATTCTAATTAATATTTGCATCAACAGAGCTTCCGGAGAGTACTAGATAGAGTAACGTATAGAAGATGCTGTTGTGGAAAATCTCCTATGGTGCATCCTGTCGAGAGGGAACTCGAAAGAAGCGGAATGAAGAGAGGCTCGGTAAAAAATCAAATGCAAGAATTGATTTCCGACTATTTCGAACGAAGAGCCAAGGCAGCTAGAGGATCAACTTCAGAAATTGATGCATTAGAACGTGGACTATCTAATTTAGTAATAGGCCAAGCACACGGCGAAGTTTCTGAAATCATAAAAAAGTTGAAGTCTTTGGAAATCGATAAAAAATAATTTCCCTCTGAACAAATTTGTTTCCCAGTGCATTCTTGAGCAAATGTATTCAAAGATAGTGTTTTTTCGTTCAATAATATTTTATATATTTATATTTTTTAACTTTTCATTTCTATATCTATAAATTTTCTGATTGGATTTCGTACTTTATTATTTTTATGCTGAATAAATTTTTGAAGATTTAATGAGAGAATTTTTCGTTATACTACTGTAATTTAGAAACCCACCGTCAGGATACTAAGCTGTATTCAATATTCTTCCATGAATTCATTGAAAATCACTCAAACCTGGTCCATTATATTGAAATTTCTGCCGGAACTTTATTTCATGAATGGAAGGATAATAGTAAGCTTCAATTGTGGGCACTTTCGTGAAGAATGAAACCTCTATGAAATTGAAATTCTAACACTAAAGTGACAATAAAGTACCTACATCAGGTAAACATGTTTACTGGAACCATTTAAACAGTGCCAGATGGCATCAATAGTTCATAAGAAAAGAATTTGCCAATAAGTAATATTTTGAAAAAAACTGAGATGAAATAATAGTAGCTCCAACAATTTTCACACGCCAGAATTCCGTTCTAACGTTAAATATCTACAGCGGAATAACATAATATAAGAATAGCATAAGGTTTTACACACAGGAATAATGTAGATGGAACCACCAATGACTTTTTGATTCACGTGACGAGAAGAATATGCGGTTATCGTTTTAAATTTCGATTTTGAAAATACGAACGAAGAAATTATAAAACTATTCTCGAAAATAATATAATATACCAAATTGATTTTTTCGTCAACTTTCATGTTTATGTCTTAGGTCTAAACCAGAAGCGCATGGTAAGAACAGAACAATAAACTCATGGAAAAGGTCAGTTGATTGTTATCAAATTTGATATATTGTTCACATCAGAAAATGTATTTTGAAAATAACAAAAAGTGAATATAAGGTGCTGGGCACATTGACCCATGAGGCCACGAAAGAAAAAGACTGGCTGAGGGCACCAATAGTTATTTAAAAAAAAACGCCAATCAGTAATATTGTGAAAAAAAACTGACATGAAATAACAGAAGCCCGAACGATTTTCAAACGTCAGAATTGCATTGGGACAATGAATGTATTCAACGGAATAACATAAAATAGTGCAAGTTTTACACAGAGGAATAAATAACGTAGAAATTGAAATTATGAATCTGGCGAGAAGATATCATTGCCATCTTGAAATTAATATACTACATTAGATACAGATTAAATAAATTTGGTGCTATTATTGAAATTAATATACATATATGATATTTTCATAATCAATTCAACGATTTTCTCGAGTCAGACTTACGCTCTAACGGTGAATTTAAAGAGCGGAATAACATAACATACAAATAACATGGAATAGCATCAGGTTTTACACAGGGGAATAACGTATAGAGAGAGAAACCAATAAAATTTTAGTTTCGATTCACGTCACTAAGAATGAGCGGATTTCGTTCAGCTCAAAATTCGAATTTCAAAAAACTAACAAATTAAATAAATTTGGTGCTATTCTTGAAATTATTTCAAGAAATTTTCGAAATTAATTCAACGATTTTCTAAAGTCAGAATTGCGCTCTAATGGTGAATTTATACAGCGGAATAACATAACATACGAATAACATAGAATAGCATAGGGTTTTACACAAAGGAATAACGTAGAGAGAGAAATTCGAATTTGAAAATAATAACAAAATAAATTTGGTGCCATTCTTGAAATTTATATATATATATGATATTTTCGAAATAAATTCTTCCGAACATTAAACTTCCGTGTTTATGTCAAAACCAGAGTGCGCATGGCAAGTTAAGAACACTAAAATCATGGTAATATCTTCGAACCAAAACCAAAATTTCATTGGACTATTCGATATTCCAGGTTATGTAATGTTGTTGCGCTCTATAAATTCATCTCAATATTCTCTCTCAATTACTGGAGGGTCGGTTTAGTTTGTTCTTAGATCGCTGATGCTTAGCCTACGTTATACGTTTATACAAGCAGGAAATTTTTGTAATGCCACCTAGACCAAAAAAGGATCGAAGAAAAAGAAAAAAGTCCAAGTGGTGCTCTATGATTCACTTTATGGTAACAATACGTTCGAACTGGGATCATTCAGACTATTCAGAGATCTCTCGGTAGTATCTTAGCTCAGTGAAACAGTTATCGTTTTCGTTGACTTTCAAAGAGATTCAGTGAATTTATAGTTTTGGTTTAGTGAAAATGGATACAGGTACAGACAGTGGATCCAGTTCGTCCAATAGTCCAAATGCTTTAGTAATAGATGGTATGTATTACAGTTGTATTTTTTGAATTGTGTAACAGGAATTATTCAAGTATTATCATCATTAGTATAATTAATTCACTTGAATTAGTAGTAATGTTTTGTCTTTTTCGAGTTGATTTTTTTTCAATAATATGTTGAACGATTTTCATTGACTTAAAGTCCTGTTTATGTTCTCCCTATCCCAAAGTCTTATCAACTTTTTTTATGGTAAATGCCATAAAATACCTCCAGATGAAGCACTGATTTCTTAAGTCTAGAGTGAAATTAAGTTCGAACAAGAACAATCAGTTCACGATATCTTGGGGTTGATTATTATTTTATAGAATACTGAATATATTTTTGAATAATAAAAACCATTTAATTATATTAAAGCTAACAAATGATATCATGTGATATCACAAAGATTTATCAAGATAACAGAAAATTGAAAATATAAAAACCAAAAATATGAGATAAGCAATACAATTCTAAACAGATGTATGTAATAATGAATAATAATCTGAATTATGTATAACATTTTAACGATACTATAACACATGTTGGACAAAACTAATGGTTGCAGATAATCAGAGGCGCAGCCAGGGGGGGGGGGGGCTTTGGGGCTGCAAAATTCTCATATTTGCGGATAATTTTGATTTCGAAATACTCGGCCCTGGTGAATATTTTATATGAACGATTTTTGGTATATCGACTTATTTTGACGAGTTCTATTGCTGGTCAAAAAAAAGCCTCACCCTTGAAAACACCCTGTATATTATGATTTCGAATTCAATATTGACGACGTATTAAATATATTAGGAACATATGAAAGAAGGCTGAATATTTAATATCATCAAAAAGGTCTTACCTCGTAAGGGAACACGGATAAAATCAATCGATTATAGACATTTTGAAAATTAATTATTGAGAAGTTATGAATTCTTAAATTGGATTGTTCATTGATTCTTTGTTTTATTATTCATTCCTCCTTTTATTTTTTTTCCATCTTCCGTATATTTCTTGTTTCATTATTAATGGTTCAGTTCAGCCCCCTAAAACAAAATCCTAGCTGCGCCACTGCAGAAAATCCAAATGTTACATGGTGTTAACCTGGTATTTTCCGAACTCTTTGATCAATGTTATCTTTTTATTCTGTCCTAAATGAGATTCCGTTACTACTAAACTGAACATTATAAAACTATCAAGCAAGAAATTGTATCTAATTGTTCTACGATGAAGTAATTCAATATAAATTGATTTGGTGTGTCTTCACACCTTCCCTTCATCTCTTGTGACTGTGAAGATATACAATCAAAGTGTGTTGGCTACATTGATGGTTTGTGTTAAATTTGATGTTTGAAACAAAAAGAATATTATTATGTGATGACTGTTGAAAAATATTTTCTTCTATTATTTCAACTCGACGAAACGTTTTTTTTCAAATTTCAGATGGCCCATCATCTTCTTCCCAACCATCGACTTCTCCAGATCCTTACCACAACATCAGAACCTTAAATTCAATTACCCCAACTATAAGACGTTTTTCTCCTGGACGTGACACCAGATTGGAACAAAAATTTAAAGATCCGAGATCCAGCGACAATTTTTTTCATGCTCTGCAATTGGGGAATATGGTAAGAATGATTTTAATATCGTAAAGAGTGTTGCAATAAGCCTAAAACTATTGTAACGCCTTTAGTAGATTCTTATCGTTGAATGTATCTTATTTTTTCTTCAACCCAAAAAAACGTCTATAATTTATTCATTCACTGCAGAAACAGAATGTGAAGAAGACATGTTGGGAAATAAATGACGGAATCTTACAGTCGACAAGAAGAAGCATCTGTGCGCCCACTTGTGTTGTACATCCTAAACCTAGTAAAACGAAGAGAAATGTGAGCGACAAGAAATTGATGGAAGAAATGGAAAAAATTATTGAAAAGTATTTCAAAACAAGGAAAAAAACTCTTTATCCACATTCGAACAGCACCGGTCCCGAAGAAACAACAACTGCCAATGTTGACGCAGTGGAACGTATGCTTTCAAACCTATCCATAGATCCAAGAAACTCCAGCGTTTCTGAAATTATAAGAAAGCTACAGTCTCGCGATATTGATGAAAAAGAATGACAAACAGAACAGAATGAAATATAAGATTTGGAGAAAATTCATTCGAACAGTCCAGTTCTCTCAAACTGTGTTAATAAGACTCAGTGTTCTAACCAACTTGCATACTTTTCGTTGAATTGTATATTTTATATTCCATTATTTTGAGTAAACATTTTATACAAATGTAATGAGAGTTTTTATTTTTATTACCATCATATGTGTCTTTCATCCAGAATGATGTGGCTAGGTTTTTTGTTAATTTTTTTCTCGAAGAAGTTTTTTCAGAATAGACTCCCAAAAGAATGTTTCTCAGCTGAATTTGGTTGTTATATTTTTTTCACACATTCATCTTATTTGCTTAGTTTTTCCATTATTCTCCTTCACCGAATATTTTATTGGGCGTAATAAAATATTCGATCCATTATTGACGTCACTGAAATATATAACCTGAATTATACAACATGTAGAAGGAAAGGACACCAACCAAAACGACGGCGATACTAACCTAAATTTGAATCATTGAAGTATAATCACTGTGAAGTGGGCTTCAAATACAAATCGTGAAATATCACCATTCAAACTCATAAATACGATTCGAATAATAAAATATTCGGATCCCTTTCATCTTCCATTGATATCTATCATTTAGTCAACCCATCGTTCCAACAAATAATCACCTATTGTTCTTGCATAGCGTTGAATGACGCCCCCATTTGGTCAATTGATGTGAAATGGTCTCAACACCCTTCCAAATAGGAATCCCTTTCATATTCAACAATCACCAACCGGCCTTTTTATCTTGGACGCAATCAAATAATAATCTGTTCTGTTCCTCGTTCATCTCCAACGCCTCAGGTACAATCTTCGATCCGTTTAATCTACCCGTTATTAATTTCTGTTTATTCTGTTGGCCGATTCCAACCCCTACAGCTCGGGGGGATTGGAATATTCAATGGTTGTTGTCTCGAAATTCATCATGGGATTGGGTATTTTTAAAATGTTTATGAATTCAGTCAGCAGATGAGTGATTATTAATTTGTTTTTTATATTTTACTTAGCGTTTTTTATGGAGATATATTTCGCTTTGAATTTAAAAGAATCAACAAAAATATTTGTCTTACATTATCTGCTATATTAGTATTTTTTTCCTTTCTATAGTAAATAGTTGAGGATTTAATTCTGTCGATTATTTTTTTTAATGGTGCAATATTTCCATATCAAACCCATCTATACATATAAGTTATCCACATTATCAAGGCATCATGAGTATAAAAACTGAATTTGTCACTCGAATCTATTCAATATAAATAAAACAATCATTTTCAATTTTAGTTGAATTCATACAACATTACATAAGAATAACATACCATAAGAATATCATGAGATGGCATAAGTGAGGTTGTACTTCGACGTTTCAATTTCATACAGAGTTATAACGTAGAATAAGGAATAAAAGAAGAACCACTGAAATTTTAGTTTCAATGCACTTTAGGAGAAGGAAATCCGACAATCGTAAAATTATATTGAAAAAAAAATACTTACGAAAGTCAGTTTATTTGACTTTTCTTACTGTATTATGCTATGTTATGTTATTCCGGTACATACATACATTGAGTGATGACCACTTTTGTATAATTCAATTTTTATGCTTATTTTTTTGTTATGTTATTTCTCGTTATGAATTGTTGAGGGAATTGAGTTTATTTGACTTTCTTCAATGTATTATGCTATTCTATGTTATATTTTTCCGGTATAATGTTTATGCTTATTTTTATGTTGTTATTTCCCGGTATAAATGGTTGAGGAAAATCAGTTTATTCGAATTTCTTTGCTATGTTATGTTATTCCGGTTTATACATACACCTTGACTGAAGAGTATTTGTATTCTCCAATGTTTATGCTTATTTTTATGTTATGTTATTTCCCGGTATAAATGGTTGAGGCAAGTAAGTCTATTCGACTTTCTTTGCTCCATTATGCTATGCTTCGTTATGTTATTCCGGTGTATAAATACACCTTGAGAAAGGACCACTTTTCTATCTTCAAAACCATTAATTCATCGCCATGAACTTGTTTCGAAGTTGACACGATTCTGAGAAAGTTTCACTATGTTCAACGCAAAAATTTATGTTTATCCGGAAAATGGCTTATTCGAAAAACCGGCACTAACAATTGAAGTGTACAATGGCTGTGGCTGTCGAAATTTTTTTCCTTGTATGATTCCAAAGTTTCATCAATGAAAATAATGAATGGAAAAAATTCTGGATAGGCTGTTTTTATCTGAAAGAATGTTTAAATCAAGGCTAATAACATAACATCAGAATAACATAACATTAGTGCAACGTAACTGTATTAAGATTGTTCTCTTTACAGTTTTTATACAGAAAAATACGGTAAAATAAGGAATAAAAGAACGAAAAATGAAATTTTACCATAGATGCACATGACGAAGAGGATATTCGGTTTTCATTGACGATTAGATTTGAAAAAAATACAAATAAAGCTATCATAAATCAGATAAAGAGAATACCCGCACTTTTAAGAATTTATAAGAGGTTTTTTGAAAATAATTTCTAGCGAATCAATGTTTAAAATTTGACAGCATTCAACACCGAAATGTTGGTGCCTAAACTTGGAATTGAGTCGATTTATTCAAGCAAATCAAAGATATTGGCAGTTGAAAAAATGTTGCTCCATTTCTGGTGAAACGGCCGATTTCATGCATTAGGTAAATATTGAAAACTTCATTTAGTTGAGATGTTTCAACTTTTTCACTACACTTGATTCGATCTATTCAGGCAAATCGAAGATATTGGAAGTTGATTTCTTGTGGGCAGGACCTAAATCGTTTGAATACTTATTTTTTTGTATTATGAGTTACACATTTGTGGCCAAAT
Organism: Aphidecta obliterata; assembly: GCA_963966015.1. Taxonomy (NCBI): domain Eukaryota; kingdom Metazoa; phylum Arthropoda; class Insecta; order Coleoptera; family Coccinellidae; genus Aphidecta; species Aphidecta obliterata. Next base: position 11,786,767 of record OZ014427.1, read on the forward strand.
AAATCAACTGTACAGGGGGAGGCTGTTCTGCCTCAACTTTGTTGTTATCGACCACATTATGTATTTGTACGGTTCTTGATGTGGTGAGCCGATGTTCAAAATGCAATTAGATTCAGAACCGCCTGTTATACTCGATATGAATCCCTTGTTAGCTGCAGGTAAAATAAATGAATGGCTTCGAAGCATTAAGAGTCGCTTTAGATTTGAAATATAGTTCTCGAATATTCCCTTTGATGTTTTCAGCAATCAATTTCATGGCATTCCATTTCGAGCTATTTTCTTTGGGAATGAAATTAATGTAATTGAAGCACCCATTATTTGTCACTTTTGAAATGATGCTTTGACGACTCATTTTGGTTATATAACATGCTATAGATCAGACTTCTAAACAATTGAAAACACGACAAATAAATGGCCCATAGCTGAGTTATCTGAATGACCGGTAGGGGGCGTATCGCTCATCCCGATATATCATTATAAACCTTCCTTTCAATCTCAATAAAAAAATGAATAATCAAAGGCCAATCGAGGCGTGATCGAATTGAATAACTGAAATCCTCAGCAGAACAGAATGTTTCATCTGTTTCAGATTGAATAATGCGACGAAGAAAATTTTAATTTTTCCCAAATTAACAATCTGCATATTCAAATTGACCTTCATGAATTTTCATCCGAAGGAAAAATCCGATTTAAAACGTTTTAATATAATTGACAAATACAGAGGGGTTTTATGAATATTAAGTAGTGATTAAAATGTACTACAGTGGATGAGTAGTAGCAAATGAAGAGCCTTCATAAGAAATGCTTCTAAAAATACTCGCTTTCGAATTCAGGGAATAAATTCGAACCGGAGAACAATCAAGTCTAATGGGAAATACATTGAAATGCATGTTTTATGATATGAATCGATTCAAAAGCAGCCATCTTTCAAATTGAATTAATAACGGCCGTGGTAACGAGGAAGGTGCCGAACATTAGCGATTGTCAACAAGAACTGGTAAACAAATTCTTCGTGCTTGTCGAATTACTGGAACTTGCGAGATTTCTTGTCGCTTCAGCCGATTTTCATTACCAAAAAGCCACATAACTTGGATGTGATTCGATTGTCCACGGTTGATTCACCTAGGAATTAGAACAAGGAAACTTTCGAGAGTGTGTTGTTCAAAACGATTCTTTGTAGGGAACATACCTGAAGATATGAGTTCTTTACTACACTTAGCAAATCGAAGATATTGGAAGTTGTAAAAAGTTACTCCATTTCTGGCGAAACGGTCGATTTTATGCATTAGGTGAATATTAAAAACTTCATTTAGTTGAGATGTATCAAATTTTTCACTACACTTGAATCGATCTATTCAGGCAAATCGAAGATATTGGAAGTTGAAAAAAAGTTACTCCATTTCTGGTGAAACGACCGATCTCATGCATTAGGTAAATATTGGAAACTTCATTTAGTTGAGATGTATCAACTCTTTCACTGCACTTGGATCGATAGATTCAAAAAAATCGAAGATATTGGAAGTCGAAAAAAAAGTAACTCCATTTCTATGAAACGGCCGATTTCATGCATTAGGTGAATATTGAAAACTTCATTTGATTGCAGTGTATAAACTTTTCTACTACACTTGAGTCGATCTATTCATGAAAATCAAAGATATTGGAAGTTGAAAAAAAAGTTACTCCATTTCTGGTGAAACGGCTGATTTTATGCATCATTAGAGATTATCTTTCAATGAAAGACAAACTTATTTTTATAATGCGCATGTAGGAAGTGTTCTAAGTTATCTATTGGTAATCTGGGGAAATACCACAAAATTTAATATGAAAATTATTAAAGCACTGCCGTGAAGTCAGGAGCTTTTGAGCGCTCGTACATCCACCTTGTAGGTAGATTCGCATTTTCCAGTTTTAGAAATCAATTGGAGGAATTTTCGACAGCTGTAAAAAAAATTCTCAAATTTAAGCGAAACTCAAGACTTCATGTCAGTGCTTCAGCTGACCAATTTTTTTTCGATAATTCGCTAGAAATTTCTACGGTAAATATAGTCTTGGTGATGCGATCTGGGAAATTTCGCACGTAGTTTGAATACATTATTTTTCAGCTAGGTGTGAAATTTCATTTCAATCCAATCAATAGTTTCGAATTCATCAGGAAAAACATATTTTGAACGGCCATATTCACGGAACCCCTAGTCTAATTCTGCTCATTGATAAACGTGAACGCGACATTTCAGATCCACACCTATCCTGAAAATTTCAAGTCCCTAGGCCTTTCCATTCGAAAGTTATGATTTTCTATGGTTTCTATGGTTTCTATGGTTCTGGTTATGCGATCTAGACAAAATTTCACATGTAGCTTGAACAATTCATTATCCATTTGAGTGCAAATTCATTTCGATCAAATCTGTAGTTTCCAAGTAATCTGGAGAACAAAACTTTGAACGGCCATATTTACGGAACCTCTAGTGGAATTTGGCCCATTAACGAACTTAACCGATGCATTCGGGAACTGAACCCACATTGAAAATTTCAAGTCTCTAGGTTGTTCCGTTCGAGAGTTATCGTGCTTACGGACGGACGGATGGACTCGAATTTTTCGACTGATCAGTGTGTCGAACATAGTCGTTTGAGACCATTTTCGTCTCAAAATTCGAAAAATACAGACACCGTGACGAATTGATATAGCACTCGTGTAAGTAGTACGAGCGCTCAATCGAAGATATTGGAAGTTGAAAAAAAAGTTACTCCATTTCTGGTGGAACGGCCGATTTCATGCTTTAGGTGAATATTGAAGACTTCATTTAGTTGAGATGTATAAACTTTTCCACAACACTCGAGTCGATCTATTTAGGAAAATCGAAGATATTGGAAGTTGAAAAAAAAGTTACTCCATTTCTGGTGAAACGGCCGATTTCATGCATTAGGTTAATATTGAAAACTTCATTTAGTTGAGATGCATAACCTTTTTCATTACACTTGAGTCGATCTATTCAGGAAAATCGAAGATATGGAAAGTTGAAAAAAAAGTTGATCCATGTCTGGAGAAACGGCCGATTTCATGCATTAGATAAATATTTTCAATACGAAAAGCACCCACTTTTTATATATCGTAGATAAATGATAAAAGCGAATGTATCATCAACTCTGGAAATTCTCTCATTCCCGAAAACGAGTAAACACATCTAGCCTGTACTTAAACAACAAAAAATACATCCTCAAGATGAATCGCGTCATATAAATAAAGAGTCGGAGATGTGGAAAGGAATCGAAATGAAATGCTGGCCAACATAAATTTAACAAATTGATTTTCGGTTGGAGCACTGCTGTCCACCAGGGCTGACGCCAGTTTTGATAGTTGACACATCTTTCGCAGGGCATCCGTCTAGTTTTTGTCTATTTACCCATAAGCACTCCCGGCTGAATCGGCAGAATAAAGATGGTGGTCTTGCATTAGGCCATTTCCAGGGCCCCCTTTTAGATCTACGACAAAAAAGAATTTTTTTTTCGACGTATATTTAATATAATATTCGGGTTAAACGTCCTCAGCATAATCGTCTCGGACATTATCGAATTAATTTCGATTTAGGAGGATTCAGAAGAGGAAATTGTGAAACTGAGGGATGATTATGTCCAATCTGGTTGCGACATCCGGATATAGGAAATATCGAGGGAATCAATCAATAAATGAAGAAAACGTTCCAGAAACCATTGTTTTTCTTTTGGAGGGAAAAGAAAAATTTCTATCACACATACAGGATGGTCCACTTTTCATGTAGCGGGAATAATAATCAGAGAAGAGGAAGACGAGATATGCAAAAGTGAAAATCGAAAATAAAATAAAAGAAATTTCAATCGGAAATGTAGACAAATCAATCATTGAGAAACTCAAATACGTCCCTGAAATATACCTGAATATCAAACATATGAATATAGGAATTGGACATGGAATTGACCAAAGAGACGTTTTCTGAGAAGACGGACGACACCTCCCTTCAGTTTCCTTTACATATTTCATCCTTCAGACAGTAACTCCCACCGTGGCGCCATTCCATCCTTCCTGTGCCTTTTCCCCAACTCCCAACGTGTTCTACTGGAAAAATGTTCACTTTGGTTGCTATCTCTCCTCGTTCGTTCTGGATTAGTTATTATTTAGGAACAAGCGTTGGGGAAATAGAATTCAATGCATTGGTTGTTTGGATTGGACCAAACTGACAGCAATGTAAGAAGATGTAAATCTACAAATTTATTTTTGTGTAGTAATTTCTCAAGGGTGGATCCAGGGGGCATATTATATCACTTGTGTTATGATGTTGGATATGTTATTTTTCTTTTAGTACCAGTAAAACCTACTGAAATCGATTGTATACAAAATAAATACACATCATTTTTTTATCCTACAGTGTTTACAACTTGATAATATACATGTTGAAGTGAACGAGGGGAACCCCTCCAGGCTCCTCGATGAATTTTTGAAGAGCACATAAACTTCCCTTTATAAATTCATGACATATAGGAAGTAACTCGCAACGAAACATGTTCAGATATTCGAGCTGGTCGTTTTGCCTGCCGAATATGTCACGTACTGATTTTTCTGCAATATGATTCCTAAATAAATAATATAAAGGCTTCCGACGAGCGATTTATCAGAGGAATTCAGATATGGAACCAGAATTTTTCAGTGTGAGGGAGTCTCTTTTGTGTGCTGAATATGTTCCAAACATGTCAACTTCGAAACTTCAGAAAGATCCTTCCAGAATCCCGATCTACACATTGCCGTGCCACAAGGACGATTACAAAGAATATTCTTCAGTTATCCTGAATATGAAAAAATTAAGGGCATTTTTCGGGCGTACGATGGAGTGTATTTTTTACCACTAGTCGAGATTTAATTCTGGGAAAGTGAAACGGCTTTTCCTGTCTGTTAAAGGTGATGTGTTGCAGGGCTTGATAGATGGCCCTAGAGGTGAAACAGAGCAGCACAAAACCTAACAAGACATTAGATGGGGCGACAGCTCGAACCTTGAGACACTTACCTCAAGTATTCTCTCTTTTCTCGTCCTTCAGGAGAGGTCGTATATTTGCGGGATTCAGGTAATTTTTCACTGAGAATTGAGATTCTCACTTCGTGTCCTTGTCAGGAAAAGGATATTATACTGGAAAATAAGAAATGATCGACCATATTCAAAATTTTCACTCTATATTTTCTTATTATGTGATTGATAATAAAGTGAGTTCAGTTTTCGAAATATACAATCACTATCAAAATGGTAATCTAGGGACGTAAAGAATTACATACTCCTGAAACAGGTTTTTTGTGAATACAGCCATAAAGGGAGAAATTGCCCAAAATTCCGCTTTCACCAAGGCAGCTTCTTTTGGTTGAACAGATTTGAATTCTTGGCACTTGATTGTATGTGCAATGAAACTTGAGCACTTTCACTAATTTATTAAATGTAAAATTTGGGATATCAGGTTGCTCTTACCCTTCTAGTCAAATCAATGATAGTTTTGTAGAATACATTTTGGTTGAACAGATTTGAATTCTTGGCACTTGATTGTATGTGCAATGAAACTTGAGCACTTTCACTAATTTATTAAATGTAAAATTTGGGATATCAGGTTGCTCTTACCCTTCTAGTCAAATCAATGATAGTTTTGTAGAATACATTTTGGAGAAAAATTTTTTGATTTGGGAATGTTTTTGAAGAAGTATTAGAAGGTACACATACTAAAAGTCATGTGACCTAGACCTGGAACTCAAGAAAAGGGGGTTGGGGACAAAGGTCACAATTTTTAATTTTCGCTCATATCTGCCAATCGATGCGTCGTACGTTAAAACTTAAGGAGAACGAAATAAAAGCTTTTTGAATTCCCAACAAAAATCTTCGAGTCCTTTTTTTTGTAAATCAAAAAGTTTCTGAGATCTGCATCTGAAATCACTAATTAACGAAAAGTGCATTTTCACCTCACGTTTTTCAACAAATATTCCCTTCTAGCAGCTCTGCCTTTCACTTTTCTCAAATACCTATCCAGAAAAAATTGAAGAGCATTAAATTAACTTCACAAGCATTCCCTTCTAGCAGCTCTGCCTTTCACTTTTCTCAAATACCTATCGAGAAAAAGTTGAAGAGCATTAAATTACCTTACCAATGAGTTTTTATTCAATTGTGTATCATGAGCAGAACCAAACATACTGAATTTTTCAGATTCACTGTTAATTTTTGAACAAAACTCCTATGCCACTTTGAAGGTACTTGTTTCATAATGGTAGAAGACCTTCTGAAAATAAGGCAGTATTTTTCCACAGGTGCACTACATAAATCAAGTATGAGTATGTTGAGGGTATGACGGGTTTTCTTCAAGATTTAACAGTGAATCTGAAAAATTCCGTAATTTTGGACCCGTTAATGATTCGGGCAAATCGAAGATATTAGAAGTGGAAAAAAGTGACTCCATTTCTGGTGAAACGGCCGATTTCATGCATTAGGTAAATATTGAAAACTTCATTTAGTTGAGATGTATCAACTTTTTTCACTACCCTTGCATCGATCGATTCAGGCAAAACGAAGATATTGGAAGTTGAAAGAAAAGTTACTCCATTTCTGGTCAAACGGCCGATTTCATGTTTAGGTTAATATTGAAAACTTAATTCAGTTGAAATGTATCAAATTTTTCACTGCGCTTGAATCGGTCGATTCGGGCAAATCGAAGATATTGGAAGTAGGAAGAAAAGTTACTCCATTTCTGTTGAAACGGTCGATTTTATGCATTAGGTAAATATTGAAAACTTCATTTAGTTGAGATGTATCAAATTTTTCACTACACTTGAATCGATCGATTCAGGCAAATCGAAGATATTGGAAGTTAAAAAAAAGTTACTCCACTTCTGGTGAAACGACCGATTTTATGCGTTAGGTAATGGCGGGTTTTCTTCAAGATTTAAAAGTTAATTTGAAGAATTCTGTAATTTTGGACCCGTTAATGATCCCAAATCGAAAAAGAACTGATTGTAAAGGAAATGTAATGTTCTTTAACTCTTTTCCTTATGAATATGGCAGGAAACTTGAAGACCGAGATGCTAAAAATTCAATTTTCGTTAAGCGCTTTCGGCTGCGGATATCTCAGAAAATGTTTGTGTAACAAAAAAAAATAACAGGAGCAATGTTGTAGGGAATTTGAAAAACTTTTATTCTGTATAGAGTAAGCTTCACTGTACGACGTATGGCAGATAAGTAGAAGGCTGAGGCGCTACAAGGGAATGTTTGTCGAAAAACGTGAGGTGTCGTTAATTTGGAATCTTTTGGTGTCGGATTTCTCAGAAACTGTTCTAGTCACAAAAAAAGGATTGGTTACAATTTTGTTCGACAAGCTTTCATTCTGTGTGGAGTAAGTTTTACCATGCGTCGCACAGTTTGGGAGATATGAGCAAAAAACTGTAAGTTGGAACCTTTGTCCAGCCATTTACTTAAACTCTATGTCTTAGTCCCAGGACTTTTAGTATGTTTACCTTCTGATAACCCTAAATACATTACCGAAGGAAAAAATTCTTCCCTCCGAAACATTCTCTTCGCCAGCCTGTATATTCATCATGACGAAGAGTTGACCTTAAAAAAAAGTTATTTTCGAATAACGCACCAACACCTCATATACGTTCGAATTGCGAAATCCAATGAACAGATAAAGATAAGCATAAGACACTGGGGTATAACGTCTATCACAAAACTCCGAAAATTGAGTTATAGAGTTCTGATACAGCTTTTTCTGGAGTAATCTCGGGTATTTTGCCTCCTCGCTTGCACGTACTTTATAACAAGTTTATTATTTCGGGAAGGCAAGAATATCTCAAACATATATGAAATAAGGGATAAAACCTACCGCCATACAATTTTATTCTACATTAAGGGATATTTCCTCTCTTTCACGAATTCATTCCATTCTCTTGAAGGTTGACTCACGAGAAATTTGAATTATGTCGAGAAGCCAGGTATCCGGGAGGTTTCCATAAAAATTTTATATACATATTGTTTCTGCAGGAGGATACTCAAGGAATAATGAAAAAATGTCGTAAAAGCTGGATGAATTCTTCGATTCTCTCAGCAATATGTCAAATGAAAAATGAAGTAATGCCCTCACTGGAGGTTCCTGTCTGAATCGAAACTTCGATTGATATATCGGGATTCTACTAGTTGGTTTGAACATACAGAACTTATTCTTTAGAGCACTTGAATCGACCGATTCAGGCAAATCGAAGATATTGGAAGTTGAAAAAAATGTTACTCCATTTCTGGAGGAACGGCCGATTTCATGCATTAGGTAAATATTGAAAACTTCATTTACTTGAGATGTATCGACTTTTTCACTACACTTTAATCGATCGATTCAGGTAAATCGAAGATATCGGAAGTTGAAAAAAAAGTTACTCCATTTCTAGTGAAACGGCCGATTTCATGCATTAGGTAAATACTGAAAACTTCATTTGGTTGAGATGTATCGACTTTTTCACTACACTTGACGCGATCGATTCAGGCAAATCGAAGATATTGGAAGTGAAAAAAAGGAACTCCATTTCTAGTGAAACGACCGATTGCATGCATGAGGTAAATATTGAAAACTTCATTCAGTTGAGATGTATCAACTTTTTCACTACACTCGAATTGACGATTCAGGCAAATCGAATAAAACAAAGTTACTCCATTTCTGGTGAAACGGTCGATTTCATGCATTACGTAAATATTCAAAAGTTCATTTAGTTGAGATGTATCAACTTTTTCACTACACTCGAATCGATCTATTCAGGCAAATCGAAGATTTTGAAAGTTGAGAAAAAAGTTACTCCATTTCTGGAGAAACAGCCGATTTCATGCATTGGGCAATTTAAAGAATACTTGAAGGGCTCTTATCCTGAACTGATAATTGAACCTTTACAAGTTCACTTCAATTTTGGTTTTCTTCTTGATTTATTGAAGGGTCAATGATGCATAAATAATGATAATTATAATAATTATTTCATAGGAAATAACCAAAATACTATTTTTCATTTCACGTAACCAAATACAGTCGGAGTATCGACGAATAGTTGATGAAGGAAGAACGCCAGCATATCCTCGACCGAAATTTCATATACATATTGTTTCTGCAAGAGGATACTTAAGGAATAATGAAAAAATGTCATAAAAGCTGGATGAGTTCTTCAATTTTCTCAGAAATATGAAAAATGAAATAATGCCCACATTGAAGGCACTGTGTGAATCGAAACTTCGATTGATCCCTTGGAATTCTACTCATTGGTTTGAACATACAGAACTTACTCTTTGGAGAACTTGAATCATTCGATTCGGGCAAATCAAAGACATTGGAAGTTGAAAAAAATGTTACTCCATTTCTGGAGAAACGGCCGATTTCATGCATCAGGTAAATATTGAAAGATTCTTGATTTATTAAGGTGATAAAGGTCATAGGAAATAACCAAAATTCTATATTTCATTTCACGTAACCAAATACAGTTCGAGAATGTGGCAGAGAATCGACGAATAGTTGATAAAGGAAGAACGCCGGCACATCCTCGACCGAATCTCCTGTACTGCACGCAATATTTCATTCCGCACGAAACCTTCTGTAGATTTCTGCGGATTACCCGAATCCCTGGTGACCCGAATCGGGAGCTCCGGCAAAGGCCCAGGAATTCAAATTGTTTCGCACTTCATTTTAGTTGAAATGCATGCAGCGAGACGGGGCCGAGGAGGAGACGCGAAATTAAAATGCGTTCTTCTGAAAGTGTAACGATCGGAGGATAAAAGCTAATGTACTTAGCCATCGACATAGCCTTCGCATTGCTACTAATAGTATCATCGCACCACTCTAATTCCATTATCCGCAGTACCTTTTATCCTACGGTATCCGTCATGTTGACGAGCCGGATTGCCGAGGCCCTGACTGATATTGCGCTTCCAGAGACGCGGAGAATTCTTCTTCAACCGGAGATACGGAAACGGATACGCGTTTCAATGATTCTATCCGTTATTATTCCCAAAAATGATGAGTAGAACCCGGAGATGCAGGATTATTATTTCCATGTCACTTCGTGTTCTCTGTGACGTGAGTTGTAGCGAAAGAAGACCAGTATTGCCCCTCCTGGCGAATTTCACCTCAGATAAAAAAAATCCTTATATATAACTTTGCTGCTGTTCACTTATGCTTTCGGAAGTGACAATCATTATTTTTACCTCATCAAACTCACCGCCGAGTCAAAAAGGTTGGTACAGACTAGCTCGACTGGCAGGGCAAATAGAATTTTGCCCTACCACTGCTTTATATAAAGTATACACAGACGAATGAGGATGAATCGCGCTTCTCACACAAACCACTGGGGTATTTCGGATTTTTTTTTTTAATGCGAAAACCCACCGATCGAATTGAAACTTTGTACATAGTTAGTTTCAAAATAACGGCACGAAGGTTCGTGAAATTTCGTCTTTATAGAAATTAATAAAAAAAGAAGAATTAAAAGAATGAGATAAAAAAATTTAGAAAAGCACTACCGTGAAGTCAGGAGCTTTTGAGCGCTCGTTCATCCACCTTGTAGGTAGATTCGTATTCTCCAGTTTTAGAAACCAAATGGAAAGATTTTGACAGCTGTCAAAGAAAATTTCAAACTAAGGCGAAAATCCAGACTTCAAGTCAGTGCTTCAGGTGACCAATTTTTTTTCGATAATTCGCTAGAATTTTCAACGAACGGTATCTATGGTCTTGGTAATGCGATCTGGACAAAAAAGTTGTTTGAATATATCATTCTTCATCTATGTGCGAAATTTCATTCCAATCCAATGAGTAGTTTCGAAATTATCAGAAAAAAAATAGTTTTGAACAGCTATATTTACGGAACCCCTAGTCTAATTTTGCTCATTGACGAACTTGACCGCGAAATTCGCGATCCGAAACTATCCTGAAAATTTCAAGTCCCTAGGCCTTTCCGTTCGAAAGTTATGATTTTCTATGGTTTCTATGGTTCTGATCATGCGATCTGGAAAAAATGTAGCTCGAATATATCATTCTCAATTTAAATACAAAATTTCGTCACGATCGAATCCATAGTTTTGAAATTATCAAGAAAACCAAATTTCAAACGGCCATATTTACGGAACCCCTAGTCTAATTCTGCTCATTGATGAAAGTGACCGCAACATTAAAGATCCAAACCTATCCTGAAAATTTCAAGTCCATAGGCTTCTCCATTACAAAGTTATAATTTTCTATGGTTTCTATGGTTCTGGTCATGCGAGCTGGACCAAACAAGTGTGGAATGTAGCTTGAACACGTAATTCTCCATCTGAGTGCAAAATTTCACTTCGATTGAATCTGTAGTTTCAAAGTAATCAGGAAAACAAAATTTCGAGCGGCCATATTCACGGAACCCCTGGGCGAATCTTGCCAAATAACGAACTCAACCGCGGCATTCGAGATTCAAACCTACCCTGAACATTTCAAGTTTCTAGGACATTCCGTTCGAGAGTTATCGTGTATATGGACGGCCGACCGGCCGGACGGACAGACTCGAATTTTTCGACGGTCATCAGTGAGTCGAACATAGTCGTTTGAGACCATTTTCGGCTCAAAATTCGAAAAATACAGACATCGTGACGAAATGATATAGCCCTCTTGAAGTTTATGAAAAAATTACATTATTTGTCGAACTGACGGCTGATTTGGATCACAGAATCTGTTTTACTTATGAAAATCCGCTGGTACGCTCTAGACCAAAGAAGTCACGAGCCGCCACTGGCCCTATTTATAATTATTTATTTCAGTTCATCTGTTTCCGGAAGATGTGCGAACATTCTTGAGACCGGTCCTGAAAACACACTCTACCCGCTCGAGTATCTTACCCCATTTTCCGAGTTTTCCCCCCATAAATCACCACACTGTAAAACAAGCCATCCTTCTCATAGTGTAACATTCGTTAAATATTCACTGCTGCTGTACGTATTCGAAATTCGACCAGATATCCGTGGAGGTGATTGAGTTGTACCCGAAATCTCAATTCCTTTTTTTATGCAGTTCATTCCTTTTCTTCTTTCGAATTTTCTCAGAAAAAAGTTTCGAAAATTTTATATGTTGTGTCATTTTAGAGTTTGTTGTTTATTTCGTATCGTACAAGTTCATATATACAGGCTGTTTTCGAAGGTGAGGCTTTTGTTGACCAGCAATAGAAATTATCAAAATAAGTCGATGTACCAAAAATCGTTAATATAAAATATTCATCAGGGCCGAGTGTTTCAAAATCAAAGCTACCCGCCAATCTGAGAAATTTCTAGTACGGATCTGAGTTAAGTACGTATTTATATCCAAATGTGTAGATATCACCAGCTGCCTGAGGTCAGTATACGGGAAAACATCTATGATCCGTATGCCTAAGTTTTCCGATCTCAACCCCTGTGATACTGTGATTCTTCCTTTGGGGTTATTTGAAAACATTAGTTTATAAGTGACGGTGAGGTGAATGCAAAAAAACTAAGACAACGCATTGAAAATGCTTGTGGCATTATTCCGTGAGCAAACTGATGTGGTGACCATTTCGAACCATTTCTGTAAAAAATTTCGATCAATTTATTCGGTGAGATTGTGAACTTCCTAATTTTGATGAAGTTGAAAGAGAATACGAATTTGCGATAAATGCCGAGAAAATATCGCACCCATATAGCACACAGAGAGATAACCCGATCTAGAGTTGTATTCAGATATTGATGCCAAAGATTTTTTGCACCTTTTTCAAATTGAATATTTCATATGATCAACTTCCAGCGAAAAGATCTCTTTTGAGGAGTTCTAGCTCCTGCTAGACACATTAAAAAACACACTGTATGATTCTGAATACGAATAAACAAAAGATTATGATACGAACGACAGATTCCGTGAATCAAGCCAGCTGTCAGTGTGACAAATAATGTCATGTTATTTCTACAAGCATCAGGATATGGAATCACAGAATATATCAAATTTCTAAGCGTTAGATCAGAAAAAATTTCAGTTTTATATGTCGAAAAGTTTCTCAGATAATGAAGTTTTGAAAAAAAAATTGTATTTTGCTAGTATTACGATTTTCAGGAAATGTCACATGACACTTCTGTTCGTTGTTTTACAAACTAATCCCAAAGTTTCAATCCGATAAGATGGATTTTCTTCGAATTACTGAGAGAAATATCTACTAAACTAAATCAGATCGTTGAATTCACTCAACCGGCGCATTCAGACCCCGAACTTACTTTAGGCATTTTATTTCGAAAGTTATCGTGTTTACAACCGGACGGATAAAATTGAATTTGACCACGAAATATTCATCTCTGTAATCATTTGAGAATTTCGGCTCAAAATTTGAAAATTACAGACATAAAAACAAGAGCGCAATAATTCCACCAGGTCAGAAAGTTTTCGACTTTTTTGTCCGGAAAAACATTTTTCAACCAGGTGAAATAAAAATTTCGTAAATATTTTTCGTCCTGGACATTTTTTGTCCAGACAAATATTTGTTTTATTGGACATTAACTCGAAAGGACAATTGTTCTTTAGGAGAACTTTTTATTTCTGGAAGTACATTTCAGGTCCAGGAGAACATTATTTATCCAGGAGAACATTCTTTCTCTGGGAGAATATTTTTTGTTCAGGAGTACATATTTATCCTGACGAACATTTTTTGTTCAAGAAAACATTTCTTGTACGAAAGAACTCTTCAAGTCCAGTCATAAGAAAATTTTTTGTCCAGGAGAACAATTTTCGTACATTGGAACATTTCAGACCACATTTTGAGACCAGGAGAACATTTTTGGTTCTCAAGAGCATTTTTCGTCAAGAACTAATTTTGAAAGAATCTTTTCTGAAGTATTTTCTTTTCAATTTGATAGAGGAAGAAACCATAACATACCAGTGGAGTTCATTTCATGGTAAGAGATTCAAGGCCAACATAAATAAGATGTTATGTACAAATAAATTATTGAAAAGTTTTAATATTATAAAAGGAAATTGTCTATCCTGAATTCCCAAAAGGTGTGATCAACTTGATTGTTCGTGAAATCACATCAATAATAGTCCAGTTATAAGTACATTTTTTGTCCAGGAGAACAATCTGCGTACATTGGAATATTTTAGACCACAATTTGAGACCAGGAGAACATTTTTGGTCCTCAGGAACATTTTTTGTCAAGAACTAATTTTGAAAGAATCTTTTCTGAATTTTTTTTTTTTATTTTGATTGGGGAAGAAGCCATAACATACCAGTGGAGTTCATTTCATGGTGAGAGATTCAAGGCCAACATAATTAAGATGTTCTGTACAAATAAATTATTTGAAAATGTTAATGTTATAAAAGAAAATTGTCTATCCTGAATTCCCAAAATGTGTGATCAACTCGAGTGTTTGTGAAATCACATCAATAATAGAAAATTCCTCAATGAAGTTATTTTTGATATATCAGTCTAAAATTTTTGTTCGGAGCAATTTATTTTGCTATATTTTGTGCTAACGTGGGGTCACAAAAGGGTCTTATCATCCTATAACGCTGAAGATAATGATCATTCGGATAGAACCAAATCCTTATGGAAATACCTCATTATCTTCATTGATTAGGACTTTCTTATAATAAAGTAAATGATTTCGAGGACCATAATGAGCTTCCACTTTGAAAACCAACACCATTCCAGCATATTATATTCCTAACAGACGTTCCCTTTACTTTTCAGTTAACTACCGAAAGAAGGTCACGCTACACACCACACGGGAAGCGTAAATAAAAAAAAGCAACGGAAAATTGTTACCTAATGCAAGTAGATAGTTGGAAAATGGTGAATGGACCCAAAAAACTCTTCGTTCATCGTATAAAACACAGGGTGGTTTTTGAAAATGTATCACAATTTGTGATATTACGCTTTTTTTATTTTTCAGGATTAATATTGATTAATCAATATTTCACCCTCTGTCCACTTCTTATCATACTTTCCGACTAGGGGCAATCATACAGAGGGAAGGGAAGACAATAACCATTTCTATCGCAATAACTCTGCGGCTCTAATGGTTTACTGCCAGCACAAACTCGTCATGACATGTTTTGTCGGAAGTTTAATTTTTGTTTTATTGAACTAGTATCAATCACTACAGTATATGGCTGAAGTGACCCCGATTTCTTGCGAATTCCACTGAGAGTAAATATGACAATGATGAATAGTCTAAACTCGTGAGTCTGAGGGAAAACATGGCAATATTTTCCGAATCAGATTGTTCGAAATTATTTCTTGACGACTTCTAGCTAAATGTTGAATCGTAAAGTTTTCTGCGAGTTGTTTCGCCCTGGGCACGGTGCTTCCTCCATACAAGAAGTTTCATATTTGTGGAACTTAATATTCTCCCTCTGGAGACTGACGAAATGGAAAATTAATTGAATTATTTCGGTTCCTGAATATCTTGGTTGAGTTGGGTTATTGTCTTTCAATTCAACTTTGGTCTGAAGCGAATTATATGTTCTTCGCATTATCGTTTGGAATATTTCACTGATATTCAATTCAATAATTGCTAATTGTTCCATTCTGTTTATTTGATTCTATACCTTTAGTGTTTTCGTGTGGAATTTCTCAATTTTCAGCAAAATCCTGTTTTCCCGAATCAAGAGCATTCTTGGATCAGAATTATAAAAATCCAAGTATTCAAGTTCCCAGTGAAGAATAGCTACATATATGGTGGGCATCTCGAGTTTGCCAATTCCTCATTTGCATACTACTCATAAATCAGAACTTCTCAGTAGATATCTTTACAAGTTCGATAGTTTTGAATAAAGAATTCTGTTTGGCTCGAATAAAATATGAAGATGAATGTAACCCGCATAAACAAAAGATAACGTCAGAAGGCTCTAGGAAACGGTATAATCATTATTTCCATAACGTCCCAATCGTTTTCAACATTGTAAACACACGCAACATAAATATGTTTCCACACACTCAAAGAAATTTTCCAGGATGTACAACAGGAATTCGGTTACTTCTACAGAAAATTCCCCCTATATAAGCGACAGCAGGAATATTTGTTGATTTCACGTGACAATTCCGGTCGTTTAAATCCTCTAGAAATAACAAGTTTTACATAAGTTGATACAACCAAACTGCAGTTTGTCACTTCAACAGAAAAATATTACTGCGACGAAAACCGGAATATGCGTGACTATTCACAGGAATTTCCTGTTTAATAAACAAACTAGATAGTTGTATTCAAAGCTTCAAACTTCAGTTTCTTCAAGAATTTTCAGTAATGAACACTAAACTAAAACAGGAATTACATACTTTACTTATAACGGAACTGTAGTATCGATTTAACAGGAATTTTCCGTTGAATTGAAGAACCATCGTTCATATTCATTTTTCTTTGGGATACAAACAGGACGAACCCAAAAAAGTATACACATATTGCATTCACAATAACTGAATAATACATCGAGCAAAAATAAAAATAAGACAATAACTTAAAACAGTAAAAAGTATGATAACAATTTTTTTTTTCAATATTAAATTTCAAATATGCAGTCAACTCAACCAGCGTTATTGTTGAAAAAGTGCAGATTGTAAAAATCGAAACATGATGGTTCGAAACTTGTTCAATGTGTCAAATGTCCGAATCTGTCAACCGAGACAAATAGTTGTACATCCTCATTGTTCTATGCAGAGGGGAATACAGGAAATACTAAGTACAGGAAATAATAAATAATATCATCAAAATAACAATTTAATCCTAAATAAATCAAAAACTAAAATAATACTATTCCACCCAGTAAATTCTAACATTGAAAATCCAGGAAAAATAACAATAAGAAATGAAGAATTTAAAATATTAGAAAATACAAAATTCCTAGATATTTACATTGACGAGGTTCTGAAATTTCCATGTGTGACTTAATGCTCGTAATTTTTACGGCGGGTTACACATGTGTCTTTGTCTTGATAAGGCGATTCATGATCTACAGATATTTGAGACAGTTGCTTTTGGAACGGACAGGTCACGTAATTTGGGAAATTTTCTCAGATCCACGTTGCCTTATGTTTTGAAGGTTTTTTGTTTCTCACAACGAATTTGTCATTTTGCTAACTGTACTAACGAGATCTGATATGGATCGAAACCAGTCTACAGGTGCAAATGATATATTTGTTGGGATACATGAATCGTTTTGTTGGCTTGCTATTAGTTTATCTGGTATAATTTTCCCAATTTCATTCCTGAATTTGTTTATTCATGTTTCGTTATTCAAGTCAATTTTTTTTTACGATATTTCATTTCCTTTTATTTTGTAAAATGTTTTATAAGTGAATATGATTTGAAATAAAGATGGTTTATTATTATTTATTATTACATATTATAAACATTATTATTATTATATATTACAGTACTAGTTGTATTCGAAGCTTATAACCTGAGATTCTGCAGGAATTTTCTGTAGTAATGCATTCTATCTAAAGATAAAGCGTAACTTCGCGAATAGGTGTCTAGAATGGGGATAATTTATATTATATTACATTCATTATAGGGTATCTTTACATTATTCTAACGAATTATAGAAACATTCGTTGAAAACTAGTAATGAGAGATAATGAACATAAAGAAATTTTTTCCCTGATTCCGGACTCATATTAGCGAATTTGATTACAGGATTACTCTCTAAAAATGCTCACACCTTTTCTTTCGCGTTGCAATCCTTTGGGTAGTATCTTTTGAGTTTTGTCTATTCGGTGGTTCCCTCTGTTGAGCCGTGCGGTAAATTTTAGGCCGTCGGTGCAGATCGCTACCGATCTAATCTTTCTTCTCTCCTCTGATCTGATCTTACCTGACTTAAATCTCTGTTTTTCTGTTTAACCCCTATTTCCCTGTTCCTTCCTACACTTCGTTTCTTAATCATATACTAACCCTCTTTTTTTTTGTATTTCCTAGGGAAAGTTATTCAAGAGTTAGTATCAATCGTAGGTCGAAAATATTCAATTCTAGGTAGGAGGCCAAAAACGCTGAAAATTATCGAATCTCTGTTTCATCATGTTCGTTCCTTCGTCGGAAACCTATATTTTATTCCAGAAAACTTCAACCATATGGTACAACATAGATTGAAATACTGATAGATAAACAAGATTTATTCCAGATTGATCTGAATTTCTGTGAGAAATACCAAACATTCCTATTTAATTTAATGTGTCCATACTGTTAGTCGTACAAATATTGTTGGGTTATACTTACAAAATTATTATATTTTACTAGATATTCCTGTAACATTTACGGAAATATCCCTCTTGAAATACAAGTACCTGACCACTGTTATACTTACCGTTTTTCCTGTTCATAGAGCTCAAGTCACTTAAACCGGAATCGGCATGTTAGATTGCAAGTATAGATTGTTCTCAGAGCGTTCTTTTCTTGTTGTGATAACCATAGTTGCGTTCAAACAACAGGAATTCATTCAACCGGAAATCCTCGGGATTCGTTTCTTCAGTGGACAAGAGGAATAATATTGAAATTGTCATCCGCGGAGGCGAAGCAGCCAAAAAATATAAATCTTTTTCGAAAATCGCCCCTTTTCATTACCAAACGTTCAACAGATTTCCGGAATTGTTTCAGCCTACCGAGCGGCAGTCTTGGAGGACAGAATTAATAGTAAATTATGGCGGAAAGTCCTCGAGATACTTTACGATGAGATACTTCTGAAACTTCCATGTTACTTCGATGAAGTATGAGGCAATAAATAACTTCAACATCCACAGCATGCTACCCCATGCGTGTGAATACCAAAATTGAAAATATATTATAGGACCCGCAGTCTGGATATGGATTCTTCTTGATAACCCTTTAACTCCACCCATTAATCCACTTCTACCCATTCTCGATTATTTATTCAAAACGATCGAAAATATTGGAGGGGAACATGCGAGTCACCTGACACGAATTTATGAATTGACGGTTTTACACCCGATATTTCGTTTTTGAAACAATCCAGAAGGAGAATTAGAACCTGCTTCTTCGGAGTTGCCTCCAATTTGCTTTTCAATCGATAGGTATAAAGGGATGAAAATTTTAAATGTTAACAAAACAGATATCATCGGAGCAGCTCTAATGATGGAAATTCCATAAGCTCATTATTAATTTTCGAATAATCGAAAACTGAATTCAACTCGGCGGAGTTTTCTACTTACTCATTATTTTCCATCCAGTTTCGATACTAAAGATTTACATGAACATCCTGCTTTGTTCTGCACCAGACCGATGCACACCTCGGACCATCAATATCTCGCTAATCCGGAATTTAACAGTCTCGCAAGTTTCTCCCCGAATTCAATTTGTCCTATAAACAACACGTCCAAGAAAGATAAATTGCAAGGAACTTTCCCATTCCCGGTTTTTCCTAATGCATTTTATTCAACCTCATTGACCGAGTAACTGTTATTGTGTGTTGTGGATACTGGATATCGGGAAATTTATAGTTGCTTTCAATAAAGCTAATGAAGCCCCCGGGTCCGAAACAACGTAAATCTTCTGGAACGCCCGAACGCCATCTGCATGCGCAGTCTTAAATATCCGGGAATGAATGTAAGATGCATTATACGTTCGGGAAAAATTCACTGATGAGGTTTATAAATCAGCTGAAACATTCACATTATATCGAAAACTTATGAAAAGCACTGCAGTGAAGTCAGGAGCTTCTCAGCGCTCGTTCATCCACCTTGTAGGTAGATCCGCATTTTCCAGTTTAAAACCAATTGAAAAATTTTGACAGCTGTCAAAAAAATGACAACAGTTCTTTGTCAATTATGCCGAATCATCTGTTAAAGAAATATAAGGATTTTTCATTCAATAATTTGTTGGAATTACAGACAGACTTAAACTCGAATAAGTAGAACGAGCGCTAAAAAAACGCCCAGGACCTAGAGAAAATAGGAGAACTGAATATTTTTACGGATCGTGATGGATACGATGACGAAATGATGAGGTAGACGATTGATCATGTTTCTAATAAAGAAAATTAAGTCGAGTTCATGAATTAGTTCCCAAGGGGACACGACGCAATCTAGTTGAATTAAAGTACAAATTTATGTTGTTGCTTTGAGATGAGATCGTTAGTGATAAATCAATTGTGTTATGACAATCGGGCATTAGGAATACGTGATGGATTAAGTGTTTTGTTGTAAAATCTGATACAGGGTGTCTACTTTCAAAAGGGCCAAACTTCAAGGTAAGAGCATACATAAGATTTGCAACAAAAAATGCCATATAACACATGGTCAAAATGTTGACGGTTTCTCTTCATAGAATCTGTATTATCAAAATTTAGTTTATTCAAATTATTTTGATTCGACAGATAAATTCATGATTTCCATGGAAATAACTTCAATATTCAATCATAAAGAGCTTCAAAATAGAGCAAACTCAGGTTTGAAATATTTCGACTTATTCGTTGTTATCTTGTTAGCCATGATATTAGGGCAGAACGCAAGCAGCAAGCACAAAAGTTGATATGCCATTCGAAAGCACACTAAATGGGGTAGTTCTTGCTGAAAAGAAAACATGTCCCTAATTAATGATTTTTCATCGATAAAACCATTGGAAAAATATGACTGGTTTTGTTTACTTCAGAATCGTGACATTCATCTCCTTACCACGCCCGCAATAAGAATTTTTTGGCAGACTGAATTTCTTATCTTGTAGAAAATTTAATGCTGTTTCCAAATATGTGGTCAAATCTGGAAAGGCTCTAAGGATAACTGAAGTATAATTCATTTGATGGAAAAACTTAAAATATTTCGTGAAATCAAGAAATGTTGAATTGAAGAATAAACGTCAACATTTCGACCATGTGTTATATGACATTTTTTGTTGCAAATCTTATGTATGATCTCCTGAAGTTTGGCCCTTTCGAAAGTAGACACCCTGCACACAAAGAAAACTTTTGGATAAGTGGATTTATCGAAATGCCCAAATGAATCTTCAATTTTATATTTTCTTTTTTTGTTTGTTATATCGATACAATAACGTGAGGAACTGTAGTTTTATAATACCTGTTATTGAATAAATCTTTCGGTGATTGATTATGTAATTGCTAGTCAAACAAAGTCAAGAGAGAAAATAAAGTTTTCAGACATAAAAGTGAGAAAAAAACTTACTTCTGTACTCTTGTTCCATTTTCATAGAAATTCGAAACAGATGTGTTCGAAAAATATAACGAACAAAGTAATCTAAAAAAAAAATTTAGAAAAGCACTGCCGTGAAGGCAGGAGCTTTTGAGCGCTCGTTCATGCACCTTGTAGGTGGATTCGCATTTACCAGTTTTAGAAATCAACTGAAGGGATTTTCGACAGCTGTCAAAAATATTCTGAAACTTAGGCGAAACTCCAGACTTCATGTCAGTGCTTCAGCTGTTCAATTTTTTTTCGATAATTCGCTAGAATTTTCTACGGTATCTATGGTCTTGGTGGTGCGATCTGGACAAAATTTCCACGTAGTTTGAATACATTATTACTCAGCTAGGTGCAAATTTCATCCCAATCCGCTCAGTATTTTCGGAACTATCAGCAAAAAAATATTTTGAGCGGCCATATTTACAGAACCCCTAGTATAATTTTTCTCATAGATGAACGTGACCGCGATATTTGCGATCCAAACCCACCCTGAGAATTTCAAGTTCCTAGGCCTTTCCGTTCAAAAGTTACAATTTTCTATGGTTTCTATGGTTCTGGTCATGCAATCTGGACAAAATATTGTTTTAATATATCATTCTCGATTAAAATACAAAATTTCATCTCGATCGAATCCGTACTTTCGAAATTATCGGGAAACCAAAATCTCAAGCGACCGTATTTACGGAACCCCTAGTATAATTCTGTTCATTGATAAACGTGAACGCGACATTTCAGATTCAGATCCTTAATTTCAAATTTCAAGTCCCTAGGCCTTTCCGTTCGAAAGTTATGATTTTCTATGGTTTCTATGGTTCTGGTCATGTGATCTGGAGAAATCTAGCTTGAATATATCATTCTCCATTAGTATACAAAATTTCGTCACGATCGAATCTGTACTCTGTAGTTTTGAAATTATCAAGAAAACTAAATTTCAAACGACCATATTTACGGAACCCCTAGTATAATTTTGCTCATATATGAACGCGATCACGACATTCGAGATCCACACCTATCCTGAAAATTTCAAGTCCCTTTCCGTTCAAAAGTTATAATTTTCTATGGTTTCTATGGTTCTGGTCATGCGATCTGGACAAAATTTCACATGTAGCTTGAACACCTCATTTTCCATATGAGTGCAAAATTTCATCCCAATCAAATCTGAAGTTTTCAAGTAATCAGGGGAACAAAACTTTGAACGGCCATATTTACGGAACCCCTCGTGGAATTTGGCCCATTAACGAACTCAACCGAGGCATTCGGGAACTGAACCCATACTGAAAATTTCAAGTCTCTAGGTTCTTCCGTTCGAGAGTTATCGTGCTTACGGCCGGACGGACGGACAGACTCGAATTTTCCGACGGATTCGTCATCAGTGAGTCGAACATAGTCGATTGAGACCATTTTTGGCTCAAAATTCGAAAAACACAGACATCGTGACGAAATGATATAGCCTTCGTGTAAGTTGTACGAGCGCTCAAAAACTAAGTTTTTTTAGGTTTTTGCTTTTCAAATCTGAACCAATGAAGCGATGCTAACACTTTAACCAACATAATTGTAGAGAATCAAAACACGAAGAAAATGAGTGTTAGTGCAACTCAATCGGGTAATTATTACCGTAGGAAAGCCGGAAAAACCGTTAAAATCAACGTTTTTTCAAAAATTCATAACTCTGCCATTTTCAAAGTTGTGGCGCTGGTTTTCTGGATGAAAGTATTGGTCAATATATTCTTTAAGTATGCACAACCCGGACGTTGTCGGATGAATAGTTTTGGCGTAATTGCGATTTAAATTATTTCAGGCACTATTTTCGTGAGGGCTGGATACGTTGGAAGTTGTCCGATTTTAGTTTATGGAACGGATTTTGAAAGTAGTATAGTACTTCAAACGTCAATCTTGATTGTTCGTTGAAATGTTTCGAAGTAGGTGAAAAAACATGACCAAAACCAGCCGAACGCTCGATTGCGGTCGAGTAGTGGGGGTATAAATGTTGAGATTGGTGCCCGACCGCAGCACGCTTTTATTTTAATATGCACTTCCCCGCTTCGGCCGGCTACCCCCACTCTTCGTCCACGATCGAGCGCTGGGACGGTTTTGCTGATGTTGTATTTTTCACCTATTTTGAAACATTTTAACGAAAAATCAAGATTGACGTTTTCTCGTACTAAATTTCTACTTTCAAAATCTGTTAGAATAAATTAAAACTATACAACTTCCAACGCATCCAGCCCTTCCGGAAAATAGTGCCTGAAAAAATTCAAATCGCAATTACGCAAAAACTATTTAACCGACAACGTCCGGGCAGAGCACACTCAAAGTACCTATTAACCACTACTTTCATCCGCAAAATCAGCGCTACAACATTGAAAATGGCCGAGTTATGAAAAAATGCGGATTTTAACGGTTTTTCTGGCTTTTCTACGGTAAAAATGATCCGATTCTGTTGCACTAGCACAGATTTTCTTCGCCTTTTCATTTTCTACAATTCGGTTGTTGAAAGTGTCAGCATTGGTTCAGATTTTGCAAGCGAAAAACTAAAAAAACAATGTTTTTTGGTGTTCTTTCGAAATTACAAGAAAAGTAATCATATGTGCGTGTCGAAAACATATCATTGAACATTCACGGATCACCCCACGTACCGCCCCACTCGCGGTTTTCTTCTACGATTTTTGTCACAGAATTACCCTTCTCTATTGCCTGGTCTATAACCCTGAAGATATCTCCTACCTAGTTAGAATATCCGAGTCGATAGTACCATAATTTAACATGCGCATAACTCACATAGCTGGGAGCGACCAAACACAAAAAGTGTTAATACATGGGCCAAAAAATACCTGACTTGCACCTCAGGTGAAATACTTCGATTAATTTACACTATTGTCATGCAAATTGCCATAAAAATGAAGATTGGGCCATAACCTAGGATCTAATAATTTGATTACAGTGATCGAACAGGAGCTTAACGTTTATATTATTGTAACAAGCTATCGGAAATGATTTACCTCATCCTAGGTCCACGAAAAAAAGAATAAAGTACCCTAGATTATATGCTTTATAGCCGATAATATGTTTACCCTTCAATTAAATGCGCTGCAGAGGAATACTCTCGACAATTTCTGAATTGAAATGAACCAAGCCAATGAATAAATTAGTACCTTTAATTTTAGTAGGTATTTGTTGACACGTTAATATTGATAACATCAACAGTTTCCTATAGGTAGTTCGAAGAGAAATTATTGATGATGCGTGAAAAATTAAATATCAACTTTCATAATTGCTTTGAAATTTTCATTGGTTCAGCGCTTGGGGCGGTTCAATATGAAGTACCTATGGGAGAATCGGTAATTGTGATTGATTCTCCTAACGGGGTGTTCTGATGGGAGATTATCCAAGAAATAATTATTGAGACTTGTGTGGCACAAATTCTTTCGAAGCGCGACTCGACTTTTTATTTGAGTATAAGTACATATTCCTTTTCTTTTTCTTATTTGTTGTTTTCTTAAATTTGTTTATTTTTGGCTGACTTCTTTTGGTACTCGGCTTTCATCAAAACATGAACAGGTCACACGCCACTATAACTTTCGACTAAAGCGTCAAAGCTGGTTTTGAGTTAAGAGGAGACTCTTCAAAAGAGATTTAAGGCCTCTTTGAGGTACACATAGACACCCCTTCAAACTCAGAAATTACCAAATCGGTTACAATAAAGTGCAGTCTCTAGAAATGAACATAACTTTCAAGCTAGACCAAAACTTCATTTCATTTCATTCGAACAACTTTCATCGCAATTGGACGAAGAAAACGAGATTCATCTGAGCCGCAACTGAAACGGAGCCAAATGAAAATTATTCGGAATGAACGCTTCTTGGCGCATGAAAATATGGGGGCTCCCATTAAAGACCTGTGAAATACAAGGCTGCAATATTCGCGCCTGTAACAGGGGATGCGAAATAACACATAAACGCCATAGTCTTTGTGGGAAAGCGGAAATGATTTGTTCGGTAATATGCTTTCTCAGAATTTCAGCGTACTGCATTAGGCAGCCACTTAATTACTTCGTACAAGGTTCTGGAAATTGTTTGCTATACTGGCTGGTCGAGTATTTCGGCTCCAAGGAAGGAGAATAATTGTTGGATCAACGTTTGCAACGGTTTGTTTCTTATACAAGTTCAGTAATTAGATGAGGAAGCAATATTGAATGTTAAAATCGAGCTATGAAATAGAGCACGAAGCAATTCTGGCAGTAAGACACAAATATTTTCTTGAACGTGAACATGGGCAATCACAAACGAGAATATAGACCAGGCAATAGAGATTTTTTCGTGACAAAAATAGTAGAAGAAAACCGCGAGTGGGGAGTTACGTGGGGTGGTCCGTGGATGTTCAGTGATATGTTTTCGACTCGCAAATATCATTACTTTTCTTGTAATTGCGAAGAAACACAAAAAAAAACGATGTTTTTTTAGTTTTTTGCTTGTAAAATCTGAACCAATGGAGCGGTGCTAATACTTCCAACAGACGAATTGTAGAGAATGAAAAGATGAAAAAAATGAGTGCTAGTGCAACTCAATCGGGTCATCATTACCGGAGGAAAGCCGGAAAAACCGTGAAAATCAGCGTTTTTTCAAATCCTCATAACTCGGCCAATTTCGAAGTTGTAGCGCTGGCTTTCCAAATGAAAGTAGTGGTCAATAGATACTTTGAGTGTGCATAACCCGGACGTTGTCCGATAAATAGTTTTTGCGTAATTGCGATTTGAATTATTCAAGGCACTATTTTCCGGAAGAGCTGGATGCGTCGGAAGTAGTCCGATTTCAATTTGCAAAACGGATTTTGAAAGAAGAAGTATAGTACTACAAAAAAGCAATCTTGATTTTTCGTTAAAATGCTTCAAAATAGGTGAAAAAAGCATGCAAACATGACCAAAATAAGCCGAATGCTCGATTGCAGACAAGAAGTGGGGGTATATACGTAAATATTCGCGCCTGGCCTCAGCGCGATTTTGGTTCCCCGCGTCTGCCGGCTACCCCCACTATCCGTCCCAGAAAGGGCACTGAGCCGGTTTTGGTCATGTTTCCACGTATTTTTCACCTATTTTGCAACATTTCAACGAAAAATCAAGTTTGCCGTTTTGTAGTACTATACTTCTTCTTTCAAAATCCGTCTTGTAAATTGAAATCGGACTACTTCCGACGCATCCAGCTCTTCCGGAAAATAGTGCCTTAAATAATTCAAATCGCAATTACGCAAAAACTATTAATCGGACAACGTCTGGGTTATGCACACTTGAAGTATCTATTAATCACTACTCTCATTTGGAAAGCCAGCGCTACAACTTAGAAATTAACCGAGTTATGAGGATCTGAAAAAACGCTGATTTTCACGGTTTTTCCGGCTTTCCTCCGGTAATGATGACCCGATTGAGTTGCACTAGCACTCATTTTTTTCATCTTTTCATTCTCTACAATTCGTCTGTTGAAAGTATTAGCACCGCTCCATTGGTTCAGATTTTACAAGCAAAAAACTAAAAAAACATCGTTTTTTTTGGTGTTTCTTCGCAATTACAAGAAAAGTAATGATATTTGCGAGTCGAAAACATATCACTAAACATCCACGGACCACCCCACGAAACTCCCCACTCGCGGTTTTCTTCTACTATTTTTGTCACA
Source organism: Aphidecta obliterata (assembly GCA_963966015.1). NCBI lineage: Eukaryota > Metazoa > Arthropoda > Insecta > Coleoptera > Coccinellidae > Aphidecta > Aphidecta obliterata. Next base: position 11,813,609 of record OZ014427.1, read on the forward strand.
GAATGACCCTTTTTCTGCCCTATTGCCTGGTCTAAATAAATGAAATGATAGTGTTGATATTAACAATAGAGATCATAGAACTATTGAGATCATTCAGTCATTCGATTATAGAATAAAATGGATTAAGTTTTGTGTTGAAGTCATCGAATTTACTTTTTTTTAGCTCTTTCATAGAATTACATGTGATTTATCTTAGGGGTTATGGAAAATTTTTTTAGTTCGATCATAAGATTCAATTCTTAGAATAATTATCGATGATTTTCTGTTGAAAACATAGAGTTTACTCAATTTTTATGATATTCTTTGATTGGTTCATAGAATTATGAAGTTCATCATAGATTTATAATATGTACATAGTTGTCAGTTAGAATAATTTGAATTCTTGAAGAATTCCATTAGACATTTTAAGATATGAAGCTCCACCTCCAGACCATAGAACTATTGTGATCATTAAGTTAATGGATCATAGAATAAAATGGTTTTAGTTCCGAAATTTGTGATCACGTTCATCTAAGAGCAAAATTATACTAGGGGTTCCGTAAATATGGTCGTTTGAAATTTAGTTTTCTTGATAATTTCAAAACTACAGATTCGTGACGAAATTTTGTATACTAATGGAGAATGATATATTCAAGCTACATTTCTCCAGATCACATGACCAGAACCTTAGAAACCATAGAAAATCATAACTTTCGAACGGAAAGGCCTAGGGACTTGAAATTTTTAGGATAGGTGTGGATCTGAAATGTCGCGTTCACGTTCATAAATGAGCAGAATTATACTAGGGATTCCGTAAATACGGTTGTTTGAAATTTTGTTTTCTCGATAATTTCGAACCTACGGATTCGATCGAGATGAAATTTTGAATTTTAATCGAGAATGATATATTAAAGCGATATTTTGTCCAGATCGCATGACCAGAACCATAGGAACCATAGAAAATTGTAACTTTTGAACGGAAAGGCCTAGGAACTTGAAATTTTCAGGGTGGATTTGGATCGCGAATTTCACGGTCACGTTCATCAATTAGCAAAATTAGACTAGGGGTTCCGTAAATATGGCCGTTCGAAATATTCTGTTCCTGATAAATTCGAAACTCCCGATTTGATTGGAATGAAATTTTGCACCTAGCTGAGGAATAATGTATTCAAACTACGTGCGAAATTTTGTCCAGATCGCATCACCAAGACCATAGATAACGTAGAAAATTCTAGCGAATCGTCGAAAAAAAATTGGTCAGCTGAAGCACTGACATGAAGTATGGAGTTTCGCCTAAGTTTCAGAATTTTTTTGACAGCAGTCGAAAATTCCTTCAATTGATTTCTAAAACTGAAAAATGCGAATCTACCTACAAGTTGGATGTACGAGCGCTCAAAAGCTCCTGACTTCACGGCAGTGCTTTTCGTAATTTTTTTTTATTGAAATCCTTGAGATTTGAAGATTTATAGATCATTTTCAATTCATAGAATAATGAATTTCATCATAGATTTATAATACAGAGAGGTCAGTTGAAATGATAAATATTTTGAAATCATATTTTTCAGTAGAAAAATCAAGATTCCATTGTAAAATACCAATTGAAATTCTCGAAAATTTCGCGATTAACGACCCTCAACCAAGAAAGAGTTGGGTGCAGTTTTTTTCATAAATTCTGTGTTTTTCATTTTTTTCGAGGTGAGAATATGATTCACATCAACAAAGTTCTATGGTGGTGTCATAGAATCCTCTGACGAACCAAAGAGTCCTGTTGAAATTTTGTTCTATACTTCCATTTCATTCGATAAATTTCCTCCATAGAACTTTTTTAACATTAAATTATTATTCGTTCATAGAATTGAAATCGGTCAAGTTCTGCGTTGAAGTCATAGAATCTTCTTATCCGCTTATCGTTCGCTAGTAAGATATAAAAGAGGAGTTGTTTCAGTATTGAAATTGATAGAACGTTTTATTAGGAACGTTATGCATGTAACAACTCAAATTTGAAGTTTTAGACTTGTTACAATATTGAACTGAGGTATCGATATGTCAATGTAATTATTTCATTTCAACATTGATAAAAAAAAATTGTAGGTACCTATATCTCAAACTGAAGTTTTCGAACGCATTCGTTTTTCGCTTCTCATTTTTTTTATCTCAGTTTTGTTTTGGGTTTTTTTCATTCATTTTGTTCTTATAAAATAAAGAATAACAATACTTAATTTTTTTTGTGTTTTCACTTTTAATTTTCCAAAAACTTTTCGATACGAGTAAGTATCGATATTTTTCAAATGATACCAACTAAGTATCGATGCTTGACGACCGATACAGTAACGAGTAAAAGTATCGATTCCTCAATGGTATCGTTTCATCCCTATCAATATCAAACGTCAACGAAACCATTAAAATTTTCGTGATCTGTGCTCTTAAACATGGTCGGATTTGAAATGGGTTATTCCAATACCGTTCATCGGATCGACGTGATTTTTGCACAAATAAAAAAGGGGTAGGGAAAGTTTTGATCGTTACTGTTTAACAATTTATGCCTGAACCTAAAGGTTGCGAAAATTCATCGGATCAAGTCAGCGAAATGCCTTCATTTAGACAATACGAATTTATGGGAAAAGTTGATATTAAAGTTTGCGGTCTCTCTAGGAGGTGCCGAAATGACTTATGCCCGGAGCGTATCGGAGTCACTGAGGAGGGCCAGGGTAAACAAAACGCGAACGTTCATTAGCACAGTCTCTGTTTAATTACAGGATGTCTGCAAGAAGGCCGAGGTCCAATTAACAACGCGCACCTTTGAGGATAGGTCAGCCGCCACTGTAGACTTAATTATAGGCAATCAAGTTTGTAACCGAAAGTGGTACCCGATTTAATTTATTCAGGATCAAGTGTAATAAGTTTGTTTCTTTTTATTATTGTGTTAGGAGGCAAATGTAACCAGATTAACGTTGATGTTGAACCAAATATTATTGACTCAGTTTTTCCACGTTCATGAAGTAAAAATATTAAATTATTTATATAAAACGCTCCAAATTGACACGAACGTTTATTACAGATTATTTAGATTTCACTCCTTTTGAGAAAAAATGGTACCTTCAAATATCCAAATTTCACGAGCCATTGTAGGTAGAGTTATTTCGTATTGCCTGAATATTCTGGTTTTTAGCCCATGTAGAATATTTTAGAACGCTCGGTCTACTTATACGATCGTTCTTCGTCTCAATGTCTGTATTTTTCGACTTTTTAGCCGAATATCGACAAGGTTCGACCCACTGATAACGAATCCGTCGAAAAATTTAAGTCTGACAGCCCTGCAAAATTTTGTTCAGATCGCATGACCAGAACCATAGAAACCTTAGAAAATTAAAACTTCCGACGGAAAGGCCTAGGGACTTGAAATTTTCAGGATAGGTGTGGATCTCGAATGCCGCGGTTAATCAACGAGCAAAATTAGACTAGGGGTTCCGTGAATATGGCCGTTCCAAATGTTTGATTTTCTGATAATTTCGAAACTACTGATTGGATTGAGATGAAATAGATGAAGAATGATGTATTCAAACTACGTGCGAAATTTTGTCCAGATCGCATTACCAAGACCATGTAAACCATAGAAAAAAGGTCTTCATCGACTCACTGATGACGACTCCGTCGAAATTTTCAATTCTGTCCGTCTGTATAGAGGATAACTCTCGAACGGAACGACCTAGAACCTCCATCGTGACGAAATTTTGTAATGAATAATGAATTATTCAATCTACATTTTTTCCAGATCGCATAACCAGAACCATTGTAAATTCCAACGAATTATTGGATAAAAAATTCTTATATTTTTGTAACAGCTGATTCGGCATAATTGACAAAGAACTTCTGTAATTTTTTTGACAGCTGCAAAATTTCTCCAATCATTGGTTTCTGAAACAGGAAAATGCGAATCTACGTACAAGATGATTGAACGAGCGCTCAAAAGCTTCTGGCTTCACGTCAGTGCTTTTTTAAATTTTTTTTCAGAAAATGGGTAAAATTTTTTACTATTCACCATAATGAAATTTTGCAAACGTTCTCGATGCAGCAGAGATAAAATTCAAACATATCGCTCATATCTGTGAATCTTTCAAAGGAAGCATTTTTTTCAACCGAAAAAAGGTTTCCTTTGTGAAGTTCGATACCGCTTCAATTAAAATTTATACTTCCCTCGTTAGACTTTTTTTTGGAGTTCGTCGGTCCATCGCGGCATGCAAATTTAATAAGAGATCAGAAACTCCGTTTACTGCTACAAGAATATATATCTACGGCCTGTCTCGTGGATAAAGAAAAGAAAATTGAGATTGAGTGAGTGGTCAATCCATTTTCTCCCTGACATAAATATATTCAAGTCCAAACTGGTCTATTTCCCATTTCCCAGGTGCAGATGGCGCTCTGTTATTTCACAAATTACAAGTAGAAACGATGATAGCGCCATCTAAGATGTTTCTTCTGAAGTCTAACATAATTTCCATAATTTTTTTATGCCATTATCAGAGGGTTGCGGAATTATTTTCTCGTTATACACCGGGTTGCTAGTTATTCGTGACTTATTTCGAATTAAACCTTTCACAAAATTCTACAGAAGAAAAACATCGATCTCTTTAACCAATCCAAAGCATAGAGTTTTATAATAACCTACAGGTTTAGATTGTCAAATATTACTATTATTTACTGTTTTTCTAATAAATATGATATAGAGCTCATTTTATGAAGATAACGAGTGTAATGATAATAATGTGAAATCAACTCATGTTTCACACAGAAGGAAACAATCAATCACGTTCGAAATGGCGAGATCTGATACAATGTGTACACAGTCCTTACTGGAAGCCGGAGATAGACCTCTTGATCGTTCACTCAGCGAACCAGGGGATGTTAAAACACAATTTGCGACAAGAGAGGGGACTTACCGACTCATGACTCTCAGTGAATATTCACGTCCAAATCGTGTAGGTTATCAGCAACAAGGACAAACGCCACCCCAAGTAAGAGTTTCGTTGATAACATTGCCGGATCAAAGTGAAAAAATCTGCTTCAATCATGGTAGAGAATTGTACGTTTATGTTTATAAAGGCATCAAGAAAGCAGCTGATCTCAGCAAACCTTTGGAAAAAAAGATCTATAAAGGGACGAATCCTACTTGTCATGATTTCAATTCGTTTTCTGCAACTGGTGAAAATTTGAGCTTACTTATTGGTTTTAGTACTGGTCAAATACAACTTATCGATCCGTTCAAAAAGGAAGTAAATAAATTATTCAATGAAGAAAGGCTTATTGATAAAAGTAGAGTTACGTGTTTGCGATGGGTTCCTGGCAGTAAATCTCTTTTTCTTTCTGCTCATACTTCCGGCCAGTTGTATGTGTATAATGAGGAATTACCTTGTGGATCAACGATTCCTCATTACCAACCATTCAAAGCGGGTGAGGGCTTTACAATTAGTACGTGTAAAACAAAATCTACACGAAATCCTTTATTTAGATGGTTACTTGGTACAGGTTCTGCCATAAACGAGCTGGCTTTTAGTCCAGATGGCGGTAAACTAGCTGTTGTTTCTCAGGATGGACTTCTACGAGTATTTCAATATGATAGCATGGATTTACTCGGAACTGCAAGATCTTACTTTGGAGGTTTATTGTGTGTAGCATGGTCCAATGACTGTAGGTTGATTGCAGTTGGTGGAGAAGACGATTTAGTTACAGTATTTTCTATGGAGGAAAAAAGGGTAATTGCTAGAGCTCAAGGTCACAGGTCTTGGGTTTCTGCAGTATCGTTCGATTGGTACTTAGAAACCGAAGCTTGTTATAGATTCGGTTCGGTAGGACACGATACGCAAATATGCCTTTGGGAACTTCCGGAAGAAGCTCTTGCTCCTCCTAGGCCCCGAGCCGCAAAGAAAAGGGTTGATCCTTTGCAACTCGTAGGAACACCTGCATGTCCTAGGTTAGACGAGTGTCCCACACTTGAACCTTTAGTTTGTAAGAAAATTGCGCATGAAAGACTGACCTCGCTTATGTTCCGACCAGATTGTATTATAACTGCGTGCCAAGATGGATATGTGTATACTTGGGCACGCCCTCCTTGAATGTTTCAACATTACACCTAAATGTGTAGTGTTAGTTTATTGATGAATTACGTGTTATATTTTCAGATGACTTCGTATTGACTATTGTTAATAAATAATCACATCTTTGATGTTTTTCTGTTTGAATTACCAAATACATACACACTTCGGAACAGTCTAAGGATATTCTCTGAACTTGATGGTATTTTCGAGAGCGAGTTGAAAAATGTGAATATTTGATTATTAAATTTTGAATAGTGAAGAAATAATGTGAAGAATTAGTGAAATGATAAAAAAAATGATACCGATTGGTTGGTAAATTCTTTCTTGCATGCTTGATCGTATTTAGTTCTTTCCATGGCAAGTCCTTTGTGATTTCTACTGAATTTCTAGCCTCCCATGTTTTGATTTCAATTTTCAGGTTTTTAAAACCAAAATTTCCACCCTGATACGATACAGGTTATGAATTAATACTTTCGTTCATTCTGGCCAGGGAAACGGATTTGAAGGAAAAATAAGGATATTTACACTTGAAAATGGGGGAAGGTGATAATTTTTCGAAGATTTCCCAGTCCCACGATACGTTTCATAAAATTTCTCAATATTTCATTTGACATAACGAACAACTCCCTTTAGACCAATAATAAAAAAAAATTATTTATTTATACTTTACGTTTCTCGAGTTGTAATGTCGTAATAGCATTACATACTTGAATAAGTAAATTGGCGCACCAATAAAAAAAAGAATGTTTTTCTGGTATATTCAATGAAATACGGAGATTCCATCTATTGAAGTTTATTAAAATAAAATGACAGTATTTGTCATACTAACAATTAACACTAAAGGCTGTTTAGGAACACCCAGTTTTTATTAACTTTTCCACTTGTTACTAGCAGAAAAACTTGTTCCGTGATGTTATTGAACTGATAAATAGAATATATCTGAAATATAAGCAATATCAACATATCGCAAAAATTTTTAGACTTTTTTGATGTGTTTATATTAAATTCCTAATAGAAAGGTTTATTCTTCGGATAATGAATTAATCAGTAATACTGGCCAAAAATAATTATAATATATTTTATTATAAAAATATAAATGTACAAAAAAACTTTATAAATTAGTGCTTAATATATCTCTGCTTTAAGTACCTAACAAAACTTGTGCCCTAATATTCCATCTAGGCAAGTACAAGTGTGCAATATGTCAATGTTTCTTGCATTAAGTATATAACGTGTACAATATCTTTCATTGGCTGTGAATCGATTCATTGATCATTTTTGAACCTCAACTAGAAAAATCACAATAAGCTACCTTTTTTCTCTATAACAATAACAATGTTTTATTTAAGGCCACAACACTGAAAATTATTTTATGAACTAGGTCCTCAAATCAATTTATTTCCTATATTAATGAGCAATTGATTGATAAGTACCAATAAACTACCAATTTTATAACAAACCAATAATTTTCAATATTAATCCAAATGGAACAATCAGTTTTTAATAGTTACTGTGTAAGTACGGTTTAAATCACATCAATTTTTGCTAGCTGCCTTCAGCTACATTATGGAACATTTGTTCTAAATTATGAATAGTTGGTGTCCTAAGTATATTGCCATATCGAAATATTTAAGAAAATAAACGACTATGATCAAAAATATGGGTATGAGATTCATTTTTTGGTGAGTTAGCATTTTGCGAGTGAAGAAGTGGCATATTCTCCGAATACGGACGGATAATGCGAAATTTTTCTTGCATCACTTTATTTTATTGATGGTACAATCTGAAGTCAAGTAAATTGAAATACTGGAATCCTAATCGTGCAAAGTCAAAAAATAAAACTTGTAACAATACGCAGATCTCTTGATAGAAAAGCACTTAGGTTTATTGTATAACAAAAAGTGTTTTCGCCAAAAGTGATGTAAGAAAATTTGTGATTCAACAAAAATTAATTGTAGAGAGATGTCAAATTTCTAAGTGCTAATTTGTGTCTCGAAATCAATAAAAATTTCATGTCTAATAATTCAAACCAGTATTCATTGCAGTCATTTCATCCCCCCATTCGAGTTCAGTTTTTGGACGGCAACAGGAGCAAACTTTAGTGTTATAACAACAAGTTTTTTGTACCAAATACAAAACATGCTTCTGGTTGAATAGGCAGACGTACAATATGAGGGGCCCTTGAAAAGCATTCACAATAATGTAGGTATTGACTAAAGTTTCATACTTGGTGAAAGAAGCTAAAAAGAAGAGCCATGTTATAGTTTTTATTACAAGTAGTAATAAGAACATACGGAAGCTGCAAAAAGAAGAAACATTAAATTATGTTAATTTTTCTTTGATGATTTGCCTTTCGGTTATAAACTCACCTATGTCGCAATTTATGATGTATTCTACCATATGTATGCATTCTATTTATAACCTTCATGGTCGAAGCAAAGAAGTAAACATCCAGTAGAACAACAAACGCTACTGGTACGAAAAAAATTATCAGTCCCAAAGATCCTAAAACAAATATTTTATTCGAAACTAGATTTATTATGAAATGAAGTCACATTAAAACTACTTGAATTAACCGTCTCAGTTCCAAGAACTGTTTGCACAGGTCTGCCACAAAATTTCCCCCTAACTAGGGTGTATTATTTGAGGTTCAAATAAAAAATCTTCATGTCCACACATCTGGCAACATCGGCCAAATATGACAGATTTGATACATTAGATCTACTGTGACAGCAATGTCGATAATATTACGTTCATAACCTCAATTTTCTACTGTTGTTGACTAGTTTGACGATTAGATGAATAATTCAGAAAAAAATCTCCTGCTCCAATGAAAGAGGGTAGAAGATCAGAAAGTAAAGGAGAAAGTAACAAGTCATCATTATCATTCCTCATAATAACATTTTGTAATGATTCATTTTGATTCTATTGAAATATTCACGTTAACCATCAAGAAATATCGAGTGATACATATCTCCTGTATCGTGCAAACGACTGTTAAAGTCTTACCTATTTCTTCCCTTTCTTCGAAAAATTTGATGGTCCTATTGAATTCAGGATAGTCCATAGTGAAATGTGCAAATATTGCTAATACTCCAAGAATAATGGTGCATGACCATGAATACATGGAATAATAACAATATTTTCTTTTATCGGTAATTCTTAAGAAAACATTGCGTGACCTAAAAATGAATAACAAAAATTATAGAAAGCACTGTCGTTAGGAGCTTTTGAGCGCTCCTTCGTCCACCTTCTATTGACAGCTGTCAAAAAAATGACAGCAGCTTTTTGCCAATTATGCCGAATCAGCTGTTACAGAAATATTTTTTTTTTTTTTATAATTTGCTAGAATCTTTTACGGTGTCAATGGTCTTGGTGATGCAATCTGGACAAAATATCCCATAAAATGAAATTTCAGGATAACTAATTATCATTATTTGCAGAAAAACTTACTTAAAAGTTCTCCAAATATAAAATGCCAAACTATTCAACCAGAAGAATGATCCAAGTAAAAAAATATAACAGATTGTCTCTGGAATATAAAAAATTATTTTAGGCTGTTTATTGATACAGAATGCTTATACTATACCTGTTATCAAAAGACTTATATGACTAGTAAACACTGTAAGCATTCTGAGAAGGCCACCAATTTGACTCAGAATAAGGCAGAGGCACATTGTTGTTATGATGTTCCCTACTAGATCTCTCAAATTTGGCATAACAAAGTATATAATAGCAATAGACAAAAAGCATGCAATATTAATACCATGAGTTAGAGGACTAACAATATTATGCATTACAAATTCTGTTCTTGTCCAACTATTCTCATGTTCAGGAACACAAACTTTTGCAAATTCGCTCACTACATTTCCATCAATTCTCTGAAAAATGAAATTGGAATTCAGGAACCGATTAGAAAATATCTGAACTGAAGCAAAAAACAATGGTCATCCCAATCAATCTACCTTATCCAAGCAGTACTGGCCTTGAGGAAAATCATGAAAGAGAAGGTCTTTTCCGTCAAAGATTTCGATTCCAATATCTTCATCCTCATTTGGGATTGGATGTGAATAAATATGTCGCAATACCCCATTTGGAAGAAGTTGCAACTTTTCTGTAGAGTTTGCATTGAAATAAATAGGAAAAGCCTGCCTTGAACCACAATCTGGGGTTCCTGGCACAAACCTTCAAATAGTTCCAATAATTATAATAATACACGGAAAGTTTCAGTTGAAGTTTACCTGTACGGTACTTTTATGTTTCGCTCTCCTCTTTCAGATGTAAACATAGGCTGCCAAATTTTTTCATTTGTGTTATTGAAATGAACACAAGATTTACCTAGAAGTAATTCATACGGCTCACAACATTTATTAATCCCCACTGAATAATTTCCTTTCAAATAGCTGTTGGGATTACCAAAAACATTCAGAATGCAATGAATCAGAACTATCGAATGCACAAAAATAATTTGATTTTGTAACTTCATATTGATTTATATCTTCATGAGTTTCATTAATAAAAATATTGAATGTTTACGTGTATACTCTGCTTTATTAAAAGTCCCAAAATTTTCGAATATGAATCAACATTCGCAAAAAAAATTGATCTCTCATCAGCAAGGTTAAATTATCGACCATAGAAATAAATTCGTTTAGCAGCTGGAATCTGGATTATTTCATGCATAGATGATGAGCGATGACAAATATTACTGTTGTAATTTGCTATGATCTATAATTATGAGATTTGACTATCCTCTGTCACTTGGTGCATGTCCAAGTCCAAGTGAACAGCCCAAGGTTTCCCAAAAGTTTGGGAAACAGAGATATATTGTTTAAATTTTTTTGGTTTTACCACAGAGCTTTGAATAAAGAACTTGTTACCAGGCACATGAAAGGAAAAGAAGAAGAAATTGTTCTATGTTCAAAGCCACAGAGTAAAAAAGAATGGTCTTAGCTTAGGTTATATGTACATCGAAAATAAATATATATCATAGAATAATGCAAATATTAGATAAGTTTCACTGCTGTTTTGCTTAACCTTCAATTTCCAGACAGTTTTTATCACAATCAGGGAAGGTTCCTTGATTGGAAAATGAACGTCAAAAATGGGTTTTCCTCGTTCCCAAAAAATCGAATAATTCTATCACACAGTATCCGATTTTTCAACAAGCCCAAAAATAATTGTCCACATAATTTTTCTTTGAGAACTGCAGAAAACTGGAAGGCACAAAAATCATGTCTGAATTTGAAGAATTTAAATTACTCAACAGAGCCAGACAAGAATAAAATTCCACAGAATACCAAACTTCCCCCATTAATGAATTTTCCAAGGGTAATATGGCCCTCGATACCAAAAGCATTGAAAAATACGATTTTATCATATTTCATTATTAAACCTTATATGGACTACGAGTTTGATTTGGGTGAATTAGTATTAGGGTCCAAAAAAGCTGTTGATGCAAGTATTTAAATGGTTTTTGAATGAGAGGTTTTGACTTGAATGTTGTAGGTTGTTTCCAAGAAACTTTGTTCAGGTGACGACTTGGATAAATTGGTTACAGATGATATTATTCCTGTATTGCAGTCTAGAGTATCAGTAATGTCAGTAGCTCAAAAGGAATGGTTAGCTATAGAGGAGGAAGATATTTATTTCTCGTTTCCCTATCAGGTATGAACGTTATAAAAACTAAACCTGGGTAAATTATACAGTTTGTATTTTTCAGCTCGGCATAATATTCAGCGATGATGAAAGTGATCCAAAACGTTTTGTTGAAATATTGATGGTCCATCATTCATTGAAAGGTCTTAGTGAAATGAAATCGCGGGGTGAAGAAATACCCTTGAATATAGGATTTTTACCTGAATATAGAAATAGAATATGTATTGCTAACTATAGGTTCATTAAAGAATTCACGAAAGGAGTCGAAGATGATTGGACAATTAATTTATTAAATCATTTCAAGCCATCTGATGAGACAGAGGAGGAATAATATAAAATTTTAGTACTTTATCAATATTGTGAATCACCAAATTCCAGTTTTATTAAATTTCATTATTTTTGAAGAGATGTTATTATTTGATTTTAAATTTTATCTTTTTTTATTTTAAAAGATTACTCACAAATTTTGTTTACGAAGTGTTCCACACCTGTTTAAGTTGGACTGAGTAAGTGAAGATTGATTTTGGGGTTCTTCAAACAGTCTAAACAAAGCTGGTCCAAAATCACTAATCCAATTTTAAGAATGTTTGAATCAACTTCTTGTTTCTCGACCAAATAATATTTCCTGGACTATTCTATCTGGGAAAAGGCATTTCAAATTACACTCAAAAGATTTCCGAAACTTCTTTTTCTAACAGAACGATTTTTACTGCCTAAAGTTGAATCTGGAAGACATGGCCCAATGATTTTTTAAAATTTGTTCCCTTTAAAATTAATGAATCCGATTGCCAGCTGGGAGGATCAAAACCAGATAGCAAGTGATTTCTGAACTAAATTTCATTAAATTACAATTTCTGAGAAAAGCTTTTTTTAATTCTGCTCGAAATGTAAACTGAGAGGTTGGACAATTATTCGAAATTATATACCGAAGACATAAACTTTAGTAAAATATTGAATGACTAACGTGATTAAAATTTCAGGAGGTAATTTAATGCCAACTTTGAAGAATGAAGGAAATACTAATACAAACGAAAAGTGTGTTAATTTTTCTTCAATATTTTATACTTCATATTTCTAGGAAGTGTTATTATCAAAGAACCAGATATCCGGAATTTATAATGGTTTATTTTTGGAAATAATTAACAATTTTAAAATATAAAATTTTTATTCTTTATGGAATATTTATAAATAGCCAAGAAATAAGTTCATAACAATAATAAAAAAAATTACTTATTGGCTATATTTTCCCTCATGGCACATCTTTCATCTTCTATTTCTTGCAATATTTCATTTACATATCTAAATCCATTGATTTTTTTACGTGGAGGATGTTTCTTCAGGTGTTCTAAACAAGCTGAAATATAAATACACAGGGATTATTTTACAAAATATCATTAATTTGTTTAACGTCCAAAAAACATCACTGACTTTTTCATATAAAATTAATGAAATAACTTAGAGATTCTCCAGAATTTGAAAGCTACCTGAAAACTCTTGAAACAAACGTTCATACATTGAAGAATAGACCTTTTCGTAGTCTGAAGTGAGGTAAATACGATTAAATACATTGTGTTTTAACTCTTGTAGGTTTTCGATCATTTTCAGAAAGTTATGAACAAATCATTGAATTTACCCAGTGAATGGACACTTAGGTCTAGAAATTGAAGAAAAGACCATATGAGTGATTGAAATAAGTTGAATACGATTTTACCACACTAAGGGGTTTTCGATCATTTTCAAGAAGTTATGAACAAAATTCGAAACCTGAAAAAATGCGAGAATCACAGAATTCATCTTTGTCTGCGTCAGAAAGTGTCTCTTCAATTATACGAATATGTATTGTTTTCCTTTCAAGTTTGAACTCGTTTCCAGAAAAATTCTACATCTTTAGTTTATCAATTCAGAATACTTTCAAATGAAAAATTCTCACCTTTCAAATCTTTTTGTGTCTCTTTCGGAAGCTTTCTTGTCACTCCATCAACAAACATTTTGTACAATCGTTGGGAAGTAAATGAATCGAACATTGTGGCTAGTTCTTGCCAATCCACTTCTCGCCAATCACTATATTGTTTTTCTAACAATCTGTAATAAAATGAAAAAACGCTGCAAAATTTGACACATGAAGCTACTCATTTTGTTTATCAAAGTAATAGATAATTCTCCATAATAAATTTTTTTGAATTCAAACTCGATTTTTAGCCTTTGAAACTGATGGATGTGCAAAATCCAATATTCAAAATAAATAAATGAAATCACTTACATTTTCACCAATTTATCTCGCACCTCTACTACTTGCTCTTCATAATTGGGATTGAAGACTCTTGTATACAAATCCATCACCCAAACTCTGCTCAACTTGTAGCTGGGTATACCCATTACCTTGGATATCTCCTCCCATTCTTCTGTATGGATGTGACGTTCTTTCAAATCTGCAAAACTCTCAGCGCCTGTTACTTTTAGTACATTCTTCAAAAGTTGTTTGGTGAGATATTTATCCCACTTAAGCTTTCCATTATCGAAGGATCTTTCTGTTCGGAGTAGCTTATATCTTTTCAATATAGATAGACGTGATCTTTTCAATAAAACTGCAAGATCGGCGTAAGGTCTATTTTTATTTGATTCTTCTGTGTACTGCAGAATAATTTTATCATCCTCGGGACTGAAACTGAAAAAGAATCAAAGAGAAGGTGGTATAAATTTTCGAACAACTTGCTTGATTAAAAAAAAAATTCTACGGAAAGTTGAAAGAATGATGTTAAAATTTCAAGTAATTTATATAATGAATAGAAAACAGCCAGTTCTTACTATTTATATTCCTTCTCTTTTTTCATGAATATTCTTTGAAAACGTAGGTAAATGTTATACATCAGCCTATCCTCGAAGTTATGTGATATGAATTTGACGAATTTTTTGAATTTACCAGGGGCGAGCATTCCATGCTTGGAACTCGAGCTACCCAACAGGAAAGGCTGATAATCTCCTTCGTCCCATTTGTGAAACTGAAAAAATATCCAGATATATGTAAACAGACAATCTTGGTTTATCACTAGAGACTGGATTATATGCATAAAAAGTCTCAAGATATGCTAAATTAAATGAAAGAATTTCCAATTTTTAAGCTTTTCTATTCGAAATCAGCATATCTTATGATTAGTGATTACAATTGAGAATAATTGGATAATCGACAATTGAAAATTTTGTTACAATCATTTTTTCACTGAGTCAAGGTTTATCTATCTTATCCTACAACATAGCTGTTAAGTGTGCTCTAATATTCATGCGGCCAATAGTTTTGGCCAGCTACAACGTGTGATTTTATTTTTCAACTAGGTACCTCAACCAAAAATTTAGCAAAAATATCAATACAAGAACAGATTACTCAACTATTCAAAAATACTGCCAAAAAGCTTACCTTACAGAACAGAGACCAATTTTTATTAATTTTGTGGTCTTCTTCCTTGGTATATTTTCCTAATTTCACTTTTATACCTGCGGCTTCAAGTTTTTCCCTTTGCTTTAATGTAGGAGCAGCACTAACATTAGAAGCAATTTTATGTATAATGGGTAAAGGCCATGGTATTTCAATACAGATTTTTGCCAATTTCTGAAAAACAGGCATGTGATATTCTACAATTGTTATCTTCACCTAGTACCCACCTCCTCAATATCATAATCGGTTGCGATATTCAGTTCCTCCTTTATTCTTGCTACAGATGTTGTCTCCTCCAGTAATTTTAGTACCTTTTTCTTATCTATTATTTTTTCTTCTTTAATTAGTTCTGCAAAACAAATTGATAAATCAGCTTATAAAGTCCACCAAAGTTTGCCCTTCATTTACTTTCGCACCCATACAGAAATCGGATCATCGAAATACAAAAACAAAAACCTTTTGTGCGAATTAATAAATTAATCTTCACCTGTGCTTTTGTCATCACTACTTTTTTCAATCAATTCTTTCTTAATTTCTTTGGAATTCAAATGTTTCACTTTATCTTCCTCAACTATCTTATCGATTTTCATCAATAAATTATCTAAAACCACATCAGGTATGAAAGCAATCTTGGAATTCTTCTTTAATTCAATCATCTTATTCATCTTTGAGGATGAGGAAGATTTTGCTGGGACAGAATTACACTATCAATTACACTGTCAAAGACAGCAAAAAAATTATTCATTACCTGTAGCCTCATTCAACAGGGAATCTAGTTTTTTTCGGTTTTTCTTTCCCCCTGATTCGTTACTGGTCGATTCTTCCTCATCAGCTATTTTAATTTCATTGACATCAGGTGTTAAACCGTCTATAAGGGAAGGAGAGAAGAAATCAGTCACCAAATTCTTCTCCTTCTTAACCAAAACCCCTGAAATTTATCATCATTTATAAATTATTCATCTATCTTTCTTACACTCATAATATTCTTAATAATTTTGTTCTTGTTTTCTATCGAGTGATTTTTCAGTTTGTTAATTTCTTGAACATCAACCAATAGGATAGGTCCAGAACAATAAGAAAAGTGGATGATTCTTTCATGATTTTTTTTGCGAAGAAGTTTTTCCCAAATAATTTCTGACCTATCGCCGAGGGCGATAGAGAAACGAGTTCAACAGCGTGATTTATAATATTTCTTTATGTGAGCAGGCCAAAAAAATGATCGCACAGCTCTCAGTATAGGTACATATTATTGAAGAACATCATTTCAAAGTAATATATATGCTGCCACAAGTTCTATTTTATTCTTAGGTTGAAAATGAATAACATTTCCTTTGCACTTCTGAAAATAAATTATACTGGGGAATATGGCATTCAAAATACTAATGACGTCACAAGAAGCGGCAACAACGCTGCCTTTTTAAAGCTCACCGAATTGGAGGTTTCTAGAGCGGCGTTTATTCTTATATTACATTATATATACTAGAAAAAATTATTCAAAAATATTATGATTATTAATAAAAAAATTAATATGATTACCTTGGGCTTCATCTATTGCAGATTTTTCTGTTGATCCTTCAAGGGATGAATTTTTCCTTGCATCTGGAGACTTCATTCCATCAAGTTTTTTCAATAATCCATTCATAATGGAAGGAGAAAGTAAACCGTTTCCACATTTTTTTTTTGTTGGGACCATTTCCTTTGATTGATCTGAAATTATCAGTTATTCATAAATCCAGAAGGAAAAAAAAATTATTAAATTACACATGGAAAAATCTAGAAGATGCCTATATCAGCATTGGATGTCGAACTACTGAAGGGAGATAAGAGAGAAATTACATTTGTAATCTGAAGGGCCGAAGAATTGGAATGTCATTTATCAACAAAATGTCATGTAACATAAAAACTGTAGGAACTATTGTAGTGTTTAGCAGAATCATTTTTAGTAAGTTAAAATAAATTGTTTGAAACTATGTTTCTTTAAGAAAAGCTTTTTTTTTCAACCAATCTAAGATATAATGTAGTAAGTGTTATACCATTTTAGAATCCTTATTGAATGCGCTAACTTTTAAAGTCACTCGCCAAACACTTGTAGTACAATTCTTTTTTCAGTACAGTCAGTTGAATTTGGGAGAAATATTAATTTTGAATCCGTTCGGCAAAGAGTGACTTCATCTTACAAGCTAGAGCAGTTGGCTTAGAATCAAAGATTACAGGTTACCGAAGCACTATACAAGATATCATAGGAAAAATAAAATCAGAAAAAAGTAAAGATTTGTAGCAACAGGAGTTCAATAATTCTACAACTTACGTTTCCTCTTAGAGGAAGTTTCAAAATCGGCAACAGAAGAAGTCTCATCTCTTGTCTTATAGTCTGCAATCTTATGTTTTTTTGATTTCTTTTTCGGACTTTCTTTCTCCTGTTTTATCTTCTTGATCATTTCATCGCATATTGCATCCAATTCATCTTTTTGTTTAGACTTTTTTTTGCTATGAATTTTTTGCTGGCCATCGGTTTCATGAGAATATTTCGATTTTTTGGAAGCTTTGTGTTTTTTAGGAATTTTTTCTGGGCTTTCATTCTGCTGTTTTTTTCTCTTCTTAATATTCACATCGTTAGGGTTTGTATCCTGATGTAATTTGAAAGACATTTCAGCAGAATCGGCTGAACAATTCATATAATTTAAGTCGTTTACATCTGAGCTATCTTCAAACATGTCTTGTGATACAATATTGATTGTTTCATTTTTTATTTTACTTTGCAGTTTCTGTTGACTTCCTGATTCATCAGAATTCTTCATTTTACTTGAATCTTCATCGCTAAGAACAAGATCTAAAGTTTTGTATTTTTTCCTCTTCTTGGTATTCACATTATTAGGGTTTGTATCCTGATGTAATTTAAAAGACATTTCAGCAGAATCGACTGAACAATAGCTATCATTTATGTGGTTTACATTTGGGCTACCTCCGAACATGTCTAGTGATTCAATATTGATTATTTCAGTTTTTATTTTACTTCGTAGTTTCTGTTGACCTTCTGATTCAGAGGAATTCCTCAATATACTCGAATCCAGTGCTCCATCTGAACTAACTACATCAATATCACTGTTCAAACTGATTTCTTCATTTTTACACGAGATATCTCTATGTTTTCTCTTCTTCTTTTTAACTATTCTATATTGACCGTCCACTGAAGCTTCAGAGATATTGCAATATTCGTTTTCTTTGGGGCTCTTAAATTTATTCTTAGCTGCTGCATTTTCATTTGAAGTTGTTATTATTTCTTCAATTGAAACATCGGTCCTACTGCTACAAATACTTGAACTGTCTTCAATAGTCAATACAGAATTTTCACTAGAGTTATTCGAACCTTTCTTCGAATTCTTCTTAATCTTCATCATGTTCTTATCAGCAAGATATCCAAAAAATCTTTTTTAAAAAAATGTACAATGCAAAGATTAAATACTAAGATTTAAATATATGTAAACTATATATTGTTACTTGTTAAAACCAACCCTTGATTATATATTTTATTTGAATGCTTCGAATATATTGTTCTTGTTCAACCAGACAACCACACGAAAAGGTTATGGTTATGTTATGAATATGAATAAAATAATTGACGAAACCATAGATAAAAAAAATATAATTATTCTTTAATCTATGGACATAACAAAGATTGGACGCTTTGATTTGGTTATATTTTCGTCTTCTTCGTCGCAAAATAAAATGTGTACCAAATTCAATGCAATTAGTCCTTTTGCCAAAATCTGTGGATTTCTGGAGGAAACTGGTGGAAATTTGAAAGCTTGTTTTTTTTTTCAAACAATTCTGAAGGTTGGAAAAACCGAATCAACATAAGTAGCTCATTATTTATATGAACATAACTGAACGACCTAGAAACTTGAAATTTTCAGGGTAGGTTCGAATTTCGAATGCCGCGGTTACGTTCGTTATTAGGCAAAATTTGAGCAGGCGTTCCGTAAATATGGCCGTTTGAAATTTTTTTCTCCTGAATACTTCGAAACTACTGATTCGATCGTGGTGAAATTTTACATTCAGATGGAGAATGATGTGTTCACGCTACATGCAAAATTTTGTCCAGATCGCATGACCATAGAAAGTTATAACTTTCGAACGTGAAGACCTAGAGACTTGAAATTTTTCATGCTAGGTTTGGATCTTGAATGTCGAAGTCACGTTCATCAATGATCAAAATTGAATTAGGGGTTCCGTAAAAATGGCCGTTAAAATATTTCTTTCCTGATAATTTCGAAACTACTAATTCGATCGGAATTGAATTCTGCACATAGATGAAGAATAATGAATTCAAACTACGTGCGAAATTTTGTCCAGATTGCCTCACCAAGATCATAGAAACCATATAAGATTCTAGAGAATTATCGAAAAAAAACTTTATATTCCTGTAACAGCTGATTCGGCATAATTGACAAAGAGCTGCTGTCATTTTTTTGACACCTTTCAAAATTTTTTTAATAGGAGGTGGACGAACGAGCGCTCAAAAGCTCTTGACTACACGTCAGTGCTTTTTATAAACTTCTAAAGATGAAATCACCGAATTATATACAGTGTGGAAGAGCCAAATGGAATAAATTCATTATCTTGGTAACTGTTTATATATATGGAAAATCCCGAAACTCGTCAAATTTGAATTTTAAATTGTAATTGTAAAAATGCGAATCCTACCTTCAACCACTTTCGAAAGATAGGTACAACCCCCAATTTTTCAAATAGGAAGTATGGGCTTGTGATACATCGTTTGAAAGGTCGCGTCATTCTCTATTCGAAAAGGTATCATTTTCATGTTTATTGCAAAAATCAAAATAGAAAAGAATAAAATCAAGTGATTACCAAAATTTGGTACAATATCAAAAACTTAAATGTAATACAAAATGTAGCTAAAGAATTATGAATTCTGCACTTGGATGGAGACTGTCGTGAACAAGCTACATGCAAAATTTTGTACAGATCGGATGACCAGAACCATAGAATATTATAGCTTTTTAACGGAAAGGCCTAGTGCGAAATTTTGTTCAGATCGCATTATCAAGACCATAGAAACCGTAGAAGATTCTAGCGAACAGCTGATTCAGCATAATTGACAAAGAGCTGCTGTAATTTTTTTCACAGCTGTCAAAAAAATTTTCAATAGAAGTGAATGAACGAGCGCTCAAAACTACTGACTACACGTCAATGCCTTTTATAATTGTTCAATATATTTCCTTATTTTGGTTTCTGTTCTTTCGTAATTTTTTTTTTCGTTATGGAAATTAGTCAATATCAAATTCCTGAATTGTTTTGTTTTGTGTTCATTGCTTCTATGTTTTATATTGCACCTTCATTCATAAATTATTTGATTTCATTCTTCTTCACATCTTTGTTTTCTCATTATTTGTCGAGAAAACATTCTACGTGAATTATTTTTCAAGTCCTATATTGTAATATATGTGTTTAATTTCCCTCCCCCATAAAAATAATAAAATCAAATTGGGTTCATCAATAAAATGCAGCAGATTTTGAATAATTTATGATTTATAAAGATCCGATAAGACTTGCCTACAACTTCGAATTTAAATTACCTAGATGAATGTGATCAGAAAAAATTCTGTTGAAAAAAGTGTTTTCAGGTTTTTGAATTTAATCGTCATATTTCAAATTCTTTTCAGAAAATATCGATGAAAGATGAAGATAACTATGTATATGGTATAACTATAGGGAGACCCAGTCTAGCACAAGTGTAAAGTGTAAAAAATTTCGTAATTTTTTTTTAGGGGTAGCTCTACATACTAAGTATCTAACTGAGGGGTGAAACATATTTAGAGATGCAAATAACCGTGTGGCATGCATTTTTCTCCGAATTCCAGAGGGTTCTTATTGACAATGATGAAAGATGAAACTATAAATAACAATTTCAATCTTTTTTCATTCGAATTTATCAGTGGAGATTCCAGTACAGAGTTTTTTGGATGGAATCAAATATCACCCCTGCCCTGATTTTGAAACGACCTTGATTAGAATATCTGATCGGCAGGATCCATTCCGAATAATATAATATGTGCAAACCATTCGTTTCGTCGTCGTCATCATACATCGCTTGTGGGATTCAGTAACAGTGATAGCAGAAGGAACCGCGGAATCTGCGCATCTTATCAAAATAAGTTAATTTGTTGACGATATTTGTTCCAGAAATTGTGATAATTTGTGAATCCCGAAATTTCACAGGTATGTTGAGGAATAAAATTGTGAAAAAATTTTATTCTATTCTTCATTTTGATACCTTTGTCAATTCAACTTCGAGAATTAAATTATTGCGATATACAAAATGAAATGGTTGCAGAATTTGAGATGAATAATGAAATCCCAGGTTGCAAACGCAATGATACCTAATTCAGCTCTGAAATTCAGTCCATAAAATAGTAAAGTCACCCCGAAATGTTTGATATCTCGAGTTATTTCAATCATGTGCGCTTGAATATTCCTGAAATAGCTTCTAGAGTTTTTCAATTTTATATCTGAAACTATAGCGCTGTGTTGTGGCAACATAAGTTCCTCTAGGTCTTCTGGTGAAGACATTATATCAACTTGTAAAGATGAGTGAATATTTATTTTCAAATACGAATAAACCATTGATGGTTCCAGAAGATTCATTGAGCTTCCTTTCGAATGGATAAATTCCCACATACATTATATTTAACAATAGTAATTGTTGTAGCGATAACTCCGAAGTTTTTCATAGTAAGAAATATAAATGATTCTTTTTTTACTTTTATCAGGAGGAATTCACTACTTTCCATGAATGTTATGGGAATGATTTCATGATATTAAATAATGTTATTCAGTTATTACTTCAAAAGATATGGTTATAGTGGAAATTTTCAACGACGCGTTCGCTGGATACTTAATATGTCGTAATCAAGAAAAAATAATGTATAACATACTGTGATTCACGTCTTCTTATCCATGTTTTGATGCTCTTAATTAAGGTCAACTCAGTGGAGACAATTTTTTTTTAATTAATTGATTTCATATTCAATGCAGAAATTGTTTTAGAAGACCTCGATATGTTACTTCAAAAATGAATGATTTCAAAATTATCTTCAAATAAAGAGCGCATATTATATATTGTACTACCTGCTATTCGTATAGAAAGATTCTATAAAGAAGTCATCTTAGATGAGCGTTGTACTTAATAATAGATTGTTTGTAAGTTTGTTATCTTCATTTCAACTTATTTATATTATTTTTATTCCAGTGTTGAATCTGTGTTAACTATTACTCAGTGACATAAATGTCACGCCCAGAAGGAATAATTTATTCAACTCGATTTTTCGGTAATCTTAAATCAAGAATGAAACGATGGTATTGGCAAGGAATATTATTGAAATGTAGACCAAAAAAATTCATAATTTGTTAGGCGAGCCCCGGTAGCTGAGTACACTAGAGGATGGGTATACAGTTTCAATCATAGTCCACACATTTAAATCAGGTGGACAGGGTGGCCACGGCGAAACATTAACGCCTGCTTCTTGGAGAAAGTCCATAGTTCGACGAAGAAATTATTCCATCTGGGTAAAACCTTTCTATCGTCTTTATTGTGGTTTCGTTCGTTACATTATTATCTCCAGATCTGTACAAAACTCTATCACGTTTACTGTCGCAAACAATAGACTCGAATGGATATTTCCGCATTGAAGCTACAAAGTATGAATCCTTCAACTCTTTTAATTCGTAGAGCGAATCAATTTAAATAATTTGGTTTTTCCACGTTTTTTTTTACATCAGTAGTTTATTTCGGCAAATCTCGCTGATGGTTTCTCACATTATTACCATAATTAGGCAACTATAATGGGAAACATATTAATGATGTGTGCGTGATTATGAATAATAAAATAATCTGTGTTGACGATATTCGGATGCTCCTCTGGTCAGAATCTCATGAAAAAGTTTTCCCTGAATATAAGAGTGAGTTATAGTAGGTACACTATACATTTTGTAAGTGCAACGTTCACACCCAAATATGTAATTTTCATCTGAGGTTGATCTTTGAGTTGGTCGAATCGCATATCATTGAAAAAACCTTCAAATCCCCAAAATTATTTTCAATATTTAATACTAAACATTCGGAATAACTCGAGTAAAAAAATATAATACCAACAGGAATCTTTTGTGCCCTGCACCTCTCTGAAATATTCCTCCTCCAAAGCCTCCACGCTTTGGAGGACTACTGAAATAATCTTATCATTTAGAGTTAAAAAAATAAAAAAATTCATCATCCTTCTAACTGGATATAAGATAGCGGATGTCCGGTAATGAAATACAGATAAAAGCTTTGCAGCCTCCTTGAGTTCTTTTGGAATGTTGCATTTTCACATCATAAATTACTAATTATGAAAATTTTTGTTTGGAATAAAGAATACATATTTATATCAATCAAATTTGGATAGGCGAGGATTTGTATATCCGATTTTAAGATTCCTCACTTCCTAAATTATCAACTTCAAAACATGGAATCACCGAATTATATTAAATATATCATTTTATTTTCATAAACTTCAAAAGATGCAATCACCGAATTATATTCAATACCTATACTTATATCAGAAAAACTGATTTTTCTTCACAGAGCTAGAAAGCCGAATATCCACATTACCCATTCAATCGATACCTTATCTTCAGACGCAAAATTTCAGCAACATACAGGGTGTTTTTTAAGATGAGGCTTTTTTTGACAGGTGCTAAAACTCGTCGAAAGAAATCATTTCGCCGGAAGTTGATTATCGAAAATATTCGATTTGAGAAATGTGCAAAAAAAATATTAGGCATCAATATCTTAATACGACTCTGGATCGTGTTATTTTCTATTTCATCATTTTATTTTATTTTTTTTTTCACTTCAGTGTTCATTGTCAATATTACAAGTACTCTCATTTTATTTTAATGAACTTCGAAAGATGGAATCCCCGAATTAGATTCAATACATATTTATATCAGAAAAACTAAATTTTTTTTCACAAAGAACAGCTAGAAACCCGAATATCCACATAACCCATTCAATCGATGCCTCCTCTTCAGACACAAAATTTCAGCAACATATAGGATGTTTTTTAAGATCAGGCTTTCTTTTGACATGTGCTAAAACTCATCGAAACAGATCATTTCGCCGGAAGTTGATCATAGAAAATATTCGATTTGAGAAATGTGCAAAAAATGTTGGGCATCAATATCTTAATACGACTCTGGATCGTGTTATCTCTGTGATGTCCTGGTATCCTGTATTGGATTATCTTTCAAATTTATTTGGAGATTTTCCAGAACGGTATAATTCTTTAAGTTCAAACTGAGGAGATGAAACATTACTGATTGAAAAGGTCCTATGAAAAAAAGGAATTTCACAAACTCACCGATCCAAATCGTTCACAGAAATTGTTCGAAATGGTCACAATTCGTTTGATGTGCACAAAGTCTGGCATGGCGTAATAACAAATGGTTACATGCAGTAACTATCACATAAGTTTGCTCACGGAATAATGTCACAATGCTTAGTTCTTTCGCACTATTCACCTCACCGTCACTTATGTCACAGGGCTTGAGATCGGAAAACTCACAAAAATCATACGCAGATGATTTCCCCTCTACTGGCCTCAACAGCGGGTAATATTTACACATTTAGATATGAATACTAACCATAGACTAATAATAAAATTATTATTATTATTATTAGTCAGATCCGGGCTAGGAATTCCTCAGATTCGCGGCTAACTTCGATTTCGAAATACTCGGCCATGGTGAATAGTTTATATAAACGGTTTTTGGTATATTGACTTATTTTGATGAGTTCTATTGGTGGCCGAAAAAAGCTTCACCTTTGAAAACACCAACGACGAGACGAAGTTTTAGAAGAGGATTTTCAAAAAATCTTTTAGTTATACGATCCTCACGAAATTCCACATGCACATGCATGAACCTTTGGTGTCGTTATCTTGTCCAACCTGAGGAACTGATCAATGAATTTTGAAGGCAAAAAGAATTTAAAAAATTCATTCAAAATAAAATCATAAAATTCGTAATTTGTGTTGTTATAAACCTCAATCGAATATTTTTCTCTGCAAAGTTTCACTCCGGTTGGAAATTGAATTTTTCTACCGGGGTGTTTGACATTATCGAAAGGGTTTGGCGAAATTTTTCCCCAAACGATCTCAAATGTTTTTATTAGCAATAAACCAAAACAAACCATGTTTTTTTCCAGTGATGAAATTGCAATGGATAATTGCAACATTTTCGCTCATCCACTCTGCGAAATGTTCCATACAAAACTGTTGCGACGGAGAAAACATCTTGGCCGCAAGAAAATGCCTCGAAGGTTCCATAAATGAAGTGCTCGACTGTCCCAACAGATACCTCCTTCACCACGAAGATTTGGATAATATAGACGAAGAAAATGGAGAAATTAGAATCGGCGAAATCTTGAAAGAAAGCTATAGGTACCTTATAATAATGTCCATAACCCTAGAAACTTTGTAGCTAATAATTTTTTTCATCAGTTTTTGCAGGACTTCCTTGAACGATTCAGACGTGTTTCTGGTGTGTTATGTCCCGGAGGATCTCGAAAAACCTTCCAATTGGTTCATTTATTTCGGATTCGTTTCGTCGTTTCTACTTTTCCTCACAGCGGCCATTTATGTTCTTCTTCCGAAATTATTGGATTTGCAGGTGAGACATACACTTTGTAAATCTTATATAATCTACAGGGTGTTTCATAATATATGCGCAGGATTTCAGGAAGTGATAGCTCGTCAAAAATATGAAAAAAAGTTTCTGTTAACTTACCATCTAAAATGCCATTTTCGAGAGGGTGTTGAAATAGAAAAAAAATCGAAGTAGGATTAGTGTTTTCACTAATAAATTCTTTCGAAGACAATTTTAATTTATTAACCTGAAGTTTTCGATAAAAAAAAAGGCGACAGTTTGTAAAGACCATGTTTTTCAACATTGAAGTTGATTTTTCTCGAAAACGGCAGACTTTAGAGCGTATGACCAAGATTACCTTTTTTGGGCAGAAAACATTGGCGGTTCAAATGGGTGTCTCAAAAACCCTACTTTTTCCATAAGCGTTGAAGTTGGGGAGAAAAACATCCACTACCCCTTCGAAACCTTCACCAATTAAGACTTAAAAAAAAAATTCCGCACAAAACATAGCTCCTTATGATAGGAAAATACTGTTTCCTATACGATAAGAAGGGTTCGGAGATATTCGCAAAAACGATTTTTTTTTAAATTTCAACATCCTGTATCTCGAAAGTGGTGCATTACAGACGGTAAGTTAATAGAAACTTTTTTTCATATTTTTGGACGAGTTATCACATCCTGAAATCCTGCGCTTATATTATGAAACACCCTGTATTGTATAGAGAAAAATATGTCATATCACTCATCACTATTGTTTATTCAATCACACTTATTACACTTTTTCGAGATAACTGATATTCAACTCTTAATTTTTTTCTATCGTTAGACATTCACTTTCACGCAGAAGGAATAATTTTTTCATCTTGATTTTTTTCGCGAAATTTTATTTATCAGTGTTCTGCGAAAAACCCAGTTCATAAGAGCTGACTAGTACCGATATTTTCATTTATTGTGCCTCCGTCTTCTAGTGTTGGAATACCACCAGTTCAAAGGCATCGAAATTATCAACATGTTACGTTAGAATTGTTACCTATCGAGATGTTGGTTTGTCCTATCGCGAAATTTTCACCGTGTTTTCACCTGTACTGCAATGACGGAAATGGGTGTGTGAACTGAAGAAGGTAGAGGAACTCGAAGAAGACTAACTGATCAACCTAGTGCTATAGATATTTATAGAAATTATTATTAATTATCTACGAAAGAAACGGAGACCACGCCATCTGTTGTCAAATTTACTATTCAAGAGATTTGAATTCCCAATTTTTAGTGAGTGGACCCTCTGGTGTTGGTCCCCATTCTCGCCCAATAGTACCTATCTCTATCTATAAACAATGGTAGTATCATAAATCATAACAAATCATATTAAAAAATCCTACATCAATTAATCTATAGGTATACATAACATAATGTATAATTAATAAAGTTATCAAGATGATTTTAAACGACACTTTTCAGGGCTTATGTGTTGTCCATTCCGTTTTAGGATTGGCCTTCGGATTCATCATCATGGGAATCAATCGTCTCAGCGGTGAGTCGTCTAGTTTTGTCTGCCACTTTTATGCCTACTCGTTGTACTTTTGCTTCCTCTACTCCTTCTTCTGGCTCAACGCATACTCCTTCCACATGTGGAGAACAACTACGTAAGTGCAGTTATCAATTAATTAAATTTGATATCTGTTTTCGAAGATGAAATATTGTTAGAATAGTTAGAGAAGCAAGAATTCAAATAAACTGCTCGAAAGAAGAAGACAGAAAAGCAGAAAACGAAACATAAAACTAAGACGATAAAGTTAAATGACGATGGAAATAGTCCAATTGAGAGAACATTATTATTAACAACGTTATTCTTCCACCTAATGATACCTCAGAAATCAATAGATATGTCTAGCATTTCATTCTCGTACATTTTTATTTTCAGGCAACCTAGAATATTTGAAAATTTGAATCAATGGAAAATCATTTACCACATCTATAGTTGTGGATGCCCCCTTTTGCTGCTATTCCTAGTGTGTTTTTCTCAAGTCTCCAACCTCTTCATCTACACACATCCAAGAATGGCGGAAGAGGCCATATGCTGGTTTGGAAGTAAGTTTTCTCTTTATGAAACTATGATTTAATAGAGTAGTTGATAGCATCTGGTCGAAAAATATTTTTTCCTACAAGAGTGCGTGCCTTAGTTGACGTAAGGACACAGTAACAAACGCGAGATATGCTAATAAGAAGAGTTGAAAAAATATTGATTCTTTCCTTTTTTCAGCGCTTGAAGCCTCCTTTGTGTACTTGTATGTTCCCATTTCTTTGCTACTATCTCTCAATATAATCTTCTTCTTCTTGACAATATATGCGTTGTGGAAGGAAATTCACCAATACGATGGGAAGAGAATGAAAATTGTCAGATATAGGTGAGGTCAACTTTTATCGAATAATGTTTCTTCGATACATATTGTTTCTTCTACTGTTATTTATTTTTCGATTTTGCAGGTTGTGTCTCTGCTTGAAGATGTTTTTTGTGATGGGAATTTCATGGATATTTGAAGTACTTTCTGCTGCTTTCGAACATAAGTACCCGTCTGTACTATGGTGAGTTCAAGGTTTAAGTTACTTCAGTAAAAAAGCCCATAAGAAGAGCATTACCGGATTCCCTAACTTGGAGCCTGGATATAATATAAATATTATCTTCAAAAATATTTTGGAATGCTGGAAAATTAAGCGGTGTCTTTTTATCGAATAATTGAGAAAAAATTTCAGCAAAAAATAGCTGAAACAAGGTCATTTTCTTTCAATTCATCAGTCTTAATCGTATACAGGGTGTTTCTTAATATATGCGCAGGATTTCAGGATGCGATAGCTCGTCCAAGAATATGAAAAAGAAGTTTCTATTAACTTACCCTCTAAAATGCACTATTCTCAAGGTACAGGGTGTTGGAATTGAAAAAAAAAATCAAAGTAGGATTATTGTTTTCAGTAATAAGTTCTTCTAAAGATGGTTCAGAGGTTCAGAAAATAATTTTAAATTGTTAACCTGGAGTTTTTGACGTATAAAAAAAAGGTTGACAGTTAGTAGAGACCATGTTTTTCAACATAAAAGTTGATTTTTCTCGAAAACGGTCGTTGTGTAGAAAACATTGGCGGTTCAAATGAGCGTCTCAAAAACTGTACGTCTTCCATTAGCGTAGAAGTTGAGGAGAAAAACACCCACAACCTTCACTAATTAAGATAAAAAAAAATCCGCTCAAAACATAACTTATTATGATTAGAAAATGATTACGAAAACTGTTTTCTGTACGATAAGAAGGTTCGGAGATATTCGCAA
This sequence comes from Aphidecta obliterata, assembly GCA_963966015.1. Lineage (NCBI taxonomy): Eukaryota > Metazoa > Arthropoda > Insecta > Coleoptera > Coccinellidae > Aphidecta > Aphidecta obliterata. The sequence goes on from OZ014427.1 coordinate 11,842,785, forward strand.
AAAACGATTTTTTTTTCAATTTAAATACCCTGTATCTAGAAATTGGTGCATTTTAGAGGGTAAACTTTTTTTCGTATTTTTGGACGAGTTATCCCATTCTGAAATCCTGCGCATATATTATGAAAAACCCTGTATTGTATAGAGAAAAATATCTCATATCGTTATCTTTTCACCTAACAACTATGGTTTATTCAATCACACTAATTTCACTTTTTCGAGATAACTGATATTTAACTCTACATTTTTTTCTATCGTTTTAAACATTCACTTTCACGCAGAAGGAATTATTTTTTCATCTTGATTTTTTTTGCGAAATTGCATTTCTCAGTGTTCTTCGAAAAACCCAGTTCATAAGAGCTGACTAGTACCGATATTTTAGTCATTACCAGTTCAAAGGCATCGAAATTATCAACATGTTACGTTAGAATTGTTACCTATCGAGATGTTGGTTTCTCGTATCGCGAAATTTTTTTTCGGAGATATTCGCAAAAAACGATTTTTTTTTCAATTTAAACACCCTGTATCTCGAAAATGGTGCATTTTAGAGGGTAAGTTAATAGAAACTTGTTTTCATATTTTTGGACGAGCAATCACATCCTGAAATCCTTCGCATATATTATTATGAAACACCCTCTACAGAAAATACATTGGGGGAGATCTCACCTGAAGAAAGATTAGGCTAGAAATGTATTAATGATGTTTTAGATTAGATACATATTTACGTTTTCATTTCAAGGGCAGGGGCCCAAAAACCCCATCAGAACAATAACTGAATAATTATGAAAATTAATCACAAAGATCGTATCAATCATTGCGAAAATAGGGGTCATTGAAGGCTATCAATAAACCATAATATAAAAATATACTAATATATGGTACATACCTATATTTAGATACTTTCATCGAGATTAAGTTAATGCGTTTAATTTCTAAACAAAATTGAATATCTTTGATTGAATGAAAAAAATTGTAAACACATAACATTTTGGCTTTTGAAGGCAGGCAACTCATCGATTTCACAATTGGTCCAACATTTATCATTAAGATATACATGAACAAAATTTCATTGATATTAGTCAGAAACAAAACAAATAAAATTATGCGCATGAAGAGAAAACAAGCAATAATAAGCAATTGGAAAATTGACAAAAACAAAATATTACCGATAATAGAGACCGGAAGAGGGATTTATGACAAAGATGAAAGAGTTTATAATAGATACCCAAAACAAACAAAATTAGTTTCAATAGAAAGATATACTGTCCCAAAATTATAGAACAATCAATTTTCCATATAATAATTTGAACTAGGTACAATTATTTTCTCCTTAATAACGTTCGGTAGAATTGGTGTTTTAATCCTACCCGTTTAGATGATAGAAATAGGAAGAGTCCATAAAATTCCAGTGGCGTCCCCAATAAAATATAAATATCCATTGTTGTCAATGAGCAATAAATTACTGTCCGTCAAATATTATTATGTTGGACGTGAGAAATTGTGGAAAAACTTATTTTATATTTCTGTTTTAATCACTTCTTCTCTAGATAGATGAGATGAGTTTGTTTAATACCTCTTAGCTTTTTAATTTATAGACTTCTATCAGATAGTAAAGAAACTATATATTTTTTTAGGAAAATCTCAGATACCATCAATTCCTGTCAAGGCCTTTTGATATTCCTTGTGATGGTTGTGTTCCGAAGACGAGTCTACCGTTTGTTGGCGGAGACGCCTTATGGTCGGTGCTTGCCGTCCACGTGGAGAACCGTTGGGGAAGATATAGAGGAAGATGAAGAGTGCACGGATGTGAACGATTTGAAACTTGACTCTGTAGTTGAGCCATGAACATGGCCGAAATTGTTTGGCAAATATCTAGTCATATTATTTTTGTAAATATATGTTACCAAATTTCGAATAAAATTCTCCACTGAAAAATCAATATTTCTCTAGTTTTCGAATTCTTTCAGATTACTGAGGTAGGGCTGGAATGATATCCAAAAAAGCGAATTATCGAAAAAGCACTGCCGTAAAGTCGGAAGCTTTTGAGCGCTCGTCGATTCGCATTCTCCAGTTTTAGAAACCAATTGAAGAAATTTTTGACAGCTGTCAAAAAATGACATCAGCTCTTGTCAATTATGCCAATCAGCTGTTACAGGAATATAAGAATTTTTTTCGATAATTCGCTTGAATCTTTGACGGTTTCTTTGGTCTTGGTAATGCGATCTGGACAAAATTTCGCACGTAGTTTGAATACATTATTCTCCATTTATGTGCGAAAATTATCGAGAAAAAAATATTTTGAACGGCCATATTTACGGAACCTCTAGTCAAATTTGGCTCATTGATGAACGTGACATTAGAAATCCAAACCTATCCTGAGAATTTCAAGTGTCTAGATCTTTCCGTTCGAGAGTTATAATTTTCTATGGTTCTGGTCGAGTGATCTGGACAAAATTTCGCATGTAGCTGAAACATGTCATTCTCCATCTGAGTACGAAATTTCATTTCGATCGAATCAGTAGTTTTAAGTAATCGTGAAAACAAAATTTCGAACGGCCATATTTACGGAACCCTTGGTCGAATTTAGCCCAATAACGAACTGAACCGCGGCATTCGTGATTCGAACCTACCCTGAAAAGTTTCTAGGTCGTTCCATTCGAGAGTTATCGTCCTAACGGCCGGCCAGTTGTGCTTATGGACGGACGGACGGACATACTTGCATTTCTCGATGGATTCGTCATCAGTGAGTCGAACCTTGTCGATTAAGACAATTTTCGGCTCAAAATTCGAAAAACACAGATATCGTTACGAACGCCCTCGTGTAAGTAGAACGAGCGCTCAAAAAGCATTCCTATTAAAATCCCACTGTTTACATTTTGGGTGATTTTTTAATCTTGATTTTTTTTGCGAAATTTTAGTTCTCAGTGTTCTGCGAAAAACCTAGTTCATAAGAGCTGACTAGTACCGATATTTTTAGTTATTGTGCCTCCGTCTTCTAGTGTTGAAATACCAGTTCAAAGGTTGTTTCGAAGTAATCAGGAACACAAAATTTCGCCATTTTCGGCTCAAAATTCGAAAAACACAGACATCGTTACGAACGCCCTCGTGTAAGTAGAACGAGCGCTCAAAAAGCGTTCCCATTAAAATCCCACTGTTTACATTTTGAGTGATTCAGAATCCACATATCGAAAAAAAAAATCCTTCTGATCGTCATAAATCCACTCCGTAGAAATAATCAAGTCAACATTTTATTATCCAACGAAAATGTTGTTATTCGATCTTCAGAAGCACTTCAAGAATTTCATTAACCTCGTAGGTTGGTCAATCCGAGAAATCAAATCTCACACCATCAATGGGACAGAAAATGTGTATGCTGAAGAAATCAGAGGCGTATAAACATGGGTATGTTTGAAGAATGTCCTGCAAGTAACAGCTGAAATGCCCATTTTAAAAATTCCTCTCATCCAAATTCATATCTAATTTCGATATACGTTTTCTTATGTATTGATTGTATGTATTTGATCACAATTTTCAAAAAAATCTTTTCTGAAGAAAAGTTGTGATTAGGTTTGGGAAATTGGAATTTGGAGCGTTGATTTTTGGCGCTGGCTCTCCACACCACCGTGAGATGGCGTTACTCGCTACAACACACAGGGTGGTATTCCACTGATCTCTTCATAATGAGCACACAACCTGCGAAATATTAGCATAAGAAGAAATAGCCGAAAAAGGCTCTTGGACGAAACTCCAATCCGTTTCCTTTGAGGGAGCGCAAAATCGATATTGCGAAAACACCTCGCCAAAGTTTTTCCGATTTTTGTAACCTTTTCCCAAAAATTTCAGCGGTGGTTCAATTCCTCGAAAGATTCCAACGATTACAGCAAAGAGTTATTACATAGGTAAGTGAGCACAGCAGGTATAACATAATATGTAAATTGCAAGAGTTCCTTTCAACACCGCATCCGTAGTACGCCATGTCCGTTGAATTTAAACGGAAATCTTCTGCGCAAAACACTTCCTTTCTGTCTAATGAATAATGTTAATTAACATTCGTTAGGCAATAAATCTTTACATCTGGCAACCTGCTGTACAAACCAAAAGCATTCTACGACCCTGAACCGCCTGAACATGAACATGGAATCGACGAATAATTGGAATATCATATCGGGTCTGTCGCTTCAACTTTGCTCGCTGGTTCCCAGTTAGCGCAACGCGCAGTGCAGTGAGTGGAGACAAGTGTATATATGTTTATATATATAACTATCAGAATCATGGCGAATCCGAGAAAATTCAGTGAAAAAATTGCTTTGCAGATGCATAGACAAGCTGAAGAAACTGCCAGGTTCGAACAAATAATGAGGGAAGTGTCCGAGGCCACTGCTCAGGTGGGTCTCCCGTATTTTATAACCTCTACCCGCCATATCCAATAATGTGACGACGTAAACAAGACCCCAATTGCAAACGTCCCTCGAAAATATTTTCAGGGAAAACATTGCAATGCTTCCAAAGCTTAAATTGGGTAATGCAAAATGTGCCTTATGTTTTGCTATTTAAAATCCTTCTGTATTGACAAACGATCTTTGGCTCTGACAGCATCTGCAAATTTGACACTTTCAAGCAAAACAAAGTTAACATCGTTATTGCTTGCTAATTTTTCTTCGTTTACTGGAATAAGACGGAAAAATCCCCTATCCATAGTCCAATAATATTTGTTTATAGTTACTTCCCAGCTGATCAATCATTACTAATCACTGGGTCAAGTTTAAATTTTCTGATTAGCGTTACCTATTATTATTATGTGGTTTATGTTATCGATCTTATAAATTTATTGCCTAACCTTTAGTTGATCGGTGATCAACACCACGTGTACATTGATCGTTAAGTTCTATTGGTTTGCAAAATAAACAACTGAGAATCTCAAGAAACTTAACCTCCAAATAGGGACTTTGTATCATTCGAATTTATTCATTTTCAAAAGGGTTTTCCATTGTTATGGTTAATGTTATGACTGAATTTTAAGTTGTCGATCTGAATTATTTATTGAATATTCACAAATCGATTCGAAATGTTCTTCCTTGTTTTGATACTGTCGAGAAAAATTACGTTCCATCTTATTTGTTCGTCCACCTTATCACGGAAATCTTTATTTCCTTGCTGATTTGAATCACCAAATTGTTCGCCGAAGAATGATTTCCTCATGAAATGATTGTTGTTAATCTTTCAATGCAGTTGATAAAGATTTTCTTTGGTCCATTGATAATTTTTCCATGTCTACCTTTAATTAGCTACAATTTCTTCATTATCTCCGTACGATTCTATGATATTGTAGAAAAGAGTAAACTATAACATAATTGATTGAGTTTTCATCTTTTTCAACTATTTGAGTTAAAGAATTTTCCATAAAATCAACACTTTTGTGTTATCACAGCTGACGACCCTGAGATTGATGTTTGCTTTCATAAACATTTTAATTGTTTATTATTTCTTCTAGTCATCTAAAATCGGCAGTTTATACGAATTTCGATTTGATTATGTGACAGTCAAGCAGAAAATGAAATGTTCAAATTTTGTTTAATTGTATTTATGAACTATTTCTGTCACTGATTTGGAGATTATTGATTTGAATAATAACGAAATTTTTTCTCAAGTATACGATTCATATATGTATTAGTTGAATAATATGCAGATGCAATAGCAAATGGCCATTGACCTGAGTCTGCAACCAAACATGAGCAGTTGTGTATAATAAAACAATACTATTCTCGCTACTTCTATAAATATATAATTGTAGTGTGGGATAACCATTCATTCTAATTTTGCAGAAACTATTTACCTATTCAAATTAGAACGGAATCTTCATGAACATGAATTTTAGTAATAAATTGTGCCATTAAGCCATTTAGATTTTCTTGTATTGGGTGTTCATTCAATTTGAATCAATTTTTGGTGGTTTATGAATTTATGAAATTATATTTTTGTCGAGTCCAGCCGAGTCATAGATAAAGAATATATTCCTTTATCTATGGTCCGAGTAAAGACTGAATTTCGTACCTACTAAACTTCTTCTTTTGATCCAGTATTGAAAAAAGTCTACACGAAGCAAAAACTCAAATGAGCTTCTTAGGGTTAGCCAAGGAGAGCCGAAATAAATCATTGAACAAGTGCTATAAGTAGGTTTAGTTTCTCAACTAACACACCTTATAACAATAATAGGGAAAAATTACGAACTGCTAGATGGCGCTGAAAATCACAAGATGTCGGGCCGAGGGATGGTCAAAATTCTTTGTCTTTCATAACAAGTAAATCAAATATTTTTTATAAGATTGCGGAATTGATAATAATGCCTGTGAATGTCGAGATAACACTTCGGACATTTTTGATTATGTGGGTGAACGTGAATGTGATAGCAAATGACCACTATATAATAAAAAATTATTGAACTTACGATAAAAAAAATCATCTTTTAGAAAGTGCTTGCTGCAAAGTAACAACTTCTTTGAGATACGTTTCCCAATCTTCAAGATTGTCTGCCATTTTTTAACTGACTTGGTATTCAACGGGAATTTATGCGAAGAAATTCCAGAAGAACTATGTGATGAGCATTGAGGAACAGAGCACATTTTTCGCGATCTTATTCCCACATTACCTCTTACAATCCGCTGCATTTTCAGCTCGTATACAGTTTATTTAAAACAATTGTCCATAAATTATCATCTAAATATATCACTTTCGATACATAAATGACTCGAAATCATACAAATATTTCACACTTTTCCAATATAAACACACACACGTTAGTTTGTTGGTCATCGGGTAGTTCAAACTATAAAAAGTAGATGTCGCCAACTCCGTGATTTTTCCCTATTGTCTCACTAACGGTGAAAATCACACATTTCAAAGATTAGTTAGTTACGCTTCGACTATATCCTGAAAAAAACTAGAACTCAAATTCTAACACCTGCAATCCTGACTTGCAGGTTGACAGGACCCCATCTAATGAAAATACGTTGCATATAAACACTCAATCGTTGGGAGAGTTCCGAGGGGGCTCCCTTCCGAATGTATCTGCAGGGAATACAACTAATAAGACAAGTACCGATACTTCTCGTGCAGATAAGGTGACTTTTATCACCAAAGTATGTGCTGGTTCATTGAATTGTCTGTTTACATCTCTCACTTAAAGTTTTTGGTGTTATTATATTGCTTTCAGATCTAATTATGATGATGCTTCAATATCCCGAAGGTTTCCGTATTAATTTTAAATGTTAGATAAATTTAAGCTGATATCGGATATAGTTTTTCACTTGCCTACTGCTTATCTTTGTAGTTTCGAAAAATGATTCATTCAAGAAACGTGGAAAACTGAACCAGCACAAACTTTATGTAGTAGAAGTAGTGTTTTCTGTTAGTATTTGTGGCTAGATCTTTGTGGATGTCACAAACTGTAGATGTTCTGGTTGCATGTGGAATTGGGGGTGTCAATATTTGTCAAAAATTGATGTATTCACTTTTAACGCGCACTTAGGAAATTTGAACGTTTACAAGAAGTCCATTGGGTGCAATCGATTTTCCCTTTTCGAGCGCTCGTACTACCTACACGAGGGCTATATCATTTCGTCACGATGTCTGTATTTTTCGAATTTTGAACCGAAAATGGCCTCAATCGACAGAGTTCGACTCACTGATGACGAATCCATCGAAAAATTCCGTCTGTCCGTCCGTATACACGATAACTCTCGAACGGAACAACCTAGAGACTTGAAATTTTCAGTGTGGGTTCAGTTCCCGAATGCCTCGGTTTAGTTCGTTATTGGGCAAAATTCGAACAGGGGTTCCGTAAATATGGCCGTCAGAATTTTGCTCTCCTTATTACTTCGAAACTACAGATTCGATCGAGTTGAAATTTGGCACTCGAATGGATAATGGCGTGTTCAAGCTATATGCAGAATTTTGTCCAGATCGCATAACCAGAACCATAGAAAATTATAACTTTCAAACGGAAAGGCCTAGGGACTTGAAATTTTCAGGATAGGCGTGGATCTCGAATGTCGCGGTCACGTTTATCAATGAGCAAAATTAGACTAGGGGTACCGTAAATATGGTCGTGTGAAATTTAGTTTTTTTGATCATTCCAAAACTACGAATTCGATCGTGACGAAATTTTGTATTTCAAAGGAGAATGATATTTTCAAGCTACATTTTGTCTCGATTGCATGACCAGAACCATAAAAAATTATAACGTGTTCAAGCTATATGCAGAATTTTGTCAAGATCGCATAACCAGAACCATAGAAACCATAGAAAATTATAACTCTCAAACGGAACGGCCTAGGGACTTGAGATTTTCAGGATAGGTTCGGATCACGAATTACGTTGTCACGTTCATCAATGAGCAAAATTAGACTAAGGGTTCCGTAAATATGGCCGTTTGAAATTTTGTCCAGATCGCATCACCAAGATCATTGATACCATTCTTGGTATTCTTGCGAATTATCGAAAAAATAAATTGGTCACCTAAAGCACTGACGTGAAGTCTGGAGTTTTGCCTCAGCTTGATATTTTTTTCGACAGCTGTCAAAAATTTCTTCAATTGGTTTCTAAAACTGGAAGAGTTTCTGAATGGATTTGAACACAAACTGATCTTAAGAAGTACATTTTGATGATTTTTCTCTATGCAGTAGGAACCAATATTTTATAGAAGGTCATTGCAGTATCATCCACAATGAATTGTCCGATTGACAGTAACTGTAAAAATTAACCTCCAAATTTATGTTTTTGTGTTTATGTTGATGTATTCACGCTGTAGAAAATCTTGCATTTTCATAAATATTCTGTAAATCTTAAGGGTCATGACCTATTGCACTTATTGTCCTTGATCTTCAATAGCAATATTACTTATAGCTTCTTAGTTGGCCTTTATATTATTTGGATACTTTATTGACTTTTTTCGTAATTTAGCACCAGAAACTTCTCTGGGAACGTTAAATTGTACGCCAATTCTTTGTTAGGCATTTTCGCTGAACCAAAAATCGCAGTCTACTTATAAATTAGAAAAGGTGAGCAAACTACTAGTCTGATTCTGATCGAACGCCACCTCATGATATAGATCAGAATACCACTTTTCTCAAATACCTAGCAGTTGGATGGAACGAAAGTATAAATAATTACGTTCCAAGTACCTCATTTATTAGCCTATGTTGAAATCAATCGATTACTTCAAGTGAGAAGAGTCAATTTCCTTCTGTTTGAGATATATGCCGATTTATTTGTCGTGCAATATGAATCCAGGTCCTTATTTACAAAGCATACAATGAATCATCATCAATTGGTTAATTCCTTCTTGCTTCATTAATATTTATACAACTTCGTCGGCGACAAATCCATGGTGCTAGTCATAATCAGGCTCGATAATTGAAGATTGCATTGTTCAAGCGAGTTTTCAATTCAAAAAATTATTATTCGCAGTTTCAATTCATAATTTTCACGATTAAACTTTTCTAATCGCACCTGAAATGTCAAAATTGACGATGAGCCGCCAGCGCATCCGCCAATTTCTTACCTACATTTTCTGCTAAATATCCGAAGAATAAGATTATTCCCTAGGTCGAAAAGTGGCCTATGTCACACTCCGCGATTCCAACTTTCCTTGTACGAAAAACCGCGTCAATTCATGGTTCCATTTGAATGTGAAATAAAAATAAACATGCTGAGATATTTCCAAATTCATAATATATGTATAGATTAGGTACCAATATAAGAAGTAGTTGAAGCACTATGGGTCAGGATTATTTTAAATGCTTTGAATGTTCCCAAATTGTTACCTATTTATTTTTCTAGACGGAGGAAACTACACAACCTAGGTCTCTTAATCATAGAGTAGGGAGACCTAGATCACAAGCTGGACCGATAAGAAGACCACACGATAGAAGGCTGGATACTTCTCCATATTCTAGCGGTTCCTTTTTGAGTCCTCCGCCAGATACGAGCTGGGGTAATAGACGAGCTAATAGTGATTCAGCTTTACACCAGAGTGCAATGCAGGTAATTATTCAAATGGAAAGAAAGTATCTCTTAGGTACTAAGTTTTCACCTCGCAGCGTAATCATTTTGAGCGCTCGTTCTACCTACACGAGGGCTATATCATCTCGTCACGATGTCTGTATTTTTCGAATTTTGAGCCGAAAATGGTCTCAATCGACAAGGTTGGACTCGCTCAGGCCACAAGCAAAATTTTGTCCAGATCGCTGTACCAAAACCATGGAAACCATAGAAAATTATAACTTTCGAACGGGAAGGCCTAAGGACTTGAAATTTTCAGGATAGGTGTGGATCTTGAATGTCGCGGTCACGTTTATCAATGAGCAAAATTAGTTGAGGGATTCCGTAAATATGGCCGTTCAAAATATTTTTTTCCTGATAATTTCGAAACTATTTCTTCGATCGGAATGAAACTTCGCACATAGATGAAGAATAATGTATTTAAACTACGTGCGAAATTTTGTCCAGATCGCATTACCTTACAATAGAAGATTCTAGCGAATTATCGAAAAAAAAATCCTTATATATTCCTATAACAGCTGATTCGGCATAACAGACAAGGAGCTACTGTCATTTTTTTGACAGCTGTCGAAAATTTCTTCAATAGAAGGTGGATGAACGAGCGCCCTAAAACTTCTGACTACACGTTGGTGCTTTTATAATATTTTAAGCATAAAAGCAAAAATAATGAATATTTATCAAAGACGAATGGATAAAAATTAATTATGCTAGTATCAACCGTTTGTTTTTAAGATATGAATTGAATGCATTAATAATGGAAATCAATAAAATCAAATGAGCTGATTGTTGATTAAGTTTAATTCAATGGGTACCTTTCTGTATTATTTATTCTTTCAAGGGAAATAGTCCCGACAGAAACGATAATGCAAGAAATAGATGGATGGTCCATGACAACCATGAAAGGAATGATGGAAGGCCAAGATCAAGTTGTGATGTTACTCGAATATCTCCAAGGATTCAGTAAGTTTACGTTCGCGATTAGGTGTGTAATTTCTTGATTGAAGTAGACCAGACCAAGTTGAAGATCTTGGAATTAATTTTTCAAGAAAATGTTGTTTTTTGCTCGCTAAGATTACCATGTTGAAATGTTGCAATATGTAAGTATTGAGAGTGAATTAACTCCCAGAGAAGATAATTTTTATCTTTGGTGTCAAGTGTTTTGACATTGTAAGATCTGACTTCATCACTCTTGAAGAAATGATATTATTTTTTCTATTTATTTGAATACTTTTTTTACATTCTACAAATAATAGCAAAAATTTGAATGATATGAACCAAGCAGTGTTGTAACTCTCATTTTTCAACAGTGTGTATCCTTCGCCTCAGGTGCCAGGCGCAGTACAAGTACCTATTGGAAACAATACTGGTTCCCTACCAGATCTTACGAATATGGATTTCTCATCTCCAATATCTGTCCCTCTTGACCAAGATCGAGATCAAGGAAGCTCTCCCTACGGTTCTGTAAGTTTTATCCTTTGAATAATTGAGACAAAACCGTTGTATGCAATTATGATTGAACGAATCAATAATTTTCCAAATTGGGTTCCTTTGAATGCATAATATGACAGATATACCTTTTTATTGAGAATAGTTCTTCGGGGACAAAATTCCCCGGTTCGGTTAGACTTTTATCGACTATATCTAGAAATACATGATACTTTATAGATGGTGTTTTCAAAGGCGCTAGGTGACAGGTGCTAGAACTCACCGAAATAAGTCAAAATTCCAAAAATCCTTTACATAAAATATTCACCAAGGCCGAGTATTTAGGAATCGAAGTTACCTGCGAATCTGAGAAATTCAGAGCACGGATCTGATTTAGGTACGTATTGAGGTTCAAATGTGTTATAAATGCATTCAGTTTATGGGAAATCATCTGACAGAGCGTATGATTTTTTTGACTTTAGGTGGATAGGACGTGGTGGGTCGATTTCTTGGCCTGCACGCTCCCCAGATCTCAACCCCTGTGGTTTATTCTTTTGGGGTCATTTGAAAACATTAGTGTACAGTAACGGTGAAGTGAATAGTGTTGAGGGACTAAAACAACGCATTGACATTATCCATGAGCAAACTGATGTGATAGTTGCTGCATCTAATAATTTGTTATTACGCCAGCCAAGACTTTGTGCACATCAAAAGAACAATTTCTGTAAACAATTCAGATCAATTTTATCGGTGACTTTGTGAACTTCCTAATTTTGTTTGAAGGGCCTTTTCAATCAGTAATTTTTCCTCTCCTTAGTTTGAACTTTGAGAATTATACTGTTCTGGAAAAATATCCTAATAAAAGTTGAAAAAGAATATACGGATTTTGCGATAAAATCCAGTACTATATTCACTTGCTGGAATGCATATGGCACCGTGATTCATGGCAGATTTCCTAACAGAGTTGTATTAAAATGATGATGCCTAAGATTTTTTGAACTTTTTTCAAATTGAATAATTTATATGATCAACTTCCGGAGAAATGATCTCTTTTGATGAGTTCTAGCACCTGTCAAAAAAAAGCTTCACCTAAAAAAACAGCCGCCCCCTTTTCAATATGTTAAAAATTTTAATTTCTGTTTTGGACTTTTTACAATAACTTCCCTATTCTGAATATACTCAATAATTGTGATACAAAAAAAGTATCTTACATTTTTTAGATCTCTAAAAGAGGGCTATTGGATAGAATGCCTCATTATTTTGGTAAAGGTCAACAATGTTATTAGATAACATATTTTGCTGGATTCAGTATAAAATAGTTTAATTATGGATTTTCGTGAGGTATCAACCATCTATTTTCAATATATAGGGTGTCCCTTCCGGATGTCCTTGATCGCTAAATCGAAAACCAAAAGTCAGACTTTGTAAGCGGACAATTGTCGAAAGGAAACATCCCTTTGGAATATTCAGAAAATCTTAAGATTTTCGAGATATCGATCAGGGTATATCCATTAATTTCAAATCCATCTCCATTTTTGAGTTTCGAATTTTTCATCATCATTTATCCTTATTACATCATCATCTTCACCTCAATACATCATTGGTCATTCCACAGTTGTTTCATTAGAAACACAAACAATTCTTTTCTTTATTTTACAGGATTATTTATTTCCAAATCAGTACGTAGAACTTGATTCATTTACTCCTGTGAATGCATTTCAGAGTCCTGTCAATGTAAGCCCTTCTGCATCACCGACTAACATTCATCAAGGGGTCAGAAATCAAAACCGATTTCATTTCAATCAAGGACAGTCACATCCGCATTCTGTGAGTAAAACTTTATTTTTGCGAAATTAACCCCTGCATGATTTTGATTTATCTTTTCGTTCTATCGATATTTTGTTTTATTTCCGTTTTTGTTTTGCATGTCTGTTTTTTGTTACAGAATCATTTATCAGTTCCAGTAAATCCTAGATATCCTCTTCGTCCTCATAAGGTTTGTAACCAATTTTGTCTTTTAGTTTTTTTTTTTAAGTTTCATTGTTATTTGTTCTGGGAAGTTTCAGAATATATTCATAAATCTCGTCAATGTTTCTAACAGGTAGAACGTCTGGAATTTATACTAAATCTTTGGAAAAAATGCCAACTGGTTTCTTATTCTTCAGGGCTCTACAATGAACAAAACAAGCTCAAGCATCAACACAGATACAACAAGAACATTTTTTTTTAGGAGGAAAAATTCATTGAAAGTACTAACAATGAATACTTTTACTCTGTTTTCATTGAATTCGTCTTGTTGTTTGTTTCTGAAAGTTACACGAATATTTTACAAATAATATTTTTTTTTCAGGGTTTGCCATTAGATGAAAACTTACCAGTTATTATAGATGGAGGACCCAATAATGACATGTCCAATATGTACCGTCAACGCTGTTCTCCTCCCACAACTTCTCCAACAGTATGTTAAAGCATATATTTCTATATGTTTGCATATTTATCCATTTCAGCAGTTGTTGTTTCGAACATATATTTATTTTTCATTTGTAGCGACCTGGTACATACAGATCGAGACCGAGTCCGCATTCTTCGCCTAGTCCAGGAGGGCGACATTCCGCCCCTTGTAGTCCAGGCGCCCCTAGCCCGTTATCGAACGATTATCACAATCTATTCAGTCCGCAACAAGCCACACAATTCCAGCAGAATTTCGAACAGTTATCGATGGTGAGTTATTTCATTCCGCAATAACCGAATGCTTGAATAATGTTTCTGTGGTCCATATCATTAACCATCCATCATTGCATTGCTACAGTTAATCATTAACTCCATCAACATGGGAATATTTTCAATGAAGAACTCGTTGAAGAGTTGAATGAGGGTTCTCATTTTCGAGTTTCCCACCGAGAAGTTGCCGCTCATTACTCTGAGTAAATTTGATTTTTTGTTATCTAATGAGTCCTTAAAATGTTAATGCTTACAGGGAGTGGTAAGTTTAATGGTAATATGTACGAATCGTTGCTGAGTGTAGCACATTCCGGATAGATAGTTCATAGTATTCCTGGAAGTAAATGCAACTCGAAATGATAGCGCCAATTTCATAATCGACCCCTGAAGTCACCTTTAGTAAAAGTATTGATATCGAACAAAAATAAATTTGAAAAGCACTGTCGTGAAGTCGGAGCTTTTGCGAGCATGTTAGTGAGTAATAATGTTTACGGACCGACATAATTGAATTTGAGACCATTCTGCGCTCAAAATTCGAAAATTAAAGAAGTTTGGCAAGATGATAACGCTCTTGTTCATAAAAACAAGCGCGCAAAAATAAGAATTAATTATATAAATTAACTCGTATTGTTTATACAGGGTGTTTCATTGGAAAACGGAAATACTTAAGAGGTGGATAGAGTGCACCGAGGTGGTTCTAGATATACCACTTTTTTTGCTCTTGCTGTCTTTGTAACTGAGATATAGGATTTTTATGAATTTTGCTCATTTCTTCTTGATGTCATAACAAAGGTACCACCCGGTATATTTTCTCTATATTTGGCACACATGTTCCTTATTTGAAGCTCAAATGAATCACTCAATAACCACAACGCCCTGTATATCGAAATGTTGAAAAATTGTAGTTTTTGAAAACGTGGATACCAAAGAGTGGTTAAAAGAGACTTTCAATAATATAATATCAAAACTATTGAATCCAAAATTATTTTGAAATTACTAAATCATTATTAAATACATTGGTTTCCCTTTTTACTCTATGACGAAAATGAAATATTGCTGGCATGCACTTTCAGCACGATGGTGCTTCGCCTCATTATAGGCTTATCGTTAGACTTTGTGAACCACAATTTTATTAACTAATGGATCGGTCGTGATGGTCATAACTGGCCATCACGATCCCCTGATTTGAATCCCGAAGATTATTATCTGGGGGTCTGGGGGCACCTATAATCTCTAGTATATTCTTCTGAGATTAATACACGGGATCAGCTTATTACAAAAATACAAAAAGCTAGCAGGAAAATTACGAAAAATCCTAATGTAAGTCGCAAATCAGTTCGGGATATTTTCAAACGAGCACGGAAATGTATAGACCAAAATGGAGGGCATTTCGAGCAGTTTATGAAAACGACCTAATTCATCTTAATTATTTCACTATAACATTCAATAACAATATTCAAGCAATATCAATTTCGATAATTAGATATGTACATGCGGGGCATTACTTTTTACTTACCTGGAAAATATACAGATGGTTGTTATGTCGCTATAAAAAGGATAACCAATGTATTTAATGATAATTTAGTAATTTTAAAATAAATATGGACTCAACTTTCGATAATATGTTATTGTTATTCACTTAAAACCACTCTTTGGTATCCACGTTCTTGAAAACTAGACTTTTTAGTTGAAGATTTGTGGAGTTAAATTGTCTGCGCAAAAATGAGAAGCAGATGTTTCAGATAAGTTTTTTATGCTCTTCTCAATTATAAACAATTGCTTTATAACTTTTTGTTAACGCGGACCTGGATTTTCCTAGTGGTTATTGAGTGATTCATTTGAGCTTCAAATGAGAAACATGTGTGCCAAATATAAAGAAAATATACCGGGTGGTTCGTTCGTTCTCAAGAAGAAATGAGCAAAATTCATAAAACATCCTGTATCTCGGTTACAAAGACAGTCAGAGCTAAAAAATGTGGTATATCTAGAACCACCTCGATGCGCTCTATCCACCTTTTAAGTATTTCCGATTCCTAATGAAACACCCTGTATAATTATTGAAATAGAAACCAAATTTTATCGTTTTTCAAAATCTTACCTAATGTTCAGCGATTATTGCCTTTCTGGTAAGGGCGCCAGTTGTTTCATATTAAAAAGTGGTCATCAATTTCATCATTCTCTGAATTTCCATCAGAATAAATGTCTTGTGTTGGGCAAATTTTTTCTGATAAACTTTACGTTTACTCTCATGGTTTATTCATGAGGCGAATCTAAACCATGATTTGAACCAGATATAAGAAGGCAACAAAACATAAACCAAGAGTTTATTTCAATATAATATTCTTCTGTTACCACAAATATGTTAATATTTAAGACGCACCGTCGGATGGACCTTTGACAACCAAATAATGATTATGGAACTAAAATGTCGGACTAAAGGAGACTTGAAATTCGATTATGACATTGGACTTCAATAAACTTATCAAAATCAAGATGGATAAATAAGATAATTTCAATTCAATTTTTAACAGAAATACAGAGGCAACCTTCATAAATACATATACACGACCTTTTGATAATAAATCAAAATTCTGCATTATTCCTATGTTAAGAAAAAAATATTCATGAAGATTGCATGACAGTTGCATGTTAATTAGGGGTTCCAAAAAGATGTCGGAAGTAATTGGTGCATTTATCACCAATCCTGAGGAGGTTTGCGATAAATATGCCGACTGTTGGCGGCATAGGTCTTTTCGATAATAACGCAAGTAATGGGGAGTTTCAGAGAGCATTTCTTCGACGTTACCCCTTTCGTTTATAGTTTTTGTTGGCAGAAACTACATGCTACTTGATCCTAATGCAGGAAATATTGAATAAACCCTAATATCAATGATTTTAAAACCTGTAAAGTACTAAACGAAGTTGATACACCAGTTATTTTAGACATTCGATTAATTGATTCACCAATTCATTTTTC
This sequence comes from Aphidecta obliterata, assembly GCA_963966015.1. Classification (NCBI taxonomy): domain Eukaryota; kingdom Metazoa; phylum Arthropoda; class Insecta; order Coleoptera; family Coccinellidae; genus Aphidecta; species Aphidecta obliterata. The sequence goes on from OZ014427.1 coordinate 11,859,964, forward strand.
GATCAAAAAATTTGAAGAACTAGTTACATAGGGTATTTACTGACAGATGATGGTGCAGGGTGTCAATAAATTGATATTTGAGATACAGAATCATAATTTCGGATTTTTAAAACTGATCATCGGAATTTCTTCATAGAGCTGATAGGACCTAGTTAGAACTGAATGATCCTCAAGAAATAGTTGCAACTTATTATAGAGATTTTTTTCCATATAGGTACTTCGAAATTCTGATTCTTTGTGACAAAAAAATTATTAAATTTCTTATAATTTTCATTTTGAGATGATTTTATTTTTCGAATAAAACCTCATAATAATTGAATACTACCAGTGAACCTCATATATCTGCAAAAGGGAAAAAAATTAGGAAATAGATTCAATATAGTATTCAAAAATATTTTCAATAGTATCGAGAGAAACAATAAAAATATCCAGAAATAAACTGAAACTTCCAACTCGTCGTAGAGCTCGAGATAGTTTCTTCAGCGTATTGTCACATCAAATTGCATTATGGTTAAGAATATATGAGATAATTACTAGGAATTTTTTACAAAACTATAAGGAATCCTTCCAAATGTAAATTGAAAGATGCAAATTGGATTCTTAGTTAAAGTTAACGTATTTTTCAGAAATAAAATGTCAGGGATCAGAATCTGTCTTCCACCACATTGATCCGATTAAAGATGCATTCCAGGGCAGAAAAAGTTGATTATTTCAATTTCTCCAGGTATAATCTTACTTCAACCAGATACCTCTGGGAATTTTATTGTCTGTAGATTTGGTAGATAATCTGCTTCTGGAACTCCCAAATTTTAGTCTTGAATCAGTTTTCATTAAGAACGCAGAGTCGAGAATTTCTCTATAGTCTTTATGAAGTTTTCTTTTCTACCCTTTCCAGTAACTAAAGCGATTAACATAATATATGAGGTTCTGTTAAAAATGATCCAGCTCGTAAATGAAATATAATGAAAAGGTATACACAAACGGGAATATCCGAGCAAAAGCTTGTCCAACATAAGGTACCTAATAGAGAATGTGTGTTGGTAGGACTGGGCGCAGTTGGTTGCTAGCTTGATGGAGTCTGGGTGCACATGGAGTGCGCAGTTACAGGTGACTAACACAACTAACGAGAACTTACCCTTCATTTTTTCGATTTGCATTCATAAGAAATGGTTCGAATATATGTTTAATGATGTGTTTATGCTTATTTGTTCCAAGGAAAATTTTGAATAGCTGACTTCCACTCTACTCTCGCTTTCAAGATATTTACCCCGACATTTGAAGCTGATAAGTTCGGATTTTATCAAGGAGACATAATGAAGCTATAAAAAGTTTTCCTAACAAGACGTTCAAGCATTTGAGTGTGGGGCTTCATTCAATTTTTCGTTTTCAGAAGCAGATGTTGCTTAGAATTTCATTCCAGTCGTATAGTGCATGTTGTATTTTAGAGAAGCACTGTCACATTGATATTACTTTGTTTCTATGCTTATTTGATTGATTTGAATCTTTATTTGATCTCTTTTAGGGAATGAGTTAACTGTTTATCTTGTTTCCTAGAAAATAATAATATTTGGAATGAGTTGTTCTGAACTAGCTCAAAAAGTTCATATTATGTTTTTGCAGCATACATTTTTCGTCACAACTATTTTAAAAATGAATCACTATATATTGAGAAGAATCATGATCGATTATAATTACTAATAAGACTCTTTTGTGGTGATAGAAAGCAGGCAAGAAATAAAATTATTAGTTCTTCTTTAAAAGCCGTGTTATATTTCCGCTTGTTTCTGTGTATCAAAACGGCCTTCAGTGTTCATTGTCAGTATGACAAATATGTCATTTTATTTCTACAAACTTCAAAAGATGGAATAACCTAATTATACCCAATAAATTATAAAACTCAATTTTTTCGGTGTATCAAAACGGCCTTCAGTGTTCATTGTCAGTATGACAAATATATCAATATGTCATTTTATTTCTATAAACTTCAAAAGATGAAATCACCGAATTATTTCGAATATATCAGGAACACGCTATTTTTTGAGCGCTCGTTCTTCTTACACGAGGGCTCTATCATTTCGTCACGATGTCTGTATTTTTCGAATTCTGAGCCGAAAATGGTCTCAATCGACAAGGTTCGACTCACTGATGACGTCGAAAAATTCGGGTCTGTCCGGTCGGCCGTAAGCACGATAACTTTCAAACGGAACGACCTAAATACTTGAAATTTTCAGTGTGGGTTCATTTTCTGAATGCCGCAGTTGAGTTCGTTAATGGGCAGAATTCCACCAGGAGTTCGTAAATTTTGCACTCAGATAGAGAATGATGTGTTCAAGCTACATGCAAAATCTTATCCAGCTCGCATGACCAGAACCATAGAAAATTATAACTTTCGAACGGAAAGGCCTAGGGACTTGAAATTTTCAGGATAGGTCTGGATCTCGAATGTCGGGGTCACGTTCATCAATGAGCATAATTAGACTAGGGGTTCCGTAAATATGGCCGTCCAAAATATTGTTTTCCTGATAGTTTCAAAACTACTGATTGGATCGGAATGAAATTTTGTACATAGATGAAGAATAATGTATTAAAAATTCTAGTCTGCCGTCCGGCCGTAAACACGATGACTCTCGAACGGAACGACCTAGAAACTTGAAATTTTCGGGGTTGGTTTGAATCTCGAATGCCGCGGTTAAGTTCGTTATTTGGAAAAATTCGACCAGGGGTTCCGCTAATATGGTCGTTTTCTTGGTTATTTCAAAGTACGATCGTGACGAAACTTTGTATTTTAATGGAGAGTGATATAATATTCAAGTTGAATTTTTTCCAGATCGCATAATCAGAACCATTTTAAATTCTAACGAATTATTGAATAAAAAAACCTTATATTTCTGTAACAGCTGATTCGGCATTAATGACAAAGAGCTGCTGTAATTTTTTTGATAGCTGTCAAAAATTACGTCAATTGGTTTCTAAAACTAGAAAATGCTAATCTCCTGACTTCACGGCAGTGCTTTTTATAATTTTTTTCATAAACTTCAAAAGATGGTATCACCGAATTATATTGAAATATATCAATTATTCATCTTCGAGTTCAACCTTATTGTTTGAGACCATTCTTTGCTCAAAATTAGAAAATTTGTATTGATATCAAACAAAAATAAATTATAAAAGCACTGTCGTGAAGTCAGGAGTTTTTGCGAGCTTGTTAGTGAGTAATGATGTTTATAGACAGACATAATTGAATTCGAGACCATTCTCAAGAATCGAAAATTGAAGAAATTCGGCAAAATGATAACGCTCTTGTTCATAAAAACAAGCGCGCAAAAAGTCAAAATTAGCACATATAGAAAACAAACTTTATCATTTGAAAGTCTTCATTTAAAAGAATGTAATATATATATATATATATATATAATTACATAATGCCAACCCTGTATATTGCAGATGAACTCCTTATCTGTTCTTATTCAAATAATTATATTACTTTGTTACATTCTGATGAGACATCATTTTGATCACGCCACGTGTGTGGGTGTATATTTGTTCCATTGTTCGATACTGATTGTCGTAATTGACTTGAGATAAGGAATGTTATAAATACGTCTCAAGATGAATGTCCCCTTAATTAATTGAGTGCATTTCTTCCTAGCTTATTGTTAGAATAGGATAATCTTCCGTTGTAAATTAATAAATCTTTTATTTTTAAAAGATCGGCTTTCGCTCCAAAAACGTAATTGGCGACGAGGTATGGGATTGTGCCAGTTTTCGTGAAGAACTGTGTTTCGAAACTTCGAGCGTGAAATCGTAGTTATCGCCGCGCTAAGAACTTCCAAAAACTTTCAGTTTCAACTGTTAAGGTGCAAAATCCAGCAACAACGAGGAGAAAAGCCATTTGGAGCCTTGATTGTTTGGGTAGCGTCTACAACGACTCCAGAAAAACAACGTGGTGAGAATCCTATCTAGAAACATTTTTTTATTCCCAGTCACTGACCCTGGTCCAAAGTCTTCAATCTTTTCCCACGGTTTTGAGCGTAAAACTTGTGTGAGTTTTCTCTAGGTTTCTTATAAAAAACCGATTACCAGAGTTTTTCCTAGGTTTCTTAATACAAAAAACCGATTACCAGAGTTTTTCCTAGGTTTCTTATAAAATAAAAAACCGAATATAATTATTTTCTAAGTACAATACAATTTTTCAAGATTACTTCCGTAAAGCATTTTAAAGGCCGGAAGAATACGAATAAAATGGCAGTCGCACCAGAACCAAATATGTTCGATAGACTTAAATTAATTGATTTATTTTCAAAGTCAATTGTACCATTTGATGGTAATCCTGCAAATCTCGCAAGATTTTTAAATCACTGCGAAAGATTTTATAATAGGTTCCAATCAGCCGACGCGTTATTAAATGAAGCAATTATCGATATAATAAAGAGTAAATTGGTAGGAAATGCCAGTGAAATCGTTAGTTCTAATGAGAGAATTACAGATAATTGGTTTAACTTGAAGGAATTTTTAAAGCTAAGATTTGAGGAAAAAATAAGCCTCACAGTTTTGTTTTGGGATCTCCAGAATGCCCAAAGAATACGTAATGAGAATGATTTAGATTTTCTCGAAAGAATAGTAGATTTAAAAAATAAATACGATTCGCAAGTCGAATTGTCGAATTTACCGATTCTTGAAAAGGATCAAGAAAAGAATATTGCGTCACGAGTAGCAACTAGAGTTCTGCTCTATAATATTAACCCCGAATTAAGAACAGCCCTTAGAGGTCATGGAATTATGAATTATGACGATATTGTAAACTTTATTCGTCAAGATTATTACTTTTACCAACAACCCTATATGCATTATAAAAACCAAAATAATCAGAGGAATTTTCCTCAGCAAAATCAAAGGAATGTCCCTCAAACTAATAAAAATAATTTCCCAAATAATAATCGAGCAAACTTCCCAACTAATAATTATAGAAGTTTTCCTCATAATAATCAATCAAATTTTCCCCAATCTAGTCAAAATAATCAAAGAAATTTTTATCCAAATAATTCCCAACCGAGATTCCCATCTCAACCGATTAATTTCCAACAAAAACAAGTGAAAACTTATTTCCCGACAAATCGTCAAGTCTTCGGTAATAATGAACGTAAAAACGAGAATGTTTTTAAACCTCATCCTAATCAAAGGATACAATCTCCCCCTGAAAAAATGTCGATTCAGACAAGAAATTATCCCCAAAAGAGATCTAATTATTCTACCCAATATCAACAAAGTCCTCAGAGACAATATTTTAATAATCAACCCAATCCAAATATAATGATTGAAGAATTAACTAATATTGCGTCTACTTCGAAAGACCCGAGATTCGAAAAACGTGATTTTAACGAACGTTCATATCCAGAACGTAATAATTCCAGTAAATATTTAAATGAAAATTTTCGAGATCGTGCCATGAACGACTCATTGACTTAAATAATACGTTAGATAACACGAACCAACTCCCCTATATCCAATTCCAAAATCCTAAATGTAAACTTTTAATTGATAGTGGATGCTCTGTTTGTCTTATTGATCCAAAATTCGCGTATAATAATTTCCCTAAAAATATTTTTAATGAATCTACGACACTAACTGCATGTTTCAAAAAGCAAACTGCAAATGAAAAAGTTTTAATACCTTTATTCCCTGAATTTCAAATTGATGATTTTCATCCCTTTGTCGTGTACAAGTTCCATAAGAATTATGATGGTCTTATAGGAGCAGATTTTTTGAATAAATATGGACTTAATTTAGATTTTAAAAATCAATTATTAACTAACGAATATTCTCGAATCCCCTTTTATTATCAACAAGTATGTCAGAAACCCCAAAATATTCCAATTGACCTTAGTCATTTAGAACCAGAAATTAGTACCCAACTAATGAAAATCCTTCAAACTAATGAAGATGTTTTACAGTTACCGGGTCAAGCCCTTAATTTTTCAAGCAAAATAAAACATAAAATTCGAACAAGTGACGAAGTTCCTGTTCATTGTAAAATTTATAGATACCCTGAAGTTCATAGAGAAGAAGTTCAGACTCAAATTAAAGACATGTTAGATAAAAAAATTATTAGACCGAGTATATCTCCATGGTCATTTCCAGTTGTAATTGTTCCTAAAAAAGAAGATTTATCCGGAAAAAAGAAATGGCGTATAGCGATTGACTATCGTAAATTAAATGATAAAACTATTGATGATAGGTATCCCCTTCCTCAGATTGAAAGTATCCTAGATAAATTAGGAAATAAAAAATATTTTACTACCCTTGACTTAGCATCCGGATTTCATCAAATCGAATTAGATGAAGAATCAATTGAAAAGACAGCTTTTACTGTAGAAAATGGTCATTATGAATTTTTGAGAATGCCATTTGGACTTAAAAATGCTCCGGCAACTTTCCAAAGATTAATGAATAATGTTTTGAAAGATCACATAGGAAAAATCTGTTACGTTTACATGGATGATATAGTTGTATTTTCCGATACGATCGAACAACACTTAGCAGATATCCATAATATTCTAGAAGCATTTAAAGCAGATAATTTGAAAATTCAATTAGATAAATGTCACTTTTTCAAAACTGAAATTGAATTCTTAGGACATATTATTACCCCTGAAGGAATCAAACCGAATCCGAACAAATTAAGAGCAGTCAGCAAATTTCCAATTCCTAAAACTCCTAAAGAAATAAAATCATTTCTTGGACTCGTAGGATATTATAGAAAGTTTATCCCTAATTTCGCAAAGATAACGAAACCATTAACTTCATGTTTGAAGAAAGATTCCAAAATTAATATTGATGATCCGAAATATACCGAAGCGTTCGAAATATGTAAAAGAAATTTATTGAATCACCCTGTATTGAGATACCCCGATTTCGATAAGCCATTCGTTCTTACAACTGATGCGTCAGGTTTCGCGATAGGCTCTGTTTTATCTCAAGGTGAAGTTCCGAACGACCTTCCTATAGCATTTGCAAGTAGAACCCTTAACCCAGCTGAGACTCGTTATTCCACAATAGAGAAGGAGTTACTGGCAGTGATCTGGTCGTGCAAAAATTTCCGCCCCTATCTCTATGGGAAGAGATTTACTATTTATACGGATCAAAAACCCTTAATATGGTTATTTTCATTAAAAGAACCGAATTCCCGCCTTATGCGCTGGCGAATAAAACTAGAAGAATTTGATTATGAAATTCGTTATAAAAAAGGTTCAACTAATAATGCTGATGCTCTCAGTCGAATTATAATAGAGTCAGATAATAAATTGACTTATAAAGATTTTCTAAAAAATTATGAATTGAAAAATATTAAAGATTCCCCTAAGATAATTGAAAAAACAGGTGATTTATTTAAAGCCCCAAAGAATTATGCGTTAGCACATTGCGTTTCCCGTGACTTTCGCATGGACCGAGGTGTAGCCCTCGAATTTAAAAATAAATTTGGTCAAATAGATAATTTGAAATCTCAAAATAAGCTACTAGGAGAAGTAGCAATGATCCAAATAAATGATCGAAACATTTACTATTTAATCACGAAAGATTCGTATTTTTATAAACCGGAATATGAAACGGTTTTTCAATCAATATTATATCTTAAGGAATTGTGTCAGTATAATAATGACAAATACTTGGCTATACCAAGAATTGCATGCGGTCTAGATAAATTAGACTGGCATATTATTTTAAGTATGATAAAATACATTTTTGCAGAATCTAATATAAAGATAATTGTATATTCCTTACCGAATCGGAATATCGGAGGAAATACTAATGAATTTGAAAATGATCCAATGATAGAGATCAATACGTTCGAAGAAACGAACAGAATCGATAATGATTCAATGGCAAATGCCACAGACATAGATTATTACGAAAATATTGAAATAAACGGAATCGAAGATGATTTGTTATCGATTGCAAATCAAATCACTACGGAAGAATTAGATGAATGTTTGGCCCTATTGGATCCAGACGATGATAATAATGATAATGATAATAATGATAATAATGAAAACGAAGATTTTATTGACTTAGAGACAGACGATATTACTGTCCATAGTAACATTGAGAATCCTATTTTAGAACTTCCCTATACAGAAAGAAGTTTAAATGCAGCCCCTTTGCAGATAATATTAAAATCATCCCCGAATTATAGTGTTACGAAAACTAAACCTTTCGGAGAAAAACTCAGATTTCGAGTCATGATAAACTCAATAGATACTGACTTATTCAAATTTGTCAAAGAGTATATTCAACCAAGAAAGTCGTATACTTTATATTTTGCTTCGCCCGAATTAGAGAAACCTCTAATAAATATTTTACAAAATAAATTTGATTATAAAACGTTAAATTTGAAAATTTCTAGAACATACGTAGAAGATGTTGAAGATAAGGAAGAACAACTTCTTCGAATTCAACAGTATCACGAGACAAAGTCTATTCATCGTGGTTTACGAGAAAATATAATTAGTTTAAAACGAAAATATTATTGGCCGAACATGAACAAAGATGTTCAAAGCTTTATAAATTCTTGTGAAATATGTCAAAAAAGCAAATATGAACGAACTCCCATTGAGTTACAATTTAGACCAAACCCAATTGGATCGAAACCTTTCACTCACATTTACTGTGATACAATAAGATTCAATCAAACGTATTGTCTGAGTATAATAGATTCTTTTTCAAGATTAGGTCAATGTTACCCACTTCTACAAAAGACAGGAATTGAAATTGTAGATAAATTATTGATGTATTTTAGCCATTACGGCATTCCTAATAAAATAACGTGTGACAATGGATTAGAATTCAAAAATGGCGTAGTCCAAGATTTTTGTAAAATCCATAAAATTGAAATTCATTATATTACAAATTATAATCCCAATTCGAATGCATTAGTAGAAAGATTTCATTCTACACTGATAGAACAATTGCGAACAATTGAAAGTAGGAATTCAACTTTTCCAAGCAGACTTTCCCAAGCTTTATTAAGTTATAATAATTCGAATCATTCAAGTCTAGAAATGACACCTATGCAAATTATTAAAGCAGATTTAAATTACTCTTTACCAGTTGAACGTACACATAACGAACAAGTTCAAGATTACGTGGAAAATTACATAGACAATCTTAATGAGATTGCAAATCAATTAGAAAAGAATAAAGAGAAAAATATTGCGCGTTTGGAAAAAACGAATGAAAAGCGATCAGCAAAAGAAAGTCATCCCTTAAATAAAAATCCTACTTATATTAAAAATCCAATAACGAGAAAATTGGACCCAGCATTCAAAAAGGTTAATGCTCGTGAAATTGATAATTTACGCATTCAGGATAATAAAAATAAACACATTTATCATAAGAAAATTCTTAAGCAAAGAAAAAACTAGTTCAAAATTTTGTTGCAGATAATGGATCTATACGTCATCCTCGCGATATTATTCGAAATAATTATCGTATCATGTATGGATATCATTCCAATTGAAAGCAACATATTACCAATCGCATTAGGAAAAGCGTATGTCACACATAAAAATCTTCAATTGATATATCACGTAGATTTAAATAAAATCGAAGAATTGATTCTTAATTATCAGAAAGAAATAATTAAACTAGAAAAGTCAAAATCTAATTTTGCACAAACAGCCAATTTTAAGTATCTACAGCATACTAATGAAATTAATATCAATACCATGGAAGAATTGTTGAATGAGAAAATTAGAGTTAAAAGAGGACTCATTAACTTAGGAGGAAAGATTTCAAAGATTTTATTCGGAACGTTAGATTCCGATGACGAAGAATTATATAAAAACTATTTCGATAGTATTCAAAAGAATGAAAAAGTTTTGATAAGAAATCAAAAACAGATCGCAACAGTCGTAAATGACCTTAAAAATAAGTATATTGAAAAATTTCAGAAAATGTCAGAAAACCTTAAATTGCTTCAAGTTATACCAGCAATACAAGAGATTCAATACATGCATCTCCTGACATTTGAACTCAAAGATATCAAAAATATTCTAGATGAAATTGCAACCGCAGTGAGTTTTGCAAGATTACATCTTTTACATGAATCCATTTTACCTTATTCAAAATTCCTTGAATTAATAAAAAATGTGACGATAATACCTTTACATCATCTGAAAGATTATTATCAGATATGTCATACGAAAGTAATTTTCAAAAAGAAAGCATTACTATTTTTAATCCCAACGGTATACGAAGAAAGTTATGATTTATACAGGTTTTACTATCTACCGCAAAACAATTTATCCCTTCCATATACCGATCCCTATTTACTCTCACAAGAAGAAACCCTGAAATGGTCAACGAAATTTTGCCATCCAGTGGAATATGATTATCTCTGCGATCAAGACACCTTAGCTGAATCACCAGCATGCCTTCAAAATATTTTGAAAAACCACACCGAAAACTGTCCAAGAACGACAACGGTACTTTCCCCAGATTTAAAATTACTAGAAGATGGAAATATCCTATCCATCGAAAACAAAAATGTTTTAGAAAAATGTCTTCAGCAAACAAGACATTATTTTGTGCCTCCTATAACAATTCTACGAACCAAATGTGCTGTGAGCAACACGAGAAAAGAAATTGTCCCAACTACTACGTTTAATGAAGAAAAATACGTGATTTTACCCAAGATAATTTTATCCACAAATGAAGAATCCCGGAAAGATGAAGACATCCCGGATATCAAGATAGAAGCCCTGGACCAATGGAATCTCCAGCCTTCAAGATCTATATTTTTGCTTATTGTTATAATAATCATTTTATTAATAATTACTTATTCTATTTTGAAATATTTAAGAAAAGATATTTTTTGTAAAGCTACACCTACTACAGGTGATACCTTTATTCAAGGTGGGGAGGAATTACATAATGCCAACCCTGTATATTGCAGATGAACTCCTTATCTGTTCTTATTCAAATAATTATATTACTTTGTTACATTCTGATGAGACATCATTTTGATCACGCCACGTGTGTGGGTGTATATTTGTTCCATTGTTCGATACTGATTGTCGTAATTGACTTGAGATAAGGAATGTTATAAATACGTCTCAAGATGAATGTCCCCTTAATTAATTGAGTGCATTTCTTCCTAGCTTATTGTTAGAATAGGATAATCTTCCGTTGTAAATTAATAAATCTTTTATTTTTAAAAGATCGGCTTTCGCTCCAAAAACGTAATTATATATAATTAAAACCACGTGAATTGACCAGTCATTGAAGAGATATCATGATTACCAACTGAATTAACTACCTATCTATCTAATCTACAATTAAGGTCAAATGAAACTTTTTAGGTTCAGTTAGTTGAATGGATAGAAATACAAATTCAAAATTGTCTATTGACTATAAATGAAAGTCGAGAAGTTGTAGATTTTAACTAACAATCAGCACTAGCTACTAACTCTTATAAACTTGTACAAATTTTCAGTTTTTTTGTTTTTACAGCTAATACGTTTCTACCTTATTACTTAATCACCAAGTGATTTGGCACCAATGAATTTCTTGTATGTATTGGTACTCACAATCTGATATAGGTAATAAGTGAAACCTTTGGCCTACACTATTCTTTTTTAGTGTCTGAACCGATATAAACAAATATTAATTAAATGAATACATTTTCTCAGTTGGACAATCCTGCGAACACGGTGTCCTATGTAGAAGAGCAGCATATGGGCAACCAAATGACTCAAAATAATCCACAGAACCTATCAGATGCCTCTGGTGCTACAAATATAGAACTTACATCGGATGGGGGCTACTACAGTACATCACCATCGCAATTAATGTACCCAACCACATCGCCGAGCTTACACACAACTCCAAATACACCAACTAGCATACCTGATATTACTTTGACCGGTAAGATAAACCTCATATTTTATGTTAGGAAAACTGATTTTAAATATTTCCATTCAGACTTCTCCTCGGCATCGGAAGACACAACTAGGCAAGATTTGGCAGCAGTGAAGCAGTTTGAGCAGGAATTGTTCTCCGAAGATGCATTGAGAAGTAGTTTGGAACCATTAGGCTTAGACGAATTTCAAATTTTAGCAGAAAACGGTATTAATTTCATACCAGATACCATAGAAGAACATTTCAGGCTGGATCATTCATAACAAAAATAAAAAGTAAGTTCCAAAATTCTTCTACAAAGAGCATACTTTAGAAAAATTTGTGCATGCATCAAACAATAAATTTTATACAAAAGACAGTTTGTTGATTCTATAATGTGATTTTTTTCAGAGGTTTACTGCCATCATATCTTGTACCTTTGATATACACTTCCGACCTTTTTGAACTTCTAGATGTGATCTTCAACTCTACCAATGCCCCAGCCGAATGGATGAGTGAAATGTTTGAACACAGGAAGGTTGAATGATGTAGTTATCAACATTTCTATTTGGTGTAGTCAGGACAGATGATGAAAAATAGAAAGAAATATAAATGTAATGATTTACGTTTGTGTCATAAAAACCAATTAATTATATTTGAAGACTGATAGCAGTTTACACTGTTTTAACGAATTTTTGAATAATTTGAATCAAAAAAGTCAACATTTGATAATTGAATAAATGGGTTCAACTTTTCTTAATGTATATTTATTGTTTGTATGGATAAGTACACAATAAAAAGTTTTATTATAATTTTTTTCTTTCAGTTTCGGTTCTAAGGTCATTTACAAAAATTTCATCCAACCTGGGTAAATTTTGTTGGCTTTCTATTTTGCGCGCTTGTTTCTATGAGCAAGAGCCAATGTCTGTAATTATCTCACTATTAAAATACAGATTTTCTCCAATTTTAATGAAAACTTGGATTCATGTGCTTGAAAACATATTCATTGTTTTGTAGTTGTTTTTTTAAATTCGACTTTATTGTATTTCTATTAGTCCGAAGATGATTAAATTTGATTCAGTTTTATTGTGTCTGAAAATAAAAACAACTCAGATTACCTATTTCTTGTTTCTCACAGTCTAACATCTTTGAAACCAAGCAGTAATTTTATTTTTCAGATTTTTCTTCAGTTTCATCCTCAATGTAGTCATTGAATTTGTCCAAGTTTCTTTCAATGTTATCATAGTGATCTTCAAACGATTTGTTCATTTCTTGTTTTATGTACTCCATGTCTGGATTATAATTTTTATCTTCTTTTTTCATCTTTTGGCTGAGAAGCTGAAATTCGAAGATAATCAATAAATCAACTGCTCTGTTGAAAAGGACTCAAATATTATAATGGTAAGAAGGCCTTTTCCAAGATTAATATTTCCGAAATGAAATAATTGGAAACTGTAAACAAAAAAACCTATGATCGATTTTACCTGACGTTTGTGGAGGAACGATATGAATGCATCTCGTGAAGATGATGTGTCCTCGAAATTTTCAGAAGATTTCCTAGCTGGTCTTTCGTCTCCTGAAAAATGGTTCACTGAATGCATTTTCTTAGGATTCAATATCTGAAAAATAATTAAATATTCAAGACATTCTGATAACAAATTAATTTTGATTAGTTTATTCAGATTACTTTTTCATGAGGCTATAAAAAGTGACTATGGATAGAACCATACTGGCCAACATACACACCTTCTTCATTATATCTGCATGATCTAAACCTAGTACATTTTGGGGCATTTTTGGAAATTCCATATCCACTTCTTCATTATCATCCTCAATTTTTTCAAGTTGAATCTATAATTTTATTTCATTACTATTATCATAAGATCAGCACAGTGTAGCTTCCTACTATGAATCCAAATATAACCAATTATAAAAAACACTGCCGTGGAGTCAGGAGCTTTTGAGCGCTCGTTCATGCACCTTGTAGGTGGATTAGCATTTTCCAGTTTTACAAACCAATTGAATAACTTTTTGATAGCTGTCACAAAAAATTTCAAACCAAAGCGAAACTCCAGACTTCACGTCAGTGCTTTAGTTGACCAATATTTTTTTCTATAATTCACTATAATTTTCTACGGTATCTATGGTCTTGGTAATGCGATCTGAATAAAATTTCGCACGTAGTTTGTATACATTATTTTTCATCTATGTGCAAATTTCATTCCAATCCAATCAGTGGTTTTCAAATTATCAGGTAAGAACTATTTTGAACGACCATATTAACGGAACCCCTAGTCTAATTTTTCTCAATCATAAACGCTCACAGCAGCATTCGAGATCCCCACCTATCCTTAAAATTACAAGTCCCTAGGCCTTTCCGTTCGAAAGTTATAATTTTCTATGGTTCTGGTGATGCGATCTGCACAAAATTTTGCATAAGTTATAGAGCTTGCCTTGATATTTTCTTCTAGTGGACAGTACAGCTCTAGCTGATATTTCAATCTACTGACCGATACTGGTTCATAGTCATCCCCATAATCGGCTTCTGCCAACCTTTTATCCAATTCCATTATATGGGTGTAATTTTTATCTGAAAATTGGTTCAATAAATGTTGATAATTTGGAGACAAAATGCACATAATGAACCCATAACTCATGATCAACAACGAACTGATTAAAAATAAAATGAATAACAGAAATTACTTCACTTACCTTTTACAAAGCTGATTGGTGGAACCATTCCTACAACTTTGAGCTGAGAAAGTTCATGTCGTAAACTGTAGGTATTATCTGCCAAAAAATTTACGATATCTTCATTCTCCGATTTTTTACTGATCCAAAATATATTTAATTTTTTATAGTCTTGAGACATTTCAACCTGAAAAAACAACAAATCTGTGGATAATGACGATGGTTTATAAAAGTCATTCAATTGGTAAATTCCCAAAATCATAAATACTATACACATATGGTTTTCACATCCACTGGATTTCTATGAATCGAAATTTACTTGCCTTGGTTATTTCAATTCCAAAATTGGTATATTTTTCCCAATTTTCACTGTTGACAATCAAATCAGTAATATATCTCATAAAGATCTTATTTAATACATTCACCCTTCTGAAAGTGCCTGCTTTGAATTTGGTTTCATCTTGCTCAAAATTAGTAGGCCTTGGTAGAACTGGGAAGTCTTGGAATTTTAACTTTCTAAAATAATCGAGATCTTGAAGATCAATCTTTTGGATATTTAATGCCACTGAATGATTTTACCTTTTCTTCGAAGAGTTTGATGCCAAGACTTTACGAAACGCCCTGTGAATATTAGCACCACTATAACAAGATAAGTGCATAAATCTAATGAAAGGCTTGTAGTTTATGAAGTTCCTAGCCATTTATCTTATTATTTATCCAGAATATGAACTTCTAAACCTAAAATAATAGACAGATGTGTTATAAATTCATTTGATTGGCTTTCTGATACATACGAAAATCTTATATAGTTATTTATCTAACTATCTTGCATGATTCCAATAAATTTCAAAGTAAAGAACAACTAAAACAATCCCGTATTATTTTTCGAGCTCACAGGAATTTTTTTTTCGGTGATAAATAACTTTGAAAATAATCAGGAATATTTATGTTTGTTTTCCGGTGATTATTTTTCAATTTTGGTTATAGTTTGAAATAACGGTCTACAGAAACTCCTTTTTAGGGCATAGACCGAATAAAATTGGACTATTTTCTATACTAGCCAAAATTTCAAATCAGTACATAATCCAAACCACTCTCCCTAGCACCCAACTATTTTATAAAGACAACAAAAAACATTCCTTACATAATAATTAAATATTTACATCACACATTAGTATCTCTGTGCATGTCATTTCCTCACAGCTTTCAAATTTTGGTTGGCATGTTGGCAACACTTTTGGGGGAAATTCAAATTTTGTCAATCCGTGATCGGGTTATCGTTGTTTTTGGCGCTTAAAGGATACGTTATGTCGTTATGTATATAACCTACTCATATCTCAATTATCTCATACTCCCGTACAAAAAGTTATGATTTCTTGTAAGAAATTTTACTGAGGTTGTATTGTATGTTGTTTTAAAATATTCAAAAAGTACTGTGATGAAAATTATATCTGATTAAGAATGGAGGTAAGTCGTCGCAATGTTTTGGTCAGATATAAATTTTCCACTGGAATTTTTCGCAAATTTGATTCAACATCCTTTCAGGTGTCTTCAAGTAGAAAAAGGAGCCAAAATAAAAATCTAAATTATACTTCTAAGCGTCCTAAAGTTCTAGAAGATGGAGAAGAACATATTCAGGTATGAAGTGTAGAGTGTAGATGTAATTTGATTAAAAATTACAGGACATTATTTCAGATGAGAGCTGGGGTTGTTACCAGTATGATATTGAAGAACTTCATGTGCCATTCTCTTTTGGAAGTTAAATTTTCCAGTAATGCCTCAATTGTTGTCGGACAGAATGGAAGCGGAAAAAGTGCTATTTTAACAGCATTGGTTATTGGCTTAGGTGGAAAAGCTACTTTGACAAATCGAGGGACGAGTATTAAAGGTATTTCGACATTTTTCTAACATCTTAAATGATTCTAGTATCTTATGAAGTTGAATGAATTGATGTTGCACAGTAACATATTAATTTGTGTGTTGTTTAACAGGATTTATTAAAGCTGGTAAAAATTCAGCATCACTCGAAATCACTCTGCATAATGAAGGACCTATGGCTTACCGACCTAAAATTTATGGACCATCCATCACCATCGTTCGGAATTTTACTGCTGCTGGGAGTAGCTCTTATAAGATAAAAAGTCATTCAGGTTGGAAATAAAAATTTACACTATTTAGTTGAATTGTGGTGAATTTATTTAATTTTGCTCTTAGGTGAAGTTATAGCAACACAATCCAAAGAAATCCAAAATATTACAGCAAGTTTAAATATTCAAGTAGATAATCCTATTTGCATCTTAAATCAAGATACATCAAGAAATTTCTTGAGCAGTAATGATCCAAAACACAAATTTGCTCTTTTTATGAGAGCTACAAAACTGGAAACTCTATCAAATGAGTTTAAAAAGGTTGAAGTTAACTTGAAAAATTCAGCAGACCTACTAGAGGACAAAACAAACGTATGTTTATTCGGTACAATGTACTTCTTATATTTTTTACATTTTTTTTTTCAGAGTATTCAGAAAATGCGAGAAGATTTGAGAAATCTTAAGACTAAAATAGAGCAATATAAATCTGTGAGAAATTTGAAAGAAGAAGAAGTTGCTTTGCAAACTGAACTCTTATGGTCTAAAGTCAAAGATTCGGAGTGTGACTTGCAAAGTGAACTAGAATTGATTGATAAACTATCGAAAAAATGTGATAATATCAAGGAAAACAATATGAAAAAAGCTCAAGAAGTGGAAAAACTACAAAATTCTATGAGGTAATTTATAAGTTTGGTATAAATATGTATATTTCATTCAATAAATTTTTTATCCTGTACCAAAGTTTTGTAGAATGCATAGTGAATTTGATATGTAATAAATTTTTAGAGAAACAGAAAACCAAGTTAGCGAGCTGAAAAATGCGATAGAAAAACAACAAAAACCATATCTCGAAGCGAAAAAAACTTTTGAGAAGCTGACATCTATCTATCAAGAGAAATGTAGGCAAAAACAAGGAATAAGAAATTCTATCAAGTCTAAACATCAAGATATCCAAGTATTGGAACAGGAAATTTCGAATGCTAATGAAAGTCAAGGCAGGGTGGATGAGCAGAAAGCTGAAAGGGCAAGATCCATATCAGATTTTGAGCAGAAAATTAAAGCTTGTGAGGACATTTTACAAACTGCACGAAACGAAATTTTTCAGTTGAAATCTGATATTAGTCGTAAGGAGGAAGATGAAAAAAATATAAAGCAGGAAGTGAGGGAATTGGATCAGAACTTATGTAAGTGGGAGTTTTTCTTGCAGTTACAGAGGCATTCATAATTTTTTTTCATAGCGAAGTATTTAGAGAAACTCGATTCCCTCGAAAATGAGAGTGGGAACACTCTTCTCCTGTATGGCCGTCAAATTCCAAGAGTGAAACAACTAATTGGGCAGTATAAAGACAAATTTCAAGAAGTTCCTAGGGGGCCACTAGGTGAGCATAAAATACATCTAATCATAATGAGAGTGTCCATACAAACGTCGGAAAAGTCTAGGGATATTGTTTAAAATAGATGATATTTTCAAGAATAAGATGACTCCATTGAGAGAATTTATGTATTTGATTGTTGAATGGTCATAAGTAAGGAAATGAGGCAAAAAATTTAGTTATTAAATTTTGAATCTCAATTATGGATAGTTTTTAGGATCCTGCCTTTTTCCAATTAAGTTTTTTCAGGAATGACTCAAATTGGTTCTCTTTAGAGGGAGAACATTGGGTGACTAAATTTTGTGTAAAATTTGCAGTTTTGGCATTTATATTTTCCATTCCTTATTGTGGGTTAACAGGTTGAAAACACAAAAATTATACAGGTGTCCCAGAAGTAGACGTCAAGCCGGAATCGGGTAATAACTAAGTCATAATATCATCAGAAAAATATAAAAAATAATCTGAGTCGTGTATATTTCAAATTATATTGCATTTTCTTTCATTCAAGAAAATGCACACCATGTGATGATTTTTGAACTGCTTTTGTAACAATTTTCTACTTTTTCCTAATTTTATTTTTCCTATGTTATCCTGAATAGTGCTTCTGTAACCTTTGATTCTAAGCCAAATCCTCCAGCTTGGAAGATAATATCACTCTTTACCGAACCGAGGATTCAAATTAATATTTCGGCCAACTTCAACTGACTGTACTGAAAAGAATTTGTACTACATAAGTTTGGCAAGTGACTTTTAAAGTTAGCGCATTTAATAAGGATTCTAAAATGGTAAAAGGCTAACTACTTAGATTGGGCAAAATTAAAAGGTATTTATTAAAGAATTTCAGTTTCGAACAATTTCTTTCAACTTACTAAAAATGATTTTATTATATTCAAGTCAGTTGAAGTTGGACGAAATATTAATTTTGAATACTTGGTTCGGCAAAGAGTAATATTATCTTCCAAACTGGAGCAGTTGACTTAGAATCAAAGGTTACAGATTACAGAACAGTTACAGAATAACATGGAAAGAATAAAATTGGAAATAAGTTAAGATTTGTAGCAAAAGGAGTTCAAAAATCATCACATGATATGCATTTTCTTGAATTCCGACCTGACGTCGACTTCTGGGACACCCTGTATAACAGACATCCTCTTCAATTGTCCTGGAAAAAGATTCAGAAACTTATACTGAATCAACTTTGGGTTTTCACTCAAGTATTATATTATATTACCATGAATTCATACAAATATGCCAGAGCCTATGTATTGAATTTTTTTTGAAAATTTTGATTTTCCTGAGAACTTGAAAGAATTGTTCAAAAAAATTGTCTCGAAAACAGTATCAGATAGGAAAATAGAACAAAGATTCTTTTTTATGCTGAAAAGCTGAAAATTAATTGAATTGTGAGGTCAACATATGTTGAATTTACCATGAATAATCTATATGTTTGAAATACAATTTCCTTATTTCAGGAAGCTACATCAAACTCAAAGACAAAAAATGGGCAGTTGCTGCCGAGGGTTATATCGGAGCTGGTCTTTTGAATTCCTTCATTTGTGATAATAAAAATGATAATCAACTTCTACTTCAGATTTTCCAGAATGCTGGTTTGAATCGATATCCGACTGTGATAACTTCTAAATTTTTCCACAAGGTACTTTGGATCCTTTCGAAATTTTTTCACCTGATTCAATTTCTCCGAATATCATTCAAATTGTTTTTTGCTTAGGTTCACGATGTATCTAGGAATCTTGTGCAAGCTCCTTCCGATTGTGTGAGCTTATTTGATATTTTAGAAATAGAAGATCCGGTAGTAACGAATTGTATCATCGATCAAATAGGCGTTGAAGGTGATATGGTATAGTTTTTTTCACGTGCAAATAGTAAAACCATTTTTTTAGGAATTCTACTTATTCCCAATGATGAACGTGCCATGGAGCTTCTTTCAAACCGAGTGAATGTTCCCAGTAAATGCGTACAAGGTGTCACAATTAAAGGAGATAAATATTTTCCCGATCCAAACTACAAAACTTATTGCTCAGATTATCATCAAGCGCAATATTTACAAACGGATACCAGTGAAATTATAAGGTAATAAAAAAAATTATTGAAATTATTTCATTGTAACTAATATCGACCGAACTTGCTGATATCTGAGTTTTTTTTATTTTCAGGAATTTGAAGCAGAAAATTCAAAGCTTAAAAAACCAGAAACAGGGCATTTCCAATCAGTACAAACAAATAAGGAATGAAATGAACATTCAAATTGAAAAACAAAATGAATTAGAAACGAAAATAAAGAGACTCACAGAAAACAGATGGCAAGTTCGAAGTCAGCTTGATTCTCTTCGATGTGCACCTGAACCTGAAGCCGCAAATATTGATGTTTTGGTAGATTTGAAGGAATTCCGTTGAAAACATTATTAATTTCGATTACTTTTTAGGAAAACGAATTGAAGGAAATTAAAGTAGTTCTGAATGAGAAAACTGCCCTCTTAGAACAGATAGAAAATGATTTACAAGAACTCAAAAAACCTATCGATGAAACAGAAATTCGAATAACAAAGTTTAAACAAAGCGTGCAAAAGCTTGAGGAAAGACTTCCACCTCTGCAGGTAAATGGTAGCTTTTTTTTGCGGGTAGAATGAAGGTTTTTATTTGTTAGCATCAATTACGTTTTTTCAGGAACAAACAAGAGAGAAAAATATAAGGATTCGGGAACTGTCTACACATGATGAATTTGATAATAGGAAAATAAGAGAATGGGAAGAACGTTTGAGAGAACACAGCGTAATGGTGGTAACTAAACAAGCTAGTGTCCAGAATAAAACAGAAACCGCAGAAAAAATAGGTCCTAGACCTCGTGACATAAGGTAAAACCTATTTTAGTCAATTTGAAAGCTCCTTGAACAACGTTCTACTTCTCTGAAGAATTTTTGAAGACACACTGTAATTTTTTTAGGAATGTACAAGATATAATGGAAAAATTGAGTAATCTCGAAAGATCCATCAGAAAGATACAAAAATCTGCAGACAGTGCAGAAACTGTTATAGAACAATATAGAAATGTTCGGGAAAAATTTACTAAAGCCACTGACATTCTGCAAAAACTTAATGAGAATGTAAATGAACTTAAGACAGCTGCCAAAATGAGGAAGAAGCACTACAAGGCTACAGAGACTTATTTCATTAGTTACATTAAACATTCCTTCAAAAAATTCCTGGAATATAGAAAATTCCAGGTGAATAGAAACTCTTTATTCGAATTTATAAAGGTGGAAGTAGAGGGTGCGGGAATTTTCTCGTGGGATAATAATAGTAACTTCCTTGAATGGTGCCTGAAATTTCGCAATAATATTCCTCTTTTTTTCGTCTGATTTGCAGGGATCTTTGGATATCGATATAGAAAAGAAGAAGCTGGAACTTATTGTCAATCCTCAACAAGGAACACAGGGTGTGACAACAACTACAAATTTATCAGGTGGTGAAAAATCTTTTTCAACAGTGGCCTTCTTATATTCCTTATGGCAATGTATGGAATTTCCGTTTTATTTTCTGGATGAGTTCGATGTGTATATGGTGAGCCTAAATTTCATTCAATATTTTCGAGTGTACGAATCATAAAAGGTGAATTTTTGTAGGATAAACTTAATAGAACCAAAGTTTTTGACATCTTATTACATCACGCTGGTATGAAACCGCAGTTGCAGTTCGTATTTTTGACTCCACAGGATATTTCTTTCTTGAATAAGGAAGTAACGATTCTAAGGTGTGTTTTATTTTTAACTATCATAAATATGTTTTAATCGTATTATATTTTAGGCTGGAAGCTCCAAAGAGGAACGATTGTTGAATGATACGAAAATTTTTCGTCCAGTTACTCATTATTTTTTGTTGATATATACCATATTCTGCTGTTGAAATATATTTCCATTTCAATTGGAATAATGTTGATGAAAATTTTATATATTTTTGTATTATTACTTATGAGAGTACAAATGTTTACAGATTATTAAATAATTTTAATTCCCTTCCAATGTATGTACTGGACTTTCCCTTTCAGAATAAAATCATCATAAAAAGCACTGCCGTGATTTTAGGAGCTTTTGACCGCTCGTTCATCCAGCTTGTAGATAGATCCGCATTTTCCAGTTTTAGAAACCAATTGAAGAACATTTTTACAGACTTTATTGCCCTCATAAAGTAATACCATTGAGTATAAAACTACTAGAGATACAACGCAGTTCTATGATTTGAAGCCGAAATTATTAACTGTATAGTGGCGGTACATAGTAGTTGAGAAAGAAACTACAACCTGCCGAAAGGGGTCGGTCCATTTTGGATGCTATTTATTAACAGCAATCTGTAAGAATATTTACTACCCTCTGATACTCACAAGCAGAGTCGGATTTGTCCAAATGATTAAGCTTCGTTACTTTGATGGCGAGAATGGAAATTATTATTATTTCAATATATAGGGAAGAATCACGGAGTGGGCGACATCTATTTTTAATCGTTTGAAATACCCGAGAGGTGAACAACACACTAACGTGTGTGTGTTTATATGGGAATAGTGTGAAATATTTGTATGATCAACATGCATCTAAAAAATTTTTACTTCACTCACATCTTGTAAATAATGTCAATAAATAATATAAATAGTATATTATTTCACGAGGAGGAAAAGTCACTTCTCCTCCGAATGGAGGTTATGTTATTTTTTTTTTCAAACGCTTTGAAATTCATTAAAATCTGGAGATTAGATTTATATTTACGATCGTTATAATTGTTTGAAAGTTTGCCTAGTTACGGTTGTCTCGCAAAATTAATTTTGATAGTTAATTACATTTTTCCCTACGGCGTACGGAAATGTAATTCATCGTTGACATAGCGACACTTTTCCCTACGGCGGAGGAGAAGTAGAACTTTTCGATGATCCTGTCAGTCGAAATATGACGTTGTTTCTGTACGTTTGAAAAAAAAATGTTTTTTTTTCAAATTGATCACTCAATTATAACGATCGTGAATATAAATCTAATCTCCAGATTTTGATGAATTTCAGAGCGTTTGAAAAAAAAAATAACATATTATACGGAGGAGAAGTGACTTTTTATGGCTCGCTTTCAATTACCCGCCGAACGGAGTGAAGAAGCTCGCCATGAAAAGTGACACTTTTCCTCCTTATGAAATAATGTACGATTTTCATTAGATATAATCACAGATTAGGTGCTAATTATAATTGGAACAAATGTATCATGAATGTTTCCCCTTGTAAATAGCCATGTATATATAGTTTTAGAAAAAGTAATAATAAAAACGCAGCTATGCAAATATGTATGTGTTTTTTTTTGATTTGTATGATTTTAAGTCATTTATGTATAGAAAGTGATATATTCAGATGATAATTTACGGACAATTGTTTCAAACAAACTGTATACGAGTTGAAAATGTAGCGGATTGTAAGAGGTAATGTCGGAATAAGATCACAATAGTTCTGAAATTTCTTTGCATAAATTCCCGTTGAATCCCAAGGCTTTAAAAAATGGCAGACAATATTGAAGATTGGGAAACGTATCTCAAAGAATATGTTAATTTGCAGCAAGCACTTCCTGAAAGATGATTTTTTTTTATCGTAATTTCAATAATTTTCTATCATAAAGTGGTCATTTGCTATCACATTTACGTTCACCCAAATAATCAAAAATGTCACAAATGTTCACAGGCATTATTATTAATTCCGCAATCTTATAAAAAATATTCGATTTACTTATGACAGACAGAAATGACAGAATAATTTTGACCCCCTTTCGGCCCGACATCTTGTGATTTTCAGCACCATCTAGCGGTTCCTGATTTTTCCCTATAGTGCGGGTGGCAACCCTACATACACTTTTGATTTGCCGAAACGTCAACTTCAATAACGTCATTCTAATTTTCAAAATAGTAATATAGGTTATATTTAATTTTTTAATAATATACATTATACAATGAAAAAAAAATGTATTTTCCTATAGGATGGCCAAAAGTCTTGAGAATACCTGAAGTAAGTCAATTGAATCTTCAACAAATAAGTTGCAACAGAGATAGGGTTTTGTTTTCGATATTAACTGGAGATAGTTTAGGTATATGGTTTTGTAAGGTGAGTTTGATTAAACTAGTATTTCAAAGGTCTTTCTACGAATCGAATTATAGCCATGTGTGCCAATTGTGTTTCATCAAAGAACTTCCAAATCTTTGGAAAAATTTGGGACAAATGTTTTAGCAGAATGGAAACCAGACTCAAGTATGATAGTTGTAGTGGTAAGCATTTGTTCGATTAAAGTGGAACATACTTTTATTCATATTTCGGTTGCAGACTTCAGAAGGACATCTGCTATTTTACAAAATTGGAGTGCTTTCTGATCAAAAAGGACTTTATATGCAAACTGATTCTCCTCAAGCAAATTTACGAAGAGATACTGCTGAGCTATTTATTAAAGAAGTGATACCTTCACTTTTTCTAGAATTGGTGAGGTTTCTAACTGTATCAGACAATAAATTTCTATTCATAAAGTTTCATTTTGTAGTGCAATGAAGTTTTTGTTTGGGATGGCAAAATTACTGGGATCGTTTGCATAACCATGACTGAATTTATGATTTCTACATCCGAGGGTCATGTACTGAGGTATAGATGGGATGGAACACAGTTTAGAGACTACAATTTAGATTTACGTAGAATTCCATTTTGTATCAATCAACAAGTATCAAAGGGTAAATGGAGAATAATTATATTTTCGATTATAAATTAGACTTTTTGATTTTCAGCAATACCTATTGTTGAGGAAAATACCTATATTATAGATATTGATTACTCTCCTCTTGTTGGAGGATTTTCAATTGTTTTGAATGATGGTAGAGCAGCTTTTTTAACTGCTTCTTCTTTAAAATTTGATCCAAATGTAAGTATCGCGAAGACTAGGTGATTTTTAGTTTGAATGGGATATACTTTTTTGTCCTATGTAGAGCCTGGATTATGGACTCTTTAGGGAACGATTTCAGGGATTTTGCTGATTATTTTACATTTATTTAAAAATTCAATGGGAAAAAACCATATTTGCATTTCATTAACCCACTAATTTCCAGCAAGTTCAAGGAATTTGGGCTCAAGGTATAGAAGATGCAACTTGTACAAGAATAAATCATAAATATAGACTGATTACATTTGGGAGAGCTAAGTGAGTAATATTGTATGTTTCTTAGCATTAATCATGTCTTGAAGGAATTCTCAGTAGTATTTCTTCTTTCTCTTCAAGATTTTTTTTTAAATATTGAGTTGGTGTGGCTGATATTCGATGAAAATCAATAATTTTCTCAGTATTCACTGATCAACTAGCCTACGATTTTCACTCCTTGAGAGTTTCACAAAACCACAGACTAAATTTATTGTTGCACCTGCTTGGAATATACAGGGTGTTTCCAAATTAGACTTGAACCTTGGAGGACGTGTTGGTATGACTCATTTGCTGTGTTTGAGCCATATTTATTGATAACCAAAAATCAACAGTTTACGAGTTATTTGAGTTCTTGTGATTTTCAAAATATTTTTCTCCTCCCCTCAATTTTTTCTACGTTGACCAAATTTGATTATAATTTTGGATTATTGTCATCAGAAGAGGATGATTTGTATGAAAAAGCAGCTATCCTGTATTAGATGTTGAAAAAGAATTAGTATGATTTGAAAGTTGGTATATGAAGAAAATGAAAATCAATTTCTAATACCAATTTGCCTGCAACTTTCGAATTCCACTATTTATGTACAAAAAAATTATTTTAAAAGGTTGCCAAATTCCTTCTTTATTCCCTAAAAGAGTTTTCGTTAGAATGCAGTCACCAGTTCTGTTTCAGCAGATTTTTTATAAACTACCTTTTGAATGTCCGGCATTAAAAATAATGAAATAGCGTTAATGTTTGGATGGGAGCAATAGCTAATCTCTAAATAGGTCCTTACTATCTACCTGATAACTTAAACAGAGAAAATTATGAAGAATTTCTGGAAACAAATATGGACAGTTTTTTGGACGAGGTTTCCTTGATTGACAGGCGTGAAATAGGTAGGGGAGGAGCTCTTCGAAGCCAGCAAGAAGTCCGGATCTAACACCGTTAGATTTTCGTGTTTGGGGCAGTTCAAAAGAAATACTATATAAAAGGGAAATATGTACATACAAGTGCACAACTTGTGGAGAGAAAAGACAGAGCAGCGAGAAGATTGAGAGTAAATTTCAGGACTGAAGAAATTAGAAAGAGGGCACGTGCAAACATAATTTATGAATAAATTTTCCAATGAAATTTTGAGTTTAATTGTAATAAAAAAAATATTCAATTCGCTACTTTTCTTTTTTGGCTCATAAACCCTTTCAAATCAACATCTGCTGAAACAAAACTAGTGTCTGCATTCTCACAAAAACTTTTTTAGGAAATAGAGGAGGAATTTGGCAAGTTTTTAAAATAATTTTGTCATACATAAATTGTGGAGTTCGAAAGTTGCAGGCAAATTGATATTAGAAATTGATTTTTATTTTCTTCATATACCAACTTTCAAATCATACTAATTCTTTTTCAACGCCTATTACAGCGTAGTTTAGCTTTTTTCATATATATCATATCCTTTTCTGATGAAAATGATCCAAAATTATAATCAAACTTGGTCAACGTAGAAAAAATCGTCGAAAAAGGAAGTAAGGTGAGGAATTTTTGGAAAAACACAAGAACTCAAATATCCCAGAAACTGTTGATTTTCGGTTATCAATAAATATGGCTCAAACGACAGCAAATGAGTGATAGTAACACCTCCTCCGAGTTTCACATCTAATTTGGGATGGGAACACCTGTATACCTTAAAGGGTAATCCCCTAATCCCTGTATTATAAGTTTCTCGTTAAAATGTCATTACGGTTAAACAAGTTAAAAAAAGGAGAACTGTTCAACTCTATGTGGTCGTTAAATGAATTGGGTGGACCTTTTTGTTTATTAATTTCCATGCTTCCCAAAAGATTGAGTTTTATACTTTTACTTTCAATATGCAAAATTTCGAAATCATGGATGAAGAAATGCGTGTCTTGGTTTATTATAAATCTCCTAAGATGATTATAGAACACAAGTTTAATGTTCTAGTTCCGAATGCATAGTATACCATGTAGATGAAAGTACTGGTGGCTTAGAAATATCTCATAACTGCCAATTGAGCACTAAAGACTATCCAGGTTACCCTGGTGAAATAAATAATATGCTCTGGACACCAGATAGCTGTGCCCTTGTGGCCTCATGGACTAAAGGCGGTATAGTTATATGGTCGACGTTTGGTGCTCTTCTTATGTGCTCCCTTGGTTGGGATTATGGACTTAATGTTGATGTACAAAAATCAAATCCATTACAAATATTGTCAATGGTAAGATTTCAACTTTTGGAATTGTTGGTTCTCAAGAAACAAATTGTACAAGTTTTTTTTCAACAGGAATTTGCTGCAGAAGGTTACCAGCTGTGGTTTATCCAGAAAAAGCCATTAGATAATTCCAAAGAAGATGGTTTAGATACACAGGATAACTTTGACACTTGTTTACTTCAAATGGATTTCGTTAAGAGTGCTCTTGCAGCAAATCCTTGTATGGTAATATGATGAAACATTAATTATGTTCTGGAATTGGTCTGGGCAAATGTGATTCGGTTTCAAAAAGGACGAACATTTGGCCAATCCAATCCAAAACTGTTGTGAATTTCCTTTTTTGATATTATGAAATACCTAAATGTTCGTCTTAAAGTTTCCCTGTTGGCTTAAAAATTGACGGTTAAAACTTAAGCAAGAGTGCAAATGGCTGTTTCTATTTTGCTGGTGTTTCGCGTTATTTGCACTAGAAACTTATCATTTTTTAGAGTCATCAGAGTCATCTATATCTTCAAGGTGAAGACAAGTTATATGTCAATTCAGTGGATACATTGTTGAAAATTTTTTCTGAAAAAACAAATAAAGATGAAGGTTTTCTCGGAGAATATGAATCTTTAGCAGAGGGCAGACAATGGTTAATCATAACTGTTCCCTCGGCCTATTCTGGAACAAATTGGCCGATACGAGTAAGTATCAGTTGAAATATGAAATGAAATATTATTAATTAACTTTTCTAAGGCATTTTAGTTTGATAATTTAATTTTTTTAGTATTCGGCTATCGATGCTAATGGCTCCAACATTGCTATAGCTGGAAGAACGGGTGTTGCTCACTATTCATTGCAAACGAGAAAATGGAAACTTTTCGGCAACGAAACTCAGGAGAAGGATTTTGTGGTTACTGGCGGGTTATTGTGGTGGAGAGATTACTTGGTAATGGGATGTTACAGCATAATTGAAAATTCGGATCAGCTCAGGTTTTATCCTAGAGATACAAAGTTAGACAACAAATTCGCGAAAATTTTAGATGTGCCATCGTCTGTTCTCCTCATCAATATACTGCAGGATAACATGATCACTTTTGGCACAGATAACCAAGTTTGCATTTGGCTGTTGAAACAGCATGATACAGGTATTTATCTGAAATAGTTTGAGAAAAAAAATATCATCTCTGTTTTGCTGTGTATTTTTTAAGCTGGGAAAGTTGAGGTATCAA
The DNA here is from genome assembly GCA_963966015.1 of Aphidecta obliterata. Taxonomy (NCBI): domain Eukaryota; kingdom Metazoa; phylum Arthropoda; class Insecta; order Coleoptera; family Coccinellidae; genus Aphidecta; species Aphidecta obliterata. The sequence continues at coordinate 11,888,642 of OZ014427.1, forward strand.
GAGTGCAACTTATTGATATTTCATCTCTTGCCCCACATTCCGCATGCATTGCTTCGATCACATTGACGTCTCTAAGAACTGAAATTGGACGTGGGCAACAACAGTATGCCGAAAGTATGGTAGTTAATGTGAGCGGTAGACTTTTTCTAGTACAGCGGGAGATTTGCAGTGAAAATCGATACACTTGTTCTATGCCCACCGTTCTTGCGAGTTGTGTAGAAAATGTGTGGGTTCCTGCAAGAATGCAGCAAGATAAGGTAATTTCCAATATTGTTCTATTGATCCATCAAATGTTCTGCATTTTTGGTGTTGAATTGTTCATATTTTTCTTTTCTTTGTTTGGATTAGGTCCACTTGACTGAAGCACTTTGGTTATTTTGCGGTTCACATGGTATGAGGGTATGGTTACCACTTTATCCCAGAGATAAAGATAAAGGTCATACGTTCATGTCTAAAAGAATTATGTTACCCTTCCATTTGAAAATATACCCATTAGGTAAATTGAAGTCGAATTAAGCCAATGTGTTCCAAAATACTCAAAGTTCTTTTTACAGCAATATTGTTCGAAGATGCAATAATTCTCGGAGTAGAAAATGACACCGTCCTATATTTGTCTGATGCCACTACTCCGTTCTCCTTACCCTTCAGTGTCCTCGAAAGAACTGTGAGTTGAATGTTTTTATTGTTATTTTCAAATATGTGGCAATGTTTTTTTCTTAGAGCCAGGTTTATCTTCATCAAATACTGAGGCAGTTGATAAGGAGGAATTTGGGATACCATGCTTGGGAAATAGCAAGAAGTTGTATGAGTTTGCCCTATTTCCCACATTCTTTGGAACTTTTATTGCATGAGGTATGTTTAAATTGACGATAAACCAAAACAAAACATTGGGTTCATCATTTGTATGGAATTTTTGTTGGAGATGTTAATCCCAACAGATTTGAGGTAGAAAATATAGAGAATTCAATGAATTTGTTTGCACCACTTCTTCTACTGGGTAGATTATCTTTAAGTCTAACCTAAATCGTCTATTTGGTTTTGACGGCCACTATTTATAGGCTGAGTTTCACAAACAAATTTTTAAGCGGGAAAATATACGGCTTAACTCAATTTGAGTGTTACACGAAGGATGATCGAAATTTTCCCAACTTTAAAACATTTGTTATTTGTTGAAAATCATTCATTTCTCTCTCATCCGGTTCTTCCTCCTTTACTGATCATGTCCCCCTATGAGTGTTATAATTTTGACATTTCGTCAGACAGTAGATCTAACGTATCACATCTATCATATTTGGCAGACGTTGCCAGATAAGAATTACCCACCAGTCGAACTGGTGCAAACGAAAATATACACTTTAGCTTGAGGAAAAATTGGGAAAGGTGTAGAATATGGTCACTTCTTGTATTTTGATGAAAACCAGGAGTTAAAAAATGCTATGAAATAAATAAAAAAAAATTTCAGGTATTAGAGGAAGAAGCCACAAGTAAGGAGCCCATTCCAGATGCTCAGTTACCTAGCGTTATTGAATTTATTATGGAGTTTCCAGTCTATTTGCAAACCGTAGTTCAGTGCGCAAGAAAAACTGAAATTGCGCTCTGGCCTTACTTATTCTCTGCTGCAGGGAAACCAAAAGATCTGTTTCAAGAGTGCATGTCCAAGGGAGAATTGGACACTGCTGCGTCTTATCTCATTATTCTGCAGGTGAAAACTTTTCTCTAATTATTTGAACATTCCGAAAATCAATTCTTTCAATTTTCACTAAATTATTGAACAGTTGTCAGAGGATTTTCGACATCAGTTGGGGAGTATTTTTGTTGCGTATCAATGAAATGCAGGACTTCAAGATATTTTGATGATTTCAGAATCTAGAGACCTCTTCAGTAAGTCGGCAATACGCAACCTTGCTTTTGAACACAGCTTTAGATAAGTCGAAATGGGAAATAGCCAAAGATTTAGTTCGATTCCTGAGAGCGATTGGTTTGTGTGTTTGGACAATTTGTTGCCATTGATAACAACGTTGATTTTCCAGATCCGAATGATGTAGAATCTCCAAGGAATTCGTTCATTTTACCTGCCAAGTTAGGTTTGCCACCGCAAACACCCCCAGTGTCTGCTAATGCCGAGGATATTTCTTTAGTTTTGGGAAACGTACAAGGCCCCAGAGTGCGTAGTTTCAGTACAACAGTATCTCCTAAATTGTCCAGTAATAATATGTCTAATGTGAATTCTATATCTGATACTCTACCAGGAGCGAGAAAGAAATCATTTCCGAGTTCTGGAGAAGTAAAAAGTGAAATAAGGTAGTTAGATCTTTAAACCTAAAAAATATCGATGGAAATAATAATAATTTTTATGTGAACTTGCGGATTTGCTTGTGATTTATCTGAAAAACAAGGTTTGTTTTGCAGGGTTCCGGGAAGTTCTACAGCAGAAGAATTCTTCATTGACGTTATACTTCAGAAACATGCAAGAAGGTTGCTTTCTAGTCAACATCTGATAGATTTAGGATATTTTGCCGCTCATTTAGATTTTCATTTAGTCACCTGGTTGGCTAAAGAACGTGATCGGGCAGCGAAAATTGACGACTTTGTTGCTGCTTTCAAGAAATTACATTACGATTTCGAATGGCCTTATCCAAATGTTATAATTGCTCCTAGTGATAATACTTCAGGTAAGCCGAACAATAACTGATTTAAAATTATTGATTCATTATATAATTTTCAGCTCCCCAGTCGCCATCAGATAGCGTGAACTCCAACATAGCAGACTATTTGAAAGCATTAAAATTAGACGTGGATCATTATTTGAATGTTTCTAGTAGAGTGGGAGATAGCGGTTATATGAGCTTTCAAGGACAACCCCATTCAGGACTAGCGGGGCAAATGAGCAAAAATGAAATTTCCAGTCAGACAATAGATACAGAAATTGAAGAAATCGATAATGTAGTAAGCGATCATGAAACTCAGGAAGAAGAGACTAATTGTGCCAAAAATCAAATCGGAAATCAGCAAGAAGACACTCCTCGCTCTCTATCGTTGCCTAAAAACGATCTGTTCAGTGCTACATTGAATTTGCGACAAAAGACTACAGAATTTCCTTCCTATTTTGCCGGATCTGTAACCAGTCTTGCTAGTTCTACTTTGGGGGACGATAAAGATTTGTCGGATTCCTTCAGTACTGAAAATTGGGAAATTCCGTCCTCTCAGATTCTAGAACATCTAGCCAAGTCAGGTGGGAGGGGTAACCATAAATCGGAGGTGCAGTTAAGGTTAGAAATGGCGGCCCATCAAAAACTTGATCTAGGGGTTATGGGAGATCAAGTTTTTGTTGGCCAGCCTGTTCAGAATTTTATATAAATACTTTTATCTGCAATATAAATGCCATCAGATAAAATTTTGTATGTAATACGAATTTGTTACATTCACGATTTGTACCATAATGATCGTCTTTATGATCCTTATGACATAAATAACTATTATTTCAATTTAATTTTTTACAGGTATTTGTTGCAATTGTTCTTAGAAGCAAGTTGTTTGGAGTGGTCCTTGTTGATATCTATATTGCTCAGAGATGCAATGGCAGTTGTTCGAACCGTCAATGCAGCAAAGTCCTCAGATCAATCAATTGAGTCGGTAACAAGACTCAGGCAGCATTTATTGTTGCTTCACTATTGGACAAACACTGAGTGGTAGGTTCAATATAAACGATTAAAATTCGAGGTTCATATGTTTGGAAAAATCTAAATTTTTCAGTTTGGCCTATCGCACTTTCATGCTAGCCATACAAAACCAAATTTCCGTCCTAACAAAAATGCTCTCAACGAAACAACAACAGCTGCAAATTGTGGAGTATCAGCAAGCCCTGACAGCTACCTTGAAGAAATCATCACCTCCATCCTCGAATAGATCTCGCCATAATAGTACAAATCAGGATAATATTAGCCATGGTTCTAAAAAGGAGAAGAAAGATGTTACTGTCGGTGCTAGTGAGAAAAAGCTCAACGAAATAATTGTTCAGAATTCTGTTGAAGAACTATTTGATGATACTCCGAATGAAAATAGTTCTAATGGTAGAGGTTGTAATATATCATAAATATTTTTTTCTTATTTATATTTTGTTGTACTCATATTCATATTTTATATCTTGTTTTTTGGTAGTAGGAATTGTAGGTTACAATTATTATTTTTCTTACCATTGTTGTAACATTTATAGGTACGAGGAAATGTAACATTTTGTTTCAAAGCAGTAGCAAACTGTAATTCAATGGAATTGCTAAGCAAATTTGCAGAACACAATTCAATAACTCTGGAGTCAAACGAAATCATCGAATTATTTTCATTGAAATACAACCTTCAAGAAATACTTTTGACGAAGAACCTTTCTCAACCTTGAATAGTGAGCAATGGTGGAACTCCAAAACAGTAGTAGATATAACCAGAAACTAGTCCTTGGGAGAATTTCACCTTTTCATTGAGTTGGGTGAGGTATAAAATGTGACCATTTTTGCAAAATTTCGAATTTCACTGGTTGAAATTCATTTGACATTTCTTGACCGGACATTTAAAGTTTTGTCAAATCCGCTGTCTATCAAAAAATTTCAACCAATCAAATTCGCTCATTAATAATTTTGACCAATTTCATTGGTTTGATGCCCAATCGTGAAATGGCAAATAAATTTTAACCAATGAAGGTCGTTTAAATTTTGAAAGGCTGAATACCAGTGGTTAAAATTTCTTTGACATTTTTTTATTGAACAATCAAAGTTTCGTGGGTTTTCTAGAGCTGTTTTGTTTTTTTCCAGATATTAAATACAATTATCACTTTCATTATGCCTCTTCTTGGGGTATAGACGGTAAATAAGAACTGCATTATTGTTGAATTTTTGCTCAAATGTTAAGAAAAAATTAATAAAATGAACTTGACACTATTCATTGCTCAGTAAAAATATTTCATATTGTGTAATTTGAAAAAAAAAAAAAATTCAGTGCAGTCAAGAGTGAACTGTTGAACCAGTAAGTTTTCAAAAAATGAGAGGTCTTCATTGCGGCAACGTTTGATGCAAATTAAAATAATTTTGGAATTGAACTTAATGATAATTATTACTTAATTGGATCAGTCACATGCATTTGTAAAATCTATTGAATTTAATATTATTAATTGTGTGAAACTCCATATTATCAACTCAATAGTAGCCAAGTTAAAAATCTTTCTTGATTTTTACTTGTGGAATGCATTTTTCGTCCATTATATTTCACATTTTGGTACTGCTCCATTTCGTTGAAACATTTAATACGCTAATAATCACGAGCATTATGGAATGTTTAATTCTAAAATTTGCATATAACTATAACTTCTACCTATCTCTTTAATAAATGTGATAGCAATCAATTTAATAATAAGGAAAGTTATTTTTTCATTCCAAGGGTACGCATTAGGTCTGAATCGAAATGTTCTCATCCGGGGGGTTCAGATAAAATATGGAGAAAACTGTGGGTAGGTTATTACCTCAGATCAATAAAAAACTATGTTTTTCATTGATTTATCGATAAATATATGGTTACTACCCTTTAGATAGAAGGAAAAAATTTGATCTTGCTAGAGTTTTCTTCGTTCTCTATCTAAACCATTATTTTTGTTTGTCTGATCTTGATATTTTGTTGATGTTTAGTTGTACCTTCCACTAGAAATTTTTTCTAATAAAACTCTTTTACTCATCGAATTTGTGTTTGTCTTGATTATTTATCTGTTATCGGTTTTTAAACCTGGTACATATTTGGTATTTCGTGTGGAACTGCTTGACGAAATTCCATATACAAATCGTACTCAACACGGATTCTAACTGCATGAAATTTAATTGAAAATAGAAAAATTAATTAGCTATTCCAGGAATTTCGAAGGCTAAAAAAACGGGGATTCTCCAACTAGAAGGAACAGAAATGCCAGATAGCAACTGATTTTTGTACATTTTCGTATAAATATATATATATATATTAGCCCGCGAAACGATCTCGGGTGCCGGACGAATATTTTTTTTTCTATTCTGATTCTTTACACTACCTTCTCAAAACGTTTACTGTGGACATTTCAGAAAGTGTTACATTGGAAAAAATTAACGAAAAATCATGTAATGACCAGTTTGAATTACATTTTTCGTAATCAAAAACAATTTCGAATCTGCAATATTTCAGCTTTCATACAAGGAAACCTCAATTTTGTATTGAAGGTAAGTTACTCCACATTGTCATCGGGTTGGTTATTTCGTAAGAACTAGCACATATATGCCTTGTATGTGGTTGTGGCTCCATTTCAAATGATGATCAAGTTCAGTGAATAACCGCGGAAAAACATTTAAGTTTCGCTCATCGCTATTCAATACATTTTGAGAAACAGAAACAGTTTTGGGTGAATTAATTGTTATGAAGAAAGTGTGTTCATTGTTATTTTTATTATTTTCAATCGAAAGTATTCAAAGTCGAATTACAGGTGAGAAATGTAAAAAAAACGCATTTTTTTTAGTTTCCAAATGGCTAAACAACACATATTATAATTCCGAAAATCAGGAATTATGTGGTGATATCTCTTGGAAGCAACAGCACAAATTTTTGCTAGTTGTCCATTTCAACTATGTGTCTAATTATTAAAATCGTATACCTAGTTCTTGAATGGGAACTAGATAAATTTTATTTCATATCGTTGAAATATTTGACAGTGAAGGTTTATTTCTATATTGGTTGAAAAAAATATAACATGAATAGAAGCTACAGGATGAATGCAGAAAAAATACATTTTTAGTTGAAAAATTCTATAACAGGGACACTGACTTGACGCATTGGTCAATTTTTTGTAAATGTTAGCGGAGCGATTATAACTCCTTGAGTAAGGCGATAGAATCGTGAATCTTTCCATACTTTTTTTGCTTTCTGATCACCACATTTCACTTTTGTTAGTTATAGTGATTCAGGCAAGTTGTTAGAACACGCAGGCTTAGACCTAAGTGTAAAAAGTTCTTTTCATGGTTAATTCAACTTCAAATATATTCAAGATTCCAACCACAAGTATAAAGTGCTTATATGGTATAAAATGTGTATAAAAAAAAACTGAAGAAACAATTCAATGTTATCCTCTTCAAGGCGAAACAACATCCAAGCCAAAATGCTTGTCGTCGGCACTTTTCGAGGAATTTGACCAAAAAAACAAAAAAAATCCAATCCATCAATATGAGATGCAAATAGAGGTGTGGACAATAGAAAAAAAATTAAACCAAACAGAAATCATGTATGTCGCGTCGCGACAAGGGACAGGAGTGCAAAAAAAATCAAAAATCCAATTCACAAATTAAATTGAACATGATCCATTCGAGTGATACTTGAAAACATAATATATTTGTGCTCGCCCCAGGAGGTGAAACACTATCGAGAGATCTTTTATTCAGAATTATCTGTACTTGCGAATCTAGTCAGCTAAAGTATAGAAAAAGTGTTCGAGAAGATTTCAGAAAAAAATATCCATTTTTTACTTCACCGCAATTTCGTAACATCATAAGTTTAACTGACGATCCTTTTTCCGAGAATGAGAATGTTTATTAAATATTTGGTCACTCATAACAGATAAATGTTTGGGTGCCGAAAAAACCTGAAATATGAGAAATAATTGCCATCAATTATGGAAAATCCAAGAAGAATATTATTCAATTCTCCACTGTGACCTAAAATGCGAGCTGCATTAATACAGGTTTTCTGCATTTGGAACAAAAACAATTGCATCGAGTGCAATGTCTCATTCAAGATCGTTACGTTTGAGATAAGATCGTTCTAAAAATTGGTGCATATGAAGATAAATGGTGGCTAGTGAGAGCCACCTGCATTTAAATTGAATTAAAGTAGAATTTAAGAGAAAGTAATTTTCTGATTGAGTAACGTTATTTTTTCGTCTTTTTGTTTCGAAGAAGTTTTATAACGTAATACAAAAATACTCGTGCTCTACTCTGCATTATATGATATCGAATGCTCCCAAAAAACGAAAAATAAGTTTTCCATAAATTTAAGCATGTTTTATTGAAAAGGATTATTGTTGGAAATAATCAATCAAAAATTACGAAAAGCACTGCCGTAAAGTCAGGAGCTTTTGAGCGCTCGTACATCCACCTTGTAGGTAGATTCGCATTTTCCAGTTTTATAAATCAATTGAAGGAATTTTCGACAGCTGTCAAAAAATTCTGAAACTTAGGCGAAACTCCAGACTTCATGTCAGTGCTTCAGCTGACCAATTTTTTTTCGATTATTCGCTAGAATTTTCTACGGTTTCTATGGTCTTGGTAATGCGATCTGAACAAAATTTCGCACGTAGTTTGAATACATATTATGCCTCAGCTAGGTGCAAAATCCAATCCAATAGGTAGTTTCGAAACTATCAGGAAAAAAATATGAAATATGAACGGCCATATTTGCGGAACCCCTAGTCTAATTCTGCTCATTGATGAACGTGACCGCGATATTCGCGATCCAAACCCATCCTGAAAATTTCAAGTTCCTAGGCCTTTCCCTTCGGAAGTTAAAATTTTCTATGGTTTCTATGGTTCTGGTCATGCGATCTGGACAAAATATGGCTTTAATATATCATTCTCGATTAAAATACAGAATTTAATCGCGATCGAATCCGTAGTTTCGAAATTATCGTGAAAACAAAATTTCAAACGACCGTATTTACGGAACCCCTAGTATGATTCTGACATTGATGAACGTGAACGCGACATTTCAGATCCACACCTATCCTGAAAATTTCAAGTCCCTAGGCCTTTCCGTTCGAAAGTTATGATTTTCTATGGTTTCTATGGTTCTGGTCATGTGATCTGGAGAAATATAGCTTGAATATATCATTCTCCATTAGTATACAAAATTTCGTCACGATCGAATCTGTAGTTTTGAAATTATCAAGAAAACTAAATTTCAAACGAACATATTTACGGAGCCCCTAGTATAATTTTGTTCATAGATGAACGTGATCACGACATTCGAGATCCACACCTATCCTGGAAATTTCAAGTCTCTAGGCGCTTCCGTTCAAAAGTTACAATTTTCTATGGTTTTTATAGTTCTGGTCATGCGATCTGGACAAAATTTCACATGTAGCTTGAACACCTCATTCTCCATTCGAGTGCAAAATTTCATCTTGATCAAATCTGTAGTTTTCAAGTTATCAGGGGAACAAAACTTTGAACGCCCATATTTACGGAACCCCTGGTGGAATTCGGCCCACTAACGAACTTAACCGAGGCATTCGGGAACTGAACCCACACTGAAAATTTCAAGTCTCTAGGTTGTTCCGTTCGAGAGTTATCGTGCTTACGGACGGACAGACTCGAATTTTCCGACGGATTCGTCATCAGTGAGTCGAACATAGTCGATTGAGACCATTTTCGGCTCCAAATTCGAAAAATACAGACATCGTGACGAAATGATATAGCCCTCGTGTAAGTTGTACGAGCGCTCAAAAAGGGAAAAGGAAATTTTATTTTCATCAATGAATTTCTGTAAATAAACTGACGGATATCAATAGTTTTATTTCAAATCAATTTTTTTTTCGGCAACCGGGAAGTACTCACTTCCCAGACGCTTTTCCTTTGAGAAAGTAACATTTCCCGGCCTAGTCCGGAAAGTAAGTACCTACTTTCCGGACTAGGCCGGAAAGTACGTTTCCTGTAGCAACGAAATTACGACTGGCACCTATTACGTTGTTATCATTGGCTATATGAAAATCTTGATGGGTCTGATTTCGATAAATACAATTGATCATTACCATAGCAACGAAATACCAACATGAAATTAGTTGGCATTTTGATTTTTGAAAGTTTGGAGTGTTTTTGGTCGCATTTATCGCAATGAAGAAATGTGTCTCATTGATTTGTTTTTCTACACGGTTGCCGAAAAAATATTGTACGCAACACGTCCAAAAACAGTTTTTTTGGACTCGCTAACGCTCGTCCTAGAATTTTGTCTACTCGTCCAAAAAAACAGTGTTTTCCGGACTTGTTACGTAAATTACTATTTTTATTAGTTGCATCAAAGTTCGTAAAATCTATCAGCTATCTATAATGTTTCTTTGAATAATACACTGAGTTTTATACCTATAGTATTTATTTACAGACTTAATTAATAATAAAGGTGTGAAAGAGGGTTAGGTTTATGTGTTGTTCACTGACATCGATTTTGACATAGAACAATATTGAGAACCATCAAGATGTTGTTTTTCTCAAACATTACATTTCCTCCATCCTAAACTGAACACTTTTTTTTTTTATAGTTTATATAATATACTGTTGAAGGCAATTGTACATCGAGTTTTTATAAATATAAAATTTAGTTTAGGGTATAGAAATTGAGCTGTGGATACTGGATTCCACTGGTAAAACATTTTCACAAATAAAAATTTAATACATTAACAGGAAATGCCTTCAAAATTTCACCAATAATTAGTAGATAAAAGTCCCTTTGGCACACTAAATTTATTACCATTTGCCTTGAATTCTTGAATCAAACAATCTAATCGAGTAACAGGCCCACCACTGTCAATTTTTTTCATTCTGGGAAAATAATCTTCGATGAAATATTTCATTACTTTTGTAAACTGCTTTTGGTATACATTTTGCATTTGAAAACCAACTGTTTCAAGAAATGCATGGACCATGGTAGCTGTGATATCTAATCTTGGTTTTAATTTCAAAACGGAAACAAACCAAGACCAAGCATGGCTAATAGAGTATGGATGTCTGTTTTGAGTCTTTTTAGGGGAAGATAGTAAAATGGCAAAATAAAGTCTCATCGTTCCCGTCATTCGTTTCAAGAATTTATCTTGGTCCTCTACCTTACCATCGCTGTATTTATATCCTTGACTCTCATAATAATCCTGATCTGTTTGATCAATGACCCTCGGGACATAAAAAGGTAGTAAATAGGCACATTCCTTGAAAAAATATGCTAGTAAAATTCTACCAAAATCAGGATTCTCGTTCCATATTGAAATGATGATAGTTGCGAATGGAAATGCAGATTCTGGATTTCCAGAAACCATTAGATCACCTTGTAATACAAATTTTTTTGCTAATAAATCTGTACAATATTGTGTACCCTTCGGATGTTTTGAGGCTGTAATTTGAAGATCGCCTATAATAACATTTTTTCCACTCAGAAGGTTAGATAGTTTTACATATTTATCATGAAGATGTTCAGAATTTGCAGCTGAAATAGTATTCACAGACAAATTAACAGCTTTTTTACAATCAAATCGGAATTGCTTGAAGTCCTCACGGTATGATAACTCTTTAAAGGAATCAACATATTTGTGATAAAAGTTCATTACTGAAGTGTATACTTCCAACTGTGATTCACCAATATATTCATCAAGTGGAGAATCAGGGGACTCATCAGGTTTATTTATGACCGTTATCTCAGTAGTATCGATTCCAAGATTAGATGAAATACCATTCTTGGTATTTATCTCGATTTGTTGTTCTATTTTTTCTGCATAATTTTTTATTATCTGATTGATTTTCAACTCCAATTCATTCATTCTGTTGAGAACCATTTCAATCATATCTTTTTCTTCTTCGGAAATATTTTTCTTGCATCTCCCCATCAAGGCTGACATTAGATCATTTAATTCTTTGCAGTGTTTCCAGCTATCAGACAATTCTAATTTCAACTCGTCATCTTGAGAATTTTTGATTTTCATCATTATTTCCTGAAATACTGACTGAAACTTACGCTGATTGTCCAAGCATTGGTTAAATATTTCAGTCTCTTTTTTTTTCGCTTCTAGTGCTGCGGCTACCTTTTTTCTTTCTTCCTCTAGTCTTTGTTGATATTGATTTATTCTCTTCTGTTCATTGATTTTTTCCTCATCATATTTTTTCAGAGCAAACATTAGTTCTTTCTCATAAAGTAGGATTTTCTCTTCATTTTTTTGCTGTTGGAGTATCCAACTCTGTTTTCTAATCATATTTTGTTGAGCAGAAAACAATTCAAATTTTTTGGAATGATTCTGAATGGCTTCTTGTACTTTTTGTTGCCTCAAAATTTCATACTCTTTGAGAACTTGGCGATAAGGTAACAATAGTACAGTTTCATTACTCTCAGGAACCTCGGAATTAATAATAGCAGTATTACATTCTGATTGATTCAAAATTGAAGCTTCTTCAACCTGCCTGATATCTGCAAGGGAAGCAAGTTCATTTCCAATAAAAGAGGAATTAGGTCCTATAGTCACATTTTGTATCTGGTTTTTTATTAAATCTACTTTTGTGAAAGCAGATATTTTCAAATCTTCTAGATATGGTAAAACCTCGTCCCTTTTTCTGTCAGAATCCATATTATAAAATATTATAGTTTTCGGTTTCAGTTCTTCGAATCATTTGCTCATCATTTTTTCAACAATTGAATTATATTCGAGAAAATTCACCTTTTTGAACTACATTTTGAAACTACGCAAAACTCATTTAACATTAGATCACTGTCATAGATTATTTACTTCACTATTGCTCACTATTTTATCTGTAGTTTTTCTTGCGTTTACCAATTTGCTTCCTCGTCACCGATATAATGTTTCTTTGAATAATACACTGAATTTCATATAGTATTTATTTACACTTTACAGACTCAATTAATAATATTACACGAGAGAATCAGCTGTGAGAGAGGCTTAGGTTTTTGTGACATCGATTTTGACATAGAACAATATTGAGAACCATCAAGATGTTGTTTTTCTCAAACATTACACTATCTATTATATTTTTGACCATAGAGTATTGAGTAACAGGAGGGAGCACAGGGCTAGAATAAGTGGGTCCGGAATAGAAGCTCAATATGGCCGACTTTGAACAGTGGCGTAGGCTAGCTTGGGTTCTAGGATCGCTATATCATTTCTTCACAATGTCTCTATTTTTCGAATTTTGAGCCGGGAATAGTCAAAAGGAAAGACCTATAAACTCGAAATTTTCAGGGTTCGGATCTCGAATGCAGCGGTATGCAAATATATTTTCATTGCCTGATATCATTTCTAACAATAGCCAATTCAAAATTTTTCATGATTTCTCAATGGAAATAGTAAACAACTCCCATTCAATAAAAAAGGCATTGGAATAATACACATATTTTCAAAACAAACATATTTATTGTTCTTGAAATGAAATTAATTTCGTGAACATATTATTGAATTTAATCTTTAATCTTATGTAACTAAATTATAATTTCGCTATTTCGAAGCTTATTATAAATATTTTAAACTTTTAAGTTCTCCCTAAAAAAATTTCGTTGGAATTATTCATTATTTTATTCATTTCACTGTTCAGATTGGTCTATTAATTCTAAAATCCATTCGAATTCCGACCACGTCGAACGTCGAAATAATCGACCTCTAGAAACGTCAGATGATCTGTTGAGTTTGTTTACGTTTACACATAGATGTTGTGGACCTTGGGTTCTTCGAGATTCGATCCCATATTTCGGCAGCCCTGCTGCCTGCAGCTGCATCGGGAGGAAAGCCAGGGCCGTATCTAGGTACTATTGCGCCTGTGGCAATATATTAGACTGCGCCCCCCCATTTGCGTAGATATTTTCTTATATTATTTTTTTTTTCATAATGCTAGTCATATATCTCCGTAAGAGTTTCAAAATAATACACATTTTTATGGAAAATTTTTTTCATTAAAAACATTGAAATACACATTTTAAATGAAATGCATAAAAATAAAACAAATTCTGAAAAAACAAAATGAAATATTCATATTTATGTAATAAATACGAACATTTTTCATCTCAAAAAATATGAATTCTTCAACTTAAAATTTAGAAATACATACTGCAAACGCAAAATAAAAATTTCTTGGTAAGTTGACTAGAAAACAATAATCGATAATCACAATCTCTGCGAAAAAAAACCGCAAACTTAGCATACAAATACTATTTTATAACCATTTGAAACACGTACTAATAGTTTCGTACAGGGCCTGATGTTACAATATTCAAGAAGTCCATAAGTTAAGTATAAAAAAATCACTATAATAATCTTTGTCAGATGAGATTGAAGATTCAATGAAAAACATGAAAAGAAACACTAAAATTTGAGTTTTATTTGATTTCAGAAAAAGACGCTCTGAGAAGTGAGAACTCAAGTTTGAAAATCCATATTTTCCGCAATGAACCGAACATATTTCTTCTTGAGTTAAAAGGAACAATACCATTATGTTAAAATACGAATAATTGAATATATCCGATGCCAGAATAATGTCATAAAAAATAACAAATACTTAGTACAACTCACCTTCAATAGCACAATTTATAATGCTGGAATCCAAAAGCACAATGGCACAAAAAAGTCAGAATATAAAAAAAAACTCAAAACTTATAAGACTTCAAATCTGGATACAAACTAAACGAACATCAAAATTTAAATTTTCTGCTCTTCCCTTCAAAATAGAAAGAAATCAATATTTATGTAGAATAGAATTGGATTCCCCAATTTTTCTCCCACTTCTTAAACTCAAATTTCTGATTGGTGAATTTTTGGCAATACAAATCGTTTTTGAAATACCACAGATGTGGCCTAAAAATCTAAGCAAATCGATCATTATGAACCATATCATCAAAGAAGCCGCCCTTCAAAACAAGCTGGATGCGATAAGGGTTGATGTAGTGTAAGCAACTCATGAAAGGGCTGTGCTGGGAATCGCATGACGATATTGCCGATTGTAATATTTATGATCAGAGTGCAGTATCTTTGAAAATTTTTTATAACAATTGGACCATATTTCTCGTATTTCTGACCTAATTGCATTCTCATTCTGTTTTTTGAATGTCAATGTTTCGAAATGTTGTGATCGAATTACTTACTTACGTAACCGTGTTGTCATCTTTCGAATAAATTTTTTTTTGCTTGGCGCTTCTATTTTGATATTTTTTGGCGCCCCTTCGGACCTTGCGCCTGTGGCAAGTGCCACCCTTGCCACGCCCTAGATACGGCCCCGAGGAAAGCTTTCGGATCCATGCGAGGAGTAAATTCCTTTTTGCACTAGTGCGAGGACATTTCGAATGCAAAGTTTTTGGGCACTCGTTAAACGTATTTTGGACCACAATTTTTCAATATTTCCAGATGCGGACTATGCAAATCTTCCACCTGTGTTCTATGCAGATAATTTCGATAGTTGCATGCTAATAGGGCAGAAGGCACTTTATTGCACAATAGAATTTCAACTTCGACCAACTAATCAAGAAAATCCAAGCAAAAAATGGAACAATATAAAGGTGGGTGAATTATCTTCATATCATCTATATCTCTGTATTTCTTTTTTACCAAAAAAAGTATTTTTGCTCTGGAATTTTTGTCTTTTGGTTAATTATTCTCAATCTTTATGGGATAGTCCTAAGGAAAGTGTTTTGGTGAAATAAACTGATTTCGGAAGTTTCAATAGGATACAGAAAATAAGAATCGAATCTCTGCGTAAAATTCGCCATGTGTTTTATTCACGATATTATCGTTGCATTTCTCGAATAAAGTCGACAATAACAATTAATCTGTCTTACAGGAACTCATAAAAAATCCGAAGAATTACCATCATGACATACTTAGACATGGAATATGTGTACCGGTCACCTGTCCCAATGTTACTACGGACATCGAAGAAATTGCACAATTCGAGGTTGAACTTACCAGGTGTTACAACAAGAAATTCTCGAAAGATGGACTTTATGGTGGAATTACTTACATGCACTGTCAAACTAATAGAAATTTAATGCTCGATGAGTACGATATATCAATGATGTAAGCGTTGAATGTTGAATATTTTCTTCATCTTATATCCTAAGAGGCTTTAATATATTTAGATATGTCGCTTGATTCATACCATTTGGCACCCATTTGAGTTTTTATTGGCGTTGCTTTGTATGGCCGCGAAGCGAACAAAAAACATATGAAAAACAAAAACAATTTAAAACACTTGAATCGGCACATTACACCAAAAGAGTGACATAGTGACGTCAACATAAATATCAATATCAATAAAGAAAGTTTGAAATTATAACCTCATTATACATTATAAAAAATAATGTAAGAAAAAACAACAAAAAATGTTCGCCAACATAAATATTCATCAACCCAAAATTCAAAAATTTTAAACAAAAACTAATTGATAAAATAAAATTTAAAATCTCTTCTTTCGGAACCAAAATCAGAAAAAACTGTCAATTAAGTCTACTTAGTGTAGCGAACCTTCCATGTCTTGGTGAAAAATTGTAATGATATGTTGTCCTAGAGATTTGGGATTTTTAATTAATACTTTTTTTTCAGAATATTTCTGACAATATACATAATGTTCGTTTTCATCTCAACAATATATGAAGGAATGGCACGATACAAACCTAAGCCAGAATATAACAAAGTTACGGGAACTCCTCGTGAGTAAAGTGTTTTATAATGTCTATTCATGTTTCGTCTTTGAGCTTCATCATCCAATTTTCATTTTCTTGTTGATTTCTGGGATTAAATTCGTAATATTTCCGATTTGTTTCAGTTGGAAGAATAATGACCTGTTTCTCAATACCTTCAAACTTCCACCGATTGAAAACAATAAACGACAGCGAAGAAATGAAATCTTTGAAAGTGATACAAGGAATTCGTTTTCTCAACATGATATTAGTTATTTGCTGTCATAACATAATGCTTACATTTCTTGGACCCGTGAGTAATACGAGATTTATCGAAACCGTGAGTTGATAGATTCAAATTTTAAAATTGAATATCTACTGATATTTAATTTCAGCTGACAGACAGCTTCGAGAATATTTTTTTCGTCTCAGGAAGTTATATTGTTCAAACATTCTTTTTGATATCTTCTTGGCTATTGGCCTACCATGTGCTCAAGATGTTCGAAAACGAGAAGAAATTCAAAGTGAAGGTTTTATTTTGGCTGTTCGTCAATAGATATGTGAGGTAAAGAGAAGAAGAAAAACTATCACAGATATAGACGAGAAAATTTTTTTTCTTGATACATAAATATCTTACTCTTTTTCAGACTGACTCCTACTCTTGCAGTTGTAATTGGTTTACATGCCACACTTATGAGACACTCCCCAAGAGGACCCTTTTGGGACCACATTGTTGGAGAAGATAATCGCAATTGTAGGAATAACTGGTGGACAAATTTACTTTATATAAACAATTACGTGAATTCTAAAGATATGGTATGTATTAAACAGTTTTATTATTTTCATTTGCAGTGTAGACTTGAATCCACTCTATGGGTTAGGGGTTTTAGCTCTCGATGTTTTGGAATTTTTCACTTGACTAAACTGAAAGCTAAATTAAATTTTCATATGCACTATTCGAATCGATGTACTGCCAATAGTCTTCGAGTTCAAATTTTTTAGTTGGGTGCAGAACAATTTTTTTCCAGTATTCTTCATTTTGTTGAAATAATATAGATTTCTTCGGTTATCGGAATATTATTACCAAGTAACATTGAATAAAGGCTGTCTCAGATGAATGAGATCATTTCCTGCAATAATCATTGAACTGGTGCATTCGCCATTTTGCAACATTCTAATTCAAGGAAAAATTGGTTAGTTTTTTTCGAATAAGAACCTTTTTGAAGCTTTCTGATTGATCTATGGAAGATTCACTAAGTTTCTGTAGTGGTGTATGAATATCTGAAGTTCCAAAAATCATCGCTTGGATGGCCGAATCTGGTTGAAAAACCACCCGGTCAAAAAGCAACAGGTTTGGTATTTTGAATTTAAGTATTGAAGGAATTTCGGGGGAAAAAAGACGTTATGTTTCAAAATTAGCAAACTAGCATGGTGTAGAGGTGATTCTCATTCTAGAGTCCTATTCGGCAACAATGGAAAATTATTTTCAAAAGGTTATGTTCTATTTTTGAGTCATTTTTGAAGAGGGTGGTGAATATTATTTAACATATCATTGTTAATTTTTTGTTGTTCATTTTTTTTGCTGTTCTGATTAGTTTCGGTTCCCGTATATATATTGAGGGGGTTCTTTTTTATCAAAAACAAAACCCAAATTTTCTACTTCCTCTTCAATTTCATCAAGGTAACCTAAAATCAAATCTGAAAAAAAAGGTGAGAGTAGAAAAATGAACGAAAATAAAAATCATCTATAATATGTTAATATTTTCACATTTGACCATCCATTCCAAAAATGAATCAGATATAGAGCATAACCTTTTAAACCACTCCTTCCGCGAAGGTTTTCATCTGTAGCCGAATGGGTCTCTTGAAAAAGAATCAACTATCATGCTAGTTGGCTAATTTTGAAACATAATCGTTTTTGTGCTTCGAAATTTCTTCAATTTTTAAAATTAAAATACAAGACTTTTGTTGCTCTTTGTCCAGGAGGGATTTTCAATTCGGACATCCAAGCGGTGATATTTGCGGTGATATGTTCAAAGATCACTACAGGACCTTAATGAAAGGCAATTATCTCCCATAGATGAATCAGGAAGCTTCAGTCTCAAATAAATTCAAAAAAAGGTCCAAATGAAATTATCGTAACTGATACTTGAAAAACAACCTTCCGTTTTATGTCAGTTGCGAATTATCATGCAATTGTTCATCGTCTGAAAGCAAAATATATCTTCCAATAATCATTAAAAAATTTATATCAGGTTCTCGAACCCGACGCATTCGCCATTTTGCATCATTTGAGTTTCAAGATGTAACTTTTCTTAAAAGTGTGGTTTCTGGAAGAATCCTCCTACATACATATTGGGGAAAAGCCCAACCTTCATTAGAAATATAAAGTTGAAGATGAAAAACACTTCATTCTTCAATTTTTAAAATTAAAATACAAGACTTGTTGATCTTTGACCAGGAGGGGTTTTCATCCAAATTCAGCCATCCAAGCGGTGATATTTGGAATTTGATAGGTTCGAAGAGCACTACAGAACCTTAATGAAAGGCAATCATCTCCCATAGATGAATCAGAAATCTTCAATTTAATTTGAAAAATTGTTCAAAATAAATTATCGTGACTGATACTTAAAAAACAAACTTCCTTTTTATATCAGTTGAAAATTAACATGCAATTGGCATTCCACAGTATCATAATACCCAACAAGTTCATTGTCTGAAAGCAAAATAAATCTTCCAATAATCATTAAAAATCTTATAATATCAATGAATTTATTTTATAAGTGTGGTTTCTGAAAGAATTCTCCTACATACATATTGGGGAAAAGCCCAACCTTCATTAGAAATATAAAGTTGAAGATGAAAAACACTTCATTCTTCAATTTTTAAAATTAAAATACAAGACTTGTTGATCTTTGACCAGGAGGGGTTTTCATCCAAATTCAGCCATCCAAGCGGTGATATTTGGAATTTGATAGGTTCGAAGAGCATTACAGAACCTTAATGAAAGGCAATCATCTCCCATAGATGAATCAGAAATCTTCAATTTAATTTGAAAAATTGTTCAAAATAAATTATCGTGACTGATACTTAAAAAACAAACTTCCTTTTTATATCAGTTGAAAATTAACATGCAATTGGCATTCCACAGTATCATAATACCCAACAAGTTCATTGTCTGAAAGCAAAATAAATCTTCCAATAATCATTAAAAATCTTATAATATCAATGAATTTATTTTATAAGTGTGGTTTCTGAAAGAATTCTCCTACATACATATTGGGGAAAAACCCAACCTTCATTAAAAATATGAAATTAAAGATTCAAAACACTTCACAATAATACTTTTTTGTCAGGATTTTACTTATACTTTTTTGTTGACCTTCTAGTGCATGCAGCAGACGTGGTATGTTGCTGCTGATACCCAATTGTTCATACTGGGTCTACTTATCTTAGCCTTAATTAAGATATGGAAAAACAACCTGAAGATCATATTGGCAACCAGTTTGATCATTGGGGTAGCTATACCTGGTGTATTAGCTTACTTGAATACATCTGATATCGTTATCAGAGCTTACCCTGAGTGAGTGAATAAAATTTTCGATTAGTTGCAGCTTACTTAAAGTAATTTTTGACATTTTCGAATCCACCTAAATTTTTCAACTACTTTTGTTGATTTCAATTTGCTATATTCCTCAACTATCCTATCATCATTATAGAAATCTCAAATAATTTCATGTGTTAATGAAAATTGTGTCTTCAGTTATAATTTTTTTCAGGGTGATCTACAGGTCGTATTTACAAGACGAAAATTGGCAAATTATTTTCATCTCTGGATATTCTAATATTGGTGCATGTGTTATAGGAATTATTTTCGGGTATTTGTATTACACTTATCGAAATACTCCTCTCCCTACAAAAAAGGTGAGAAATCTAGGATTTCATTTTTCTCCAATATAAGGGATGAACTTATACAATTCCAATCACATTATTGTGACATTCTTGCTATATTCTCTATTTTTCTGCTAGATTCACAGTGTATTATGGTATATCTTGACGTTTGGTCTAGGACTTTCAATTATAGCAATATCATATCCTATGTATGGAAACACTTATGTTTATTCGAAGATGACATCAGCTCTATATTGGTCTTTCGGTAAAAACCTCTTCACCCTTGCTGTTGCCATATTTATATTTGGGATAACACAGAAGCTTGGCTGTAAGTTATTTCCGCAAATCCATGAATTTTTCCACGAAATTGAGATTTTTATGCATAGGTTTATAGAAAATAAAGTGAAAATTTCAACAAGGGTACCTCCTAACTGATAAATTCGAAAAAAAAATGTATACGAAATTCTCCAAAAATAATTCGAGATAAAATTTTTTACAATTTTCAACAAAGTTTTCATATTGTTGGCTATATTTTTTCGAATAAATTAAAATTATTTAAATTGTGATTCTTAGTTTAGTTTTTCCACAATTTGAAAATTCATCGAATCCACTTGAATTCGATTTGTAATTAACAACATTGGCTCATTAAGTTGAATGAAATTGTCTTTCTGCAATGACCACGATCTCTTCGCTATCAGTTATCAGTAATTTTGATGTTAATTAATTTATTTTCTTGTAGGGTTATGTCGTTGGATTTGTTGTTGGAATCCTTTGGTAATACTAGGGAGACTGACATACTCCGCTTACCTTATTCATGTTTTTCTTTTGAGAATAAGAGCATCATCTATAAGAAATCCGATATACGTCGATAGATATCTTTTTGTGAGTATTCTAGGGTATAGTAATTTTCGTACAATTTAGATTAATGCTCTGAATTTTTTCATTTGTACAAAATATAGGATGCGACGCTAAAATTAAAAAAAAATTAAATATATATCAATTTACACTTTTTCAATCTAATTCAATATTCAATAAGTAGCATAACAAGTATTTAACCGACTCGATAAGATTTGAAGCAGAGTGATTTATTGCTCATGGTCAACACTGGACTTTTTGATCATTCTTCCAGGAAATTTAGATTTGTATATGTACATAATTTTACAGACTGAAAAGTCAAAATATGAACAAGTGTTCACAAAGAATATGTTCGTATTCTTTTTTTCCAGAAACATAAATTGTTTCAAGAAAGCGTCAATTTTTTAATGATTTCAGAGTTTCTTTATTGTAGGTTATATACAATATTTTCATATTTTAGTTCATGACGACACACTTATAATTTCAGGATGAATTATTTTTGAAAGAATCAATGAATCTAATCATTAAATTGCCTAATTTTTACGACACCTGCATGTTTCAATATGTTGAAATATTTTCAGTTTAATGGTACTATTGGTGATACAACGATGACTTACATCTGGGCTTTTCTACTTTGTCTGCTCTTCGAAATGCCGATAACTGCCCTTCAAAAACTATGGATACCACAGAAATCAACAAAGGAAAATGAACTCTTGAGTAAATCGAAATTCCCAAAAATTGTTATCGAGAAAGAAGAAGTTTAATGTCATTTATACAAGAAATGAGTTGTTTTTCTGTACAATTCATCGTCGGCAAGGGTGTGGTATCCTCATCAAAATGTACCTCAAATTTATGACAATAATATATAATATATATCATTTTGAGTTGTGTTTATTTTGAACCCTTATTTTTTTTACAGATAAAAATTACCAATTCAAATGTTAGTTTAGGTAGGGTTAAGTGTAATTTTTGGAAAAAATTTGAGTAAAAATTATTTCGATTGAATTCGAATGGAAAAATATGACCGACAATAATTTTGGCGCAATTACCCCCACCCCTCCCTTCTTGAGCATCTTTTATTACCTGAAGAAGAAGAAGAAAAATATTAGGTATGTTTGGGGTCTTTGGGTATATTAGCGATCTTTTAAATTCAAATTTCGATAAACAGTTTCAAGTCAACGGTGAAGTAACCAAGTCGTTTATA
Organism: Aphidecta obliterata; assembly: GCA_963966015.1. NCBI lineage: Eukaryota > Metazoa > Arthropoda > Insecta > Coleoptera > Coccinellidae > Aphidecta > Aphidecta obliterata. The sequence goes on from OZ014427.1 coordinate 11,911,005, forward strand.
GACTAAATTATTGAATTTTTTTTCGAAAAGTGCTGTCGACTTAGTGAAGAGAAGAAATGGAAACACCAACGCAAGATTATGCTGAGAGTTTTGTAGTAGAGGTATGTATGATGAAAGATTAAAAATTCATTTTATTTAAAATTTGGAAATTAATCCTGAATTTTCAATGTGAAAATAATAAAATTATGTTATATTTTTTCATTTTTCGCAATAAACAAATTGCATTGCATCTACTTAATCGATTCAAATTGAAGATTTCCGGGATAAATTTCACCTAGAAAATTGAATAATTGTTTATTTTTCGAAATGCAGTATATAATTCATGCATTTTTTACTATTATTTTCGCAAAATTAACAACCTATTTTTTCAGGATATCTTTCGACTAATGTTTTGTGACCCTTCAAAATCGTCGAAATCAGCGTATATTTTATCCCATACATCGAAGAAGGACGAGGTTCCAGATTCGAAACAAAAAGCTTCGAAGTGTAAAGAAATGAGGCTGCATAACGAAGTGGAACAAGAACAACCAAAAACATTGAAGAAGAAACTAGGATTATCAGAAAAGAAAGAACTGCCAAGATCCACCGTGAACGAAGAAACTTTCGTATATTTGGTCATGGACATATTGCCATGATTTCTGCATTTGCGGAAATAACATTTCTTCTTTCACAGGTTCTCAATTTATTCTGTTCTGCATCTTTGATTCATTCATTTCTTATATTTCAATTTTTTCTTTCAAAAGTTTATTTAGTCTTGTGCTGTGTTTTGTTACTGTAAATTTTTTTTTCTATTTTGCTGTATTTATATGTATCATTTATTCAAGGTTTTTCGTAATAATAAATTCATTGTATTATAAATATATTCATTCATTATCCCTCAAACGTCTCCATCACAATTTAATGTTTATTTTCATGGTGTCTAATATTTCAAGTTTTCTAGAGGACATTCTCAGGGGGTACAGACTGAAAAGTCAAAATATGAACAAGTGTTCACAAAGAATATGTTCGTATTCTTTTTTTCCAGAAACATAAATTGTTTCAAGGAAGTGTCAATTTTTTAATGATTTCAGAGTTTCTTTATTTTAGGTAATATACAATATTTTCATATTTTAGTTCATGACGACACACTTATAATTTCAGGATGAATTATTTTTTGAATGAATCTAATCTTTAAATTGCCTAATTTTTACGACACCTGCATGTTTCAATATGTTGAAATATTTTCAGTTTAATGGTACTATTGGTGATACAACGATGACTTACATCTGGGCTTTTCTACTTTGTCTGCTCTTCGAAATGCCGATAACTGCCCTTCAAAAACTTTGGATACCACATAAATCAACAAAGGAAAATGAACTCTTGAGTAAATCGAAATTCCCAAAAATTGTTATCGAGAAAGAAGAAGTCTAATGTTATTTATACAAGAAATGAGTTGTTTTTCTGTACAATTCATCGTCGACAAGGGTGTGGTATCCTCATCAAAATGTACCTCAAATTTATGACAATAATATATAATATATATCATTTTAAGTTGTGTTTATTCTGAACCCTTATTTTTTTACAGATAAAAATTACCAATTCAAATTTTAGTTTAGGTAGGGTTAAGTGGTTTTTGGAAAAAATTCGAGTAAAAATTATTTCGATTCTTCAAACCGTTGGAAAAATATGACCGACAATAATTTTGGCGCAATTACCCCCACCCCTCCCTTCTTGAGCATCTTTTATTACCTGAAGAAGAAGAAGAAAAATATTAGGTATGTTTGGGGTATTTGGGTATATAAGCGATCTTTTAAATTTAAATTTCGATAAACAGTTTCAAGTCAACGCTGAAGTAACCAAGTCGTTTATAGACTAAATTATTGAATTTTTTTTCGAAAAGTGCTGTCGACTTAGTGAAGAGAAGAAATGGAAACAACAACGCCAGATTATGCTGAGAGTTTTGTAGTAGAGGTATGTATAATGAAAAATTGAAAATTCATTTTATTTAAAACTTGGAAATTAACCCTGAATTTTCAATGTGAAAATAATAAAATTATGTTATATTCTTTCATTTTTGGCAATAAACAAATTGCATTGCATCTACTTAATCGATTCAAATTGAAGATTTTCGTGATGAGCTTCACCTAGAAAATTGAATAATTGTTTATTTTTCGAAATGCAGTATATAATTCATGCATTTTCAACTATGTAAAACTACGCAGAATTAACAACCTATTTTTTCAGGATATCTTTCGACTAATGTTTTGTGACCCTTCAAAATCGCCTTGAACTTTTCAACTAATGATAACACAAAGATTAAAATTTCATTCCCATGTATTTTTTTTTAACAGTAGCATTGCGTGAAAAAAACGAAACAAATTTCATGAAACAAGCGTAAAAAAACTTGGCCAAGTGTGTAATGAACTTTTGAACGTATCGTTTTAACGTTAATTCATCGTGTACTTTTTGCAATGATCCCAATTTTGAAGACGAAGGTGTATTATATTATTTACGTCATTCTCTAGAGGAATTTATGATATTTCCCAAATGGAAGTGTATTTATTCGGAAAGTTCGTAGCGTATAGTAGAAAGAAATAAGGAATCGTTGCTTCATGTTTTACTAATGCGACCATATCCACTCATTCCGTTTGAAGTCTATTTCGCAAATGAATAACATAATGGTAAGTATTTTTTTTCCCTTACTCTGTTACTATTTTATTATTTCTTTATGCACTGTTGCGTTTCCTTCCCTTTTCATCTTTAATTTCCATTCATTCGTCAAATTAATCCATAATTACATTGGAGATATTTTAAAAACCAAATTTTGAATATCAGTTCAAAATTGTGATGTCAGAAGTTTTTTTACAGATGAAAATTACCAATTCAAATTTTAGTTTAGGTAGGGTCAATTGTAGTTTTTGGAAGAAAATTCAGTAGGAAATCCCTACAAAAATTATTTCGTTTCTTCAAACCGTTGGAAAAATATGGCAGACGATAATTTTGGCGCAACTACCCGCACCCCTCCCTTCTCGAATATCTTTTATTACCCAAAGAAGAAATATTAGGTATGTTTGGGATATTTGGGTGTATATAATAAGCGATTTTTCTAAATTCAAATTTCATTAACCAGTTTTAAGACAACGTTGAAGTAACCAAGTCGTTTATAGACTGAATTATTGAATTTTTTTTCGAAAAGTGCTGTCAACTCTTAGCGAAGAGAAGAAATGGAAACACCAACAACAGATTATGCTGAGAGTTTTGTAGTAGAGGTATGCATAATGAAAGATAAGAAAGTCATTTAATTGAAAATTTGGAAACTAACCCTGCATTTTCAATGTGAAATAATAAAATTATGTCAAATTCTTTCATATTTTGGAAAAGGCAATAAACAAATTGCATTGCAACTACTTAATTGATTCGAAATGAAGTTTTTTGTGATAAATTTCACTTAAAAATTAAATATTTGTTTATATTTCGACCAACTGTATATGTATATAATTCATGAATTCATTACTATACTTTCGCAAAATTAACCCCCTCTTTTCTTCAGGATATCTTTCGACTAATGTTTTGTGACCCTTCAAAATCGTCGAAATCATCGTATATTTTATCTTATACATCGAAGAAGGACGAGATTCCAGATTCGAAACCAAAAGCTTCAAAGTGTGAAGAAATGAGACTGCATAACGTAGTGGAACAAGAACAACCAGAAGCATTGAAGAGGGAACTAGGATTATCAGAAAGAAAAGAACTGCCAAGTTTAACCGTAAACGAAGGAAGCGTCGTATATTTGGTCATGGATATATTGCCATGATTTCTGCATTTGCAGAAATAAAATTTCTTCTTTCGTTTGTTCCTCCTGCTGTTCTGTATCTTTCATTCATATCTTCTTTCTAAAGTTTATTTAGTATTGTCCCATGTTTTCATATTGTGAATATTTTTTTCTATTTCGCTGTTTTTATATGTATCGCTCATTCAATGTATTTTCTAAATAATAAACTCTTTGTATTATAAATATTTTCTCCCTTACAATTCACTATTTATTTTTATTGTGTCTCATATTTCATGATTCCTAGAATAACTATACTTATCCCTCCTATTGTGATGGCGAAACATGTGTAGTAGTTTTTCAAACATTATTGTTGCGTATTTCTGTTTTGTATTGGATACAAGTTTCAGTTAATTTTATCTGAAGTCGATGCACAATGCACAAGGTTCCCAACTTTTCCACTTTCCTAGAATTTTCCTCTTATTTCGCCAAGTTAGTGAGCAGGAAACCGAAGGGGATAGTAATCCAGCTCCGCAGCGTAGAAGTTTAGACTTTGGCTTCATTCTAAGATGTGTGAGATACCTCGTAGGGCAAAAGTTTTCATCAAAAAAATAGTCAATATTTTTTTGAAAATGTGTTTTTTTCATTTTGTGAAACGAGTGAAGGAAATGAAATGATGTATAAATGATATTTTTTCGTGTCGAATTTGAAGCGTATTCAATTTCACTACCAAGCTGTGGGGAACCAAAAACTACAGTTCATAATAGGTGAGTCTACTTGAAAGTTCCTCAAAGTCGTCATCAACAATAATCGTCTGTTAAATATTCCCCAAAAATTTCATGTTAGACGCTATTCTTCATTATCACTGCTTTCATGAATGTCAAGGCAGAAAAGGTTTTTTGACCCATCTGAAATAAGAAAAATATTTTTCGTTGTAAAACAATTGCGAATGAATGTTAGTACCCAAATCGTTATAGATATGTCTAGAGGTAGTAACCCACCACAGGTGGTTTTTTTATAATTCTGGGCATACATCATCAGCAGTAAAAATGTCTTTCTATTCGAATTGTTCCATTGATACCAGTTACACCTGTTCAAAGAACGAATAAAATTTTCGGCCTAAAAGATAACAAAAATAATTACTCGAAAATTTTGGTTTTATAATTACCAAATCAACAAAATGCTGGCCCATCAAAGAAAAGTGGATTGTAATTTCGGCTACCATAAACCACAAGAAACCCAGGGCAATAACGTTTTCGCGGTTTTTCATCTGAAAAATAATCACAAATAATAATAAAATTATAATAGTGTATAAAAAACTCATATTAATTTATATTCACAGGGTCAAGTTAGGTGATAATTGAGATTTTGGATCGGTGAGGAAGTGGGAGGAACGAAGGATATACCTACTCACAACAATCAAAAGATAGGCAAGGAACATCGAGACACCAAGACCAACCCATACAACGAAAAAACAGGTCCAATACATCAATTTAATAAACAAGAGTCGAAATCTGAAAGGTTAAAAATGAATATACGAGAATATACTCGAGTTTATTAAAACTCACTCTGTCAATTTTTGAAAATGTGAAACGCAAATCATCAATCTCAACTTAATTTCTTCGTGATACTTATCGGTAAAAATTTCATTCTCGAAGCCCATTTCTATGTTTTCCATATGTTTTATAAGTAATTGATACTGAAAGTCGAGGTGGTGCATGAAGAAAGAATAAATATTTTGGTAAGTCAAAACTATTAGTGTTCCCCAGGATAAAAAAGAAAAAAACATATATTTGTAATATTGATAAAATGTTTTGAAATATTCGTCCAAGAACATCAATATGAAAAATAGGTCGAGGCGGTCTGACTCGAATGGCCAGAATAGCAAACCTGACGTTAAGGCTAAGGAAAACTGTATCCAGGCTGAAATTTTCCCGAATCGTACTCGCGTCGCGAGATTTTCATAAACCTCAGATCCACAACATTTCAAATTCCAAAAATTTTCATCTATAAATGATTCCATTTCATCCCTATCTCCCTTCTGTATGTGGTTGACCAAAATGATCAAGAATACCTGTAAAAAGATCGAAAATTGCGAACAAATATCAATGGACCACTGCTATTGATTGGGAAACAATTTGGTGGCATGTTCAGTTCCTTTATGTTGGCATCTTTGATTATCTGTCATCTGTCACCCCGTTAGTTGAAACATGTTTCCGATTTTTTTCAATTTATTGTTCAAGATTATTATCAATATTGATCATTTTCGAAATCCAGTTCCTTCTACGGGCGCCTTCTGATTTTGAATGTTTAATTTGACCTAAATGAAACCTAGGGATGCCAACACAGAAATATGATTTTTGCCACCAAAGCGACTCCTAGTCGATATATGGTTCATTGAGAATAAAAATCTTTTGGTTTACAATATTTTAAGACAAAACTCACAATAATAATACTTATTATTATGTTCACATACTCACATAAAAGATAGCGAAGAAGGAGTATCCATAATCCCAAAGAAAATCTATACTTGGATAAATCATGAAATATATCAGCTCAAGTATCGTCCAACCCAGCAAAGATAGATGTACAGCACGAGTTACAAAACTTGCCACTTTATTTGAAAAGAAAAAATTCACCGTCATTTTGATAGATTCCAGTACACCTGAAACTTTGGGACGATAACATTTTGAATGGGACTATTTTCATCATATTCTAGAAGCTTTTGTCACTTGGTTCATTATTTCAAATATTTTTTTTATTTTTGCTTTTATGTCTTCAAGGAACCTAAACGAGAGTAGGTGAAAATTCGCAAATTTTTTTTAACTTGCCATAATCATCCCTTCCATTTTCTCTATATAATTCCGAATATTGGAACATTATAAATTAAATTGGTGTAAGTACCTACAAAGTCAAAAGGTAAAGTGAACAAGAGGTCAAACTTGAAAGTGCTCTTTTGGACTAATTCGAGAGTATCGATTCAAAATTATTGTTATTATTTTCGGAATTCGAAATTGCTCCATTCCAAAGTTTTAAATTAGGGGTTTTGTATGAACGACAAGTTATCAAACTAATCCTGATTGCTAGAACGGATAATTCAATTGCACAAAATAAGAAGAATATGAGAGATCACAATCGCTTTTAGTCGAAATGAAGTGATAAAATATTATGTAATTTTCGAATAACCCACGATCTACAACCGTTCAATTTGGTGAGACGTTTAAACAACAGCGTTATGGCGGTTCTTGTGACGTAATGAGTTCTCTAGGCTCTGATTGGCAAATAAACAAAACAACGAACAACGTTTTGTCAAATAATCGGCGATTGATCAGTGCTTGTTACGTCACATCCCGGCGCCATTTCCGAAGTGTTCGAAGAGGGCTTTCATTGAAGAACCACAGGAAGGAGCATTCGACTACTTTTCTTCGTATAAGAGCGAGACGGAAACAGCCATATCGAACGGCCAGTTATGACTCATTAGTGTGGTGTTTCTCCACCAGCATCATGTACAAACGCACATGGGCGTAACATGGATAAAGTTGAGATTGTTTTCTGTTATTACTCAGTTTTTATCATATAATTTTAATAAATCGTATTCTGTGAATTCTGAGCCGAGAATGGTCTCAACTGATAAAGTTGGAGCTGCTAGCTAATAAAGTATACGCGGATATTGTTTGTCTGTATGGCGTACCTCACAACGAGAATCAATTATATTTTAATTTGTGAGAATGCAATAGGAGGTGAAAATATCAGAAATAGGTATACAAAATCAATTGTATTTAGAGGGCAATAAATGCATCTTCATATATTTTCTATTCTCTTATTCATCCTCCATCAATGTTTTTCATTTTTATTTCATGTTTGAAACTGTCCATTACATCCTTGCGAATGGAAATTGAATAATTAATGCAAATTAAATAACGGTTCAATTCATCTGGCTTTCTCGTGGAGGTTTTTTGATTTGCGAGAGAGCTCACACAAAAAGCTTCAAAAAATAATCTTTGATCAATGTTTGGAAGCATTAATAACAACGAAAATGAATGGAAGTTTTCTAGTTTCTACCCTTATAAAATACTCTACGCCAGTGCAATCCGGAAATACGAGTCGGCCATATGCAACAACCCTTTTGGTACCACTTTTTCAAGCCTAATGCACCTTCCTGTGGTTCTTTATTCGAAGAAAAAACCCAACCACATACATGCAATCTATGGTCTTTTCTTATCAGGAATCGAGGTTCAATTTGTCTAAAGAAGAAGATGAAATATAACCTGAAAAATTAAAGTAAACATTTGTTTCTTTCAATTCAAACTCGAGACGAAAATGGATTTTAAACCTTCTTATTTCCCTAATTATTTTTCCATAGATGATATTTTAGCCACACAAGAAAGAGTCCCCTGTAAATTCGCAACTGATGTCCAGAAACTTGGTAAGTTTTCGAAGTGAGATATCCGTGTTTTTCCTAAATGAAGGTTCTCCCCCAGGTAATTTGAATCCCTCTTCCGAAGAGAAAGATTTGAAAGCTGGTACAGCTTTAGAACTGCCATTATGGTTTGTCCAAGATATATGTGGTGGGAGGCAGTCTGTAGTTGTCCCAGAATTGCCCAAATGTTACAAAGAAGGATATCGACAAATATTGAAGGCTGATGCTACTGCTGTGGATCTACATAAATTTAATTTATATTTCTACGAACTAGGTGCTTATGTGAAGAGTTTTGATAGAAGAAAGGATGTTTCAGATACTCTTCTGAACGTAAGTGAAATTTCCGATTCAGGATTCATCATTTCCTCAGTGTTATCTTCTAATTGTAATTTCTGCAGTGATGATGACGATTTTAACGAATTAACCGGTCAGTTCTTGATATGAAAACATTGACAGTTTACGTTTTCAACAGACTTTCACAGCGAGGTTCAGACAACTTATGGATTTAGCGGAAAACACAGAGCATAATCCAGCTGCATTTCAAAGATTGGATACTTTAGAGAGGAGGTTATTCACAGATGCCTGTGCAGCTAAGACCAAATTGAATGCTTGGCTAGAACATTCGGTGACTCCGATAGAAACTGCTTCTATGGTGTTGAATCACAAAAAGAGGAAGAGAGTTAATGTCGAGGATATATTGTAATTTCTTCCAATTATATTAATAATTTATTATTTATTAGATTTGTTGAATTTTCTTATCTTTGCCTATAGGACCTAGGAAAAAATACTTTTTACCAGGATTCATCTTGTATACAATTTGTCGATGAACTTTATTCACAAGAGGAAAGAAGAGTTTAACTCATTTTATGACTGTATGTATTTTATGAGTTTATAAATTATAGACATAGAATCGAATTTCTTTTTCTTGCAAGAGGAGAACTATTCATAAACTTGCTACAGCATTATTGTTTATTGGTGTATTTGGAACTACCCAATGATGTATTTCCATTAAATAAAGACCAATAATTTATAATAAAGGTAAGGTTTTCCTCGTTCATCTGTTCTACAAACTGAAATACTGCCATTCTTTTCAAGAATGAAGTGAGAGATGTTTTTTATTGTAATGAATTTATTATTGAACCCAGTCAACTAACGGCTGTTTGCACCACTCTTTATTTTGTGTAGAGCTTACCTTTCAGTGTAACTTGCATCAAGATATAAGTGTCGACCTTTAAATTTTCAGTGAGAGTACCAAAACAGTCGGAAATTGAGGTTATTATCGTAATATTTTCGACCTTTCTGTCGCACAGTAAATTTACTGTATCACAAAATTCAAAATTTTTTTTTTCAAATATGCTCTGACTGAATCACATCAAAACTATTCTGAAATTCTATTTTCCTTCCCATGTATGTAGTGGACTTCTCAAGGACATGTTCAAAAAATATTACCTGAAATCGAGTAATCAAAATCAAAGTCTAATTCATCATAATGATTTTAGATTGAAATGTAGGGAAGTAAAAATTGCTTTTTCATTACTTTTTAGCGATCAGTTTTGTGAATGATAAATGAAAGTAATTATTTTTATATCTGTATATTAAAATAGAAAATTAACATTTTATTGCCACCTCCAGCCTTTTAGAAATGTATGGGATACTGAAGTTAGTTGAAGTAGTTTCTATAAAACATACTTTTGGAAGTTGGACCTAAAAATCTTATATACTCCAACTAATTTCCGATACCTTCACAAAGATAAATCAACTATGTAATATGATCTTACACAAACACCTATATTTCTAATAGATAAGGTAAATAATAACCAGTTTCATAACATTATTTGAAACCAATATTGAGCCATTCCTCAACCATAAAACCACACTTAAGACATTTAACTAAAATAAAATATCAAGAGCGAGCATCTCAACTCAGGGAAAACAAATAGTTCGATAACAATTCACCTTGAAATGAATCATAAAAAATTCATATCACACAATAAAAATTCTCAAATAAATTCTATATACAACAAGAAGAATTTTAAATAAAAATTATAGTCGGGTAACGTTCAATAAAATCTTGAGCACCAATACATCTGAATATGTAGTGAGTTTGGACGATTTTCAAGAGTTCAGTTTACTTATTTGAAAGCAGCTTGTACAGTTTCGAAAGAATGCACTATTCCTATACTCAAATAACACAATATGAAATGTCAATCGCGAAAATTGTTCCCCTACTTCTTATTCATTATGTACATATTATCTTAGATAAACTAAAGTTTTCACAGCCTCATAAAGTACATTTCATAGTTAAAAACAAGTGAAATGTTCTCAATTATTCCATTCTCTTTACACATATCATTTTGAAAGTCGTATTTGGCACTTTCATTAAATCTTCAGTATGGCAAATATATATACTTTTCACCATTCAATAACAGAAAACAATCATATAGAAATCACTTGTACTCATCGAATTGTTCAACATATTGAAAAACTTCATACATCCAAAGGCAACAAAGTCTAAAATTAAAAAGTTTAAACCAAACTTCTTGAGAAAAATCCAATCAGATTAATAATTCAGTTTAAATCAGTCAAAAACGATTGAATTTATAATCAAGATGTTGTCGAATTTCCTGTTTTAAGTTGAGATTTAAAAAACTTGAAACAACATTGTTCCAATCTTTCCTGATGAAATCATTCAAACATTCTTTGGAAAAACTCAAAGTAACGGAGAATTTATTCTGTCCTTGAAAATATTCTCCAATCACTGAATATTTTTCATACTAAATATTTTCACTAATATCACCTACATTTCTTCTTCGTCCTTTATTAACTGTGAAAATTATGCGTTTCACTTTCAACTTGTAGAGGCTCTTGTTTGAAGGAAATGTAAGCGTTTTCTTCCAGTGGCACATCCCTCATGATGACCACGTTCGGTCCATTGCTAGTAGAAAGGGGAGAAGTCGGCATAGCTCCATTCAAGGCTTGATCGGAAGGGCTGCTACAGTGAGTCATCGTTGGTGAAGTAACCGGACTATCAGCTGAATCACTTGTACTTTGGTAATTGTTACTTGACGCTTGAGGTGCAATAACAGTTGTATCGATACTTGCACCTGAAATAGGTTCTGCATGTTAGTGTAGAAGAACACTGAAGAGTATTGCAAAAATTTAATGTATGCAACAATTTTTTGGTCAGTATGAAAGCTTAAACCAGCAAGCGAAAATATCATAGAGAATTTTTTTTTATTAAGTTGGTCATCATTTTATTATTATACAGGGTCTCCGGATTTATCGATTTCACTTCATATCAACCTAGTCCTCAAAGGTTCCCCTGAAGGGGTTATAGCCCCTCCATAATGATCTATTCTGTGATGAAAGTCTTAAGAGAAAACCGAAACCCACCAAAAAACGGTGTTTTTTCAGTTCTTTGCTTGTAAAATCTGAACCACTGCTGACACTTTCAACAACAGAACTGTAGAGAATGAAAGGACGAAGAAAATGAGTGCTTGTGAAACTCAATCGGCCATTATTACCGTAGAAAAGCCGGAAAAACCGTAAAAATCAGCGTTTTTTCAAAAATTCATAACTCGATTTTTAAAGTAGAAGTTCTGGTTTTTCGGATGAAAGTAGTGGTCAATAGGTTCTTCGAGTGTGCACAACCCGGACGTTGTCGGATAAATAGTTTTTGCGAAATTGCGATTTGAACTATTTCTTGATTTCTCGTTAAAATGTTGCAAAATAGGGGGAAAATACGGGGTGGAAACGATCAAAACCGGCCCAGCGCTCGATTGCGGTCAAGTGGTGGGGGTATAAATGTAAAGATTTACACTATTTGTCCGCGATTGAGCGTTCGGCCAGTTTTGGTCATGTTTGCACTATTTTCTACCTATTTTTCCACATTTTAACGAAAAATCAAGATTGACGTTTTGAATTACTATACTTTTACGTTCTGTAAATTAAAATCGGACAACTTCCGACGCATCCAGCCCTTCCGGAAAATAATTCCTGAAATAATTCAAATCGTAATTACGCAAAAACTAATCATCCGACAACGTCCGGGTGGTGCACACTCGAAGTACTTTTTTGACAACTACTTCCGTCCAAAAAACCAGCGCTACAACTATGAAAATGGCCGAGAAATGAATTTTTGAAAAAACGCTGATTTTTACGGGTTTTCCGGCTTTTCTACAGAAATAATGACCCGATTGAGTTGCACTAGCACTCATTTTCTTCGTCTTTTTATTCTCTACAATTCTGTTTCAGAAAGTGTCAGCATCGCTCTATTGAATACGATTTTACGAGCAAAAAACTTAAAAAAACAAGTTTTTTTGGTGTTTCTTCGAAATTACAAAAAAAGTAATCATAATTGCGAGTGGAAAACATATCACTAAACCCCACGCACCCCCCAATTCGCAGATTGAAAGCCTATTTGAAAGGAAAAAGGCAACTTCTTGCGTTTTCATCGCGTTTTTCGACCTTTTCATACGTTTGGAATTCGAAATAGGGAACGTTTCGGGTACAGTCGGAAAGCCTATTTCCTCTTCTTCAAAACGGTTTTCTTTTACGATTTTTGTCACGAAAAAATCTCTATTGCCTGGTCCAACCTCCCAAACACCTGTAAATTTGCGATTGTGCTTTCAGAATTTGGCAGATATAAATGAAATTCAGTATGCGGTGGTTTGTGGATAACGATTCTCTAGCCTAATAATATGTTTTGTTTCATATTTTCAGGTTTTGAGACCAAAATTTCTGCCCTCATACTATAAAGATTATGAATGAATATTTTCCTTCATTCTTGCCAGTGACACGGATTTGAAGGAAAAATAGGGATATTTACACTTGAAAATGGGAGAAAGTGATAATAAACTAAAATTTTTCAGCCCCACGATAGGTTTTTTTTTCAGTTTTCGGTTGGCATCTTATTTAAGATTGAAATTCAATCAGATCACCAGTACTGTACTCATTTCATGAAGATCCCCCTAATAATCTGCGCTCTTTGTGGAAATTAGTATTCGGCAACCTGAATTTTATCTGTATCTGCTAAATTTTGACCAGAAATGTAGGATTTTTGGGGTCGTTGATCTAATTTAGCAAGTAAGTTGATATGAAGTTTTTTCCATATTGCGATCCGTAGAATCAATCCTGAAATCTTTTAACGTTAAATCCGGACATCATGTATAGGAATGTATTGCGGCTGTTCTAAACACTAGTTCATTCTAAACAGGGTTAGCTTAAATTGTGTTAATGATCTTAGGATTTGTACAGTAATTATTCCCTTGATATATTATAATATTAAAGCTACTTCATTTAGAACTTCTTCAGTTTATAATATCTATGTAGAAATATGAAATTAAATATGAATCTTGGAATGTAAAGTTACTATCCAATTCTGTTTCTGAAAGTGTCAGCATCGCTCCATTGGTTCCGATTTTACGAGCAAAAACTTAAAAAAACAACGTTTTTTTGGTGTTTCTTCGAAATTACAAAAAAGTAATCATAATTGCGAGTGGAAAACATATCACTAAACCCCACGCACCCCCCCATTCGCAGATTAAAAGCCTATTTGAAAGGAAAAAGGCAACTTCTTCGTTTTCATCGCGTTTTTCGACCTTTTCATACGTTTGGAATTCGAAATAGGGAACGTTTCGGGTACAGTCGGAAAGCCTGTTTCCTCTTCTTCAAAACGGTTTTCTTTTACGATTTTTGTCACGAAAAAATCTCTATTGTCTGGTCCAACCCCCCAAACACCTGTAAATTTGCGATTGTGCTGTCAAAATTTGGCAGATATAAATGAAATTAAGTATGTGCCGGTTTGCGGATAACGATTTTCTAGCCTAATAATATGTTTTGTTTCACATTTTCAGGTTTTTAAGAACCAAAATTTCTGCCCTCATATTATAAAGATTATGAATGAATATTTTCCTTCATTCTTGCCAGTGAAACGTATTTGAAGGAAAAATAGGCATATTTACACTTGAAAATGGGAGAAATTGATAATAAACTGAAATTTTTCAGCCCCACGATAGGTTTTTTTTTCAGGCAACTTATTTAAGATTGAAATTCAATCAGATCACCAGTTCTGTAGTCATTTCACGAAGATCCCCCTAATAATCTGCGCTCTTCGTGGAAATAAGTTTTCGGCAACCTGAATTTCATCAGTATCTGCTAAATTTTGACCAGAAATGCAGGTTTTTTGGGGTCGTTGATCTAATTTAGCAAGTAAGTTGATATGAAGTTTTTTCCATATTGCGATCCGTAGAATCAATCCTGAAATCTTTTAACGTTAAATCCGGACATCATGTATAGGAATGTATTACGGCTGTTTTAAACACTAATTAATTCTAATCAGGGTTAGCTTAAATTGTGTTAATGATCTTAGGATTTGTACAGTAATTATTCCCTTGATATATAATATTAAAGCTACTTCATTTAGAACTTCTTCAGTTTATAATATCTATGTAGAAATATGAAATTAAATATGAATCTTGGAATGTAAAGCTACTATCCAAACCCTTCGAATGGTTTTATCGTGTTCTACCAAAGCTACTAAGTATAGGTAACCCATATAAATGAACATTTAACATACACAACGTGAAGTTACCTCCGAGTAACATTTCTTGAAGTAAATTATCGATATGAGCCACGCCAAACAGTTTGGCAAATTGTATTTGTTCGATCATTTGCCATGTGATCGACTGAAGGGCCGGCAGGGTGAGCAGGAGTTCTCCAAACCTTCCTCTGCTGTCGTATTGTCTGTCACTTATGTAGTCCTCCAGGTTGATTTGAATTTGGTACCTTAGGGCCTTTATTCTAGCTGGTTCACTGAGTCCTTTTGCATCTGGAGAGGGGAGAATAACGAATTTAAAATACTAATTAAAATAAGATTTGAAATGATGGATATTTGTAACTATAACTACCAAATCGACTAAAGAGCAAACTTCTGGGGGATTCAACGAAATTATTTCACATCTATAAATTCTCATTAGTGAAGCTGTAATATCAGGTATACTTGTAACAAATTGAAACTTAATAACATTTCGGTACATCCAGAATTAATTCAAATGGTCGGGAACTGAGATTATTTCTTTTGGCTTAGTCGATACAAGAAAAAAACGAAGTCGTGAGAATGCCTAGAAATGTGAAGAATTAATGTATTTATTTCAATATTTGTTTAGTCTACGCGCCTAGCGTTTAAATGCTAATAACCCAAACTCAAGAGTTTCAAAGTACCCATAAATGGAGTGCCAAACGCGCGTTCAACAACTTTTCACATCCTACCACCACTATCGGAAATGTGAGAGGTGATTGGTTTCAGACCAATAATTGCCGATGTTTGGTTCACGAACCGCCTTAGATAATAAAGATAATAGAAGGGGGTGATTGGTTTAACGAAAACGAAATCATCATTTGGAACCACCTAGGATGGTAGGGTTGAAAATTTTCTTGGGACGAAATAAAGATCGGAGAAGGCAGTGGGTTTTTGGGGACTCTGTCGAAAAAGATTCTGGGACTCTATCAGAAGTGGTTTGCGGACAGAAAAAGTTCCTTCGAGTGTAAAGAACACTTCTTCGAGTTGATAAAAATGTTCGGGAATCAGTTAGGAAGTACTTTTCGAAAGGTAGGCACGAATAACTCTTTCAGCAAAATAATACGGAATATATCTGCAATTTAGTTGAGTCAAAAAGTGAACAAAATTATATCGAAACGCCGAAAGGAAGTACAGGTTTTTCTGTGTCGCAGTGAACTCTCGGCTTTATCAAGTGTGAACAACACGATTTCGACAAGGGCAGCATTCCGCGTCCGTGTATTACATACTTACTTGGGTCGAAGAAGACGATGGCTTTCAAGCAGGCGAATTCTGTGTCGTCCACTTGCACCTCCGTCATCGGTTTCACCAGCTCGTCCATGATCCTTGTGCCGACCCGCGATATGTCCAAATCGGGTGATATTCTTGAGTCTGACAACATCACAACTGTATAGAATATCGCAACCTCGTTAATAAATGTCCATGTTCGTACAAGAGCCATCCCCATGACGGTTAGTACAAAAATGGAACGAGAACTCATAAAGGATAGCCCAAATTGAACAGCAAAGAAAAAGGGAAGTTATGAAGAATTTTTACTGTGATATGGATATTTATTACAAAAAATTTACGAAAAGCACTGCCGTGAAGGCAGGAGCTTTTGAGCGCTCGTACATGCACCTTGTAGGTAGATTCGCATTTTCCAGTTTTAGAAACCAATTGAAGGAATTTTTGACAGCTGTCAAAAAAATTCTGAAACTTAGGCGAAACTCCAGACTTCATGTCGCTGCTTCAGCTGATCAATTTTGTTTCGATAATTCGCTAGAATTTTCTACGATATCTATGGTCTTGGTGATGCGGTCTGGACAACATTTTGCACGTACTTTGAATACATTATTCCTCAGCTAGATGCATAATTTCATTCCAATCCGATCAGTAGTTCCGAAACTATCTGGAAAAAAATATTTTGAACGGCCATATTTACGGAACCCCTAGTCTCATTTTGCTTATTGATGAACGTGACTGCGATATTCGCGATCCAAACCCACCCTGAAAATTTCAAGTTCCTAGGCCTTTCCGTTCAAAAGTTACAATTTTCTATGGTTTCTATGGTTCTGGTCATGCGATCTGGACAAAATATTGCTTCAATATATCATTCTCGATTAAAATACAAAATTTCATCTCGATCGAATCCGAAGTTTCGAATTTATCGAGAAAACAAAATTTCAAACGACCGTATTTACGGAACCCCTTGTAATAGATGAACGTGATCACGAAATTCGAGATCCACACCTATCCTGAAAATTTCAAGTCCCTAGGCATTTCCGTTCAAAAGTTACAATTTTCTATGGTTTCTATGGTTCTGGTCATGCGATCTAGACAAAATTTCGCATGTAGCTGAAACACCTCATTTTCCATCTGAGTGCAAAATTTCATCTCGATCGAATCTGTAGTTTTCAAGTAATCAGGGAAACAAAACTTTGAACGGCCATATTTACGGAACCCCTGGTGGAATTTGGCCCATTAACGAACTTAACCGAGGCATTCGGGATCTGAACCTACACTGAAAATTTCAAGTCTCTAGGTTGATCCGTTCGAGAGTTATCGTGCTGACGGACGGACGGCCGGACGGACGGCCGGACGGACAGACTCGAATTTTCCGACGGATTCGTCATCAGTGAGTCGAACATAGTCGATTGAGACCATTTTCGGCTCAAAATTCGAAAAATACAGACATCGTGACGAAATGATATAGCCCTCGTGTAAGTAGTACGAGCGCTCAAAAATGGAATCGAACTGATACAGTGGGTACTTTGGGCAATCCTTTATATTACATTGAATAGTTCACATCAAAGAAGGTTAGTTTTCCCCAACATGATCCAAACATCACTAAGCCATTCTTGAACCGTTTTGTTGTTTGGAGTTCCATAATCGAGAAAGAAACGAGGACATAACTGGACAAGTTATATAGTAAAGGCCATAAATAAGATCCTCGCCAAGCGGATACTAAAAAACCAAGGTTGCGAAAATATAAACTTCAATTTTTTACCTCTACTCTTCAATTATCTTTGTGAAATATTAACCATCTACAAACAATGGAATTATAAGGACCATGTTAAATGATAAATATTCATTACATATTTGCCGTAGACAGATATTCTCGCCTTCATTGATTTCCATTCCGTCTATGAAAAATTGGTATTCAAGAAACGTTGAAACGCAAAAGTGAACGGTAGTTTTGAAATTTATATGATAACAACACTGAAGGCGATTTGTCCTTAACCAATCAATTCCACATTGTGATTCACATATAATTTTATAAATTTTTCAATATATCTCCATGAAAGCTATGTCCCGTCCTCCAAACAACAAAAAAAAAAAGATAAACCAAATGTACGAACATGATTCTTCCATTATATGCTAGGTATGGTCGATTAATAAATGGTATAAATAAAACAGGAAGTTAATTGATGCCTCATGATCCGAAGGGAATCTTTGTGGTAAAAATATTATTGTGAAACTAAAAATACGACGATTGTCTGTAAAACGTTTCCTAATAATGGAAAGGTAGGTGAGTTTTCTATCTAGTTCGAATAACTTCTTCTGGGAAGAGGAAAATCTTGCTGACTCTATTTGATTTAATTCGTTCATAAATCTGAATTAACAGTAAGTATGTACAATTTCAACGAATTTCTTCAACCACATATAAATACAGTGTGTTTTGGTGAGGCTTTTTGAGCGCTCGTACTACTTACACGAGGGCTATATCATTTCGTCACGATGTCTGTATTTTTCGAATTTTGAGCCGAAAATGGTCTCAATCGACTATGTTCGACTCACTGATGACGAATCCGTCGGAAAATTCGAGTCTGTCCGTCCGTCAGCACGATAACTCTCGAACGGATCAACCTAGAGACTTGAAAATTTCAGTGTAGGTTCAGATCCCGAATGCCTCGGTTAAGTTCGTTAATGGGCCAAATTCCACCAGGGGTTCCGTAAATATGGCCGTTCAAAGTTTTGTTTCCCTGATTACTTGAAAACTACAGATTTGATCGAGATGAAATTTTGCACTCAAATGGAAAATGAGGTGTTCAAGCTACATGTGAAATTTTGTCCAGATCGCATGACCAGAACCATAGAAACCATAGAAAATTGTAACTTTTGAACGGAAAAGCCTAGGGACTTGAAATTTTCAGGATAGGTGTGGATCTCGAATGTCGTGATCACGTTCATCTATGAGCAACATTATACAAGGGGTTCCGTAAATACGGTCGTTTGAAATTTTGTTTTCTCGATTAATTCGAAACTGCGGATTCGATCGAGATGAAATTTTGTATTTTAATCGAGAATGATATATTGAAGCAATATTTTGTCCAGATCGCATGACCAGAACCATAGAAACCATAGAAAATTCTAACTTTTGAACGGAAAGGCCTAGGAACTTGAAATTTTCAGGGTGGGTTTGGATCGCAAATTTCACGGTCATGTTCATCAATGAGCAAAATTAGACTAGGGGTTCCGTAAATATGGCCGTTCAAAATATTTTTTTCCTGATAGTTTCGAAACTACCGATCGGATTGGAATGAAATTATGCACCTAGCTCAGGAATAATGTATTCAAACTACGTGCAAAATTGATCAGCTGAAGCACCGACATGAAGTCTGGAGTTTCGCCTAAGTTTCAGAATTTTTTTGACAGCTGTCAAAAATTCCTTCAATTGATTTCTAAAACTGGAGAATGCGAATCTACCTACAAGGTGCATGTACGAGCGCTCAAAAGCTCCTGCCTTCACGGCAGTGCTTTTCGTAATTTTTTTTGACAGGTGCTAGAACTCATCAGAAGAGATCATTTCGCCGGAAGTTGACCATATGAAATATTCAATTAGAAAAAAGTGCAAAAAATCCTGGGCATCATCATCTTAATACTACTCTGTTAGGAAATCTTTCATTAGGGAAGTTTTATTAGGAGATTTTTCATGAACGGTATAATTCTCAAAGTTCAAACTAAGGAGAGGAAAAGTTACTTATTGAAAAGATCCTAGAAAAAAATTAGGAAGTTCACAAACTCACCGATAAAATTGATTCAAATTGTTTACAGAAATCGTTCGAAAAGGTCGTCATTCGTTTGATGTGCACAAAGTCCTGCCCGTCGTAATAACGAATTATTACATGCAGCAACTATCACATCAGTTTGCTCACGAATAATGTCACAAGCATTCTCAATGCGTTGTTTTAGTTCTTCAACACTATTCAGCTCACCGTTACTGTACACTTATGTTTTTAAAAGACCCAAAAGAAGAAATCACAGGGGTTGAGATCCGAATAGCTTGCATTTTCAATAACTTTGCGAAATTCGGAAGTTACAAAAATCATACGCTCTGTCATATGATTTTCCGTAAACTGAACGCATTCAAAATAAACATTTAGATCTCAATACGTACCTAAGACAGGTCTGTGCTGGAAATTTCTCAGATTCGCGGGTAACTTTGATTTCGAAATACTCGGCCCTGATGAATACTTTATTTGAAGGATTTTTGGAATTTTGAATTATTTTGATGAGTTCTAGCACCTGTCGAATAAAAGCCTCACCTTTGAAAATCATATTTGAGAATCAGGAATTTCCGATCAATTTTGGTGAGTTCTGAACGTTATTCGAATGACATTGCATTCATTCACGTCATTGCGTCTAAAATGCAGTCGAAAATGCAAAGAAGTGAATTGGAGTAAGAAATAAAGGTAATTTATGATTTCTAACTATTTTCTAGCCTCATAATATGTTTTGTTTTAAATTTTCAAATTTTTACAACCAAAATTTCTACCCAAGAAGGATATGAATGAATACTTTCGTTCATTCTGGCCAGTGAAACAGATTTGAAGGAAAAATAGGGATATTACACATGAAAGATAGTCCCAAGATTCGTGTTTTTTTCAGGCTTCGAAAAATTTCATAACAAAGTACTCAGACTAATAATAAAAAAAAAATTCTCTTCGACTTTGTGATTCCATCTTTTGAAGATTGTAAAAATAAAATGACAGTACTTGTCGAACTGGCAATGAACACTGAAGGTCGGTTTGATACACAGGAACAAGCGCGCAAAAGCTTCTAACTTCACGTGAGTCCTCTTTCGATTTTTTGCAAATACAGAGGAAAATGGGAAAGATTGAAATTTCATAAATAGATAAAATATCTGCAAGTATTAAGGAGTGAATATTAAACTCGAATAACCTTTTGATAAACGCTCGAATCAAGGATATGATAATTACATTGAATTATATCGAATTTGGAAAGATTTCTGATGACTCACACAGACATAAAAAAACGCTCAGTGAAACGAAAAAATATGAAAACAAGATAATTTCGATTCAATATACCAGTTAATTACTGTCGATGTCATTATACCGAAACGTCAGCCAAATTAAGGACTAGGTATATCCCCTACACAGCAGTGTTGCTAACCTAACGTAAACTACAAATCACACATTCATTAAACAAAAAACAGTAAGAACACTATCAATATCGTCATATATCTAGTTTTCACTGAATTGAAATGACCTTGCTCCAACCCTGGGTTGCTATTCCCGGATCAGCGTTGCATAAATAGTCATATTTGAACAATTAAGTGCAATCAGTTGACATTCATTATATATAAGATTAACAACACATATGGACGCAATATTTACCCAAGTAAATGCAAATGCAATTGGATTCCTACTTACCACCAGGACTATGTTTGGTTATTATACAATTGTTTCCCAGTAGGAGAATGTCTTTAAGATGCATTGATCTTCGTGCCAATCCTAGTAGGAGATGTTCACCTGCATGTGCCCTCAGCAGCGCTACCTGAAGAGGAGAAACTTGTATTAATATATTTTCTATCTTATGAAACCTCCATTTGATATTCCATCTTTTGGCATAAAAAGCTACAAATTTCACACAAATGTAGCAGACCTGGACAAACCATCTTCTGCCAGGATTTCCATGGGGAGGGTTGAGAAGGGTAGTTCTGAAGGCAGTGATCCCCTAAACTTGAAGCACAGTCTTCTCAACACAGTTTTAAGGTTGTACACTACATTCATTTGTCCTATGCACCACCATAATTCGAATATTTACACATGACCATATATCTGATTTGAAAGGTTATGGATTCAAATCGAATTAACAAACCGATGGCTAATGGGAACAACTTTTCGATAAAGTTCAATTTTTTTCTCTTAAATCGGCAGTAATTGTTGAAGTAAGTTAAACCTTGAAAAAATAATCACAAAATGTCCTCACCTGATCGTCTAGTAACAGCTCCGTGAAAGCAGGTATGTATTTAGCCCATTCTACCAAAATGAGCAATTGTTGTTTCATGGAGTCGCATACGTCGTTAATATTTGCTAATTGTTTGTTTGATAAATCATAATCGTTTACTGGCGTTGATCCCATTTGCTAGAATTGAAAAAGATTTGAAGTCTTGAAAAATTTCACAGTCTTAATGAAAAATTTACGATTACCTACAAGTAGTTTTTTAAGGTGAGGCTTTTTTTTTGACGGGTGCTGAAAGTCATCAAAAGAGATCATTTCGCCGGCAGTTTATCATATAAAATATTCAATTTGAAAAAAATGCAAAAAATCTTGGGCGTTAATATCTTAGTACAGAGAGGTGCTATATGCATTCCAGCAAGTAAATAAAGTGCTGGTTTCTATTCCAAATTCTTATATTCTTTCTATTAGGAGATTTTTCCTAAACGGTATAATTCTTAAAGTTCAAACTAAGGAGAGGAAAAATTACTGATTGAAAAAATCTTACAAAATTGATCCGTTTTGTTTAGAGAAATTGTTCGAAATGGACACCATTTGTTTGATTTGCACAAAGTCTTGCCCGGCGTAATAACGAATTATTACATGCAGCAACTATCACATCAGTTTGCTCACGAATAATGTCACAAGCATTTTCAATGCGTTGTTTCAGTTCTTCAACACTATTCACCTCATCGTTACTGACCACAAAAGGAGAAATCCACGGGGTTGAGATCCGGGGAGCGTGCAGGCCAAAGAATCTACCCACCATGTTCTATCCACCTAGAGTCACAAAAATCATACGCTCTGTCAGATGATTTCCCGTAAACTGAACGTATTTAATAAACACATTTCAACCTCAATACGTACTTAAATCATATCCGTGCTGGGAATTTCTCAGATTCGCGGGTAACTTCGATTTTGAAATACTCGGCCGGTGAATATTTTATATAAAGTTTTTTTGGAATTTTGAGTTCTAGTACCTGTCAAAAAAAATCCTCACCCTGTATTATAAATTCCTAATTGTATTATTGTCATGGAATCTTTGGATCTCAATACTCACTTCTAAGGCTGCACCAACTTGTCTCGATAACATCTCGGCGTTCAAGAGAGAACTAACTGAAAGTCCATTATTTTGATTATTTTCTTCATAACTAGGCCTCCTTAGGCTTATTCTATCCCTTTCGTTTTGTACAGCTACAAAAAAATTATGTAAATATGAGGTTACATGGATGTTTCCGACAAAAATTTGTTTGAAGATGAAAATATAGCGTGTTAATCAAATTTTTTTTTCATGAAATGAAGGGAAACTATCTTTCACTTTCCAAAAATTTCTTAATTTTTTTTATCTTCAACTATTTTTTTCCGTTTGTATATAAATGAAATTCGAGTTTCAAGTCCAGGTTGTATTCTGAGAATTCTGAATCACACCATCCATATCTTCGAATAAATTAATTTTGACCTTGAGGGCACCTGGATCTAAAAACGTAAGATCTCTTCAGAACTCAAAAAATCTAATCTTTAATGTATCTTCACTTTGTTCATCTTCAATTGAAATCTACTCTGAATACAATTGCGCTCCTGTAGGAAAATAATCAATTATCATCTAAGTATATAATGTGATTAAAAATATCACCAATAACTGGATCAATCGGATTTTCTAAAGTAATCATAGGCAATCTATATAGATTGATTATGTAACCGATTTATTGAAGATTTTGAAGCTTGTGAGGAGTAAAACTGCACAGTCGAAAGTTAGACAGTTTCGAATAGATTTTACAATTATTAGTGTACAACTTACCTTCTTTTTTCATGCCAGCTTTGAAACATTTCCTCAGTCTACAGTATCGGCATTGATTTCTTTTATCTTTATCCACTACGCAATTTCTGCTGAACCTAGAAAAAAAAATCCCCTTTTTTATTGACTGAAAGAAGAACTACACTTTCAGCATAGCGACGAGGAGGAATTGATTAATCATCTGACTTTATATCTTTGTCGGAACGCGTTCAGAACCGGTTCGGAACTGGATTGAGCAAGCTCAGATCGATTTTACGGTAGGTTACTGGGATATTTATAGCCACTTTCTATTTATTTCATAAATCATCTAGAATGCAAGGAGTTGATGAAATAAATTGTACTATAATTCCATCATTTTATTATATTTATTTGTGATTGTGAATGTTGATTGGATAAATTCATTATCGGAAATTCTTTTTTGTGTTAAATCTGGCAAACAGGGTTTTTTAAAAGGCGAGGTCTTTTTTTGACCAGCGATTGAAATCATCAAAATAAGTT
The DNA here is from genome assembly GCA_963966015.1 of Aphidecta obliterata. Classification (NCBI taxonomy): domain Eukaryota; kingdom Metazoa; phylum Arthropoda; class Insecta; order Coleoptera; family Coccinellidae; genus Aphidecta; species Aphidecta obliterata. The sequence goes on from OZ014427.1 coordinate 11,935,264, forward strand.
ATACCAAAAATCGTTTGTATAAAATATTCACCAGGGTCTAGTATTTCGAAATCGAAGTTATCCGCTAATCTAAGAAATTCCCAGACCGGATCTGACTTAGGTTTGTATTGATATCAAAATGTGTAGATATTAGAAGCTGTCTGAGGTCAGTGTACGGGAAATCATCTATGATGCATATGATTTTAGTAAGTTTTCATTTGTAAACATCAGTGTATAAGTACGGTGAGGTGAATAGTGCGAAAGAACTAAGCATTGAAAATGCTTGTGCAATTACTCTGTGAGCAAACTGATGTGATAGTTGCTGCATTTAACCATTCGTTATTACGCAAGACTTTGTACACATCAAAACAATGGTTACCATTTCGAACTATTTCTGTGAACAATTTGCATCAATTTTATCGGTAATTTTGTGAACTCCTTTTTCTTTTATAGGACATTCTTGTTCTCCTTAGTTTGAACTTTAAAAATTATACCGTTCGGTAAAAAAAGGTGGGATGAATTGTTGTGCCTAGAAAAGATCGCGAAGGAGGTCCAGCACTTTATTTACATTATGAATGCACAGTGAGATAACACAGAGTCGTGTCAAGATATTGATGCCCAAGATTTTTTCACCTTTTTCAAATTGAATATTGTATATGATCAATTTCCGGCGAAATGATCTCTTTTGATAAGTTCTAGCACCTGTCAACAAAAGGCTCACCTTAGAAAACACCCTGTATATGTATAATCAAGTATTACCTCAACCTTGCCTATCTTAAATCATATGATTCTTCGAAATAATAAAATTCAGTTGGTAATATTTTCTCTCATATATTCGAACTAATGGTTTGGTGGAACCAACATTGAATTATAGTCGTTTCATTATACAGGACCTTGTAGAAGTATGACGAAAACAGCGAAGCAATAAAAAATATTACATCGATTGAAGTTTTTTCGACGCTTAATTTCCATACGAGTTACATGAAACCAGTTTTCTACGGCCTTCTAAAGACGTTAATGGAAATATGTTATAAACTAATTTGTCTTCTTCCTTCGAATCGATTATCGAATTACAGTGTGTCAACTATAATGAATTATACGGGGGGTATCACCATTCCACCAAAGGGTTCATTATAATCGAAAACTCTGTGAATTTTACGTATGGGTTTATTATTGCCAAATCACCTTGATTCCCCTCTAGATTTCAGAAAACATCGCAAGTTATTTAAATTGAAAATTGGTGTGTTAACATTCTAAAAAAAATTATTTTCTCCTGTTTTCTTAGGGAGAAAATTATATGGGGAGAGGTGGACATCGTTCCTTTTGTATCTCACCGGCATGTATATAGATGATTTTTCCTGACTGATCTCCTGAAGAATCCTTTGCAACCATCACAAGAAGCCGCTCCGTAGTGTTTTCCAGTGGCTCTGTCACCACATATCGCACATCTTTGGTTCAAGACTGCTGCGCTTGGTGGAGACCCAGCATTAGATATGGTGGCAGAAAGTGGGTTAGATCCACCAGCCATCGTCATCTCCGAGTCCACTGCAAGAAAAAATCGTTCGATAACAAATTTGAAAGATAGTGTTATTATTATCATTTTTCAATAACTTCTGTTAGTTTCGCAGTGAAGAAATGATTTGAAATTTTATAAAAACACCAGAAATAATTTGAAATTTCATAAAAACAATAAACATAAATAAATATACGAATGTATATTATTATCTGTATGAAGATGTAAAAAATTGAGATTTTAAAAAATTTAAGAAAATCTTCAGATTTTTTTTCCTGACCGAATAAAAGGCAAGGCCATCAATTTCTAGGAGAAATACCACAAGCAGAACAATGCAACAATGAACGAAAATTGATATGTAATCCGATCGGTAAACTCCGGGCTGAAAATCCGGAGGACTACTTATAATTGTAACAATTCTAACCGATCTTTAGTCTTTTCACTTAGGTGAAACTTTAAAATTACAATTTGTAGTGCTCATTCAGCTGCAACGGAGTTTCTCATTCAACATTTTCATTTTGGATAAGCATTCCGAAAATTAAATGAATTTTCCAGGTGCAGAACTAACACGTGCTATGGAGGGTTATAAAATTTTCTTCAATTCTCTTTATCGACCGTGAATTTTATTGCACGTTGAACACTTGTGTTCATTCATGGTTCTCAACTTGAAACTATGAAATTCCCCAAGATAATGAGCTACGCATGTTAAAACTGAAAACTTGTCTGTAGAGCCAGAAAATTGAAACATGATGAATTTTCCGTTATCCCCAAAATCAACATTATCGAAGGAGAAATCCCATATTTTGGAAATTTTTTTCATTTGCCAGACACAACAAGAATAAATGGGAAAAAAATTTGGGAAATAGTTTTCCATATTTTTTTTCTAACATCATATAAATGTCAATTATTTCCTCTACAACAAAAAGAAATAGAATATCTCTATCAAGGTATAGTCGAATTGATGTATGAATCCTCTACTTTTTAATCATTCATAGGAAGTGTCCATAAATATCCCAGTGACGTCAACATGTGGATTCGATAATACTTGAGTTTTTGATTTAAATAAATTTGATGTTTCCGAACGAACTCAGTGATCTTATTGAAAAAATCTTGAAATATTCAAGTTCATTTGATGTTATCTAGTTTCAATTTTCTGAAACATCTTGATTCAAGCTACTGAATTTAATCATTCTTCTTTCAGTTTTCGACTTACCAAGACTCCAATATGAATTATTATAGACACAAAACTTTTCCAATATCCTCATTTTCAAAGAACCACCAAAAAATATTACAGAATTCAAACTTAAGAATCATATATAGTGCACTACTGGTTCACCATCTCAATCTCGCTTTATATTGGCAAATATACGAATGAGATGTTGTTGTCGAACGGACTGAAAGTGGAGACCTAATGAAAAGAAAACATCCACAATGAAAAATAATGCACATTTCATTGGGGATAAGGGCACCTTAAATATTGATATGATGATAAAATGGTGTCTAGGAAATGTAAACTATCAATTAACTTAAGTTAGCTGATAACAGCAGAAAAGAAATTGTATGCCATCGGCATGGTAGGAGATAAGATTATTCTTATGTTGAAATATAGATATTTTCGCAGGCCAATATCATTATTATTGTGAAGAAGATATCCAGAAAAATAATAGCGTGTAGGTGAAGCTGGAAACTGATGTGGCAACACCGTTTCTCCGAAACTCCCGACTATTGGTGGAGTGGCCGAGCATGGTTGGCCGACAAAGAACTAATTAAGATTCGTTGTTGCCATATCGGTTGTTCATCCAATTTCCTATGACCAAGGGATAATCCGGCATTCATATTACTAACTCTTCAAAATTCAATAAACTGAAGAACATCAAAAAACTTCCTAATGAAAAATATTTGAATCATTAAATTGAATGCGGAGATGCAGAAATAGTTGGTGCAGATAATCATCTCGTCACAAATCCTAACATACACTTAAACTTCCTCGATGGAAGGTTTTTTCTGATACTTTTTTCATAACTCACGTAAGATTAATACCTGGCAAAAAGCAAAACACGTTTGGAAATGTCTATCATCAAAAAAATTGCGACTGACAAAGAAGGTTGACGTTAATTATTTAAACTGGTATCATTTGACGAAAACAATTTTTTAAAAGACTCGTAATTAGTTCGTTATCCTTCACATAATTATAAGATCATATCGGAAGATGTAATAAATTAAGAATAAGTGCCAACATTAGAGCTTTCTCAATCATATTCGAATTAACAGTTCATTCTGAATATGATCGGTAATACTCGTACGACAATTTGTGTAGAGGAAATGAAATAAAGTCGTGGAGTTAATTTCTATCCCGTGATATAAAATGAATATAGTCAGTAGTTTCAACGATTGACGACATAAAATGCGTTCCTTAGAACGCATAATTCCAATGGAAGGAGGAGAAACCAGAAAGAAAAGAATTAATCATGATTGAATTAGAAAAAAAACGTTAGGAACATTAAGAGAAAAGAAAGAAATTAGGAGCAATTAAGATCTAGGACAGAAAGTAACAAATTCAGAAGAAAGCGTAAACAAAGCAATAGATAGAATAACAACAGAACTAAAAATAGACGAAAAGAAAGAAAAAAAGGAAAACCAATAACAGGAATGACAGAACGAGTGCCATACGTATGGACGTGTCGAAATCTTCAAACAAGGTGTGGCATCAGAGACTGATTCATAAAATGGAAATACCTCTAGAATAGACAAAATTATCTCATCTAGAAAAAATTATAATAAAGTCAACGATGAAACTTCCGAAGGAAAGGAGCCATATCAACAAGTTGATGATGTGGTCGAAGAAATTGGAAAAAAATATTAACGGAGTTCAACATAGAAATAACACTAGCATTGACAAAATTGTCTCATCTAGAAAAAAAAAGATAATAAAGTCAACGACGAAACTTCCGAAGAAAAGGAGCCATATCCACAAGTTGATGATGTCGTTGAAGGAATGGGAAAAAGATTAAAGAAGATCAACATAGAAATATCACTAGCATTGACAAAATTATCTGATCTAGAAAAAAAAATATAGTCAACGACGAAACTTCCGAAGAAACGGAGCCATATCAACAAGTTGATGATGTGGTTGAAGAAATGGGAAAAAAGATTAACGAAGATCCACAAAGAAATACCACTAGCATCGAAAAAATTATCTCATCCAGGAAAAAAATATATAATAAAGTCAACGACGAAACTTCCAAAGAAAAGGAGCCATATCAACAAGTCGATGATGTGGTCGAAGAAATGGGAAAAAAATATTAACGGAGTTCAACATAAAAATAACACTACCATTGACAAAATTGTCTTATCTAGAAAAAAAAAAGATAATAAAGTCAACGACGAAACTTCCAAAGAAAAGGAGCCATATCCACAAGTTGATGATGTGGTTGAAGAAATGGGGAAAAAGATTGAAGAAGATCAACATAGAAATACCACTAGCATCGACAAAATTATCTCATCTAGAAAAAAAATTATAGTCAACGACGAAACTTCCGAAGAAACGGAGCCATATCAACAAGTTGATGATGTGGTTGAAGAAATGGGAAAAAAGATTAACGAAGATCCACAAAGAAATACCACTAGCATCGAAAAAATTATCTCATCCAGGAAAAAAATATATAATAAAGTCAACGACGAAACTTCCAAAGAAAAGGAGCCATATCAACAAGTCGATGATGTGGTTGAAGAAATGGGAAAATAAGATCAACAAAGATCAACAAAGAAATACCACTAGCATTGAAAAAATCATCTCATCTAGGAAAAAAAATTATAATAAAGTCAATTTGCATGATGTGGTTGAAAAATGGGAAAAAAAAATTTACGAAGATTTACATAGAAATACCGCTTACGAAGAAACGGAGCCATATCAACAAGTTGATGATGTGGTTGAAGAAATGGAAAAAAAGATTAACTAAGATCAACATAGAAATAACACTAGCTTTGACAAAATTAGCTCATCTATAAAAAGAATATTATAATAAAGTCAACGACGAAACTTCCGAAGAAAAAGAGCCATATCAACAAGTTGATGATGTGGTTGAAGAAATTGGAAAAAAAGATTTACGGATATCAACATAGAAATACCACTAGCGTTGAAAAATTATCTCACCTATAAAAAAAATTTTATAACAAAGTCAACGACGGAACTTCCGAAGAAAAGGAGCCATATCAACAGAAGCATGATGTGGTTGAAGAAATTGGAAAAAAAAGATTGAAGAAGATTAACATAGAAATACAACTACATTGACAAAATTATCTGATCTAGAAAAACAAATTATAATAAAGTCAACGACGTAACTTCCGAAGAAAAGAGGCCATATCAACAAGTTGATAATGTGATTGAAGAAATGGAAAAAATTATCGAAGAAAAGAGCCAATCGATAATGTTCCACAAAACAAGAGAAAATACAAGAAGAAAATAGAAAAAAACGATATATAAATAAGACGGTAAGACAATGTAGAATACTTAGTTATAACAATTGTCCAAAATTTAAATTTCAACCACCTAGAGAAAACAGGAAAGAAAGCCAGAATCTCCACCCTCTAAAAAACAGAAGTAGCGAATTAGTTACGGAATTAAAAGTGAAAATATTTCAATAACGAACACGAACAAAATAAAGGAACATGAAAGAATATAAAGCGGATATTTGAGAGAAGCAATTGACTCAACACGATACTTCAGAAATGAAGAGACAGCGAAACTAGAAGAATTTATATTAGAGCTAGCTGAAAATGCATACGAGAAAATGGAGATACAAGAAAAGAAGAGAATACTGCAAGCAATGAATTAGACCCTGAAGAAAGAAAACGAACGAAGAGACCTAAAACAAGACTACAAAACTTTGAAAGAAAGAATGACGTAGAAGATTCTAGATATGGAAAAAATGGAAGACAGAAAACAAAAAGAAGAAATTATAGGTCTGCAAATGCAACGAACTGTCTCAAGCCATGTCTGGAATTTTATGCACTTCCTGCCTCGATATCTTAATACAGAAATAAACTTCTCGTAGGAAATAATGACAGAGTGACCATCTCTAACAAGACGAAAGCTAACGAAAGGAAACGAGAAGATTGGCAACACTCCCGAAGGAAGTGGACAAAGTAAAATTTTCTCGGAAAATAGTTTTATATGTTATTCTCTCGTCATTTCGAACCATATGTTATATCCCTTTCTTATCATCCAAGCATTCATTATTCGAATGTTCGGACGATAAATAAATGAATCACCAACCACAAAGAAACATTATACACAAATATTGGTTGTAATTATTGTACATACATATTTCTTGGAATATTGTAAGCTTGTTATTCGTCCCATCAGCAAATATTCACGTGAGCAATGATTCTGTGAGTGGTTTATTTTTGTAGAATCTTCTCTTATCGAAAATCGTTATAGTAATATTCGAGTTGATAACACACATTTCCCGATTCGAAAGGATTCTAGTCCTCATTTTTATTATTCACAACGATAAATTTATTGACCTCAGGGCTTTAGATAAGGAGCCAGCCGGATAGCATTTCGACATTTTTCATTTTGAGACTGACAGATATTGAGTAAATAGCTTAAGAGTGGAATATTTTGAAATCTTTCGTAGTCACATCGCAATCTTCGAATTTCATGATATTTACTCAATGCATTGATACTGGCCTATTTTAATAATTTCATTCAAGTTGGAACAAAAAATTCTGTAATTTTGAAGCAAAACATCTTGTTTTTAATTGGATTGCTGTATTCCTTATTTTTCTTCTTCGAATTATCTTATAAATCCCTGGGGAAATGTCATTTTCCCAAAGAGAAAAACTATTTCTGAATATACTAATTCTTTTGTTGTAGGCAGGTATCTTTATGGAATAATTGTTTCTAGTTGGATCGTTCGTTTTAATGTAAACGAGCTCAATAAAGTACCCGGGAATACTGCACGGTATAGAACAATAATATTATTCGTAATGAATCTTTTGTATTCAAATCTGAGTGGGAATTCAATGATTCTCGAAAACGATAAATTTCCGATTCGGAATAATGGTATTTTATGAAATGGAATATTGATATCGGAGGAAGTTCGTCTACCTACAGCCCTTTTTGAAATTAATGAATAATTTCTACCATAGAAAGAGTGGATTAATCTTTATTCATTTGCTCGATTCCTTCAACTTTACAAGAACCCCAGGAAAAAATTGCTATGGAAATTTTCACAAGGATACATTCGAACAGTCTGTCCGATAACTATCGGAAAAAGAGGCCTAGAGAGTGGAAATTTCAGAGGTCTGAATGCGCCGGTTGAGTTCGTAAATGAGTAAAATTCGCTGAATGGTATCATAGATAGCCATCTGAAAGTTTTATCTCAATAATTCGAAAAATACCGATTCGATCGATTTAAAACTTTGTAGTTAGTTGTGAAATTTCGTGAGAATCTTACATTTAAAGGTATGAAGAAACTTCGGTTTGTCAGAAACTATTCGCCATAACCTTCTGTAAGTTTCTGTCAACCTCTATATGGCGTGGATAAAATGAGTTTTGAAAATCACCTTTTAGATGATCCACGTGAAAAGAAAATTGAGTTTCTTTGATCTGGCGTTGAAAAATTGATATAGTCTGTGATTCTATCTCTTGACGTTTATGAAAATATAATGACATTCAGTTTGGGATCAGTGGTTAGTTTGATAATTTTTGTTTCGATAGTCTCTCTAAAGTGTAACCTCATGTCAAATCAAAATGATCATAGAAACAACATTTCAGTAGTTTTGAGCTGAAAACTGCCTCACAACACGTTTTTTTTTTCCAGGTTTTCAAAATTTACACGAAATTTGTCAAAATCTGACTTCTCGAATTTCGGATGGAAATATCGGGGAATATACCGATAAGAGGTGGAAACTGTGTCAATACACAAAAAATATTTCTCCTATCGATCGTTCAAAAGCCTTCCCATGTATTTTTGATAATTTCGAAGTTCCTGGAATTGAGACCGCTCTGGCAGAGAAACACAATTATATGAGTTATATGTAAAATTTTGTTGGTTACTGGCTCCAGAAGCGGTTCCTCAATTGGGAAGGATTTTTTAGATTTAATAGCTCATAGATTATATAACTGATTCATAGAACGAATATTCAATTTCAAGTAGATAACCTTGAATTTCCCTATTGAATACTGCAGTTTTCTTGTCTCGAATTCTACTGGATTTTTTTTATAATGTGCTTTATGTTAATTTAGTATCGATATTCAGTCCATGATATTTGGCAGTTTAGGTTTGTGGTATTTGTACATTGTTTATTGAGAATTGGGCTTATAATTGTACAGGATTTTTCTAAATTGGAGGTACAAATGAAGAGGAGATTCCTTGAGTAATTTTAAGAAAATAAAATCCCATAAAGATGTGATCTGAAATTTGGCATAGAGAAATTGAGAGAGGATTTCGAGAGAATCGTTCAAAATTTTTTTCTCGAAATCGGTAGCAGATACGACGAAACTACAAGAGACCATTAAGTTCAGTATAACCACAAAGCTACTTTTTATTTTTTTTCAAATCAACAGTGGCTAACCAAAAAAAGTTCTGGAGGAAAACAGAGGACAGTGTTCCAGAAAAATACCACCCTGTAGATTTGCTATCGAAATTGGCATGTCACATGATGTATACTCTCAATTGTAATATCTATGCCAAATTTCAGTTGAATATCTTGTGAAGTGTAGATACTATGAGAAAAAACTTGAATAAAATTCAAACTTTCTCGAAAATCTCGAAAATGAAACGTTTGCGATCCCATGTTTAAGGGACTTTTTTTCTTAGAATTACTTAAGGAATCTCCCCTCTTCATTTGTATCTCCAATTCAGAAACATCCTGTACAATTATAAGCCCAATTTTCAATAAACAATGTACAGATACCACAAACCTAAATTGCCAAATATCATGGACTGAATATCGAAATTAAATTAACATAAAGCACATTATAAAAAAGTTTTCACGTCAGTGACCAATTTTTTTTTCGATAATTCGCTAAAATTTTCTACGGTATCTATGGTTTTGGTAATGCGATCTGTACAAAATTTTCCACGTAGTTTGAATACATAATTCTTCATCTATGTGCGAAATTTCATTCCAATCCAATAATTTGTTTCGAAATTATCAGGAAAAAAATAGTTTGACCGGCTATATTTACGGAACCCCTGGTCTAGAGTTTGCTCATTGATGAATGTGACCGCGAAATTCACGATCCAAACCTATCCTGAAAATTTCAAGTCCCTAGGCCTTTCAGTTCGAAAGTTATGATTTTCTATGGTTCTGATCATGCGATCTGGAAAAAATGTAGCTCGAATATATCATTCTCAATTCGAATACAAAATTTCGTCACGATCAAATCCATAGTTTTGAAATTAACAAGAAAACTAAATTTCGAACGACCATATTTACGGAACCCTTAGTCTAATTTTGCTCATTGATGAACGTGACCACAACATTCGAGATCCACACCTATCCTGAAAATTTCAAGCCCCTAGGCCTTTCCACCACAAAGTTATAATTTTCAATGGTTTCTATGGTTCTGGTCATGCGAGCTGGACACACATGTAGCTTGAACACGTAATTCTCCATCTGAGTGCAAAGTTTCAGGAAAACAAAATTTCGAGCGGCCATATTTACGGAACCACTAGGCGAATTTCGCCCAATAACGAACCTAACCGCGGCATTCGAGATTCGAACCTACCCTGAAAATTTCAACTTTCTAGGACATTCCGTTCGAGAGTTATCGTGTATACGGCCGGACGGACGGACAGACTCGAATTTTTCGACGGATTCGTCATCAGTGAGTCGAACTCTATCGATTGGAACCATTTTCGGCTCAAAATTCGAAAAATACAGACATCGTGACGAAATGATATATATAATGTCCTTCGAAGTGATTGACATCATACATTTTTTTACGAAAAAACGAGGCAAAGTTTTATGTTTTTTATTAATCTCATATCATATTTAGGCTCCTGTACAACTTTCATCCAAATCTAAGAGGTGACCATATTCTACACTTTTTCCCTGAAAGTGTGAGTACGATTGAAAATTTCCCGAATATGTTGTTGTGAATAAAAAAAAAAATTATTCATGAAATCTAGGAATTTTTAAAGACCAGTTAAAACAGATCTCCCTGAGAAGAAATAGGTACTCATCATCAACAATTATTATGTCTTTCATGATTCAAACAACTTCTCATTCCACTCATGAACTTCCCAGAAATTTTTTCGTTTTGCCCAATGAAAGATATTCACAGCGACTCTTTCTGATCTACATATATCTAATTCTCACACTCTCATAGGTATTCGAATTATCCTCATCCCATTCTCAACATTAGGTTTTCTTATGGAATCTTCAAACATCATTCTGAAACAATCATTGCACAGTTCGCTCGAGCATCGGACACCGGCGTTGCCAATTCCTTGTGCACGGCTCGGAGGTATAGAAGGCTGTGCAAAAAAAAATAGGTGTAGGAAATCCATTTTGAAATTTTACAGACACGAATTCAAATCAGTCTAAAGTCCTCTGAAGACATTTCGATTCGCCATCATCACCAGTCACAAGTAGAATGGTGGCTATAAATTGTCCCAGAGGTGATCGTACCTCGCCCGACAGATTTGAATCAGCGATGTCGTTCGCATAATGGATATAAACCAAGTCTGAGGTCGAACACAACTAGAGGGACTTTACTCTTAGGATCCCCGCGGGGGACTTTGTACCAATGACGTCAGGAAACTCTTTTCCGGAGATCCCTGGCTGGTGAATCAGTCCAGAGGTCCAGAACGCGGTGTTTACATAACACGAGTGTTTGTTTTGCTCGACCGCAACGTCTAACCTCACCAACATCCGAGAGATCTCGGAGAGTGAGTAGGCCGTTCTAAAATAGATATTTCTCGATCGTACTTTGGACCATCAGACGGCTACACATCGTGCAAATCTGTAAACGGAATCCCATTCCTTCTTGACGTAATCGTTACGTTTGTTTGCTCGGCCATCACCTGTTATCTGGTGGTCCTGCTGAGTGGTAGTGGACAGGTTTTGGGAAACGGCTTCCTTGGACGATTGAACATGTTCGGTTTGTCGGTCACGATGCCCATTCGAAAACTTCAGCGAGTTTATAGTTAGGTAATATCGAGGAATTCCGGCGCATATTTCACATTCTTTCTGCATTGAAAGAAACAGATTGGATAAAAGATCAATAAGAACCGGAATATTGAACCAATGATAAAAAGTCTCTGGAAACTTTCTTCTTTACTGTAATGTCATTCCAAATTTCAAAATACTTCTACCCCCTTATAATTTCGTAAAGTCAAAGCCATTTTACTTGAATACTATTGGCACTACATAGATGAAATTTCGCAGCGAGGGCTTGTTTGAAAAAAAAATATATTGCTCTCAGTAGTCTCAGTATACGTACATATTATTCAAGAATAACTACATCAAGAACAGCTATTAAATACGACGTCTTCAAGTTTTGGTCAATTCATAGGATGAAAATGTAGAAAATTTTTTCAATCAGGGCACTTATGACGTCATAAGGAGCTGCCATAGCGCCGTTTTTTAATGTCTCACTAAATTAGAGGGGTTGTAAATTCAAATATGATATAATATCATCTAGAAACTATGCAAGCATATTTTATCAGTGTATATTTCATCTACGAGCACATTTGACAAAATTGTGTTAGATAGGCAAGCATTGTACTTTTTCCAATTGAGCATTTTTATACCAATACACATTTTATGATTTTATATTGGATCATTTTCACGCAATGAATTTTTCTGAATTCGATCTCTCGATTTTTAGCCTTCAGAATCTATTGATCAGATTTTCGAGCTGAAGGAATCAATGCCTATCACCTGATATTTTAATCGAGAATGATATATTAAAGCAATATTTTGTCCAGATCGCATGACCAGAACCATAGAAACCATAGAAAATTGTAACTTTTGAACGGAAAGGCCTAGGAACTTGAAATTTTCAGGGTGGGTTTGGATCGCGAATATCGCGGTCACGTTCATCAATGAGCAAAATTAGACTAGGGGTTCCGTAATTATGGCCCTTCAAAATATTTTTTTCCTGATAGTTTCGAAACTACTGATCAGATTGGAATGAAATTATGCACCTAGCTGCGGTATAATGTATTCAAACTACGTGCAAAATTTTGTCCAGATCGCATTACCAAGACCATAGATACCGTAGAAAATTCTAGCGAATTATCGAAAAAAAATTGATCAGCTGAAGCACTGACTGAAGTTTCAGAATTTTTTTGGTAGCTGTCGAAAATTCCCTCAATTGATTTCTTAAACTGGAAAATGCGAATCTACCTACAAGGTGCATGTACGAGCGCTCAAAAGCTCCTGCCTTCACGGCAGTGCTTTTCTAAACTTTTTTTAAACAATTTGGATCAATTTTATCGGCGAGTTTGTGAACTTCCTAATTTTTTTTTACAGGACCTTTTCAATCAGTAATTTTTCCTTTCCTCAGTTTGAACTTGAAAAGTATACTGTCCAGGAAAAATCTCCTAATAAAAGTTGAAAGAGAATATACAAATTTGCGATAAAATTCAGCACTTTATTCACTTGTTGGAATGCTTATGGCACCGTGATTCATTGCAGATCTCCTATCCAGAGTCGTCTTAAGATCTTGATGCCCAATATTTTTTTGTACTTTCTTCAAATTGGATATTTTAAATGATCAACTTTCGGCGAAATGATTTTTTCTGATGAGTTCTAACACCTGTTAAAAAAAGCCTCACCTTGAAAAACACCCTGTATATTTTTTTATTTTTGTTTTCTGTTCTTTCATCAATATTTTATTGATTTTTCTATACGGATATTGGTCACTTATGAATTATTTCGTATTCATTGATTTTTTGTTGTATTTTATTCATAAATTTGATTTCATTCTTCTTTTCGAATCTTTGTCAACATTATTAATTGAGAAAAATAAATTTTAGGTGAATTAATGTAGATGAGTAGATTTTTAATGTTTTATTCCTATTTTTGTCGGATTTTTAATCCTTGCCCCCCCTCCCCTAAGCCAAACTCCTGGGTAAACTAATTCTCATGTTTAACAGATAACGGAAATTTAGCTCAGTTTCATTCTATTTATATTCTTGTAAATACAATGCGTCAGTTCGACTCTTTTGTCTCCTTAATTTAAATAATAACCTATCCACATATATTTACTCAATGAGGAATTAATGAAATCCACATGTGCATAAATTATTTAAGATATTTGAGACAATTCAATAGGGAGTTGAAGTATGCATGAAGCATTAATAGAATAAGTTACAGAGAATTACGAAAAATCGAGAACAATTGAATTTAAAATTCAACCGGTCATTTTTGTTTTTTTTTGAGAAAATTTTCCAACAGAAGAACCATTTTACTGTTGTAAAAAAATTTTCAATAATTCAATAAGACATATTTTAAGTGAAAAATTTCCTGCAATGTTTTCTATCCTCATTATTGAATGAAAATGAATAATGATTTTTATCGTAAAATATTTTGTGTCTCTAATTAAGTTATTGCGCACTCACATCCCGATAGTCTCTATATAATTTTAATTGAATAATATATGAATATTCCGGACGGTCATTAATTTTTGACTTTATATTTTATTCCATTGGTACGAAGTAATTTGTTCCAAGGTCTGATTGAAGTTGAAACAGATGGATATCGAGTAATGAATTTGAGTGGCAAGGTTGGCGTTTCCAAAAATAATTAGGTAAGTATATTGGGGAGACCAGTTGGGATTTTCCAACAAGAAACCGAAAGGAATAACTCCTTTCGGCATTATTGCTCTTTATAATGAACCTTCAACATCACAAATCGTCTATTTCCTCCAGAATAAAAAACCGATGATACAAGATATAAATTAATACACCTAGATGTTTTTACGTCATATTCTGACTGGAATACCTTGCAAAGTAGTCAATTATTTTTAGGTTGTGGAGGAAGCTATAAATAGAAACTTCGAGTTTTACACCTCGAAAAAATGTTATCAAGCACCGTTGCAAAACCAAGGCGAAGAATTTTCATCTATCCCAATACATTATCACAATTTATGTCATTTATCTGGAAAAATACAAGGTGACAATTGATGGTTTTTAATGAAGTGATAAATTTATAATTAAAAATAAAATATTGATAAATAATAAATTTTACATATACATACTCAGGTATTTTTTATATAATCAAATCCACTGTACCAATTTATTTTATTCTGTTGATAGATTTATTGCTTCTCAATATTATCCACATGCTTCCTATTTAATTCGAACGAAAGAATCATGTTTCTACCGCGTGCAATAATTTTGCTTATGAATATAAACGTTGAAATTGGAAATAGTTGAAGTGAGCAAACTTCATCACTAATTTTGCAGGTGTAGTATTATCAGTGGTGGAAAAAAATATGTGTTGATGTTCATTTCCAACATTTTGGTTTATTCATAAAATACTAATAAAGTTGCATCAAGGATGAGAAATAATTTGTTTCTTGTATGGGCATTTCTACTTTCTTAAAATTCGTAGGGATCATACTGACTTATTGTGATATGACTGGTCGAATTTTGTGACGGTGAGAAATAACCAATCAGGGCTTCTCGCGCAATGACGTTTCAAGACGGGGGTTCATTTCATTAAAATCCTATCTCTACACGTGTGCGAACATGAGGCACTGTGTGATTAAGGATCTAAGCCAGTCTGGATATTATTCATTCCCCAGTTGCAAAGTTCATCTACTTGAAAAGACAACAACGATATTATCTCTGCTAAATTAATAACAGTGATCCTAGATTTCCCTCTCATTCGCTATATTTCCAAGAATTGTTGACTCTGCGAATACAAAGTCTGATAAAAATGTGAACAAGTGAGACGCTTCAACAAGGTTCATCCGCGAGTTCATCGAAAAATAGACCCAACATTCAACAAAATTGTGTGTAAACATAAACAACGTTAATTTATGTAGATGACATGCATTCTGTCATTGGATTGACCATTTTTAGTTTGTTATTTCCATTGGAAAATAGTATAACTCTCCCTGAAAGTGAAGAATCTGAAAAATTGTGGTGTGATTTGGTGTTTTTTGGGTGAATTTTTGCTAAATTTGGCGGATATAAATGAAATTCAGTATGGTCATTTACGTGGTTTTCGAATATGCCGAATTGTTCGGTTATAAAGAAAATTACCAATCTCTACCGGTGGTGGAGATAATATGAAGATCCCCCAATTATCTCCGCCACTGGTAGAAATTAGTATTTTTTATTATCACCAAACAATTTGGTTCCTTCACTTTTCTTGGAAACTATTAGAGCTTATTCCGTGAAATTTTGTACAAAAATCAATTGCCATCCGGCATTTATCCTCCTAGCTTGAGAATCTGATTCATGAATGTTCAAGAAAAAAAATGGGATGAAATAAAAAAAATCATTTTGGAAAATCTATCCATATTAGGAATTGAAAGAAGATTTTTTTATGTTTTGAGAAATTTCGATGAAAACAATAAACCTTTGTGTAAAATTCGTAACGTTTTCCAATTGACCTTCGAATTCTACACACTAACCAAAATTGAAAATTTCCTCGAACAATTCCGAAATTTTTAATTGGAAATAATGAAACAAAATACTTGGAGAGCAATGTTCAGAATTCTGAACATCAAATGTGAATGAAATGAACCATTTTTCACCATTGGAGTAAAAACTTTTTTTTTGTATTTGCATAGCGTTATATTTTTTTCGAATTCCAAATTTCAAATCATCTCGTTTTGAGAAAAGCTTCAGGCATTTCTCGAATGACAACAAAGAAAGATCTGGAATGATGAATTGAAATGCTGCTTCAATATTGTCAACATAATCAGCAGAAATCAGCGAATGAACAAAATATTTCAACATCCTCTACCAAGTTGCAATGATTTATAAAAACTCTGTATTATTAACGAAATTAGATGCATGTGAGCAACAAAATTATTCTTATTTTGAAAATTGGTCTTGGTAACTAAAAACATGGAGGTATGTATGATTTATATAGTGGGTGCACTTGTTACAACACCACATTGGGAGATATAAAGAAAAAAAAGTACTCAAAAACTGAAATCCGGTGAATTAATACATCGGCGAAATGCGTAGTTCAGATCATGTTTCTTCAAAATTATTCAATACTAATGTTTTCTGTTTCATGATTGCCTTTAATCAAGGTCCTTCCAACATTTGAAGTTCCTTAAATCATCCATTCGGTTGTAAAAACCCTTTCTGGTCAAGAATCAACAGTTGTATAAGTCAAATAACGAAGGAACTTCGAAGGACAAAAACGATTATGTTTCCAAATTAGCATACGAGCATGGTGTAGAGGTTTTAAATCGGCTTTTTCGGGAAGCTCTCGTTGATGAAATTGAGGAGTACGAATACATTTTACTTTCGATGAAAGTATGAATATGTCATGTCAGCTCATTCTGTTAAGAAATTTATAACCAACCTTCCCTCGATAATGACTACTATCTCTATTCGATTTTTAAATCTTATCTGTTATCACCCCTCATGTCAAGGTTTTTTTGGTGAACCCTATATTCCTGCATGGCAGAGTTACGATAGCTGAATTTCAACACTTAGTTATCAGTTATGATTATGTTTATCCACTCATGATCACGTGGACATGGAGGGGTTTTCTCAGGGAGTTACATCAGATTCCTCAAGTGTTTTCGTTGATTTTGAGTAGAATTTTTTCTAAAGTTTTGATTGAATGTTTCACAGTAAAATCGATCGAGTTTGTGAGGAGAAATAACATAAGAAGTCAAATGTATTCAATTATATTGATCTCCCCAAGACAAAGTTGAAAAAATCATCTATTCCATTGCAGGCATGATATATTTATGGTTCTGTTGGTAGCCTGATTATTATTTCTGTTTATTTCATGGATTCTCCATACAAATTTCGGTTGAATAACGAGGAAAAACTTGAATTGGATAAGCTGTGACCAGTGAATATATGATTATTACAGTTCTAGCAGGGAAAATGAGAAGATATTGAGCTTAGCTAATGGTAAGAGATTCACTCGACCATGCAACCCCTCAAGAAAGTGAGATGACCGACACCTTATTAGTAAAACTTCCGTTCAGTTAGCAGAATAGTAGTCAAGAAACTTTTCAACGAAAACTCATCAAATTGTTATTCGACAATACCAAACAAATAACAAGTTGTTAAGGTTGTTATTCTGTTCCGAAACGGGTTCCCCAAAATTATTCAACAAATTTCCTAACGATTCGATCATTCCCATAATAAAAGGTACGTCGACAAAGTGGATTTTGATAGCTTTCGTCGACCGATCAGAAAAAGATTGTCGAATATTCTGGGAACAAATGGGACTTGAATGAATTGCTGATAAGTTGGATCTAAATGGGTCAGAAATTGACTATATTTCCACTTAGATCCGAAGAAGAAGAAGAGACTTGACTGCCCAAGGTCTTTCCCGTTTATGTCAAGTAATTGAGAACTAAGTATTTTTTCGAAATATGGTACTATTAGTTCAGGAATTTTCGTACATAATTCGGAAAATTGAAATTAAAATCGAATAAGTTGATGTCAAACACTAAGACTTCCTCGATGATTTTATTATCATTTATTGAAACTGAAAGAAGTACAAAATTTTTTTATTTTGTTCAGATAAACTATGTGAATAAGACTTATGTTTTCGAAATGATCATTGGCGTAGAAAGGGCGCAGGGGGGTATTTCCTCGATGTACGTCTGAAACCTCTGAAATATTCATAAATTATCAAAAAATTATTCTTTATCTCTCATTTATAATTCATAGAAAAGTTGTGAAGAAATTCAGTGATATTGCAGGAAAACTTGATAACAGATCTGATGGAAGTGGCTATACTTTTGCGTTTTCAGTTCATTATATTAGCATGATTCAATTTTACTGTATACATCCCCAATTTTTTTATGTACATAGTCTTTTTATCCTGAAAAATAATTAGTTGGTAATAATTGGCCAGAAATTTACTATTTTTCCGCTAAGATCCGAAGAATGAAAGACTTGACTGCCCTAGGTCTTTCCTACTTATGTCAAGTAATTGAAAATAAATTATTTTTTCGGAATATGGTACTATTCGTTCAGCAGTTTTCGTACAATTGAAATTTATATCGAATAAGTGGATGTCAAACACTTAGACTTCCTCGATGATTTTATTCTCATTTATTGAAACCGAAAGAAGTACAAAATTTTTTGATTATGTTAAGATAAACGATGTGAATGAGACTTATGTTTTCGAAATGATCATTGGCGTAAAAAGGGCGCAGACGGGCATTCCTCCGATGTACGTCTGCAACCTCTGGAAGATTCTAATAGAAACACTGTTTATCAAAAAAAAAATATTTTTTTTATTTCTCATTTATAATTAATAGAAAAGTTGTGAAGGAGTTCAGTGATATAGGAGGGAAATCTAATAACAGATCTGATGGAAGTGGCTATACTTTTGCTTTTACGGTTTATTGTATTATCATAATCAAATTTTACTGTAAATCCTTGATTTTTTTTATGTGCAAGGAAGTCTATTTATCCGGAAAAATAACTAGTTGGATTTGAATGGGCTCAGAAATTCACTATTTTTCCACTTAGATCCGAAGAATAAAAGTCTTGACTGCAAAGAACACTAAGACTTCCTCGATGATTTCATTATCAATTTATTGAAACCAAAAGAAGTAAAAAATTTTTTGATTTTGTTCAGATAAACTATGTGAATAAGACTTATGTTTTCGAAATGATCATTGGCGTAGAAAGGGCGCAGAGCGGCATTCCCCCGATGTACTTCTGCACCTCTGAAAGAATCTAATAAATATACAGTTATCAAAAAAAAATTTTTTTCCTCTCATTTATAATTAATAAAAAAGTTGTGAAGAAGTTCAGTTCATATAGCAGGAAAATTCAATATCAGATCCGATGGAAGTAGCTTCAATTTTGCTTTTACGGTTTATTGTATTATCATGATCAAATTTTACTGTAAATCCTTGATTTTTTTATGTGCAAGGAAGTCTATTTATCCTGAAAAATAACTAGTTGGATTTGAATAGGGTCAGAAATTCACTATTTTTCCACTTAGATCCAAAGAATAAAAGTCTTGACTGCCCAAGGTCTTTCCCGTTTATGTCAAGTAATCGAGGATGAAATATTTCTTTGAAATATGGTACTATTTGTTCTGTAATTTTCGTACATACTGAGACTTCCCGATAATTTTATTCTCATTCATTGAAAGACGAACATTTTTCGATTTTGTTCACATAAACTATTTGAAAAACACTTATATTTCAAATATGATTATTGACATAGTAGAGGCGCAGAAGGGCATTCCCCCTGATGGACCTCTGCAACCTCTGGAAGATTCCAATAAAAAATGCTTATCAACAAAAAAAAAACTTATTTTTCATCCCTCATTTATAATCAATAGATAAGTTGTGGAAAAGTTCAGTGATAAACTAAGAGTAAATAACAGCTGATCGAAGTGGCTGTACTATCATGATTGAGTTTAACTATACATCCTCGATGTTTTATGTGCAAAGAAGTCTTTTTACCCTAAAAAATAACTGAATACTTGATACCTGTGACATGTCAGATTGGGAAACTCTTCTTTACTTCTTTTAATTCTATTTTTCGAAGATTTATTAATGAGTGAAAAATCGTCGGTCCTCATTGAAAACTGCACTTTATTTTCGCTATTCGTGCAGGATAATCTAATCAAGGAACGCAAGTAACCTATATGCAGATGAGTTAATCGAATTGTTACATGTTCAATGATCATATAGGTTCGATCTAAAAATATCCCAGCATTATTTTTCGCCAGTAAGACTACTTTAGAATGTTTTAATTACCTTCAAAGAGGCCCATCTCTATAAATCCCTCAATTTTGATGTTCTAAGACGAGACCGACCATAGAAACAGTTTAAGTGAGTCTTAGCACATCACAGAGAGTACACAACAGTTCGCGAAAAAGGTCATATCACTAGAACGACGTGACTGGAGAAAATGCGGAAAATGATGAGTAGCAACTACTGAGCGCGTGTAGAATAGAAAATTATCTGACAATCGGGCTGTGTCAAGTCAGAACGACTACTGTGAGCGTGAGCAGCGCTTAGGAGACGACAGAGCTCCGCTTTGAAGTCGATTGGAGTTTGACGTAATATTAGCTTAAGTCGAAATAACATGCGTGTTGTCGAAGACAGTGTTCTTTAATGCACTTGAATTATTGTAATGATAAAACGCGACGGTAAGATTAATGGCAGTGGAAAATTCAGGTAGCATTGGACGAAATTACCGCGGTGGCATTAGAGATCGGTTGATTTGTAAAAATAGTTGGAGGTTCAATTGGAATTATGGCTCTACTATCGTTTATGATCCACCTCGGATTTTTTCTTGGACGAGGTTCAGCAGTACCAGTCTCCACTTCCAGTTCAGGAGATATCATTTTTTTGGAAGTTGCATTAATATTTGACATTTTTCTGACAGTTGACAGTTGGCTCACCAATATATTCAATCAGTGCTACCAACATATTACTTCGATGTATCCTATTTCAAGTCATATAATTCCAACGAAAAAATGTCATTCAAAACAAGGAATCATCTATTCCTAAGTATCAGATATCACTGCAAGTTACAAACCTCAATAGAAAAAACCATATCTGAAGGTTCTCTAAGATAAAGGTTCATTTATTTCCTAGCTCAAGTTGGAGAAATGAATCTAGAACTCTCAATTAGGCAAGTTTAGCAAAAGTAGATTTATTCATTCATTTATAATCATTGAATTGGTGAGCAAAGCTTGATGTTAAGATTCATGAAAGGACTATTTTTCTGTGATTTAGTTTAGTTGAAGGGTCAGTTAATTCAGAAATTATTAATTCACAATGAATCTGTCGAAGTTTTATGGAGGGTCAGTTTAGTCAGAAGCAGAAAAAAAAATTCTATGAACTATTTGAATCTTCTATGGAAATATGTTGGTATTTCTGTCAGAAAGTGTCAATTTAAAATAAATCTGTCAAAATAGTTTTGTCAAAAATTGTCAATTACCTATCCACAATCAATCTGACGTTGAAATGTCATCGTTACTCCTTAACTACAATTTTCCCAAGATTAAACTAGTTTATAATTATCAAGTTGAAAATAGCCTGAAGGTGAGCAAAGCTTAATTCAAACATTCATGAAAGAAGAAAGAACTATTTTTCTATGACTCAGTTTTATGAAGGGTCAGTTTAGTCAGAAACACTATGAACTATTTGATTCCTCTATGGAATTATATTGGTATTTCTGTCAAAAAGTGTCAAATTACAATAAATCTGTCAACATAGTTTTGCCAAAAATTGTCAATTACTCACAATCAATCTGACGTTTAAATGTGAGATATTCACAGTTTTAATGCAAATTTCAAAAAATCGTCACTCCTTATCTATAATTTTCCCAAGATTGAAACTATGAAGTTTGAAATTATTAAATTGAAGATAGCCTTAAAGTCAGCAAAGCTTAATTTAAACATTCATGAAAGAAGAAAGAACTATTTTTCTATGACTAAGTATCATGAAGGGTCAGTTTAGTCAAAAATAGAAAAAGAAACTCTGTGAACTATTTGAATCTTCTATGGAAATATGTTGGTATTCCTGTCAGAAAGTGTAGAATTACAATAACCTGTCGAAATAGTTTTGTCAAAAATTGTCGATTATTCACAATCAATCTGACGTTGAAATGTCAGATATTCAGAGTTTTAATACAAATTTAAAAAAAAGGCTTACGTCTTAACTATAAGTTTACCAAGATTGAAACTAGTTTGTAATTATTGAATTGAAGATAGCCTAAAGGTGGGCAAAGCTTAATTTGAACATTCATGAAAGAACTATTTTTCTATGAGCTAATTTTATGAAGAAAAATAAATTCTATGAACTATTCGAATCTTTTATAAAATAATGTTAGTAGTTCTTTCAGAAAGTGTCAATTTACAATAAATCTGTCAAAAAGTTTTGCCAAAAATTGTCAATTACCTTTCAACAATCAATCTGACGTTGAAATGTCAGATATTCACAGTTTTAATGCAAATTTCAAAAAATTCTTACTCCTTAATTAAAATTATTTCAAGATTGAAACTAGTTCATAGTTATTAAATTAAGATAGCCTGAAAGTGAGCAAAGCTTAATTCAAACATTCATGAGAGAAGCAAGAACTATTTTTCTGTGACTTAGTTTCATGACGGTTCAGTTTAGTCACAAACAGAAAAATAAACTCTTTGAACTATTTGAACCTTCTAAGGAAATATGTTGGTATTTCTGTCAGAAAGTGTAAAATTACAATTGTCAATTATTCACAATCAATCTGACGTTGAAATGTCAGATATTCACAGTTTCAATACAAATTCAAAAAAATTGATACTCCTCAACTATAAGTTTCCAATGATTGAAACTAGTTTGTAATTATTGAATTGAAGATAGCCTAAAGGTGGACAAAGCTTAATTTAAACATTCATGAAAGAACTATTTTTCTATGACTCAGTTTTATGAAGGGTCAGTTTGAAACAGAAAAATTTATTCTATCAACTATTTGAATTATCTCTGAAATAATGTTGGTAGTTCTGTCAGAAAGTGTCAATTCACCATAAATCTGTCAAAATAGGTTTGCCAAAAATTGTCAATTACCTATCCACAATCAATCTGACGTTGAAATGGCAGATATTCATAGTTTTAATGCAAATTTCAAAAAATTCTTACTCCATAAATATAAGTTTCCCACTTCATAATTATTGATCAATGGATTATGTGGTTTATCGAAATAAAACCAAAAAGTCCACTATGGAACAGATCTATGCTATCGCAGAAAGAAATGATGTTAATAAAACTTTTTAGATCCAACCAAAGAAAACAAATAAAATCGAAAAATTGTTCAAGAAGTCAAAAACTACAATGAGAAAACACACGAACTATAAAATTAAATAATAAATATTCGCGCTCTTTTCTCAATGGAACACTAGAGGTTGTAAGGCGATTGTAAAAGAAATGAAAGAAATATTTCATTGTATTGACAACACTGAAAACTATAAAATCTCTTTCCTGAAATATCTCAAAAAATCCCATTACAAATCGCTGAGACACAGTACACTTGGTTGATTTAATCTCAATTCCGTCGTTATTCTGAAAATAGAAACTAATTTATATTAAATTCACCGAGAAGTAATAAACCTTCCACTTTCATTTGAAATAGGTAAAAGCGTTTCATGGCGTTGCAATGAAACACTTATGGGAATTCCTGATTTCTACTTTTTCGAAAAACTTTCTAGAATAAATATGGGAACAATAACACAAAATTTTTGGACATTCGTATTTGGTGAAGAACTGTCATGCATTTTCCAACAAAACCACCCCAGTAACTCCAGAGTCTTATTATTTGATTTGGATTTGTCTCTAGAATAAAAATGGATAATAAATTCGAAAAATGAATATTTAATGTGGAACTTAAGTTCTTGTGTAATTTTTGATAAGTTATCCATCGTAGAATGATGATTGAAAAGGAAGATAAATTGTCTAGAACAGTGGATCCATCTATCTTTTTATCTGTTGATAATCAGAATGGAATATACAGGATGTTTCCTATCAAGTTTTGGTGGTGAAGGAAAACGAAAAGTGTGGAGAAATAAATGAAATTTTTTTTCCCAATTCTGATTATTGAAATAAAATATGCACTTAAATTTGTTGGAAAAGTGTCGAATATTGCTTATGGGAATAATGCACATCAACAGAAACTTCGCAATTGTCTGTCAGAATTCTTGGCCTCATTAACATGAAACATTGTAGAACACACTTGTGAATAAAGTCTTTGTGCTTTTGAATAATTTCCATTCGAGAAAAAATTGAATCTTTGTTGTTGGAATTGGTCTTCACATTGTTTATGTAGGGTGTGAAGATTCACTAATTACTTTATTTGCATTGCAACCAGAAGCAAGATAAATACGTGCATATCCATCCTTGGGTAAATGATTCCCGATGAATCATAATAATCAAATTCCGTGCTTTCATGACAACTCAGAATCACTTATCTGCAGAGATCCTGCCGCCACCTCGTGTTGAATCCAATTACGAACAGTCTCATGACATATTATGCTATCATTGAGTGATAGTAAATAGCTGATTACCACATTCAGTGAAAATGACACATACATCTTTTGTTCCTTATCGAATTTCTTCGTCAATTCAGATCTATCACAAAGTAACCGGATGTTCAATTGGTGTATCAGCTGCACCTTAGCCGAGTTGAAAATGCAATACCTGATTGCAATAAGCCATTAATAGCTTTGGAGAAATGATGTGAAACGGAAAGTCCCTCATGTTTTGCTTTCCTGAAGAAGCTGGTAGTGGAATTATTCTCAAAAGTCGTCGAGAATGTAGATTAACGAACAGTTTCAATCGAAACCAAAACACCAGAAGCGTTCAAAAACCGCTGTTGCATGATTCGACAAGTGGTGAAAGGCTCTCTACGGGTAGACAAAGTCAGAAACCGATCTTGTGCAGGAGTGGTAGATCAGATATCGATGGACGAGTCGGGAAACCACGCTATCACTAACTTGACAGAAATTCGCAACATCTCTCTGATTACGTCCCGCCTCGATCATACCAATAGCCCTATTGGCCACTCAGTTTACGTTTTGGCATTATTGCAAAACAAATTTTCAGATTATGAACCAACGATGATTGTAAGAACGTAAAACAATAACTGATTCAAAATTCTTAGAAACGCAAACGACAAGAACTTGCCCAAAACTGAAAAAGTTATCAAGCGAGGAGCAAAATAACTATTCAAAAAAAAGATAAAAACATTTGATTTCTCATAAATGAATATTTGGTGGACAAAAATCGGCAACTTTTCAAACGGTCACAACATTTCTGAACTTCCTTAACTTTTGTGGAGCAGTAGTGTATTCAAAATTCGAATCAGAAAAATAAAATGGCATATCGACCTCGTTTCTTTGGTTAGAGGAGGGGGTCAGTTACTACCCCAGTTAATCGTTGAAAGTGAACCAAAAATAATTTAATTATCATTGAAGTAATAATAAAGCATTAGATAAACAACGAACCTTGAAGATACACATTATAATTGTGATTTCTCGTAGATGTCCCACTCGTCGTTAAAGTGTTATCACTGAGCCACTTAGCTATTATGTTAGGCAACTTATGATACAATATTATCAGTAAGGATTGCGAACATCATCTCATAATAAACAATAATCGAAAATATTTTTTTCATTTGAAAATTCTGTTTTCTACGTTTGAAAACTGTTATGAAAGGTTTCAGCTCAATGATTCCGAGAAATAATCTTAGTTATTTTGTTTCGAAGTTTCGACTCCTCGAAATGCGTTAATCAGATCTAGCCAGATCTGTAATTTTACAGGGTGTGCCAAGTTTCACAGACGCCCCCAAAATTGATGTCGTTCATTGAAGTGAAAATACAAAATTTTGGTATATTTTCACCAGACACTACAATTTAATAAAGTAACCTGAAATTTATGGCCTGTCGCGACTCTCGAGCCTTCTAGGTGCGACCACGCCGTTCTGTACAGACCGCGCCGTTCCAGAGCGTTCGAGAAACTAGGCAGCGGTATATGAATCGACATCGGCCCGAAGCGGGGACAGAGCAATACTAGATAGCGTCAACATAAATTAGATATGTAGTTTGTAAATAAATAATTGTGTTAGTGATCTGTGAATATATTGGTTAAGAATTCGGATTATATTCATTACAATATAAAAAAATTATAAAAAGAACTGCCGTGAAGTTAGGAGGTTTTAGCGCTCGTTCATCCACCTTGTAGGTAGATTCGCATTTTCCAGTTTTAGAAACCAATTGAAGAAATTTCTGACAGCTTTCAAACAAATTCAAACCAAGGCGAAACTCCTGACTTCGCGTCAGTGCTAAGTGACCAATTTCGTTTTCTATAATTCGCTAGAATTTTCTACGGTATCTATGGTTTTGGTGATGCGATCTGGACAAAATTTCGCACTCAGTTTGAAAACATTATTCTTCATATATTTGCGAAATTTCATTCCAATCCAATCAGTAGTTTCGAAATTATATTTATAGTGTGGGTGATTATTTCAATACCACAATAAAGGAATTTTATCAAAAGAAGTTGAATATCTATGTTCCAATTCAAGTTTTGTTTTATTAAATAAAAAGTAGATTTCTTCCTCGAAATAATTAGTTGTAAGTGTGCATATTATTGGTTATATTATATTTCTCAATGTTTAATATCAATGTAATTAATACTGACTTGTCCAACACAATGTAAATTGTCTTACTGGATGACTAAAGGTTATTATCAGGAAAAAAAATATTTTGAACGGCCATATATACGGAACCCCTGGTCTAATTTTGCGCACTGATATACCTGACTGCGACATTCAAGATCCACACATATCCTGAAAATTTCAAGATCCTACGCCTTTCCATTCTGGAGTTAAAATTTTCTTTGATTTCTATGGTTCTGGTCGTGCGATCTGGACAAAATGTAGCTTGAATATATCATTCTCCATTAAAATAGAAATTTCGTCACGATCGAATCTGTAGTTTTGAAATTATCAAGAAAACTAAATTTCAAACGACCATATTTACGAAACCATATTTACGGAACCCCTAGTATAATTCTGCTCATAGATGAACGTCATCACGACATTCCAGAACCTCACCTGTCCTGAAAATTTCAAGTCCCTAGGCGTTTCCGTTCAAAAGTTACAATTTTCTACGGTTTCTATGTTTCTGGTCATGCGATCTGAACAAAATTCTGCGTGTAGCTTGAACACGTCATTCCAATTTAATCAGGAGAACAAAATTTCGAACGGTCATATTTACGGAACCCCTGGTCGAATTTTGCTCAATAACGAACTCAACTGCGGCATTTGAGATTCGAACCTACCCTGAAAATTTCAAGTTTCTAGGTTCCATTCGAGAGTTATCGATAAATACAGACATCGTGACGAAATGATATAGCCCTCGTGTGAGTAGAACGAGCGCTCAAAAAAATCTACGTAAAGTGAGTGTTTGAATTCATCCTCAGAGCGGTCACCCATCCAGGTACTTAACAACGGTACAACGGTGCTTTGTTTCGAGTCTTGTCAAAGTCATCCCCGATTTCTGAAAGACCGCAGATGCAGTGCAACTGACACAAAATTCAACTTGACAGCGATGTCAAATCAATTCTGGGTTTCTGAAATGTTCTTAGTGAAAACTATAATTAATATACCTATCATCATTTTGTTTTGACACGAAGTGATCCTGTGGACAGACAATCGAACACAGATTATCCACTATCAAACAAACCAGCCGTCGGTGTGTCAAGTCACAGAATGATATGCAATATATCAAATTTCTCAACACCACATCAGAAAAACTCAATTTTCTTTTCACTTGGCTGAATTTTAAAACATATTAACTAATTTTATCGATACAAATCACAAACTCACAAATCACAAAATTTCAGCAGGATATGGCGAATAGTTTCCGAGATATTTAGGTTTTTGAAAAGATTTTTTTTTATTCTTCTACCATGATACAATCCTTATAAATTTCCTGTCCTAATTTTATAAAAACGTTATTCTTCGAATTATCGAAAAAGAAAATCAGATGGCTATTTCTTCGCCCATTCACGAACTCAAGCGGCGCATTCAAACCTCGAACGTACCCTGAAAATTTCAAAACTCAAGGAATTCTTTTTCGATATATTCGTGTCTACAGCCGGACTAGAGGACAGATAGAATTGAATTTGATCACGAATTGTTCATCTGTACATTCAAATTAATAGTTTGAGACCATCTCGGCGCCAGAAGATGAAATAATCCATTTTCCATAGAACAGAAAAAGGACAATTATTTTCTTCATAATAACTGATCGAAAACATCAAAATATTTCCTGGTTATCGAATTATAGTCGAATTGATAATATTTATCCATAGGAAGGAGGGACCGAGAAGAAAGTCCGGGTCCCCCTCGAAATGGAAAATATTAAGTTATCTGAATCATTATTGATTTTTTTTATCTTTAAAATGTAAACAATTATGCGTTCTAAGACGTTGATGAAGTAACTAACAGGATGAAGGGCAAATTTATCCCATGAATTAAGGCCAAGAAGGGGCTAAGGAAATGGTGTACGATTGTTACAACTTAATTTATAAATTCTGGCCTAATCTTTCCAGGGGGTCAGATCTGACCAATCCCTTCCCCCCTATTAATGAATTAAATATTATGAAAAATCTATAACCCAATAAAATATTCGGACAATTGTTGATCATGAGCAACCAATTACCCTCCTTCAAATCTTATTATGTCGGTTGAACTAGCCGAGTTGTAAATTATAAATCGAGTTTAATTGAATTCGACCAAACTTCAAATTGTGGAAGAACCAAGCTTCATTTTTCAATTCAAATTAGATGAATGTGTTCGAAAAACAAATTTTTTTGAAAAAAAAGTGAAAATTGATTCATATTCAGGTTTTTCAACTTTAATGGGCGCATTCCCATCTAGTGTACATTCCACTGGATTTTTATAAAAAATTTCATGCAAAATTGAATATTTTTTCTTGACGAATAAATCACCCCCATAATTCATATAAGGTAATTCTTGAAGGAATGGTCCCTGATTTCGGGATAGAAATTATATGTATCAAAGAGACACTTCTAGAATCGAAGACCTAATCCAAATTTATTGAAATTACCGATGAATTGAAAAAAAAATAATAATATTTTCCAGATAATTTTTCGAATCATCAGATAATTGAATTAAGTTCATTTACCTCGACACTTATATTTCAATTTAAAAAAGGTTCTTTCATGACTAACCCACCAAATTCCTCAAAAACTCACCAAGAATTCGGTAAATATTATCCTCCCACTTAATGGCACTACTCAGCATACAATCAACCCCCTCGATCTCCCCATCGTCTGATACCGAAATATCACCGGGGCTAGAAGAAGAATACGGCGACGATGCGGTAGACATGTCCAGAAGAACTTCCCTGATACCGAACATCAGAAGAAAATCTCAAACACTCCAAATACCCGAAAACAGTCATTCAACTCGGAAATCCTTAAACCGATTGTTGTAATACACGTGCCGCCCGATTTAAGACTATCCAACTGAAGAAGAGACCAATTTCTAATGCTGCACGGAAAGAGATACAATGAGAGGGGATACCGAGAATATTTGTATATTTATTGAACAAATTGTTTATCGAGTGATAAGAATTATATAAATGAAATATGATTTGTTGTTGTAAAAATAACTCAGCTGAGATTATCATCGGTATGGTCGATCTGTAAACTAGAAAACTCAATCAGATAATATCGCAGCAGAGAATGCAATCTTAGTCATTTTTTATGGCAATTATAATAAAATTTCAAATTCCCATAATGGACGAAGTCTTTAGCTCGCTTTTCCACATTGTTTCCATGCAAGGTCGTTTTTAACACAAGAGTGTCATCAAACAAGGTCAACGTTGAAATATACTGTAATTATTATTTTTGATAGCACAAATTGTCGGGGATTTTTACTGATCAACATATGTATATCCAAAAAAATCTCATATATGGCAGAAGAACTCCATTGAATATGTATAATTCCCCAAGAATTGGGTGGGAAAAATATATTTATTCAAATTTATGTGAAGTAAATCTTTGTTTGGTGAATGGAAATTTGGCACATGGGATTGCGTTTGTTGGGGCAAACAGGTATCCGAAAAAAATCGAAAGAAGCACTGACGTGGATAAGAATTTTGGATCAGTTATTGTTTTACGTTCTTACAATCAACTTTGATTGAAAATCTGAAAATTTGTTCTGCAATAACGCCTAGACATAAAATTAGTGCAGATGAAGCCAATAGGGCTATTGGTATGATCAGGGCGGGACGTGATCAGAGAGAAGTTGCGAATTTCTTTCATGTTAGTGAAAGCGTAGTTTCCCAAGATATACCACTCCTTCAGAAGATCGGTTTCTGACTGTGTCTACCCGTAGAGAGCCTTTGAGTACTTATCGAATCATGCAATAGCGACTTTTGAGCGCTTCTGGTGTTCTGGTTTCGATTGAAACAGTTCTTCGAAGACTTCGAGACGTTAATCTACATTCTCGACGAATTCTTCATATGCGAGTAGAAAATTTACTGACATTTGGGGTCACAGAAACGCTCAAAAACCAGTTCACACAAGTTCACTGAAAAATTCTCGATAGATATCAGAATATGGTTAATTTTCGTTATTCCTTCTTTTTTATTACCTCCGGATAGAATACTGGATGGAATTAATTCCATCTCATTGTGTCCAGATTAAACAGAAACTTTTTGACAAATCATGTAGATAACTAATCCCAGTTATCAAAACTATAATTCTTTAAGGATTATCTTGAAGATAACCCACTGAAAAAATAATCAATTCTAAAAATGGAGCATAAGCATAAGTTTCGAGAGATTTTTTGACTAATCAATCCATTACTATCATCATGTGGCTTATCTTTTATATCTGGTGGGCCATATGTTAGTTCCTTCAACAATTTCGAACAGAAAATCTCACAGGCTACCCAATTTTCTTCAAATTTTATGACAAAGACGAATCTAAAATATGTTTTTTTTCTGACGTTCGAAAAGCCAATAATATTCAGTCCTACGGAATGGTCGTAATATTGAAGGCCAGTGGGTGCGTTTAGCGCCAAAATGTTTCCTGGAATTCAGGATTGAATACTCCTCAATATCATTGTTTTCAATGTTTCGTGGTATTTTAGTGTTTCTCGAGAAGCCGAAAGCTCTGAAAGAAAATTATTGATAGTTCAAAATCCCAAAGAATTTACAGATAATGTTGAAGGTTCACAATTCCCGGTCCAAGTGCTATCCCAACTCACTAGAGCCCCCGTTCATTTCACAAAATTTTAAAACAAGATATTAATTTATTTTCATTTTTTTTTGATGTATCATACAACAGTTCGAGAGGTAGATTTTTTCTCGAGCTTGTTTCTATAAATAAAAATTATAAAAATCACAGCTTTGAAGTCAGGAGCATTTGAGCGCTCGTTCATCCACCTTGTAGATTCGCATTTTCCAGTTTTAGAAACCAATTGAAGGAGTTTTTGACAGCTGTCAAAAAAATGACAGCAGCTCTTTGTCAATTATGCCGAATCAACTGTTACAAAAATAAAAGGATTTTTCATTTAAGAATTCCTTGGAATTTGAAATGGTTTTGGTTATGCAATCTTGAAAAAATGTAGCTTGAAAATATCATTCTTCATTGAAATACGAAATTTCTTCACGATCGAATCCGTAGCTTAGAAATTATCGAGAAAACTAAATTCAAACGACCATATTTACGGAACCCCTGGTCGAATTTTGCCAAATAACAAACTTAACCGCGGCATTCGAGATTCGAACCTACCCTGAAAATTTCAAGTTTCTAGGTCGTTCCGTTCGAGAGTTATCGTGAATACGGACAGACGGACATACAGACTTGAATTTTTCGACGAATTCGTCATCAGTGGGTCGAACCTTGTCAATTGAAACCATTTTCGGCTCAAAATTCGAAAACTTCATACATCGTTCTATAATTTCTAAGCATTTCCTAAATTTTCGATAATTTTGGATTACCTGGATGGGTGACCGCTTTGGCGAAGTATTTAAACAAGCGCGCAAAAGCTCTTGACGTCACGTCGGTGCTTTTCAAATTTTTATTGAAATCGGAATAATATCCAATTTTGAGAATAATTGATATAACCATAACTGTAATAATTATTCTTACGCATATCTTTCGAGACATAACAACTCAATTTGCGAAAAAAAATCTTAGAGGTTGTTGGGAATCTTCTGTGCAGCAACTGTAAACAGTTCCTCGTCGTTTTTTTCTTTCGACAGACGAGCTAAACATGTTTATCGAGCTGAGATAAGCTCAGCTCCGAAATACATGAAAGCTCCAAATGTGGTATAATTTATGTAATATGTTTTTGTTTACTCAGCGAAATCTATATTCGGAAAAAATGTCGATTAAAATCCTTCATTTGAGCTATATCATTATGAAACAGATATGATCATTGCATTATAGAGTGTTAGAAATTAGAATTAAGGAATTTAGGCTGATGTCACTCTTTCCGATACATTAGGTTGAAAATATTGAAAAAAATATATTTATTTTTAATGAGGAATTCATCAGGTTACACCTGAGAAAACTGCAATCCGTCATTTTACCCAATGAAATATTTGATCCATTGTTGATCATGAGTAATTAATTACTCCCCCTCAAATCTGCTTATGTCGGTTAACCGAGTGAAGTTGCAAATTATATATAGGTGGAATCGATAAAACTTCGAGGTGTTGCAAAACTGAGCTACATTTTCTAATTCAAATTCGATCAATTTGTTCGAAAAAATGAAACAAAGGAATCAAAAAAATTTTAAAGTTGCTTAATTTTATCTTCTGCCTATATGGGACCTGTTGTGCTATGGATTTTTCCATGGATATTCTCCAAACATAAATTTCAAGGCATTCTAATAAGTGCACTATTTCGAATGATTGAGCAACTTTCAATCTTTCAAAAATTGCACAATCGAATGTACCGATCATCCTATTTGTTCGTGGCATCTAATGCGATTTTTCGAAACTTTTTGATAAGCTCTCAATTCGAAAATAAAGTTTATTATTCCTCATACTAGTCCCATAGATACATTTATCCAAGAAAAATTTTAATTTCCTTCTCCACTATCGCAACAATGTTCGATGATAATATTACTATATTAATTTTCTGGAATCGAGATTTATGGAAGTAACAGAGAATACATGAGTGTTTTTCGAGATTCAGAAAATCAATAAACAATATAATCAGAAAAGTTATACAAAATCCACACAAAGATTCATTATTTTCACATCATTTTTGAGAGCTCGTACTACTTACACAAGGCTGTATCATTTCGTCACGATGTCTGTATTTTTCGAATTTTGAGCCGAAAATGGTCTCAATCGATAGAGTTCGACTCACTGATGACGAATCCGTCGGAAAATTCGAGTCTGTCCGTCCGGCCGTCCGTCCGTAAGCACGATAACTCTCGAACGCATCAACCTAGAGACTTGAAATTTTCAGTGTAGGTTCAGTTCCCGAATGCCTCGGTTAAGTTCGTTAATGGGCCAAATTCCACCACGGGTTCCGTAAATATGGCCGTTCAAAGTTTTGTTTCCCTGATTACTTGAAAACTACAGATTCGATCGAGATGAAATTTTGCACTCAATTGGAAAATGAGGTGTTCTAGCGACATGTGAAATTTTGTCCAGATCGCATGACCAGAACCATAGAAACCATAGAAAATTGTATAAATTTTTGAACGGAAACGCCTAGGGACTTGAAATTTTCAGGATAGGTGTGGATCTCGAATGTCGTGATCACGTTCATCTATGAAAAACATTATACAAGGGGTTCCGTAAATACGGGCGTTTGAAACTTTGTTTTCTCGATAAATTCGAAACTACGGATTCGATCGAGATGAAATTTTGTATTTTAATCGAAATTGATATATTGAAGCAATATTTTGTCCAGATCGCATGACCAGAACCATAGTAAATTGTAACTTTTGAACGGAAAGGCCTAGGAACTTGAAATTTTCAGGGTGGGTTTGGATCGCGAATATCGCGGTCACGTTCATCAATGAGCAAAATAAGACCAGGAGTTCCGTAAATATGGCCGTTCAAAATATTTTTTTCCTGATAGTTTCGAAACTACAGATCGGATTGGAATGAAATTATGCACCTAGCTGAGGAATAATGTATTCAAACTACGTGCAAAATTTTGTCCAGATCGCATCACCAAGACCATAGTTACCGTAGAAAATTCTAGCGAATTATCGGAAAAAAATTGGTCAGCTGAAGCACTGACATGAAGTCTGAAGTTTCGCCTAAGTTTCAGAATTTTTTTGACAGCTGTCGAAAATTCCTTCAATTGATTTCTAAAACTGGAAAATGCGAATCTACCTACAAGGCGCATGTACGAGCGCTCAAAAGCTCCTGCCTTCACGGCAGTGCTTTTCGTAATTTTTTTAACTCTCGATTTTATATTCTTCTACCCTAAACTGAACGTAAACTGAAAATTTCCAGGGAGGTTAAAATTGTTTTCCCTTGGAACGATTTTATTACTGACTGTAAATGTCTGGAGGGGTTGAAATTTTTTCATCAAAGGATCCCGAAAGTTGGAAATTAAATCGAATTTCCTGGGATTTTCCAACCCGCCAACCCCCCCCAACCCAAAATGATGAAGCAACTCAGCAATTATCAAAAATAAATACTTAATCAAAAAGTTATGCAATCAACAATACATCGACTTGTAATGTTGACAACAGAAGTGAAACAAATTTGAAGTTAAATCCGAGGTTATCTCTAGTTAAATTTAATTATCTGACAGTTATCATAATTCCAATTTAAAAATTTCTTTCTATTATTATAATGTGCTGCTGCTGGGATGTTGATAACAACTGCAACATATTCATAATCTGAATGATAAAGCGACAAACATTCCTCTTCACGCTAAAAATATTCACTTTGTTATCTTATGCTACATATATGCAGGTATTCATATATTAGATACAGACAACAGACAGCAAGCCTATTAAACTATTTTAGATTCGAAGGGAATTAAATGCATCCTTCTCAATCAATCAACACTTAAAATCTAATCGCCCATTTAAATACCCCCCAAGTATATTTCGCGAGACAGCTGAATAAGTGAGGTTAGGACATTGAACCTACCAGTCACAGTTGCAGCGTTGATTGTAGCTATATTCTGTACAATAACGGAAGGTTGATGACTGTTGGATGTTAGAACAACCTGTTGCTCTTCAGTTTTCATAGTGCCAGTCCTTGAAATGCAGTCAAAGGTCGTCACGATTTTAAGCGCACACACTAGTTTTCGAATCACACTTTTGTCGGGCTAAAAATTTCACTATCAGTTCAAGTATTACTGCAACCCATGCTATCAACGATAGTCTCGTTGATATTGTACTAGCTATCTCATTCTAATATGTATAATGTGGATGTGTTGCTTAGAGTGTGATCACGTGGTAGAAAGGAATGGATATATTATTTACTCGGTTCATTTATTAATTGAAAATGATGAAACACTAGTTTGATTATAAGAATTGTCGATATGTGAGAGGATTAATAGATGTGGCATGGTTTATCTTCCCAATCATGATCGCATGGATGGCAATATCAGCGATGAAGGCGTTGCAAATAACACGACTTTTTTCATAAGAGTGAAAGGAATTGAAAAATTCATCAAACGCAAATCAATTTAATATATATCTGACTTTCTCTAGCACTCTATATGAGTTTTAGAATTTTCATTTTGTTACCAATAACCACCTTTATAGGTGAGGACCTCAACCTCAACTTCAAGAAGAGGCTGAAATGCTCAACGCCATGACCTTGCCAAAGAAAAACCAGAAGACTAACATTACTAAGAAAACAAACGTAATCTATTGTTTGGCTAAACCAAAGAGAACTTAATTTCTTGCAGTCTTCAAAATAGTTCAAAATTTCAGATTATCAAATTTGGCAGGTTTCATGAGCTTTTATTCTCTGTGTTCTCAAGAATCTCGTCTCGTTAGTAAGTAAAGGGAAAAATCACGTACCGTACCGCTAGATGGCGCTGAAAATAAGATGTCGGACCGAAAGGGGTTCAAAATTATTTCTGTCTTTCATAACAAGTAAATCATTTTTATATGATTGCGGAATAAATAATAATGCCTGTGAAACTCGAGATAACCACATCGGACATTTTTGATTATGTGGGTGAACGCGAATGTGATAGCAAATGATCACTATATTATAGAGAATTATTGAACTTAAAATTAAAAAAATCATCTTCCAGGAAGTGCTTGCTGGAAAGTAACATATCTTTTGAGATACGTTTCCCAATCTAAGATTGTCTGCCATTTTTAACTGCCTTGGGATTCAACGGGAATTTATGCAAAGAAATGTCAGAAGAAATATGTGATGAGCATTGAGGAACAGATCACATTTTTTGTGATCTTATTTGTATTCCCACATTACCTCTTACAATCCGCTGAATTTTCAGCTCGTTAACAGTTTATTTGAAACAATTGTCCTTGAATAATCATCTAAATATATCACTTTCGATACATTAATGACTTAAAATCATACAAATCTTTCACACTTTTCCCATATAAACACACACACGTTAGTTTGTTATTCACCTCTCGGGTATTTCAAACGTCAAAAGTAAATGTCGTCCACTCCGTGACCCTCGGCGAAGAAAAAGAAAACATTTATGCGAAGCTCTGCGCGTCAATTTCATCACTGTCAAACGTCAAACTCAAATTTTGTATTGAAACAGCGAATTGAGCAAATCATCCTCCGGTTTTAATTTCTAATAAGAAATATTTTACTTTAGGATTAACTATATAGATCCAATTGTGATCAGCTTTACTAGACTGCAAATAATTCAAATCTAACTTTAAGAAGGTACATACATATTATTTTTATTGTAATGCTTTGTCATGTCCTGATTAACCTATATATACTTTGAAATTTTCAGATGTTTCTAACAAGAAGTGAATATGATAGAGGAGTTAATACCTTCTCTCCAGAAGGCAGGCTTTTCCAAGTAGAATATGCCATTGAAGCTATAAAATTAGGATCAACCGCTATTGGAATATGCACCAGCGAAGGAGTTTGCCTAGCTGTAGAAAAAAGGATTACTTCCCCTCTAATGGAGCCTACGACAATTGAAAAAATTGTAGAGGTAGATAAACATATTGGGTGTGCTGTATCCGGTCTCATGGCTGACTCCAGGACAATGATCGATAGGTATGCATTAAATCTACAATGTATAATCACTTGATTAATGAATCTCTTGTATAGGGCTCGTGTCGAATGTCAAAATCATTGGTTTGTTTATAATGAAAATATGAGCATCGAATCTTGCGCACAAGCTGTATCGAATTTAGCCATTCAATTTGGTGATTCCGATGATGACGGTGCTGCTATGTCGAGGCCATTTGGTGTGGCTATTTTATTCGCCGGCATTGATGAAAAAGGACCTCAACTCTATCATATG
This sequence comes from Aphidecta obliterata, assembly GCA_963966015.1. Taxonomy (NCBI): domain Eukaryota; kingdom Metazoa; phylum Arthropoda; class Insecta; order Coleoptera; family Coccinellidae; genus Aphidecta; species Aphidecta obliterata. The sequence goes on from OZ014427.1 coordinate 11,972,898, forward strand.
GACCCATCAGGTGAATAAGTGGTTTTATCTCATTTATTTAGTGATTTTTGTAAAATTAACCTAAAATCATTTGAACAGAAATGAAAAAATTATTTTTCAGGTACCTTTGTGCAGTTTGATGCTAAAGCCATAGGTTCTGGATCCGAAGGAGCTCAACAAAGTCTCCAAGAGGTTTACCATAAGAGTATGACCCTTCAAGAAGCTTGTACTGCGTCACTTAATATTTTGAAACAAGTTATGGAAGAAAAACTTAATTCTTCCAATGTTGAACTCATGACAATGACCCCAGAGAAAAAATTCTGTATGTTGAATAAGGAACAGGTTGAGGAGGTAATTTCCAAATTATCCTAATTTATTATTCTGAAAGATCAGTGTCCTAAACTCCTAAATGGCAATTAATTAAGAAAAAAATTGTTTATCAGATTCTAGTAATCGTAATTTGAAATAAAACATACAATTTTCCGATGAAATCTTCATATTGACCTACCTTACTAATTTTATTTGAAACCAAAAATTTCGCTTATCCAACTTTTTTTTCAGTTCAGTTTTGTTCAAGTTGAAGCATATTTTTCAATTAAAAGCATATTTTCATTTGAATATTTCAAGCTTATTTTTATTTGTATATTTACGAAAATCAGTTACATTCTGACGTTGATCCTTGTAGCTCAAGAATCCAATTCATGAATGTCAAAATCTTAAATTGGAGGGATTTTATGAATTCCATTGCGGGTAAAATATCTAACATTGAGTCATGAAATACGAAATTTATGTTGGTGTGATTTACTTGATTGGATTTTTTTGTTAAGCTCTATTATTAATGATTCGTGAGTATTTTAATATACAGGGTGTCCCAAGTTCGAGTGCCTACTAGACGTTACTTGAGAAACGGACCTATTTGAAATCTGAGAATTTGGATTATGATATTGTTTGACTTTATCTACTCAGCTAAAATATTCTTGAAGCCTGAACACTTTCACTTATACAGGTAGTGAAAATAAATTTCTTGAGAAAGATTTTTTCTATTTTTTTTTATATGATCGATTATTCAATTTTAAATATATTTCTATTCGAATCGTTGCATTCGTCGAAATAGTTTTCAAAATATAGAAGAAAAACTGAAAAAAAATGAGAGATTTGCGTAGTCAGTATATTATCTTCGCTATTCCTGTTCTTAATATTTCAAGCATAAACTGTTTTTAAATTCTCGAAGTAGAAGAATGGCGGAAAATTGTGCATCTCCTAAACTTTGAGAAACTCACTACTGGGTGTTTCAAATATTTTGTCAAAGATTGTGATCTATTTTTTTTATGATTGAAAGTAGTTTATGCTCCTAAATTGAATAATTCTTGAGTCATTAATGATTTTCTGAATTTATGTCATATGTAGAGACAAATTCATAAAATCTGTTTTATAACAATAATCTGTGTTCAGAGGTAATTATTGGGATAATTTATCTTTTATGAACAAAGATTATTGTTATTAAAGAGATTTTAGGAATTTATCTCTATGTACTGTACTGTACTGTACTGTATTACTCAGCAATTATTTAATTTAGGAGCATAAACATCTTCGAACACTATCATTATTTTCCTTCGCAGAATCCAACGCAATTTTGGAAACATAGGGTTTTAATTTAAAAAACAAAAGTTATGGGAAAATTCTGATCACAATTTTTGACAAAATATTTGAAACAGCTTGTAACGAGATCTCCAAAATTTAGGAGATGCACAATATTCCGCCATTCTTCTTCTTCAAAAATGTAAAAACAGTTTATGCTTGAAATATCAAGAATAGGAATAACATAATACTTACTATGCATATCCCCCTTTTTTTTTCTATATTTTGAAAACTATTTCGACGAATGCAACGAGTTGAAAAGAAATATATCGAAAATTGAGTAATCGATCATATAAGCGACGAAAAAATGCAAAAAACAATTTTTCGAGAAATTTATTTTCACTCCCTGTATAACTAAGTGTTCAGGCTTCAAGAATAATATATTAGCTCAGCGAACAATATCATAATCCAAATTTTCAGATTTCAAATAGGTCCTCGAGAAATGTCTAGTAGGTCCACGAGAAAAATCTAGTAGAAATGACTATGTCAAACACCCTGTAAAATGAGAATGGGTCATATCAGATAAGAATCACTTTGGTTGATATTCTTACATGACCATCTCTGGATGTCATTTTGTTCAAAATAAATTCTCGATATCAGATGGCGCTTCTAATGAATGATGACTGACAAGAATGGCAGATATTTCATGCCAACAAAAAAAAATTTAACATGCCACCAAATATTTGGAGAATTTTAGGGGTATTCAAAGCCCAAAGGTTTATTCAATTCAATACATATTAAAATGATATGAAATATCGAATTTCAAATATTTAGGATTAATTTGTCTTATCATGTGTTGGATACGGAAAACATGTGAAGAAGATGCCTTGATAACCTGGATATTTCACTTTTACCTGTTTTGTATAAGCTTTCATTTATAGTTTCACCCTTCCTGTATTGTCAGACGAGTTTCGTAATTATGGTCAATTCTATTCAAAATTGGTTGCATTCTCAAAAAAAAAAAATAATAAACTAGTTATTTAACATTATATATACTGAAAATTTAAAACAAACACAAAAATTATTTCAAAAACGAGTTTAGTTGTTAGTTAAAAGAGAACTGAAAAGTTGAAAATGAAAATTATGAAAAAACATTCTTAAAGACTTTTATACAAATGCACCTGAATCAAACAATGAAAGAAATCAATTTTACCTTTTTAATGCATGTGATTTCATAATTTTTATTTCCAACTTTTAATTTTTTTGTATTAACTTATAACCACTTGTTTTGAGATTTTGTTTTTGTTTATTTTTTTTGTAGTTAACTTAAGGTCATACCTTTTTCCACCTCGAACCTTGAGCTCTCTAGTTAGATTATGGAGACATCTTCTTGATGTAACAAGATTAATATGCAATTTAGTAATCTGATCTGCAAAACCTTTTTGAGTGAAATGACCAAAGTAGATGCCAAGTAAATAGGTGTGAACTATTAATTATTTATAAAGCAACGGTAAAAAGTGAGAATGACAAGTTATTTTCACATCTTCAAATTCTCTCAATTCCCATAATACTAATTACTTCCATTCCTTATCCTATGCCCATTTTCAAACAAGTATGTAGCAATGTACAGGCACAACCAGAGACCAGAAAATTTTCCTGGAGGGGCAATTCAAAGTTCCGGGAGGGCAAAGTATCCGAACGTTTTGGAAAAATATTGAATTGAAGAAATTTTCTGTACCCACAGAAATGTACCTAAAAAATCATTGTTGAGTACTTTTGAGCTGTGGTCTTTCCAGCTTTTTTTGCTTTTCGGGATTTTTTCACCTTCTTTTCCCAACTTCAATAAAACCAGGGATTTTAACCGGCAAAACTTACGAGCTTATGGGAGAGCCACACTTTTGTCGAATTGGTGGATGCGCCAACAATATTCGATTGTGGCTAGAAAAATTTCAAGAATTATCGAACACATTATTTGCATGTGATTTAAATGAAAATATATTTGTCTAAATGGAACGAGTGTTTTATCACAAGTAATGGCAGAGGTAATTGATTGGAATTGGAGAACCCTTCAGTTGTCATCCTGTTCAGGAACAAAATTTCCCTTCGAATATATATTCACAATCCAATGAGAATCTGGAAAGAAATAGAAGAATTCACAATTGATTTATTCAAGAGATTTCTCAGATTCCACTTTTGCTGCTCACTATGATTTCATTTTTGGGGTATTCTGAGCACTCATTCGGATCTCCTGAGGAAGGTTTTGAGATGAAAACTTAAGGACAAATCTAGGTAGGAAAAAAATGGCACTCCATCTGTCGGGAGTGAAAGTAACTACAACCTAGTTAGGTTTTGAGTATTGTGATGAGAAAAGCCTAGTAAATTGAATTTGACTGTTACATAATTGAAAAAAAATCACTAAGACATGGCTACGATAAGATGGGAGAAATATAAATGATTCTCTAGAAATCTCCTGAACAAAAAAGGAAGCTGTTATTTCCTATTCCCTATTTCGACGGACTTTTGTATTCTTTTCTCGACCTGAAGAATTCCTTGGATGAATATTTCCAGGTTCTCTTTGCAAGGCAGAGACGAGATTTTGATAGGTGCGATGAGTGTCGGAAATTTCTGGTTCTCAACGGACTGGATTTTTCAAATTGATGGAAGATCCTTCAGTGAATTAAAGACGCATATGCTTTCTTTGATCTATTTAGAAGTTATACATACACATCTGTTCGTCTGTTTTCTTACGACATAAAGTTAGTTAACTTTACACTCAGAAAGATATTGTAATTATCTGATCTATCATAATTGGTACGTTGATATTTTACCAGAATATCTTATTAAATGTACACTTCGAAAAGATGTTGTAAATATCTCCTTCGATTATAGTTGGTTCGTTGCTATTTTACCAAGATATCGTGTTAACTGGGTCTTACTAAAACAAGTTTGTGTGGAAGGTAAACTATTTCTTCCACTATCAGTACAAGAAGGCGTTGTCAACTTTGGAATACTCGATACCAAAGTGCTGTTGGTCTTCAAGTCTATACCATGAGTTTCCCGAAAACTGAGGGGTTCTCCCAAATCATATTGGCTTCTTTATATTCCCAGAACCTTATCAGTTATTATTTGGATATCCCTGCATGATGGTCATTCAATTGAACAGTTCTTTGAACCGGCAACAAGGGAACATGGTCTCATTGAATTCCGTTTGTCAGAGCCATAAACTAACTTAATTGTCCACGTTAAGCACCTTCAAAATCCTTGTTCATTGTCGGCGCCTAACAGAAGCCTCTGCGAATTTTACAAAATGGGATTTTTCGATTGGCGATCGTAACTTTAAACCCTTACAAGCCACTGTCCGAAGGTTTTTATCCCCCTGAAGGATTTTCACCAATCAAGGCTCTTACTCTTTCAGATCTCGACAAAGAGTACCCCATCTTTATGTAATTAAAAATAACCTCTACAATTTTCCATAACCTCAATATTTCTATGGAAAGATAATTAATCTAACTATCATCGCAGATTATCTTCGATTTTTTGTCCATTAATAACAAGCTCGTTCCTGCAAAAATCGTCGAAAGCAGGTAAATGGAAAACATTTTACACATCTGTTTCCTGCAGAGTCCTAGACCAAAGTACCCCCATAGCGCAAACTTCCTTTTAAAAATACAACCTCTGCGAATTATAAATGCATCTAAATTATTCTGTACTATCCTCGGATTTCGTTTTCTGGGCATTCGCTTAGAGCGATGGCGATAGGTGAACAGGTGCTAGGATTTGAAAATAGAAGACTGGATGAATTATTCATTATGCGTAGTGTATGTCGCCCATTACTTTTCATAAGGATTAAGCACGTGGCGGATCATTCAAGAAGTCAGTTTCTAAACGAACTATCAGATCTGCCTTTTGATCCATTTGCATATTGATATATTTTTATGCACATAAAGTTGCAGAAGAACTAAAGAAAATGTCTCAATATTTGAAGGGGGTTTTAGTGAGATAACTTTTTTTTTCGAGGAAAACTCGAACCAAGTTATTTTGATTAAACTATTTATGCTGCAATTTGTTTTTTTTTGCAGATTCTTCGAATGGGCGAGTCTGGGGATAAAGTTTTCACAGGAGGATCCCCTACTATGATGAAAGCTTGAGTGTTTTTTAGATTTAATACGAAATTTCTTAGAGAATTAATTTTTTGTTTTTTGACGTGAATAAAGTTTTTTAGTTAAATTTTTTTCATTATTTTCATTCTGTTATCATACGCCGGTGTTCAAACAACATCCATGGGAGTTGAAAACAAAAAAGGTATAGTTTTACTTGAAATGAATAAATCGTGTTATGTTCACGTACGTCTGAACTTACTTTATCACTGGCAAACGGAACTTTTCCGCCTTCTGGTAAGTGATCTTCTCCCCAGAGAAATTGCAATACAAATTTGTATATATTCTGATTACATATTATGTAGGTCCTCCATTGAAACCATTCGGCTGCAATAATCTGAAATTAAATTAGTGCCTCTCCACACAAACGACACCGCAATGCTTCCCTCCGACCCTGGCGATCCCCCTTCCACACTGTCTTATCACAGCATCGCGTAAATTGAAATTCATTCATTCCGACCGCCCGAATGCATCCACCCCAAAAACCGCGCATACTCAACCCCAATCTCCATCTGGCCGATTGCGGCGTGTGACAGCACGATTTTTGATTCACTGGACTGGTGCATGGTTTCGTTGATTTTCCATTTTTAAACATTAATTGAAAGCGTCCGCGCCTATTTTTGAATCCGCTCATCGGATGTTTAACCCTCTTTGTTTGCGTTTCGTCCTTTGTGTCCGGTATCTGGGGTTTCGTTCCGTCAGAATTGGATATTTATAGCTGGTTACATTCATTTATGGGGGAATTGAAATAACTGATATATGTACTCGAATAGAATTTTTTTGAGGCTAAGTAGTGGGATCGAATGAAGATTGTAGGTCCAAGGGTGGTTTGCAAATGTTGAAAATAAGAAATTCTTGTAACTTTCATAAATAATCTGAAGGAAAAAGAATGGTCCAATAAATAGTATATTATTTAACGAGTGGTAATGTAGGTCATAACTCACGCAGATGAACTTTGCAGCACGAGCCGAAGGCGAGTGCTGTAATTCATAAAGTGAGTTATGACCATTACCGCTAGTTGAATACTATACTTAATCAATGACTATAACAATAAATTCTAAGATACAAGGACAGAGAAAGAACTTTATTTACAAATCTCAATTCTCAATAATTACCTATAACAATGCATTATTTATGTTGATTGTTTTTCTTAGCATGGTGTAGAAAGTCCATAGGAGCGATGCTTAATATTTAGTGCTAGGTTCACCAAAATATACTAAAATAAGATTTTCTGTAAACGATGTCTTAATATTCTTACTGCTACACCAATCTTGAAAATTGTTGTATACACCTTTATATTTGTTTTGGGATTTTTCGGGCAATAAACTCTGTATGGTAACATTGGCTAGATGTGGTGTTTTCAAAGGTCAGGCTTTTTTTGACAGGTGTTAGAACTCATCAAAATAAGTCAAAATTCCAAAAATCCTAAAATATTCACCAGGGCCGAGTATTTCGAAATCAAAGTTACGTGCGAATCTGAGAAATTCCCAGCACGGATCTGATTTAGGTATGTAATGAGGTTTAAATGTGTTTATTAAATGCGTTCAGTTTACGGAAAATCATCTGACCGAGCGTATGATTTTTGTGACTTCAGGTGGATAGGACGTGGTGGGTCGATTTCTTTGGCCTGCACGCTCCCCGGATCTCAACCGCTGTGATTTCTTCTTTTGAGGTCATTTGAAAACATTACTGTTAAGTAACGGTGATGTGAATAGTGTTGAAGAACTGAAACAACGCATTGAAAATGCTTGTGATATTATTCGTGAGCAAACTGATGTGATTGTTGCTGCATGTAATAAGTCGTTATCACGCAGGGCAAGACTTCATATCAAACGAATGGTCACCATCACGAACAATTTCTGTAAACAATTTGTATCAATTTTATCGGTGAGTTTGTGAACTTCCTAATTTTTTTATAGGACTTTTTCAATCAGTAATTTTTCCTCTCCTTTGTTTGAACTTCAAGAATTATACCGTTCAGGAAAGATCTAGTGAAATTTGAAAAAGAATATACAAAATTTGCGATAGAATCCAGCACTTTATTTACTTGCTGGAATGCATATGGCACTGTGATTCATGGCAGATATCCTAACAGAAAGATATCACGATCCAGAGTTGTATTAAGATATAGATGCTCGTGATTTTTTGCACCTCTCATTTTTCAAATTGAATATTTCATATGATCAACCCCAGGCGAAATGATCTCACTTGATGAGTCCCAGCACCTGTCAAAAAGAGCCTCACCTTAAAAAAAACCCTGTATATTATTTTGGAAGAGAGAGGGAATCCCCCGAACATGATTTATAATTTCTTTGTTTTTATTTTTAGTATTCCCTATTCCTAGTTATTCCTCTTTGAAAAACGTCGAAGTGAAATCTTATGCCATGTTATGTTATTCCGCTGTATGTTATCACCTCTAACTATTCAGAAAGAGGAATAACATAGCATAAGCATGAAATGATATGGGAAATTAAATGAAAAGATTTGCCTGTGACCATCAGTGGATTAACATAACAAGAATACCTAAGCATGGTAAGCACATCAGAACACTAATATTTTCATTGGTTGTTCTCTTCAAAGTACAATATTATGCCATTTTATGTTATTCATATTTATTTTTTCATTGAATATTTACAGTAGTAAAATAACAACAAATAATTTTACCGCCAAAGTTTACACGGTTTGTCAGAAAAATCAATAAACTAATAAAAACAAAGGCACCTTATACCTACTATAGAATGGGTAAATGACGAATTTAACACATAAACATGTGAGACGATCAAACATTTTGAGAATTCAATCAATTTAAAAATTCATTTACCTATACTATAGACTGTCCTTTCCAATAAAAGATTTTTAACTTTTTTATGGAACCCAACCGCACTCAACTTCTTCAGCCATTCAGGAAATTTATTATACAACTTCAGGCAAGTGTAATTCAATCCTTGTTGAGTCTTCTTCAGTCTGCAAAATGGAAGCATAAACATTTATTTTTCTCGAGTGTTGTACCCGTGGAAATGGGAGGTTGTAAGGAATTAGGTTAGGTATGCTATGTCATCATGTTATTCTTATGTTATGTTATTCCGCTGTATGTAATCACCTCCAACAATTCTGAAGGTGGAATTGTATTGTTCTGTTTATATCCCGACTCTCCTAGGTCTCTGTGAGACCCCTCAGAAGCTTGTGCGAGTTAGGAGACCCGGTTGTGTTCTGTGTAGGCTTTGTTACTGTGTCCTAACGCCACCTGAGGCACAGCAAGGTTAATTGTTTACCCAACAGTTAATGGTGGAACCGTGCTCCATGTCAGAAAATTTCTTTCCCGACCGGAGGATTCGAACCTGGTACCGATCAAGGAGACCGGCAACAAAGTCGAATGCACTAACCACTGCGCCACGGCCCCTATAACATAACATATAGCATAAGCATAAAATGACATAGAGAATTAAATGAAGAGATTTGCCTGTGACCATCAGTGTAATAACATAACAAGAATTAACATGGTAAGCACATCAGAACACTAATAGTTTCATTGGTTGTTCTCGTCAAAGTACAATATTGTATGTTACTCTTATGTTAGGTTATTCCACTGGATGAATTCACCTCAAGAAATATGAATTCACTGAAAGGACTCGCCATCTCACACCTTATGATTTTTTTTGAAGGTGAAACCCCAGTTTTTCTTGGAACGATTCCAGTTTCATCAATATTGGAAATAATAATGGAAAGTCAAAAATTCAATCTTAATCGCTGTATCTCCAGCCTCCATGTTCAATTATTATCACAAACGGGGCAAAACATGTGTCCACGCGATTAACACGGCTGAACCCATGCCGCAGAAGCGGGGGCGTATCGCAGGCTCCTTTTCCACCAACCCCATGCCTGCTCGGGCGTCTGGATGCGCCTGATAGAGCTCTCCAGAGGATTGCTTTGTACCGCTAAATCACTCATTAAAACGGCGACTGGGAGCAGCCTCCTTTTGACGTCTCCTGGCTTCGATATAGAGGATCGTCATCTATGCTGTTCAAGATTTCAACGCCTTCAGTGGCGTACGCATTCAATGGAAAGAACTTGAAAGACCTGTTTGTGTTTGTGCGAAAATACAGAAAGAATAATTGTTTATTGGACACAGTCTAGTTTTTCATCTGGAGAAGGTTGAACATGGACCCTAGAGGAAAGTACAGTAACAATAAACCCTGAAACCAAGGGCGTATATAGGGGTTGCCCCAGGAGCTCTAACAATATATTCAGGCAAGAGACAACTTTGCTGGGTTTCGCCGAGAAAGATCCAGCCTCTTATTTTTTGTTCTACGAGTTTTAATTGACGTATTTTCACACCACCAAATATAAAGAAGACTGTCCAGACGACGTCTTAACTGTCGTTGTTGTACAGCGATCTGACGTCATAAGTACGCCCATTACTCTTGCGAGCGTTTTGGCGCGAGATTGTAAAAATAACCTCAATTCTGGTAAAAATAGGTACGTTAGAACATAGTGGAATAGTTTTTCAAAATTCATCTGCCTTTTTCTGACCAACGATTCGGCGTTAGCAGGATGACTTGACGCCACTGGAGGCATGTAAGCCCCACATTTAACCTGTCACGAATTCAACGGGTGCCCAGATAACCGCCGCCCCTTCTTAATGGATATGATCCGCCTCAGCTTATTGCCTTCTGGAGGATGAACCTATTGTGATATTCTATCCGCGCTTTAAGCGACGGTTTAGGTCACAATCAACTTTAATGGAGTTTGCAGCTCGCCCTGCTGATAACGGGCTGCCGCACCGAAGCGGTTTTATACCAGCTATCCGTGGAATGGAGGAATACGGGAGTTTTCCTCCAACATTGATTCCGCCGTTATAATTATCGGGGTGGAGCGGCAGCCTTTTCTTTTCATGGGTTGCCGTTTGGGAGGGAAAAGGTCGAGTTTTTATTCGCACCTTTAGATGGGTTTTTGAAGTAATCACCTTTTTTAAGTTTGGGAATTTCACTGTCGAAACGCAACCCTTATAATTTCACTCGAAGAAATTTTCCAGAATAAACAACAGGAATCCGGTTACTTTTACAGGAAATTCCCCTTATATAAGCTGGAATATTTGTTGATATAACGTGACAATTCCGGTCGTTTAATTCCTTTAGAAATAACAAGTTTTACAATTTGATGCAACCAAACTGTAGTAATTTCAACAGGAAAACAATACTGTGACGAAAACCGGAATATGCGTGACTATTAACAAGACTTTCCACAGGGCCGTATCTAGGGCGTGGCAAGGGTGACACTTGCCACGGACGCAAGGTCCGAAGGGGCGCCAGAAGATATCAAAAATGAAAAAATAGAAGCGCCAAGCAAAAAAAATAATTCGAAAGATGACAACACGGTTACGTAAGTAAGTACATAATTCGATCACAACATTTCGAAACATTGATATTCAAAGTATAGATTGAAAATGCAATAAGGTCAGAAATACGAGAAATATGGTCCAATTGTTATGAAAAATTTTCAAAGTTGCCGCACTCTGATCATTAATACAATCGGCAATATCGTCATGCGATTCCAAGCACAGCCCTTTTATGAGTTGTTTACACTACATCCCTTATCGCATCCAGCTTGTTTTGAAGGGCGGTTTCTATGATGTTGATTGTTCATAATGATCGATTTGTTTAGATTTTTATGCCACATCTGTGGTATTTCAAAAAAAATTTGTATTGCCAAAAATTCACCAATCAGAGTTTTGAGCTCAAGAAGTGGGAGAAAAATTGGGGAATCTTATTCTATTCTATATAAATATTGATTTCTTTCAATTGTGAAGGGAAGAGCAAAACATTTAAATTTCAATGTTCGTTTAGTGTGTATCCCAATTTGAAGTGCTATAAGTTGTGAGTTTTTTTTTTTATTCTGACTTTTTGTGCCATTGTGCTTTTGGATTCGAGCATTATAAATTGTGCTATTGAAGGTGAGTTGTACTAAGTATTCGTTATTTTTTATGACATTATTCTTATTTTACGTTTGCAGTATGTATTTTTGAATTTTAAGTTGAAGAATTTATATTTTTTAAGATAAATGTTCGTATTCATTACATAAATATAAATATTTCATTCTGTTTCTTCAGAATTTGTTTTATTTTTATGCATTTCATTTAAAATGTATATTTCAATGTTTTTAATGCAAACATTTTTCCATAAAATGTGCATTATTTAAAAATTCTTACGGAAATATATGACAAGCATTATGAAAAGAAACGCTATAAGAAAAAATGATGGATGAAAAAAATTTACGCAAATGGGGGGACGCTGTCTAATATATTGCCACAGGCACAATAGTACCTAGATACGGCCCTGACTTTCCAGTTTAATAAACAAACTAGATGGTTGTATTCAGAGCTTTAAAGTTCAAACTTCAGTTTCTACAAGAATTCTCAGTAATGAAGACTAAACTAAAACCGGAATTACTTTACTTAAAACGGCACTGTATTATCGATTTAACAGAACTATCGTTCATATATTACAGCACTAGCGTTGATTGAAGTATTTGAGAAGATACCCAACCCATGTTTTTTCCCTCGCATCCCATGCCTTCCATTTCGCACCCGTATTGTGGGGACCTCCACGAATACGAAACAACTACAGATTTCGGTTTTTGACTGTGAAATATCAGACAATTTGGAGATTAGTTTACAGCTGAGTCATAATTAATGACAGATGTTGAATTTCCAACAGGGGTATTTTTTCATATCATATATGAATTTTGTTTACGGACACTGGGCGTGATATTTTGTTGATTTGATTCTTAAAATAATTGAAAAATTTTTAAGAGGAGCAATAAATGTATATTATTCGTTTTACATTTTCAGAAAGAAATGAAAAATGTACAGGGTGTTTCACGTAAGCGGATCACTGGATTTTGTTATTTTTCCTTCGAGCAAATTTGAAAAATGACCCATCAATATGATAGTATTTCTCAAGCGCTATCCAAATATTTTATTGAAAAAATTATCGAGCCAAGGCGTGATAAGTAAATGAAGAAAAACCGTTTTTCAAAAATAAAATTTTTTGCAAATTTGACTGGTTCTCCAAAAAAAGAAGGTCTAAACACAATTTATCACCAATTGTTTCTTCATTCAAACTTCCGGTTTTCTAGAAAACGGAAAATTTAGTTCATAATATTTTCCCATAATTATTATTATTGAATCCAACTAGAATTTCTTGAATTTCCTATTAAATTACCCACGTGGTTTTGGGAGTTATTTCCATGTAGCCTACTTTTTCCTTGGAATTTACTGGAAGTTTCCGGTTAGTTCTGCCCTAGATCATTGTTGTAATTTAGGATACTTCCTTACAGTATTAGAGTGCCATTTTGCAATTTTTGTAATGCATTCTTTATTTATTTTTTATTTCAGTTTTTAGACTTTATTTATTGCAATATTCAGTCATTATCTAAATTTTTTAGGACACTCCCTATTTTTCGGGAATCGGGGGAGAATTTATATCATATTATATTTATTATACATAGATTATCTTAACATTATTCTACCGAATTAGAGAGAAATTTGTTGAAAACCAATATTGAGAGACTCCATAATAAACATAGAGAAATTTTTTCACCTGGTTCCGGACACATTTGAGCGAATTTAGTTTGATTCCGGAATTACTGTCTACAAAAGCTAACACCATTTCTGTCGCTTTTCAATCGATATTTTATTCCAAACAACTTCAACCATATGATACAACATGAATTAAAATACTGTTAGCTAAACAAGCTTTATTCCGGTAGAATAATCTGAATTTCTGTGAGGAATACCAAACATTGAATTTAATGTGTTTATACTGTAAGCCATACAAATATTGCTGGCTGGGTTATACTAACAAAACTATTATCTTCAACTAGATATTCCTGTAACATTTACGGAAATATTCCTTTTAAAATAAAAGTACCTGATCACTCAAACCGGAATCGGCATGTTAGATTGCAAGTACAGTTTATTCTCAGAACGGCCTTTTCTTGTTGTAATGACAATAGTTGCGTTCAAACAACAGGAATTCATTGAACCGGAAATTCCCGGGCTCGTTTTTTTTTGAGCGCTCTTACTACTTACACGAGGGCTATATCATTTCGTCACGATGTCTGTATTTTTCGAATTTTCAGCCGAAAATTTTCTCAATCGACCATATTCGACTCACTGATGAAGAATCCGTCGGAAAATTCGAGTCTGTCCGTCCGGTCGTAAGCAAGATAACTCTCGAACAGAACAACCTAGAGACTTGAAATTTTCAGTGTTGGTTCAGTTCTTGAATGCCTCGGTTGATTTCGTTAATGGGCAAAATTCCACCAGGGGTTCCGTGAATATGGCCGTTCAAAGTTTTGTTCTCCTGATTACTTGGAAACTACAAATTTGATCGGAATGGAATTTTGAACTCAAATGGAAAATGAGGTGTTCAAGCTACATGTGAAATTTTCTCCAGATCGCATGACCAGAACCATAGAAACCATAGAAAATTGTAACTTTTGAACGGAAACGCCTAGGGACTTGAAATTTTCAGGATAGGTGTGGATCTCGAATGTCGTGATCAAGTTTATCTATGAGCAAAATTATACTAGGGGTTCCGTGAATATGGTCGTTTAAAATTTAGTTTTATTGATAATTTCAAAACTACAGATTCGATCGTGACGAAATTGTGTATACTAATGGAGAATGATATATTCAAGCAACATTTCGTCCAGATCGCATGACCAGAACCATAGAAACCATAGAAAATTGTAACTTCCGAAGGGAAAGGCCTAGGAACTTGAAATTTTCAGGGTAGGTTTGGATCGCGAATGTCGCGGTCACGTTCATCAAGGAGCAAAATTAGACGAGGGGTTCCGTAAATATGGTCGTTCAAAATATTTCTTTTCTGATAATTTCGAAACTACTGATTGGATTGGAATGAAATTTTACACCTGGCTGAAGAATAATGTATTAAAACTACGTGCGATTTTGTCCAGATCGCATCACCAAGACCATAGACCGTAGGAAATTCTAGCGAATTATCTAAAAAAAATTGGTCAGCTGAAGCACTGTCATGAAGTCTGGAGTTTGGCCTAAGTTTGAGAATTTTTTCGACAGATGTCGAAAATTCCTTCAATTGGTTTCTAAAACTGGAAAATGCGAATCTACCTACAAGGAGGATGTACGAGCGCTCAAAAGCTCCTGACTACACGGCAGTGCTTTTATAATTCTCAGTGTACTTTTTGAACAACTTCTTCGATATAACTACTACTAGATTTTTTGATTGATACTATTATTGTAATTTTTAATGCGACAGCGCCTAGTTTGTGTAGGTAAAAAACTTTCCAGCAGACATAAAATTGTATTCTTATTCTTATTCTTTTTTTGCGTTATACATCGATATTTTCTAGTCTTCCTCTGCCAACAACCCCTTTCCAATAAAGTTTTCTTGAATAGAATGTCAAGAACCTTATGACCAACATTCCAACATACTTCTTTTGGATCCATGATCGGAACTCCATGCAGGTTTCAACAGGTGTACATAAAACGTCACGGATATCAGATTCCTGGTTATCCGATACCTCATCTGCTCCGATGAGCCCATCTCTTCATTTAATCACAACAAAATGAACATAAATAATTCCCGGCCAAAGTTCTTCTGCTCGCTATGATTTATAAATTCAGCCCGCGTATCTACAGGGTACCCCAAGTGGTCCTTTTCACTTTCGCACGGGCCGATCGAGAAGATGGTCCGCAGATATCCTCGTTAATAATGCTGCAGCTGCCAGAAAGGGACAAGATCGCAATTGTTCAATGTGTTGATTATATTTATGTTTTAATTGATTCAAAGATTTAATGCCTATCCAATATTTCGAAGAGAAAAAAGAAACCGGCGCAAGGTGGCCCAGTTGCTAATGAGATGAAATGGGTAATTGTTGAGTGTTCCACACAGGGCCGTTTCCGATTTATAGGATGTGGGTATGGAACAACACATCTCGATGCTAGAAATTCCGAAGGAGAGGACGATGAACTAATTGAAGACTTACCAGATGGATGAAACATGAATGAACACTTCTTCAATGAGACAGAACGAATTGAAGAAACTATGAAAGTAACAATTTCGACAACTGAAACAAAGGTTCAATATCCAACCATCAACATCGCATGAAGAGAGCAATAGTAAAATTCTCATATAGAAGGAAGTGTTGACATAATTTGCTCGAGCGAGGAAGACATGATTGAGGAAGTAGAAAATGAAACTGAAATGCTGAGGTCCTCAAAAAAATAAATAAAAAAGGATAAGGAGAAGAAAAAATAAACTACAAATAACGATAAAAACCAGAGAGATAAGAAAATACATAAAGAGCCTTCCACAAAAACTGAGAAAGATTATAGCAACTCACATGGAGTACGACATTCAAACCCTCCAACATCACAAAATCAGTTCTCACGAAAGTAAAACCAAAATAGCACTGACAAAAGGCTTCTAAATTCTCACTGCTGCTGAATATTTGCGAACTGAGGTAATCAAGGCGAAAGCGTTGGAACCAGGAAATTCCATAGACGATGGAATAGCTCGAACCTTCGCCAATGATTTCTTACGAATTGGAAAAAGTTGGGCGCTCCGATCCTGGAACTATAAATTTCCCTAACCAATTTGCGGTTCGTTTCAAGTGATAATTCGCATTTACCGACGAACATAAAGACTGTCAATTTCCATTGTAGCAGGTCCTGGATCGAAAACGAGAGCAGGCCGATAGGACTTGCATATCAATGAAGTTTTAATATGTTAACTTAATTTGAAAGGACCCAGTTCAATTCGCCAATTACTGTAATTAGGATTGTTGCGATAATTTTAGATAATATGTGCTCGAATTAATTCGTTATTTGGGAAGGGATGGTTCTAACTTTGTCGCTTGTTGATGCACTTCTTGAAAAAGAGAAACATAGAGATAGCCATCTGAGAAATCGATTGAACTGAATCTTTGTTGTTAGTTGTGAAATAACTGCACGAAAGTTCATCAGAAATTTCTAAAAATAAGAAAATCGTTTTCAAAACTTCGGCGGCGCAGAAACATTAGCCATATCCTGCTGAAACTTTGTGTCCACATATGGAATATCGATGAAACGGGTTACATTATACAGGGTGTTTTTCAAGGTGAGTCTCTTTCTTTTACAGGTGCTAGAACTCTTAAAAGAGATCATTTCGCCGGAAGTTGATCATATAAAATATTCAATTTGAAAAAAGTGCAAAAATCTTGGTCATCAATATCTCAATACAACTCTAGATCATGTTATTTCTCTGTTAGGAGATCTGCCATGAATCACGGCGCCATTCGCATTCCAGCAAGAAAATGAAGTGCTGGATTTTATCACGAATTTGTATCTTTCCTTTCAACTTATATTAGGAGATTTTTCCTGAACGGTTAATTCTCAAAGTTCAAGATAAGGAGAGATAAAAATTACTGATTGAAAAGTTCCTATAAAAATAATTGAAGAGTTCTCAAACTAACCGATAAAATTGATCCCAATTATTCACAGAAATTATTCGAAATGGTCACCATTCGTTTGATGTGCACAAAGTCTTGCCCGGCGTTATAACGAATTATTACATGCAGCAACTATCACATCAGTTTGCTCACGATATGTCACAAGCATTTTCAATGCGTTGTTTTAGTTCTTCAACACAATTCACCTCACCATTACTTACATAACTTACGTTTTCAAATGACCCCAAAAGACGAAATCACAGGGGTTGATATCCAGGAAAAATGCAGGCCAAGAAATCGACCCACCACCTCCTATCCATCTAAAGTCTCAAAAATCATACGCTCTGTTAGATTATTCCCCGTAAACTTAAGGCATTTAAACGTCAATACCTACGTACCTAAGTTAGGCCCTGGTGAATATTTTATATGAAGGATTTTTGGAATTTGGAATTATTTTGATGAGTTCTAGCACCTGTCAAAAAGAGCCTCATCTTTGAAACCATCCTGTACAAAAATTCAGATTTGCAGCTATTCCACGTGAAAAGAAAATTGAGTTTTACTGATCTGGTGTTGAGGAATTTTAAATTCTATATAATTCTATTATTTCGTCACTTGAAGTTTCGATTTTATAAAATAACATTATTTTTCACATTCCTTTTCAGAACTTCCTTTTATATTGAGTGTTGGCAGTTGAACTACGGTTTGATCGGCAAAAAAATTACAAGAAAAAATCAACGATTCTGTGAAAAGAAAATTGAGTTTTTCTGATCTGGTGTTGAAAAATTTTAAATTCTATATAATTCTATTATTTCGTCACTTGAAGTTTCGATTTTATGAATTAACATTATTTTTCACATTCCTTTTCAGAACTTCCTTTTATATTGAGTGTTGGCAGTTGAACTACGGTTCGATCGGCAAAAAAATTACAAGAAAAAATCAACGATTTTTATTATTTTGAAGTTACTGTTCGGATTGTAATTTTAGGCACATTAATGTATAATTATCTAAAATTTATGTTCCATTCGTTTATTTTATAGGGCGTAGATGCAAATGCCCCCCCTGACTGTTGAACTGTCAGCGCCTATGTTTTTTTGATTACTGAATTTTACTAAGAATAATGCTGATTGTATATGAGAAACTTAAAATATCAATAACTTAGAATTGTTGAACTTGAGAATATTATTATTATTACAATTCGTTAATTTTATTAGGGTTTGCAATACAGAGTTTGGGATTAGTCGAACTCCGTATTTCGAGACTGGAAAATCATCATCTTCTTACTCAAATTCACTTCTTTCGATGATTATTGGCTGCATCAATTTCGATTGCATTCTCGTTTACGTCGCCTGCTTGTTTCAGTGTACCGAAAGAGCTTTTAAGATTCATTGTCAGTATGACAAGTACTGTCATTTAGTTTATATGAACTTATAAAGATGGAATCATCAAATTTTATTGAATAAATCAGAAAATTCAATTTTTTTTTGTAACAAAAGGGACTTGTTCATTGTTGATCTGAGAAATATTGTCTTTTTTTATGAACTTCAAAAGATGGAATTATATTGAATATATCGGAAAAACTGTTCATTGTCAGTAAGACGAATTATTCCTTAAAACTTCAATAGATGGAATCACAGAATTATATTGAATATATTTGAAAAACTAAGTTTTTTTTTTTATGTACCAAAATGGTCTTCAGTGTTCATTGTCAGTGTGACAAATTATTCCTTAAAACTTCAATAGATGGAATCACAGAATTATTTCGAATATATTTGAAGAACTAATTTTTTTTTTCTGTGCACCAAAATGGTCTTCAGTGTTCATTGTCAGTATGACAAATTATTCCTTAAAACTTCAAAAGATGGAATCACAGAATTATATTGAATATATTTGAAAAACTAAGTTTTTTTTTCTATGTACCAAAATGGACTTCAGTGTTCATTGTCAGTATGACAAATTATTTCTCAAAACTTCAATAGATGGAATCACAGAATTATATTGAATATATTTGAAAAACTATGTTTTTTTTTCTGTGTACCATAATGGCCTTCAGTGTTCATTGTCAGTATGAAAAATACTGTCTTTCTATAATTTTTTTTATTGGTGCTCCAATTTGTATTGCTCTGTCAACATCAACAACTCAAGAAACGCAAGATATCTAAAAAAAAAGCGTGGGACTAGGAAATCTTTGAAAATAATCAGTTTCTTCCACTTTCAAGTGTTAATATCTCTATTTATCCTTCAATTTCAACTAGCTAGAATGAACAAAAGTATTCATTCATAACCTCTAAGGAGTCTGAGTTATTAGGGTAGAAATTTTGGTTCTAAAAAACGAAAATGTAAAACAAAACATATTATTATGAGACTAGAAAATCGTTAGAAATCATTATTTACCATTATTTTATTTCTTACTCCAATTCACTTCTTTGTATTTTCAATATCAATTTCGACTGCATTCTAGACGGAATGAATTTCCATTGGAATAACGTTCACAGCAAAATTGATCGGAAATTCCTAGAAACTAACGTGGATGTTGAAGGGAAGTTTTTATTAATTTCGTCCTTCGAATTATTCTATTTTCTCGAAAATCAAAGCGATATAGAGCGATATTTCTCATTTTCACTTGTGTTCGTCGGAATTTCTTTGTCTTCATCCGGAATGAATGAAATACCTCAAATTTCCCGATATATTGGTTGGAAAGTCATTATTTCCTTCTAGATTCGATCAGTTATTACCTAAGGCAAACGGTAATTGTTATTTATTTTATTGCAACAGTTTCAATTAAAACTACAAAGGAGATTCACGTACCACAGATGGACAGCATTGAATAATATTTCGCTGTTCTTATCTTCTCACTTTCTCCAATACCAGAACTATCACGTAGAGTACTCTGCGAAGAATTCATTCGATCAACATATGTCAGTATTCGTTTTGAATCGCTTTCACTGTTACATTCGTCCAATTATTTATGTATATGGATCGATTTCATTTCATTTTTTCTTAATTGTCGATTGTATACTGGGTTATCTTTATCAATTTGTCTCAGTCAAGGACAGTTAATATGTCAAGAAAGAGTTTGTTTTTCGTTTTTTCTCTCAGGAACGGAAGCAATTTGTCTTGGTCAAGGCTTTCAACATTATTCATACTGGTTTAGCAGGAAGAAATTATGTGAAGCGAGAGAAATGTTTTCATACCAGGAAATTGAGTGAATAGTCTTGAAATTCACCTTTTGATTCAAACATCTTATTCAAGATCAAACTATAACAAGAAGGGAAAGAAGAAGAATTAGAAGCATTCGAACGACACACGGATACTCGGTGGTCCAACGCTCCTCAACCCCTAATTCATTTGGCCAGTTTAGATTACGGCTTTTATCACTTGATCTCCCACACGTGACTTTCCCTTACACCACTCATCTTGTTTTGATCCCCCTATTAAGTGGGTTTTACAATCTGTCGCCCGTTGATTGTTGTCCTTTTCGATTTGTTAATCGAATTATTTTGTTTGACACCGTTTTGAGAAGAGGTCGATCCATATCAACTTATGGGTGATGTCACTAAGAATGTAATGCTATTAAGAGCGTGGGAATGATTTATAGACTGATGTTTCATGGGAACAATATTAGTTTTATTCATTAATTCGAATCTTAGATTTATTCCCATTATTATTGTTAATAATTTTACTATCTTGGGAAGTGGAATGGAAATTTTAGACTTTTACAACCCAGTTGAAAGCCATAAAATTGTGACCAGGTGAATTGATTTTAATAATTTCGCTAATTAGTGCTGTTTTGAAACTAGTAACAATTTACGAGGTGATTGAGGTGAATGTGAGTTTGGATATTCAAAAAAATTGAATTACATGATTTAGAGCAATCATATTACCCACTGTTGAAATTGCAATAATAAAGTTCTCAACAGAATTAGCTCACCATGTAATATATGCGTAATTGAGTAACCAACTTTCAACGCTTTCTAACATTCATCCGATAAATGTTCCAGTTGCCAATGAAAATCCAGTTAAGTAGAAGTATTTTATTTTTATAAAAGTAGATAAATATATTAATTAACATAGTTTCTAGGTAATAATACTGCACGCTTCACGATTTTAGGACTCAAGGAAGTGATTTATAATGAACAAATGTCGAAACGAAGTTAACGTTGCAAGATGTAGATCAACATGTGGATAGTAATTACATAACAATCAATTGAAGACTAATTCAGTGAACTCAACAAAATCGGACACGCAACACCATTGAGCTTATTCGCTATTTCTTCATTCCAGAGATAGACCATCTGTTTCTTGCATCAGAAGAAATCCTCGTGTCCTATTTTGAAAGAGATCATAACACAGACGATGCTTTTAGTCCCAACCGTGTCCATGGTGTTCGTAGGATTTGACTGGGTATGGTACTTCTTTTTCTACGGGATATGGGATCTCTTTTATCACAGGGTAGGGTTTGTCGATGTGCACCTTAACTGGGTATGGTACAGGTTTTTCGATTTCGACTGGGATCTTCTTCTCGACGGTGTAGGGTTGGGGAACAGGTACTTTGACGTGGTACGGTACTGGTTTTGGTACTTCAACTGGG
Source organism: Aphidecta obliterata (assembly GCA_963966015.1). Taxonomy (NCBI): domain Eukaryota; kingdom Metazoa; phylum Arthropoda; class Insecta; order Coleoptera; family Coccinellidae; genus Aphidecta; species Aphidecta obliterata. Next base: position 11,994,672 of record OZ014427.1, read on the forward strand.
TAAGGTTTGTCGACTGGTACTCTGACTTCGTAGGGTACTGGTTTTTCTACTGGGTATGGAACGTGTTTTTCTACAACAACTGGGTATGGTTTGGGTACATGCACTGCATAAGGCCTGTCTACTGGTACTTTAACCTCGTATGGTACTTTCTTCTCAACGGTGTAGGGTTGTGGAACTGAAACCTCCACTTTGACTGGGTAAGGAATCTTCTTCTCAACAGTGTAGGGTTGTGGTACTGGGACTTTCACTGGATAAGGAACCTTCTTTTCGACGGTGTAAGGCTGTGGGACGTGCACTTTGACTTCGTATGGACGTGGTACAGGTACTTTAACTTCGTATGGGACCTTCTTGATGACTTCGTAAGGTTGAGGAACAACTACTGGTACTTTGATATACTCCTTAACTGGCACTGGTATCTTCTTGTACACAGTGTAGGGTTGCGGTACTGGCACTTTGACCTCATAAGGTACCTTCTTCTCGACGGTGTAGGGAACATGCTTGGTGACGGTGTATGGTACCGGAACTTTCTTCTCTACCACAACCGTCTTCACATGCTCGTGGTGCTCGTGGCCGCCGTAGCCACCGCCGTAACCACCTCCATAACCACCACCGAAGTCGTGTCCACCGAAATCACCTCCCCCAAAATCGTGACCTCCAAATCCATGATCGCCAAGGTCGATGAGACCGCGTTTGTCTTGTTTTTTAGTCTCCTGCGTCACCTCTTTTTTTTCGGGTTCCGCAGCTAGAGCTACGCACAAACAGACGGCGCTCAGGACAATCTGAAAAGAAGAGAGTAAATATAATATTCCAATATGTTTCTTTTTACTAATTCTAGTTGTATATAGTAGTAAGTCGAAACTAAAATTTTGATGATTTTTTCGAGTTTTTTCCACCGAAATAATCACTCCTATCGGACACCGACACTTTCGAATTAACCAGTAGTTCCGGAGCGCACAAGTATTAGTCGAAAAGTTGCACTTCTGACACGGCCACTATGAAAACGACCGAAAATCCCCGAAAATAAATTTTCGTGTGGTTGTTTTACTCACCAAGGCCCTCATGTTGATTGTGTGGAGAGAGGAAGGCTGTATGATCGGAATATGGTGCCAGCTGCTTTTATATACGGGGTCTATGTGTACTTTCTCACATCATGCATCAGTCGTTCGCCATAAGGAGGTTTCACTTCCACATCCGCGGATAGCTGGATATTCTAGCCGCTATTACGTAATGGTTGGTTCGCGTCTTCGCTGAGCTTAATTGATTGTTACCATAATAGGAGGCCTTGATACGAATATTTCTTCTGTAGGTATTGACAACGATTTGTTGGATTATGTAGTTTGACGACCTACTGACTCATTGTTTTGATTCGATTTCATCCGGAGAGGAAATCTTATGAGTTATCTTAATGAGGAGGAAATGTTGTAATTCATGCACTAAGAGGAATACAAAGCAAAATTTTTGTTCCTAAGAAAATAATACTTTCAGTTTTTCCATTGTTTGGACATGACTTTTGGTTCTTTTAAGTGGAGCGAAATCATGAAATGTCTCACCTCGAAAACTCCTCTTCATTTTCTTGGTATCTATTGACTGAAGCATGAGAATTGGAGTTTATGTACAATTCCATTTTTCCACACTTTTTCCATATCAAGTCAGTGGAAATTAAAAATATTCATTATCATTATTATTATGTGCCTCTGATACACCGTTATTGGGGTACTGAGGATACTTCGGTACATTGGTTCAATTGAGAGTCACCGCCGAAATGTAACAGAAAAAAAACATATTTGAATGTTCTTTATGTAGGAATTCCGTTTCAGAGCTGTTTTACGTGAAAAGAAAATTGAGTTTTTCAGTTATCTGGTTTGTTTCAAAAATTACTTTGTTGAGGAGTTTGATATATTCCGTATAATTATTCTTGGTCCCGATTAGTTTCGGAGCTCGAATGGATTTTGGAAAAAAAAATAGACCGATCAGAGGGAGCGGAGAAAAAACGGATCCTCATGCGTTTCTTCAAAAGTCGCGCGTAGTTTTCAGGAATTTTCGCTCGATTTCGGTAACTTATAGAACATAATTCCAATGAAATCTCAGTGCATTAATTTTCCGAACGAGGATGCAGCTGAACTTGATTTGGCCGAAAACCGTCGTGATTTGGCTTGAATAATAAAGGTGAGTGATGATTTCTAACGATTTCCTAGCCTTAGGTTGTTTTCAGGTTTTCAACGATTCACGAGGTGAGTTAAATTCGAGAGTAAGCAGACAACTCTGAAAATAAAAGTCCATAATTTGAAGAAAATAGCCCATAGTTTTGAATGAGGAAAATAAAATTGAATAGATCTTCTTTTAAATTTCCACAACACTTTCATAGGTTTTCTACGTTTTGGAGAAATATTTTAGAAAATTTCATAATTCTTCGAAAGAAGTAAATTGCTGTGCAAAATTGACCTCAAGTTATGATTCCTAACGATTTTCCAGCGTTACATAGAGGTTGTTCCTTAATTGGAGGTACAAACGAAGAGGGAAAATTTCTTAAGTCATTTTAAGAAAAAAAGTTTCATGAACATGGGATCGCAATCGTTTTGTTTTCGAGATACAGGATGTCAAAATTTGAATTTTTTTCGAGTTTTTTTTTCATATTCTCTACACTTCACAAGTTATTCAACTGAAATTTGGCATAGTTATTAGATTTGAGAGACTACAACATGTTACATGCCAATTTTGATAGCAAATCTACAGGGTGATATTTTTCCTGGAACACTGTCCCCTGCTTTCCTCCAGAACTTTTTTTCTGGTGAGCCATTGTTAATTTGAGGGAATATGAAAAGCAGCTTTGTTGTTTTACTGAACTTTACGGTCTCTTGTAGTTTTGTCTCATATGCTACCGATTTCGAGAAAAAAATTTTCAACGATTCTCTCGAAATCCTCAGAAAAATCCTAATTGTCATAAAAATTCAGTTAGTAAGCTGTGGTGAATTAATTCATTGTTAGTTTTGACACATCAAATTGAACTCTTTCAGTTGATATCTTGTGAATTGTAGATACTATGATAAAAAACTCGAAACAAAATTCAAACTTCAACACTCTGTATCTCAAAAACGGAACGTTTGCGATCTCAGGTTTATGGGCTTTTTTTTATCGAAATTACTGAAGGAATCTCCACTCTTCGTTTCTACCCCCAATATAAGAACACCCTGTATATGGATTTTTTCACATTTTCAAGGATTTGAGATGTAATTTTATAATTAGTCAATGTTTGACAGCTACCTGGAACTTAAGAAAACTTTGAACGTAATTCAATCAACCTCTCATGTAGTTTTTCTGATATTTTTTATTCATTCGAGCAAGTGGAATGGATTTGAAGAAAAATATTTTATTTACAGTTCGAATTAAGGATGGGCGATGATTTTCGAAAATTTCCCAACCTCAATTAGGTTTTCTTTTTTTCAGATTTCCAAAATTTGTCAAATTCTGACATCTCGAATTTCGGATGAGCATATCGTGAAATATAACGATTTGAAAGAATTTTTTTTTTTTCAAACTTCGTTATTACAGATAAATTTGTTATATCTATATAATGCAATTTCATCTCTTGAAGTGTCGATTTTATAAAAAAACATTATTTTCCAAATTTAGTTTGATAAGAATTGAAGACAAGCAGCGTTGTACTGTTCGAGTACCTGGATGGGTGACCGCTTCGGAGATGAATAACAAGCGCGCAAAAGCTCCTGTCTTCACGTCAGTGCTTTAATGGAATTTTTGATTGCTTCGATTTGAGAATTTTATAAAAAAATTAATGATTGAATAAAAAAACTCAAACTTACAATTACTTAGAATTATTGACTTTGAAAGTATATTTTTATTATTAAAATTCATAAATTGTTATGTAGTCGTTTTACATCTTTCAGTCCCCAGGACGAACAGAACTGAGAAAATCATGATTTCCTTGAAAACCATGTCACGGTTCTTGAAAAAATCTAGTTTTTCTGATAATTTCGATTTTATTTTCGTTTTCATCGATCTTTCCTATAAAGTTACTTTTTCAACAAAATTTTGATTTTATCCATCTTTTTTCAAATTTTAATGAAGATAGTTCCTGTCGAAAAAACCTCAGTCCTACAATTTACCTTAACATTTACAAATGGTGTCACAATATTAACGCTCCATAGAAGTGAAAGAAAAAAAAACCTATCTGCATGCATTAGACAAATCTAATGAAACTGAAGTAAAATCTGGGAAGAGAGGTATATGCGAATAATGTAGACTCAAATGCAAGATCGAAAGAATGAGTTTTTTAAAAAAAAACTAAAATTAAGATAAAAATTATTAAGTGATTCAATTTTTAACTATACCTTCAAACTGAAAGTTTTTATTCTCTTTTCTTCATAAATCATCGTAAATTTCATTTCAGTCATACTTTAAATTGAAAAAATCATGTATTTAAATCAATTGATTTTAATCCCTTCAACCCTGGCGAAAAACCTCCAAAAAGTGGAGGTTCATTCAAAAAAATTACTTTTCGTATAACCTCTCATCTATTTCAGTTTGTTTCGATTCCGTAGAACAGTTATCTAGTCAATAAAGCTTTTAAAATGGACGACATGAATGTGAAAAATAGATCTCAACAAATTCATGAAAAATCGTCTTCTATTTAATATTCGGATTAGAGTTCCCAAGAAATTCATGAAAAACGTCTTCTACATATTTAATATTCGGTTTAGAGTTCCTTCAACTGATTTTCATATACCTCCGAAGAGTTAATTGGAATCAACTTAATTTCTCAAATTCAATCTTGTTATCAATTCGTGAGATTATCCGTGGGTAACGAACTGTTAATTCTCAACCTTAATTCCACCAGGTTAATGAATCTCATCTGGATCCTGCATGGAATAACTGATACCGAAACGAAACGGTATGCAATTGGCACCTCTCACTGACGAGGGGGGAACACGAACCACTTACATATATTGAAGATCAAAGAGGAATAAAAATTTTGTAACGAAAACCCGAATAGAACACAACATTCTTCAATATTGTCGGCAGTAGATATGTCTGCTTTTGTTTAGTATTCACATTGTTTTGGTGTTCTTATGATGTATCTGTGAATAAGAAACAGTGGAATTCTTCATTGAACAGAGTGAAATGAAAAGCCAGCACAGGTTACAAAAGCTTTAAATGCTTGGCTGTCTGGAGATGAAAAAAATCATCGTTTTCCACAAGGTTTTCTCAATTCTCAGCAATATTTGGCTGATATTACTCAACTCACTATGTGTCCCTGGAGCTGTTGGTGAAAACATTCATTTGGTGCATGACAATGCTCGTCCACGTGTTGCTAATATTGTGACAGATTGATTACGAAGGAATTGAAGTATTGCCATGGCCAGCGCAATATTCAGACCTAAATCCGATAGGCCATGTTTTGGACATGATTTAAAGAGGAATCAAACCACGTATGGGCAAAATCCATAATGATTTTGCATTCAGGAAGCTTCTGAAAACCAAATGGACCAACTTACCCCTAGACGACATAGACTCCCTCTATAGTTGACTATGAATAATAATTATAGGCTTCTATTTTAAAGGGTTCCGATGTCAGTATTTCAAAATTTCAGATCCTCAGAACTCCATGGAAATATCTTAGATCGAAGATTTTTCATTAATTCTGGCACCTACCTACTTTCTCTGCATACTGAAAGTTATTCGAAATCAAATCCGCGGTTTTTCGAGTGGAACAAATGAAACAATACTGAAATGAAAATTCCTTCGATTCAGATTAATTCTCGATTTCGTAAAACTCTACAGAATATAGAGTATTGCATTCGCATCGCACGTTTACTATATGGCTTAATTTTACCACTACGAAAGATTCACGATCTGTGAAGCACATCCACTTAGTTAATTAGCAAGTTCTTTTACATACAAGAAATAATCATCTCATCTTCTATCACAACTTATAGAAAAATATTTAGTATACAAAATATTTTTTTCAATGAAAAAAAAATCGATTGCGAACACGCTTAGGGCAACGAAGCAATGTTCTTTTCACTGGCGAATCCAGATTCACCTTCTCCAGATAGATGGAAAAGAGTATGGAGAAGGAACGGAGAAAGATTTTTTTTTCTTAAAATTAGGAAAACTGTTGTTCGGAGTTCATTTCCCTCTTAAAAACCAACTTGGTGCACTTGAAGACATGAACCAAAAAACAAAATGTTGAAAATGAATGGTTCTTAACTTAAATTGGTATTTTGAAAGGATTTGACCACGAAATTATTGCACAGGATGTTTTGAAATTAGGGTTTAACAACAAACTTTTAATTAACCCTTTATAATAACTAATAAGTCAGCATTTTACAAAAGATCGAATGAGCGAGTTGAAATTAGTAATTGTACCTACAGCTTGCTGAAAAAATGTTAAAGATTGAACTGAACATAAGGAAACTACGTGAGTGTATTTTCATTCAGTGTTACGTTATGAAAGCAATGGATCCATTCTCTATAAAACTTTTTATAAGGATGACTGGCAACTTTTACTGCAGAGATGGTTTTCACGATTTCTTCCTTGCGAGACTAGTGATTTAACGCAATTGCACCAAAATCGACGCAAAATCACTCTTCGGAAAAACTGCTATATCCTCAATCGAATGTAAACTTCATAACGAAAAGCTGCTGAGTGATTATTCTCCTGATTTTTTCGAACTCTGCTTAAGATATTCTAAAATTAAAACTTACAAAATAACAAGAATCATTATAGGAGCCAAAGGGATTTTCAGAATCTTTACATGTAAAATAGAAAATATTTCTTTCAGTTTCTTCTCTCTCCTGTAAACTATGCCGAAATGGACTAAGCAGGTTAACGAATTAGGCCGACGATAAGACTATGGTCAAAACGTAAATAAGATAAAGAAAAGTTAAAAGAAGGAATAAACAATCTGAAAGAAATAATCGAATATGAATGAAATACGATTTGTCGATTAATTTTACCAATTATCTGTTCATTTATTCTTTCTTGAAAAACTGACACAGCTGAATTTATGCCCCGTTATTGCATAAATCAGAAAAAATTTTCTCTTTATTGATTCGCTTTTCATAGTTTGATATCTTTGAAATACGATTTCCCCTTCATCGATGATTCAAATAACGAACAGAATTTAGCTTTGATATGTGAGAACCAAAAATTTTTATGAATATTTTCGATAATTTTTTCGGATTATTTCTCAAGTATGATAGATAACCTCCACACCAGAAAAATATTTTCTTCGGGTGAAAAAACTTCAGAATTTGCACAGAAGGTGAATGAACAGATTCATATCTGATCATCTTGCAAAGTGATCTAACCGGGGTTAATGTTGCTGGTTTACTTTCATTTCAATTAGCAGACGTGCTATATACTATTTAGATCACGTGCATTTTAAAACTCCTGTCCAACGTAAGTTCTCATTCATTCGTTTTCGTTTCGAATATAATATAAATTTCTTATTGGAGTTGAGTTTCTCTGGTGAATGTATGAAGAATTAATTTTTTCCAGTGCTTGAGGTAAAATTAAATTCGCAATAATCATAAACAATTCGAATGTTTCGTTCTTTATGATTTACTGTAAATGGTCGCAGAGGATTTTCTTCGAAGTTTAATGTTTTCCTTATAGACATTGCTTGTAATAAAATGAAATAGGATGTGTTGAAATATTTTTGAACCCAATGAAATAAGCTTTGATGCGTATAAAACGTAAATTATTTATGTTGCCGAAGAATTCCTCCCCACGAAGACTCGCCTTGTTAGCGCCTGACAAACAATATAAATCGACCGCAAACCATCGGAAAAACCAACGGGTCTATTATGTTAAATTACACGGCTCATTGGAACCAAGGCAGTGCATCTGTTTATCCAATATCACATTTCGCGACCACAAAGCCGACGCAATCTGGTCGCAGAGAGACTGGTTCCGCACGGTGATTCCGAATGCCACCTCGTGGGGCGTTAATGACTGTTGTGTAACAAGTGCGTCAGATAATAGTGCGGTGCACGGATTAATAGGCACATGTGGGGTGCGCCGAGGGGATGGGGTGGTCGCAATCTATCCTGGTGTGATGGTGATACGTGCCGAATTAAATGAGCCAATATGTTCTTTGCTATGGGAATCGATGTGTTTGAAATAATTATTTCTGTGGAAGCAGCCCTTAAATTGTGCGAAGTAATTGTTTCCTAATTTTTAACGAAAAGATTTTGGGATAAATACGTGAATTCCTCTTCGATTCTCTTGAATTGAGTTAGTTTGGAAATGTTACAAGCGTCAGCTCTTATAGTTGAGCTTGAAGGTGATTGCTTACCCCTTCTTCAAAATTGAATTTTTTTCGCAGGCTGTCCTGATTAAACGTATTTTGTGTCTATCTGCTGTGTGAGATTTTTGAACGAAACTTGCTCCAATTCATAGAGTGCTTATGAGACTTTTTCTGCAAAAATTGCAATGTTGTCATATGAATGAGAATTTGTGAATATTTTTGCGCGCTTGTTTATTGAAATTTCATGTCTACATATTACTATGATTAAATGAGTTATGTGGATTTTCATCTTTATAGCTATTCCATGTGGAAAGAAAATTGTTGAGTTTTTCTGATTCAATTCGGTGAATCTATCTTTTTAAAGTTCATAAAAATGAAATGACAGTATCTGTCATACTGACAATGAACACTGAAGTCCATTTTGGCACATAGAAAAAAAATGCGTTGTTCTGATATTTTCATTATAATTTCGGGGTAGATGACCACTGCGATCTAACTCAGCCTATCGAAATCGGTTAAAATCAGATTAGCGGTTTCTCAATTCCCAAAAGTTTCCGAAACTTCAGGTTCCTTTTTGGTATTTTGTGACCATCTGATGTGTGAGATTTTTGAACGAAACTTGCTCCAATTCGTAGAGTGGTGATGAGACATTTTCTGCTAAAATTGCAATGTTGTCACATGTATGCGAAATACAGAAATTTCTGAAATTTTCAGAATATGTGAATATTTTTTCGCGCTTCTTTATTGAAATTTCATGTCTCTATGTAATGATTCAGTTATGTGGTTTTTCATCTGTCTAGCTATTCCAAGTGGAAAGAAAATTGAGTTTTTCTGATATATTCAATATAATTCGGTGTTTATCAAAATAAATGTATTTTTGCATAAAAAAAATTGAGTTTTTCTGATTCAATTCAATTTGGTGAATCTATCTTCTGAAAGTTCATAGAAAGATTCCTTTTTGACATTTTGCGTCTATCTGCTGTGTGAGATTTTCGAACGGAACTTGCTCCAATTCATAGAGTGGTCATGAGACTTTGCAAACAATTTCAATGTTGCCACATGTATGCGATATACCGAGATTTCTGAAATTTACAGAATTTGTGAATATTTTTGCATGGTGGCATATTTCATTCCAAAATTATTAGGCTCCATGCACAGATTCTTCGGCGAAACAGTGAAATTTCTGAACATGTTTCAAAGGATTAAATTTGTTCAGTAATTACGAGTTTCGTTTCAAGTAGGATATGAAATAAAAAACTTGTCGGCGCATTTAACATATTCGTTTCTGAGACAAGCTAAATACCTTCATTTCTCTCTCCGAAATAGCGAAACCGCAATTAATAACCACAACGTTAATGAAGACATAACACCATAATTGCAGTTCAGCACAGGCCAAGCCAACAAACAGAAAAACACCTGTTCGTCGGTTTCAGTTTCGTCCGAATTTGCCACCTATCATGTTTTTGTCGGTTCAAATCTCCCAAATAGAAATATAAAATATTGCCCAGCTGCATATGATCAGCCGATGCAAATGTTTGTTTTTATTAGGGAAGGTTTTCGAACCCGAAAATTTATGAGTGGCCTGGGGTTTCGAATTTTACTGCCAACCTACGTCGTTCGCAAATTGAAAAAGAACCGCATTTATCATTGACACGGGCTACCTGTCTAGGGGATGAGGAAGGCAAGAAGTCGGTACCTAATTGACCCGTTGATATTTTATGAATCCGATAGGCATCTTGTAGGTTGTCGTTTCAATCTTGATTTCGAACAGTTTTTGTAGATTATTTTATTGTTTTCTTGGGAGATAAATACTAAAACTAGTGTCACCAAGACTAACGGTTTCTTCGAAATAAAACGAACAAACTCAACCGGTCACTTGTTCATAGAAACAAGCGCGCAAAAATACAAATTTATTCCAAAGTTTTAAGTTCTCACGAAAGTTTTCAGAAAAAAGCAGAAAATTTTCATACAATCATCTTCCGTGCCCCCAAGAAACTATCACTGATTACTGACCATGTTAAAGAAACAGTCGTATCTTGAAAGTGAAAGTACACAAAAATCAAAGAGCTAATGATGGCGTTCCTTATGTAATAAACCTTGAATGCAGTCTATCGACAGGGCAAAAAAATTTCTTTCCATTGGCTGCTGAAATCGTTTCGAAGTAGTCCAGTGAATTTTCCCATGGATTGAGGTGAAATAGCTCATCAGAATTGATTGTGACTTATGATACGTTAATTACAACAAATAAGTGACAATTAATCAGAAGTTACGTAAATAATGGTGCAGAACGAAAAACTACCTACTACTTATACTCGATCCCATTTCCTGTTATGAAAATTAGAGGTTATTTAGATCGGTTCACACTTTTCGTAATTCGAAATGTTTTTGTGTTGCTTTTGTGGAGTTTATGCAAGCGAAACTTTCCTTCGATATGGGACAGGAACGAATTACAACAAATTAGCAAGAAAATATCCCATGATATTCAATATATCTTACTGTTATTTTACCTAGATTCCCACTGGATGTGGAGGGTTGTCAAGCGCCAGTGTATAACGAAAAATTTCAAGAATTTTTGTATTATTTACATACTTGAATGTCGATATTCCACATGGATGTGGCAACGTCGCAATTTGTCATTTTTCGTCCAATCTTGCGTTAACTAAAAACGTAGAACAAGGGATGAAATTTCCTAACCTTTGTCGCATCAGTCGAGGAACTACAAAGCTTCAAAATATCTCGGAAAAAAAAATTTGAAAAGCACTGACGTGAGATCAGGAGCCTTGATGCGCTTGTTTCTCTTACCTACCAGAGTGGTGTTCATTGTTAGTATGAAAAGAACTGCCATTTTATGTTTATAAACTTCAGAAGATGGAATCACTGAATTATATTGAATATATCAGAAAAACGCATTTTTTTTTCATGTACAAATGTACAAAAACAGACTTCAGTGTTCATTGTCCGTTTGACAGAAAGTTACTTCCATTTTATTTTCATTTCAAATCTCAAAACATAGATTCACCGAATTAAATTGATTCAGAAAAACTCAATTTTCTCTATGTAGCAAAAATATGGTCATTTTATTTCTATGAATAAAGAATTATATTGAATATTTTAGAAAAACATGCATGGAATAGCGAAACACATGAAAATCCACATAACCCATTTTATCATAATATGTAGACATGAAATTTCAACGAACAAGCGCGCAAAAATATTCACAAATTCTGGAAATTTCAGAAAATTCGGTATTTCGCATACATGTGACAACATTGCAATTTTTGTAGAATAAATCTCATTACCACTCTATGAATTGGAGCAAGTTTCGTTCAAAAATCTCACACAGCAGATGGACACAAAATGCCAAAAAGGAACCTAAATTTTAGGAAATTTTCTGAGAACTGGGAAACCGCTTATTCGATTTTCACCAATTTCGATAGGCAGGGTTAGGTCACAGAGATTATTTACCCCGAAATTATATTGACAATGTCAAAAAAACGCAATTTTTTTCTGTGTACCAAAACGGACTTCAGTGTTCATCGTCAGTGTGAGAGATACTGTCATTTCATTTTTATAAACTTTCGAAAAGATAGATTCACCGAATTGAATTGAATCAAAAAAACTAAATATTTCATGTAGCAAAAATACTGTCATTTTATTTTATGAACACCGAAATATATTGAATATATCTAAAAAACTCAATTTTATTTCCACATGGAATCGCAAGAAAGATGGGAATCCACATAACTCATTTGATCATAATATGTAGACGTGAAATTTCAATAAAGGAGCGCGCAAAAATATTCACAAATTCCGGAAATTTCAGAAATTTAGGTATTTCGCATACATGTGGCAACATTGCAATTTTTGCTGAAAAAGTCCCATTTCCACTCTATGACTTGGAGCAATTTTCGTTCAAAAATCTCACACATCAGATAGACACAAAATGTCAAAAAGGAACCTGAAATTTCGAAAAATTTCTGAGAACTGAGAAACACTAATCCGATTTTCACCAATTTCCATAGGCAGGGTTAGGTCACAGAGATCATCTACCCCGCAATTATATTGACAATATCAAAAAAAGCTATTTTTTTCTATGTTCCAAAACGGACTTCAGTGTTCATTGTCAGTGTGAGAGATACTGTCATTTCATTTTTATAAACTTTCAAAAGATAGATTCACCGAATTGAATTGAATCAAAAAAACTACATTTTATGTGCCAAAACTACGGTCATTTTATTTTCATAAACACCGAATTATATCGCATATATCAGAAAAACTCAATTTTTCTTCCACAAGGATTCGTTAGAAAGATGAGAATCCACATTACACATTTAATCATAATATGTGCCAAATAATGAAATTTTTTAAATCGACACTTCAATAGGTGGAATCACATATGGAATATATCAAATTTCTCAGAAAAAAGAATTTTTTAAATTTTTTCAGTGTCACGATCCACATCGGATCCACAAGAAATTCCAAACTCCACATGATTTTTCGTGTCGTTATTTAAATTAACTGATTACAAAGTTAAAATTCTGATCGTTTAAGACCATTATTGGCTCAAAATTTGGACACAAAGATTCTGTTCCTAGAAGCAAGCGCGCAAAAAGGGATAATTTTTTCAAGGATTCCTTATTGAGTTCAATCTCTTTCAAAACCTGTGTAATTACCTGTATATATGGGTAATACTTCCGAGAATTCCATGCAAACAATAGGTGTAACAGTAACATATAAAATATGAATAATTATTATGATCTTCGGCGAAATTAACGTATATCTAGAAATTATGCATTGTTGTAACTATTAAAACACATTCGCAAACCATGAAATTGGCGTCATTAAGGTAGGTACCTGCATTCTATTATAATTTTAGCCGAAAGTTTAATATACATTGATTAGACTGTTTCAACCAGCACAATCCTCATTCATGAAATTTGAAGACTTATATTACGTCTACTCCCAATAGTTCGTGAGTAATGAAATTTTGCAAATTCTATTGGGTATTAGTTGAAATATTCATGGAATATAGGTGGAGGTTGAGATATAACTTTCTTTTAACATTCCCAAGATATTTCGTGCATCTAACGGAATTCGGGAGTCATTCAACATTTTCGCTGAATGTCCACCTGCCCGAGCCTTTCTAGTATTTCACCTGTAGGCCGACCAGCGTTTTTCAGAAAGGTGGATGAAATTTTTTGTCTCAGAAAATGAAATCGTAATGATGATTGCACTTAAGCGATGGGATAGTAGCGGTGCGTGCGTGAAATTTCCTTAATGCCGGTTTCTGCACTGCTCTCTAATTAGTCCCGGGATTGGGGTAGTCCGTCTCTAATATTCCCTAAAATTCTGCTACACATATCACGAAACGGTAATTATAATCCTAATAAAAAATATAGACATGGCCATTTTTGGTCATTAGTCAATTTCGAGACTTTCTGCTCCATATCAGGACAGGATTTCTCATAGGGGGAATATGCCTAATTTCTCTTCTCGAATTCGTGCTCATTGGTCCATTCCAATCAAAGTCGCATATGGTTTTGAGTGGAGTCCTTCTCAAAAGTCTCGAAGTCTTCGAAAAGTATTCAAAGGCTCTCTACGGGTAGGCACAATGAGAAACCGGTCTTGTGCAGGAGTGGTAATTTTGTAAGTATATCTCAACAATATTTGTACGACTAACAGTAAGGACACATTAAATTCAACAGGAATGTTTGGTATTTTTCACAGAAATTCAAATTATTTTACCGGAATAAATCTTGTTTAGCTAACAGTATTTTAATATAATTATGTTGTACCATATGGTTGAAGTTGTTTGGAATAAAATATCGATTTTCGAAGGAATGAACATGATGAAACAGCGATTCGATAATTTCTGCCATATTTTGGCCTCCTTTCTAGAATTGAATATTCTCGATCTACGATTGATACTAACTCTTGAATAACTCCTCCTAGGAAATAAAAAATTACGAAAAGCACTGAAGTCCGTGAAGTCAGTAGCTTTTGAGCGCTCGTACATCCACCTTGTAGGTAGATTCGCATTTTCCAGTTTTAGAAATCAATTGAAGGAATTTTTGACAGCTGTCAAAAAAATTCTCAAACTTAGAAGAAACTCCAGACTTTGTCTGTGCTTCAGCTGACCATTTTTTTTCGATAATTCGCTAGAATTTTCTACGGTACCTATGGTCGTGGTGATGCGATCTGGACAAAATTTCGTACGTAGTTTGAATACATTATTTCTCATCTAGGTGCAAAATTTCATTTCAATTAAATCGGAAGTTTTGAAATTATCAGGAACAGAATATTTTGAACGGCCATATTTACGGAACACCTAGTCTAATTTTGCTCATTGATGAACGTGACCGTGAAATTCGCGATCCAAACCCACCCTGAAAATTTCAAGTTCCTAGCCCTTTCCCTTCGGAAGTTATAATTTTCTATGGTTTATATGGTTCTGGTCATGCGATCTGGACAAAATGTTGCTTAAATATATCATTCTCGTTTAAAATACAAAATTTTATCTTGATCGAATCCGCAGTTTCGAAATTATCGAGAAAACAAAATTTCAAACGACCGTTTTTACGGAACCCCTAGTATAATTCTGCTCATTGATGAACGTGAACGCCACATTTCAGATCTACACCTATCCTGAAAATTTCCGGACCGACGGACAGACTAGAATTTTTCGACGGATTCGTCATCAGTGAGTCGAACATAGTCGTTTGAGACCATTTTCGGCTCAAAATTCGAAAAATACATCGTGACGAAATGATATAGCCCTCGTGTAAGTAGTACGAGCGCTCAAAAAGAAAGAAAAGAGGGTTAGTATAAGATTAGGAAACATAGTGTAGGAAGAAACAGGAAATAGAGGTTAGAGTCAGTTGGATCAGATCAGAGGAAGGAAGAAAAATTAGATCTATAGCGATCTGCACCGACGACTCAACATTTACCGAACCGCTCAACAGAGGGCGTCACAGAATAGACAAAACTCGAAAGATACTACCCAAAGGATTGAAAAGCAACAGAAAAGGTAATTCTGTAATCGAATTCGTTAATATGAGTCCGAAATCAGAGAAAAAATTTATTCATATTTATTATGGAGTCTCTCATTATAGTTTTCAACGAATGTCTCTGTAATTCGTTAGAATAATGTAAAGATATTCTATAATGAATATAATATAATGAAAATTCTTTCTAATTATTTCACACACCTAGCGAAGTCACTCTTCATCTTTAGACAGAATGCATTACTACAGAAAATTTATGTAAAATCTCAGGTAATAAGCTTCGAATTCAACTAACTAGTACAAACTGTAATTTATGAACGATAGTTCTTTAATTCAACAGAAAAATTCTTATTAAATCGATACTACAGTTCCTTTATAAGTAAAGTAATTCCTGTTTTGATTTAGTGTACATTACTGGAACTTCTTGTAGAAACTGAAGTTTGAAGCTTGGAATACAACTATCTAGTTCAGTAGTTTGTTTATTGAACACGAAATTCCTGTAAGTAGTCACGCATATTACGGTTTTAGTCACAGTATTATTTTACTGTTGAAATGACGTACTGCAGTTTATAGTGAAAATTCTTAGAAACGCAAACGACAAGAACTTGTCTGAAACTAAAAAAGTTATGTAAGGAGAAGCAAAAAAACTATTCAGATATAAGAGAGTTAACATTCGGCAACTTTTGAGATGGTCACAAAATTTCTGAACTTCGTCAACTTTTGTGGAGTAGTATATTTACTAACTCAAACTAACATGACTTCATTTTCCACACTGCCGCCTGGTTTTGTTCGCAGAATTTGTGGATCGTATCATAATTTTCTTCGATAGTCTCCCTACAGCTACACCTCATATCGAAATAAAATGATCATAGATTGTTTAATTTTTCCCCAAACAACATCTCAAAAACCCAAATTGATTCGACAAGTGACGACAAGTTGAATGTTGTGTCAGTTGAATCAGCCTTTCAGAAATTGTGCTTCAGTGCTTCTAGAACACTTCGCTGAAGTAGTGACCTCGAGGTGATGGGGTAGGTGGTTTTTATCAGGTATACGGCGTCTCCTGGATCTACAGCTAGCAACCAGCTAGAAGCGACACACTGCTCGACGCTCACATACAGCTCGACCAGACAGACGTCACACCGTATCAGGTCCCTGCTCTACAGCGTACGCGCTCCCTGAAAGCAAATTTTCATTCAGAATTACTTTTATAACTAGAAAGTAATGTTCAGAAAGAAAGAGGAGAGCTTAATATTATTTTTCTTGTTCATTCCCTTTGTGCTAATCCGTTCCTGATGACTCGGCAGCTGTATAGACCAACTAGATCGTCCTATGTATTTGTCAAATTCATATTACGGATGCGTATATCCTGAGGATGCGGTTCTTCCGTTGTTTTGCTCCGATATCTCGATTTCTTATGTTTTTGCACTAATTAACCCGACCCCGTCGTTGGTTAACCACTATAAACTGGACGCAGTGTCTCCTAATTCTTCTTTTATTTCTTTCGTGACGTTTCGATAACTCAAAAGGTGCACTCGGGGTTATTAAAAATCGTTTTGGTTCGAACGTCGAAGTTGGAGCGATGACATCAACGGAACCCTGCGATTTCGGAGATGGCATGATTGATAGGGGTTCCATGCTTGCTTTCAAAGACGGTGAGGATGTTTCTGTTGGGATGGTTTTTTTCTAATTCATTAAAGACTGCAGTTTTCTGTTGAGTCGTGTTATCTTGG
The DNA here is from genome assembly GCA_963966015.1 of Aphidecta obliterata. NCBI lineage: Eukaryota > Metazoa > Arthropoda > Insecta > Coleoptera > Coccinellidae > Aphidecta > Aphidecta obliterata. The sequence continues at coordinate 12,011,676 of OZ014427.1, forward strand.
TCTCAGCCATTGGAAGTGCGCTCTATGGTTTTAGATCACAAGACATAGGCGGTGCATCTGAGAAGACCCACGTGTTTAACTTTGAACCGTTAACAAGATGGAACCACAGGCAACAGAAAAGAAATGTCATTGGGAAGGTTATCGGGCAGAAGTTTCTTTAATTTTCCTTCAACGATATAGATCAATTATGTTATAATTTTTTTTAATCTTTGACCTCGCTTTTTTTATCGTACATTATATAAAGGGGGGTTTTCATCTTTATCAGTCTCAATCTAAGTATAGTAGATTATGCAATTGTGAACATAACAAGAACTGTCAGTAGAGAAAAGACGTCATCATCGTCTAATCAGAAACAAGTAAGTATGGTACATTGCATATGAGGATAATATCATCAGTTCAGATCGTATGGTGCTAGGAAGGCAGACAAATTGAACGTAAAAGGCTACTAAAATAGAATATTGAAAGGAAATTGGAATGGAAAGATGCCTTTCGCAGCTTCCATTAAAACAGGGTGTCAGTTGCACTATATGCTACCCATGGTTCCATTAGTACTATGTATTCCGCATTAAAAGTCATAAATTTCATGACGATTCTAATACATATGATAATGAAGATCTTGAAGTTCGTAAAATCTGTCTGAGCATGTAATCCCCGATAGGTACGCAGAAGAAATACGTATGGATTTTATGGGAATTTTATGTCTTCATGCAGATTATACTGTACCCCCTCAGTGTTCACTCTTTGGCCATTTTCTCACAGTTGGCGGCCAATTTGAAAACTCCAGCTTATTATAGTCCAAATTAAATGGTACTTTGCAATCTGTTTTGATTACATTCTTAGATTTTATGTGCATTTTATGCTACCGAACTACTAGAGCCGACAGCTTTTAATGTTCGAGATTTTTTTCGTATGAATAATTTCGATGAGTTTATGATACTTCATATCATCCAGTCGAAATATTCTTATACGGAGATATGAAAAAATTTGGAAACCACTGACGTGAAGTGGGAGGTTTTGCGCACTTGTTTCTGTGCACCAAAACGTTCTTCAGTGTTTCATTACCAGCAAGACAATTACTCTAATTTTATATTTTTATAAATTCGCTTGTACTAGGTAAGTACTTACACGAGGGCTACATCATTCCGTCACGATGTCTGTATTTTTCGAATTTTGAGCCGAAAATGGTCTCAAACGACTATGTTCGACTCACTGATGACGAATCCGTCAAAAAATTCGAGTCTGTCTGTCCGTCCGTCCGTATACACGATAACTCTCGAACGGAATGTCCTAGAAACTTGAAATTTTCAGGGTAGGTTCGAATCTTGAATGCCGCGGTTGAGTTCGTTATTGGGCAAAATTCGCCCAGGGGTTCCGTAAATATGGCCGCTCGAAATTCTGTTTTCCTGATTACTTCAAAACTACTGATTCCATCGAAGTGAAATTTTGCACTCAGATGGAGAATAACGTATTCAAGCTACATGCAGAATTTTGTGCGGCTCGCATGACCAGAACCATAGAAACCATAGAAAATCATAACTTTGTAATGGGGACTTGAAATTTTTAGGATAGGTGTGGATCTCGAATGTCGCGGTCACGTTCATCAATGAGCGAAATTAGACCAAGAGTTCCGTAAATATGGCCGTTTGAAATTCGGTTTTTTTGATAATTTCAAAACTATGGATTTGGTAATGAAGACATTTTGTATTCGAATTGATAATGATATATTCAAGCTACATTTTTTCCAGATCGTATGATCAGAACCATAGAAACCATAGAAAATCATAACTTTCGAACGGAAAGGCCTCGGGACTTGAAATTTTCAGAATAGCTTCGGATCGCGAATTTCGCAGTAAATTCGAAACTATTTTTTGGATTGGAATGAAATTTTGCACATAAATGAAGATATTCAAACTACGTGGGAAATTTGGTCCATATCGCATTACCAAGACCATAGATACCGTAGAATTTCTAGCGAATTATCGAAAAAAAAATTGGTCACCTAAAGCACTGACTTGAAGTCTGGATTTTCACGTTAGTTTGAAATTTTCTTTGACAGCTGTCGAAATATTTCCAATTGGTTTCTAAAACTGGAGAATGGGAATCTATCTACGAGGTGGACGAACGAGCGCTCAAAAGCTCCTTCACGGCAGTGCTTTTCTAAATTTTTTTTCTGTATACCAAAACGGCTTTCAGTGTTCATTTTCGGTATATAAATACTGTCATTTCATTTTTATAAGGTTCAATGATTCGATTTATTTTGAATATATAAGAAAAACCCACTTTTTTCTCCACATGGAAAAACTAGATAGCTGAATTTCCTCATAACACATTTAATCGACTCATCATATTGTGACCCTAAATACATTTCCCAAAATTTGGGATTTTTGACTTTTCATTCGATAAATAATATCAATTTTGGGTTCCTTTATGAAAAAATTATCCGAATGAAATTTTTTCGAAAAATATCAACTATCTTCCCAATATTCGTACCATTTATCATAGTTTTTTCCCAACTACTCCATCACATTCATTATTCGAACAAAAAATCCAAATAATAAAGCTGTAGTTATTTTTTCTGATCAAACATTCTACACACCATTATACTTTCCCCCTCTAATTTCTACTGGTGAAATAATTCTTTCACAGAAATATTCGAGACTCTCCTCAACTACCAATACCCATCAAGCTTGCCAAATAAATTGCCCATTGACTTTTTGCAGATGTTCATTCAACTCTCGCATGGATGTCACGTGAGAGATTCCAGCCGCATCTTGCAACACGATCACGAAGAATGCTGCGGACGTTCTAGACACGTGCCATTACCACCCTTGTGTTGTTCTTCTGGAAGAAAACGTCATTGGCTCACGCCTCTTGTCAGGGCAGCTCCATTGGCTACGCGTGCCCCTCGGTATACAAGCATTGGCCCGAAAGGAGATTTTGAGGGCTCATCTGATACCATACTGTGCGATATGAAATCTTAAGAGCTATGAATAGAGAAGAATTATTTGTTTTCGTTGAGGGGTTGATTTCCTTATATTTTATGGGTCAGGGAATATAAAAAACTATTTATTCTACAGAAAAAAGCAATAAGAATACTTAATAACATTAAATATGATAACTCTCGAAGAGGTATTTTCAAGAAATCAGGAATATTGACAATATATGCACGCTATATACAAGAATGTGCCCTTTTCATCAGGAACAACAAAACTCTCTTTGGAAAATATAAAAATAGAAGAACTTTCTACGACACAAGAAAGCAGATTTTATTCATCCCAAGCATAAAGTGACAACATCCTAGAAGCAGGCAGAATATAGATGTTTGAAATATGGAAGAAATTTCAAATATAACTTGTTTAAGAAAAACTTCTGCTTTACTTGGAGCCATACTCTTCAGACCTTTAGAGGAATAAAGTTGTAATTTATGAACGAATAATTTTGTTTCTTGGCACTATTCTTTTCATTTTCGTAGTTTTGTGAAGATGATAGGGAACAAAGATGATGATTATTATTACTACTTTGAGATAATGTTGAAATTGATATATTCCGTACGTTTTTTTTTGGTAGTGGAAATGAAATCGATACGATACATTGCTTTCAAATCTGTGAAACAATCCGTTCCAAAAATATGTCCTGAGTTTTTTCATTAATTTCATGGCATATTTCAGCTTCCGAATAATTTCATCAAAATCCAAGAGGTAACCATATTTTACACTTTTTCAATAATCAACATTATCATATTGGTGAAAATTTTTTAACACGGAATTTCACTTTTTAACCACCTTTTTGAGCGCTCGTACTACTTACACGAAGGCTATATCTTTTCATCACGATGTCTGTATTTTTCGAATTTTGAGCCGAAAATGATCTCAATCGATAGAGTTCGACGCACTGATGACAAATCCGTCGAAAAATTCGAGTCTGTCCGTCCGTCCGTCCGGCCGTCTGTAAATATGGTCATTTGAAATTAAGTTTTCTTGATAATTTCGAAACAATGGATTTGATTGTGACGAAATTTTGTATTCAAATGAAAAATGATATATTCGAGTTACATTTCTTCCACATCGCATGATCAGAACCATAGAAACCCTAGAAAATTATAACTTTCGAACGGAAAGGACTTGGGACTTGAAATTTCCAGGATAGGTTCGGATCGCGAATTTCGCGATCACGTTTGTCAATGAGCGAAATTAGACTAGCGGTTCCGTAAATATGGCCGTTGAAACAATATTTTTCCTGATAATTTCGAAACTACTCATTGGATTGGAATGAAATTTCGCACATAGATGAAGAATAATGTATTCAAACTACGTGAGAAAATTTGTCCAGATCGCATTACCAAGACCATAGATACCGTAGAAAATTCTAGCGAATTATCGAAAAAAAATGAGTCTGGATTTTCGCCTTAGTTTGAAATTTTCTCTGACAGCTATCAAAATCTTTTTAATTGGTTTCTAGAACTGGAGAATAAGAATCTACCTACAAGGTGGATGAACGAGCGCTCAAAAGCTCCTGACTTCACGGCAGTGCTTTTCGTAATTTTTTTCATTTGGATATTTTCACTTCACGATCGGGTGCTCCAAAAGCTGATCACTTCGTCATGAATTCCATTCGTTGACAGCAATTTTTATATAGTTTGTGCATTCCACCTCACTTTTTTTATAACCACCCGCCTAATGCAGTTGATTGTAGAAGAGCTTCCTGATAATTTCGGTGGTATCATGCCTACCTTAATTATTGTCCGGATGATGCGATCTTATCTCAAATCTCAATCTTGGGGGTGAAGAACCACTCCCAAAGTCGATGGTTCAGGAGTTCTGACGATTAACCTGAGTAGTGATGGCATTTGATGAGGATGTCTGATAGCATTTTTGTTCATGCATTTCCCATTCCTTCTCCGGTTTCAACGTATAAAACAACTGTCGAATGTTAGAGGATGAAATACTCACGCAACAGCCCTTTTTACATAGCGAGAGTTTGTATAGGGGTGGCGCAGTGAGCTGAAAATTGAAGAACTACCTAGTCTTTATATCCAATAATTAATAATGATAATATCATTGAAATTTTCACAACATACCTCTACATACATTTGATACAATTCAATAGAGAATTAAATCCGAAAATCCTTTTGGTACCTGTGGAGTTTTCTACAGTAAATATCTAGCAATAATCAGAAAAATGTTCCATTTTTATACCAAAAAATTATTCGATACACTTTTTTTTGATTGAACATAACCTTACATAATCAAATGTCAGCTGTCAAATCAACTGTCACTGAATAAAAGTGTTGCCAACTTAAAGTTCCATACCTTGATCCGATCTGTTTTTCAGAATTCATCCAGATTCCGTTCTTGCCGAAATTTATTGGTTCGTTGACTGAGTTTCTGAATACCTCGACCCTATCAACTCCGAAAGGAATGTTTCTGTCAGTGATTAAGTTATCAGGCCTCAATTAAACTTATAAATAACGGAGCAAACCGAGAATATTTTCGATGCTATCCATAGCCAGGTCTATCACATTTCATCGACCTGAAAATTGGAGATTTTTTATGGCCGAATCCCGGGCAGGTCTTTCATTAAACGTTTCAGCAAAAATAAAAATCTCTCACCTAATGAGTCGATACACTCGGTAATTGTTTGTGCGAAATTTGAGAGGCAGAACCACTTCGCTATTACAATCAAGTGTGATGGAACATATAAATACATATTTGTATGCAAAACTGGGATGCATACGGGCCTTATTTGAAAGTTCGATGAAGTTGGCAATTAAAAGAAGCTGCCGAGATAAGTAGCCGACTAAAGCTCTGTAATAATCCGGCCCGGTGTGTTCAGGTTATCTGTCAAAATCGCTGCTCACTCTCGCCAACTGAGATCCATTCGGAACGGAACCACCCATCACCCTCCAGAGGCGTAGAAATAGATTGGTCGGCCCCTGAAAAATGTTTGGGTCCATAATTCAGGAAGAGAAATAAATCAAAAAATTACAGTTGTTCCATGTGAAAAAAAAGTACTGATATACTTATTCGATATAAATCGGTGATTCTATCTATTGGAGCTCATATAAATGAGATGACAGTATTTATCATATTGACAATGAATGAAGACAATTTTGGTATACAGAAAAAAATTTGGTAACGTAGTATGTACAAGAAAAATAAAAAAAAAATTTCAAACTTCGGTATGTCAGAAACTGTTCGCCATACCCTACTGAAAATTTTGTCCTACGAAAGAAATGAGTTAGGAAGTTATATGAAAATTCAGCTTTGCAGCTATTCCACGTGAGAAAAAATTGAGTTTTTCTGATATGGTATTGAGAAGTTTTATGATTTTGTGAATCAATTTGTGAACATTTCTTGATATTCATAAAAATAGAATAACATTACTCGTCACTGACGTCCTGTTTGGTTCACAGAATCTGTGGTTCGACTCAGTATCACCTCATGTCAAATCAAAATAATCATAGATTAGTTAATTTTTCATCGAACAACATTGCTTTTATTCACATCAATTGGAAATGGGGGTAAGTGATGGGAACACCCAGCATACCTACATCGAAGGTATCTTTTCTCCCTCTGAATAAGACCAATGCTCACCTTTCAGACACCGCCGCCACTGCCCCATATCTAATTAATTTAGCATCAAGATTAACAAACAGTCTTCATTTTCCATTTGGGTTATATCTTAATTATTACCATCGCCCTGAACTTAAAATCCTAAGTGTGGTATAAAGTAAGAGGTGAATTATATGCAAGTACCATATGCGACATCTGAAACTGTTAATTGAATACTAATTCGTCGTTAATTTAGCACTATCTTTATCTATAAAGAGACCCCGATTGACTTTGTTTTCACGAGCTTCCAAGAAATGTAACAATTCGATTCAGTTTAGGGTCTTTGCTTCGTTTCGAACTCATTTCGAATCTTTAACCCTCAGGTATCTTAATTAATCTTACGCCTCTATGGGTGTCGAAAATTGGGGTTATCTGAAATAACACGAATATTTATAAATTAATTTCCGCATCAATTGTCTTTTTTTCACTTTTATATTATTGAGTATTACTATACAGTTATTATTCAGGTGTTCCAGAATTCACCACCAACAAAAATAAAAGAATTGATTTGAAAAAAAAGTTGAAATAATGAATTTCCTATATAATTTTTTGAATCATCAGACAATCAGCACAATAACTGATTGAGAAGAAGTTTTTTTCCTCATGAAATTATACTCGAATTGATGTTATAATACATTCCTTAATTTGAATTAGAAAAAATATATCTGTCGTATGAAAATCTCCAGTTTGAATTTTACTGGAAGTTTGTACAACATTCGAACTCTTTCATAGATAAATAAGCTGAATTTTAGGGGTGACTCTAAAACTTGGGGCGTTATTCTAGAAATTCCTTATCGTTGATTTGTCAAGAATTAACAGCTGGTGTAAGATTTACTAGCTATCATCAGGAATGAATAATTGGCCTGTATTTTCCAATTATACATCGAGTACTCTCTTGAGTAGTTTATCACCAGAGGGTGAGACGATGACTTACAACATACAAACATAACATGTTGCTATAAAGTCATCAGATTAGTGGACCTGAACAACCCCTCATCGAGGGTGAGAATTATATGAACAGCCAATATTAATAGTCTGAGCATGAATATAGGAAGAATATGAAGCGTCAAATGAAGATCTTCCTAAAGGGTTCCCAAAAAAAATTTGATCAACTTGAAACTCATTCTCAAAATGAATTTATATTCAGGTTAGGGTAGGTTTAGGTAAGTTAGGACAGTGTCGAAAGTCATTCTTAAAATGAATTAATATTTAAGTTAGATTAGCTTAGCTTAAGGACAGTGTTGAAAATTATTCACAAAACGAATTTATATTCACGTTTGGTTGGCTTAGCTTAAGTTAGGACATTTTTGCAAATCATTCATGAAATGAATTCATATTTAGGTTAGGTAAGGTGAAAAAAAAACTTTGAATTGAAAATACTGACGAAAATGTCAGCCATTTGATAAATGTATACTTATGAAATCATTTACTTTTTTCTACCCATTCCAGCAATTCCTGCTTTCTCGGCATTTTTTCCGTGATAAATATTGAATGGAGAGAAGAAAAAACTGAAGCAGCCATCAATTTGATAAACAATGAATTGTAAAATTATTCAAAAATAAATTTGAATCGTTGAGAACCTTATAATTATTTGCAAATTGATAGAAATTCGATATCCGAAGCAAATAACAATAATAAATGCACTTGAAAATTTTTTCAGAATAAAACTATTTTTCTTCAAAAAAAAAGGTGTCATGCCTATATGCGCAACTTTGTAGCGGGGCCTGGGCACTGTGGATTTTGCCCCCCCAAGTCGTTTCCTCTGGTCGGCTATGTTTATTGACCAGACAAAATGGTAATTTATCTGATTGGAATTCTTTGAAATGAACAAATACCTATACTAAAAATGATTGAATAATCAATTTGTTATAACATCAGATAAAGAATAATCCTTTTTTCATAATAACTGATCGAAAATGTGAAATATCACTCATCAAATTAAATTCGAATTGATGTTAATCCTTCACATTTCAGATTATTTATGAACTGAAGATTGAGTGTCAATAAGTATTCCAGTGACGATTATTGTATTACACCGAATAGCATATTCGTTCCATTGTTGGCCATGAGCAATAAATAACTTTTCTACGAGTCAACTTGTACATTATATGAATATAATTCAAGTGGATTTGATAAAACTGACAAACTAAGCTACATTTTGAAATTCGAATTGTATGAATGTGTTCAAAAAAATATAACCAACAAAGTAATATGAAATAATCTTCAGAAAAAATTGTGAGAATTGATCAAAATTTAGGTTTTTTTAACTTTTATCTTTATTTTTGAAAATTTCACGCGAAATTTCGTTTTCACATTTTACTGAATATTCATAAAAAATTTAAAATTTTTGTCTTGATGAATCAGATGAATTTTTGAGGTTGTTGTTTATAACCAGTTTTTCGAAAATTTTCTTCCATATCTGCGAAAAGAAAAAGAAGTCACGTACGTTTTTGATATCATTTTTTAATTACATAAAAATGTATGTGAAACATCAGGAGAAAAAGTATTATAATATTTATGAGGATTAATCATGAACTTCTGTAAAATAACTGCAAATAGGCGAATGCGCCGGTTTATGAAAAATAACCACGAGGAAGGTATATTCAAAACAAGTCTAAAAATGAATATTTCTTCTCGAATAAGTTTTCAAGAAGAAAGGTGACATTGGCGAATATCACAATACATATTGCAAAATTTTGTTCATTTTTTGTCATTCGAATAGCAAGATTACCGTCAGCCACCTAATTAGCATTCTCTGTTATTCTGCAGTCACTGCTCAGTAACAAATGTTTCTCTTCAGTGGCGCAGCCAAGGTTTTGACTTGGCTGAAGATCCGACAGAAATAGAAAAAATCTACTTATCAAGAGCTTGAACGTAAAATTTAATTTTCTCAACGAATAATGAGAAAACTAAGATGCGAAAAAAAGAATGGAATCAAATTGACGGAAAGGGATGAAACATAAAACAAAGAACCAATGAAAAAGAAATAATGAAATTTGCAAATTTATCATCGACCTATCTTCATATCGAAAACTGAAAAAATGTTATTGTAAAAAATTTAGAAAAGCTCTGCCGTGAAGTCAGGAGCTTTTGAGCGCTCTTTCATCCACCTTGTAGGTGGATTCGCATTCTCCAGTTTTTGAAACCAATTGGAAAGATTTTGACAGCTGTCAAAGAAAATTTCAAACTGAGGCGAAAATTCAGACTTCACGTCAGTGCTTTATGTGACCAATTTTTTTTTCGATAATTCGCTAGAATTTTCTACGGTATCTATGGTCTTGGTGATGTGATCTGGACAATACTCACCACGTCGTTTGAATACATTATTCTTCATCTATGCGCGAAATTTCATTCCAATCCAATAGGTAGTTTCGAAATTATCAGGAAAAAAATAGTTTGAACGGCTATATTTACGGAACCCCTAGTCTAATTTTGCTCATTGATGAACGTAACCACGAAATTCACGATCCGAACCTATCCTGAAAATTTGAAGTCCCTAGGCCTTTCCGTTCGAAAGTTATTATTTTCTATTTTTCTATTGTTCTGATCATGCGATCTGGAAAAAATGTAGATCGAATATATCATTCTCAATTTAAATACAAAATTTTGTCAAGATCTAATCCATAGTTTTGAAATTATGTATCACGAAAACTGAATTTCGAACGACCATATTTACGGAACCCCTAGTATAATTTCGCTCATAGATTAACATCATCACGACATTCGAGATCCACACCTATCCTGAAAATTTCAAGTCCCTAGGCCTTTCCATTACAAAGTTATAATTTTCTATGGTTTCTATGGTTCTGGTCATGCGAGCTGGACAAAATTTCGCATGTAGCTTGAACACGTAATTCTCCATCTCAGTGCAAATCTTCACTTCGATCGAATCAGTAGTTTCGAAGAAATCAGAAAAACATAATTTCGAGCGGCCATATTTACGGAACCTCTGGGTGAATTTGGCCCAATAATGAGTTCGTTATTGGGCATTCGAGATTCGAACCTACCCTGAAATCTTCGAGTTCCTAGGAAATTCCGTTCGAGAGTTATCGTGTATACGAACGGACAGACTCGAATTTTTTGACGGATTCGTCACCAGTGAGTCGAACATAGTCGTTTGAGACCATTTTCGGCTCAAAACTCGGAAAATACAGACATCGTGATGAAACGATATAGCCCTCATTTAAGTAGTACGAGCGTTCAAAAAGAAACCAAAAATCAAAAATATATAGGTAAAGAGATTTGGTAACTGAGCGAATTGAGAAACGAAACATTTGAATGAACAAATAAAATTATTTATTTAAAAGAACGAAAAAATATAGATGAAAAATCCCCAAAACAAAAATCCATGGATTTTTGAAACGAATAATGAATTCGAGGAACAAAAATATATACAGGGTGTCCTTATACGATATCATAAATATTCATTGGTGAAGGCAATGACTGTTTCACCTCATTAAACAATCCCCCTGTTCATATTTGAAGTCTAGAATTCACTTCTGATTAGTCCTAAGTTCTGCGTGAAATGGATCAAGCCATTCATTAATTAGAAATTCGTGTGAAAACTGATGAAAATGTTCGTTAAGAATTGGATGTTAGTCTTAAAGAATTCTGGAAGCACTAATATTATCAGAATTCTCTTGACGCAATCGAGCTTTGATCTTCAGATTGAGCCTTATTTAAAAAAACCATCCGGAACTCTTCATTAAGAATTTCACACCTCATTTCCACCAACGACTCTTCTCCACCGACCCACCTCTATGTATCCGGACAATTTGTTAATGGTATCATTACCCCTCCTGTAATAACTATACATGATGGCTCATTAAAATCGACTCGCTACCTCCAGTTTGTTCAGCCCTTAAGGCGACTCAAAAATTGACGATAATTACTTCCGATCGTTTCACCCTCGGGGTGAAACTACCAGTTACCATTTCCAGTACCGAGATCGAAGATAGAGAAAGTAGGGATGCCACCATGAAGAAGCGAAGCTGTAGCGCGACGACTGCTCGCGCGCCCGATGGGCGGGCTGGTCGGCCTGCTCATAACCGTGGCCTGTGATGTCGCAGGGGCGGGAAAAGACTACCCTTTTCGCCTTCACGCGAGCGGCACTGTTGCCAGTGCGAGAAGCATCCCATACTTTTGGAATTCGACGATAATTCGAAGGAATAATCTTTAACATCATCCTATTTTCTTCTTATCAAATGTTAAGGTTTTATATTCTTCAATTAATTGTTCTGTTTTTCTTCGAAGCCTTCATAAGAATAGCAACGTTTTATGGAATCCTGGAATTCTTGCTTTTCAACCAAAGCGAAGGCAAAAGTTGCTATCTCAGCTACCGACGTTCCTTATTTGAACCCTGGAACTATATCAAGATGCAGAGAGTAAAATCAGAAAGAGGGAGATCCATTTTCGAAATTGCTAAAGATCCAGCTTCTTTGAAGGATGCCTACCATAAGGGGAGTAGTGCAGGCTTGCAAATTCTGGAGCCAATTTGTAGGACAACTTACCTTATCATACAGGATGGACAAATATCATTCTCAATTACAAGAACCAATATTTGACACTCCGCCATTTTCCCACCCCCCAATCCAGAAATCCGATGCTATGTGGCAACACCACCCTCAACTGGAACCGAAGGACCACGCGTTACGGGCAAAGCTGTAACGCCATCGGGTGAAGAGTGACGTAACATGGGGCTCTGATACTCGAGGGCCGGAGTCAAGTGCAAGACCGCGAGTCCATCGGTCCATCCAGTACGGGTTTGGTTGTGTTTGACGACGCGTGACCTGTACTTACCATCAGCGGCGAAGAGGTCCTGCGGGAGAAGGACGAATCGTTCATACTTAGGGGAAGAGGATACGACGAGGTAGGTGAAGATTCTGCTTCTGGGGAATGATTGGGAATTTAACATCTTGAACTGGGAAGATTTTGAATTTCCCGCGTTTTGATTTTCGATGGTGGTTCATAGATTTTAATGATTCTTCTTTTATTGAACGACTAGTCTTCGTATTATCCATTCTTGAAGAATATATGCAGGGTGCGTGATCAATTTTGTATGAAATAGGTGGAAAATAGTTTCCTATCAAAGAATTTTTACAAAACTATGCAGTTTTTTTTTTATAATCGGCGATGGAATGTTCTCAAATTTCTAGATTTTACCAAGCAAATATCGATATGAGAAAATTCATTCAACACGATACAGTTTTTCTACAGAGCACGTATACTATTCAGTTTTTTTTTCAAAATAAAAATAATTTTCTCAAATTTTGTATTGACATCCTGTATATTGAAAAGATTTAAAATGGAAAAATATTTCCTGATTTTTTTTTGACAAACGAGTATCAGAGAAAAATGAGTTAGATATTCTTCTACACTATGAGGTTTGAATAATTGTTATTGTTCTATAATTTTTTTCTTTTATACCCTTGATTAATATCTTATCTGTTGAAAACTAGGGGTTCATATTTATTATTTTCTTTCTTTTACCTATATATCCCAAATATTCCGAATTCTGATTCGATTTTTTATTACATTTCAACAAACTTTGATTGCAACATATCTACACTAATTTCACAAATTTAATACCACCATCATGATTATTTTTTCTGTTGAAGGTAATTTTCTCCGTTGAAGAAGAGTGTTTTTTCTATCATATATTATCGAAAATGAAATTACTCGTTGAGTTTCAATTGAATAACAGCAAACGTAGAAATTTTAATTGTTTTTAAGTTTGTTCGAAATTAATTTTATGTCAGTCAATCAACATTACAGACGTTTCATTGCGCTTTTCATCCTCGAATATAATTGACAAAATGATGGAAATATTATTCGCAATAATTAAACGCGTTGAATGATTTTTATTAATTTGAAGAACATAGGAAAAAAACTCAATCATACTGGGCGAAATATTATTAAAACATCGAGATTATTTCAAATACACTAACGTCTAAGATAAGCTGATTTTTTTCTGAAAACCAACGGTCAAACATTTGGGAAAATCAGAAAGAAATCTCGCAAATAATTTGAATATACTGATTCATCGATAATTGATAAGTAATGCGAAAATTAGTCATATATTTACATTTACAATCTTTGGGGTGAATATTTTAATACTTAATATCCTCCTGGAGTCGTGTGGTATTTGACTGCCACCTGTGTGGTGTCGGAGTATAATAAGAAACCGAATAGTGTTAACTCACCTTCAATTTGTGGCTGCATCAAAAATTACGTTGGATCATTGTGATTAGTAGGGAGGTTTTGCAAAAAATCTAATTGCATCTTTGAAAAAATATGATATATCGATAAATACTGATGAAATTATTGGAAATAGTTGTTTGATATTCATGATTTGATAACTCAAGAAAAAAAATTTGAGCTTTGCAGTGAAAATCTAGTGTTAACCTATTTTTCCGAATTTCATATTTTTTTATGTTTTTGTTTTAAGTGTCGTGAAACACATGTTTATAATTGTATAATTCAATTTCGAATTTATTTGTTGTGGTTGTGTCATAATAAAGAATTCCTAAAATATGATAGGTGATATCCGAAAAAAAAAATAATTTCTCGTGTTTTTTGCGTGGTCCAGAGGAAAGGGATACGAAATGGTGTGAAATGATATAAAACAAATTCATCAAACAAAAAAAGTTAATTCTGCAGTTGATTGATTCAAAAAAAATATGAATATTAGAAAAAAGTCGGTGGCGTACATTTTTTTCGTTAAAAAATATTTTTTGAAATGCTGCTGTGTTTTTTGTGTGGTCAAGAGGGATATGAAATTGGGTGAATTGATATGAAACAAATTCATCAAACAAAAAAAGTTAATTTTGCAGTTGATTAACTCGAAAAAATATAAATATAAAAAAAAAGTAGGTGGCGTACATTTTTTTTTCGTTGAAAAATATTTTTTGACCCCCTGCTGTATTTTTTGTGTGGACCAGAGGGATATGCAATTGTGTGAATTGATAAAAAACGAATTCATCGAATAAAAGAAGTTAATTGATTAATCAAGAAAATATAAATATTGCAAAAAAAAAAATATTTTTCTACATGGTGCTGTGTTTTTTGTGTGGTCCAGAGGAATATGCAATATAATGAATCGATATTGAACAAATTCGTCAAAGAAAAAAAGTTAAATTTGAAGTTGATTAATTAAAAAAACTATAAATATTGAAAAAAAGTAGGTGTCGTACATTTTTTTCGTTGAAAAATATTTTCCGACATGCTGCTGTGTTTTTTGTGTGGCCCAGAGGGATATGCATTTGACTGCATTGATATAAAACAAATTTATCAAACAAAACAAGTTAATTTTGCAGTTGATTAACACAAAAAAATATAAATATCACAAAAAAGTCGATGACGAAGATTTTTTTTCGTTGAAAAATATTTTTTGATATGCTCTATGTTTTTTTTGTGGTCCAGAAGGATATGCAATTGAGTGAATTGATATAAAACGAATTCAGCGAACAAAAAAAAATTGAATTTTGCAGTTGATTGATTCAAAAAAATATAAATATTACAAAAAACGCGGTGGACTACTTCTTTTTCGTTGAAAAATATTTTTTGACATGCTGCTAGATTTTTTTGTGTGGTCCAGAGGAATATGCAATTGAGTGAATTGATATAAAACCAATTCAGTGACGTCAAAAATGGACCCAATAAAATATTTGCGCCATTTTTGATCATGAGCAATCAATACTATCCTTCAAATTTCATAATGTCGGCTATACGAGACAAGTTGTAAATCATAAATTGAGTTTCGATAAACCTTCAAATTGTAGAAGAACTAAGCAAATAAGATGAATGTGTTGGAAAATTGGAACCAATGAAGTAATATGAAAAACATTCTGTAGCAAAAAAGTAAAAAATTGTTGCAATAAGGTGGTGGGACACCCTGTACACGCGTGTAGAAATAGGTATCTTAAATTGCATTGGACTTGCAGCCGGATATACTTCCACCAATGTTCTCTCCGCATTTTTTCCTCTTGAGGTTCTTCACTCATTAAACCATTTCACCCCTGCAGCTGAATGAAATAATACAAATGTTAGAGTTAACCTGGGAACCCGTATGCTTTCCTACAACTAACATTCTTCTATCAATGTCAGATGGCGGTTTACCTAACGTATTCAAGAAGTTATTAGTGTCGCATAACCATTTGCATCCGTGCATGTAAATTAAAATCGACAAAGTCCGGCGTGTTGGCACCACTTCCCATGGACGACGCTTCAAAAACTGATGTTGGTATGACTGAGTTAGATGCCAGGTGTAGATACGCGGAAAAATTTAATTATTACGTGTTTTGTAAACTGCTATCCTGATAGATTCGGAAGTTTTTTTGCAATTTAATCGATTATCTCTTTATCTCGTCTTTCAGTCCTTGTTATACGATCAACAGGAAACGATAAAAGTGAACGATGACAATTTGATTTGTAACGAAATCTGATGCGTCGATAAGTACTAAAACTTATGTGGAGGGTATCAGTGTCCTGAAATTTCGATTTTTATCTTACGGTGGCAACACTTTCAGTTTGTTAGTGACTTTTAATGTCGAACAGGTGGTGACATCTACACTGAACGCAACTCTATACTATGCAAGTGTCCTGTTATTGTGTCGAATTTCTCTCTGCCAGTCACTGTTTTTTTTTTCGGGAATGGGATATAAATGAGTCATCTTCGACAACAAATTAAGTGGACGAATATGCTTATTTTTCATTTTCCCCTGATTGTAATTACACGTTAAACTTTTCTCATTCTCTTCGTATCTTCAGAACAGGGCCGTATCTAGGTACTATTGCGCCTGTGGCAATATATTAGATAGCGCCCCCCCCATTTGCGTAGATTTTTTTTCATCCATCATATTTTCTTATAGTATTTTTTCTTATATTTTCGTAACATTTATCCTGAAAAATATAAATTCTTCAACTTAAAATTTAAAAACACATACTGCAAACGTAAAATGAAATTTTTTTGGTAAGTTGACTAGAAAACAATAATCGATAATCACAATCTCTGCAAAAAAAACCGCAAACTTAGCATACAAATACTATTTTATAACCCCTTGAAACACGTACTAATAGTTTCGTACAGGGCCCGATGTTACAATATTCAAGAAGTCCATACGTTAAGTATAAGAAAATCACTAGAATAATCTTTGCCAGATGAGATTGAAGATTCAATGAAAACTATGAAAAGTAACATTAAAATTAATGTTTCATTAGATTTCATTCAAAAAAAGAAGCTCTGAGAAGTGAGAACTCAAGTTTGAAAATCCATATTTTCCGCAATGAACCAAACATATTTCTTCTTGAATTGAAAGGAACAATATGTATTATTATGTTAATACGAATAATTGAATATATCCGCTGCCAGAATAATCTCATACAAAATAACAAATACATACTTAGTACAACTCACCTTCAATAGCACAATTTATAATGCTCGAATCCAAAAGCACAATGGCACAAAAAAGTCAAAATATAAAAAAAATACTCAAAACTTATAACACTTCAAATCTGGATACACACTAAACGAACATTTAAATTTAAATTTTTTGCTCTTCTCTTTACAATTGAAAGAAATCAATATTTATGTAGAATAGAATAAGATTCCCCAATTTTTCTCCCTCTTCTTGAGCTCAAAACTCTGATTGGTGAATTTTTGGCAATAAAAATCGTTTTTAAAATACCACAGATGTGGCCTAAAAATCTAAACAAATTGATCATCATGAACCATCGTCATCAAAGAAGCCGCCCATCAAAACAAGCTGGATGCGATAAGGGATGTAGTGTAAACAACTCATAAAAGGGCTGTGCTTGGAATCGCATGACGATATTGCCGATTGTAATATTTATGATCAGAGTATGGCATCTTTGAAAATTTTTTATAACAATTGGACCATGTTTCTTGTGTTTCTACCTTATTGCATTCTCATTCTGTAGGACTTTGAATATCAATGTTTCGAAATGTTGTGATCGAATTACTTAATTACGTAACCGTGTTGTCATCTTTCGAATTAATTTTTTTTGCTTGGCGCTCCTATTTTTTTTTATTTTTGATATTTTTTGGCGTCCCTTCGGACCTTGCGCCCGTGGCAAGTGCCACCCTTGCCACGCCCTAGATGCGGCCCTGCTTCAGAATCCTATAATTCAAAATTTCTTTCACCGTTCGACCAAAAGTGATAACTATATCGAATTTAAAACAAGATTTCCATTCTTGTTCGACTCTCAGCTCCGATCTTCGTATCATTCTGGACATTCTTGTTTCTAATGTAAATAGGCGCATCTGTGATTTGCCACCTGTATCTTCCCGCGTCCTGATGTCCAGTTTTTTACATGTATAATTGCACGTTGCACATTGTGGAAGCATACAAGGTGACAGGAAATATTATAAACTACGTTAATCAGAGTTCCGATGGAAGTTCAACCTTTTCTTCAACTTTCAACAGTTATTTCTGGCAACTGCAATATCTACATATTATTCTTTCATCGAATGTAAGTTGTGATAGGGTTTTTTTCTGCCTCCTCTCGACAATGTTTTTTCCACAGATACATAAATTATAAAAACCCGGTATGTAATTTCTCAGATACCTGAAATTCATCGCCGAATTGAGAAGTTGAAGGTTGACAGGGCAATTCCCATTTTGCCCTACCAATCCTTCCTAAGTTCTAACACACTGGTAGGGATAAATCACGAGTTTTCCCTTCGGAATATACAAATTTCGAAGTCGAAAAATATTTTGGGTGAAATATTCCAAACATTATCAACATATTATACAAATGCATATAACCTGGTCTCTAGTTATTCAGCATCAGGGATCCACACATCGTTGCGAATCCCGAAAATATCACGAATAACGCAACATCAACCTCAACGAGATGAAAAGGTCAATTCATCGATTTTCTTATTGGCTTATTAAAAGTCCACTACTGGGTAAAAATTCTGTTCTCATGCATAAATAACCGAAATAATCTAATAATTAGTTGGCACCCTGCGGAGCGAGCTGAGTTTATAGTGGAGACAGCACAAGCGATAGGCTTTTTTCTTACATCTTGGTATGGTAATCGCATTGGATGTTTCTGGTTCTGTTCTGCCTAATTAATTAATGATAGTCTCACTTTTTCATCACCGCGTCGTTACAAGTATTCAGTATTCAGTCGATATTAGTATCAGTTATTCCTATCATAGAAACAGATGTCCATGAACTTTTTGTGTCATAACTTGGGGAATTTATGCGCTATCATACCTAATAGTGGAGGTATCTTTCAGAGAAGTGGAGATTTGACAGCTTTCCTAGATTCTGAATGATTTTCGTGTTTTGAGATGTGCTTCCTTATTATAAATCAAAAAAATCTAACTTCTACGTACTTTTCCACCGTATTAGATATTATAGTTTTTTAAATCAGAAATTGTTATTTATTCACCAGTTTTTTCCTTTTTTATTTAAATTAGAATTGCTAATCTGTCGAATTACATAATTCGTTTTCTGTTCCTTTTTACAGATTAAAAGCATACAAGTAGCTCCTTATTGTTTTTCCTGAAGACAGTTCAAAATACGAAAATGACTTCGAACTCGAGGGATCTTTTTCATTACGAAATAAAAAAAAATAGGGTATTGTTTATTTGTGAAAACAGGGGTTTATAATTTTTTTCATCGAAAATGCTCATTATCATGTTACTCGGAAAAACACTGATGAAAACTTGAAATTAATTTTATTCGCGAACACTGTCCCTTCACATATTCCACACCCACCAAGTTTAGAAGTTATTAAAATTTTTTTTTTCGGAACGGAATGAATTGTAACAGCCTGTACATCAAAAATGAAGTGAAACCGGACATATGGTTATATAAACTTTTTGACTTGAAACCATATATAAATGCTTGAATATTTAAATTCAATTGGAATACACAATATCATACGTCATACGAATATCATAATGGAAAAATTATAAAAAGCACGGCTGTGAAGTCAGAAGCTTTTGAGCGCTCGTTCATCCACCTTGTAGGTAGATTCGCATTTTCCAGTTTCAGAAACCAATTGAAGTTATTTTCAACAGCTGTCAAAAAAAATTTCAAACTAAGGTGTAACTACAGAATTTTTGGCACGTAGTTTGAATACATTATTCTTCATCTATGTGCAAAATTTCATTCCAATCCAATCAGTGGTTTCGAAATCATCAGGAAAAACATTTTTTGAACGGCCATATTTACGGAACCCCTAGTCTAATTTCGCTCATTGATGATCGTGACCGCGACATTCGCGATCCAAACCTACCCTGAAATTTTGAAGTACCTTGGCCTTTCCGTTCGAATGTTATAATTTTCTATGGTTTCTATGGCTCTAGGCATGCGTAAAATGTAGCTCAAATATATATTTCTCCATTTATACAAAATTTCGTAACAATCGAATTCGCAGTTTCGAAATTATCAAAAAAACTAAATTTCTGACGACCATATTTACGGAACCCCTAGTCTCATTTTGCTCATAGATATACATGACCACGACATTCGAGATCCAAACTTATCCTGAAAATTTCAAGTCCCTAGGCCTTTCCGTTCGAGAGTTATAGTTTTCTATGGTTCTGTTCATGCGATCTGGACAAAACCATAGAAACATTGCAAGTAGCTGGAACACGCCATTCTCCATTTGAGTGTAAAATTTCATCTCGATCTGTGTGCCAAAAAATTCTTATTGCGGGCGTGGTAAGGAAATGAATATCACGATTCTTAGGTGAACCAAATCAGTCATATCTTTTCAATGGTTTTATTGATGAAAAATCATTAATTATGAAGATGTTTCCTATTTAGCAAAAAATACCCCATTTAGTGTTTTTTCGAACAACATTTTTGCTAGCTGCTTGTCTTCTGCCCTAATATCATGGCTAACAAGATAACAATGAAAAAGTCGAAATATTCCAAACCTAAATTTGCTCTATTTTGAAGCTCATTATAATTGAATATTGATCTCCTCTTGAAGTTTGGCTCTTTTAAAAGTAGACACTCTGTATAGACATAAAATTTCTGCATGATGATGATAATGATTCAAAATATACTGGAGATATTCTTCTTTGTTCCATCCTAGCTGAGTTTATTTACGTGAAACAACGGAACGTCGCGTAAAATTTTCTGAAAATTTCAACGTCTGTCAAAAATCTACGGAACGTGCAAATAATGACATCTCACTTCGCGAATTATGAATTCTACAGGAGAAAATTTTCAAAAATGTTCCCGAAGTTTGTAAATTCCAGTAATTTCAATACTTCCCATGCACGTGGCTACGTTGAAAAATTTTTGGTTGAAGTTTACTTTAGTGCCCACCTATAATTTCCACGATTTTTTCGTAAACAGAATTTTCCATGAAAAAATTTGAATGGTATGTACCAGTCTCAATTTCTGGAAACATATGATTTATGCTCGGAAAATGATTAAATAGACAGCTTTCGCCAGACCTATCATAATTCCTTGAAAGTTTCAAATATGTCAATAAATGTCCTTTTTGATTTTTCAAATACTAATTTTTTCAATAACTCTAAAAATACTGATTCGGTCGAATTGAAACTTGTATTGCTAGTTATGAAATGACGATACGAAATTGATGTGAAACTTTGTTCGAATCGTAATTAAAAAAAAATTTCCTTCGAAAACTTCGGTATCTCAGAAACTATTGCTACTGCTATTGCTATTGCTACTGCTGACATTTTGTGTCCACCGGTATGAAAAATCAACTTCACAGCTGTTCCATGCGAAAAGAAAACGGAGTTTTTCTAACCTGGTGTTGAGATATTTGATATATCATTTGATGCAATCTTTGGAAGTTCATAAGAATAAAATAACATTATTTTTCACACTGAGGGCCGAGTATGTATGTTTCACAGGGCCGTATCTAGGTACTATTGCGCCTGTGGCAATATATTAGACAGCCCCCCCCATTTGCGTAGATTTTTTTTCATGCATCATATTTTCTTATAGTATTTTTTTTTTAATCATGCTAGTCATGTATTTCCGTAAGAGTTTCAAAATAATACACATTTTTATGGAAAATTTTTTTCATTGAAAACATTGAAATACACATTTTAAATGAAATGCATAAAAATAAAACAAATTCTGAAAAAACGAAATGAAATATTCATATTTATGTAATAAATACGAACATTTATCTTTGAAAATTTAAATTCTTCAACTTGAAATTTAAAAATACATAGGTACCGCAAACGTAAAATAAAATTTTTTTGGTAAATTGACTAGAAAACAATAATCGATAATCCTAATCTCTGAAAAAAAAACGCAAACTAAGCATATATAGCATATTGTATAACCATTTGAAACACGTACTAATAGTTTCGTACAGGGCCCGATGTTACAATATTCAAGAAGTCCATACGTTAAGTATAAAAAAATCGCTAGAATAATCTTTGCCAGATGAGATTGAAGATTCAATGAAAACTATGAAAAGTAACACTAAAATTTGAGTTTTATTAGATTTCAAAAAAGACGCTCTGAGAAGTGAGAACTCAAGTTTGAAAATCCAGTTTTTCCGCAATGAACCGAACATATTTCTTCTTGAATTGAAAGGAACAATATTATTATGTTAAACTACGAATAATTGAATATATCCGATTCCAGAATAATGTCATAAAAAATAACAAATACTTAGTACAACTCACCTTCAATAGCACAATTTATAATGCTCGAATCCAAAAGCACAGTGGCACAAAAAAGTCAGAAGATAAGAAAAACTCAAAACTTATAACACTTCAAATCTGGATACACACTAAACGAACATTAAAATTTAATTTTTTTGCTCTTCTCTTCACAATTGAAAGAAATCAATATTTATATAGAATAGAATAAGATTCCCCAATTTTTCTCCCACTTCTTGAGCTCAAAACTCTGATTGGTGAATTTTTGGCAATACGAATCGTTTTTAAAATACCACAGATGTGGCCTAAAAATCTAAACAAATCGATCATTATGAACCGTCATCATCAAAGAAGCCGCCCTTCAAAACAAGCTGCATGCGATAAGGGATGTAGTGTAAACAACTCATGAAAGGGCTGTGCTTGGAATCGCATGACGATATTGCCGATTGTAATATTTATGATCAGAGTGCGGCATCTTTGAAAAATTTTCATAACAATTGGACCATATTTCTCGTATTCCTGATCTTATTGCATTCTCATTCTTTACTTTGAATATCAATGTTCCGAAATGTTGTGATCAAATTGTTTACTTACGTAACCGTGTTGTCATCTTACGAATTAGTTTTTTTTGCTTGGCGCTTCTATTTTTTTATTCTTTATATTTTTTGGCGCCCCTTCGGACCTTGCGGCCGTGGCAAGTGCAACCCTTTCCACGCCCTAGATACGGCCCTGATAGTTATACTCGCTCCGCTAACCCTTCTTCATCGTCAGTCGAATATACTCAGGTACATTAGAAGGTTGGCGCCCAGAAGGAATAATTTCACACAATGTAAACGTTTTATTTATGATAATTTTTTGCGAAAACATATATCACCACGTTGGCGATGAGATGATATAAGAAGCAGCGCTAAGCTCAATTCCGATCGAATCTCCTAACTATTCAGATCGTGCTATTTGTATCTTATTCTCGTGAACTAAAAACAATTAATTCGTATTTGAATTGTAATAACTAAGTGCTACCCTATTGGTATATTTTATTAAGTGAACTCCTATCCTCTGAAGTGTTTATAGTGAAGAAAACTCGATCATAAAATCATACCCTTTGGATTAACTTTCATTAGCCTTTTGGACTTCATCTATCAACCCTCATACATATGAAGTTTCCGGGGTTCTCTACATCAAAAGGAGCTGCCAAGGTGATAGCGAATGCTATCAGGCACAGATGTGGCCTAAAAATCGATATCATTATGAACCATCATCATCAAAGAAGCCGCCCTTCAAAACAAGCTGGATGCGATAAGGGATGTAGTGTAAACAACTCATAAAAGGGCTGTGCTTGGAATCGCATGACGATATTGCCGATTGTAATATTTATGATCAGAGTGCGGCATCTTTAAAAATTTTTTATAACAATTGGACCATATTTCTCGTATTTCTGACCTTATTGCATTCTTATTCTGTTTTTTGAATATCAATATTTCGAAATGTTGTTTTTTTGTTTTTTTGCTTGACGCTTCTATTTTTTTATTTTTGATACTTTTTGGCGCCCCTTCGGACCTTGCGCCCGTGGCAAGTGCCACCCTTACCACGCCCTAAATAAGGCCCTGATGTTTCATAATCTTCAACTCGAAAGTCTCGCTACATCGTTACTTCGCCAAGTAGTTTTGTCCCAATTGAAAAACACTCAGTACATAACCATGACCTATCTATCATCGACGAAAAAAATGGTTTAGAAAATTGACCCAGTTGCAGGACAAATCTCCTATTAACCGATACGATCGCACCCTAATCAAGGTTGATCGCATCCCTTATTACTGGCCAAACATTGTGGTCACGTCGGCTATGAAAACAATGTGTTAGCAAACCACCCAGGATACCCCGACCATCGAAACGGCGCATTCATAATGACTGAATTATTTATTTTTGGTCGGTAGCAGCACAATTGCCACAGCCGGACGATATCTTGACCAGGTAGCAGAGACACATCACGCTACTACCATTCCCAGATACGATTATTACGAATGTTGAGCCATGTATTTGATTATGATCATCGGCCCGATCGAAGTAATGAGGATATCTTCGATCGGCAATTATTTAAATAAATACTGGAATCGCTGCTTGAATGACGGTGGGACGCAGTAATGATCCGTAATAAAGAGTTCTCTGAAATTAACCCTTCCTTGGGTGCATTAAGCTTGGGGACATTCGATAGGATTCCAGCCCAGACCATAACTGCAAGAGATATCAACTGCCGTGGAGGAATATAAATGATGCGGTGATCCTCAAGAGTCCATATTTGGACCCATTTTGTTCGAAATAGTGAAAGTAGGGACTCTTCCAGACGATTCTAGCTTTTTAAATGAATTAAGGGATGATTTTCTGTAGATCTTTGTTTGGTTCATCTGAATTTTGCACACAATATGAAACTGTTCGAGCGAAATATGCGAACCTATAGTTTTTTAAAAACTCTATTGACCAGATGACTCCTTTCCAGAAACTATTCTACGATGTTCCAGCGTAAACTACCTATCTAATTTCACTGAAATAGAAGTAATTTTCATTTTAGTATGAATTATTGGCCTTTTTCGAACTGATTGAACGTGCTTGTGACGTCAGAACTCTGTATACGAACTGCCAACATTCAGCGTTGGACGTAAGTCGGATAGTTATCTAATTATGTCGTCTGTAAAATATGGATTCTAAAATTGATAGAGTGTGAAAACATTTCAATAAACACTCCTAGCAAATTATTGTTTACGTATAACACAACGAAACAATAAGTGTCTGAATTTTGCAAGATGAGACCCAACGAATGTATCTCCGAATAAAATGTTATTCTTCTGTGAAGACCAGTGTAATGTAAGTGAATTTGGCCCAATGCCAGATTTTTTTTATGGAAACACTTCGTCAAAAGAAATTGATTACAGTTTAAGAGATATAATTTTTTCGAAAATTGCCTTGCAATCATAAAAATGTGACATTTCAATAACAGATTGATCGTAAATAATCAACAATCTTCGACAGAATTATCAACTTACTCTCGTGGTATATCAGAATGTTTCAAAAGTTATTATTTTCTTCACTTTTACACCTCTTCATAAAATTGAATAATGATAATATTCAATTATGTTCATAAAAAAAATTCAAATATAGCTTCGCTAATCAAATTTATTTATGCGATTCAAAATTGTCTATTCAATAACTGATATAATTGTTTATCTATTCGAAAATTATTTTCAACTCAAACTAACCTAACCTAAATATTAATTCATTTTGAGAATTATATTCAACACTGTACTATCCAAGATTATATAACCCTCGATATAACCTAACTAACCCAAGTTTACATTCATTCTGTGAATTATATTTATCACTGTCCTAACAAGCTAACCTAAGTATTAATTTATTTTGAGAACTGTTCTCCATTCATGGCTACATTTAAAAAAGTTTTAAATCAAATTAATTCCTTATATATCTCGTTTTATCGATGCCCAATCCGAAAAAAATTCAGCCGGATATGGCAAGTAGTTTCTTCTATCTTTATGAAATCATTGACGAATTGATCCGGCGCATTCAGACCTCGAACTCGAACCCTGAAAATTCTCATACCTCCACATGGAAAGGGGAATATTTTTTACCTACTCCCATTGAATTATATTCACATTATTCAACCACATTTGAGCAATTAATAGTATCTGTGAACAAACACCGTGAGTTATAATACCTCACTGCTATAACTCCCTGCCTCTGTGCTTCTGAACAAGCAAATTGGCCGAAAGGGAACAGTCGATTGTTGGTATTGAGGGGAGGTCACTTGAATAATTTCGACGTTTTCTCAAATTAAGTTGATACCTAATTATTATTGTGAATGTTTTGCTGAAAAATATGAATTCAGATAGTGAAGATGAATTATTATGTACACCTTCAGAAATAAGACAATCAGCCAATGTGTGCCCGAAAAATCCCAAAACAAATATAAAGGTGTATACAATTTTCAAGATTGGTGTAGCAGTAAGAATATTAAGTTATCGTTTACAGAGAATATTCTTTTGACATATTTTAGTGAACTTAGCACTAAATATAAAGCATCGCCCCTATGGACTCTCTACTCCATGTTAAGAAGCAGAATCAACATAAATAATGCATTGTTATAGGTAAAATTTGAGATTTTATGAATAATGTTCTTTCTCTGTACTTGTATCTTGATTTTTATTGTTATAGTCGTAGATAAAGTAGATTATCCAACTAGCGGTAATGGTCATAACTCACTAGATGAATTACAGCACTCGCCTTCGGCTCGTGCTGCAAGTTTCATCTGCGCGAGTTATGACCTACATTACCTTTCGTTAAATAATATACTTTTTCCTGTCGTTGTCTTTAATGTAATTCGAGTTAGTTCCACTCGAATCCAAAACAGAAACAGCGTAATAATAACGGCTCGATAATGATTATGAATGAGAGTCCGCTTACCCACAAACTCACCCCTATCAGGCAAAAAAGCATTATGGCATGTGGAAATCATTCAAGTTCATGAGAAACCATGAAAAATCCCAATATTGATTGTGTTTTATGCTGAAAAATATGAAATTAATGTAAATCAAAATCACAAGCGCGACATGTTAAAGCCAAATTATTCTGGTAGTTAAGTCGAATTTGCATCTTATATCACGCATTTCAGCCCCTCGAATATTATGATTCGGGTATTAGTGTTATGCTAATAAAACAAGAGAGCTTTTCGGCCAGAAGGAACGGGAAGTAATCGCTGTGCGACCATAAAGCATTGTGTATTGTTAATTTTCAATCATCAGGTAAGGAGTTGATGCACTCACTGAATAAAATCATTGGAATCAACATATCTTAGAATATAACATACCAGATTCTGCCCGTTTCTTCGTCCGTGTAGATTCGGGATATCAATTGAAGTGAGGTTAGAAGTACACATACTTCTTGGACGTATTTGGTATTATCCTTAAAATATATAGAGTGGAACATATATTGATGTATTATGAACTTCTGTATGAAATTTGTAGCCTTATTTTCTTTTATCATGCGCCTTTTTTATATTTGACAGGCCGTAAACCATTAACTTTATGAAGATGAATTTATACAGTGGAATATCATTACATAAAAATAACCTAGCTTAAGAATAACATAGCATAAGAATAACATAGCATGAGAATAACATCTAGAATTAGGCATAAGAAAGCTACCAATTAAATTTAATTCTTGATGCATGTGGGACAAGGGATAAAATAATGAAATTAAACAGAGAAATAACATAACATAAAAATAACATTATATGAGAATAACATAGCATGAGAATAACATTTCATGGATTTCACGAGTAGCGTAGAATAACATGGAATGAGGCATGAAAGAGCGAACAATGCAGTTGCATTTTTGATGCATTTAGCGAAAGGGATATTTTATAGAATAATATTGTTTTTTTTTTAGAATATGCTCAAAGGTTTTTTCGCGATTTTCTTTCTATGTTGGTATGTGTTTTTTTAAGATTTTTTTTTATTCATCTACCGGCCTACTACCTGATCAATAAATTGAAAATCAAGAATACTATTTCAAGAAAATTACCCACCATAGATAGAATCATCAAACTTGAAATGTATAGTTTATGATAAAAATGAAGAGTTTCACTCGGCTCTTTACATTGTATCGATGAGCGTCTTCTCGCTGTTAATATAAGTTCTGCATTTCATGTTGGTCATCATCGTCGACTGAGTTATGCGGTATTGATGACGGCTAACAAGCCCTCTTGTCGATCGATGATGACACGTTTCATTCAGTTCACTTCTAAATCTGGATTTCCACCAGTCCATTAATTGATAGTTTTATGATGTTACCCAATCGTAAAAATAACCCAAATAGTTTGCGATATCAAATATTTTTAATATCGACATCTGAAATAAATGGTGAAGAATACTCTTTTATAGTTTGGCTTTGGTGAAGGTCATTTTTTGAAATATACTGGAGGAATCGAATTGAAAATAATAAAGCTTTGTGTCTTATGAGATGCATAATGATATATTTTTTAACATTGTATAAAAATAACATAGCACAAGAATAATATAGCATGAGAATAACATCTAGAAGGAGGCATAAGAAAGCTACCAATCAAATTTAATTTTTGATGCATGTGGGGCAAGGGATAAAATAATGAAATTATACAGAAAATAACATTACATAAAAATAACATTACATAAGAATAACATGGCATGAGCATAACATGTCATGGATTAAACGAGTAGATGGAATAACATAGAATGCGTCATGAAAGAGCAAACAATGAAATTAAATTTTTGATGCATTTAGCGAAAAGGATATTTTATAGAATAATATGGTTTTTTTTAGAATATGTAGGTATAATATATTATATGTAATCGAAGGTTTATTGTAATCGGCTGAGTGGAACAAATAAATAAATTAGGAACAAGGGAAAGTATCCAACAATGTTTATAGCAATCAACTGTCACAATAGTTTCAACATAAGTGAAGTCAGGTTGTTCAACTTTTTCGCTCTTTTATGCTTCTTCTTATGATATGTTTAGTTATGTTATTGCGGTATATCAATTATATTCATCAAAATACAACTTGTTTCATGTTATGTCATTCTTATGTTATACTCATTTTATGTTATTCCTATACGAAATTTTGAAATTTTCCTCTCAAGTGTGGTTTCGGGATTCCGAAAAATGAAATGAAAGGGTAATAAAGAACCGAAGAGACGTATATGAAAGGAGCGTGACGTGGGGCTGTTAAGCCGCTTTCAGATGTAAATGTCGCCTAGGCAGAACGATTAAACGTATTAAGCACTATATGCTCACCTTTAGGCACTCGCCATTCCAATCGACACGCGGCTTTCTTAGATTCTGCGAGATAATATATTGATGCAGGGCAGGATCGAGGGGGAGAATGGAAAAACAGGTCGCAGGAACATAGTGTGTCGAAAAATTATGCGATTCAAAGAGATAACATTGGTTCGATATTAATTTGAAAGAAAAAAATTTAACTAATTATTGTACTTACCTACTGATTGCGTGTAACCGAATATAATTTAAATCTTAAAAATTACACATTATTTTTTTTTTTGATTATTTCAAGATATTCCTCAAGTATAATCCGACCTTGGAGTTGCGAACAAAATCGATGAAGCAATTTTTCTCGAAGTGAAAATTGGAAAAGCCGTTATTTTCCGTTTCGTTCTGGTGGCGCCGAACCTTATTCTTGCATTCGTCGTGTAATGTACCAATTCTTGTCGCTTATCAGCCGAATATCAATTAAATATAATGACTGACGACAATTCCGACAGAACGACATGGCTAATTCTCATGGGCTGCCATCGATACCTCGCGTGTTATCCAGAAAAATCGTATCAGAAACTGTTATTGCATGGAGTTGTTAATTTCCAGAAAATTGGTTTAACTAATTTCAGTTTATTTGCATCATTTCCTTCGGTCGGTTTTATTGGAACACGCCGTTGTGTCATGGGTAGATTTCCCGATTAGATTGGGAATTTGCATAAAAAATCATATCTTTCGGCTGATTGCGAGGAAAATGCGCTCCGTCATAACCTGATAATAATCGACTTTTTTGACTGATTTTTGTCGACTCTTTTTCACTGAAAATTCCAGGAAATTGACGTATGTTCATTCATTGTAATTGTTTATTGCTTGTCGATTGAAAACAATACATGAATATCAATTATGCATAGGAAATAAGTGCATAATAACATGAAATACGTACAATCAGGAAGAAAGATCACAAAATTTATTTCGAGTCGAAAAATTTTTCGTTGCAGAAAACGGTTATTCTACTCTTGCCTCGCATTTGAAGGTTTTCCAGTATTATTTTGAAATCATGAAATCTTGCATTGCAAAATTTCACATAGGATAAGATCAGTAATGGATGAAGGTAATGAAAAAATTCAAGGGATAATTAATAGGACAACAGAGTAGGAATATTAATTCATAATTTGCATCAAAACCCAAATAGTTGGCAAGTTGAGAAATTTTTAATATCAAATATAAATATAAAAAAAAACAAAAAAAAATGACATCTGAAATGAATGGTGAAACATACTGTCTAATAGTTTGGCTTTGGTGAATGGGGACATTTTTGTAATTAACTGGAAGAATAGAGGTGAAAATAATAGAGCTTTGTTTTATGATATAAGGATATTTCTTTTGTTTATAATTTCTTATGAATTCAAAATTTTATTCATTAAATTGAAATTTCTAATCATATCTTTTTTTCAGAAGAGGGGTTCTACACAATGCCACATACTGGTAAGTAGACACTTCATTAGAGACAAGTATATATGAAAGTAGGGTGGACACAAAAAAGTTTGAATATTCGAGGTGCAGAAAACCTTCTTTAAATTAAAATAGAATAGAAATGTCATCAGAGCGTCAGTACAATCATGGTAACTTCCAAAAGTATATACAAAGAATTGAATTGACGTGTTTTCTTTGCATTACTTTTTCTTCAACTTCAAGGATAGATATTCAGTGATAAATTATTCATTATTTTTCTCATACAAAATATATTTTAGCTGAATGAAATATGTGTTTTAAACAGAAAGAACTCAGGTGAATTTATACACCGGAATAACATAACATAGCATCAACATAACATGTAATAACATAATATAATAAGCATAAACATTGAATTTAGTAAAAGTTTCAAATTTAACGATAACCGCATATCCTTTCCGTCACTTGCATCCCTTTATTTGGAAAGTTGAAGTATATCAGTTGACATGACAGCATAACAATGTCATGTTATTCTAAATTCATGTTATTCCACTGTATAAATTTATGTTAACCGTTCGTTTCGTTCGTATTCTCAGGACCTACTTCCTCTGTATACAAAGTCGAAGTACAACCTTCTACTATGTTATATTATTCTCATGCTTATATTATGTTATTCCGTTTTTATAAATTCATGTTTGTTAATGTTTCGTACGACTCCGACCCTGATCATCTTTCAGTCAATATACACATCTATCTATCGATTAATCGCAAGTAGGTAATCAATTTACTCGAATCCTCTTACAAAATAAACAACTCTTGTGGGAGTTCATATGTAGGTGGAAATATCGCGAAAAAGCTGCATCCTGAAATTCCATGCGGGAATGCTTCAGCTATTGAATTGTGATGCGAGCTTGAATAATTTCAAATATACGGGCCTTCTTTTCTGCTCATCGGTGGAGACTAGGGAATTAATCGATCAAATCGAAAGATGATATGTGGAGTAATAAATGAATTCCATCAGACTCGCTCCACTCAACAATCACTTCGGTTAATGATGATGAGAAGTATCGTATAATTAATTTTTATAATTTTCGAATCATATATTGATGGGAAATGCAAATCTTACTACCAGCATGCCTCGTTTCTTGTCATTGCTGTACAGTTCAATTAAGCCATTTTGAAATCTCGTTCTTCTTTTTATTCTGAAAAAATACATGCATTATCCAAAAGGTGCTGGTATAGTAAAAAAATTGTTTTTGAAATAAACTAAGTGACGGTGTGGAACAAGAAAAAAATTCTTTTCGCCCACAAGTAAAACATCAATTAAACCCAACTTCGATAGAGTCGAAGAGACTATCCTGGCAGGGAGACACGAATATTTCTGAATCATGTATCTTCGGATTTCGAATGGAGGAAATCTTTCAATTTAAAATTAGAATGAAGGAAAACATAACGGAATTTGGTATACCAATTTAGGTTTTGTAGTTCATCGAAAATAATGAATTAAAACGACTCACTCGAATGATAATTAAGAAATTCTATATTAATGAGAGAAATTACCTATTAATCTGAATCATGCTGGTTGTCTCATTCTATACACATAGAATGGATAAATGAAGAACAACCTTTTCAAATTCTGCCTCAAGCCGTCATTTGTCATTACTTCAACAACCTGCGATTATAATACCTTCTTATGAAAATGTAAATTTCATTGTAAACACCTACCAAGTTACGTATGACGGGACGTGTAAATTCGCTTCTCCTTTTATTTTCGAAATCTGTAATTATTTTTGAATCAACATCACACCTGCGACCTAATGACAGTTTCCACCACCAACCATGGGTTTTTAGTGGTAATACAACATGATAATCGAAAGATAATAAGGAATGATTATAATTTCGATGCCGGAACTGCATAAGAATTAGATCGATTTGTAAAATGAAATGAGGGCGTTTGATCAATTTCGAGTTATGGGAATTGTTTCTGTTTCAATTGAGGTATAAATAAATATTTCTATATTTTTTGATATATCAGAGGTACATTTCAGATATGTTCATTTTTGTATAAATAAAGGAGAGGATCAGAGATAAAAATGAAGATTATAAAAAGAACTGCCGTGAAGTCAGGAGCTTTTAAGCGCTTGCTCATCCACCTTGTAGGTAGATTCGCATTTCCCAGTTTTAGAAACCAATTGAAGAAATCCAATCAGCTGTTACAGAAATATTCGGATTTTTTATTCATCAATTCGTTGGAATTTGAAATGGATCTGGTTATGCGAACTTGAAAAAATGTAGCTTGAATATATCATTCTCCATTAAAATACGAAATTTCGTCCCGATCGAATCCGTAGTTTCGAAATTATTATCAAGAAAACTAAATTTCAAATGACCATATTTACGGAATCCCTGGTCGAATTTTGTCCAATAACGAACTCAACCGTGACATTCGAGATTGGAACCTACCCTGAAAATTTCAAGTCTCTAGGTCGTTCTGTTAGAAAGTTATAATTTTCTATGTTTCTGGTCATGCGACCTGGGCAAAATTTTGCATAATTTATGAAACTTGCCTTGAAATTTTCGAGTCGGACTTTGTCGATTGAGATCATTTTCAGCTCAAAATTCGAAAAATATTGACATCGTGACGAAATGATATAGCCCTCGTGTAAGTAGAACGAGCGCTCAAAAAGACAAACATCGAAATGTATCTATTCATTGGGTCATGTTTATGAATATTTTTCGTCTCCGTACAGAATAAATGGTTAATATTTTTGAATTTGAATATTAAGAAAATATATGCATTCATCGAAATAATCCCAACGAAAATAAACAAAATCAGAGAACAGAGAATGATCCTCAAAAAAATATAAGTAAATATACCAAAAGAAAACATACGAATTTCGCACAAATACGAATATGAATTCAACAAAAATATTCTGAGAAGAAAAATATATGAGAACTACAAACTACAAAAAAAATAACAACCTCAATAGGAAAAAATAAAAATAATGAAACCACAAAGAAAAAATCACCGATCGTAGAATATAAAATATATTTCTGACGATAACAGAAGACAAATTACAATAACCGTAAAAAATACACAAATTTAAAAATTCCTGGCAAATGTCAGTGCTTATAAATTATATGATCTATATTTTTTTCGATTTTTATATAAGGAAAATTTTGATGTTCTTATTAATGTAAAATTTATTGCATTGGATGGTAGATTTTTGAATCTTTACATAACAGCTAATATCTCTATAATTATTACCAACTACAAATATATACAGGTACCTATTAATAATTTCAATTCCAACATTAATCAAAGAAAGCATGCAAGAATGATCTTTGATTTACAAATAAAAATTATACCTGATGAAACATTGGTCACATCTACATCTTCAATTCCTTGCAGAAGTTTCTTCGTTAGATTACCGGAAAGAAAAACATAAAAATTTTCGAAAAAATGAATTGACCATAACAATAGTTATTTATATGAAAAATAGAACTCAGAAACTTAAAATGTGTGATATATTTTTTGCAATGTTCGAGGTAAAATTCATAACCTGAGTAGCTGAATGATTTTTTTCATGAATAAAATCAACAATTAATAATAATTAATAATAACTTACAATGGCTGATGTGGATGGGATCATTTCAAGATTGCTTTCGTTGAAATTTTCTGATGGGAATGATGAATTATTCTGGATATTATTCTTCGATAAGTTTTTGCCATTCTTAGGTGTGATGGTAATCCAGGAACCAGTAAAACTTACACGAACACTTATAGCACTCGTTAGGGATCGTTACTTTTTCAGGTACCTATTTGGTAAAAAAGAAAAATGCGTAAAACGTAGAAGTCTCTTTTTTCTCTTTACTCTCTTAAATTAATTCGAGGCCTTAAACACGAGTTTCTGTCATTTTCAAGACGCAGAGAAGAATTTATTTGACCTAATTTTCGAATATTCATCCCCAAATATATATTTGTTGAGAAAATCCAGTATCCAGGAATTCCCTGATACCATGATGATGAATAAAAAATAAAGCAGAACGTATAAATATAATTTTTTGATATTGTGTTGGAAGTTGAATTTTTCATAGTAACTATACAGTTTTTTGAGGAGAGGCTTTTATTTTGACAGGTGATCATATGAAATATTCAATTCGAACAAAGTGCAGAAAAATTTGGGCGTCAAGATCTTAAGACGACTCTGGATCGTGTTATCTTTCTGTAAGGAGATCTGCCATGAATCACGGTGCCATATGCATTCCAG
This sequence comes from Aphidecta obliterata, assembly GCA_963966015.1. Taxonomy (NCBI): domain Eukaryota; kingdom Metazoa; phylum Arthropoda; class Insecta; order Coleoptera; family Coccinellidae; genus Aphidecta; species Aphidecta obliterata. The sequence goes on from OZ014427.1 coordinate 12,046,462, forward strand.
CAAGTGAATAAAGTGCTGGATTTTTCCGCAAATTTTTATCATCTCTTTCAAATTTTATTAGGCGATTTTTTCTGAACGGTATAATTCTCAAAGTTCAACTTGAGGAGAGGAAAAATTACTCATTGAAAAGGTCCCATGAAAAAAATTGGGAAGTTCACAAACTCACCGATGAAATTGATCCAAAATGTTTTCAGAAATTGTTCGACATGGTCACCATTCGTTTGATGTGCACTTAGTCCTACCCTGCGTAATGACGAATTATTACATGCAGCAATAACATCAGTTTGCTCACGAATAATGTCACAAGCATTTTCAATAGGTTGTTTTTGTTCTATACCACTATTCACCTTACCGATACTGTTTACTTATGTTTTCAAATTACCCCAAAAGAGGAAATCACAAGGGTTGAGATCCGGGAAGCCTGCAGGCCAAGAAATGGACCCACTACTCCCTATCCACCTTTTTGAAAACACATTACGAAATTTTGGGAAGTCACAAAAATCATACGCTCTGTCAAATGATTCCTCGTGAACTGAACGCATTTAATAAACACATTTAGATCTCAATCCAGAATGATAATTTCTCATCGCCAATGGGAAGCTTGAAAACATCACAGATTTGTCAAATTATTATGAATCAGATACGTATTTTGAGCGAAGAAATGATGCATCGCAATGTTCCATCCCTGATATCCCCAAATTACATCACAGGGATGTAGCATTTTCTATTACATTCACAGGGCATTAAGTGGAGAAATTCCATAGACGATTTGGGACACCTGTACAACACAATACAGTTTTTTGAAGAATTCTTGAACTGATTCATTGCCTCTGTCAGTGTAACCATGACCGTTGCAACAAACAATGCCTTCCTATTACCGAATGGCCAAACAAAAAACTGATTTGAATAAACAATCGGAACGGTAGTCATTTTACTGCTCAAAAACATACACCACTTAACCTATGACTTGATTCGAAATGGCTCTATTCAATGCATCTTAGAAGATGTGTAGGAGAAAACTCATTGCGGGGTTCGGATTTTTGAGCCGTCCTTCTGTAACACGAATCCGTGAGGGTTTTATGGGGTCTTAACAATTATATTTCTGTTCACCGACTGGAATTCACGAAGATAAAGTCGTAAAGATAATTACTAGTGTATTAAACATTGCTTAACAGACTAATTTAATTTGCAATAACTCATTGGAATTGCATGCTTTTCAATGCATGCGACGTCTCATCTGGACCCAATTGTCGGTGGAATATTTGGAATTCGGGCTTACTATTTCCGAGGCAAACATAAAAAAAGCAAACAGGCATTCATGGGACTGCCGCATGCCGATGAAAACTTCTTAAAACTTTGGAATAACTGCTATGCCGAGTCGCTTGTAGAGCCTCGATTACTCATCTCTGGCGCGTTAAGGCGCGTTATCGCGCCGATAACGCGAAATCAAAAACAGGGCTACAGAAGTTTTCTCTTCAAAAATATGATGGATGAAAAACTATGCAACATAAAATAATGAAATTGAATATGAATGAAATATTTTAAATCAATCAAGATTCGCATAGTTATTTCCAGTATTCCTTGTCGATCCTCTTCGATTACGAATAAGGTAGAAATATTCCATTTTTTCCGTCATTAAAGGAGAGCGATCATGCTATTTAAAGGGTTGATAATAGGATGAACATTGTTCATAAATATTAATACGAGGTAACTACATGTCAATTGCAGAAATTGCATGATGTTTGCTGATAGATATCAAAGGACTGTCTACCCGAACCATGTTACATGCTTAAAATTCCAGTATAATCGTATAACATGAAGCAAATTTGAATTGACTGACGTTCAAAAATTATAATTGGCTACGAAAAGAAGACTTATTTTGTTATTTTCTTCCATTCCACCGTTAAATTGAATATTTGAGATATGAGTCGAGCATGATTATTGATCGAGGTATACGCTATGTATGGAAGATAAAAGTTACTTTCAGATTGATCTGATTTATTCCTGAACCGATACAGAAAGGATGAGACCTCACCTGAATAAATCAAGATATTTTCTGAAATTGAATTAATATATAGATTCACATTTTCATGGTGTTTATGTTTTTGCGTTTCCCTTCGGGAACAGCCTTCTCTAATCCCGGGCTGTACACAAGAAAATTGGCAACATGGGTGGGAGGTCCGATCTTTCGTTCCACATCTAAGCTCCGTCACTGAAACATGTTTGTGAAGTGTATATTAGGGATTTGTTTCATAACTTATATGTCTGAGATATATGATGGTTCCAATTCAGTGATATATTTATGGTTCAGAGACTTTTTTATGAGTTGATGCTAAGAAACTGATCTCTTCGGGGAACAAATATATTTAGCTAGATCAAATCCTTGATATATATTCTTAACCTATCGAAAATAAATTTCCTATATATAGCATATAGTATACCTATGCAGAGAGTTGCCAGGTTAGACGTGAACCTTGGAGGACGTGTCAGTATGACTCATTTGCTGTCGTTTGAGCCATATTTATTGATAACCAAAAATCAACGAGTTATTTGAGTTGTTATGATTTTTAAAAGATTTCCCACCTCACTTCATTTTTCGTAAACTTTTTCTACGTTGACAAAATTTGATTATAATTTTGGATTATTCTCATCAGAAGAGGATATGATATGTATGAAAAAAGCAAAACTATGCTGTAAAAGATGTTGAAAAATAATTAGTATGATTGGAAAGTTGGTATATGAAGAAAATAAAAATCAATTTCTAATATCAATGCAATGCAACTTTCGAATTCCAGAAATTTTGAATGAAAAAATTATTTCAAAAACTTGCCAAATTCCTTCTTTATTCCCTAAAAAAGTTTTCGTTAGAATGCATTTACCAGTTTCGTTTCAGCAGATTTTGATTTGAAAGAGGATATAAGCCAAGAAAGAAAAGTAACGAATTAAATATTTTTTTATTGCAATTGAACGCAAAATTTCATTGAAAAATTCATTCATAAATTATGTTCGAAAACTTAAAAAAAATTGATCAACTTCCATAGAAAAAGGAATATATAATGAGACCACATAGAAAAAAAAATAAATTGAAGAACACAGACTTAATAATTAATAAACCATATTTCTGTAGAAAACAGAAGACGAATCACAATCACAGTAAAATACAACAAAAATTAGTCGAATTGAAAAAAAAAACTTGGAAAATATAATGTGACAATAAATATGGTTCATTATTTATCAATATTTATGTGATAAGTATTTTGATGTTCTTACGAACCTAAAATTTACAAAATTGGATGAAAAAGTGTTAAATCTCTACATTACAGCTAATATGCCTATGATCATTCGAAAACTACAAATATATTTATAAATGATTTATGACCAATAAATCAACCTTTCACACTTTGTGAACCATAAAACACTCTGGAGCCATTAGAACCTTCGTATTATCTTCAAAATCTCAACAAGGCATCCTACTTCTATTTATCTGCCAATAATTCGAGGGGAAGACAATTAGTTTGGAGTATTCGATATAATGCGGCAATTATTGGAAAGGGAAGATTTCAGCAGGTGGAACATTTTTTCGATCACGCAAACTAAATTTCTTAGTATTTAGACGATTACGAACCTCTTGTTATTTTTCGAAAGGTGTTCAAGAGAATGATTTCTATGATAACGAATATCTTCAGTTGACAGTTACCTACACGCAAGTGAATTCATACTTGCGTTTAGTACCCGTCTGAAAAAAAATATATAAAGCCAATCAAGAAGTGGAAACATAAACTATGGAATAACCTTGTTTTCAATTTCAGAATTAATTTTTGTATGATTGTTTTAACTTCATGATTTATTTGATTAAAATTATCAAGTCTGGTTTTCACATATTATTAGCGTTCCGAACCATTATTATCTACATGCGCATGAAAAATTTGGCAAATTTGATGAAAATATAGATAATCTATTCGTCTTAGAGATTAATCCAACGAAAATTTCAGTGACTATATTTTTAGTGTATTATTTCGTAACCTTTTAAATTCTAACATTCGATCTTTTCTTGTGATGTTTTTCTGGAGCATTTGGAAATGTTCCCGTTTCACCCATCCAAAATTCCCAGCTGTGCCTAGTTTTTTTTTTATGTTGAAGCTACGTATATTTGTCTTCTAGGATAATTGCGATCGTATCCGTTAACAATAGTATCATGATCGTGAGTAACTCCCTATTATTCATCAATTATTATTGCCAAAGCAGAAATAAGAGGAAAATGTTTTCGTTTCGCTATCATAGTTTTATAATTATTGAGTATAGGATCGAGGGTCCAAACAATTACAGAAAATGGATAATTAGAAACACTAATTATAGTATATTATAGTACTTTGTTGTGAAGTTTCAATGATGAAATTGAATGATATTAATTCATAAATTATAAATTTTCAAAAATAACGAATACTTATTTCTGTCTATTCAAACCAATAAAAAATAAATTTAGAGAAATTGTCTGCGACAACTAAAAATATGTTTTATCACGCTAGTGAGATAACACTATTTTTTTAGGGATCAAATATTAGAAAACTAAATCATACCGAATTGTTGAAATATTGGAAATGTTCGAAAAAAAATACTTGGTTCTTGTCTTTAAATTTTCTACAGAAAAATATTAGCATAATTAGAACTCAATTCTGTATTGTACAGTGATTTTATAATTAGACAATCAAAAACAAAATTCAAACAAAACACAGTATAAACAAATCGAACTTTTGACGTGGTGAATTTAATTTTCTCGGTATTCGTTTAAATTCGTATGCGATCATACTCTTCGAATTGCCCAGTCGCCCGACCCGTCTACTCTGCTCTGGTGCAAACGTAACATTAGCTTGTCGATGACGCGAAGTCAAAACTTTTTCCCATGCCGAAAACACGTTTTCACTTCAAAATTTTTTTCAACGAGGGTGCTTTTATATCGAAAATTTCGAGCTGTCCCCTTCGTTTCTCGGTTCAGTTACTCGATGTAAATGATAATTCATTTAACTTTCACTCGAAGTAACGAATTTTTTGGTTGCAGGTCAGGCAGGAGTTAATCAATTAGGTGGAGTATTCGTCAATGGGAGGCCTTTACCCGATTGCGTCAGGAGAAGAATTGTAGAACTTGCATTATTAGGGGTGAGACCTTGTGATATTTCCAGACAATTGCTAGTCTCTCATGGTTGTGTGTCGAAAATTCTGACAAGATTTTATGAAACTGGATCGATAAGGCCTGGATCAATTGGAGGATCCAAAACGAAGGTAAGTTTTTTCTCATTCTCCAGTTCTTCTGGTTTATCGAAATAACCCTCAACAAACGTAGCATGAATACGAAGTGACATAAGGGTAATCAACAGGACATCCCGAATGTGTTGTAAGCTCAGACACGATAAAAAATAGGGAATACTCGACACGTTTGTTTAGTGACATGGTCGTTCGATATATCTTGATCTTGATAGAACAGCCGACACCTGACATTATGTCATTTATATGACATTAGGCGGAAAGTTCAAAATTATAATTACATGAAAATATGGAAAAGTTCGTTGAGACTTTTCTACAAAGAGAGTGGGTGTGCACCGATCCAGGATGATTATGAACCCTTTCGTTTCTCGGTGCACCGTTATCCCATACATTACATAGTTGATTTTATTTTTTGTAAAAAATTCTACTGAGTTTCATTGAAAAATTTAGCTTTTCTATAATTTGAATCCAATTATCATACTCAATTCATAATTAATAACTTGACTAATTCAACCGACATGATTAAATTTGAAGGGGAGTAATTTATTTGTCATGGTCAAAAATATACCGAAGTTAAAGGGTTTAATGAAATATTTTTCTCATTGTTGAAGTCACTTGGATATCTATGGACACTTTATTTTGATTTCAATAATATTCTGGAATGTGAAGGATGGATAACATTATTATGTAAAAAAACTTGGATTCAATATTAATTTCTGAGGTGATGATATATCTTAGGACACCCTGAATTTTCCCTCGATCAATAGGCTACTGTAATACTGAATACAAATTTAAAATTTCTCTCTTTGAAAATATAATTGAAGAAAAAATCCTAAATAACATAAGGGAATGTAATATTTTCCAATAGATAAACCTGAAAACAAATTTTCTGGGAATGGTTGTTTCAAGGAAAAGAAATTCGAAACCAATCCTCGAAAATTATCCCAAAAACATTTTAACTAACTTTTATTTGATGTTTTCAGCAAGTAGCAACTCCGACAGTGGTGAAGAAAATCCTCAGATTCAAGCAGGAGAACCCAGGAATGTTTGCTTGGGAAATTAGGGAACAACTCATCACCCAACGTGTTTGTGAACCTCACAACATACCATCAGTGAGTTCGGTGAATCGCATTCTTCGAAACAGTGGAGTGTGGCCAGACCCATCAGATACCATGTTACCTTCATCAAGAACTGTATATACAGGTGAGAAAAATGAAAAATTTGTCCCCACCCGATGACAATTTCTTCGTCTTTAAAGAAAATACTGAAAAACTTCTTAATATTTTCAGAACCAACCATAAAAAGGGATATCTTCTCCAAAGCCCCAATGAACCTACCGTACATATCATTCCATGAGCAGTACGCCACCAACAACAGACTAGCCACTCTTCAACAACAACTTCATGTTGCAACAGGTTCGGTCGAATCAACCGGAACAAACTGGACCAACCTGGTGATCCCCTGTCAAGAACCATGCGAGTCCCAAAATCAAATTCACAATAAACAACCACAAACGTCGGAAAAACCTATAGAGACCAAAAAGAAAAATCCGTATTCTATTGAAGAGTTGCTCAAGAAACCAAATAAAACCGTGAAACCTTCTAGTCCATTCCTCAGCTACTGTATGGATTTCCAACAACCTTACGGTGTACTAGTTAGTAATGAAGAAAGGAAGGAGTCTAGTATCGAACCTAGTGAACAAGATGCAGATAGTGACTTTGACATAAAGATCGACGTGAATGATTGAGTTTTGATTCGATATAACGTAATATTTATTGTAAATTATTATTTAGCTGTAAGAAATTGTAAAGTAGGAGGAATGGTAGGGAACATTCTTGCTTAGTCAGTAATATTTAATTTGTAAATAAAAACTTTAGTTTCGATATTTTCGGGTGTTAATAATCACCGGAAAATAGGAAATGGTGGGTCGATTTCTTGGCCTGCACGCTCCCCGGATCTCAACCCCTGTGATTTCTTCTTTTGGGCTCATTTGGAAACACTAGTGTACAGTAACGGTGAGGTAAATAGTTTTGAAGAACTGACATTATTCGTGAGCAAAATGATGTGATAGTTTCTGCATGTGACAATGTTATCACGCCGGGCAAGATTTTGTGCACATCAAACGAATGGTGACCATTTCGAAGAATTTCTGTAAACAATTTGGATCAATTCCATCAGTGAGTTTGTGGACATCCTAATTTTTTTACGGGACCTTTCAATCAGTAATTTTTTTTCCTTAGTTTGAACATTAAGAATTATACCGTTCAGGAAAAATCTCCTAATAAAAGTTGAAAAATAATATACTAATTTGCGATAAAATCAATCACTTAATTTACTTGCTGGAATGCATATGGCACCGTGATTCATGGCAGATCCATAGTGGTCTTAATGGCCAAAGTTTTTTGCACTTTTCCTAATTGAATATTTTATATGATCCAATTCCTATGATCTCTTTTGCTGAGTTCTAGCACCTGTCAAAAAAAAAGCCTCACCTTAAAAAGCACCCTGTATATCAATATCCGGAAGGGAGACGGTTGTCAACGGATAACGGTAAACTATAAGTTACTTCTGTACGATGTTTTACTCGGAATTGTCATGATGATCACCGCATGTTAATTTATATTCCCCTGATTTATCTTAGTGCTCCTATTCGTCTTTGTAATTTTCGATATATTTGTCTAAACTTTTCTAGGTTCTATATAGGCGATATTGGTTTCATTTTGTTTCAAGAACAAACGAATTTTCGGTTTCACCGAAAAGGTGAATTATTTATGTATAATTATCGGTCGCATCAGTTGAATAAGTCGTTCGCCCCAATAGATTCGAATATAAAATAATAAATAATATAAAAGAATTTAAGGAAACGATTCCTCGTATAATACATATATACCTACCTAGTTTACATGAGTGTGATTGCCTTCCTCAAAAGTAGAAATCTTGTTCTATATTTAATCTTCGATGACGAGATGACTAGTGATGGCTTTAAGCATTGTGCGATGAGAGTTAGATAGAAATTGAAGACTAGTTGAGATTAATGTCTCAGGCTGTAAGGACACAAAGACAAGGCCTACTGACTCCAGCAATCTGATCTCCTGTCTCCAACGATCTCTTAAATGAGCTTCTGAGGGGTTCATTATAATGACAATTAAAAGCACAGATTCAACATTAACATTTCTCATCATTCAAGGGGTAACGTTCTAACTTATACAAGGTGTTCCTGAGTTGGAGGTACAAACAAAAAGGGGAGATTCCTTGAGTAATTTTAGAAAAAGGCCCACAAACATGGGTTCGCAAACGTTTCGTTTTCGAGATGCAGGGTGTTGAAGTTTTTTCACAGTATCTACACTTCACAAGATATTCAACTGAAATTTGGCATTTATATTACAATTGGCAGTTTACACCATGTGACATGTCAATTTCGATAACAAATTTACAGGGTGAATTTTTATGACAATTTGGATTTTTTTGAGGATTTCAAGAAAATAGTTCGAAATTTTTTTCTCGAAATAGGAAGCAGATGCGACTAGACTACAGGAAACCATAAAGTTTAGTATAACAACAAAGCTGCTTTCTACCTTTTCACAAATTCACAGTGCCTCACCAAAAAAAAAGTTCTGGAGGAAAACAGCAAGGGACAGTCTTTCAGTAAAACTATCACACTGTAGATTTGCTATCGAAATTGGCATGTCTCATGGTGTAAACTCTCAATTATAATATCTATGCCAAATTTCAGTTTAATATCTTGTGAAGTGTAGACAGTATGAGAAAAAACTTGAAAAAAATTCAAACTTTATCACTCTGTATTTCGAAAACGAAACGTTTGCAATCCCATGCTTATGGACCTTCTTTTTCTTAAAATTACTTAAGGAAGTTCCCCTCTTCGTTTGTACCTCCAATTTAGGAACACTCTGTACTCTGTATGTGTTGGTTCTGATCTTTCACGCAAATCTTTTCGCCATAAAGTAGAGGTGTCGGCAACATATCATACACCAAATATTCGTTCCTTGTATGATTCGTTGCCGAAACTTTCCGATATAGGTTCACTGTTAAGTGTCGATAAAATGTAAGGGTAACGAACAAAAATCGTATACTGGGTGATTCCTATCAATGTAGAGTTTTATTTCTCTCAAAATCAGTAGTAATCGATAGTGTTGTAATTAATCAGAGAATTAACGTAAGTAACTTTAGAAATAAGAATTAATATAAGACTACATTGATTATTCAGCCGATTTGAAATTTATTGGTTGTTTTTATTACATCTCGGGTCTTCAGTTACGTCATATATCTATAAGAGTCTGGAGGGGTGTGCTAGTAATGTGGAATTTGCGCTGCCAGATAAAGGATGGGTGTTTCATCGAGTTGATATATGGCATATCCAGTACCTCCTGCCTTAGACACCTCCAGATCGATAGCTGTACCCTTTACACATTGTGTGCGCAGATGGCAACGCCATCTTCCGGACGTGCGAAGAGCGTAAGAAATTCCAGAATAGTGAGTATAGGTATTGTTTGGAACAAAATGTTCCGAATCAAAACAAAATGTTTTGCGAGTTGTTGCTCGTAAAATTATTCTGAAGAAAATGAAAATTTCCTTCATTAACACACTGACGAAAAATATGAAAATTCAATCTTTGAAGTTATCAAAAGTTCAAGTTTTATAGTTATTCCAGAAACAAGTAGTTTTTTATGTGAGTTGGGTATCTTATCTTTGAACATCAGCGTAACAGCTGACATGTGTCCTCCGCGACACCCACCTCTGATCGACCTTCAAGTTCACGGCTAAGGCTATAAATAAATATTCGTTAAACCGCCGTAATTAATTAGAAGTATCAACATGAGGTTCTCACTTCATTATTATATTGTTCACAACGAAATAATCAATATCATGTCCCTGGAGAAATATTGATTTTACACGAATGAGTGGAAAACTTAACCTACCGGCAGTCGAAATAACACGGCTATTCTGCATGGATAGTCCGAAGAATGTGAGAATATTCATCAGTTTTTTTTTTGTTCCATTAAATCACGCGATATTTTCAGTTATTGTGTGTGGTGGTCGATGTGATATTTAGTTCCATTTTTGCGCGAAACTCTTAAGGAGGTAGTCTCCCACATATTTCAGGTGAGTGAGGAATAAGGGTTGGTGGGTTGAACTTCTTTGCCCAAAATTATTCGCATTTTAATGGAAGATTCCATTCTTGATGAAATTGGAAACTTCACTTGTCGAACATTATGAAAGATATCATAAAAATCTAGCTCAGATCTGATCAAAAATTCAAGCGTATTTTGGATTCTGAGATCAAGGTTTATTAGTGGAAATCAGTGAATATTTAAAAAAAAAAAACCAAATCCATTAAGTAATTTGGTATTTTCAACATTTTTCCAATTTTTTTGCTTATTTTTCAGATAAAAATGGAACTTTCGAGGACGATAGAAACAGAAACTGGGGAGATGATTGTGAAGCGAGTCAGCGTTCCTCTTGGCTTAGAGGAACTCATGGAGGGGTTGGCCAAAGAAGTTATCCTGAAGAAACCCAAAGACATTTACATATTTGCAGCAGACTATTTCAGTCGTTTGCTTCGATTGCGTGATTCAGGACTATACAGAGGTGAACGAATAAATATCATTCGCTTTTTCATGTTTATTAATGATAATAAGTCTTTGGACTCGTCCGAAAAAAACCGCCTCTTCTCAATTCTTCCACTATTTTTTCGGGAATTATTTAATTCATAAAAATCTGTTGCTAACCGGTATTAATTATCGTGGCTCAAGAATCCGAACCATTAATTCAAAGGGCTCAAAATTAGGGTATCAAATGTAGAACAGATTATTCTTACAATAAATATATTGGGTAACAATGAATAATAAAATTTGTAGTTTACATTGATGTTATCCAATCAAATATTTCTTACTCAATAGCTATATTCCCAATAGTTTGCCAGTTATGAATTTTTGAGATTCTGCATTAAGCACACCCTCTTTGTTTTAATAAGTTAAGATATTTTTTGAGTTGAGATATTGCGTTTTTGGGATTTTGAGGGATTTTGAGATTATTTTTTTCAGTGAACAGTCTGATTTTGGGAAGAATCAATTATTTCTCGTTAATTCATAAAGTCATGTATTGTTTTGAGAATAGCGAAATTATAACAATAAGGATAGTATTATCTGAAAAATATACAAATCTAACAAATTGTTGGCTTGAAATCGAAAAATTCTCATTTTTTAATTTTATTATTAAATAAAAATAACTCTCTCAACAGGAAATGTTCGATCGGCCAAACTAGCTGTTAAACGTCCATTCAGAGCTACCGTGGTCGGGCATAACGTTTTATCAAACTCTGAATCCACAGACTCCGAGAGAACTAAAGGAAGAAAAACACCGTTCCCACAAAGATCCGATAAAAACTCCAGCAACATACTCGAGAATAGAAGAGCTATGATACAAAACCACCTACGTAAGAGACAAGAAACTGAAACGCAGCATAACCAACGAACAACACAAAACACGAAATCGGCGACTACAAGAAGCAAATTACCTACAAGGTCACGGTCACTGTCGAAAAGTTCTTCTGATAAAAGCCAAGATAAACTCCGAGGAGGCGAAGTAGATAAGAATGGCGCTAGGAGAACAACTTCGGGGAAAGAAAACATCCAACAAAAGCCAAAAATATCCCCAAGAAGCCGATCAACTTCTATTTCGTCTTCTTCGAGTATTCGAGAATTGAAAGAGAAAAAACGCATGGAGGCCATCAAAGAGAAGAAAGCGAGTATTTGCGGCACAGACACACTCAACAAAATGAATGGTGAAAAAATTTCTTCAGAAAACGTTGGGTTGGAGGACAGAAATATTCAGCGAAGCATATCCGTTACGCAAGATAAAAATGGACACTATGAAGTTCTTTATCGTCCAACCCCTCTGCCTACTGGCCAAATAGAAAGCACGAATGCTTCATCAGAGCAGTCCAACGACGAAACTACAAGTGATGCGAAGCAATCTACTATTTCTGACCAAAATGATGGTCAGATCGAACAGTCTGAAGGTGTGTATGCGAACGATGAAGTTAAGTCAGCAACTGCGATTCAGGCTTTGTGGAGGGGGAGGCAAGATAGGAAGAAGTTGAAGGAACGTTTGGTTACAGATGCCGAAAATATTATCATTCCAATAAACGAAAGACTAGGAGGAAAAGAACCTTGTGGAGACTCTGAACATCTCGAAAATAATTCCCAAGGTGGACCAACATCATCAGAGAAAAATGAGGATGAAGAAACTGAAAATATTCCAAACAATAATTCTAATATCGGAATTTCTTCAAGTGCAAACACAGAGGGTAAAGAAGAAGCCAGTGACACACAACAACAGAAAGACATCGAAGATAAGGTATCACCAAGGGATGATAAAGCAATTTCACAAGATCAACAAACTGAAACAGAGGAAAAACTGAATGAAGAACCTGATGGCATGAAGGGTGAAAAAGATGAGAATGAAAAATCGGAGGATAACAAAAATGATGACATGAATGGTACAGATGAGAAGAAGAAACATTCTGTCGATACCAATGATTCTCAAGCCATTGAAGGCCACCAAGAGACTGAAGAAACGAAAATCAAGGATGGAAATAATAAAGGAAATAATGAAGAAGAAGGTGTGAAAGATATTATGGAAAAGCGTTATCATCGTTCAGACACAATTGAGGTTTCCAGTGATGTGACCCCGAAGGAAATCGATGTCTCCGATAGGGATACATTACATGATGTAAATTCCTCAGCTTTCCATGAAGAAGACACTACCAACCTCAGTGGAGGAAGTAGTCTCAATTCCAAAGCAAGCCTGGAGGAAGAAAATGCCAAGCCTTCGGTCGACGATAACCTAAATACTAAAATGACAACACCTGAGGAAACTGAAGAACCTAAAGAGACACTTAAACAAACAGGGTCTCAGGAAACCACTGACAATGGAGGAAACCCAAAAGTTAGTCACATGAATGAGGAAAATGAAGACTTGGATGGTTCAATGAATACACACCCTTCGAAAGATAGAAATGAAGATAACATTAAAGATACTAGAAGGGTGCCTTCTCCTACAGAAGGTTCGAAACAAATTGATGATTCCATTGAACTTCAATTGAAAGACACTGATGGAACTCAATCAACAGATGCTGCACTTGAAATTCCCCCGAAAAGTGGAGAAGATACCAAAAGAATAGAATTTACGAAGGAAAGATCTAAATCACATAAACTCCCAAAGTCAGATGGAGCAGAAGAGAATGATTATGGTACTTTGCGAAAAGTTCACTCCCAAGATTATGAAAAAACTGAAATTCGTAGAAAAAGAAGTGTACCAAAAGCTCTTGGGACTGACAAAATTTCTTGTGAAATAGAAAAAAATGAATTGATTAATTCGGATCAATCTGAACTCAAGTCTGATACTAACAATGATAACACATCAAGAGGACGAGAGGAAACACAAGGCCATCAAATGAAAAAAGAAACATCAATTGAAGTCGATGAAGGAAATAAACACGACAAAGACATCAATGAAGCAAATAATCAGGATAATAATTCTCAAATTAAGGATGGAATTATTGATTATGTTGAATCAATCGAAAGTAATGAAGCTAATTCAAGCATTGCAGGTCCAAAAAAGGATGATAACCATAAAAATATTGAAAGTTCTGAGAAGGAAAATGGAACGAATCAATCAGATATTGAGGTTGACAATGATAAAGCACCAACAGAACAAAACAAACCACATGAGTTTCAAACGGAAAAAGGAGAATCGAATGAAACTAATCAAGAAGATACATCTGAAGATGATGAAAAAGCAAAAACACCCAATGCAAGCAGTGAAAATCAGGAAGATAATTCTCAAACTAAAGATGAAATTGTGAATAAAGTTGGGTCTATTGAAAATGTTGATAAAGAAAGCCAACAGATTGAAGATGATTCCATCGTTGAAGCTGTTAAAAAGGATGATGAAACTAGGAATATTCCATCTGAAATCAACTCTGTAGAGAAACATAATGAGAAAAGGAGAAATTCAACGACCAAGCCAAATATCCTAGTTGAAAATTCAAAATCCAATACAGTTGAGCCTTCTGATGAACTAATATCAGATCCTGAAGGTGTTCCCATTTCTTCTGATTTGGTTGATGATAAAGCAACGATTTCAAACGATAATACCACCAAAGAAAGTGAACATAAAGAACCTAGAGATCCAGAAAAAGATGCTCTGCAAGAATCAAATGGAATAAACATCGAGAAATCGAATGAAAATAAGGTCGAAAATGTGAAAACCATTGAAAAGGATGAAAAAATTGAGAAGATTCAATCGGAATATCCACCACAAGAAAATTCAGAACATAATGTAGACCAGACATTTGGTAATGATGAATCAATGACTGCTCAAGAAAATTCGAAAACCACATCAAATAACTCTGACCTGATTGAGTCATCTGGAAATGATTCGAAATCATCTGAAGAATCAATGACTGTCAAAGAAAATTTAACTAAATCGAATATCTCAAATCTAGGTTCTACTCCTATTCCTTCTGATGATGTTGAAGAGGAAGCAACAAACCTCAACGCTGATGTAGAAGAAAAAATCGAGAAGAAACCATCTGAAATTTCAGATGAAAATAATTTGAAAGATTCAAATGAGGAAAACCTTGAGAAATTGAATGAAAATATAGACAAAAAAGTGGAAGTCATCGATGAATCAGAAATTAATCAAGGAGATTCAATGAAAAAATCAAATACCTCGGACGTTGGAAGCTTTTCTAATTCGTCTGATCAAAAAGACGATAAAAATGGAGAAAGTGAACCAAAAAATACTGAAAATTCAGCAATGGATTCGAAAGTAAACGACCTAACAGAGATGATGAAAAATGAAAATGAAGAGATCATAAATGAACCTCATAAATCGGAAGAACTGACATCGTTGGAACACGACGAAAAAGAAGAAAACAAGATTGATGCACCAGAATCAATAAATGATAAAAATAAGGAAGAAAGGAAAAATACAGAAGAAATACCTGACAGTTTGAAAATGAACCTCGATACTTCAGAAAGTGAATCTGCAATTCGTATTCAAACTATTTGGCGAGGATTCCAGGCTAGAAAGAACCTAAAATTACTCTTAGAACAAAGAGTGAAAGGCAATCATTCTCCACTCATTAAGAAACTCTCGACAGATTCTATCAAAGATGAGAATGAAAATCTTCCTGAAACTAAAAACAACAATTTATCGGACGCTGATAGCAAAGACGTTGGTAGAAAGAGTGATGAGTTGGTCAAAAGTGGCGATGAAAATGGAATAGTGGTAGCAAATGAAAATATAGAAAATATCGAAGATACCGAAGCACCTGAGTTGCAAAATGGTGGTAATAACATCAGCAGTGAGGTTGAAGCTGCTGTGAAAATACAATCGGCGTTTAGAAAGTCCAGAAAACAACGAATAAATTCTGATAATTCAAATTTAGATGTAGAAGGAGAAAATAATGAAGAAGACAAGAATAAAATAACAGAAATTCAAAACGAAGAGATGATGAATCAATCAAGTGAATCGAAAGAACTGGGAGAAGAAGATAGTTATACCAATGAGGAAATAAACGCGGCTGTGAAAATCCAATCAACATTCCGTAAATCCAGGAAACTCGCTAAATCTGAACAAGAAAATCCAGAAGGGAAACAAAAAGAGTTGGAAACTCCAGAAAAATCCGAATTACGTGAGAATTCAGACTCGAGGAACGTGGACAACTTTCCACCTGCTCCGAGAATACAGTCGACGGTCCGGCAATCTAGAAAACAACGTTCGAAGCCAAAATTAGAAGATATGGATTTGAGTTCTGATTTGGGTAAACAGTACTTGAAGGAGGTGTTGAAGATACAGTCTGCTTGGCGTGCTTATAAAGTGAGGAAGAATATAAGGGATGTGGAAAAAAAGGTAAGTGAACCATGTCATTTATGATAAATGTATTCAAAAATTAAAAATATAATAAGAAATTTAAATGCATGTATGTATATTGAAAATAGAAATTCTCTCGAATCTTTCATTTATTATGTGATTATCCACAGATCAATAAAATGGAGAGCTTGTCTGGAAATCATTCGAAAAAATCAATTCATCTAACGGATCAAGAAATTTTGAAAGCTGTGACTAAAATACAGGCTGGATTGAGAGGATACCTAACCCGTAAACACTTCAACAACATTCGAGAACGAAATGAAGCCCTGGATAGAATCAAAGAGGAATCGAATTCAGAATTCAGTCGTACAAATTCAAATACCTCAACCGATGAGCACCTACTGGAAATACTGAAGCAAGTGGAGGGAGCCACAGTGCCTGATACCGTCCCTGAGATTCCTTCGGATGAAAGTCCAGCTTCAGTGAAACATATGGAGCCACTAGAGTCAAGTAGTAAGGGAATATTGGTCTCACAAAGTAAGTCCAGGGAAGATCAAAAGGAAAAAGTTATGAAGTCCAAGATATCTGATGGAATTTCACCTAAACACAGTTCAAATGATACAGAGGACTCTAGAGATGTTGAAAATTCACAACAACCTACACAAGAACCTTCTCAGGAAACAACAAGTCAGGAAGGGATTAAATCGGAAAAAGGAAACGATAACCGACATGGAATTTCAGAAGAGATGGAAAGCAACCCAGAGGCTCGATTCAAATATGTTTCTGGAATAAAAGACAGTTCTTCAACAACTGAGTTAGCTAGGGTGGAATCAACAGAAACCAAGGGATTGTCAGAAGAAAGCGGACAACTGAGAATGAATGAAAGCAATACGTCTGGGGATGGTCCTGTGGCTGTCAACGATCAAAAGCTTGCTGAAGGAAATAATGATATGGTTGACGACATTTCCAAGGATGATCAAAAATCTGAGAAGAAGGAAACTGACGCACCTTCAGAAAGCGAATCAAAATTTCATCCGAACAGTGAACCAGAAGACACCAAAGTAGATCTCATGGATCCTCCTGAAAAAATATCAGCAATAGAAAATGATCCTGGAAATACAGCAGATTCAATTTCTTCTGAGGATATTCCGAATGGTGAAGACAAAACACAACCTGAAATTTCTGAAAGTAATTCAACGGGATCATCCAGAGGAACCCTGAAAAAAACTAAAGCTATAGATAATTTAGTTGAGTTGGCTGAAAAATTCGAAAGTGAGGATGAACCATCAGAAGATAAAGACAAAGACGTTGTTGAATTGAAAGATTTGAATTCAGAGATAGAGTCAAAAGACAAATCTAATGCAGGCAATATTGATCATGGAAAACCTGGGAAGAAAGTGGTGGTATTTGAAATCCCTGATGGATTTGGGCCAGATGCTGTGGAGGATGGAGAAATCAAAAACAATTTGAATATTGCAGATGAAGGTATTGAAAACAGACCTGCTTCTGCAACAAATTCTCTTCAATCCTTACAACGAAGAAGTGAAGATGAGCTAACTCCTAGATCTGATGAACCATCATCGCCTAGAAAAGAACTTGAGGAAAAAGGCGAAGTTGAATCAGGAGCTTCTCGCGACTCAAATGAAGAACAATACGAATCTTCCATTCAAACAGATGAACAGGCTTTGATAACCAAGGGATCTCCTCGTGATGGTAAAATTGACCAAACAGATAATGTCAACTCTTGTGTGGATGGATCGAGCGGAATTCCCGCTGAATCTCTGAACATTAAGGACGAAAAATCTACCAAATCTGATGATTCTTTGAATCGGCAAGCTCTCAAAGATGAAAAACCAACACTTACTGATTTCATGAAAAAAACGCTGGACCTTCAGACTCATACTTCTCCTGAGAAAAAAAGTTTCGAAACTTCTCATGTGGTGAAAGAGGAAGTCCCCAAGAGAAGTAGATATGAATCAGCAGTTAAAATACAAAGTATGTTTCGCGGTTATCTAGCAAGAAAATTTGTTGAGAAACTCAGAGCTTCGCATGTTGGAAAAATTGAAAATAACAGGTTGTCGTCCGAGAAAACTGATGTTACTTCAAACTCAGGTGAGCGGATTTTTTTCGATTCACTTAGTATCTTTTTTATTGAAGACGTTCTAATTTGTTATTGGATAATTCTGAAAAATTTCATTTTTTGAATTTTCAGCACTTACAACCCATGGATCCCTTGGAAACCAAAGTCACATTTCACATGAAGATTCGAAGATACAGGGAACACAAACGAACGATGTTGGAACAGAAGCTAATGGTAATGTTAATGTGGATGGATCGCAAGTTCCAGGTCAAGTATATGTAATAATAGTAAGTGGAATTCACCCACCTTTATACATGCACAGCAATCAAATGAACCGGAGATATACAGGGTGTTACCAAATAAGCGCGGAAGTTTTTTGGGGTTGATTCCTTGTCTAAAATTGAGGAGGGACTTTTATGTGAACAAATATTTCGAAAAGTTACAGGCTTCAATAATAAGAAACAGAATTCCATTATTCACCAGAATTTTTGAGCGCTCGTTCTACTTACACGAGGGCTATATTATTTCGTCACGATGTCTGTATTTTTCGAATTTTGAACCGAAAACGGTTTCAATCGACAAGGTTCGACTCATTGATGTCGAATCCGTCGAAAAATGTCTGTCTGTCTGTACGTCCGGCCGTCCGCCCCTATACACGATAACTCTCGAACGGAACGACCTAGAAACTTGAAATTTTCAGGCTAGGTTCGAACCTCGAATGCCGCGGTTAAGTTCTTTATTGGACAAAATTCGACTAGGAGTTCCGTAAATATGGTCGTTTGAGATTTAGTTTTCTTGATAATTTCAAAACTACGGATTCGATCGTGATGAAATTTTGTATGGAGATGAATAAATTCAAGCTAAATTTTCTTCAGTGGCATAACCGGTACCATTTTAAATTCCAACGAATTAATGAATAAAAAATTCTTATATTTCTGTAACAGCTGATTCGGCATAATTGACAAAGAGCTACTGTTATTTTTTTCGACAGCTGTCAAAAATTTCTTCAATTGGTTTCTTAAACTGAAGAAAAAAAAATCTACCTACAAGGTGGACGAACGAGCGTTTGAAAGCTCCTGAATTCAGGCCAGTGCTTTTTATAATTTTTTTTCAAAAACAAAATTTCAGAAATAGTTTGTTGCAAAACACTTTCAACTTCTGTATTGTTTCCGTAAAAGCAATAATTTCTCAATAAGAAAAATAAAAATACAACCTAAAGCATCTTCTTTGAATAAAATCGAAAAAATCTAGTAAGTGCCACGAGTTTATATTTTATTTTTTTATGGAAAACTATTGATTCTACGAAAAAAAAACTGTAGTTAAAAAAGTGTTGGAATAAATTGTTCTTCATAACCATTATTCTTGAATTAGGAAATTTTGTTTCGTTAAAAAGTTCTGGTGAAAAGTAATTTTTTTTTCGAATTTTTGGAAGCGTGTAAATTTACGAGGAAATGGCTAAAAGCTCTCATTCACATGAAAGAACCCCTTCATTCATCGATAAGGAATCACGCCCTTAAAACTTTGGCGCTCATTTGGTAACACCCTGCATATGTATACTAGTTTTTCTTTGTAATGTATTCCAAGCTTTGTCGTGTCATTGTGAATATTTTTTAGTGTTTCCTGTTTTGTCTTTCCTATGATAGAATAGGTTCAACTGAGTACTCGTGCAAGTTCAAAAAAATGTTTCGTCCGATGCATCTATCACCTTTTTTTTGCTATTAATAACTCAATAAAAGTTGAACTAAAATTATAGATGAAGGTTATAAAAATCAAACCGATTAGAATGCCAAAAAATGGAAGTAAACCAGGCTTTCCTAAACCTAAAAAATGAATTTGCAGTGAATGCAGAAGCTCAACATCTTGAAGAGCACTGAACCAAAGAGGATGCGACATCCATCCCCATCAATTATGAATTAATTGATGTGGTCTCCTTCAATTTTAAACTAAAAATATAGGTCAAAACTATTACGCTTCTAGGTAATTAGAATCTCTCTTAGATTAGAGCTCTGCCTAAAAATAAACGTAATGAAAGAATTCTCAAACCCTATAACATTCCAATACCGTCGTTGTATATTGGATTTTAAAAATAGCGTTTCATTTTCTGCCGACTACATTTCAATGGGTTTACCATTCCTTGTGATATTGCCATTACCAAACTTTATTATTTTATCTTCAAATTATCTTTAAGAAAATCATCAACATCTGAATTATTTATCAAGCATAAATTCATTACTGTTTTTCCCAAAATCAATTCTCTTGAATTGCTCAAAAATGAAACTATTCAATAATTTTAATAACAATTAAAAACTCTATGAACACAGAGTAAGGAAAAATTGGAGAATAAATTAATAAATAAAGTACGGGTGTAAACAAAATAGCTTCGAAAAGATAAATAACATGCAACAAAATATAAAAAAGTAATGAAATGGTAGTGGGAATCCGATAATTATTTTGCTATTAGGGTTTAGTGCAAAAAAAAATTTATTTCAACTTTGAAGAATTTCATAATATCATGCTTTGATCAGAAAATAAGGATTATCTCTTCTCGTCATTATGATGCAACAGAAATTGTCGTGATATTCAATTGAGAGTGGGTTGATGGATATAATAAAACTTTTATTGACGCGAAATGATTTAGTTGACTCATTTGAGGCAATTGGGGAATTGGGTCTATCTAGGCCAACATATATGAATAAAACTTAAGTACCCTTGTATATTTGTATATTTTCAAACCGCTATGACCTAGAATTCCGAAGAATAAAACGAAATCCCCACCTTCCACCCATTTAATAATAGAATAACTTGAGGATAAAATAACTGAAGATGCACTTTTGGAGAGTAGAATAATTGAAAAAGAGTGAAATAAATCAAATAACATAAGCATGATAATTAAATGTGTAAAAAATTTCCATATTTCACAGTCCCTATGCTTCATTCATGATTATCAAAATATTTCAGAGGTTTGCCAATTCACAACAGGTGCAAACTAGAAAGTTCTGACGTACTTCACCGGAAAATAAGCTGCTTGAATAATTATAGTTATGGAAAATACTGACGCTACATGACAAATTATATTTTCGCGGTTAATTCAATAAAATGGATGAATAAATCTTGTCGTAACAAGAATAGATAAAACTTAAACCGTTTCGAATGGACAAATATTTCCACATGATAGAAATTTTCCGGGGGAGTTATATAGTTTCCTTCGAAAGTAGGAAATGAAATGTAATTCTTTTTATTCTAGAGAAACTGGAGAGCGTTTACAAGAAGAAAGAAAATTATTCATAGTAATATCTTAAATCGATTTGTATTTTCCTCTTTTGCCGCATGGGTCTCTTGAAGGAGAATCGCCATGCTAGTTTGCTTATTTTGTCCTTCGAAATTCCTTCAATATTCAAATTTAAAATACAAATTTTGTTGCTATTTTTTCTTTGACGGGAAGGGTTTTTGAACTGGATTCGGTCATCCAAGCGCTTTTTTCGAAGACCATTACAGGACCTCAATAAAGGGCAATAATCTGAATGAAGAAAAAAATTTCTGGTAGATACCTCAGAGAATTATTTGCTTCTCAATGAACAAGAATAATTGAAGCAGCAAGGGAAAGATTTTGTTTATTTCCATCCCAAATTGGATAGTTAACCTCAATTCCCTCGGGAATAACCAATATTACCTATTTATTTTTTGAATAGCATCCTCTGAATCACTTCCACCACAAAGTTTAGTGGGCGTTGAGCCTCCACGCTTTCTCAACAGGACTATTTTCCTAAAACAAATCATTCGAACTTCCAGCAGGTGTTGAAAACTTGACAACGGAAACCAAGCAGCCTATCGACGTCGGCGGAGCGTCTGGTGACGTCGAAAGACCAGAAAACGACGCGCAGTCGTCGGTTGGAGACGCCAACACGCAAGATACGCTCAGTAATAAGCCAGGAGTTGAGAGTGAGTGCGAGATGGAATCGACGAAACGCAATAATTCGACTTTGCGCAACAAAAACATGGAAGCTGAGGCTGCCACCAAGATCCAAGCTGGTTTCAGGGGATACAAAGTCAGGAAACAACTCAAAATGAAGGTGAGAGACCCCTAAATACCACAAATTTTGCTTGCTAGAATACATGAGAATGTTGCTATTTTTTTTTTCGTTTCCGATTTATCTACTTCCTCCCATACTTGGGACAGCGTCTTCCCCCACGAGGGTCTCGGTCAGATAAACGTTGTTAAGGCTTTTTTTTTTTGGTTTGGCGTTTTACTTGGTAGTTTTTTCTTGGTACCTCAGGGCTTCCTGGCTGTTTGTTGAAATGTTAATTCTTGCATTGGGCTAATTTTTCTCCGGCCAGGATTTTAAAAGGTTTAAAAGGGGTTGTTTTGAAGGAAGCATCTTCTTTTCAAATTTCTACAACCACTGTCTTTCTCAATTTGCATGAAGTCTACTGGGCTTTGAAGAAACACAGAAAGGGTCTTTTGAAACCAGAATATCTGAACAAAAAGATGCACCCTTGATATTAAATCTGATTCCACATATACATAACATAAAACAGCTTAAAAACACGATTTCGATGGGAATTTGAAAATTTTACATAAAGGAAGTAAAGAAATAAAACTGAATAAAACGTTTGAATTTCAACACAAAAAATCTAGGAAATTTCCATAATTATAAAATTCCCCTTTTTGTATTTAATTCCTCTGATATAGAGGGGGTTACCAAATTAGTGTAAAAGTTTTTCGGGGGTGATTCCTTGCCAAAAATTGAATGGCTTTCAAAAACGAGAATAAAATTTTTTCCACCAGAACTTTTTAACAAACCAAAATTCAGAATATGTGTCGTAAAAAACTATTTATTGCGAAACTTTTTTAATCTTCGTGTAGTGGTTTCCGTGAAATCCCTAGTTCCTTAATGAAAAAACATAATACAACCTCGAAAGAATGTGGTATTTAATTTTTGTATGAAGAAACTATTGCTTTTACGGAAACAACAAAGGAGTTGAGAAATTATCGAAATAATTTTTTTCTTAACGAAATAGTCTTAAATAACAAAATTTTGTTTTGTTAATACGTTCTGGTAAAAAAAAAATTTCCAATTTAAAAATATGTGTCGTGAAAAATAATCAATTGCAAAACTTTTTTAATCTTTGTGTTGTCTCCGTAAAATCAATAGTTTCAATGGAAAAATATAAAACAACCTCGAAACAATGTGGTAGGTGGTTTTTAATTTTTTATGAAGAAACTATTGCTTTTACGGAAACAGCACAATTGTTGAGAAATTATTGCAATAAGTTTTTCTTAACGACTAATAGTTTTGAATAACAAAATTTTGTTGTGTTTGAAAGTTCTGGTAAAAAAAAATTTTGCAATTTGAAAATATGTGTCTTAAAAAACCATTTATTGCAAAACTTTTCCAATATTTGTGTTGTTTCTGTGAAATAAATAGTTTCTCAATGAAAAAATATAATACAACCTCAAAAAAATGTGGTAGGTGGTTTTCAATTTTTTTATGAAGAAACTATTGCTTTTACGGAAACAACACAAGAGTTAAGAAAGTACATATTGCAATAATTTTTTCTCAACGGCACAAATTTAAATAAGAAAATTTTGTTTTGTTGAAAAGTTCTGGTGAAAAAATTTTTCAATTCAAGAATATGTTTCGTAAAAAACAATTTATTACAAAACTTTTTCAATATTTGTGTTGTTTCCGTAAAATCAATAGTTTCTTAATGAAAAATATAATACAACCTCGAAAAAATGTGGTAGGTGGTTTTTGATTTTTTTATGAAGAAACTATTGCTTTGACGGAAACAACACAAGAGTTGAGAAATTATTGAAATAATTTTTTCTTAGCGACACATAGTTTTGAATAAGAAAATTGTGTTTTGTTAAAAAGTTCTGGTAAAAAAATTTTTCCAATTTAAGAATATGTGTCGTAAAAAACAATTTAATGCAAAACTTTCTCAATATTTGTGTTGTTTCCGTAAATTCAATAGTTTCTTGAAGAAAAAATATAATACAACCTCGAAAAAATGTGGTAGGAGGTTTTTAATTTTTCATGAAGAAACTATTGCACAACAAACAACACAAGTGTTGAGAAATTATTGCAATAATTTTTTTTTCAACGACACATAGTTTTAAATAAGGAAATTCTTTTTTGTTGAAAAGTTCTAGTAAAAAAAAAATTCGAATTAAAAAATATGTGTCGTAAAAAACAATTTATTGCAAAACTTTTTTAATCTTTCTGTTGTTTCCGCAAAATCAATAGTTTCTCAATGTTAAAATATAATACAACCTCGAAAAAATGTGGTAGGTGGTTTTTAATTTTTCATGAAGAAACTATTGCTTTTACGGAAACAACACCAGTGTTGAAAAATTATTGCATAATTTTTTCTCAACGACACATAGTTTTAAATAAGGAAATTTTGTTTTGTTGAAAAGTTCTAGTAAAAGAAAAAATTTCAATTAAAAAATATGTGTCGTAAAAAACAATTTATTGCAAAACTGTTTTAATCTTTCTGTTGTTTCCGCAAAATCAATAGCTTCTCAATGTTAAAATATAATACAACCTCGAAAAAATGTGGTAGGTGATTTTTAATTTTTCTATAAAGAAACTATTGCTTTTACGGAAACAACACAAGAGTTGAGAAATTATTGCAATAATTTTTTCCTAACGACACATAGTTTTAAATAAGGAAATTTTGTTTTGTTGAAAAGTCCTGTTAAAAAATAAAGTAGAAATCAACAAATATGTGTACTTATCATTTTACAAGTGTAAATAAATAAAAATGTTGATACACCCTTCATTAACAGCTTACACGAATGAGTAAACCAAGATTTGAAATTTTTGAGCTTATTTTAACGTGAACCTTTGTTTATAAACATGTCAAGGTGAAACATTTCGAAATATGAAACAGAAAATGAATCTATACGCTGAAAATAAAACATAATAAATTAGAAATTCTTTCAGTGTTGTAAGACAGTACTGACCTTGAGACATATTTGTCGGAAGTTGAGATGTGAAGAAAATAACTTGTTGGTAGCTATTTCCATTTTTTTTTGAACAATAATATTCAAGTTTCAGGAGCGTTCGAGCTTTTCAACAATGAAAAATTTTGAAATCGTTAAAAAAAAATGTAGAACCCAAAAACGTCGCAAATTTCACACAAATAAATTAATATTTTTTTTTAATGAAAATTTTGTCTACCTATGTTAAATGAGAAATGATGAAAAAGAAGGGTTGGTGGTTATACCCCCCTCATCAACGCCCTTGGTCAAAAATCCAGAAACCTCATTAACTTCTTCCTTCACCTGAGTAGATTCCTGGTATTGAGTACCTATTTATAATTTTAGTACACTGGTGACTGACTTATTTTTGTAACATTTTGACGCTAATTACTTCTAAATCTTGGAAATGTGCTCATAGGCTTGAATAATGAATTGAATATACTACGAAAGATTGAACTTGTTCCCAATTTCTGCTTACGTCCAAGATAACTTCTGAAATATGTCGTCAGTACTTTTTTTTTTCAATTTATTTATGTTTCTCATTGCTGTTGCCAAGATTTTTCGATGATTAGCGTTTTCGGTGAAAGAGTCAAGGACCCTAGTTCGAAAAGAATTAGATTTTCATCGAGGAGATTATCTATTTTGGAAAACAAATCCATTTCTTCGGACTGTGCAATTGAGCAAAATTATTTTAAGATTGATTATTGTGTTCATCATTAGAAATAATAAATCAAAAAACTCGTTGCATCATTTTACCTTGAATGATTCAAATTAATGATCTGATCACTTTGGAATGCATATTATTCACAAAACTGCAATTCCTGTAATTCACGTTATTAATCACATTATATAAAAGGTGTTGCTTCAGAATGTCCTGAAGGTTTATCGTTTCGTTTTACAATTTGATAATTTTTTTATACATTTTTTGATTCTTTGTTTTCTGTCTTTACTTTATTTTTACTTCATTCTTCTTTTCGCATCTTTTTTCTCTCATTATTTGTCGAGAAAAATGAGCTTCATGTGGATTATTTTTGGAGTCAAAATAAGGAGACATTTCCTGTTTTTTCTTCTATTTCTGTCGGATTTTCAATCCCAAACTAAAATCCTGGCTGCGCCTGTAATGAAACCAGAACAATAAGTCACACATTAGCTTCGCCTTTAGGTTCTTGATGACGCTATTAAGTAGGTATTATATATCGGTGTCACATATTATCTTGTCAACAAAATCGTCAAAATAACAGACTTATGCTTCTTTTTAACATCTCAATCCAAAAATAATATAACAAATAACGTATTAGCCGCGCAGTTCATTGCGTTGGCTATAGGCCAACGTTGTTTACATTATTTACCACAGCAAGTAGAATTCCACACACAAAATATACTCAGGGGTCAATTAAAAGAGAAATACATGCGTTTATCATGTTTTCAATTGACGATTTTACAAGGAATGATTTATTCACAGTATTTCCTTCAAATTGTTACTCAAGGAACAGTGGCAATTTGCAATTGATTTCAAGTTCACAACAATCAAAAACCATTTAAGATTGATTAGGAGATAATATGTCCATGTAAGCAATCAAACTACTGAAATTACTGAATTTTTATGATTCATTCGTTAAAAATAAATATTTGTGGAGGAACAAGATAATCTTATGAGTAGGCCGGCCCTATTGGTTTATAATGTGCAGTTGGAATAGTTTGAGGAAAAAATTCTTAATGTTTAAGTTTGGGGTAGCGTGAAATGAAAAAATTTAAAAAGAAAACTATGCAATTTGAAAAAAAATTGTTTTCCTATCACAACGTGAACTCTATCTAGATGTTTTGAAATATCTTAATACATCAATGAGAAAAACCATCTCGAATTATGTAGATAACACATAATTTGTTTCCTTTATCTACGTTTTTTTCAGCCAAATATTTAATACATTTTTGGGTGGAAAATTTTTTGTTCGATTATATCCTAGTAATTTTTGCTCGATCATACTTATTTCGAATATGCAGTTGGTTTCTCATATACCTTAATGTTACGACGTGAAAAAATGAGTATGACTTTTGTATGAGTTTTGCGAAAAAACGAAAAAAAAATTCACAGTTAGCAGGGGCGATTCATTTCCACAAGGAAAACCAAATTTGAATATTTGAAATAAGGATTCTTAAATGTTTCAACTCCACAGTGCTGAAAAAGTTATTTTCGAGCAGAAAAAATTTTTTTCGTGAGAAGAAAGGACATGTTCTGAGTCTTCACCCTCGAATTATATGGAAACTATTAATTTTCTTGTATTAACAATTTCTGCCAAATTTTCTATAAATTTTTCGGCTACGCTCAGTTCGAATATGAAGTTCCTTCAAAGAGCTTATCATTTCGTCGTAGCGCACGTGAAAATTATTCAAAAATGCGAGCGAAAAGACTTAGCCGAATGTCAAGAATTCCAGAACAACCAGGATCCCTAAAAGTTTCAACTTCAATGTGCAGAAATGACTAGAAAAATCATTTTTGTGGAAAACAAGTACATATATATTCTTAATCTAAACCTTCAAAGCATATAGATGAAATATATTTCTTCTCTTCATTGACAACTTTTTTTTTCGAATATGCAGTCGCCATAAACCTCATCGCTTCGTATTTGCATACCTACTTCTCAAAATTTCATAACGAACGAAATCAATTCCTACTAGATCCTCGATATTTATAGAAGAAATATTCCTAGATCGATTCAGCTAAAAATTATCGCTCGTTCACGAAATTGTATGCATTTTATTTTTATTCCTCGAGAATTTTGGTTGATGAACGTGGATATGTTTGTATAATTTGCAGGCAGATTTCACATTTGCCTAATTCCTCGTCAAACCGTATATGAAGCGGTCTTCAAGTACATCAGATGAGCAACAGTTCGAGAAGTTGCGATCCCGATAAATCATCTCCGAAATATTTCTAAAATAAAGAAAAGAAATTCTTCATGTAAATTCATGGCTTGGATCGTATCCAAAAATCGTTTTGGTGCCAGTAAGCTTCATAAAATCTCCTAGGTTATTGATTTTGCCATTTGTTTGGCCAGTTTTCGGACACAAATAAATCCAACGACTTTGATTCATTCACGATATCAACAACAAGTGGAATTTTGAATTGAATACTAGTAGTATTTCTGCTGAATAGAAATAGTAGGTAATATTCTTTCAAACCTTAATAATTCACGACCGAAATTTTTTTCAGGACACATCCTCTGATGAAAAAACCAAGAAGTCAGTGAGACGTAAATGTTCCAGCTGTCTCACTGAAAACCAAGCAAAGAGGCAGAAGGAAAATATCGACTTACAAGAGAAATCCGCAGTCAAGATCCAAGCCGGAATTCGTGGGTTCCTCGTCAGGAAAAGGGTCAAGAACCCGCAGAAATCACAGGAATGACATTTGAAAAAGTTCCTGAGCTGATAATGAATGAGCTATCTTAATTTGAACAGCTATGAGCACGTTCCTAGTATTGCTACTATATTTTTTAGTATTCACAACTAGGAACATTAGATTAGAGTTAATGATCACAATACCATTTCTTTTTTTTTACGAACTAATAGGAATGTATTCGTGTTAATACTTCGTAGGTACTGATGTTGTGAAACCTAATCTATTTATAATAATATTATCATATGATAAAACTGGACCTGGATTGAAGTTTTTCAAAAAGTTTTCAGGGTTACCCTAATTCAACGATTGAATTTAGGAATAATTTTAATTTTGGGAACTCTATATTTCGATGTAGCAGTTACTCCTTGCATTTCTTAGTGAATATTGAATAAAAATATCATTATATTAGTCATATTGGCACATGAAATGCGCGTTATAAATAAGTATTTATTTTCTTATATTGAATAAACGTTGAAGCAAAATATAATTTTTCTTTGAATCCTTGTGTAGAATGTTTGAGATTTTCGTTTCGACAGTTTCGAAATTTAGCGTTGTCTGCATTATCGGCTAAGATCGCAGCGCCGCGGATGGTGACAATTGAAATGAAGTTATGGGCCATCAGACTTACTTACTGCTCTGTTAATGTATTGTTGTGTTTGTTATTTTTTGAGTTTTTCAGTAGTTTATTGGAAAATATCTGTAATGAGCTGATTTTAGTTGTATTGTTATTGCTCAAGTATGTAATTCCATTTGAAATTGAACTATAATTGAGTAACTTCTAAACATATACAAATTAAATTCTCTGTGGAATGACTTCAATAGTGGATAGAACTTTCAATTTCAAGACAAAAATGATCAATATGTCTTGCAAACGCTTCTAAACCGAGCTACAGGGTGTTCAAGTGTCAGATTTTGTTCATGTTACCTAATAATTCTTGTTTTTACCAAGACATTCAGATCAGAATTTGAAGGTAAGGTTCTTCATGGGGTTTAAATGGGATAAGAATCAGAATTGTTGTGTGAATCTACAAGGTGATAATTTTTTCGAGGCTGCTCTTCCAGTTTAACCCCAAAACTTTACGTACGCCGAAGATCTTTTTCCATAATATAGTCTCATTTTTCGTTTTTTCGTAATTTGGGCTTTTTTCGTACTCGCGACCATTCAAAAATCGAAAAAGGATGTGTGTGTATGTAAATTATTTCGTTAAGCTGATGAACTGAAATTTTGATATTTCAAACGGTCATGGTCTAGTTCGAATATGGGACAGGACACCTATACAGGGTGTCGCAGAATGAATGGATAATCCTGTAACACTGTATAGAAGAGCTATTGGACTGCCTGAAAAAAATACAAAAAAAAATCTATCCCCACTAGAAATATTTTTTTTTCAAAATAATGATTTCTTGCACATCACGTTTCGTTTCTGTGGATCAAATCCATCAGTTCCTTCATGGTGAAATATTCTTCATTAAATTACCAATAGATATGCTGAAAACCGTATAGATATCTGTTGTAACTTTTTTGGAAACAAATATCCAACTTCAAATTTCATCATAAAATGTGATGAATATTTCATAATGTGAAAGTTTAATCGTTCATGGTGGAAATAAAATTTGTGAAAGCCTGTGCGGCCAACTCAAAAAAAAATATGCGCCTTTCATGTAAATTTCAAAATGGTACAATACATCTTCATAACTTATTTCACCATGAAGAAACTGATTGATTTTATCAATTTGTGAGCGTGTTACACAGAAAGGCAACGTGATGTGGAAGAAATCATTATTTTGAAAAAAAAAAAATCTAGTGGGGATAGATTTTTTTTGTTTTTCTCAGAGCGTCCAATAGCTCTTCTTCACAGTGTTACAGGATTATCATTCATTCTGGGACACCCGGTATATAAGCTTTCTTGGTACATGTAGATAATAAAAAAATTTTATACTAAAAACTGAAATTTCCTAATAAATTCTGACGCACACCGAAATCCTTTTTCAATCTTGTGAATGGTCGCGAGTGCGAAAAAAAAACAAAAGTTTTTAAAAGAAACAAAAATTGAAATCATGCTATGGAAAATGGTCAGTTGCATAGGACAAACAAATTTTGGGGTTAATTAGGGAAAATAACATCGAAAAAAGTACCACCCAGTAGATTCTCACAATAAAGTTCATTATTATTCCATTTAAACCCTTAAAACATAAAGCAGCGGTGATCAGAGAAAATTTCTCCAATCACGCCACCTGTCCGCTTCAAAAGCATGGTTAGGAAGTTTTTTCTTAAAATTAGACAAAGTATCACCCCCTCAAATATTAGCATGTCTTCAAAGAACACCCTTTAATCTGAGTATCACGGTGTATATAAAATATTTAGATAGAAGTTAGTAAGCCGTTGCAAATCACGTCAAAATAGAGTAATACAACAGAACTGAGAAATGTTGATGGTCCATAGCTCAGTGATATGAATGTCCGGTAGGGGGCGTATCGTTTATTCCGTTATCCCTATTGAATTCCAATTCTTCATTTGAAGGTGCAAATGATGGATTTGGTGTCTCTGGGGTAACATAAAATTGATTTGTTGGCTTGCTATCAGTTTATCTAGAATAATTTTTCTTATTTTATTACTCAATTTGATAATCTGAGATAAACAGCCAATATATTATCTAGTCAATTATTCAGACGAATAAGGTTGTAGCTTGAACCCGTAATTTCTATGTGTGGCAATATGCTCGTAATGTTTACGGCTTGTCACACATTGCGTCTTTGTCTAGAGGAGCTGGGAAGTCTTTTTAATGGCCGGCAGAGATTGTGACGGTTGATTTTGAAGCGGACAGGTGGCGTGATTGGAGAAATTTTCTCTAATCACCGCTGCTTTATGTTTCAAGAGTTTACTGTTTCTCATATCCAATGTATCAATGCTAACTGTACTGATGAGACTTGATATCAGTTGAAACGGGTCTACAGTTGCAAATGGTGGATTTGGTGTTATCTGGGGTAACATGAAATGGATTTGTTGGCTTGCTATCAGTTTATCTGAAATAATTTTTCGTATTTTATTACTGAATTTCCAAAACTGAAGTTGTGGCTCTCGAATATTCTGTTCGGTCTATTGAACAATATAAAACTGTTCCTATGTGGCATTTGATTTCTTGCGTGTTGGTTCTGTACCCAAGTAGCACTTTTGTTTTACTATCTCTCTTATCTGATATATAGTGTAGAGCAAGATCAGAAGTATCATGGCTGTAGAAATATTGTTACCATCTGGTCACTTCGAAATAAGTTAGATCGAACTGCTGACTATAATGAGTCGTTGCAATCGTCGTTTAGCACCAAATTTTCTTCAGCATGTCTAATGTTCTTCTGCATTTTGTTTCTTCGAAAATTCTCTCCGAATACAGGTTCTATTAAAAGTGACAAAACACAGCCTTTAATTCTTGAAACTGCGTTGTTTAATCAAAGTCACCTCTAAGGCGTCTTGGTCCATTGAAGGTTCGAGATTATCCTGAGATCTTGGACGTATTCTTTCAGTGTTGCAATCATATTTTCTCCTTTCTATCAGGACTGGTACAGCACCGATAAATCCAAACTGTTTATTTGAGCTTCAACCCTCATCCCTTGTCCTGAGGAGTATCGAAATGAAACAATCTCATTGAATATTTCAGCTTTATTCGTCATGAGTCTTCGTGATTATAAATACATAATGGAAATAAATAAGTGATTATATACAACCAGGTGAATTGAGTGTGAAAATCATCGTTCTGAGGTAATGAGAGCAGCCAGATTGAATAGGATCATTTGGCCATTTTAATACTGATTAACTTTTCTCTCTGGTTGTTGAGGGTAACAATCGAGGTTGCCCAAGAAACATCCGTAGCACCTCCCTTCGTCGGCGCAGAAGAGACCGTTGGCACAATCACCGAAAGAGTTGCGTGGTGGTCCTCCGCATTTTTCTCCGGGTCCTTTCAAGCATGCCCTCCTTCTGCACCTGTTCGTGTATTCTCCGAAGGGGCAATTTGTTGGGGGTGGGACGTTGCATTCTTCTCCTAGGCACCATCTGCATGCTGCACTCCTGAAAATGCAACAATCGTTATTATGGGAGTTGTCGATTAATAATTGCATAATTCTCTAATAATACATCAAAGGAAAATTGTGTAATAACTTTTATGATCGACCAACGTGAAACGTGTGAATATCATCCTTTATGACTCGCCTAAACCAAACGCTTGAAGACTTTCTGCACATTGAAAGCGTTTGTAGTTAAAATGACTCATGTGTTATTTTTTTTAAATCTTTCTCACAAAGCTCTTATTCTAAATTTAGTTTCATTTGTTGTAACTGATATTGCCTTTTGCCTAAATCATTGAACTTATTTGAAGATTGATATCGCTGATATATTGATAAAACTGACACCCTCAAAAAAACATCCTCCAGATTACGTTTAAAAGTTGTACAAAGTTAGACTAACTTACCA
This sequence comes from Aphidecta obliterata, assembly GCA_963966015.1. Lineage (NCBI taxonomy): Eukaryota > Metazoa > Arthropoda > Insecta > Coleoptera > Coccinellidae > Aphidecta > Aphidecta obliterata. The sequence continues at coordinate 12,079,550 of OZ014427.1, forward strand.
TTGTACATAGTCAGAGAGGATGAAGATCGTTATGACCAATAGAAGGGATGGGAAGTACCTCATCGCCAGACAGTTTATCACCAGTAAAAACGAATTACCTGTAACAAAAGATCGAAATAAATATTATTTTGTTAAAGATGCTAATAATTTTAAATAAGTATAATTTTTTTTTTAATTGAAAAAAGGTCTTGGATACACGCCTTTCAAAAATTTGAATTCAATTCAATATACCGGGTGGCCGGTGGTACAATATTGTTACTAGTTAGAGATTTAATCATACTAATTCGAATATCTTTGCTGCTGACGATTACTGAGTGATCCTTTCATATTTACAAAACAATTTTCCAATCATATTCCTAGAATTGGGTGTGAAATCCCGATTCGAATTGTACAAATTTTTACTCAAACATTGACATTATTGTCAAAAAAAATTAAAACCACTAGGTAGTTCGAATAATTTACATGGTTTACTATACACAATACTATCTTTTTTTGTGTTTCAATTTCATCATTCGTTTCATACATATTTATTTATTTTATTTTGTGTTACATATCTCATTTATATTTTTCGTTATTCATTACCTAGAGTATAGAGATTCGTTTTCAATTAACGTTTTTATCTGCTGATTGACAATTTTCTTTTCTCAATTTGATTACCCTTTTTTGATTTTTGGTTCATTCATTCAAATTTTTTTTCATTTTTTGATATGGGGATTATTAAATATTGAATTAACAAATCTTTTGGTTGCCTGTTCATTGATTCTTTGTTCTACGTTTATTTATAAATTTGATTTGATCCCCTATTTTCGCATCTACATTTTCCCATTATAAGTTGGAAAACGTCAATTTCACGTGAATTATTTTTTAAATCCTTGATAATATGGAGATTTTTGATTTAATTAATGTGTTTTTTTTTCTGTCGGATTTTCAGTCCAGCCCCCAAGCCAAAATCGTGGCTGCGCCACTGTAATGTTGCCAAATGATAGGGGTATTTTTCGAAAGAAGAATGCATACATGATATTATACCTAAAAAAACACAAAAACTGATAAAATTCAACTTTGCATCTGAATACATAAAAAAGCATTTGCTATACTTGGTTCTGTGCTTATCAGTACATACACTTTTCACATTAACATACACTTTACATACACTTAAAGAAATTAGAGGCATAGAATCAAACCACAGATTGACAGATAAATCCCGCCTACCGTTTGAAATCGTAAGGGGCTTGTTAGGATACTGAAAAATACGACCGCGTAGCGGTCGTTGAGTGGCCGATGCCCCATACTCATTCGATGTTATTCCAAAGTGGAATATAATTTTTTTTCAATTTTCAGCACCCTGTATACCAGCAGCGAATATAAGTTTATAGGTATCAGCACTTTGTCTTCGATATGCAGAGTCGACCAACGAAAATTGGACATGCTGCTTTCTTTAGGTGATAATAGCGTGAAAATTTAAAAATTCTACGAAAACAATGTAGCATGACTGAAGGTTTTTTTTATATTTATGAGATGATAACCTTTCTTTGAGGTACTGTTGTGGTCTTCGAACTCTTCAAACATCTGAAGTTCCAAAAATCATCGCTTGGATGGCCGAACCAGGTTAAAAATCCTTTCTCAATTGACTCAATAAACATTACCCTACTATCCACGGAGGCAAAATAATAATTGCCAAAAATTGTCATGAATTACGAGTCTATAATTGAAAAATTGGAAACAACCAATACTCAATTTTCTGCGCAAGATAAATATATTCGAAATCTCAACGAGAAAAATGAATATTCATTTCCGTTTTGTGAGTGAAAAAATCCAAAACTGGCCCAGGCTAAGTATACGATTCAGTTCCGAAACAATTTTTTTTTCGAAAAGCATACCGCTATAAAATCCTTTAAAGGGTTTCTGCAACCCCATTTCCTATTCACATAAAAGAGGTTTAGGATCTGATTCAAGTCGATGCAGATAGGACAAGCATTTTTCAACATAGGCGGTACTGTAACCGTAAACCTCCTAGTCAAGTCTAAATCAGACCAACCTGTAGTACAATACATAATATGGTTTGGCAACTCACCGGTAAATTAAGAGGGTTCGGAGTTGCAGCTCAACGTTCTGAAGTCTGAATCACCAAAACACAATAATTCGATGGACTGTTTAAAATACATTTACCCGAAAACCGCGGAATTGTTACGGACGAATTCGAAGTTCACACAAGACCGAAACTGAAATGAAAATCACGAACAGACGGACGGACAAGTGCCAATGTGTGCTGACTGGTGAGTCTTCGAGGTGCAAGTGAAGACTGAGGTTTTGTGAATTGTTTCGGATATCATATTTCTGGTATTACCAGACGTCTTATCTTCTGCCCGAAGATTATTTCTATAAATAGTTGGTCCCATTTGTAATTAATAATAGTCACACTTATCTCTTCGGAATATAATTATTTGTTTATATGACTGTGGGAGAATGGGCATAATTGGTGATTATTCAACAGGGGATCTGATTATTTGGTCTGCCCCCAAGAAAAGCCAGTCTAGGAGAGGCGACGTCATAAATCATGGACTTTTCGAGTTGACAGCGATCTGCAGTGGACCTGTTCGAACAGGAGCATCGCATACAGGCTGGCCCAACGAAAGCGAAGGAATATGCTTCTTCCAGTTTATCTTTGTCTAGAGTTCTAGACTTCTAGATTTGTCAATCTTACTTAGTTTTTCTGGAAGGCTGTTGCTATTTGCTGTCGGTATGTTTCAGGAATCCTTCGAGTGTATCTCAAATCTACTGAAACCCATCCCTTCTCAGGGCTGACCTGAAGACGATACGAGTAATCAGGCCGGAACTTTGGAACGAAGAAATTTCATAGACTCAAATAACCTTCCCTTAAAAAAGGTGCCAAAGGGAAAATGACCGCCAACTAAGCGAATTCTACCGAAGACGTTTTGTTGATCTCCCCGAAATTGCAAATTGGGAATGCCCAAACTTTCCCCATTGTAATCTATGTCTTGGTCCAGGAGTTCTGAGACATCCTTCAGTTTTTCCTCTCTCTTAGTCTTATCAATTTTTGCTGTTCTTTGACTTTTAGGGGCAGTTGTTCTCCCCCATGTATTTTCTATCACACTGATGGGGTATTGAATAAACATATCATTTGTATTCTTATTTTCTTTTTTCTGTTTCACCTTCATTAGAACCGACCTGTGGTGTTGGATGATTTGTCAATCTTCCTTAGTTTTTCTGAAAGGTCGTCGCTATTTGCTGTTGGTATATTCCAGGAATCCTTCGAATGTATCTCAAATCTAGTGGAAGCCACCCCTTCTCAGGGCTGACTTGAAGAAGATCCGAGTAATCAGGCCTGAACTTTGAAACAAAGAAATTTCATAGACTCCGATAACCTTCCCTTGAAAAAGGTGCCAAAGAAAAAATTACCGTCAATACAGCGAATTCTGAAGACGTTTTATTGATCTCCTCGAAATTGCAAATTGAGACCACCATCATCGGGAATGTCCAAACCTTTCCCATTGTAATCTGTGTCTTGGTCCAGAAGTGCTGAGACATCCTTCGGTTTCTCCTCTCCCTCAGTCTCGCCAATTATTGCTGTTCTTCGACTTTGAGGGGCAGTTGCCCTCCCCTATGTATTTCCTACCACACATATAGGATGTTGAATATATACGCTCATTTGTATTCTTATTATCTTCTTTCGATTCTACCTTCATTAGAACCGACCTGTGGTGTTGGAAAATTTGTCGATCTTTCTTAGTTTTTCTGAAAGGCCTTTGCTATTTGCTGTCGGTATGTTCCAGGAATCCTTCGAGTGTATCTCAAATCTAGTGAAACCCATCCCTTCTCAGGGCTGACCTAAGGACGATACGAGTAATCAGGCCGGAACTTTGGAACGAAGAAATTTCATAGACTCAAATAACCTTCCCTTAAAAAAGGGGCCAAAGGGAAAATTACCGCCAATTAAGCGAATTCTACCGAAGACGTTTTGTTGATCTGCTCGAAATTGCAAATTGGGACCACCATCATCAGGAATGCCCAAACCTTCCCCATTGTAATCTATGTCTTGGTCCAGGAGTTCTGAGACATCCTTCAGTTTTTCCTCTCTTAGTCTTGTCAATTTTTGCTGTTCTTTGACTTTTAGGGGCAGTTGTTCTCCCCTATGTATTTTCTATCACACTGATGAGGTATTGAATAAACATGTCATTTGTATTCTTATTCTCTTTTTTCTGTTTCACCTTCATTTGAACCGACCTGTGGTGTTGGATGATTTGTCAATCTTCCTTAGTTTTTCTGAAAGGTCGTCGCTATTTGCTGTTGGTATATTCCAGGAATCCTTCGAATGTATCTCAAATCTAGTGAAACCCATCCCTTCTCAGGGCTGACCTGAAGACGATACGAGTAATCAGGCCGGAACTTTGGAACGAAGAAATTTCATAGACTCCAATAACCTCCCCTTAAAAAAGGTGCCAAAGGAAAAATTACCGTCAATACAGCGAATTCGGAAGACGTTTTATTGATCTCCTCGAAATTGCAAATTGGGACCACCATCATCGGGAGTGTCCAAACCTTTCCCATTGTAATCTGTGTCTTGGTCCAGAAGTGCTGAGACATCCTTAGGTTCCTCCTCTCTCCCAGTCTTGCCAATTATTGCTGTTCTTCGACTTTGAGGGGCAGTTGCCCTTCCCTATGTATTTCCTACCACACATATAGGATGTTGAATATAGACGCTCATTTGTATTCTTATTCTCTTCTTTCGATTCTACCTTCATTAGAACCGACCTGTGGTGTTGGAAAATTTGTCGATCTTTCTTAGTTTTTCTGAAAGGCCTTCGCTATTTGCTGTCGGTATGTTCCAGGAATCCTTCGAGTGTATCTCAAATCTAGTGAAACCCATCCCTTCTCAGGGCTGACCTGAAGACGATACGAGTAATCAGGCCGGAACTTTGGAACGAAGAAATTTTATAGACCCAAATAACATTCCCTTAAAAAAGGTGCCAAAGGGAAAATTACCGCCAATTAAGTGAATTCTACCGAAGACGTTTTGTTGATCTCCTCGAAATTGCAAATTGGGACCACCATCATCAGATATGCCCAAACCTTCCCCATTGTAATCTATGTCTTGGTCCAGGAGTTTTGAGACATCCTCCAGTTTTTCCTCTCTCTTAGTCTTGTCAATTTTTGCTGTTCTTTGACTTTTAGGGGCAGTTGTTCTCCCCTATGTATTTTCTACCACACTGATGGGGTATTGAATAAACATGTCATTTGTATTCTTATTCTCATTTTTCTGTTTCACCTTCATTAGAACCGACCAGTGGTGTTGGATGATTTGTCAATCTTCCTTAGTTTTTCTGAAAGGTCGTCGCTATTTGCTGTTGGTATATTCCAGGAATCCTTCTAATGTATCTCAAATCTAGTGAAACCCACCCCTTCACAGGGCTGACTTGAAGAAGTCCGAGTAATCAGGCCTGAACTTTGAAACAAAGAAATTTCATAGACTCAAATAACCTCCCCTTAAAAAAGGTGCCAAAGGAAAAATTACCGTCAATACAGCGAATTCGGAAGACGTTTTATTGATCTCCTCGAAATAGCAAATTGGGACCACCATCATCGGGAATGTCCAAACCTTTCCCATTGTAATCTGTGTCTTGGTCCAGAAGTGCTGAGACATCCTCAGGTTTCTCCTCTCTCTCAGTCTTGCCAATTATTGCTGTTCTTCGACTTTGAGGGGCAGTTGCCTCCCCTATGTATTTCCTACCACACATATAGGATGTTGAATATAGACGCTTATTTGTATTCTTATTCTCTTCTTTCGATTCTACCTTCATTAGAACCGACCTGTGGTGTTGGAAAATTTGTCGATCTTTCTTAGTTTTTCTGAAAGGCCTTTGCTATTTGCTGTCGGTATGTTCCAGGAATCCTTCGAGCGTATCTCAAATCTAGTGAAACCCACCAAAGGCCGGAACTTTGGAATAAAGAAATTTCATAAACTCAAAATGAAAATTACCTCCAATTGCACGAACTCGCAAATTGGAACCACTCCACCATCATGTGGTGCTATCACCAATGCCCAAAATTGCACCATTCCGAAAAGTTGTTGGATTTTCCGTGGCTTATAGTGATAGAAAGATAAATCGGAGTGGCGCGTTCGTTTTGGAAGAACAAACTTCGGATACATCCTGTATCGTTTCGTGTTTGAACGATCGCTCGGCTTGTTTACTCTGAGGAATAGTTCTGTGTGCTGTGCACAAATCTGAATTTATCTGAAGAAATACCATCGGTTGAAAGGTTAAAATCCATTCCCACGGAACGTGATATAATTTTTGAAATTGAAATAATAAGTTCAACAACAATAACAAGGAATCCATCAATCTTTTATCCGTAAACATTCGATAAGTTTTTAATTAATTGACTCCCAGATATATTGACAGAATCTAACTTTTCAAATCCGATTCCGATCAACAAAAATACTGTCAACTAATTTTTCGATGCAATAATATCCTCGTGAACTTTCGAAAAGGACGAGTGTCTGATTTACTTTATATATTATATTTGTGAATCCCAGTTATATTTTCATATCTACTTGACCTAGTGGTTAAGGCTTGCCCTCATTTCCATTAATGTAAATATTTTTGGTCAAACTACACTCCCGGATTCGTCGCTAATGACATGTAATTAAATGGGAAAAAAATAAATCAAAAAACCTCCACAATGCCCCAGTTCTAGGATTCCTGTACAATTTTAGAGCAGAAATATCGAAACGTCCAAATTCAATTTCGGCAACTCCAGATTGGTTAAGCCCCCACCGTCACAAACTCCGACCAATCATATTACGAGAAGTCAATTACGTCATAGTCAATAAATATCCTCAGTGAAATGAAGCAAAATAACTCTTTTCGAAACAGGTGTTTCTCACTCATATTTGAGAATGTAAAAGATTGACATTTTTCTAAGCATAAAAATAGATTATCAATAATGAATTGAAACATCTGTTTGTATTATTGATCATCGATCATGCTTTGTGAATGTTTTACTATTGAACATAACAAATCTAAACAATCAAACACTTTATTGAACAAACTATGGTATCAGGTTTTTGAGCGCTCGATTGTTCATCCAAATATGCGAGAGTAAAATATTTAACAAACACAGCATCGATAAATTTGTGTGTTCTTTCTCCATCACATTCAATGTCATTATGTAGCGACAAGTGTTTTTATTATAAATCGGTGTGAAGTTTTCTGGATACGTTCTTATCGGTTTTCGATCTGTTCACATTGATTTTTATGTACTCAAACTTGGTATTGACGATATCGAAGTGGCGCCAACTATGAATAATAATAATTTCTAGACTCGATCACATAGACACTAATATGATTAGGTTTTCCAGTAAAAATACCGAGTAATCAGTTTCGAAAAAGTCAAAAATTTTGTGATTATAAGAGAACCATTGAATTCAGGAAAATATTTTACAATACATATTACTAATAAAGGGTGTCACCTAATGAAGGCGAAAGTTTTAAGAGGGTGATTCCTTATAAAACATTTGAGGAATTCTTTCTTGTAAATAAAAGTTCTCAGACTTTTCCTTGAAAAGTTGTACGCATCTAATAATAACAAAAAAATTTACCATTTTTTACCAGAACTTTTTTATTAAACGAAATTTCTCATTTTGAAAATATGTGTCGTAAAGAACAATTCATCGGAAGAATTTTCTTACTCTTATGTTTTTTCTGTGAAAGCAACACTTTCTCAATAAGAAAATAAGATCCATTTTCATATTTTCCTTTGTTCCACAGTGAAGATGAATAATTCAAATGAAAATCTCCTGCTTCAATGACAGGGGGAAAAGAATGTAATTTATGGAACTTTCAGGAGATGATTTTAATGCTCTGCCAAGTTTGATTATTGGACTAAATATAAAGATTTTTAACACTTACTTTCATAGAGTTTAGATTGTAAATATTCAAGTTCCAATCATTTGTAATTTTATATCGATAAGATTATGAAAAAGTGGTGTTCAGGAATGACGAAATTTTGGAGAATTATTCATAATTAGTTTTTTTTAGGAGCTTGTTTCTATGAAGAACAGCGTTATCATTTCAACCAAATATCTGTAATTTTCGAATAGATCTGTTCTTTTTTCTCAATAATTCGAAAAATACCAATCTGATCGAACTTAAACTCTATAATTAGTTGTAAAATATAACGACACGAAGGTTCATATGAAATTTCGTCAAGATGGGGCATAAGAAAAATGAGTTATATGAAAATCAAGCTAAAACGCTCTACAACGTGAAGAAAAAATTAAATTTTTCAGTTATCTGATTTGGTTCGAATAATCATACTTGATTTACTGTGATTCCATCTGACAATCCATAAGAAATCAATTCGACGAGAATGCAGTCGAAATTGATTTGGTCGGAAATCGTCGAAAGAAATGATTTGGTGTCAGACAAAGAGCTGAGTGAGTTCTAATGATTTTCTAGCCTCACAATACGTTTTTTTCAAGGTTTCCAGAATTTTACGTGAAATTTGTCGAAGTTGTGATGAAAATATCGTGAAATATGCCGATTTAGTGGATTAACTGTTAATTTTAAAACTTTAGCTCGATTTCTTTTGACAATATAAATTTCTGTACCTCATCAAACTAGCTATGTGAACTCACCAAAACTACTTCACCACTGGTGAGCATAATGGGTATTTCTTCTAGACTCTTAATTGGAGAAGGTACGTAAGAAAGCCTTGATGAAGTTTTTATCATTCGCAGCTATCATTTTTCGTACTCATCAAGTAACAATAAATAATAGGGCAATGTGAAACAAATAACGGTTATTAGATATCCATTCGTATAACATCCTGTACTTGAGATGATTATAGTTCTGGCTCACCGTGCAGGAAAATACACTCTGAGTTCCCAAAATAATAAAGGATTTTAACCTATTCAGAATTGTCACACCATCTCGAGAAATATTTATTTAAACATTCAAAAAAAAATTTATAAATTCTCTGCTTCGTAGGTACCATTGATAATTTAAAAATTCAAAATCGAATATTTCCTTCACTTCATTTCATTAGAGATAAGATAGAACAATGAATATGGGTTTATTGTGATTATTTCTATCATGTTATTTTGTCTATTTATATGATATAATATTTTGGTGACAATGAAAGAAGTCATCGATAAGTTATGCAATTGGGAGTTATTTTTGTTCCAACGATAAAGTTTTTTAATTGGTTCAATTCGAGTAGTTACTTCTAATTTAATCGGTAGTTCTTCTAGTCATTATCGTTCAGGTTTCAAACTCATTTTTGATATGAAATTTTCGCGATTTATTCAAATACGCAAAATCCCTTGATTATTTCTTATCACTTCATGGCGAAACTTTCTCATCCAAATTTGTATCAAATAAGTGTACCTTCTATCGAATATTGATTGTTTCAATGATCTCTGTATGTTTTCGTAACGTTATCATCATTGGCCTCGAGGAAAGTCCAAGTTTTGGCATCTTGTTCATCGGCTATAACACGAGGCTCTCCAGACGGAATGGCAACTTTTATTTAAGCTTGTACACCACTTTCATTTGCCCTTTGCATCACAATAATTGTTTCAATTTTGAATTCATCTAATTTTTTGAATGAACATTCAGGCGTGTATGCACAAGAGTTTCCTTGAACGTTTTCGAATAAACATACAATATTTTTCCGTGTAATTCAATCCGTCCAAGGCGGATAATTTGAACTTACTTCAACAATCACTGGCGATGAGAACGAACAAATTTTGTTATCATACTCTAGAAGAAACGGGCTTTCCGACGGTAATCGAAAAGTTCCCTAATTCGAATTCAAAACGTACGAAAATAACTTTCGGAAAAGATCGAAAAAACGACGAAAACGCAAAAAGTTGCCCTTTTCCTTTCAACTAGGCTTTTGATCCGCTGCGTCTCGGGGCTCGAGGGCGGTCGAATTTTCATCCCAAAGGACCAAAAGAACTCCTTAAATGTAAATCCAGCCCGATCCAACCGCCGGTTTACGCTTGATTTGAAAAAGGTCGAATTTTTACTGCTCGAGAAAATCCGAAATAACGTCATCATAGATATTTCGTGACGTTTCTCCAGGAAACACACCTGAAAATGTTGAATCTATAAGGAGCCCCTTACCCCCGATCTAGCCTTCTTCGATATGGACATTTTGTGAAAGTGGCCTCTTCCTCTTCTAATTCCTCATGTTTTTCGTCGAAACTGTTGATTCAGCAAATCGCAAGATACCCAAGATTTGATCGTCATTATATCGAGGAATGATAAGTGATTGAATTTTCGCTTAAAGTGCAACATCTGCTGAATTTTATCAGAGACCGGATGTTTGTGCAGCATCTGAAGCGTTACACGAATTTGTTGATGAACTCTTCAAGTGAACCTGTACGAAGGGAAAGCAATACTATTCAATAAATCGCGATAATTAGTGAGGGTTTGAATCATTAAAAACTTACACTTTCCTCATTACCATTCATTCATTATACGAGGATTTTATCAGAAGGCAATAAAATTCGATGTGTGAAACTATTTTGGTGAGAGATAACTTCGTATTTATAGAATTTGATGGAGCGTGCACCTCGTCTTATTCACAAAAGGAAACAATATCGAGCTTTTGGGATCTTACTTATGTGAAAGAACTCTCCAGAATGAATTGAATGCAGGGAAATCCCAATATACATGCAGGAGTTCCACAAGGGATTGTTCTCGGACCGCCACTATACATTCCTCACTGAAAAGAGTTTAAGAATCCTAGCCAACTAATGACAACCTGTATTTTTTATCACTTTTTCGGTTTTTACATGTAAAATTAAAGATACTTTTTTTATTTTTGGTCAAATATTGAACATTGGTGACTCTTTCCTACGATATATCTGAAATCGACCTGTAATATACAGGGTATAAAAAACAGCTTGCCAAACATTTGTAAATCAAAATTTTTATAATCTTCCTCATTTCAAATGGAACATCCTGTATATTATAGATCCATGAGAAGTGCCAACGAAGGCTCTACGAATTTAATCAAGTATTCCCTATGGCTACGTTCATTTTAATTTTTTAATTTTTCGAGTGAACTGATTTTGTACTACAAATACTGAAAATAAATATTACCTTAAACTGTGGAACTCACAAAGAAATGGAAAATGAGAGTTGAAAAGAATAGAAACTTTTGGAACAGCCTCAACATTTCTGAACTTCCTCAACCCTTGTGGAAAAAAATACAGGGTGTTATCAAAGGTAAAATTTTTTTTTACTGGTGCTAGAACTCCACGAAATAAGTCAAAATTCCAAAAATCTTTTATATAAAATATCCACCTTGGCCGAGTATTTTTAAATCAAAGTTACCCACGAATCTGATAAATTCAGAGCACGGAACTGATTTAGGTACGTATTGAGGTTCAAATTGGTTTTAAATGCGTTCAGTTTACGGCAAATCATCTAAAAGAGCGTATGATTTCTGTGACTTTAGATGGATAGGACGTGGTAGGTCGATTTCTTGGCCTGCACGCTCCCCGGATCTCAACCCCTGTGATTTCTTCTTTTGGGGTCATTTAAAAACATAAGTGTAAAGTAACGGTCAGGTGAATAGTGTTGAAGAACTAAAACAACGCATTGAAAATGCTTGTGACATTATTCGTGAGCAAACTGATGTGATAGTTGCTGTATGTAATAATGCGTTATTACGCCGGGCAAGACTTTGTGCACATCAAACGAATGGTGGCCATTTCGAACAATTTCTGCGAACAATTTGGATCTATTTTATCGGTAAGTTTCTGAGATTCCTATTTTTTTTAAAGGACCTTTTCAATCAGTTATTTTTCCTCTCCTTTGCTTGAACTTTAAGAATTATACCGATGTTTTTTGAGAAAAGAACTGTTCCAAAAAAACTATTTTACTCAAACATAGCGAATACTTGACGAAATTTGCCTCAATGGCGCAAGGGTCAATAATATACAGGATGTTCCATTGGAAATGAGGTAAATTTCACAAATTTTCATCTACAATGTGTGGCAAACCTAATAATTTCAACGAATAGTTGTGAACATATACAAAATGTATCTTTCATATTTCATGTAGAACAGGTTGCCATTGTTGGGAGCCAACAAGAAAAAGTTAAACACCCTGTGTGACCGACAACTTTTTTTATTTTGTCGAGTTCGAGTGATAGGTAACATTGTATAAAAATGAAGTCCTATCTGTTTTCTAAAAAAAGATTTTTATTCATTGTTCGAAGTTATAGATTAATTAATGTAATGGCAAAATGACACCGAGTATATAAACTCCTTAAATATCCAAACTTTTCCAATGTCTGAAAGGATCAAATAAATATTATTATTATTTGATAACTGCGTTAGGAATTAGCAATACAGAATATTTTTAGCGGAGAAGGTCATCTAAATATGAAGAAAAAAAAACAAATAATTCGCGTAAATAACTCTAAAAACATGAATATTTTGTTCAGATCACGCCAACTAAATCAAATACGTAGTGAATATCATCAAATATCTTCCGATAAAAATCGCAGGATGAAAACAAGTCAAGTTTACTTTGTATACATATATTTCGATACGCAGTCTATTATTTTTGACTGCACTTGTTGTTTTATACCATTAAAGAATTGCATAATTGATAACGTTATTTTGCAGATCAATCTAATGTTTTGAACCGCAATGTTCTACTCCTAATAAAGAGTCCTTCAATGAGGACGCTACATTTTTAAATGCAAATAAAACAAGGTGTATGTTAGATATGCAATCTTGAAAGAATGTGAAGGGGAAAATTGACTGCCTCTAGTTTTCCCGTACGCACAACAGCGATGTTTTCGACCTTGCAGTTCGGTGTATCGGCTGTTCAAATTTGGCGGTAGATCATCAGAGTACCAAATTTAAAATTCTCCCATAAAACCGATTAATTGACTCCGAAAAAAGCGAATAGACACTTCTCCGTTTCGAATCAATTCGCCGTTCAGTCGCGCGAAAAATAACGATTCATTAATCTTCCACTAAGAATTTCTCGAAATTATCGAGGGACCTGAGGGGCTAAAAGATGGGATTCCGAATAATATTCACGTCCTGCACATATCGAGGGGGGTCATCAGACAGCTTCAATGGAAAATATGTTTACACTCGTTTTAAATTTAGAACGTGAAAATGGACTACGTGGAGTTTCATTTGCCAAAATGAAATTTTATGACGCACAATTCGAGAGTGGGAAAAGTATTCCGAAAGGGAGGGAATTTCTGACGAAAACATGAATAAAATTCGACTTTTGTAAACAAGGTCCACAGTGCAGTGAAACTTAAGGTCGTTCAGTGTTTCGAATCGAAAGAAATCTCACGAAAGTGAACGTTTTTGGATAGTTGAAAGTGGAATATTCGCGGCGATGGGGATGATAACGAGGGTAAGGGGGAGGTTGAGGAGCTTCCATAATATCTCGAAAATCGACCCCGTGGAGCGCGACGAGAAAATTGCAGAAACTGGTGAGTTTTGAGGACATCAATTAGGAGATTTATTGCGATTAAAATTTTTGGCTCGGATCCAGGATGTTCCTAACAATATTTGAAGAATATTTGGGAACCGAAAATGTTTTGGCTTCGAAAATAATTGCTTTCTTTTCAGTTTCATTCTAGAATGTATTTATACATAAGAGTCAAAAAATTCAATATATAAGGAGAAAATGTATATGCGAATCTGAATTCAGCAAGATTCAATAAGGTGTTGGTCTACTCCAATCGTTAGAACACTGTCTAACTTAAGTTTAGCAGAATTGGTGTTAGTGAAGGTGATCTGGGTGTGTATTTTCTGCTGAGCTGTCGTAGGCATCGTCCAGATCTTCTGAAGACAATCGCTAAAGAGATTTTACAAGTAAATCTTGCTGATAAATTTGTCTTATTGCCGAGCGTTGAATCTTGTTGTTGAAATGCTATCAGCGTATGGAAAACTAACAGATTCAAGAAAGTCAAAGTGGTACTTATCAAATGCCAAGTTGCCTTTGGTCATATGTCCTTGGTTCATCTCATTAAGAATAAAAATTAAGACTGGTGCCTTGAAAGAGACTGACTCTTCGACAGCTGTCCAGACAGATTCTACCTCGTCGCTGAAGCAGAGGTCAATTTAGCATCCATTGCAATTCCTTTGTCTTGGTGTGAGGTGCAATATCGAAGAAGCCTTCAGTTAACTGTTAACCTGGAACATGTGGCTGCTAGAAAACCATCAAGAACATAACGAATATTTTAATTTCGGCTCCGTAAAGTCATGAGTCTTGGATAAAGTTGCACATTTCCTTGTAGGTAGATTTCTAGGAAGCTCGGAACCTCTTTGACGTTGATAAGGGTGCTTGGACCATCGTCAAGTAAGAGTTTTAAGAATTAAGAATCATCAAGGAAGCACTGAGATAAGAACTAACACCTTTTATATCGAACGATGAGAATTGTTAAAATTTGAAAAGCTATGATGTGAAGTCAGGAAATTTTGCGCGCTTGTTCAAATTCAGCGCCAAGCAGGTACTTCAACTCAGTGTCCCCCATAAATCGGTCAATTTCACGATATTTTCATTCGTCATATCAGATTTTGAATTATTCTGGAAGCAGATTCTGTGAATCGAACCATCTGTTTTATTTCCATAAACTCAAAGAGATGGAATCACGGATTTATTATCAAATTTCTGAACACCAGATCAGAAAAACTCGATTTTCTTTTCAAGTGGACTAACTGCGGAGCTGAATTTTTATATAACTCATTTTATCGATGGCCCATTTATATAAGTACACAAAATTTCAGCCGGATATGACGAATAGTCTCCGAGATTTCGAAGATTTCAAAAATAATTTTTTAGCCTTCCAGTAATACGATCCTGACAAAAATTTCAAATGAACCTTCGTGTCGTTATTTTACAACTAACCACAAAGTTTGAATCCGATCGAATCGTGATTTTTCGAATTTTTGGGAACAAAATCTATGAAACCCTTCGGTAGATTTTGCCCATTTAAGAAATCAACCGGCGCATTCGAACCTCGAACTTACCCTGAAATTTTCAAAACTCAAATTTTTATTTCGAAAATTTTCATGTCCACAGACGGACGGACATAATTGAATTCGACCACGAATTCCTCATTTGTGAATCGTTAAAGACCACTCTCGGCTCAAAATCCGAAAATAACACCAAGCACCAAGTACCTAATTTT
The DNA here is from genome assembly GCA_963966015.1 of Aphidecta obliterata. Lineage (NCBI taxonomy): Eukaryota > Metazoa > Arthropoda > Insecta > Coleoptera > Coccinellidae > Aphidecta > Aphidecta obliterata. The sequence continues at coordinate 12,094,754 of OZ014427.1, forward strand.
TGAACTTCAATATATTTAGGATGTGCCATTTACAATGAGGTAGACGTGTAAATTTTGAATGAAATAGCCCACCCTTTCATAAATACAGGGCGTCCCAAACTCGAAAGGTCTATTGAAAGTTTCTGGAGAACAGGACAGGTTTCTTAGGTTATTGATTCCGCTCTTACGATTCAATATATTATCAGCAATATTATCTGAAATTATTTAAAATTATCAAAAATCCAAAATTATCGAAAATTATCAAAAATTATCGAAAATTTTCAAAAATCATCAAAAGTTATCAGAAATTATCAAAAATTATCAAAAATCATTAAAAATCATTAAAAATTATCAAAAATTATCAAAAATTATCAAAAATTATCAAAAATCATCAAAAATCATCGAAAATTATCAAAAACTATCAAGAGTTATCAAAAATTATCAAAAATTATCAAGAATTATCGAAAATTATCAAAAATTTTCAAAAATTATCGAAAATTATCGAAAATAATCTAGAATTTTCTAGGAATCATCTAAGATATTATCAGCAATGCCGTTGTCGCTTATATTAAAATTCAGCAACTACTTCGATTTTTCGAATGAGACACCTGTACATCTCTACAGTTTTTGCTTTGCTATTGCCTTTCTATTATTTTTGTTTAATACTTCTCTATAGCAACTTTCAACAAAAATTTTATAATTTTGCTATCATATGTTTTGCACATCGAGTTTGAGACATCATGTATTCAAAAAATTCATGTTTGCTTTAATCTTGCCTGGATATCAAATTATTTCCTACTGTAGGTTATTATATTATATTTTTCTTCTTTTTTCAGTTTGTTTATTATCTGTTCTCTTCCTATTGCCCTATTTCTCAAGAGACCATACACCGCTTTTATTGAGCCTTGGAGGATGGTGTGTTGCTACATATTCTCTACTTGTTTTGCCCGTGTTAGTTTCGGCAAATTACAAGTACCAAGTGAGATGGATCAAGACAATAGCAACCAAATTACCGAGTGAGTATAGTCAATATTTGAAGATATTCAAGACAAAATTGTAACAAGATTCTTAAGATTCATCATTGGAAATAACAGCGTCACCCACAAAATTAACATTCCTTATTGGCGGAAAAAACCGTATTGATCAGACCCTACAAAATGGCAATTTCACCTTATAAAATTAATTGGAAGTAAAAAATATATATAAAAAAAATTAAGATAATCAATCATGAGATGAGGGGCCATTATTATTTTCAAGTTCTTTCTCCATCCATGTTGATTCAAAACATAGAATTTCTTTCGATTATCAAACTCAAAATACTCAAATTAATGTTATTGAATTGCTTATAAATATCCCATTCACGTTAACAATGAACAAAATATTTTACAACAAACAATAAAATATTCAGTTAATTGTTGACCAATCTCGGTTAAGCGTTCTAAATTGAGTTTAAGTGGATTCGATGAAAATTTTAATTGTGAGAAAACTAAAGAAATTAAATTGATGTATTCGAAAAAATATTACCAACGAAGTTATCAAAAAAGTTTCGTTGAAGAAATTATAAAATATCTTCATCATTACGCAGAAAAAATAAAACTTATACAACATGCAAAATTGGTAGTAGAACCAGCAGAAGAAAAACTACTTATTAAATACATCAGCCCTGATATAAAAAATCAGAAGGAGAAAATAAAGAAGATACATTTTCCACAGAATGATAATGTACTTTCATCAAGTTTACACCTTCTCAAGAATTTATAATTAGACCAAGATTTCAAGGAATGCCTATACTTGAACAATTCAATTTTTTTTATATTGCGAATGTGTATATTGTTCAACTCACCCTCGAAGCCAAGGAAGGATGACTAGGCAGAGTTGAGGAAGCTTCTTCCTTTTATACGAAATGCAAGCCCTCCTTGATTGTTTCGATTGACAACCATCGATGACACTTCCAAATTAAGTTTTTAATTGGAAAATCCTGAAGATGAAAATTATTACTCAACTGGAAAGATGTTCGGTCTTATGTGGAATGAATGATTAAATAGTGGAATCGATGGGGTTGATATTAGGGACCAAGAGGGAAAATTCCAAATCGATTGAAAACTATCAAGATGCAATGAAATCATCCCTAATAAATTCTTCCTCCATATTGTTGATCTTTATTCTGAATTGATAATCGTAGACCAGTTATTTTTATCGTTTCAACTTGGGACACCCTGTACTTAAAACTGGGATTAAATTATTGTGATTTGAGAAATATTATTTTTCCCATATAAATATTCCCAACAATACTAGTTTTCCTTTCCTAGATTTCAAAGAAAACTGTGTTAGTAATTTCTTATAGTTTGACCTCTTAATTAACTAAAATAGAGATCAGTGTTTTTTGGCGGATTTCAGGATTGAGATTCCTTATGGATAAAATTAATTTTTATGTGAGTGTTCAATAATTCTGATATTATTGTTATCACATCAATAATTCTGGAGATAAATGTACAGGACATTGAGGGATTTTCGGTTATATTCTTCTCAAATAATATTTTAGATATATAAGTTGTTATTATTGTATCAAAATAATCGACATTGAACTATGGGTATCTGAGGCAGAAACCAAACTGTTTAACTTCCTGTTTTTTTCGAATAATTTGGAATATGGTGACTGTTTTTCTCCTTCATTTTCAGAAGGCCGAATTTCCGAATTACGAAATATTCGAACAATTCCTCAAAACATTTTTTTTTTATTTCTTTAAATTATTTATGTCCACTGGGAATCGAACCTGCCGAACACCAACGTCTCTCAGAATCTTTCTCGAAAACAGTATGAGCGAATTCCATTTAATAATTCACAAAAATTACCGTCATAGATCTTCGCCGATTTGAAGGCAAAAATTGAGGAAAGAATTACAAAAAAAACATTTTTTTATATTTCAAGATTATTTGCTAAATCTTGAAAGTAATCAAAGAGATGTGAAAATAGTAAGCCTTCTTGTGAAATCAAAATGCAAATAGAAAATTTCAAGGGTGTTAATTTTTTCGTGAACGATACCAAAGGTTCATCATTGGAAATAATAAACCAAAGCTAGAACTATGTGGAAAATTGTTTGTCAACAGAAATATCGAACGTAACAATAATTAATATTATTGTTGTTTTGGGGGCAGACGATATGCAGTTGCTAGAAAGCAACTTTTTATTCTTCCTCGAAACACAAAACATCAACTACTAAGAAAGAGATATTTATGGTAGTTTGTACTCCATTTGGGGTCAATATCTGTACTAGTTTATAAACGTCAACAAATCGACGTCTAGGTTGTTGTTTCTCCATTGAAATCGGTTATTTTTTTGAAATGTCTGGATACCAATGAGACAAAATATAAGAGTTATCTATAAATAATATGGAAGCACGACATAAATAACATCTCTCGGACATTTATTCGTACGTTCATGAAAATAATTTAGCGATTCTACAGAAAACACAAAACAGTGTCAAATATAAAATCACAATGGGTACATAAAAGATAATTGAAATCATGCAAGAAACTTCGACATTTAAGCTTACGAATATTAATACGAAATATACTTACAATGATGCAGAATCGATTTTAATATTGTTCATCTTGCAATGTAAGCTTCATTTAGTTGAAAAATTTTGTGAATATACATTGCTGTTTTTCAGATATGACAAGGAGGTACTACCGTCCAGTTTATAATTTCATCTTGAAAGTTTATTCTCCATTAGAGAGATGTGAGAATGTTTTCATGAAAATGTCGAATATCTATAATATGACGACACAGGTATGTACCTACTGATAAATATATCTTTGTACTTCTTGATTCAATCAAATGTGCACAATGTGAAGATATAATACAGAGTGGGCCAACGGAAACTTGACATGTCATGATTCATGAGTACTGAAAATATACAGGGTGTTGCAGAATAAGATGTGAATCCTTGCATAATTTCAAGAAGAAAATTTCATATAAACCTATGTTTAAACCACTCGACTTTTGAGAAAAAAAATTTGTCTTTTATCATAACTTTGATATCCTTTTTTTGAGGTAGATTTTTTAATGTTTCAATCAGCGGTTCGTACAGGAAATGTTCGCAAAAATATTATGTACGCCTTTAAATATTCAAACTTGATCAATTGTCATTTTTTTGACCTACCCACGATTCAAAGAAATAAAATCGATTTTTTTATTCATGATCAAATTAAAACACCTACCTATGTATTGTTTTTCCTGTTTTTCATTGAAAATGCTTTCTTGAAACTTGATGAACATCCGCTATGCATAGAAACTTTTTTTTTTCATTAAAATTTTGTTCACACTTCTACTAATGCCTTTTTTTTTGAAAATTTTTACAGACTGTAGCTCAAAAGTTTAGAGGTCCATTTGAACTTTTTTTCAAATCGCTCAAGGATTCACACCTTCAGGATCAGCATCTATTTCGGAAACACCCTGTAAACCTTTATTAAAAAAAGGCATCGAAAAAGTCATCTGTAATCGATTGAAAGTAATAATCTACTTAGTATTCACTAATACTTTAGACTAAAAATTTCACTAGGTTTACAAACTAAATGAAAAATTTAAATAAATAATAGAAATAAAACATAGAAATAAATAATAAAAATGGAACATTGTAATAAAAATAGAAGAAAAAATTAGATAAATCGAGTTAAATTGGATTCGGTCAAAATTAAGATTGTGGGAAAACTATGCTTCTTTTCTAAATAAATCAAAGGAATGTATTCGAAAAAATATTTCCAATAAAGTAACAAAAAAAATGTTAGTAGAAGAAATTGTAAAATATTTTCATCTATACGCAAAAAAAATAAATATGTACTTATACAACATGCAAAATTTGTATTAGAACCAGCAGAAAAAAGCTGCTCATTGAATATACCAGCCCTGATATAAAAAATCAGAAGGATAAAATTAAGTAAATAAATTTTCCACAAAAATGATTATGTATTTCATCAAGTGAAGACCGTCTCAAGAATTTATAATAATACCAAGATTTCACTTGCACAATTGAATTTTTCTTATATTGCGAATGTGTATTGTTCAACTCACCCTCAATTTACGAAACTAAATGAAAAATTGGAATAGATAATAAATAATACAAACAAAACATAGAAATAAATAATGAAAAGAGAACATGGGAATGAAAATTAAATAAAAATAAACATAAAAACATTGAAATGAAAAAATGGAAATTAAAAAAGATGAATAAAAAATAATGAATGAAGAATCGGTGGAAAGAAGTCGACTTAATATTCACTAATTTTTCGATGATTTCCACAAGGTTCACTAAACGAACTGAAAAATTAAAATAAATAATAAAAATAAAATAGAAATAAATAATAAATAATGAATGTGAAACGTTGAAATAAAAATAGATAAAAAAAATAAACAGAAAAATTAGGGTTGTATCGATTCGGCTTCGGTATTCGGTCGTTTCGGCCTTCTTTTCAATTATTCGGTTTAATCCTAAGAAGATTTTCGATTCGGCCGAAGCTTCGCCATAAAATTTCCAGTACTAAAAATCAGAAGAGATTTATGTTTATATACAGGGTCTTTCACGAGGAACCTCACCCATATTTATACGGGAAACTACTGAACGTATTTTCATGAAATTCAGCACTTATAAGTATTTCACGATGCTGATGAAATCTAAAATATTTTCAAGGCATGAGCAGCTCCGGTTTTTCCGGAAATGACGTCAACTTCCGTTTTTCAAATTAGAACACCATTTTATTATTGCAGAAATAGATTCCTTAGAAAATTTCAAGTTATTTTGATGTAACATTTTTCAGTTTTGGTTGGAAAATTCTCTCTGAGCGGGAAAATTCGAAAAAAAAATCGAAAATAGAGCTCCGCTGAAACAAGAATAACTTCGAGGTTTTTGGATGGAAAATTTTCATTTTTGGGAATTTTCAAGATGTAAGATTGATGTATCCACTTTAAAAATCTAAATTGCGATTCATGATACAGGGGGTGAAAAAATCGCTTTCAAAGTTAGGGATGACAAAATCGTGAAAAATCAATTTTTTCAAATTAGAACCCCATTTTTTTATGGCAGATATTGAATCTACGTTAAAAAATAATGTGAGTGTATGCATCACACCCTTGCCCTAAAATGGATATTTTCTGAGTTATTCACAAAAAACTGTTTTTCGTCTTGAATTTTCAGCTATTTCTTTTCCCTTCACGCCAAAAAGATGAAATTTTCAGGAACTGTTATTTGAACCATGCTGTAGATTTTTCACCCCTTCTTGAAACCGACTTCAAGTTACTATTAGGAGAACCATGGCAAACTCTCGCAGTTATAACTAGAGAAGATGCTCAAAGTTTTGACCGTTAATTTCTAGACATTTATTTATACGTCTCAGGAATGCTTCGTGCGTTGCTCTTCTTATTTCATCGGGAGGAAGAGATCTGCAAAAGTGTTTAAAAACCAAATTGAGTTTCAAAACTATGAATCTAAAAATCTAAACAAACCTGAACGCATTTCTGACTCGTTCTATGCAGTCCTCTTTATCAGTCAGGGGAGTTGAGTAGACAATATTTTTTATCCTACCCCAAACATAATAGTCTAAAGGAGTTAAATCGGGAGAACGTGGTGGCCAAAGATGTGGACCATTGTTCGCCAACCATCAATCTTCAAATAACCTGTAGAGGATATTTGACACAATAATACGAATTATCACCAAATTAATAGTAAACACAAAATGCTACTGAATAAAGAGGAATTTGGCAGATGTAATTAATGATATCTATCATTAAAAAAAAAGAATGTAAAACATGGTAAGTTTTTGCATATGGTTCATAAGGAATTATTTATTTATCACTGGAGAGAAAACCGATGGCCGATTAGTTGAAATAAAGAGGTTTCCGATACAAATTCGAATCCAAATTCGCCATCTATTTAGGAACAACCTGTAACTTTTTTCTCTCGCATATTAGGGTAGTAAAATCTAAAACATGGTTTAAGTAACAGTTCCTGAAAATTTCATCTTTTTGGCGTGAAGGGAAAAGAAATAGCTGAAAATTCAAGACGAAAAACAGTTTTTTGTGAATAACTCAGAAAATATCCATTTTAGGGCAAGGGTGTGATGCATACACTCACATTATTTTTTAACGTAGATTCAATATCTGCCATAAAAAAATGGGGTTCTAATTTGAAAAAATTGATTTTTCACGATTTTGTCATCCCTAACTTTGAAAGCGATTTTTTCACCCCCTGTATCATGAATCGCAATTTAGATTTTTAAAGTGGATACATCAATCTTACATCTTGAAAAATCCCAAAAATGAAAATTTTCCATCCAAAAACCTCGAAGTTATTCTTGTTTCAGCGGAGCTCTATTTTCGATTTTTTTTTCGAATTTTCCCGCTCAGAGAGAATTTTCCAACCAAAACTGAAAAATGTTACATCAAAATAACTTGAAATTTTCTAAGGAATCTATTTCTGCAATCAAAAAATGGTGTTCTAATTTGAAAAACGGAAGTTGACGTCATTTCCGGAAAAACCGGAGGTGCTCATGCCTTGAAAATATTTTAGATTTCATCAGCATCGTGAAATACTTATAAGTGCTGAATTTCATGAAAATACGTTCAGTAGTTTCCCGTATAAATATGGGTGAGGTTCCTCGTGAAAGACCCTGTATTCCTATACTATTTGGTTGTAGGAATCTTTATGTTCATGAAAAAGCAAATTTTTTTCTGTATAGGGTTTGTCTTACGTTTTTCTGCAATGTTTCAAGCCATCATTAAAATGTTCATCTTATCATTTGTTCGATAGATAAATTATATATTCAGTAACAAATAGCGAATGACAAAAAAGACGTTTCCGCGCATCCTTATAATAAAAGAAAAATAATAAATGAAAAATAAAAAATGAAAATAAAAAATGGAAATAAAAATGATAAATGAAAAATGTAAAAGAATTTAAAAAATGAAGAATGACCAAAGAAAAATGAAAAATTGATAAGAAATAAAAAATTGAAAAGTGATTTAGTGAATGTCTGAGTAGTGAAAATCATAGTCTGATAGATAAGTCATTACTTAGTAGATTTTCATCAAGTATAGGCAACATCAATGCAATATGTGAAAAGTAATCGGTAATCGGCAAAAAGTAATCTGTAATATTTAATCGGAATCAAAATTTAAAATAACAGGAACATTTCTCTGATTTCAAATTCATTTCCAGCATTGTTGTTGGAGTTATGATGCAGGTATAATAAAAAATTGCATATTATGATGCACGTTGCGCGTGCTTTGAACGCTCACCTATTCACTTGTATCATTATATTTATACTCAACCACACGCAATAAGAATTTAAAAAAACATATAACAAACTAACCTTATTCATAACGAAGAATCACGACTTTTTTCAGACTTGTTTTTCTACAGCCTGTATGTTTGGTTCCTGGAAAACTGAATCAATGATAATCAATTTCAAAATCCACTAATTCGTTTTTCGTTAATATTTTATCCTCAATTGTTGAATAATGAATTCAATAAATTTTATAGTAATACTCACTCCATTTGTTTGCAGTTGGTGTTTTTCCTAATTTGCGACAGAGTCCTCCTTTGCGATATGAGCAGCACGACTTGCCCGCAGAAAAAGATCACTGGTCTCTACACCCTTATGTTCTACAACGTGATAGCATACTGCGTGTCCTATATAAAAGAGCTAATAGAAAAAGAAGATTGGTCTGTAACAGTTAACATGACCCAATACAGCAACATAAAGCATTTGGCGATGTCAGCCACGAAAATAGTTCTCGAATGGACGAAAGCAGTTACTTTCATCATCACTGTAACCTTCATGCTACTCGTGTTCGGCCTAGAGCAAGGCTTGAAGCATTATCATCCAACGGCGTTATACACAATCATCACCTGGACATATTACATGTGCACCGAGAAAGTCTTCGTGGAAATGTTTCCCTATCTGCTAACACTCTTGAAAGTCAAATATTTTGAGGCTCTCGAAGCTCTATACGCTCCTGTGATCTTAAGAACTTACACGGTTGTGTTATCTCTTTTCCTGGTGATACTTTTAGTGTTTCATGGGTTGATTCGGTTCACCACTGTAGCCTTTTATCTAACAGTTTTCTTGAAAACGAAAGATATGTTCAAAAACTGTCTCAGAGATTTACAGAGGGAAAAATCAGTGCTGAACCAATTCCGAAATGCCACACCAGAAGAAATCGAAAACTGTGACGATGTTTGCGCTGTATGTTTGAGTCCCATGGAGAAGGCCAGGATAACCCCTTGTCAGCACATGTTTCATGCGATATGTCTGAGACATTGCTTGAGCAATTCGGAAGTATGCCCGATATGCAAAAGAGAATACACGTTTATACATTAGATTCCAAGAAAACTCAAAATGAAAAATTAACTGAGCATTAATGAATGAATTAAGCAACTTGATGAATTTCTAACCTAACCTGAAGCTTAAAAAACATATAAATAAAAATAAAATGAATCAATCTCACACTTGAAGGATACTTCGAGTGATACATGATTATAAAAATAATGTGAAGTACTTAATAAGCAAAAAAAAAAAATAAGTGATTAGTGTTTCTTAGACAATCCTTTTGTTATTGTTAAGCCAAATAGTGATTTATTCGAAGGATGTAAGATATTGATATTATTTGTATATAGGAAAGAGAGATTATATGACTGTTTTTATACCAAGTTGAATAAACTGTAAATACTTATTGTGAGCTTTTTTTATACAAAATTATTTTTGAAAAAAAATATCATTATGTAGTTGTTATATAGAATATTACATTCACTCAAAATTTAGTTTATTTCCTAACGCTTCTGGTGTTTTGGTTTCGAATATGAAATTCATATACGACTTTGATTGGAATGGAAGTAAAAATAAATTTTCACCTGAAACTGTGAAACTTATGAAGAAATGGGCAAATGAATAAGTAAAATAATGATTTAGATTTCTCATAACATTCTGAAATAAAATTGAAACTTCTGAAAGTCTCAAAATTCCTGAACTTCCTTTACTTTTGTGGAGCAGTATATTTTGAAAATTTGCTCTAGAATAATGAAGCACATTTCATGATTTGCACCAAATCAAAAGGCTCATAGAATGACCATAGACAATCAACCTTTTTTGAAGTTTCTGTCAGAAGTAACCATGAAATCCAAAAATTTCCAATTTATGTCAAAATTTCTGTTTAATTTTTCCTTATGATTCCATTGAGATTCAACAATACGAGATATTTTGAAACAACACCTCAAAGTGAGAACCACAACCTATTAATTTCTAGAATTCCTTTTTTCTTTCCTTTCAGAAATTTCATGAGATTAATCGTATTTTCAGCATGGAACCAATTAGTAGCACTATATTTTGTCCGGAAAATTGTCAGGTTGTTTGAAGAAATACATTTTATGGAACAGTTCTTCATCAAAATGCATAATATTTTCGCATTCACTTGCCAGGTAAGATTATTGAGAAGTAAGCGTAAATTGAATTCCAGAAATGGTAAAATAAGAAAATCAATTGTTCTAATCTTTCCGAGGGTGAGATTTTTGGCTAAAACTTCTCAAAGATATTAATTTGTCCACAATGGTACAGAAGCTTGAATATTTCTAGAGTACCTAGCCAATATAATTTCAATCTATTAATAGTTATCACCAAGAAAGAATTATTCAATCACTTGGACCTTCACATGGTTGAACCAATAATATAAAAGCCATTGAAGCATCCCTACTACTGGCTGATTTCTGTTAATTCATTATTAGTGAAGGTGGAATAAGAAACACTTTTCTAAATACATAATATCATCACGGGCGTAAATAAGGGGGGTAATTGGGGTTACCATCCCCCTCTTATATCCAAGGCTTCCAAAAATCACAATTTTTGAAAAATATGTCTGTTTTCAGTTTTGTAGTCATGTTTTTTTTTCAATTCGACTTGAGGGTCAGTAGAATGTCATCAGTCTAGTAGTAAAATTTTTGGGTTTAGGCCCAATGTCAGATTTTGATGAGTTTCTCTAAAAATAAATAATAAAACTGTTTCATAGAAAATCAATTGCCAAATATAAAAACAAAATTTTCCTTGGTTTATAGACCAGGCAATAGAGATTTTTTCGTGACAAAAATCGTAGAAGAAAACCGCGAAAAGGGGGGTGCGTGGGGTCGTCCGTGTAGTTAAGGTGATATATTTTCGACACGCAAATATAATTCCTTTTCTTGTTATTTCCAAAAAACACCGAAAAAACTGTGTTTTTCAGTTTTTGGCTGAACCAATTGAGCGATGCTGCATTTTCAACAACAGAATTGTAGAGAATGAAAATACGAAGAAAATGAGTGTAAATGCAACTCAATCGGGTCATTATTACCGTAGGAAAGTAGGAAAAACCGTGAAAATCAGCTTTTTTGCAAAAACTCATAACTCAGCCATTTTCGAAGTTGTAGCGCTGGTTTTTCGAATGAAAGTAGTGGTTCATAGGTTCTTCGAGTGTGCATAATCCGGACGTTGTCGGATAAATAGTTTTTGCGAAATTGCGATTTGAATTATTTCAGGCACTATTTTCCGGAAGGCCTGGATGCGCCGGAAGTTTTCCGATTTCGATTCACAATACGGATTTTGGAATTAAAAGTATAGTACTACAAAATGTCAATCTTGATTTTTCGTTAAATGTTGCAAAATGGGTGAAAAAAACGTGCAAACATGATCAAAACCGGCCGAACTCTCGATTGCGGACGAGTAGTGGGGGTATAAATGTGAAGATTCGCGCCCGGCCGCAGCGCGTTTCTATTATATTACGCACTTCCCCACGTCGACTGGCTACTATTCGTCCTCCATCGAGCGCTGGGCCGGATTTGGTCATGTTTCCACGTATTTTTTACCTTTTTTGCAACATTTTAACGAAAAATCAAGATTGACATTTTGTAGTTCTATACTTTTACTTTCAGAAACCGTTTTGTGAATTAAAATCGGACAACTTCCGACGCATCCAGCCCTTCTGGAAAATAGTGCCTAAAATAATTCAAAACGCAATTATGCAAAAACGATTTTTCCGACAACGACCGAGTTGTGCACACTCTAAGTACCTGTTAACCACTACTTTCATCCGAAAAACCAGCGCTACAACTTTGAAAATGGCCGAGTTATAAATTTTTGAAAAAACGCTGATTTTTACGGGTTTTTCGGCTTTTATACAGTAAAAATGACCCGAATGAGTTGCACTAGCACTTCTTTTTTCGCCTTTCCATTCTCTACAATTCTTTCGTTTAAAATTTCAGCATTGCTCCATTGGTTTAGATTTTACGAGCAAAAAACTAAAAAAACACCGTTTCTTTGTATTTTCGAAATTACAAGAGTAATTAACAACCACCTCACGCACATCCCCACTCCCCACATTTTTTTACGATTTTTGTCACAAAAAATTCTCTATTGCCTGGCCTATCAGTAAAATGTCATCATTCTGATAGTAAAGTTTTTGGGTTAAGGCCCAATGTCAGATTTTGATGATTTTCTTTATAAATGAGTTCACTTTTCCATAGGAAATCAATTGGTACTATTCCCAATCAACTGTAAAATATAAAAAAGGAAAAGTTTCCTTGGTTTGATGTAATTTTCAATGAAAAAAATCTGAAAAGCATTTCAGGAGCTTTTGCTTGCTTTCACCCATTCAGATACTTTGGAATTCTCGATGGGGGTATTCGATCTTATTCACCTCGTATTCACCTTAAAATAAGAATTTTTCATCATATTTCCATCCGACATTCGAAATATTCGATTTTGACAAAATTCACGTTATGAGCCTGGAAAAAACGTATTTTGAGGCTGGATAATCTCTGAAAATCATCACTTATTGTCATTTCCAACTGTTAATACCTAAAATGTGGGTTTGTGAAGAATTACCTACTTTCTGATATATTTGGTTTGACATGAGGTGACACAGTAGCGAGACTATCGAACCAAAGATTATAAAACGCACCAAAGATTCTATGAACCAAACCGTCCGTCTGTGTGACAAATAAGGTCGTTTCATTTTATAAACTTCAAGGGATGATACCACAGAATATATGAAATTTCTCAACATCAGAAAAACTCAATTTTCTTTTCACCATAGAACAGCTGTAGAGCTGAATTTTTTGTTCATAGAAACAATTGCAAAAATCGTATCACCTGAATCAGATTTTTTCTGACCTGACACCAATCGATTCTTCATAAAGAACTGCCCAATCTAGTTTTGAACCAGTTCGGAACAAATCTATTGAAGTGAAAATATCGATATATCCACATTAACTTCATTATTCCAATATATCAGTTTTTGAAAATTTTTAAAATGTATAAATTGTTTTCAAAACCAACTCGACATCAATAACAAATCTGCTGAACTCCATTCGACTTAGTCATCGAAGTATTTACTGAAATGCAATTTCTAGGAATCATTATGAGGATTCCTTAAAGACTAAAAATCAGTTTGAACTGTTGAACTTTTCGGATTGTTTGATCCAGCATTAAATTTGTGCGATAGTAGATTCTTCAATTTACGAGATCATTGACACGTTTTGTTTTTTCAGGTTATTTTCTTCATTCTTTGCGATTTCTTCCTGAATGATATCCTGGGTATCACTGGAGTCAAGACGAACAAGACGGTTGTTATGGCACTGACAACGATACTCTTCTACGCAGTGTTTGGTTATTTTGCGACGAGGATACGGGATATTTTCTTGAAGAATAGAATTCCCACATCGTTGGATACCAGCGCTAATTGTCTGAAACTCTTGATGAGGCTCGTTCTCGAATGGGCCAAGACTTTCGTCATTATTTTATGTATAAGAGAGCAAGGCATCCAATATGCACCCCATCCAATTTATACCCTGTTAACACTGGCCTATTACCTGTGTTCTGAGAAGATTTTCTGCGAATTATTGGCCGCTCTTACAGAAAGTGTATTCACCTTCGAGTGTATGGAAAATTTGGAATATCTCTTCATCCCCATGTTCCTCAATATCTTCACAATAGCCATAGGCGCACTGGTGAATACGTATTTATTGGTTTTCTGTTATTCAAACTTTGTTTTGATGTCGACGTATTTTATAATCTTTCTGAGGACGAAGGACGTGTTTTGTAATTACTGGCAAATGATAGTGGCTGAAAAGAAGACCTACTCCAGTTTTCGTGTGGCGACAGACCAAGAAATCAGTGATAGAGACGATATTTGTGCCGTCTGCTTGAATAAAATGAGCAAGGCCAGAATAACGCCCTGTAATCACCTTTTCCACCCTATTTGCTTGAAACAATGCTTGAAAAATTCATTCCTTTGTCCGCTGTGTAAATATAATTTTAGAGAAAATGTGTGATGTAAAATGAATAGAGTTTTCAACTTACGATCAACTAGATACATTCTCCATTTTGAGCCTCGTCATTGTGACGTGTTTTATCCCCTACTTCTTCAAATGTTCAAGTGGCAAAATAGCTGGTATTGCCTAAAAATAGCCTGATTAAATACAATATTAAAAAAAAACTGAAACTCAATGTTTTTATCTCACACTGACCGTAACTAAATAGTACCCTCTTCAAGTGATTCAGATTTATTAATTTGAGGAACTTAGGAGATGGTCGATCCGGAGGATGATCGAAAGAAGCCAGCTAACTCTTCTCCTCCATAAAAATGTACGGAATTTTCAACAACATTGACAAACGATCAGGAATATTCGGGAAACTCAAAAACACTTTCAATCCCAAATTATTCACGAATATTTTACTGAAAGTTCCTAAGTTTCTCAACTTTATGGTGGTTCAGAGATGGAAAAACTTCGTTACATCATTCGTGAAAAATACATTTTTGTGATCCGTCATGAACTAAATCAAAACTTGAAAAAAAATTCGAGAAAATCGCGCTTGTTGAAAAATTCATCGCCTGAGCGGTCATCAAACCAGGTAATGAACTCCGAGTCTTTTCAAACTCACCCACAGTCTCTGAGAGACGGTTTGATCAGTTAACTTGACAGAGATGACACATCAGTTTGGGTTTCTGAGAAATTAACTAATCATTTTAATTCGACATGACGTGACTCCGTAGCGAGACTATCAAACCAAAAATTATGAAACGAACCACAGATTTTGAGAAATTGTCTTTCATTAATATCTTCACTCAATTTTATTCTCACGTGGTAGAACTGAATTTTTATATAACTCATTGAATCGATGCCACATGTGTAGACACAAGCAGGATATGAAGGATGAGAACTATACTTACCAAATCAGTTGCTACATAAGGACTATGCATTTTTATTATTAGGAATGATAATAAATAAAATCGAATATATCTACATATTATTATATTTATCATTTATTTTGTACAAAAATATACATATCATATAGAATTAATGTTATGAAGGAAAACGAATGGTTTCATCTCTTCAAATACTCACTGGAATGGATACTTATTTTCAGATATACATTATATACATCCAATTTACAATTTACTACATTATGATTAAGAATCAATATTCTCCATGATCTTCTTCATCAATTTTGTCGGGTCTATCGAAGCATTCACAATATTTGTATGACAGGATATTTCAACGAATAAGTTCAAAACGTAGGCTCTTCGACTCACAATTTTCATTTCCGCATCCATCTCCTCCTGCATAGTCTTCGGGCGCAGAGAAGTAGCTGGAAGATCATTCGGAGGAATCATGTCACTATCGTCGTCTTCCTGAAGGTACAACTGGCACCAATCGCAAAAGCATTTGGAAAGTTCATGGCGGAAAAATTCTCGGTTCGCGCGAAGAAAATCTGAAAAATCATAAAATCATGAGTATATGTGACTATTTTTTTTTAGGGTCAAACTAAGAAAAAAAATAATGCACTCACATTGGTAGAACGAGAAATTAAGGTTGTAAATCTCATAAATCATACGGTTTCAGTTCTGCCTATGGAAATATGAAAGTTAGGAATCTACTGAGACAAATCTGCGTAAAATATACACTAAAGAACAAACTTCTAGATATAATTTCGGTTATGAAGAAAGTGCAAATTTCAAATGTTGATGGCTCATACCTCAGTTATTTGAATGATAATTTATGCATTTGTCGATAAAAATTGGTTCAATGCAATACTTCGTATGTATAAGAAATGAAGTGGAAAAACGGAAAATTCATCAATAAATATTATTATTCGATAAAAAATCTCTGGGAATATATTGAATGAGTTACTCACCTCCTCCTGGTTCTTGTTTTCGAGGAGATTCTTGAAATTCTGCATGGTCGTTTTTTGTACGCTTCGGATTCTTAGCATAATTATGCTCTTCCAGAACCAACTGTCCAGGGTCCACAGTATCAACACCTTTCCTTTTGCACATCTTCATTCAAACTCTAGAACCCTCAAATGGAATATTCGACTCTCATAGGTCCTGGTTTTTGAAAAGGACTGAAATTTACTTCCCTTCGCCTTTAATATAATTTTTCCTTTTTCCTTCTATTGGTTACTTGGAGAGGTCCTCCTCTCTTCTGCATGGTTCTTGGCTATCCGTCATTGGCTTCTTTGCAAGAGATATTTCCTCTTGTCTGTGGTTCGGACTGGTATCATTACCATCCTCCTTATTTCCTTGTTTTCGTGTTTTTTCATCGTTTCGATTGTCTTCTTGGTTTGTTTGTGAATTATTTCCTCGATTGTTGGTATTTTCAATTCTTCTCTTATTTGTTTATTGCTGACGTACCATGGGGCACCTACAGCTATCCTTATTATTTTATTCAACGTACTTTGTAGATCTTTCTTTTTGCAACTTTCGACATTGAACCAAACTACTCCTGCGTACGTTATGCTTGGTATTAGCACTTTCCTGATTATCTTCATCTTGTTTTCCAGCGAAAGTTTGCTGTTTGCATTTAGGAGCGGATATAAATACCCATGTAGTTGCCTGGTCTTCTTTTTGATTTCTTCCATTTGTTTGTTAAATTTCAGCTTTTCGTCTAGGGTCACGCCCAGATATTTCGCTTCATCTTCCCAGTCTATCTTCTGGTTTTCTATCATGACGTTCCCTGCTTTTTCCTTCTTCAGTTTTGTGCCGCCGAAGTATATGGCAACTGTTTTCTTCGCATTTATCTTGAACCTCCATTTCTTGAAATAGCTCATCAGTTTGTCTACGTCTATCTGGAGTTGCTTCGTTATCGATTTCCTCATTCTGCTGGAATAGTATACAGCAGTGTCATCTGCGAACTGGGCAATCTTACATCTTCCCATTTTTGGTATGTCTGACATATATATGTTGAACAGCAATGGTCCTAGGACCGATCCTTGTGGTACGCCGGCTTCAATTTTCCTGGTGGTTGACCTCGTACCATCTATGTTGATTTTGAATTTTCTTTCCTTCAGGTATGCTTGTATCAATCTAGTCAGTTCGGCTGGAAACTTCCACATCTTCATCTTGTATATCAGACCTTGGTGCCACATCTTATCAAAAGCCTTTTCAATATCCAGGAAAATGGCTCCGGTGTCTGTAGATAGGTTCATCTTTTCTTTTATATCTTCTGTTAATCTGACCAGTTGGTGTACCGTCGAATGTTCCGTGCGGAAACCGAACTGGTGGTCTGGAATTATTTTCTTCATTTTCACGAAATCTGCTATTCTTCTGTATATAACCTTCTCTATCACTTTGCTCAGTGCAGAAAGTAGGCTTATAGGTCTATAGTTGGTTGGGTCGTTTTTGTCCTTCTTCCCTTTTTTCCATATCAGTATTGTGTCGGATGTCTTCCATTTTTTAGGGTAATGTCCTGTTCGTAGCATAGCCCTGGCTATTTCTGCTATTTCTTCTTGCGCTTCATCTGGTAGGTTTTTGAGAGCCTGGTTTTGGATTCCGTCGATTCCGGGGGCCATTCTGTTTTTCAGTTGTCCAATAATTTCTTTTATTTCGTCTCTGGTTAGTTCATTAATTTCTTCTTTTGTTCCATAGAGGTCGGTGGCTGGTATATTACCAATTTCTTCTACTGATTTGTTGAACTTGTCGTCGTTGTTCTTCGGATTCGGCTTGAATTGTTGCTCTAGCGAGTCGGCGAACATTTCAGCTTTTTCTTCGTTCGTAATTGCTGTCTGACTTCCTTTTGTCAGTTTTGGAATCTTTGTTTTCGTTTTCTTCCCGGTTAATGCTGATGCCATTTGCCATAAGGATCGATCTTCTGTATCTAGATTCTCTAGCTTTTTGTCCCACTCTTCCGTAAATAATTCACGGACTCTGGCTTTTACCTCGTTGGTTAGTTTATTTAGTATAGTTTTGTCATTTGGGTGTAGTGTCCGTCTATACTGTTTCTTGGCCTTCCTTTTTTCCTCCAGTAAAATTTGGACGTCTACAGGTAAAGGACTTTTCTTCGGTATTTGTTTAGTTTTACTTGACTGTGTTTGGGCTTCGATGATTCTTCTCTCTAAATCTTCGATTGCTTTATCTATTTCTTCTTCGTTGTTTATCTTCACACTTCTGGATTTGAAGACTTCTTTGAATTTCTTCCAGTTTATTGTTTTCCTATTGGTAGGTGATCTGTCAGTTTCTATTTCCAAAGTCAGGATCACAGGGCAATGATCCGATGATAGATCCATCTTGGTTTCGATTTCGTAATTTTTTCTTACGTTCTTCATTATTGCTATATCCAGGACATCCGTCGTTCCTGTTGCGACATGGATGTGTGTGGGGTCATCTGGGCCGACCACTAGTAAATTATGTTTGTCGGTGATTTGTTTAAGTTTATTCCCTTGACTATTTACTCTTCTGCTGTTCCAGTCTGGGTGTTTTGCATTCAAGTCTCCTGCTACTATAGTTGGTCTTTTGTTCTGGAAGAAGGCTGTGATATCCTTCTCTTCTAGGTTGCTTTGTGGGGGCCTGTAAACAGAATAAATGTTAATTTCGCCTTCGCGTGTTTGCACACTTACCCCTTTTTCCTCAATGTTGTTTCCTTGAACATCTGGTAATTCAGTATGGCTTATTCCTCTTTTCACTAGGACAGCTGTTCCACCTCCTCTGCCGGTTAGTCTGTCTCTTCTATAAATCTCGTAATTTCTTATTTTCATCGTCATTGTCGGTTTCAGATGGGTTTCGCCCAAAAGGAGAATATCTATTTTGTTATTTTCCAAAAAGAGTGTTAGTTCCTGTCTTTTTGGAATGATCGAATTTGCGTTCCAAAACGCAATATTTAAATTTTTGAAGGGCTTATCGTTCATTTCTGTCTGAATGAATATTCGACTCAAATAAAAATCTTGTTATGTACCTATTCCTATACCTACAATGTATAAGTTTTTTCTTCTTCTTCCCTTGGGTATTTTCAAAAGAATTACCCAGGTTAATGGAGGGGGTGGTTGCATTCACCCCTCTCCACCTCCCTGTTTATTTTCATTTATAATTCCTGCGTTCCCATTTGACCTATTTTTTCCGAAAATTTATCACTGTAAATTATTAAGTTTCTATCCTACAAAGTTGAATTTTCCTCGTTCAGAATGATATTTTGCATTATAATCTGAAATATTGCAGACAAGTCATTAATCATCTTGTTTTTTAAACCCTCTCAAACTCTTGCATCATTAATACTCAAAAAGTGAGTACTTACTGAAAATTAATAATAATCAAATAGCACATAGGATTTGTTATGGCTTTTGAAAAATTGGGCCAAAATTCTTTTTTTTCATTATTTTTATTATAATTTCTTCACTTCTGTATTCACGTAGTATTTGTTCAAAAATGAATAACACAGTAAAATTTCCCACGAAAAATATTTCCACAATTTTTGGCTTCGCTACATTTTATACAGGGTGTTTCCAAATTAGACGTGAACCGCGGAGGACGTGTTAGTATGACTCATTTGCTGTCGTTTGAGCCATATTTATTGATAACCAAAAATCAACAATTAACGAGATATTCGAGTTTTTGTGATTTTTAGAAGATTTCTCACCTCACTTCATTATTCGTCAATTTTTTCTACGTTGACCAAATTTGATTATAACTCAATTTCGTGGCCAGCGAGAAGTCCGGATCTAACACCGTTAGATTTTCATGTTTGTGGCAGTTCCAAAGAAATAATATAATATATGAAAGGGAAATGCATACACGTGCACAACTTCTGGAAAGAATAGACGGAGTAGCGAGAGGATTGAGAGTGAATTTCAGGGCTGAAGAAATTAGAAAGGGGGCACGTGATTGTATGAGGAATGGTGGAGGTCATTTCGAACATAATTTCTGAATGAATTTATCAATGAAATTGTAAGTTTAATTGCAATAAAAAAATATTTGATTCGTTACTTTTCTTTCTTGGCTTATATCCCCTTTCAAATCAAAATCTGCTGAAACGGAACTATAGTGCCTGCATTCTCACGAAAACTTTATTAGGAAATAGAGAAGGGATTCGGCAAGTTTTTAAAATAATTTTATCATACATAAATTATGGAATTCGAAAGTTGCAGGCAAATTGATATTAGAAATTGACTTTTATTTTCTTCATATACCAACTTTCAAATCATAATAATACTTTTTCAACATCTAATACAGGATAGTTTTTTTTTTCATACTTATCATATCCTTTTCGGATGAAAATAATCCAAAATTATAATAAAATTTGGTCAACGTAGAAAAAATTGACGAAAAATGAAGTAAGCTGGGAATTTTTTGAATAACACAAGAACTCAAATATCTCGGAAACTGTTGATTTTCGGATATCAATAAATATGGCTTAAACGACAGCAGATTAGTCATACTAACACGTCCTCCAAGGTTCACGTCTAATTTGGAAACACCCTGTATAATAGTAACGTGCATAAAAAAAACGTCGAAGCAGCCTTAAGATTTCCAATGTATGTCTTAGCTTATATCATGCAAATACGTTTCAGATAAGGGAACACAGAATGTAATTACATATAGGTATGATACAAGCTAAGCCATACTTTGGAAAATCCATGGCACTTTTCACTTTCCTGTGAAGAAAAGTTTAGAAAGCATAGAAATTTCTGAGAATCTACCATTTGTTCCTAACTGTCAAAAATTAGATAAAGCGATTGATTCGTAAGAAATTGCTCAATAAACATGGAAGATACGAAGTCCTTACTAATGATGGTATTGCAGAAAGTATTCCATACTCAACCTAAAATTGTTGAAGAGACATTTCAACTCTCTTATAACTATAACAACGGCAAAAGAGAAAAAAAAGAAAAGGCCAGTGAGCATGTTATCATGGGAAATGTATTTTACTGACAGTTCGTTAAATTTTCAGACTTTGAAGACAATTTGTGATTTGGTGAAAGGAGAATTATCCTCCCGGATATTATTTAATTTCCTAACCATGGTTGATATGCCCAAGGA
This sequence comes from Aphidecta obliterata, assembly GCA_963966015.1. NCBI lineage: Eukaryota > Metazoa > Arthropoda > Insecta > Coleoptera > Coccinellidae > Aphidecta > Aphidecta obliterata. The sequence continues at coordinate 12,116,058 of OZ014427.1, forward strand.
AGGTTGTTGTCAGTTGCCTATCATGGAGAAAATGCAGAAAACCCATGGGTGTCTAGCTGAAAGGTTTATATTTTTGCATTTTTCAGTTATAATCATATAAATTGGATATGATACAAAATGGTCCAAATGAATATTTATGAAGCTTAATCAATATAAGATGACATTTAATGGTTTGCCTGTTTCTTATTTTTATAAATTTGATACCTCGATGTTGGACCGTTGAAGTCTGCGGAATTAGGTACTGTAATCGGCTCTAATAATTTCTAAGAAAAGTTGTGAGCAGGGGTGGTTAGAAGTCTTCTTTCTTAGAACGATGCAAAAGGTTCATTTTTAGTTTAATTTTTTTTTCATTCTTTCTATTTTTCGTAATATCAGTCAGTTTAGGTAGATGTGCTTCTTCTTTATTCCATGAAGTTATTGTTTTATAATTATTTTGTACATTCAACTAATTTCTGATCAGAATGAAATATATTCCTTATGCGTGTAAACAGATTATTCAACAAATATGGATTCAACAAATGATAAGTAAGTAGGTATTTTTTTCAAAAAACCGCCCTAGTTGGGTGAGAAGAAAAGCAGGTACCTAATCCAACCTTATGAGGAATTTGCCCTGAGTTGAACATTGAAATAGCACTGGATTCAATTTTTCCTAATTAAGGTTTTCAATTCACATAATACTTCGTTTTCTTTTCTCTTCAGCGTGCGTCTTCATCTACTCGATTGTTCGAAAAATAAAAAGCCGGACATTAATAAATGTGGATCAGCACCTTATAAAAATCATTTGCTCAAGGAAAAAAATTTAGAAAAGCACTGCCGTGAAGGCAGGAGCTTTTGAGCGCTCGTACATGCACCTTGTAGGTAGATTCGCATTTTCCAGTTTTAGAAACCAATTGAAGAAATTTTTGAAAGCTGTCAAAAAAATTCTGAAACTTAGGCGAAACTCCAGACTTCATGTCAGTGCTTCAGCTGATCAATTTTTTTTCGATAATTCGCTAGAATTTTCTACGGTATCTATGGTCTTGGTGGTGCGGTCTGGACAAAATTTTGCACGTAGTTTGAATACATTATTCCTCAGCTAGGTGCATAATTTCATTCCAATCCGATCAGTAGTTCCGAAACTATCTGGAAAGAAATATCTTGAACGGCCATATTTACGGAACCCCTAGTCTCATTTTGGTCATTGATGAACGTGACCGCGATATTCGCGATCCAAACCCACCCTGAAAATTTCAAGTTCCTAGGCCTTTCCGTTCAAAAGTTACAATTTTCTATGGTTTCTATGGTTCTGGTCATGCGATCTGGACAAAATATTGCTTCAATATATCATTCTCGATTAAAATACAAAATTTCATCTCGATCGAATCCGTAGTTTCGAATTTATCGAGAAAACAAAATTTCAAACGACCGTATTTACGGAATCCCTTGTAAAATGTTGCTCATAGATGAACGTGATCACGACGTTCGAGATCCACACCTATCCTGAAAATTTCAAGTCCCTAGGCATTTCCGTTCAAAAGTTACAATTTTCTATGGTTTCTATGGTTCTGGTCATGCGATCTGGACAAAATTTCGCATGTAGCTAAAACACCTCATTTTCCATTTGAGTGCAAAATTTCATCTCGATCGAATCTGTAGTTTTCAAGTAATCAGGGAAACAAAACTTTGAACGGCCATATTTACGGAACCCCTGGTGGAATTTGGCCCATTAACGAACTTAACCGAGGCATTTGGAATCTGAACCTACACTGAAAATTTCAAGTCTCTAGGTTGATCCGTTCGAGAGTTATCGTGCTTACGGACGGACGGCCGGACGGACGGACGGACGGACGGACGGCCGGACGGACGGACAGACTCGAATTTTCCGACGGATTCGTCATCAGTGAGTCGAACATAGTCGAATGAGACCATTTTCGGCTCAAAATTCGAAAAATACAGACATCGTGACGAAATGATATAGCCCTCGTGTAAGTAGTACGAGCGCTCAAAAACAGAAGACATGAAAGAATTACCATGTTCAAAAATATCTTACAAAATGACAGACGTTTGGCAAAATGATAACTTTATTGTTTATAGAAACAAGCGCGCAAGAAGAGGAAAATATTTGGAAAATTCAGAAATAATAAATTCTTGATTCTGTTCAAACCTGTATCTCGGTAATTCATTTCGATCATTTAATTCTCAGCCTTCAAATCTCAAAGGACGACCTGGCGGTAAAAAACAGAATTTGGGCTTTCTGTGTGATTGTCGATCACCTCGAACAAAATTCAAAATTTTTTTTTGCTATATAATATTGAACCAAAGGGTAATTCGAGAAGAAAGGGATTATTGCTTCCTTATTAGAGAGATGTATGAAATCCCTCGTGTTGGGCTACACTGATTGAAGTGTTTTATTTTACATATCTCTCGAAAGGGCCCGCACTGTTTTTCCATAACCTTTGAATACTTTTTACCTTACAGAATTTTTTAAACCTATTTTATTATTGAAAGAATTCAGCAATGGAAGTGGGCTACACAAATTTGATTCATTGTACATCAGGATATACTATGCATCTTCATTTTGAAGAAAAGGAATGATAATAAATAAAATCAAATGTACCTACATATATTATTTATTCATTATATACAAAAATATAAATATCACATTGGATTAATGTTATGAAGGAAAACGAATGGTTTCTTCTCTTCAAATACTCACTGGAATGGATACATATTTTCAAATATACATTATATACATCCAATTTACAATTAACTACATTATGATTGAGTATTCTCCATGATCTTCATCATCAATTTTCTCGGGTCTATCGAAGCATTCACAATATTTGTATGACTGGATATTTCAACAAATAAGTTCAAAACGTAGGCTCTTCGACTCACAATCTTCATTTCCGCATCCATCTCCTCCTGCATAGTCTTCGGGCGCAGAGAAGTAGCTGGAAGATCATTCGGAGGAATCATGTCAATATCGTCGTCTTCCTGAAGGTATAACTGGCACCAATCACAAAAGCATTGAGAAAGTTCTTGGTGGAAAAATTCTCGGTTCGCGAGAAGAAAATCTGAAAAATCATAAAATTATGAGTATACGTGACTACTTTTTTTTAGGGTTAAACTGAGAAAAAAAAGAATGCACTCACATTGGTAGAACGAGAAATTGAGGTTTGTAAATCTCACAAATCATACGGTTTCAGTTTTGCCTATGGAAATATGAAAGTCACTCAGACAAATCTGCGTAAAATATACACTAAAGAACAAACTTCTAGATATAATTTCGGTTATGAAGAAAGTGCAAATTTCAAATGTTGATGGCTCATATCTCAGTTATTTGAATGAAAATTCATGCATTTGTCGAAAAAAAAATTGGTTCAATGCAATACTTCGTATGTATAAGAAATAAAGTAGAAAAACGGAAAATTCATCAATAAATATTATTATCGAACAAAAAATCAACGATACATAATGGGTGGGAATAAATAGAATGAGTTACTCACCTCCTTCTGGTTCTTGTTTTCGAGGAGATTCTTGAAATTCTGCATGGTCGTTTTTTGTACGCTTCGGATTCTTAGCATAATTATGCTCTTCCAGAACCAACTGTCCAGGGTCCACAGTATCAACACCTTTCCTTTTGCACATCTTCATTCAAACTCTAGAACCCTCAAATGGAATATTCAACTCAAATAAAAATCTTGGTATGTACCTATTCCTATACCTACAATGTATAAGTTTTTTCTTCTTCTTCCCTTGGGTATTTTCAAAAGAATTACCCAGGTTAATGGAGGGGGTGGTTGCATTCACCCCTCTCCTCCTCCCCTGTTTATTTTCATTTATAATTCCTGCGTTCCCATGTGAACTATTTTTTCCGAAAATTTATCACTGTAAATTATGAAGTTTCCTATCCTACAAAGTTGAATTTTTCTCGTTCAGGATGTTATATTGCATAATAATGTGAAATATTGCAGACAAGTCATTAATCACCCTGTTGTTTAAATCCTCTCAAACTCATGCATCATTAATACTCAAAAAGTGAGTACTTACTGAAAAATATTCCTAATCAAATAGTACATAGGATTTGTTAGGGCTTTCGAAAAATTGGGCCAAAATTCTTTTTTTTCATTATTTTTATTATAATTTCTTCACTTCTGTATTCACATAGAATTCGTTTAAAAATGAATAACACAGTGGAATTTCCCACGAAAAATATTTCCACAATTTTTGGCTTCGATACATTTTATACAGGGTGTTTCCAAATTAGACGTGAACCTTGGAGTCATGACTCATTTGCTATCGTTTGAGCCATATTCATTGATAACCAAAAATCAACAGTTTACGAGATATTCGAGTCCTTGTGATTTTCAGAAGATTTCTCACCTCACTTCATTTTTCGTCAATTTTTTTCACGTTGACCAAATTTGATTATAATTCAATTTCCTGGCCAACGAGAAGTCCGGATCTAACACCGTTAGATTTTTATGTTTTGGGACAGTTCAGAATGAATAATATATGAAAGGGCGATACATACACGTGCACAACTTGTGGAGAGAGTAGATGGAGCAGCGAGAAGATCGAGAGTAAATTTCAGGACTGAAGAAATTAGAAAGAGGGCACGTGATTGTATGAGGAATGGTGGAGGTCATTTCGAACATAATTTCTGAATTAATTTTTCAATGAAATTTTAAGTTAAATTGCAATAAAAAAATATTTAATTCGATACTTTTCTTTCTTGGTTTATATCCCATTTCAAATCAAAATCTGGTGAAACGGAACTAGTGCCTGCATTCTCACGAAAACTTTTTTAGGAAATAGAGAAGGGATTCGGCAAGTTTTTAAAATAATTTTTTCATACATAAATTATGGAATTCGAAAGTTGCAGGCAGATTGATATTAGAAATTGACTTTTATTTTATTCATATACCAACTTTCAAATCATACTAATACTTTTTCATCATCTAATACAGGATAGTTTTGCTTTTTTCATACTTATCAAATCCTTTTCGGATGAAAATAATCCAGAATTATAATCAAATTTGGTTAACGTAGAAAAAATTGACGAAAAATTAAGTAAGCTGAGATATTTTTCGAAAAACAAAAGAACTCAAATATCTCGGAAACTGTTGATTTTCGGTTATCAATAAATATATGGCTTAAACGACAGCAAATGAGTCATACTAACACGTCCTCCAAGGTTCACGTCTAATTTGGAAACACCCTGTATAATAGAAACATAAAAAAAACGTCGAAGCAGCCTTAAGATTTCCAATGTATGTCTTAGCTTATATCATGCAATACGTTTCAGATAAGAGAACACAGAATGTAATTACATATAGGTATGATACAAGCTAAGTCATACTTTGGAAAATCCATGGCACTCTTAACTTTCCTGTGAGGAAAAGTTTAGAAAGCATAGAAATTTCTGAGAATCTACCATTTGTTCCTAACTGTCAAAAATTAGATAAAGCGATTGATTCGTAAGAAATTGCTCAATAAACATGGAAGATACGAAGTCCTTACTAATGATGGTATTGCAGAAAGTATTCCATACTCGACCTAAAATTGTTGAAGAGACATTTCAACTCATTTATAACTATAACAACGGCAAAAGAGAGAAAAAAGAATACGAAAAGGCAAGTGAGCATGTTATCATATGAAATGTATTTTAGTGACAGTTCGTTGAATTTTCAGACTTTGAAGACGATTTGTGATTTGATGAATGGAGAATTATCTTCCCAGATATTAGTATATCTCCTAACCATGGTAGATATGCCCAAGGAAGGTGGTTGTCAGTTGCCTATCATGGAAAAAATGCAGAAAACCCATGGGTGTCTAGCTGAAAGGTTTATATTTTTGCATTATTCAGTAATTATCATATAAATTGGATCTGATACAAAATGGTTCACATGAATATTCATAAAACCAAATCAATATAAGATACGTCCAAAATCGTCAGAGATGTTGACTCTTCACCCATTCGCACCTCAGTGCAGTGTCTGACATTGAATGGTTTGCATGTTTTTTATTTTTATAAATTTGATATCTCGATGTTTGACTCTTGAAGTCAGCGGTATCAGGTACTGCAATTAGCTCTAATAGTTTCTAAGAAAAGTTCTGAGCGGGGGTATAGCTATTCTTCCTTAGAATGATGCCAAAGGTTTATTTTAAGTTTAATTTTTTTTCATTATTCCTACTTTTCGTTATATCAGTCCCTTTAGGTAGATGTGTTTTTCCTTTATTCCATGAAGGTATTATTTTATAATAATTTTGTGCATTCAATTAATTTCTGATCAGAATGAAATATATTCCTTTTGAGTGTAAAACTGATTATTCAACATATCGTATATACTTTTTTGAGAAAACTGCCTCAGTTAGGTGCGAAAAGAACAGGTACCTAACCTAACCTTACCTCATGAAGAATTTTCTCTAGTTGAAACATTGAAAAATCAATTAATTCAATATTTCCTAATTAAAGTTTTCAATTCACAAAATACTTCAGTTCCTTATTTTCTCAGCGTGCGTCCTCATCTGCTCGAGTGTTTGAAAAATAAAACCACGTTCATTAATGAATGTGGATCAGCACCTGATAAAAATAAATCATTCGCCCAAGGAAAAAAACCAGAAGACAAGAAAGAATTACGATGTTCAAAAAAGGAAAATATAGTGAAAAAATCATCATCGAGTGACGATGAGTGTTCTGCCAAAGCAGCTAAACGTACGAAACGGGGAAGTAAAGGAACATCTAAAAAAAATCAGAATACACATCTTGAAGGTATGTAGGTATTTACCTTTATTGTTTATTTTCTGGGAATTGCTACTCTGGAAGCCCTAGGTACCTATTTCTGATGAGATATGACAATAATGAATTCATAGTTGGACTTGGCTAGTAATGTGATTGCCCGAAATCAAGATAGAATAAAAAAGTATTTAAAAAATTTTTTATATTGTTATAAAATAATATAACCTACCCATGATTTTTCTGAGAAATTCATGCCAACAAAGAGGTTTAATTTAGGGTGTTGGTTGCTTGCATTTCTAGGAACCAGTTCAATTCCAATCAATTTTATTGTTTATAACATAAATTCAATGAACATTTGGAATACAAAAAAAAAATTCTATGCTGTCTTGAAATTTTCAATGTTTTGAGTAGTGTAGAACCCAGAATCAAATAAAAAACGCTCCAAATATACCACAAAGGTTAATTATTTGCCTATATCTAGCTCTCTTGAAGTAATTCAAATAATTAAAAAATAAATTTTAAAAAGCACAGCCGTGAAGTCAGGAGCTTTTAAGCGCTCGTTCATCCACCTTGTAGGTAGATTCGCATTTTCCAGTTTTAGAAACGAATCAGCTGTTGAAGAAATATAAGGATTTTTTATTCAATTATGCGTTGGAATTAAAAATGGTTCTGGTAATGCGATCTGGAAAAAAATTTAGCTTGAATAGATCATTCTCTATTAAAATAAAAAATTTCGTGACCGTGACATTCGCAATCCAAACCTACCCTGAAAATTTCAAGTCCCTAGGCCTTTCCGTTCGAAAGTTATGATTTTCTATGGTTCTGGTCATGCGATCTGACCAAAATGTAGCTTGAATATATCATTCTCCATTGAAATACAAAATTTTGTCTCGATCGAATCCGTAGTTTCGAAATGATCGAGAAAACCAAATTTCAAAAGACCGTATTTACGGAACCCCTAGTATAATTCTGCTCATTGATGAACTTGAACGCGACATTTCAGATCCACACCTATCCTGAAAATTTCAAGTCCCTAGGCCTTTCCGTTCGAAAGTTTTGATTTTCTATGGTTTCTATGGTTCTGGTCATGCGATCTGTAGAAATGTAGCTTGAATATATCATTCGCTATTAATATACAAAATTTCGTCACGATCGAATCGGTAGTTTTGAAATTATCAAGAAAACTAAATTTCAAACGACCATATTTAGGGAACCCCTAATATAATTTTGCTCATGGATAAACGTCATCACTACATTCGAGATCCACACCTATCCTGAAAATTTCAAGTCCCTAGGCGTTTCCGTTCAAAAGTTACAATTTTCTATGGTTTCTGTGGTTCTGGTCATGTGATCTGGACAAAACTTTACATGTAGCTTGAACACCTCATTCTCCATTTGAGCGCAAAATTTCATCTCGATCGAATTTGTAGTTTCGATGTAACCAGGAGAACAAAATTTCGAACGGCCATAATTGCGGAACCCCTGGTGGAATTCTGCCCATTAACGAACTTAACCAAGGCATTTGAAATCTGAACCTACACTGAAAGTTTCAAGTCTCTAGGTTGTTCCGTTCGAGAGTTATCGTGCTTACGGCCGGACGGACAGACGGCCGGACGGACAGACTCGAATTTTTTTACGGATTCGTCATCAGTGAGTCGAATATAGTCGTTTGAGACCATTTTCGGCTCAAAATTCGAAGAATACAGACATCGTGACGAAATGATATAGCCCTCGTGTAAGTAGTACGAGCGCTCAATAAATACGTGACGTGAGGTCATTATTGAATCTCAATTATAATTTCACATAAAGATCTCACAAAACATTTAATTATTCCAAAACATACTGTACCTATAAATACTCATGAAACTTTCAGATCAGAATGAACCAAAGGTCGTTGAAACCTTAGCGCAGCTGAGTGCTAATTACTGCACAAGATACGAGGCAGAACTAAGAGAAATATACAAAACGAAATTAAGTACAGCTTGGAACATGCTGTATAAAAAGCTGCTAGATAAACCAACGACGAAGAAAATCTACGAAGTAATCAAATATCTAAACCGAATGATGAAACTTGTTAGAATGGTGGAAAATACTGAAGTCACAACGGAGATAATAAAAGAAGAGTATCCAGACATTGAAATTCTGGCAAATTTGAGGCATCAGCAGGAGTTCCAAAACCCCTTCGATAAAATTGATAGATGTTTGAAGATGCTGAAAGGAGAGCATAACAAATTTATGAGTGCAGAATTTTAATTGAATATTGAATTGTACCTTTTCTCATTGATTCGTGTTGAATATTTCATTGTACATATTTGTATTCATTACAAGATTAAATAACAGAAAACAACAGGAATTCTAGTCAGAGCATGAGAAATGTTTTCAAATAACAGGTTGACATGAAAAAAGTTGTCAATTTATTTAATAAACTTCAAAAGATGGAATCGCCGAATCATTTTGAATATAGGTATCAGAAATGTCTTTTTTTTTGTGTACCAAAATGGACTTCAGCGTTTATTGTAAGTATGAAAATAAATACCGTCATTTCATTTTTATACACTTCAGAAGATGGAATCACCAAATTATATTGAATATACCAGACAAAATCAATTTTCCTCTGTGTGCCTTTCAGTGTTAATTGTCAGTATGCCAAACATTTTAGTCATTTTATTTTTATAAGCTTCAAAAGATGGAATCATCGAATTATATTGAATATATCAGAACTAGACACAAAATTTCAGCAGGATATGGCGAATAGTTCCTGAGATAACGAAGATTGTATAAAGATACATGTTTATGATGTTTATATACAATGATAGTCAACGCGGTAAATATTTTATCTATATTCTCGAAAGAAAAAGAGACATCGTAGAAATCATGACGAGTAGTTCAAAACGCCCGAATAGTCATAGAACTCCTTCTATTTTCGATTTCTTAGGTTGGCGAAATCATTTTCGCCTATTGATTACTGTTTTTATTGGTCGAAATGGCAAAACACTACAGCCAATAAACTTGTAGTGGTGGTTCGAAAAGATGGCTACGTTGCCGTCTCCTACACAGGTAAAATTTCGATAAACTACGACTAAATTGAATTCAACCAGAAATTTTGATGAAATTCCGCATTTATTGTTTCAAGTTTCGTTCAAAACTTTCAGTCCTACTCAGCTCCAGGAGTTATTTGATTTGCAAGTGACATTTCGGTGGGCGGTGTTTGAGTAATTCGAATGTATTTTACTAAAATTCTAATGTTTGAAGATTTTTCTCCAGCTTAATCGAAGTACAGTTTAGCAAAAATATTATTCAAATGTTATAGGTTCATACCATGACATTTTTTGACATCTATACTACATACAAACATATTGATCTGACACATATTTGAACCCTTGAGCAAGTAATGATTAGTGATATATTCTTCATCACATTTCAGTAAGGAAATAACAAATTTGAAATTTTTAGGTAGCTGGTCAGCATAGTGCCATATATGAAGCCTATTACAATGTGGTAAGCTCTTAGGAATATTTGGATTTCATTTTGAATATTTGAATGTATATGTTAATCTTGCAGGTTGATCCTAAGGGTATTGGAAGTATCGGGGGAATGGAGGCCGCCAGATTCTTGAAGCGATCTGGTCTTAGCGATGTGATTTTATCGAAAATATGGGATCTGTCAGATCCAGGCGGAAGAGGATGTCTGGACAAATCCGGAATGTTTGCAGCGTTAAAATTTGTAGCCCTTGTTCAAAATGGGAAAGACCTCAGTGTGAACAGCATTCATTTAGATGTTCCTCCTCCAAAAATGGTAATAGGCGAATCTGAAGTGAAACAATAAAATAATCGAAATGTTTTAGGGTGATATTCCTTTGCCTAAACCACAAAAGCCTCCACCACCGTCTGCTACTCCATTAATCACTTCACTTCCTCCTACTGCAGTTGACTGGAGTGTGAAAGCAACTGAGAAGGAAAAATATGAAAAATTGTTTGATTCTTTGCAACCCATAAATGGTCTTCTTGCTGGAAACAAGGTTTGAATTCAAAAATTAAATCATTTTAAATTCATGTGGTTCATCAAATTTTACCGATGTTAATTTGATTTCAGGTAAAGAACGTTTTGCTTGAGTCGAAACTACCATTTGAAACCTTAGGAAAAATTTGGGACCTGGCAGATCAAGATAAAGACGGAATGCTTGACCGCTACGAATTCATTGCTGTAAGTAGATGAAGAAATTTCTCTATTCGGCCATTTCAATTTTGTATTATTCAATATTTAAATCAAATATTGATTTCTGTTATTTATGTCACAGGCCATGCATCTAGTCTACAAAGCACTCGACAAATTCGCAATACCCAATTCTTTACCAATCGAACTCATGCCGCCGACTAAAAGAAAAAACTCCATATCGCCGGCACCCCCAATTCTCAATCGTGGAATGGATGGAGTTACAGTAGATAAACCGTCTTCCCTCGTCAACCAGTCTTTAATTTCCACCGTTCCAGTTAAACCTACTCCGGCAGTGATCCAACAAAATGTTGTCCCGTGGGTTGTAAGTACTGATGAAAAAGCAAAATCTGACGCGTTATTCGTCAAAAGTGATGTCGACAAGGATGGATTTGTATCCGGACAGGAGATTAAAGATGTGTTTTTGCAATCTGGTGTACCACAGGCAATGTTAGCTCATATCTGGTGAGTGTATTTCTGGAATGATCGAAAACCGTTGAAAACTATGTTGATAGAGTAATTTTTAAACGGCTAGCAGACAGAAAAAAATAAAAAATTACTCTAATACATAATACAGACGATAAAATTCTCGATTTACTGTGTTGATATTTCTGTTTGGAATTGTTTATAAAAGTTGTTAAAAGCACCAATGAAATTAATAACAATTGAGGTCTGGTGACTTTGGGGGACTCTCAATTGGTCCATTTCAATTGATTTGCCTATTCAAGAACTGCCTCTGATTTTTTTCTTTCAGTTTTTTGAGAATATTTATTCCAACCCCTTCTACACACATTTAAAACGTTGTTCATTATGGCTCTACTTTTTTCAGGGCATTATGTGATATTAAACAAAGTGGAAAGCTGAACAATGAGCAGTTTGCTCTAGCGATGTGGTTTGTCGCAAGATCTCTCAAGGGCATTGATCCACCAACCACCCTTACGCCAGAAATGGTTCCACCCAGTTTCAGATCTTTGAAAGCTGATGGACTTGTGGTGAGTTTTCCATGAATATCTTTATACCCAGAAGTCAAGCCAGAAACAAGTAATGTTCATCAGAAAAACATTTAAAAAAATCTAAGTCTTGTATTTTTTAAATTATATTGCATTTTCTTTTATTCGAGAAAATGCACATCATGTTGTGATTTCTGAACTCCTTTTGCTACAAATCTTCACTTTTTTCCAATTTTATTTTTCCTATGTTATCCTGAATAGTGCTTCTGTTACCTTTGATTCTAAGCCAACTGTCCCAGCTTGGAAAATAATGTCACTCTTTACCGAACCAAGTATTCAAAATTAATATTTCGCCCAACTTCAACGGACTGTGCCGAAAAAAAAATTGTACTATATCAGTTTGGAGCTTTTAATGAGGATTCTTACTAAAAATGATTCTAGTGTATCCAATACGTACCATAAATTTAAGAATCTGGTTTGAATGAGATGGAGAGAGTCCTGCCATTAAGTGTTAGTGGGACAGATGGTGACACCACTTTTTGGTATTAGCACACGCAATTCTAAAATGTTATAAGATTCTCTACATTATTTCTTAGATGGGCCACAAAAAAGGTTTTTCAAAAAGAAATTCAGTTTCGATTTATGGCAAAATTTAATAAATTTACAAAAGATATTCAAACTGCCCTTCTTCAGCCGCAATACATGCACGAAATCTTCTCAAAAAAGATGTGTACATCAGAGGGGCGAATGTTCCATTATTGACGAATTCAACTGCTTCCGTAATTTTCAAAATGCAATAAAATTTGAAAAATACAAGACTTAGATTTTTTTGAATATTTTTCTGATGACTATTATGACTTAGCCTATTACCCGATTCCGCCTTGACGTCGACTTCTGGTACACCCTGTACACCTTATACTTAACAAGATGGTTCTTCCGCTCCAAAAATAACCCTTTGGAATTATTCAAGGAAAACAATTTCTTTTTTCAAATGAGTCAAGATATTTCGGCATACCTAGGGGGAAATCGAGGTGATGTGAAAATTATTAAGCCCTATGTAAAAATGTACTGCGTTTTCAGTCCTTTATTCTAGCATATTTTCTTCCAAAAAAAGCTTTAGTGAATACCCAAAAAAATGTAAACAGTATAACGATCATAGCAATCATCATGAGATGATGATTAAAATGGAATTCCAATTTTTTCTCAACAACAAGTCTGACGATTCCAGCCAGTTCTTTGTGTTGCCAACAACTGAAAATAAATACAATAAATCAAATCAAATTCCTTTCTTCTTGTTCAAATAAGAAAAATCACCTGTAAATATTGCTATCTGAAACCAACGCTCGTTTGATATGAATTCTATCCGTTAAACCAACAAATATTCTACCGTTTGATTCTTTCGATATAAGCTCGGGAATAATAATCTTTTGGCCGATTTGCCACTGGATGGGAGTGTCTGAATTCAAATTCCTGGAACAAGAATAATCGGTATTGCCAAAATCGCAGGTTTTAATATTCATTACCCAGGACAGGTTAAAGCTATGTCGGAATGAGCTTTTCGATATTCTAGAGACTTTTCGATATGTGGCTCAGCAGGTGGCATACCTTGATCCATGGAATAAATTCCTGCCGAATTATTGGCCTGCTCCAAAACGTTACCATGTTCATCCTTCACTTCATAAACTGTTTCATCCTCGCATTTTTCCTGTGGAAGTTGATATAGTTACCAAACTGGACGATTTGTTTGAACATTAAAATATTTTTAATGGTCATTTTAGGCGATTTAAGAAAAAAATTGCGCGTCGATGGTTTGTGTTGCAAGGTCGTATTTTCACATATTGTCTGACAAGTTCTATCATATTAAATCCTGGGATATTCCCCGATGTTGCAAAAATTCTCGCATTACCTTTGTTTTGTATTCAGTAAAATTATTCTAAAAACGGATCCTTCATGTATCATATTTTCAACAAGCATATTTGTCAGTCCCTCTATTCTTTATGTTCCACTTAGTCCAATTATCATAGACACTTTTTGAAATAAATATGTATCATATGATGCTTCCGTTAAAAACTTTGTGACATCTTGTTTAGTAAAAATTTTGGATTTTTAGCTCTGTAACCTTCTGATACGTTTTAGAAATGCAACCAGCTATAGGTATTCGCTAATATCGATGTTTTTTCTTGTTAATAAAATACTTCTTATCATCGAATAATACGACGAGAGAGAAGATGGTTTTCTTTCCTTAGATAAGCATTCAAAGTAAGCCAACAATACTGTTTCATGAGTGTTATTCTCGATTTTCTTAGTAGAACACCATTCTTCGTCCCGTTAAACGCTATTTCATATACAGTCCGTGATTTTTCCGGCAAAAGGGAGTCCACGATATTCCGCGTCATTTCTCCCAAATCAGAAGGCAAACTACCAGTTTCAGAATCACTGATTATTATTCAAATTATATTCAATTCTACGTCACAATTGTTTGACAGCAGATAAATAAATATTGCCGTTACAACCTGACGTTGTCGTGCAAATGGCAAAGCACAGCTCACTAACCTACTAATATTTGAAACTACACATATACTTACTCCTTTAAAAATAGTGTTCATTGTGACATGTCAAAAATGCAGTTTTCAATTTTCGAAAATATATTGATATAAATGCCATCAGATAAAATTTTGTATGTAGTATGAATCATAAACAATCATTATGGCACACGTCGTGTTATCGGACTCGGCTACGCCTCGCTCGATAACATTTTCGACTTGTACCATAATGATCGTCTTTATGATCCTTATGACATAAATAACTATTCAGTAATATTTTTCCAGGATTACCTGACAGAATCCTATCATTATTTCATCCTTTCTATTCCTGACATCTGGTAACCTTTTAACATCTTCGGGTAAGATATGAGAGGAGCATGGTATTCCTGCTGGGAATATTTTCAGTAGTTCCAGGTTTTCATTAGCAATAGATCTTACTCTTCTCTTCTGCGCCCCATAAAAGTAAAATATCAAAATGTTGGAAAAATCAACTTAATCTACAAATTTTAGATACCGGTTTTAGTCCCCCTAAATCATACTGGACGACACAGAAACCATAACGATGATGTTTCCCTATTTTATCACATTCGTTGCAAGGTGACCATGGACCCCAGTCTGTGGTAAGTCGAATGTTGTGCTGAGGCAATAGGAAGTCTTCTTTTGGATAAGGTCCAGATTTGGCACTTCTTGGATGTACCTTGAATATTTTGCTATCAAAAGTGGTGTTATAAAAATATTTAATTCTTACTCACTTCATCAATATTACTTTCAAAACTCATCACAACGGTGAGGAAATACGGTGAGGTGAGACTTTGACCCAAGGAACACATATACTGCCCAGTTTGCTCCAACCTCAAATTATACATCATCAGAGCCTTATCGACTGGTGACACCAATATGTGTTCATCGAATTCTACTGGTTGCAGTGAAGCTTCGCCCTTTAATGCTGAATGCCATTCAACTTGATGTATATTATTCACATCATCTGGACTTAGACATATCCCACATTCTAACCTAAAAATCTTCGATATTTGGTTCTGGACTATTTCGAGTTTTCTAAGTTCACACACTTCACTGAAGCTGCTTCTAGTGCTGCTATGGCAACCGGATTTGCGGACTGATGTTGGCCCAAATTTTTTTCCTGGGCCGACAAGCATTCGTAATAGAGGTCCCACTTCTCCGTATTTAATTTCCTGAAATGATCGTTCGTTCCAGGGAATTCGGAAAGGTCATAACCAAGGTAGTTTTTGGTGTTCTGTTGGCTTCTGAGTTTGTTCTTGGCTCTTTGTTTTATGTCTTTCAACACGTCTCTCCAGCCTCCAAGACAAGATTGAATTAATAGGATAAAAACTATTGTATCAGATTGTAACATTGAAACAATCGGAATTATTCGAAAACGAAGGAATTACTGTTGTTTGGTAGTTTTACACTTGGCCACTTAGTTTTGTGGTTTTTTTTTTTCAACAACGTGACAGTTTTGTCACGTTGACGTCTAACTCGAGAATATAGAAAAGGCATTATACCAATTTTTTTAAACATAGAAAATTCATCATCTAAATAATGGGATTTGCCTTTAACTTTCTGCAGGGAATAGTAGTATGATATACAATATCATAACCCAAATTTTCGGATTTCGAATAGGTCCGGTTCTCAAGAAATGTCTAGTAGGCACTCGAACTTGGGACACCCTATATAATGAAACAGAAAACGTAATCAAGGGTAAAAAACAATGTTAAGTTTCTTGAAATACATACAATAATCATCCTTTGTGGAAGCGTAGCAACTAAAGCTTATTAAACATAATTATTGTTCACAGGAAAATAATAATACCAAATATTCAAATCCAGAATTAGAAATGATAAGTAAAGATATAGAACAGTTTAGTAAAGAACGTTTGAGCCTGGAAACTGAAATCACTCAGAAGGAAGCAGATATTCGAATAAAGAAGAGCGAAATCACAAGTTTACAGGTAAAATAATTATTTATTACTCTGAACATTGTCGGTATTTTTATATTGGCTAAATTTCTACTTCGTGAAATTTTAATGTTGATTTTGTTACAGAGTGAGCTCGACACATTAGCTGCGACTTTGAAGCAATTGGAAAATCAGAAAGGTGAAGCGCAGAAAAGACTGAACGATCTCAAGGCACAGGTGAGTTATTCGTTAAATTAGACAGTATTTTGCACATATCCACTCACTAGTACTAAAGCTTGCTAACACATTTGCTCACGTTTTTCTTCCTTGCTTATCTATTTTTTTCAAATTTGAAGCATGATTTTTTTGCATATAGTTTTTATTATTGTTAGAGTTCAGAGAATGATATTCACTTAGCGGACCTTACACAACAAATCGAGGAGGAGGAGATAAGTGTAAGTAGGAAAAAATTCACAGATTCATTTCCTGTGAGTGTAATTTATTATTTTTTTCTCCTGAATAACTGTTTTTTTTTTATTCAAGAATGAAAGAAAAGTTGTGAAAAATTTCAAACCGGATAACAAAATCGTGCCATTCAGTCTTAGTATTTTTTAAAATATATTCCGAAGAAGAATAAGAAGCACATAATTGTTTCAATACCATCATTTTCATTACTTTATGTGTTGCTATCAGCACCAAAATATTTTCAATTATGTCATTTTCATAAAATAATTCCCTATATTATCTTTAACATTATTGTGCTTTTGCTATTGGTGGAGGAAGTAGTATGTATTGAGGATGTAGTATATTTTGTCTTCAAATGTTTGCATGATATTAGTTGATTTTCTCTGATAATTTCAGTGTATATTTAAAAAAATTTGAAAAGCACTAACTTGAAGTCAGGAGAATTATCGTTATTCACTGGAATTTGCTTTTTGTTCTATAAGAAGAGTTGTTCACCATGGCGATTATATTTTAGGTAGATAAATTGAGGACGCAAGCTTCTGAGCAAGCTACATTAGTGTCAGCACAAGAATCCGAATTGAGTAGTAAAAAACAACAACTCGAAGGTTTGAAGCAAGAAGAGGACCGTTTAGCAAAAGAACTGAACGAAAGTACTAAAACCCTGGATAATTTAGCCACATCTATGCAAGACTCTCAGTTAAATATTAGTCAGGTAAATTTTTATCACGACATTTCTTTATTGTCGATTTTATATTATTCGGGTTACAGGCTAAAGCTCTTCAGACTCAGATGGAGGAGCAGACAAGACAATTAACCGACGCCATCAAGTCATGTGAGACCGCTATAAATTCCAATGACGCTTCTCATGTTCCCGACACTACCCTCAGGATCAATCCAGATTTCAGAAATTCTAGAGCTGCCAATCTACGACTGATGAATGATACAAATGGTGAACATGTAAGTGTTTTTCGAAAGTTAAAATCCTCCTCACAGGTACATGAAAATTGTATGAATTAATTTATTCTTTTGTCCAGATGAAAGTTCATTTATTTTCATCGGATACGGTATTTAATTCTTTTCAACAAATCGAACCCGGGAGCTGTATCATTTGGCCTTCAAATCCATTCTTTCTACCGAATTATTCGTTGTGTCTCGATGATGTGAACACACAAATTTGGTCGAGTACTGTAAGTTTGTTTTAATGTGTGCATTTGAGGTCAGTTTTATTTCCTACATCAATTATAATAATCTTGGCTTTCATGTCTAGAAGTAATTTATATTGGAGGTTTCCCACCAAACTTCTCCCCTAGCTAGGTTGTTTCTTTGTTTTTTTCGTATGACTCAACCAAAACTCAATTGAGAGGATCTGGCAACTTCCGCCAAATATGTGAGATGTGATACATTAACATTAGATCTACTGTGTGACTTTTTCAATATGTTCATGTTTTCCTCATAACATCTGAGTATGTTTTCCGAATTAATTCCAGCTAACTAATCTAATCAAATGGAAGTATATTATCATACAAATTTTCTGGTGCATCTGGTTTTCCTCCGATTTAATGTTTATCAATGTTACGATAAATTTTCTTTTATTTGTAGAACTTCAAAGATTCTCACAATGACCCATTTTCGGATTTAAGTAGAAGAACCTCTGGATTTGAAAAAGATCCTTTCCAAAATGGTGAGTCGTGTAATATAAAAATATATTTTGAAAATTGTTTTAATGGTTGATTTTCATGCAGATCCATTCAATAATTCCAATGCTTTCGCCGCATCAGATGCCTTCAGTGTTGCATTTGGGGCTTCAGTACAGGTAATTAACTTTGTTTACTTTTGTTCGACGATAGCTCATTGACTAATTTTTCGAATAATCTAGGAAACAAAATTATTAATATAGTCTGTTCAAATGTAACTGAGAGCTTGGTAAACAGGTTTGTGCACGAGTTGGAGGGGTTTCGGAGAGTTACTTTCCGTCCAGAGTCGAATCGAGGGTAGTTCACACAATCGTACAGTTTCAACATGATATTATACTATGAATGAAATACACACAAGACCTCTACGTAAAATTTATATTTACACATAACAAGTTAACGGAAAAGTCTCCAATTGTACAGGGTGGGCACATTTCGATGTTTCAGCACTACAACTTTTAAATCAGAGGAGATAGACAAAATCTGATACCCCATTCTTGTTCTCTTTTTCTGAGAAACTAACAAGAGTAGTATTCATTTTTAAAAGAATTTATATCTCTGTTAATGCTGATGATAGAGCTCTGAAATTAAAACATTATACAGGCACTTTTTTACATAGAATCCATTGGCGTGCTCTTCTCTTTAGCAGGATTTTCAATTACGAAGCTATGACCCAAAGTTATGTTTTTATAGATGGAAACAATTGTTTTCTGTGCCATTTTTTGAAAGCTTAATTTTTACTGATTTCAAAAATATACAACATCATATGGTTTGTATCAATATATTTAAGGGATTGTAGATAAGACCGTTTGACCAATAAGACATTAGACATGCTTTCTCTTATATTTGAACAGACTATAGCTTTCTAATTGAAATCCTGAGAAGAAAGATTGGTATTCTAATTCATTCCAGCTCACATATCTTCATAATTCATCTTAATTCTTTCTCTACGCTTTATTATTAGATATTTTATTGATCTATGAGAATAACTACAAAAGATTTATTTGAATAATTTTGATGCTGGGGCTCAGAGACATTTTTATTTGAAAACAATCAAAGAAACCTTCTATTTATCAAGTTCTGTTATTTCTTCTGTATTTCAATTGGAAGAAAAAATAATAGTTATTTGACAGGATTGTGAACTTTCTTATTTTACACAATGAATTTTTCAGGATAGTTTCTCCTCTGATCCATTCGGAGAGCCGGAAAAGGCAGATCCTTTCGATGCATTCGGAGATTCGAGAAAAAATTCTGATGCCACTCCTCAAACACAAGAGGTAAGGCAGGGTTTTGAGTTAACTGAAGAGAGGATAATGAAAACATCAAATGCAGTAATGTCAATCGTTTCAGCCCGATAAAGATCCGTTCGGTTGTGATCCTTTTGCCATCCTTCATGCACCTACGAGGGACGGTTCGATTCCGACAAGGCCTACGAGTCCCAGCCCGGCTCTACCCCCCAAAAAGTGTAAGCAACCACCTCCGAGACCTGCACCTCCTCGACCACAGCCCCCTAAAAAATCCACGCAAAATGATTCGTTTGGGGGAGACTCGTTCGGATCAAGCGGTGGTGGCTTCGCCGATTTCTCAGACTTTGATTCTAAGGTAGGAAATGTTTGTGGTTTCTGGTGAATATTTAGAGAAAATTAGCAAAGCATGATTCAATTGACGGATGTTTTCTCCATCGTTAGGAGATAATTTCTGAAAATTATTATATTTTTTATTATTTATGTTATTTTCTTGGTTATATGCAACTTGCTTGTAAAGTCCTTCTTTTCACTCCAGAAACTCCTTTATACACTTGTTGCATAAATAATTATAGTCCATTTAAGAATTATTGACAACCAAGCAGGCCATGAACGTCCAGTCGAGGCTTTATTTCTGGTTACAAAAAGTAACTAAATTTCATCATAGAAATAAAACATAAATATAACCTAGAAAAGTGTTGATTATACGATTTATCGGAATTATCGAATAATTAAGCCGGAATATTTCGATTGCAGTTTATACATGGGAATTCAGGTTTGAAAGCGCAAAAATATCGTGGAATGCTTTCATATGAAATTATCTGAACTTATCGTTCATATAAAAGTCAACCATGGAAAATTGAAGATCATTCAAATAAATATTTATTTTCACTCAGGACCATGCAATATTTATTGGTATTGGAAATCTTGCAAAATTCTAACCATATATAACCATAAGAGTACCATTTTATGTCAGGATTCAAGAAGGATAATTAATGGAATTCTAGCAGGTAGCTAGTGGTGCAACAGAAAAAAATTTTTGGATACTTCGCAAGCACAGGTCCAAAATAATGTATTGGAAAAAACGTTATAATGTATTAAGAAATAAGAGAGAAACAAAAATTAAGAATCTATGTAGTACATGAAGAATTTTGGCATGAAATTTGTAACGAACTATCAATATATAAAACAATTTGTGAATTATTTATTGCTCAGTGTTGAATACTTTAAGAAAGTCAATTTTTATTTTCTTTCATCAAAACTGTCCATGAATTATTGAAAATATTATTATTGATGAGCAATTTTACAATTATTCAGTATACTTTTGAATTGGGAACAATATAGCATGTGTATTAGCAGAGGGAATGTGAAAGGGTACCATACAGTATAAGTATAATAAATAAACTTAAAATATCTATGAATGATACAAGGGCAAAGATAAAAATATCATTGAAAACTTTGTTTCCACGTAGTGTAGTGATTTGGATGTGTTTATTGAATAAGCTGACATAATCCTATTGATGGGCATGCTTTTGCAGGGAAGGTTTCAATATTTCAATAACCCATTTATGAAATAATTCACCATTCATAGTAATCCTTATCATTAATACAACTGTCAAGAATCGGATCACATCCAGGTAAAAATCCATCAATTGTTCCAGCATTCAAAATAGTGCACCTTCTGCCTTTACCCTTGCATATACTCGGCATACCTTTTGGATTATTTTCTAGTGTCCACTGACGAATTTGAATATCCAAATTTCATCTAGATAAATGAATTTTACGTTTTGTTCCATGTATTCTCGGTATTCATCACAATATCGTACTATTTTTATTATACTTTTCTGTTTATCAGTAAGAATTTTCCTTCGATCAACTTTTTTGTATTTGTATCCAATTTTTTTTATGATATAATATAATGTTGACTTCGATCAATTGAAATCTAGGTGCTCTTTGGCCAGTTCGAAAAGGATATCTAAACTGATATATTCATTGTTTTTAATTCTAGCAAAAACAAAGTCATTCAATGTCTCTTTGAAGGAATAATCGTATCGCACAGGTTTTCTTCCACTGCTAATTCCAGGCTGTAATAACATGCTAATATTCTACGGACAGGGCTTGGTGAAATCTGAAAATTTAAGAGACATTGATCAATCAGAATACACTTTGAGTCGGTGAATAACAGTTTACCTGAAACACTAGCGGAAATATATGCCAAATCTTTGATAAAATCATCAAAGCAAGATTTCTATGGGTAATGTTAGTGTTATTCCTATACCTACCTGAAATCAGCAACCCAAAATATTACTGAATAGTATATTACCAACTTAAATTCGATTTTTCATGGCCAATCGAGATGTCAATAATTCTTAAACGGAGTATAGGTATTTTATTTGTATTTTGTACAAACATAACTCTGGTGAAGAAACATTCATTTCTCTTCCGATTTTCAGTGCTTACATTATAGTTTCCTCAGGGAAATATCCAAGCATCCTGATCCTTTTACATCCCGTAGATTCCCAGATTATTCATCAAGAATGTTCCTCCTACAAAAATTTTCCCAGGTGTATTATAACTATATTTTGGTATGTTTTATAAACTTATTATTTTTTTTCCAGTATTATTTGATTTATTTTTTATTATGCGTATTCTATAATTTGTTTTCTTCTAGTTTATCGGTCCACAAGCACAACATGCATGATTCCAGCACAGTACAGATAAAATAGTTTCTTGTTGTATTATGTAAGACTAACTAAAATTTCAGGCTGGCCAGAGGGGATGATCGATACTAACATAATAACACCTACCTTTACAGCCTTAATAACCGTGATGTATCCTCTTCAGTTTTCCAATAAGACATCACCATCCATCAAGACGAGTCAGGTAGCCGTAGAAAAACCAACCAAAGAACTAGAATTCGTCGATGATCCCTTCAGAGACTACAGATACGAAGATCCCTTCAATATATCTTTCGAGGAAGAGGAATCCTTGGATAATTCTACGAAATCGAAAAGTATCGATGCTTTCAATACCCCAAAGTTTGATAATGGAAATAGTGTCGACGCTTTCAATACTCCAGAAAAAAATAGTGTTAATAGTTGGGATAATGGAGAAATCAATAGAAATAAGAAGGATTTTGAAATGGATAAATTTGACCCTTTCGGGTTGGATGGTCGACAATCTGTACCTCTTCCTTCTAATGATTTGTTTATGAATAATAGCGGTAGGGCTTCCGCTCCTATACAATCGAAGGTGCCTAATGAAGATCAGCAACTTGCTTGGGCAGCTGCGGAAAGCCTCAGATTGGAGAAAGAAAGGCAACAGAGACTTTTACAAGAGGAGGCCGATTTGAAATTGGCCATAAGTTTGAGTCAGTCGGATGTTCAAAAATAATTGTTTTAAATTAATGTATGCATTTCTCCTTGAGATTTCCTAGAAAATATAAATAAGTTAACTTGGAAATCTACTGTATCTGATGCCAACATGAGAGACATGTTTTCTTCAATACCTGAGAAATAACAATTCTCCAATTTATATTCTTTATTAACATATTTTTTATAGTATGAAATCAATGTTAAAAATTTATTAGCGAAAATAGATAACTTTGTATGATCTTATTATTTTGTCTTTAATGTTGGCCTCTTGGTGTTCAAACACATATCATTTAACTCGAAAGTAATATTAATTTTGCAATGTACCTGGCAAATGTTCAGTTATTTGTAAAGAATTTTATGCTTGAATCAGTAATTTATCAAGTGCTCGATATTTTTATGAATGTTGCACATTTCAAAATTTAATATGAAGTTAACCTCAACTGGTCAAGATGTGGTGTATCCGATTTATAAATTGAATTCTTCAATTCAAAATTTGTTCAATAAATTATATTTATATATTTTCATTACCAAGGTTTGGTATGAATCTTAAGATTTTTGTTTCTTGTTATGTATAGCACAAAACTTGGCTGTAGGATCATTTTAAAAAATAGTTTGTTTTCCAGTGTTTTAATGGAACGTCTCATGTTAGCAATATTTTTATCAATGAGAATTGGTGTTATTCGACTCATTCGATTAGATCATCATTTTCATCAAGCACCACTCATTATCAGTATTTTTATGATTTATCTCAATCATCTTTTGATTATTCCATGGATTTCAGTCATGTATATAATGTTTTCATTATTTAAGAATATTTACCATTATAAGTTGTTTTGTTTTTTTTTTTTCATCATCCCTTATTATCTCGCTATTGATTAACCAAGTTTACAGGGTGATTTCAGCATTTTATTCCAAATTTCCATATTATCAACGAAAATGAAAAACAAATTTTAAAAATGAACTGATGTCTAAAGACAATAGGATATAATGTTAAAAGCCACAAAGCTTTTATTCGTTGTCGCAAGTACATTCCAACAGAAACCTTTTTCTTTACTTTTTCTCCATTGCTAATTAAATCATGTGAAGGGATGAATGTTTTGAAAGTTTTTGTGATTTTTCTAAGCTACCAGTCACTTGCATATATTCTGAGAAAATAATGTCGACCATTACTTGTTATTAACGAAATATCATTAGAAAACTCAGTAGAATTAGGTAATACTTTTATATATAAAAGTAGGAAAAATCTCGATATACATGTTTGGAAATTCACTTATAAGCTACTGTACAGTGTTATTACCTCTAATATAATTGTTATTTGGAGATTTCGTCACACGTATTAAGTACTCATTAGTATTAATTTTTTTGCCCAAGATATTTAAAAGCTGTTGATTCCTTATAAATCTTTTTTTCGTTATACACTTTTCAATTTTGTTCATTGTTGTATTGTTAGAAAAGATGGATCTCAACATTTCACTGGAGGTGATATAATTGAGAACGTAGTTGCACAGTACTGATCTTGAAAAGGAATAAAGCAAAGGATTTTCTGGTACATACTGGAGGAGGATGACTAAATCATGACATTTTTCTGAAACAACTTTATTTGTGTTTTCTATATTTATCTCCGCAGATGTTTCAACTCAATTGTAATTTTCTAATTGTCTGACCACTGGAAAGCACAAAATATTGAAGGAAAACAGTTTTCTTCAGCTTCTCCATTGAGAAAGGGAGAATATTTTCATTGAAAGGAAAATATGTGCCTTAACAACATTAAAATCTAATCAGTGATTAGGAAATTATATATAACAGAAATTATTGTTTCACTTCTGATGAAACAACTAAAATGTATGATGGAGAAGTTTGAAGAAATTCTAAAAGAACAAAGTCTTAGTGTTTTTCATTATACGGATATACTAATTGATTGAAGGATATTTCATCTTCACAAAAATTTGGAAAACTTTGTTCAAACTCTTTAGTATGTACTTCGTTATTTCGCAGATTTGAATCGTATTATGTCTCTACTATACTTGATTGTTGTATGTGCAAGCTTTATATCGTCAAATCTGATCTTTGATGCTTTCAACCTCAAATTAATGAATAACTGATATGGTAGTTAAGTATATACTGTATGTAAAGTTGATAATTATTAAATTACGTGACAATATGCCTAGGTTTTTGATTCAGGAGCGGCAAAGTACAAGAGACTCGTTTAGCCGCGCGTTATCGATGAATTTTTTATCAACTGAAATCAGTTTTCTTCAGAATCTCGCACTTACCATAACATATATCAGCGGATGTCGTAAGTCAGGAGCTTTTGCGCGTTCTTTTCTGTGTAGCATTGTCAGTATGACAAGAACTGTCATTTTATTTTTATAAACTTAAAAAAATTAAATCACCGGAATTGTTTATCGGAAAATATTTTTTTTTCCTTTTTACTTCAGTGTTCAGTATGATTTTTGAGCGCTCGTACTACTTACACGAGGGCTATATCATTTCGTCACGATGTCTGTATTTATCGAATTTTGAGCTGAAAATGTGCCGTAAGCACGATAACTCTCGAACGGAACAACCTAGAGACTTGAAATTTTCAGTGTGGGTTCAGTTCCCGAATGCCTCGGTTAAGTTCGTTAATGGGCCAAATTCCACCATGGGTTCCGTGAATATGGCCGTTCAAAGTTTTGTTCCCCTGATTACTTGAAAACTACAGATTTGATCGAGATGAAATTGTGCACTCGAATGGAGAATGAGGTGCTCAAGCTACATGTGAAATTTTGTCCAGATGGCATGACCAGAACCATAGAAAATTCTAACTTTTGAACGGAAACGCCTAGGGACTTGAAATTTTCAGGATAGGTGTGGATCTCGAATGTCGTGATCACGTTCATCTATGAGCAAAATTATACTAGGGGTTCCGTAAATATGGTCGTTCGAAATTTAGTTTTCTTGATAATTTCAAAACAACAGATTCGATCGTGACGAAATTTTGTATTCTAATGGAGAGAATATATTCAAGCTACATTTCTCCAGATCACATGACCAGAACCTTAGAAACCATAGAAAATCATAACTTTTGAACGGAAAGGCCTAGGGACTTGAAATTTTCAGGATAGGTGTGGATCTGAAATGTCGCGTTCACGTTTAACAATGAGCAGAATTATACTAGGGGTTCCGTGAATACGGTGATTTGAAATTTTGTTTTCTCGATGATTTCGAAACTACGGATTCGATCGAGATGATATTTTGTATTTTAATCAAGAATGATATATTAAAGCAATATTTTGTCAAAATCGCATGACCATAGAAACCATAGAAAATTGTAACTTTCGAACGGAAAGGCCTAGGATTTTGAAATTTTCAGGGTGGGTTTGGATCGCGAATATCGCGGTCACGTTCATTAATGAGCAAAATAAGACTAGGGGATCCATAAATATGACCGTTCAAACAATTTTTTTCCTGATAGTTTCGGAACTACTGATCGGATTGGAAAAAAAACTACATGCAAAATTTTGTCCAGATCGCATTACCAAGACCATAGATACCGTAGAAAATTCTAGCGAATTATCGAAAAAAAATTGATCAGCTGAAGCACTAACATGAAGTCTGGAGTTTCGCCCAAGGATCCGAATTTTTTTGACAGCTGTCGAAAATTCATTCAATTGATTTCTAAAACTGGAAAATGCGAATCCATCTACAAGGCGCATGTACGCATGAGCTCAAAAGCTTCTACCTTCACGGCAGTGCTTTTCGTAATTTTTCCTGATAATTTCGAAACTACTGATTGGAGTTTATATGAAATTTCACACCTAGCTGAAAAATAATGTATTCAAACTACGTGCGACATTTTGTCCAGATCGCATCACCAAGACCATAGATACCCTAGAAAATTTTAGTGAATTATCGAAAAAAAACTGGTCAGCTGAAGCACTGACATGAAGTCTGGAGTTTCGCCTCAGTTTTAATTTTTTTTGACAGCTGTCAAAATCTTTCCAATTGGTTTCTTAAACTGAATAATGCGAATCTACCTACAAGGTGCATGTACGAGCGCTCAAAAGCTCCTGCCTTCACGGCAGTGATAATTTCAAAACTACAGATTCGATCGTGACGAAATTTTGTATGCTTATGGAGAATGATATATTCAAGCTACATTTCTCTAGATCGCATGACCAGAACCATAGAGACCATAGAAAATCATAACTTTTGAACGGAAAGGCCTAGGGACTTGAAATTTTCAGGAAAGGTGTAGATCTGAAATGTGGCGTTCACGTTTATCAATGAGCAGAATTATACTAGGGGTTCCGTAAATACGGTCGTTTGAAATTTTGTTTTCTCGATAATTTCGAAACTACGGATTCGATCGAGATAAAATTTTGTATTTTAAACGAGAATGACATATTAAAGCAACATTTTGCCCAGATCGCATAACCCGAACCATCGAAACCATAGAAAATTATATGTTCCGAAGGAAAAGGCCTAGGAACTTGAAATTTTCAGGGTGGGTTTGAATCGCGAATTTCACGGTCACCTTCATCAATGAGCAAAATTAGACTAGGGGTTCCGTAAATATGGCCGTTGAAAATATTCTGCTCCTGATAATATCGAAACTACCGATTTGATTGGAATGAAATATTGCACCTAGCTGAGGAATAATGTATTCAAACTACGTGCGAAATTTTGTCCAGATCGCATCACCAAGACCATAGATACCGTAGAAAATTTTAGCGAATTATCGAAAAAAAAATTGGTCTCCTTGAAGTCTGGATTATCGCTCCAGTTTGAAAATTTGTTTGACAGTTGTCGAAAATTTCCTCAATTGGTTTCCAAAACTGGACAATGCGAATCTACCTACAAGGTGCATGTACGAGCGCTCAAAAGCTCCTGCCTTCACGGCAGTGCTTTTCGTAATTTTTTCATACATTTTCAATAGATTGAATCACCGATTAATATTGTATGAAGGGTGGCGCAAGTTCGTGTGCCTACTAGACGTTTCTTGAGAACCGGACCTATTTGAAATATGAAAATTTGGATTATGATATTGTTCGACTTTATCTACTGATAAGAAGCCTGAACTTTTTCAGTTATACAGGGAATGAAAATAAATTTCTCGAAACATTTTTTTTGCATCTTTTTCTTCTCTTATATAATCGATTATTCAATTTTGAATATATTTCTATTCGAATCATTGCATTCGTCGAAATAGTTTTGAAAAAAAAAGGAGATATGAATAGTCAGTATTATGTTCGTTATTCCTATTATCAATATTTCAAGCATAAACTCTGTTTTTAGATTTCCGAAGTAGAAGAATGGCGGAAAATTGTGCATCTCCTAAATTTTGAAAAACTCGTCACAGTGTGTTTGAAATATTTTGTCAAAAATCGTGATAAAAAAAAATGTTTCGAGAAATTTATTTCCACTCCCTGTATAACCGAAAGTGTTCAGGCTACAAGAATATTTCAGCTCGGTAGATAAAGTCGAACAATATCATAATCCGAATTTTCAGATTTCAAATAGGTCCGGTTCTCAAGAGACGTCTCGTAGGCATTCGAACTTGGGAATATCTGAAAAACTTAATTTTTTTGTGCCCCAATTCACTTATTTGCCAACATCAACAACACAAGAGTATAAATGCTAATTCCTTGGTTTTTGATCTGACAGCAGTACCTTTATTGTTATGTCGAATAAAATATTGAGATAATTTTCGAAACCTGGAAAAAACGTATCGTGGGGCTGTAAAAACTTTGAAAAATCATATCTTTCCCCCATTTCAAATGTAAATATCTCTTTTTTTTCTTCAAATGCGTTTCACTGACCAGACTGAACGAAAGTATTCATTCATAACTTATCGTATGGTATCGGGGTAGAAATTTTGGTTGTAGAACCCTGAAAATTATAACGCTCTTTTCCGTAGGAACAAGCGCGCAAAAAATACTCACTTTCAAAGACATCCTGTGGGAAATTACATTTTTGAAATTTCAATTATTCTATCAGTAAAATGTGTATTATAAATTAATTTTACAGCTATTGTTCTGAAATTATTCCAGAAATAGAGTCATCATTTCATTCATACAACAGGTGTCTTATGGTTTTGACTCGAGCATGGCCTTGTTTGGTAATCGTCGTGTCAATGAAGAACCCAAATAGAATATTAAACATTTATTCAATATGTAACAAGTAAGAATTAACAAATAATTTAAAACGATGTAAGGAGAAATAATACTGTGAATACATAATAACGAAATACATTAAATAAGAATCTTTGGACAACGCATTAAAAATAATATATTCAATAATATAACTAAGTGAAATGGACTGGCTCCTCTTCGATTCGAGTTGTTGCCTTTCATCAATTTTTGCTTCCCTGGAAAAGAACAAATATAACTGAAAGTTATATTTCAAACCGAATCGAAAATCTTATTGAATACTTACACAATTTCAAAACATATCTGTCACAGCAGCAAGACTTTCTTCTATAATATTCTTCACAATCCGCTGCAATTGTCCTGCAAAGGGTTGTACCAGAATAACAGGTATGCGGTATGAAGGGTAATGATTCTGAAAACAGCATATATTAAGTATTAAATTCAACAAGAATGGAAATAATTGTTGGAGTCTACTTTTTAAATTGGGGTCAATTGAAAAGTCGAGGAAATTCCACCATGAGAACAATCCAAATTCTGAGCTCTCTGTTGGTCATATCAAGCTGCAACAATTCTTGGCGAAATTTATCGGTACTTTGCATAGAAGGAAACTCTCGCGACAGTGTAGAACAGATAAAAATTTCCGAAGCCCATTTGTATGCAACAGAGGATGCAGAGATGGTGTAATTCAGATTACACTTCCTCTTACTCATCATAGGTAAACCACCTTCTGGAGTTTCACGACCTTTACAGATCCGACTTTCGATAATTCAAATTACATGGTGGAAAATTCAAATTGAACATGAAGAAAATGCGAAAATACACGTTTAGAGCACTATGGTATGCATGTCACACGGATGAGGTTTCTCTAGAAAGTGATTTTCCAATTTCTTGGTTTTTTCTTTAGAATAAAAATTGATTCGGTTCGAGGAAACAGGATACAAAACTATTGAAGCAGATCGATGTGGTTCAAAACTCAAATATTATATAAGCTTGAGAATCTGATCAACGTATTTTAAGGGTTGAGCCTTATGTTTCTTCTTCGAAATGGATTCGACTTTGTTCAGTGAATAAAATATGGGGTGAAACGTTTATTCCTATATCATTCAAATTTTTTGTGCTCACCAGAAAAACGTTTATCACAGCAACAATGGTCATTGATCAAATCCGATCCTGTACAATAACGAATTTCCTGATCCGTACAATTCTGGCATCCTGGAGGAACCGAAACTGAAAACGGAATTATATATTATTATAAATTATTGGAGTATCACAAAGTTTGGATAAAATTTTTTGAGGGTGTTTCATTAATTTTGTTCATAACTTTGAGGTCGAATACCTTAGGTTTGACGATAAAAAAATTAAATAAATACAGGGTGTCCCAAGTTCGAGTGCCTTCTAGACGTTTCTCGAGAACCGGACCTATTTGAAATCTGAAAATTTGGATTATGATATTGTTCGACTTTATCTACTGAACTAAAATAATCTTGAAGCCTGAACACTCTCAGTTATACAGGAAGTGAAAATAAATTTGTCGACATTTTTTTTGCATTTTTTCGTCTTTTTTATGATTTATTATATAGGAATAGGAATAACGAACATTATACTGACTACCCATATCTCCCTTTTTTTTCAGTTTAGTTTTCGATATTTTGAAAACTATTTCGACGAATGCAACGATTCGAATAGAAATATATTGGAACATGAATAATCGAGACGAAAAAATGCAAAAAAAAATTTTCGACGAATTTATTTTCACTCCCTGTATAACTGAAAGTGTTCAGGCTTCAAGAATATTTTAGCTCAGTAGATAAAGTCGAACAAAATCATATATAACCCCAATTTTCAGATTCCAAAAGGGTCTGGTTCTCAAGAAACGTCTAGTAGGCACTCGAACTTGGGACACCCTGTATATGTCCGAAAACGTTTGGATTCGGAGATAACTCACGGTCTTTTTATTATTAATTTCTCAAGAATGCTTCAACCGATTTCACTGAAATTTCAACAGTTTGATGTTACCTCCATTAGGTATCTTATGGATATTTCTTCGAGTTGAACAAGTCCATAGGCGTACTCTCGGGGTATGGCGGTGTGGTTGCCAAAAGAAATACAACCCGCTAATTGAACATTATAGTGAAAAAATACACAACTCCAAGAATATGAATTTTTTTACCTACAAATTAAAAAAAAATATTTACGGATTCTATAATGTTCGTTTATATGTAAAGATCCCAATTTCTATTTCTAAATTCATCACAAGTGTCCAGTATTCAGTAAGCTATAAAAGCAACCACTCAATTAACAGCTCGCTAATGATACTTGTCATCGTAGACCCTATTACAATTAACTTTTGTTATTCAATTTGAGTTGCTGAATGCAATGGTTAGTCATCGCCTAATCGATCGAAATATTTTATTGGTTTATACAATTTATTTGATATGCGTTAATTCTGCAAACGATCTTCCATACAAGAATTCTCAAGTTTGCATTATTATGAATGAAGTAAGCCAATAAATAGCAATAATTCATCAAACCTCATCGATTTGAATAGTTGGAGATAAACTCGAGTTGGATATATATTTTATTTTGGATCAGGAAAAAAACCGCGTAAGTGTCACTTGTGGGATCTTATTTCTAATCAACACTAATCGGATTCAATGGTGGAAGATACACCCGAGTTGATCACATGTTCTATTTTTCGATCAGAATAAAATTACTCAAGGGCTAATTGTGCGATCTTATTTAAAATAGAAAATTTCTCGAAGTTGAAAGATTATTGAGACTTGAAAGCAACAATTTATCAAACCTTAGATTTTAATAGCTGAAGATACACCCTAGTCGATATATGATTTATTTATCCTATAAAAGAATTGCATAAGTGTTACTTGTGTGATCATAATTAAAATTGAGAATTTCCCAAACTTCCACGATTATGGATCCAGTATCTGAAGAAAAAGCAACAATTCATCAGAATTCAAAGGAATAAACATTCACCTGAGTCGATAAATAATTTTAATATTCGAAGAGATAAAAATTGCATAAGTGTCACTTATGCAATCTTATTGCGAAATTCGATTTTACCTCCAAGGATGACCATCCCTTTCATTGAAGTTTCTGAACCGGATTATTCTTTCATTGATGAAAAAAGATCTCTCCGTTTTTCTTCGATAAATAATTGGTATCATGTTTCTGTGGGTGGTGCTTCTTATATCAATAACCTTGTTTGAACTCAATCGAATATTAATTATTTAACCTTTCGCAGCAGGTATTTAGTGAAGCAGAGTTGGAAATGAAACGTTTCGATTTCAAGATACACTATACCCTATTATAATAGTTATAAATAAACCAAAGTGAGGTGAAACACGAAAAAGATATCGATTGAAGGTTTTATAAGTCAACGACTCCAGCTGCTCATAAAACGCAAAAAGAATTTTCTCACTTGAATGAAAATATGTAACCTCAAATAAATAATATCAAAAAAAAATT
Organism: Aphidecta obliterata; assembly: GCA_963966015.1. Lineage (NCBI taxonomy): Eukaryota > Metazoa > Arthropoda > Insecta > Coleoptera > Coccinellidae > Aphidecta > Aphidecta obliterata. The sequence goes on from OZ014427.1 coordinate 12,148,793, forward strand.
GGATTCGATTGAGATTTGAAGGAAGTATTCCAAATGTTCTTGAAATATAATAATAAAATAGTATATAGGTATGCTTTGGTTTTTCTTCGCACTTAAACCCCCGTAATTCGGCGAGACATTTGAAAACATTGTTGTGGCCGCTCTGCGCTCTGATTGGCTCGAAATCAACAAACAGCGAAGAACGTTCTGCGATAGGACAGTACTAGTTACGTCATACGTGGGCAAGGTTCAGCTGTGTACAAATAGGAATATTTTTTTGTGAAAATCCAACCACTTTTCTCATTATTCTGGAGAAAGTGATATTTTTCCCAGGAAATTAGTGACCTCCCCATATTTATGGCAGAACTATGAACAATCTTCATTCGATTCAATTTTAGAATCCAAAAATTAAATTTCCAATTTCGATTTTTTATGACGCGTTTGAAGGCGTAAAAGCTATATCGATTAGGCTAAAATTAAACTTCCACTTACAAGAAGAAACGTCGATCGTTAAAGCTGAATTCTTCGCTTGAGTTGCTGAGATCTCATGCTCTATGACGTATTCTTCATATCGTACTCTCCTATCGTTTTCTATCATCGGAGAAGAAAATCCCAGATGGCATACTATGGCGATGATGAGGCAAGTGAACATTTTCAGCATGGTTCATTTTCATGGGATACCTACGATCGGTCTTCAAGAACATTTCATTCTCTTACTGGCCACCTGAAAAATTTTTTTTATATTTATTTGAATGGGAAGAACACTTGAAAATATGTTGGAGACAGAATTAAGACGCAAATCTGGGGGTAACAAACTGCAAGCAGCAAGGCCGAGAAGAAAGAGATAACTTATTGAATGCCATAATTCAAAATCTTTGTTTACACAGCGTTGAGGACCGGTTCGGAACTGGACAAAGTCCAGTTCAGAACGAGTCCTGAACGCTGAGTAAACTGAGATATTTTTCATAAGGATATACTATCCCTTTTTTTTTCCTGGGAATTATTGGGATATTTTCTTTTTTAGGATGTTATGGTACCTTATTTTTATATCTAGCAATACAAAAAGCTGAATTAAAACGAGATTGAATATTTAATTATATCATTTTCTGCATTCAAACAGGCATGACGATAGTTATGAAACAATTTGAATAGTTAATAAGCAGTGGCGCAGCTAGGATTTTGTTTTGGGGGGGGCTGAACTGAACAATTAATAATGAAACTAGAAATATAAGAAAGATGGGAAAAAAAATCCAAAAATGACGAAAGCACTGCCGTTATGTCAGGAGCTTTTGAGCGCTCGTTCATCCACCTTGTAGGTAGATTCGCATTCTTCAGTTTTAGAAAACAATTGAAAAGATTTTGACAGCTGTCGAAGAAAATTGGTGACCATTTTTTTTTCGATAATTCGCTAGAATTTTCTACGGTATATGGTCATGGTAATGCGATCTGGACAAAATTTTCGACGTAGTTTGAATACATTATTCTTTATGTATGTGCGAAATTTCATTCCAATCCAATAAGTTGTTTCGAAATTATTAGGAAAAAAATTGTTTGAACGGCTATATTTACGGAACCCCTAGTCTAATTTTGCTCATTGATGAACGTGGCCGCGAAATTCGCGATACGAAACTATCCTGAAAATTTCCAGTCCCTGGGTCTTTCCGTGTAGCTCCAATATATCATTCTCAATTCAAATACAGAATTTTATCACCATCAAATCCATAGTTTTGAAATTATCAAGAAAATTGAATTTCAAACGGCCATATTTAAGGAACCCCTAGTCAAATTCAGCTCATTGTTGCAAGTGACCGCAACATTGAAGATCCAAACCTATCGTGAAAATTTCAAGTCCCTAGGCCTTTCCATCACAAAGTTATAATTTTCTATAGTTTCTATGGTTCTGGACATGCGAGCTTTTGCATGTAGCTTCAACACGCAATTCTCCACCTGAGTGCAAAATTTCACTTCGATCTAATCTGTAGTTTCAAAGTAATCAGGAAAACAAAATTTCGAGCGACCATATTCACGGAACCCCTCGGCGAATTTTGCCCAATAACGAACCGCGGCATTCGAGATTCAAACCTACCCTGAAAATTTCAAGTTTCTAGGACATTCCGTTCGATAGTTATCGTGTATACGGCCGGCCGGACAGACTCGAATTTTTCGACGGATTCGTCATCAGTGAGTCGAACATAGTCGATTGAGATCATTTTCGGCTCAAAATTCGAAAAATACAGACATCGTGACGAAATGACATAGCCCTCGTGTAGGTAGTACGAGCGCTCAAAAAGGAAGAAATAATAAACAAAGAATCAATGAACAATCCAATTTAAGAATTCATAATTTCTCAATATTTAATTTTCAAATTGTCTATAATCGATTGATTTTGTTCTCGTTCCCTTACGAGGTTAGACCTTTTTGATAATATCAAATATTCAGCCGTCTTTCAGATGTTCCTAATATATATAATACGTCGTCAATATTAAATTCGAAATCATAACATACAGGGTGTTTTGAAGGTGAGGCTTTTTTTGACCAGCAATAGAACTCGTCAAAATAAGTCCATATACCAAAACTCGTTCATATAAAAGATTCACCTGGGCCGAGTATTTCGAAATCAAAGTTATCCGCAAATATGAGAATTTCCTAGCACGGATCTTCATTAGGTTCGTATTGATATTTAAATTTTCAGATAATACCAGCTGTGTGAGGTCAGTATACGGAAATTAATTTATAGGATGCGTATGATAACTAACTTTTCCGATCTAAACCCCTGTGATTTCTTTCTTCATGGGTCATTTGAAAAAATAAGAGTATAGGTGACCATTCGAAATTACACCAAGCAAGACTTTGTGCACATCAAACAAATGGTGTGGTGACCATTTCGAACAATTTCTGTGAACAATTCGGATCAATTTATTTTATAGGTGAGTTTGTGATCCTTTTTAATCAGTGATTTTTCATCTCCTTAGTTTGAACTTCAACAATAATACCGTTTAGAAAAAATTTCCTAATAAAAGTTGAAAGAGAATACAAATTTGCAATAAATGAATGCCGAGAGAACAAACATCGCATGCATATGGCTCCTAACGAAGAGATCTATCCAGAGTAAGGTGACCATTTTTTCTAACCTGAAACCAGGACAATATAAATTTTGACCGCTCTCGCCCAAATTTTACAAATCTTCATCAAAAATTCACCCATTCGTGTACTGGTTTTGTTAAATGACTATCGTTAGCAATTTATAAATCGGTTTTATATAATTTCATTAATTTTTAAAATTCAATCAAAGAATTTGTGTCTTTGGGGGGGGCTGCAGCCCCAAAGCCCCCCCCCTGGCTGCGCCAGTGTTAATAAGAAACAACAATTGCTTTTTTGTCGAAAACTTCGAAGTTCGAGGACAATTGAAATTAACCAGCATAAAAAGATGAATAATTGGATATGTGATTTATTGTTGTAATTTACCGATGTGAAATAAAACAGATAGACATAATTTGATTTGAGTTCGAAATTTTTTATCTCATTACTACAGATTTTATTCTATATTTTCGAATAAAAATATTAATTTCACGTTTCGCATAGAATTTTTTTCGGAAACCATCCAGTCGCCCCCTAAATTTTTTCATTATTGAAAAAAAAATACTAGATTCTGGGAAATGTATGTCCCGACCAGAAAAAAGTTCCTAAAAAATTCCATGATACAACAACAGACTGAAAACAAGAACAATATTTCATTTATGTATTTTAAAAGTGTCAATTTCAGTTTATAGATCCTTTACATTCCAGATGATTCCCCAAATGAATAGAAGGATGGGATAGCCTAGAGACGCCAATAATAGGCCAAATATCTTAACAGACCCAACAAAATATTCAGTCTATTGGTGATCATGAGCAATAAATAGGTCTCCTTCAAATCAAATTATGTCGGTTAGACATTTCAAATAGCTTCATGCATAAGAACATTTTGGGGGGTGACGGTCAAACTTTGGACACCCGGTTCAATTCCAAGACAAAAATGTACAATTAACATTAGTCCACAAACGTCTTATATCCTTGTTACTGGATGTTCAAGTTTTCAATTTTTTTTCGTTTTTTCTCAATAATTATTGTAGTTTTTGAGATATTCGGATCAAATTTGGATCATGGGGTTTGAATGGTAGGATAATTGTTGTCATAATCTACAAGGTGTTACTTTTTCCAGGGTGATTATGTTAAACTTCTCTCGTGAATGGTCTCGAGTACGAAAAAAACGCAAGATACCAAAAAGTTTTCAAAATACGCAAAATATGGTAACTAGTGTACAACAAAAATGGTTTCGGGGTTGAAAAAGGAAAATAGCCACAACAATTTGTATGTATGAATTATCGTTCCATTTTGATTCCAAAAAGTAACTAAGCCCTCAAGTTTGAACCGAATATCTCGGAAACTACAAGATTTATATAAAAAAATAATCTGGAAAATTGAACATCCTGTAGCTTTATGGAGCGTTTGCGGAAGTATGTTTATGGAACATTTTTGTCTTGGAATTGAACTGTTTAAGTTATTCGGATCAAACTTGTAGGAGTGCGGTATTTCTTGGGGTTTAAATGGAATTATAATTGTTGTGAGAATCTACAGTGTGATACTCTTTTCAGTGTTACTTTGTCAAATTTCTCCCGTGAATGGTCGTAAGTACGAAAACAACGCACGATACAATAAAGTTTTCAAAATACTTACACGAAAAATGGTCAGTGGTGTTTGTACGACAATGAAGTTTCGGTATTAAAAAGAGGAAAAATCCACAACAATTTGTAAGTATTATCGTTCCATTTTGATTTCAAAAAGTAACTTATCCTTCAAGTTTGAACCGAATATCTCGGAAACTACAAGAGTTATATAAAAAAACTGGAAACTTGAACGCCCTGTAGCTTTATGAAGCGTTTGGGGAAGTATGTTTATGTTTATAGAACAATATTGTCTTAAAATTGAACTGTTGAAGTTATCCTACAAAAAAGTAGACTTCTAGTGATGTATCTTATTATCTTGTGTAAACTGAAAAAAATTCTGGCTTATACAAAATCCTCCCTAGTATAATCGGAAACTTCGAAATCAATCTGAAATAAATAGCAAATACAAAGTGTAATGTATTGCAATAATTCTACGTAATTTTGTAAGGCGTCTGAAAAGAAGATTAATGGATGTTCTTTTTTTAAACACTACTAATGGACTCCGCTTCACAATACCTATTCATGCGGATAATTACTCAGAAGCAGGTCTTTCATTGTTTACTGATAGTGTAGGTGTGGAACACTCATGGGTGCGTTATTCGATATTAGAATACTCTTTCTCCTTATTTCTCACCAGCTAAAAATTTTGCACCTAAACTATAAAAGTTTCAATGGAGATGGCTCGAATACACCATCAATACCATTAGGAGAATATACGAGCCCTGCAATCCTTGTCAGATCTATAAGTTTTCTCAATAAAATGTAGGAACTATGCCATCAGTTCTCGACTGAACTGGTGATAAAAATGAGGGAACGATTTCGAGGTCAGTTCGTTTTTCGGGAGAAAAACTCCATCGGTTCATTTGTGATTACTCAAGTAAATGTAGAGGTATAATCTTTCATCACAAATCGGTTTTTCTGGCATGAATTCATTATAAATAATGTTATTCGGAATCAATGAAAATTCTCCAAGAAGATTTCCTCAATGCATCATGAGCGGATATCCATACCAATTTCGTAATAACGTCATTGACATTCAGATTGCATTCTGACGTTATCGTCATATTATATCCGGTTATTGTGAGTTTCCATGAACTCCTTGCTTTTTTTCAGAATTTTCTCGGTCTTTAAAAGACATACATTTTCATAAAAGAATACACTATTATTAATCTACCAAATTTGTAGTAATTCTCTTGAGTCTACTAAATTCACTACTTGAGAAGAAAAATCGAAAAAAAGACATACCTAGGTATATGTTAAAAAAGACGTGGATTAAATCAAGAAAAAATTTAGGGTAAAATTTGGCCGATCGAAAAATCTGTAAAAAAATCTGTAAAACATTTATACATAAGTGGGGAAGTTTTTCGCAAACTGATGTGAAAACTATGAAAAATGTATGGTGCGTGTTGTTAAAGATCCAAACTGCGGCAAATTTTCGAATTCAACATCAAACCAGAAATTTTGCATTAAACTCAAAAAGAGCGCCAAAACTGTAACTCATCACCCCGACTTTTTTCCATTAGAAATCATCTTAGAAAAATATGAGAAACTAAGCACAAAACAAGGATCAACTCACTAGAAATCCCAGAGCGAAGAAAACGTCCGACAGCCGGCAAACACCGACAAACAATCCTAGAAAAATCCGTCCGAACTATTCGGCTCCAATAACCAACGCAGTCAACTGAAGGAAGGGAAGTCAGAAGTCACCGACGAACGTTTATTCATTTGTTTCGATAGCGTGTGCGCGCGCCTTAACAAAACGCACTACCAATAAAATTCCTCCCGACTGAAGTGCGAAGTACTGGAGTACTGAAAGAAACGTGTAATGCACCGTCGGACAAGCCTTTGGCATATTGATTAACATCAATTAAAAATGATCATTAACTGTTGACTGACTCAACTGAAAACGTAATTGTGTTATTCGAGAACCTTCAACTGCAAGAAATGCTGGTTTTCCAGGCGAACAACCTGAACTTTGTTGTTGTTTTCTATCCAATATACTTGGTTATATTATTTATTTGTTTATTGCTATCTATAAGTGGCACGAAGAAACCTGCATCTCAGATCAATAAGAAGATGTTTTTAATCTTCGACGGTCTCATTATGACACATTCAGCATCATCTTCATCTGAATATCATAAAAACACCCTTCAGGGTTCATTGTCAGTATAATAAGTACCTACTGTATTTTATTTTTGTAACCTTCAATAGAAGGAATCGCCTTATTATATCGAATATATACGAAAAACATATTTTTTTTTATTGGTGCCCCACATTAGTTATGCTATGGCAACATCAAGGAATCGAGAAACGTCAAGTCTTAATGCTATTTTTTTCATTATGGATCTTACAGGTGTTCCTTTTTATGTCGAATAAAATAATGAGACATTTTTCGAAACCTGGAAAAAATTATCGTGGGGCCAAATCCCAAATTCACTTCTTTGAATTTTCGATGTCATCAATTTCGACTGCATTCTCGACGGATAAGGAAAATAAATGCACTGTGCGAAAATGATAATGCTCTTGTTCACAAAAAAAAGCACACAAAAAAAGTTAGTCTCCACTTTTATCCCCATGTAAATATTCTTTTTCACTAAAACTTTTTCTGAAGACTTAACAATATGTGGATGAGGTGGTAGGACCCCATCGACGCTCTCGATATTTCTCAAGTTTAATTTCATGTTAGTCATTAAAAGTCCCAATTGGTACCATACAAGTTATCTCATGAAAAGTTATTTTCGTGGCTACACTGCCAGACAGGAGAATGCAAAGATAGGGATAAGAAAAACTAGTTTTTGATGAATGATTCTACCCAAGTGTATAAAAGCTTGAGAATGTTTCCAGGTGTTGAAAAACTAACACAATGGCTCTTGTGAAGGGTTGTATTCTAATATGTATTGTAGTTGTATCGGTGACTATAGCTTTCCCAAGTGAAAACATAACAGACAAAGCCAGGTTTTCTAGAAGAGGTAATTAATTACTTTTGTATATGTGTTCAATTTATTGTTTTTTTTTTAGATTAATCATATTACTCGAAATATTATTCCACATAGTGATCTGTATAATTCAGGAAAATAGGGATTATTATTTTTTTTCTATCTCGAACGATTCTTAACGGTTGTTATTTGAAATAAGAAACCACTTTCGAATCAGATATATATGTAATAGATATCATATTTAATGGTGAAGTGAACAGAATCAAGGAAAGTAATTCAATATGGTGTTTTTGCGTTACCAACCTTCACTTTTTCATTATTCTTGTAATATCGAATATCTCATTCGATTCGATTCATTCTGCTGTACAAATCAATGAACATGAAAAATCGGAATATGTCATACATATCTCATTGTCTTATAGTTTTGGCTTGATTATATTTTTCAAGTTCAATTCATACACAGTGGAAATAAATCTCGTGAGGAATATTAAGGTCAAATTAATTAATTAAAATAAATATACTACATAATCCGTGTCATATTCTAGAGATCCCACTTGACATTCATTATTTATTGAGCTTTGTATACAAACCGTTTAGAACTGATTCTGAACTGTACTAATCTGCGCTTGCTCGGTCCAGTTCAGAACCAGTTCTGTACGCTGTACGAACATTGGAAACTGTTTCTATTTGTTTCAGTACACATTCCAATGTTAGGTTTGGGTCCAGCCTGTAATGGATGTCCTGTTAATTACTGTGATGAGGATCCAGCTATAATTCATGGATACTGCTGCGGCTGCGCAAGATTTTACGGTAAGGTCAGGAGCGTAACAGTAACACCTCAATTTATTTTTCTCGAATTTTCTTTCAGATAATCTTCCAGTATAATGCAGTACAAGAATCCAGTGTCCAATGAATGGCTACGGACTATGCCAAGATTACGAATATATGATGCATTGCTGCTGTTGACTCGGATATGCTTTCATTTCGAGTAGAAAAATTGATTTGAATTGAGGATTTGAGAGAAAAAATGTATTTTATTCAGTTGAGATTGAATTTATTTTCCACTTTTTATACAATAAAATACGAGTTTCTTTGGAATTGAATCGGAAAGATATTTGATAGCCTCATATACTCATATACCCCTATAATTTATTCAAAAAAAGCTAATAAGAACACATTTTTTCAGTGGATTTTTTCGTTTTCCTTCAGTTAATTATTAGGGAAAAAAATTGCCCTTCATCTGATTTGCGAGTATATAACTTTTTATATATGTACAAACTAGCAAATCAGATGAAAGGCAATTTTTTCCCTAATAACTAATGGAAAACATAAATTCCGCTGAAAAGTAAAATACCAATAGAAAATCGATCATTTAATTTGTTTTTCATTCGTGAATTTTAGTTCATTTCAATTAGCTTTTCTAGTATCAGGTCCAGTTATTTGGTGTGGAACGGATTCTTCGTTAATGAAATTCAATTCCTTAAGATCAATGTAGAAATACCTTCACGTTCTTCTTGAATAGAAACGGAAGAATAGGCGCAGGTGTGCTTTCGAAACTTGGTAAGCAATCCATGTATGTATCTTACATACCTACTATCAGTTTTTATCATACAATGGATTCATGCATCACACCATTAAATACAGCGCTGTCCAACACCGGTCTCTTTCAATATTTGAACACTGAGATTAGATAATGATAAAATCCAACTGGAAATTGGGCAATATCGTAATAATTCACGCTAGTAGGAAAATCGAGAAAAAAATTATAAAAAGCACTGCCGTGAAGTCAGAAGCTTTTGAGAGCTCGTTCATCCATCCTTGTACCTAGGTAGATTCGAATTTCCAGTTTTAGAAACCAATTGAAGAAATTTCTGACAGCTGTCGAAAAAAATTTCAAACTTAGACGAAACTCCAGACTTCACGTCACTGCTTTAGGTGGCCAATTATTTTTTCGATAATTCGCTAGAATTTTCTGCGGTATCTATGGTCTTGGTTATGCGATTTGGACAAAATGTCGCACGTAGTTTGAATACATTATTCTTCATCTATTTGTGAAATTTCATTACAATCCAATCAGTAGTTGCGAAATTATCAGGAAAAAAATATTTTGAACGGCTATATTTACAGAACCTTTGTCTAATTTTGTTAATTGATATACGTGACCGCGACATTCGAGATCCACACCTATCCTGAAAATGTCAAGTCCCTAGGACTTTCAGTTCGAAAGTTATAATTTTCTATGGTTCTGGTGATGCGATCTGAACCAAAATTTTGAATGTGGCTCGAACACGTCATTCTCCATCTGAGTGCAAAATTTCATCTCGATCGAATCGGTAGTTTTGAAGTAATCAGGAGAATAAAATTTCGAACGGTCATTTGTACGGAACCCCTGGTCGAATTTTGCAACGGATTCGTCATCAGTTAGTCGAACATTGTTTATTGTGACCATTTTCGGCTCAAAATTCGAAAAATACAGAGATCGTGCCATTCGTGCCGAAAATATATATAGCCTTCGTGTAAGTAGAAGGATCGCTCAAAAACTGATGAGGTGAGTGTGTGTAATATGTAAATTTAACAGTTATAATATTTCTTCAACTACTTAAATCAAGAGGATTGATTGTTCTTGTTTCAGATAAGTAAAATTTGAAGAATAAAGCGTGCTTTGCGCGAAAAGACCTTTCTAACGGAAAATGAGAAACATCATGTATGATGACCTTTAGATTTTAATTTGTCTTTGGGCCGATAATTAGTTAATTCCAAATTGGAAATGGATATCACATCTCATTCAAAAGTTATGAGCTTAGGACAAACAGGCAGAGGATTAGACTTGCGGCATCAAAAGGGTTCGTTCAAACCCTTCTTGTTGTTTATATTCCTACCGTTGGCAACATCGAAGACCTTGAAATCATATGTTCGAAATTCAAATATCGATTTGACGTCTGTCAAATTATCAATGTCATTCTGTTCCAAGTTCAGAGGATAATTCAAGTCTCCTGCATTTTATTTGTATACAGTTCATTTGAAATTTGAAAACGATATGATGTAGTTCGAAAATGCACCGATTGTATATCGCATAGCTCAAGTTTTGAAGCAATATAATCAAAGTTTGTGGCTATAGAATAATATTTCCTGTTTCAATCTAAACAACCTTGATTTTTAGATATTGGATCGAAAAATTCCATGTCAAATACTTCCTGAATATATCGGATAGGTTTGACTGTTTTATCATGTCGGCAGGTACTAACACTACTACAGGAAAAACTCAAAAAACTAAGAGGAATGTTCTGAATCGACCAGCAAGTAGTAGTTTGCTAGAAGGAGATTATTTTCTTTCGTCCAGAATAGATATGGAGAACGATGGTGTTACCCCTGTTTACAAAACCAAATTGCTTGCTTTATTCAAACAAATAGAAAAGGAATTCGATTTGATATATCAGGAAAATCAAACCTGTAAGTAATCCATTGATTAATAATTTTTATCCTACATAATACTTCCTTGGCACTTTTTGATAACTTTAAGAATTTAACAATCATTTTTAAATAACCAGGAATGAGAATTACTTTGTCCCTTTAAGAATACGGAACTTTTACAATAGAATTATTATGATTTCTAGCTTCCATTTTTTCACTACTATGATCATTGAATTTATATCAATTACAATTCTTTGACGAATGATATTGAATTCAATTTATATTTTAACATTTGGATTTAAATAAATAGAATATTGAATAAGTCGTAATAGCTTCTGTGTATTTTCCCATCCATATTAAACGAAAGGAATGTTTTTCACTATAAAATCTTAATTAAAATTACCTGTTTCACTCATAACACAGCAAAACATTATTGCTTTGAAAGTAATTAATGCCAAAGAGCATAGGTCATTTATTGTGTTTGTTTTCGATTCACCCGAATTTTCCCAAACGTATTTATAATAAATTACAAATTATGAAAACTAGGGGGTTTATTAGTATGACATTTTAATATTTTACAATTTTTTTAAAATAATTTCATGCGTAGTTAGTAAATTTGTTGCAATTATATACTGCCGTCCCAATAATTTTTGGAAATTTACTCAGGTTACAGTACATTTTTCAAAGAAGAAGTGTATGAATATTCTTCTTTGGCAATATTTTGTGAAGGATCACAAGAAGTTGATGAAAGTACATACATATTTTTCGTTTAGGAAACATTAGATAATTGCAAATAGTGCAAACTAAAATTAATAAATATCTTCCTGAGATCAAATTTGTTATTACAAATATGTTTGCTTGAAAAATTCACGGCCCTTTGAATGTGTGTTCCTGTTATGATATTGAAACATTTTGGAGATCCTGCAGATCTTTTCGCTTTTTTTTGTAATGAAGCTTGATAATCACGGATTTATAAGTATATGCGAAGTCAATCAATAATAGTTTGATCTTGAACTGAACTAAGGTTATTGAAATATGAGGAACATAATTATTATTATTTATTCTTCAAGAATAGAGATATCAGTATGAATAACAGAACAAATTTTTCAGAAAAGATGGGATTTGAAAATTTACTCAGAAATATCATTCAGCTTCTGAATTTTTCTATAGGATGTTCAGAAGAAGTGTAAAATGCAATTTTTTGTGCTACCATGTATCTCAATGTATCCATTCATCCTCTCCGTAAAATCGATATCAGGACATGATGAAGATGAAATCACCAACGAAAAATGATCGAAACTGGTCGAAAAACTTAAAAGTTGTTCAAGATTGAATTCGGGCGAAATTTTTTCTGTGCAGTTATTATTGCGGTCCAGTGTAAATACTAGCACATTTTTCGTGATCTTATTTCCACATTACCTCTACCTTTTATTTGAAATAACCATAAATTATCATCTAACTTTCGATACATAAATTTCTTGAAATCATACAAATATTTCACACTTTTGCCATATAAAGACACACACGTTAATTTGTTGTTCACCTCTCGGACATTTCAAACGGTTAAAAGTAGATGCCGCCCACTCCGTGATTCTTCCCTATATTTTCAATCAAACGTTTTTGAGGAAAAAAGTTACACCTGATTGAAAATGAAGTAGTATTCTCAAGAAAAACAGTTTTATGATGTTATACCATCTCTAAGGTAGCCACTGACATTTATTTCTAAAAATTTACACTGGTAGAAGTCAGTACTTTCTGTTATCATAAAAAAATTTATATCGGCCAAATTTGACAAAGTAGTTTCAAAAATACTGGGTTTTGGGGGTAATGATAACGAGCTCTAGATCTCCAGGGTTGCATTTGGGAAAGATATGGATTTTTTCCATAATTTGACCTCTAGAATCGAGCCTTGAAATATATCAAACGTTACAGACACCCTTTATAGCTGTAGTTACAATATCTGTAAGCTAATGACTGAATCTGAGAATCGACGTTCAAGAAATGTAAATAAATAGTGTATCCTTTTTGAGCGCTCGTTCTACTTACACGAGGAGTATATCATTTCGTCATGAAGTCTGTATTTTTCGAATTTTGAGCCGAAAATGGTCTAAAACGACAGGGTTCGACTCACTGATGAAAATCCGTTGAAAAATACGAGTCTGTCCGTCCGGCCGGCCGTATACACGATAACTCTCGAACAGATCGACCTACAAACTTTGAATTTCCAGGGTTGGTTCGGATCTCGAATGCAGTTGAATTCGTTATTGTGCAAAATTTGACCAGGGGTTCCGTAAATATGGTCGTTTGAAATTTAGTTTTCTTGATAATTTCAAAACTACGGATTCGATCGTGACAAAATTTTGTATTTTAATGGAGAATGATATATTCAAGCTACATTATCGCCAGATCGCATAACCAGAACCATTTTAAATTCCAAAGAATTATTGTATAAAAAATCCTTATATTTATGTAACAGCTGATTCGGCATAATTGACATAGAGCTGTTTTCTTTTTTTTGACAGCTGTCAAAAATTTCTTCAATTGGTTTCTAAAACTGGAAAATGCGAATCTACCTACAACGTGAATGAACGGAAGATCCTTACTTCACGGCAGTGTTTTTTATAATTTTTTTTTGGTTTCTGAATAAACTCATTTTACCCTTCAGACCTGTATATTTTCTCAAATTATCATCCACTCAAGTGAAAAAATTCGTACTAGGAGACGGCAATCATAATTGTTGTTATTAAGCTCAGCATCGTTGCAAATGACTGAGAGCAAAGGTAACTTCAGATCGCATTTTAATTATTTCATGTTTCAACTAAAATTGTATTCAGTTGTGAAAAATTCTTGTAGAATACTGTATCATTTCATATATTCATTTTATTCGCGAATTTCTTCCAAATGGGTTGTGGCATTACAAAATTGAGGGATGTTTGGCAAAAGAAACCGTGGAATGGGGAAACAGATATCTACTGCAATAATCCAAAAAATAATTCTAAGAAATATGTACAGTTTGTAGGAGTTGACAATAACAAAGGTTTAACCTTAATTCAAGCCCAAGACAATTCTTAACTCTTTGTTTTCCAGTGCATGACAAAATTGATTTGTTGAACGAAAAATTGGAAAAAGACTCTTATGATAAACCCGATTGTATAGACTTCGAGAATAACATATCTAAAGTTCTAAGTAAGAAGTGTAAGTATATATACCCCTATTTTATCGTTTCGTTTTCAATAAAGGTATTTTATAGTGAGTGTTGCCTCACAGAAATCGAAAACTGCTCACAAACTGAAAGCTCAAACCAGTAAGATAGTTTCTAGTTTCAAGACTCCTAGTTTTAATTGTACGTTGGTGAAGGATTATTCTGGACACAAGGATGGAGTGTGGGAGGTGTCGGTTGCAAGGCCGGGAGTCCCGGTCATAGGAACGGCATCTGCTGGTGAGTACCCTTAAAAGAAAAATCGGGATTTTTGGTGATAATATTCCTTCCCTCCAGACCATAGCGCATATATCTGGGGTATAGAATCAACAAGATGCCTGCTTCAATATCAGGGACACTCGGGCTCGGTGAATTCCATCAGGTTTCACCCTTCCAAGGATTTGGTTCTGACCGCAAGCGGCGACTGTTCTGCCCACATCTGGCAGGCTGCTTTGAATTGGGATCTACCAGTAAGTATATTGCCGAGACTGATGGATAGATAGAATTTAGTAACGAATTCTGCTTACTGGATAAACTATAAATTGTGAAAAAATTTCCAGAAGGGTCAATCGTCCGAAGAAGAATTGGAAGATGAAATGGAGGACAAAATAGACTCGAAAATACCAGCGCTGAGGACGCCCGTAAGGGAGTTATTCGGTCACGCCGGGGCTATTTCTGGGGCGGAATGGATAGCAGGTGGTGAACAGGTAATCACAGCATCTTGGGACCGTCTTGCAATACTACATGACATGGAGACTGGAGGCGCTTTAGTACAGCTTGCTGGTAAGAATGATGTTTAAATTATTATTGAATCACAAGTATTGAAGATCTTGAAGAGACTTTCACCTAATTTCTTCTCACTCTAGGAATACCGGAAGAACACTTTCGGATATGGCGAAAAGTCTCCGAGATACCAAGTTTAAGAAAAAAAGATTTTTTTAAGAATCTTCGAACAAAAAATCTTTTATGATCTTTTTGTGGGATACTAACCCCCAATCCAATCGAGCGGTTAATTGTATAGGGCCTAGGACTCGAGCCTTGAGCAAAGTAAGGACTTCGAGTATTTTCCCTGAAAACTCCAACTGGTGAATAGAAATAAAACAGATATAAACTTTCAAAGAGTATATATTAAAAAATATTTGAATGATTCTTTACAAACTATAACCTAATTCATCAAAGACACGCATTCTACCTTCACCAGAACGAATAAATCTCGACATGAATTTGAAGAGTAATTCAATCTTGAGTGAGAGATTTCAAGACTCGGGACTAGTAAAACTCAAATAATGCCATGCGTAATTTGAGAATAACCTTTTCTTATGCTCTGCCACTGGGCAGTAAAATCCTGCCCTTGTCGAAATCGTGTTGTTCACATTTAATAAAGCCGAGAGTTCACTGCGACACAGGAAGAACTATTCGTGCCTACTTCTCGAAAACTACTTTTCGACTTATTCCCGAAAATTTATTGTCAACTCGAACAAGTTCCCGAATTACGTATTCTTTCCCTCGAAAGAAATTTTTCCGTCCGACTTCCTCAAACCACTCCTGATAGAGTCCCAAAAACCTTTTTCGACCGAGTCCCGAAAAAAACCACTCCAGATAGATTCCCAAAAATCTTTCTGGACCGAGTCCCGAAAATTCACTGTTTCGACCGAGTGCCCAAAAACCACTGCCTTTCTTCGTTTTTCATTTCGTCTCAAGAAAATTTTCAACCCTACCAGTCTAAGTGGTTGCAAGTGATGTTTTCATTTCGTTAAACCAATCACCTCCTTCTATTATCTTATTAAGGCGGTTCGTGAACTACACATCGGCAATTATTCGTCTGAAACCAATCACCTCTCACATTGCCGAAAGTGGTGGTAGGATGTGAAATTTTCTATCTAAACTCACTTAAGTGCTTAATTCGTAGAATCGACGGAGGAAACTTATAAATCTCACATCGCTTCATTTTTTGTCATCAAACGTGCGTTAGGCACTATATTTATGGGTCCTTTAAAACTCTTGAGTTTGGGTTATCAATATTTCAACGCTAGGCGGATAGACTAAACAAATACTTAAATTAATATATATTAATTCTTCACATTTCTAGGCGTTCTCACGACTTTTTCTTGTATCGACTAAGCCAAAAGAAATAAATAATTCTTTATGCACCGAAATGTTTTTAAGTCTTTCAATTTATTACACTTTATCTGTCTAATCAAATCGTTTGGGACCATTCTCGGCTCGAAATTCAAAAATTACAGACATTCGGGGTAATTGATAACGCTCTTGTAGTCAGAAACAAGCGTACTGATATAGCTGAAAAGTAGATGTTTTCTTTTTTCCGTCACTAAGTTTCAGACCTATTTGTACCGTATAGTCTTTCTACAGTATCCTGAAATGTACGCAAAAAAAATTATGCGGAGAAATCATTGCTCAGAAAGTAGAAGAAATATACTTCGCCCAGAACTCTGCAATTTTCGTACAAAGTCCCTTCCTGTACCCACTAACGAAATGCTGAGAAACTGCAAAGGTTTCATCATGAGTCATAACAAAAGGATTGATGGTATAAGCGATACCTTACTAAGCAACCTACCTAACCTCACTCATGTTGAAGTGACAAAGGAAAATAGGATTCCAAAACGGATATCTGGAAGCTTTTTTCGATATTCGAAGTCATTGAAATCTATAAAGATACACTTTTCAAATATAACAGCTATCGATTCGGATGCCTTCAAAGATTTGGACAGACTTCAGTTCTTGGGTTTGGTAGAGAATGAAATAGTTGACATCGGAACAGGTGCTTTGGGGAGTTCCAATTCGGTTGAAGTATATCTGGGCTTGAACAAGCTGTCTCCTTCATCTGGGCAAGAAATTTCGAATTTGAGAAATCTGAGATTTTTGAAAAAGAATTTTTCAAGAATCTTCTAGTGATACGATCTCTACGAAATTCCTCATGAACCTTCTTGTCGTTATCTTAGCAACAACTACAAAGTTTAAATTCGATCGGTATTTCTCGAATTATTGAGTAGAAAAACCTTTGGGCGGATTTCGCCCATCATCTCATTCAGACCTCGAACGTACCTTGAAAGTTTCAAATATCTGGGCCTCTCCTTCCGATAGTTATCGTATTTATAGCCAGAATTACATACTTTTGCAACTTACTGATATGGCTGGAAAGTAGATCTTTTCTTTTTTTCTGTTACTTAGTTTTAGATCTATTTGGCATTGTATACTCCTTTTACAGGCCACGATCAAGAACTCACCTACACTGCTTCTCACCCTTCGCAAAAGTTGGCTGTCACCTCATCCAGGGATACAACTTTCCGTTTGTGGGATTTCAGGGAATCCGTTCACTCCGTCTCAGTATTTCAAGGTCATGCTGAGTAAGTACCTCTGAATATGTTCATATTCTACATACAGAAATCTTGATGCAGATGGATCTAAAACTGTATACATTATAATAAAAACACTCTCAAATCGATATATTCTGTTTTCTAGGAGTGTTACTTCAGTAGTATTCACGAAGGAGGAGAAGCTAGTGTCGAGCTCCGACGACAGAAGCGTTAAAGTATGGGATTTGAAAAATATGAGATCACCTGTAGCCACCATAAGACTCGATTCCGCGGTGAACAGGTTGAGCGTGTCCTCGAATGGAATCATAGCCATACCGCACGATAACAGGAACATTCGTCTGTACGATTTGAACGGTCAGAGGTTGGCAAGACTGCCTAGATCGAGCAGGCAGGGTCACAACAGGATGGTGGCCTGCGCTGCTTGGGCAGACGAAGTGATAAATGGTATAAATTTGTTCACTTGCGGCTTCGACAGGAGGGTGTTGGGTTGGTCGATTTTGTCGATGAAAGATCTGTAATTTTGCATTTTTTGAGTAAGCTTTAAAACGTTATTGTGATAGGTATTTATTTTTGTTTATAATAAATATTATTGTTTTCCAAAAATAGTGTTATTTGATCAATGTTCTGCGTTGTGTTCGAATGATGGCAGTACACCAGTTCGTGATGGAATCGTCACGGAACTACACCACTACAGTTCCACAAAGAATAAAACAGATTCAACTCTTTCAACAAACTCTGCTTCCAGGTCCAGAATAACCAATTCAATACGGTGATTTGGCCGAGACTACAATGGTGGTTTTTAATTATCAGCGCACGAAACGACAAGATTCCGCGGATTTTTATGCTTCACACATAGGCGGAACTTTGAGAGGTTCCGCGAGAAAAACATTAAAAAACAGAAAAACTCTAGTAATGAATAGAACTTGGAACATTGAATGATGAACGGCCATTTCCGATAACATTGTGTAATATCTGAGAATACAAATATTCAATCTTAAATTCGGTTACCTATCTCGGAAGAGAGTCTGTATTGTTATGGTTCAATTTAGATATAAATAATTTTAATTTTGAAATTTTATGAAAAACCAACAACATTCAAATAATTTTGTTTTCAATTTTTTTTTATTTTTCCCGCGACTCTTTTTTAAGGAGGGTTCTTAAGGTGCACAAATAAAAATAATTTTTGTTCACAACAACTTATAATCTAAACTCAATAAACTAATTCTAATAAAAAAAATAAATAAGCACTCACAGTCTAAATAAAGTTCCTCAACTTTCCTTGGTGGCTTGTCGTTGATCATACAATCAATCCCTGAACTCCAATATTATGTTGATCTCAGTTTCTTTCGGCTTCCCCTATTCCTCCCAATTGAGTTGATTCTTCCATCGAAGTACGTTGATATTTACATTTGAATCAGTTTCCATTATTTCTGGTTCCATTCAATTAGTTATAAACAAATATCTCGATGATTTTTCGTTTTACAATCTCAATTTAAACAACCCTTTTGAAAGATCTATTTCTACTCTGACGTTTTTTAATTGTCAAAACCCGCTTGCTTAATTCTAATTTTTTATAATTTCCATGGTTACATTCAAATAAAATGAACCCTCTTTAAAAAAATTCATATTTTAATCAAATTTACTGAATTTACTAAGATGTTCGAAGGGTTCTTGACTTTGGGTGATATTATTTGAATTTATTTTTACTTTAAATTTTGAGAAATATATGTTCATTTTTGATTTCTATAACAGTATATTCGAAGTCTGGCATACATTGTATTACTTTTTACTTTGTAAAATCAACGGATGCCGTTAATTTTGGAGCCGTGTGATACCTAAGCCATAGATAAGGAATTAGAATATGCGAGGCATACATCGATTACTTTGTATTCATCGTTGAGGACGGATATTATGGCTAGATCGTGTCGAATGTGCCAAGCGGGCCAAGATAAGGCCAATGAAGGGAAAAGAAGCAACGTCGGTTGACCATGAGAAAATTTGGCAGAAAGAATTTAAGACTTCCGGACTAGGGAATCCAATCCCGCACCAAAATTTAAATCGTGCGGGTTAAAAGTTATCAATCCCGCGGATCCGCAAGAATGAGGGATTGTTAACAATATAATATACTCTCCGTTCTCAACCTATCAAACATGCTAATAAAAAACAATTGCAATTGAAAACATACTATAGTCAAGGTCGTACCCAAGAAAACATTTCGGAGGGTGGTTGAAAAAATTTTCAATCCAAAATTTTTTTAAATTCAATCTTAAAATGGTGCATTTTTCGGCTTTTTCAACTATCAATTGTCCAAAGGTTTAGAGGACAAAAAACGATGGTTTAACTCGAAAATGTTCACTAAGAATTGCAAGGATTTCGAGACATTTTTTTTCCGGAAAATTTCGGGAGGGTTCCAACCCCTCCGCATTCAAAAAGGGTCATTTCATGTTTTAATACAACTGGTCAAGTGTTGTTCGTACTCGTGCTCGTACAGCCATAGAAGAAGCATTTTAAAAGACGTTTGCGCTTTTATCGTCGAATACGGAATTTTAATATTGAATCCCGCAGATCCCGCAGAATTTCAGAGGGATCCCGCATTTGCGGGATTCCTTGGATTCCTTATTCCGGACTATACATTAAATGGTGACAGTGGTTGAACATATAAAAATAATACTTCAACGTCCAACATAACAATAACATACATCGTATTATTACAATTGTCTAGATAGGGGACAAGTGAGTGTTTCGTCCTGGAACCATTAGTGGATTTTTCATTAGCAAAGTGAAATTTATTTTCAAATATATTCTGTGACGAACAGGTTATTCTTAAATTCGGTTACCTATCTCGGAAAAGAGTCTGTATTTTCGAAGTCTGGCATACATTGTATTACTTTTTACTTTGTAAAATCAACGGATGCCGTTAATTTTGGAGCCGTGTGATACCTAAGCCATAGATAAGGAATTAGAATTTGCGAGGCATACATCGATTACTTATTTGTATCCATCGTTGAGGACGGATATTATGGCTAGACCGTGTCGAATGTGCCAAGCGGGCCAAGATAAGGCCAATAAGGGGAAAAGAAGCAACGTTGGTTGACCATGATAAAATTTGGCAAAAAGAATTTAAGACTTCCGGACTATACATTAATTGGTGACAGTGGTTAAAAATATAAAAATACGTCCAACATAACAATAACATACATCGTATTATAACAATTGTCTAGACAGGGGACAAGTGTGTGTTTCGTCCTGGAATCAATAGTGGATTTTTCAGTAAGGCATCAGCAAACACCTGATTAGGGGTACTCTCCGCTTTTGTACATTCTTACTGAAAAAAAAATATAGCACAGAGAAAGTTCTTTTATCGAATGATTGTTGGGGTTCAAACCATAAGAAGCTTTTTTTATTCACTCAATAACGTCCGTCGATACTTTTAATAATCTCGGTTAAAATGGTTTGGTAGCCGAGATGTATCGCAATAATCGCTTGGGTCTACATGAAAAAAAATTACGAAAAGCACTGCCGTAAAGGCAGGAGCTTTTGAGCGCTCGTACATGCACCTGGTAGGTAGATTCGCATTTTCCAGTTTTAGAAATCAATTGAAGGAATTTTCGAAAGCTGTCAAAAAAATCAGAAACTTAGGCGAAACTCCAGACTTCATGTCAGTGCTTCAGCTGATCAATTTTGTTTCGATAATTCGCTAGAATTTTCTACGGTATCTATGATCTTGGTGATGCGATCTGGACAAAATTTCGCACTTAGTTTGAATACATTATTCCTCAGCTAGGTGCAAAATTTCATTCCAATCAAATCGGCAGTTTCGAAGTTATCAGGAACAGAATATTTTGAACGGCCATATTTACGGAACCCCTAGTCTAATTTTGCTCATTGATGAACGTGACCGTGAAATTCGCGATCCAAACCCACCCTGAAAATTTCAAGTTCCTAGGCATTTCCGTTCAAAAGTTACAATTTCCTATGGTTTCTATGGTTCTGGTCATGCGATCTGGACAAAATATTGCTTTAATATATCATTCTCGATTAAAATATGAAATTTTATCTCGATCGAATCCGTAGTTTCGAAATTATCGAGAAACCAAAATTTCCTTCCTTGCCTTTCCGTTCGAAAGTTATGATTTTCTATGGTTCTGGTTATGTGATCTGGAGAAATGTAGCTTGAATATATCATACTCCATTAGTATACAAAATTTCGTCACGATCGAATCTGTAGTTTTGAAATTATCAAGGAAACCTAATTTCAAACGACCATATTTACGGAACCCCTAGTATAATTTTGCTCATAGATGAACGTGATCACGAAATTCGAGATCCACACCTATCCTGAAAATTTCAAGTCCCTAGGCGTTTCCGTTCAAAAGTTACAATTTTTTATGGTTTCAATGGTTCTGGTCATGCGATCTGGACAAAATTTCACATGTAGCTTGAAAACCTCATTCTCCATTTGAGTGCAAAATTTCATCTCGATCAAATCTGTAGTTTTCAAGTAATCAGGGGAACAAAACTTTGAACGGCCATATTTACGGAACCCCTGATGGAATTTGGCCCATTAACGAACTTAACCGAGGCATTCGGGAACTGAACCCACAATGAAAATTTCAAGTCTCTAGGTTGTTCCGTTCGAGAGTTATCATTCTTACGGACGGACGGACAGACTCGAATTTTCCGACGGATTCGTCATCAGCGAGTCGAACATAGTCGATTGAGACCCTTTTTGACTCAAAATTCGAAAAATACAGACATCGTGACGAAATGATATAGCCCTCGTGTAAGTAGTACGAGCGCTCAAAAAACCAATGGCCTCGCAACTGAATTTGTCTTGCATAAACTTTTTTTGATTAGTTTATGTAGATGAATTAACATCCACTTCCCAGTGAATCTTATTCCTAAATATATTCTGTGACGAATAGGTTATTCCTGGAAATAAAACCAAACAAGTTAATTGCACAGATAATAACTTATTAGAATTGAACTGTAACCTTGCGATATGCCGGAGAGTCAGTCTCCAAGAAAACTTTTCTTCGCTAACATCGATTTCTGAACAGTGAGAAGATGTAAGTAGAAAACTTTTTTATATTCGCCTAGATTCAATTACTCTGCCTTCACGTGCATATACAGGGTGTAACATAAAATTTCAATTCTCAATTGAATCAATTCCTATGGTGATTATTCCTGCAATTTCCTTCTTGTCTGATCAACTTATTCAATGTAAAAATTGTAAAGCTTCAATGCCTTCATATAATTGTACCTAATAAATATTCTGATTCTTTTCAGGTTGGCGGTACTTCTTTTCGTCGCAGCGTTGCCTTTCGGGCACGCAACACATTACATTACAAAAGTGAATGAAACAGTCCACCACAACGTTATCCTACAAGATAACGAACCCTGGGATCCTGAAATGTACGCGAAAAAAATAATTCTGAGAAATTTGACTGGTGCAGTGACAGCCCAAAGTTTCTCTTTGCTCACGAAAGTGGAAGAAATATACTTCGCCCAGAGCAGTATTGACGAAATTCACGAAGATGCATTCAAATCTAACCCAAGACTAGAAACCCTGCAATTTTCGTACAATGTCCATCTTCCAGTACTCACTAACGAAATGCTGAGAAGCTGCAAAGGTTTGAAGAAATTCATCATGGGCCATAACAAAAGGGTTGATGGTATGAGCGATACCTTACTAAGTAACCTACCTAACCTCACCCATGTTGAAGTGACAAAGGAAAATAAGATTCCAAAACGGATATCTGGAAGCTTCTTCAGAAATTCGAAGTCATTGAAATCTATAAGGATACACTTCTCAAATATAACAGCGATCGATTCGGATGCCTTCAAAGGTTTGGACAGACTTGAGTTCTTGGGTTTGGTAGAGAACGAAATAGCTGACATTGGAACAGGTGCCTTGGAGGGTCCCAATTTGGCTGAAGTATATCTTGGAGTGAACAAACTGTCTTCTTTCACTGGGCAAGAACTTTCGAATTCGAGAAATCTAGGATTTTTGGACATTTCTTATAATCCATTGACGAAAGTAGACTTGGGAGAAATAAGAAGGAGGGCTCCAAACTTGAAGGGTTTGATCCTGTTGAAGACTGGTCTTAGTTGCGATGATAAAAAAAATATCGAAGCATCAAGATCAAACTTTAGAATATGGATGGATCCGATGGAAATAGAAAAATGTGAAGCGTGATGTTTTTTTATATTGTATAGGTACCTACTAAATAGATTGTGGAATGTATGAATAATAATATAGGTACTTATATCGCTCAAGCAGAGGCGAATTTCCTGTTTTGATTTCTTTCTGTCCAAAACGACCACTGCACCCAAGTGCAGTTTCCAGGAATTCCTGACTGCTTTTGGTAAGTTGATAGTCGTTCATTTTCCTCTTTCTGTCTAGAATTCATTCGAAATTGATGATAACGGAAATGCAAAGAAGTAAATATAGGAGTAAGAAATATTGGTAAGTAATGATGTCTAACGATTTGCTAGCCTCATAAAATATTTTGTACCACATTTTCGGGTTTTTAGAACCAAAATTTACACCTCGATACCCTATACGTCATGAATGAATTATTTTGTTCAATCTGGCCAGTGAAACGGATTCGAAGAAAAAATATGAATATTTACACTATAAAATGGGGGAAAGTGATGAGTTTTCAGAGATCCCCACGATGAGTTGAGGTTTTCCGGGTTCTCGAGTTGTTGATGTTGCCATAGCATTACTAAAATGAGTAAATTCTGACACCCATAAAAAAATTCAGTCTTTCTGATATATTCAATAAAATTGGGTGATTCCATCTATTGAAGTTCATGGGAATCAATTGACAGTATCTGTCATACTGACGATGAATACTGAGGTCCTTTTTGGTACACAGAAAAAAATCGAATTTTCTGATACCTGTATTCATTATAATTCGGTAATTCCATCTTTTGAAGTTTATGAAAATAAAATGAATAATCAAAGAATTATCATTCAGATTTCACGTTTCACGAGTTGTTGTTGTTGCCATAGCATATAAGTAAATTCGGACACCCATAAAAAAATTCAGAGTTTCTGATATATCCAATAAAATTCGGTAATTCCATTTATTGAAGTTTATGAGAATCAATTGAGAGTATCTGTCAAACTGACGATGAACACTGAGGACCGTTTTGGTACACAGAAAAAAATTTAATTTTCTGATACTCATATTCAATATAATTCGGTGATTCCATCTTTCGAAGTTGATAAAAATAAAATGAATAATCAAAGAATTATCATTTCGAATTGACGTTTCACGAGTTGTTGATGTTGCCATAGCATCACTCAATTGAGTAAATCCGGACACCCATAAAAAAATTCAGCCTTTCTGATGTATTCAATAAAAGCCGGTGATTCCATCTATTGAAGTTTATGAGAATCAATCAACAGTATCTGTCATAATGACGATGAACACTGAGGTCCTTTTGGTACACAGAAAAAAATTGAATTATCTGATATCTAGATTCAATATAATTCGGCGATTCCATCTTTTGAAGTTTATAAAAATAAAATGAACAATAGCGTTCCACGAGTCGTTGATGTTGTAATATTTGGGAATACTTAAATTCAAAATTAAATGGGAATATTTAAATTTAAATGCGGTTATATTTCTCGAATGAAAAAAATCCAGACCTTCGTATATACATTGTATTATTCTGTATGTAATCAAAACGGATGTCATTAGCTTTAAGCGGCGTGATAATTTTGGAAGACCACCCGCAATTGCGATAATCCACGTCTAAAAGGCGAAGTCATACCTTGGCAACTTTGTAGTGGCTGAAATTGTTTATGTCTACTGTAAATAGGGCAGCGGTGATTGATTTCATGGGAAAATTTTGAAGCAAGAATGTTGCTGTGTAAGCGTCTGGACGCCCCCTCAGGAGTTGAGGGTTTTTTTTTTGAAAGGGGGGTAGAGTTTACCTTTGGAGAACAAGAAAAAATTAAAGGCAGTTGCTCGCGGAAGGGGGACTCACTAAGAGTAAAATCGGACGACGCCTTCGGTTAGAGGCCGGTGTAGGAAAAAAGTTTAGAAATGTTCAGTCAAGGATTCTATTAGAGTTCCGATTAAGGAAGTAATTGTGTTAGATCGTGGAAATAAGTGTTTAAGGAGTTTTATTTTGAGTATAGAGTTAAAAGTCGTATTTCGATGTCGGAAGTTCGAATAAAAATAAAGCCAATATCGCGTGTGGGTGGATTTGTTTCCAAATAGGTACAAAAAGGAATTAGGTGATTTGCAGACCAACGTAGGAAAATTCAGTTCAAAATTTTAACCCCTTTGAATGTAAATGGTGTATTGTAATCCCTAATATTATTGATATCTCGATCGGAAGTTGATTTGATGTATGTTCGATTTTACCTACGGAATTTGAATATTAGTTGCATATGATTATTTGACCCCTCGTACTTTTAGATTAGTATGTTTATAGGAAGTAACAGTTTGATTGTCTGATTTAATTACGATTATGAGAAATTAGGTGAATGATAGATGTTTTATTTAGATGTTATTTTTGATATCTGTGAAAATTTCGATTTTCTGTACGCATTTTACCATCATTTTTCGTAAATATAATTCTTTTAAAATTTCGAGGTTTTCTTTCCTCAGAAAAGATATGACGAAAGACTTCCTCTACGTGAAGGGAGCATGATCCCAGACCTTTGCGGAAAATAGATGAGATATGGTGACAGCGGGATAATTTAGAGTAATAATAAAAATTCCATCTTAATAACTTGTACTATCGATAAGTGTACAAGGCATTTTCTAGCCAAGCAACTCAGGTTTTAATAAATTGGTGACAGCGGAGTACGATTAATAAGAGTAGAAACCCCCGGTTTTTTACAATGTTGCCAACGCATACTCAATGAAAAAATTCTGTTTTTAATCCACATATATTATATTGAATGGAATTCGGTGATTCCATTCAATAAAGTTTATGAGAATCAATTGCGGTATCTGTCATGCTGACGATGAACACTGAAGTCCGTTTCGGTACACAGAAAAAATTGAATTTTCTGCTATCTATATTCAATATATAATTCGGTGATTCCATCTTTTGAAGTTTATGAAAATAAAATGAATAATCGAAGAATTATCATTCAGAATTTACGTTTCTCGAGTTGTTGATGTTGTCACACAGCATTATTTATTACTCAAATGAGTAAATTCAAAATGGGGACACCATTAAAAAAAATTCAGTTTTTCTGATATATTCAATGGAATTTGGTGATTCCATCTATTGAAGTTTATGAGGATCAATTGACAGTAGAAATTGAAGGTATCGAAAATAAAAGAAGTGAATTACAATAAAATCTTTAATGGAATGATTTTCTTGCCTCATTATATGTTTTATTTAACATTTTCAGGTTTTTAGAACCAACATTTCTACCCTGAATGAATACTTCCGTTAATTCTGGCCAGTGGAACGGATTTGAAGAAAAATAAGGGTATTTGCACTTGAAACTGGGAGAAAGTGAAGATTTTTCTGAGATCCCCCAGGTTTTTTTCCAGGTTTCGAAAGATTTCTCGAATTTATTTGACATAATCAGGTACTCCTGTCATATAAATAATCGAAGAATTATCGTTCAGAACTTACGTTCCTCGAGTTGTTGATGTTGCCATAGCATTACTCGAATGAGTAAATTGGGACACGCCTAAAAACATTTAGTCTTTCTGATATATTCAATAAAATTCGGTGATTCCATCTATTGAAGTTCATGAGAATCAATTGACAGTATCTATCATACTGACGATGAACACTGAGGTCCGTTTTGGTACACAGAAGAAAAATGAATTTTCTGATACATATATTCAATAAAATTCGGTGATTCCATCTATTGAAGTTTATAAAAATAAAACGAATAATCAAAAAATTTTCATTCAGAATTTACGTTTCACGAGTTGTTGATGTTGCTATAGCATAACTCAAATTAGTAAATTCGGACCTCTATAAAAAAATCAGTCTTTCTGATATATTCAATAAAATCCGGTGATTCCATCCATTGAAGTTTATAAGAATCAATTGACAGTATCTGTCAAACGGACAATAAACACTCAAGTCCGTTTCGGAACACAGAAAAAAATTGAAGTTTCTGATATCTATATTTAATTTAATTCGGTGATTCCATCTTTTGAAGTTTATAAATAAAATGAATAATCAAAGAATTATCATTCAGAATTTACGTTTCTCGAGTTGTTGATGTTGTCACACAGCTTTATTTATTACTCAATCAATAAAAAAAAATCAGTTTTTCTGATATATTCCATGGAATTTGTTGATTCCATCTATTGAAGTTTATGAGGATCAGTATCTGTCATATACTGACGATGAACACTGAAGTCCATTTTGGTACACAGAAAAAAATTGAATTTTCTGATATGTTCAATATAATTCGGTGATTCCATCTTATGAAGTTTATAGAACTGAAATGACAGTATTTGTCATACTGACAACGAACACTTTTTCTATATGTTAGTCTCGGGACTTTTCGAACCGTATGCCAATTCTGCGAGCATAAAATATGTTACGTCGGTGTATATCGGATGATACAGCTGAGATAGACACGTGAGTCAATAAAACTAGATCGATCCACGTTTTATGACAACATTCAACTTGAATTACTTTGATAAAATGTTACGCAATGACTATATAGGGTGTACCCAAAGAAGGAGGTAATAGTGATAGATGAAAATAAGGAAAAAACTCCCTGCAAACATGGGTCCAAACCCTTTTCACTCCAGAGAAACAGGGTGTTTAAATTAGAAAAAAATAATTGGTTTTTTTGCAGTTCTTCCAAAATATTGGAAGTTGACATTCAATGTTTCTTGCATGTTACAAACATTCTAAGTTGGGTAGATAAAATGGTAATACGACCCCAACTTGAACGCCACTGACGTTTTCGCGAACTTTTGGACGGAATTGGAATTCTTGAAGATTAGTCTTTGAAAATGGTACTCTTGATCCAAAGTTCCAAACCTCACCGTTTTCAAGTAAATCGGTCTCAAACATTTTTAGATTTGATTTTTTATAAAGGAACAATTTTGTCGAAAACAGTTAGATTTGGAGTTTTTCACCAAGAGTACCATTTTTTGAGAATAATCTTCAAGAATTTCAATTCCATCGAAAACGTTGCGAAAATGTCAGTGGCGCTCAAGTTGGGTACTATCTACCCTTTTATTTTCTTCCACCTACTCTGAGACACCCGGGTATTGTTCTGTTCTTGTTTTATTCTATTTTTTTTCAGTGTGCTTTATCGTTCTTACGCGAGAAATGTAATTATCATCTCAAGCTTCTGTCGGGCGCAATTCTTAGCAATTACTTTCCCCGATAATTTCGCCAACGTATCCTAAGGACATCGAAAACAGATCCAATACGCGACCCAAACTGACGCCGGAAAATCGATGACGTCTACGTAAGCAACGCCGTGGCGCTGGAGAGGCCGCCGGATCTGAAAACTAAACGGCCATTCAGTTCCGTTGTGGCACCTGTCCCGACAATGCCTCAGAATAAGAGGCTTCAACATTTGGTCCTTGTAACGATCCTAGGCCTCGCAACTGGTACAGATCTTTTCAGCAACTCGTTCTTGGTCAGGTTCAAGAGGGATGTGGACAAGGACGAAGCCCACAGGATCGCCCAGGGCCACGGGTTCGTCAGCATGGGTCCGGTAAGTGATCTTGATGGTGTGAACAGCTGTTTTTCGATGTCAATATTCGCGCTGATGCTGAAGGCGCGAAGAATGGTCTGCTGATATTTTGTCGATGAGGGCAACTCGCCCTAAATACGTTTTATATTCTGAATTATCCTTATTCGAAATAAATGTAAATATACGTGCATGTTGGGAAAATTGGGGTTTTCCGATCAAAACTGTGGAAAAGTCGGGAAATATTGTTTTCATCACGTCCGCAAAATCTGTTGACCAAAATACCAAAAAATATAGGATTGTTGTATCAACGAATCAATGAAAAATTAACAGAAAGAGAAGAGATCCAAGATTGGTAGCTACTGGAGAAAACGCGTAACGTGGAAAATTTTTAATTCAGCGAAGTATTATATTTAGACCAGTCACTGAAGGGTTTGTAGAAAACATTTCGGAAGAAAGAATTTGTTTTTGGAATGTATTTAGAGTAGTTGGGAGGTAAACATACTAAAAGTCCTGGTACCTGGACCTGGTGCTTAAAGGAGGTTGGGTGGTCAAGTAGGTAGAGAGTTTTCTTCAAAAATTGAATCTGAAAGATTCAGTAGGTTGAAACTCTTTGTACAGGAAATTCAATGCTCTTCATTTTCTTCCCTCTTCCCTGATGGGCATGAAAGGAAAGTGTGATGCTATAATGCGTCAGAAGGAAGTGTTCGTCAAAAAACGAGAGTAGTAAATGCACTTTTCTAATTAAGGTCTTTCAGATTTACTGTTAAATTTTGAAGAAAACTTCCCACCTACTGATACTTGTTGAATGTTGTGCATCTGTCAATAATGTTGTTTTTTGAATAATTACCTCATTTCCAGTAGTTATTCCAGTATAAAACTATATAACCCATAAAAAAATCGAGAAAAGCACTAACGTGAAGTCAGGAGCTTGCCAAAACGGCCTTCAGTCATGTCTGTCATTTTAATTTTATACCCTTCAATAGATGGAATCATCGAATTATATTGAATATATCAGAAAAACTAAATTTTTTTCAATGATGCCCCAATTACCTCATTTGAGTATTGTTATGGCAACATAAAAAATTCGAGAAACTCGAAGTCTAAATGATAATTTTGAGACATTTTTCTGAACCTGGAAAAAATACGTATCATTTTATTTCTATAAACTTCAAAACATGAAATCACCGAATTATATTGAATATATAGGTATCAGAAAATCCAATTTTTTTTTCAATTAATACCGAAACGGACTATAGTGTTTATCGTCAGTATGACAGATACTGTCAATTGATTCTCATAAACTTCAATAGATGGAATCACCGGATTTCATTGAATAGAACAGAAAGACTGATTTTTTTTTATGGATGTCCGAATTTACTTATTTGAGTAATGCTAGGGCAACATTGGCAACATCAACAGTTCGTAAAACTCAAATTCGGAATGATAATTCTTTGGTTATTCATTTTATTTTTATAAACTTCAAAGGATGGAATCACCGAATCAAATATACTGAATATAGAAACAGAAAATTCAGTTTTTCTCTATATACCAAAACGGACCTTAGTGCTCATCGTCAGTATGACAGATACTGTCAATTAATTCTCGTGAACTTCAATAGATGGAATCACCGAATTTTATTGAATATATCAGAAAATTCTTTTTTTTTCTGTGTACCAAAACGGACCTCAGTGTTCATCGTCAGTATGACAGATACTGTCAATTGATTCTCATAAACTTCAATAGATGGAATCAGCGAATTTTATTGAATATATCAGAAAGACTGAATTTTTGTATGCGTGTCCCAATTTATTCATTTGAGTAAAGCTATGGCAACATCAACAACTCGAGAAACGTAAATTCTGAATGATAATTCTTTGATTATTTATATGACAGGAGTACCTGATTATGTCAAATAAATTCGAGAAATCTTTCGAAACCTGGAAAAAAAACGTATCGTGGGGGATCTCAGAAAAATCTTCACTTTCTCCCAGTTTCAAGTGCAAATACCCTCATTTTTCTTCAAATCCGTTTCACTGGCCAGAAGTATTCATTCAGGTTAGAAATTTTGGTTCTAAAAACCTGAAAATGTTAAATGAAACATATAATGAGGCAAAAAAATCATCTCATCATAGATTTTATTGTAATTCACTTCTTTGCATTTTCGATATCATCAATTTCGACTGCATTTTAGAATAAATGAGGAAAATGAATGCACTGTCATTGGAATAATGTTCACAGCTCACCAAAATTGATCGGAAATTCCTGGAAACTGCATGTGGACGTTGAAGGATTGTTTCAATCATCGACACGTTCCTTTTTTCCCAAAATTGTGTTTCGAGAGGAATCCGTCAAAGTTTGAAATAATTATCGAGAGAATCGTCAGAGGATAACGTATCTTGTTCATAGAAACAAGCGAGCGAGAACAATAAAAGTGAAATAGGGTGATTAACAGTCAATGTGAATAAGTTCAGACCCGTTAACAAAGTCGAATTAACAGTCATCTTTAATGTACTCCAACTTTTTCCTATGGTTATGCCAAAAAATTGGAAGGCTGAGGCGCTAGAAAGGAATTTTTGTCGAATACTGAGGTGATAATTCACTTTTGTTCATCAGTGATTTTCGGCTGCGCATAGCTCAGAAACTATTCTAGTTACGGAAAAAGTAATGGAAAAAACTTATAAGGAATTCAAAAAACTTTCATTCTGTATATGATGAGTTTTACCGTACGACGCACCATTAGGAAGATATGAGCTAAAAACTGAAAATTTGGGACCTTGTCGCAAGGGTGACCTGGAATATTTCCGCACACCAGAGAAGCTTTTATTGCTTCTCTAGAAGTTATTACAACATGCTCATTCCAGAGTAGCTTGCTTTCTAGAGTATTTCCCAGATATTAAACTTTCAACTTCAGCTCTATCATGTCCTCCTTGAAGTGCTCAATTACTTTGGCAATTCATTTAAACTTGGATATTCTACTCAATTCATTCGACTCGTGAAGTTGACGTGTAATTCAAAATTTCATAACTCACGAACCACATAATATCAGGAATCGTGGTACATAATAAGAATAGAGTGTAAATTTCCTTATCTACTCGTATTGAATTATATATACTTATATACTTTTGAGCAATGATTAGTATCTGTAACACCGTGAGTTATAATAACTCACTGCTATAACTCCCTGGCTCTGTGCTTCTGAACAAGCTGATTGGCCGAAAGGGAACAGTCTATTGTTGGTACTGAGGGGAGGTCACTTGAATAATTTTGACGTTTTATCAAATTAAGTTGATACCTAATTATTATTGTGAATGTTTTGCTGAAAAAGATGAATTCAGGTAGTGAAAATGAATTATTATGTACACCTTCAGAAATAAGACAATCAGCCAATGTTACCATACAGAATTTATTGACCGAAAAATCCCAAAACAAATATAAAGGTGGATAGAACAATTTTCAAGATTGGTGTAGCAGTAAGAATATTAAGTCATCGTTTACAAAGGATGTGTTTTTGACATATTTTGGTGAACTTAGAACTAAATTTGAAGCATCGCACCTATGGACTTTCTACTCTATGCTAAGAAGCAAAATTAACATAAATAATGCATTGTTATAGGTAACTATTGAGATTTGTTAATAAAGTTCTTTCTCTGTACTTGTATCTTAGTATTTATTGTTATAGTCCTAGATAAAGTATAGTATTCAACTTGCGATAATAGTCATAACTCACTTGATGAATTACTTCATCGAACTTCATCTGCGTGAGTTATGACCATTACTTACCGCTTGTTAAATAATATACAGTAGAAGCTCCTTATTCCATATTCGCGATTTCTGTATTCGCGGCATATTTGCGGAACCTATCCCCCGCGAATAAGGAGCTTTTACTGTACTATAAATCCCTTAATTTCCAACTAATCTGCGAGACTTAACAATATCGACAAGCCTTAATAGGGCATGTAATATAATTTTTTAGTTATAATATTTTTGATTATCATGGTTTATTTTCAAAAAGTCCAATGGGAAAAGTAAAAAGTTTTTCGATATAACTTCAATCATCCCCTATTTCATCCAATTCGAAAAATATATCGAGTTATAAAACTTTTTAACGAGCTTCTCGAGTTCTGCTCGAGATTTTCAACCGCGCACAATGATTTCCGAATATTTCCACATGAAAAATTCTAATACGGTTGGTCGTATCACTTTCTGCGGATCATTATTTTGTTTGTATCCAAGGATTCCTCCAGATATTCATGGGAATAACGGTTCTCTCCTCGTCCTAATAACATTCTTCGTATCATTTTCATATGACCTATTTTTGTATTATGATTTGATTTCGTTTCAATTTTTCTGAATTATTATTCATTGAGTTTTCCACTTGGCCAAAATCGATGCAGAGTATCTGGATTTAATTTTTACATATTCCAGGACGTAATTCTAGAGGTTGAAATATCAACTTACGTCATAAAATACACCCCTAGGGCCATAGGGGAGTAAAAGCCCCTTCATGATGCCCTCAGAAAATTGTATTTTTGCGATTATTTTCTCGTAATTCAGCAGATTCGAAGGTCACTGGAGCATACTAAATTTTGTGTGGCTCTCTTGGAATAAATCACATCATAAAACCCTTTTTGAGCGATCATTCTACTTACAAGAGGGCTTTATCATTTCGTCACGATGTCTGTATTTTTCGAATTTTGAGCAGAAAATGGTCTCAATCGACAAGGTTCGAATCACTGATGACGAATCCGTCGAAAAATTCAAGTCTGTCCGTCCGGCCGTATACACGATAACTCTCGAACGGAACGACCTAGAAACTTGAAGTTTTTAGGGTAGATTCGAATCTCGATTGCCGCGGTTGAGTTAGTTATTGGGCAAAATTCGACTAGGGGTTCCGTAAATATGGTCGTTTGCGATTCATTTTTCTCGATAATTTCGAATCTACAGATTCGATCGTGACGAAATTTTGTATTTTATTGGAGAAAGATATACATATACAAGCTACAATTTTTCCAGATCGATTTTGAATTCCAACGAATTATTGAATAAAAATTCCTTACATTTCGGTAACAGCTGATTCGGCATAATTGACCAAGAGCTGCTATCATTTTTTTGACAGCTGTCAAAAATTTCTTCGGTTGGTTTATAGAACTGGAAAATTCGAATCTATCTAGAAGGTATATGAACAAGCGCTCAAAAGCTCCTGACTTCACAACAGAGCTCTTTATAATTTTTTTTTTCAAGAATTGTGCTTGGTAACCCTTCCAACCAAGAATACCTTTTTCCTTCAAAAACGTTGGAATAATTATTTTATGATCAAAAGTCATTCACTTAATATCAACAGCCCTCACTTGAAACTAATTTTTTTCAACGTACCTATAATGAGAAACGATATTATGAATATGAAACAAAACCATTTTCAAATTCATTATAGACCAATCTCCATATAAAAAAAATATTGAAGAAACCAAAACTCCAAAAATACACAAAAAAAAGACTTATCAAATTGAGAATCGAAAATTTGAAAGAAAGCAACCTAATGAAGAGTAATCTTCATAGATTTGGGCCCCAAAGTCCCCACCCCCTCTTGCTGGAGCCAAGGGTCGAATTTCCGCTCGAAGGACGTGAGGTCTCAAATAACTATGTGGCGTCTCTTACTTTCCTACCGTTTCCAAGAATAATAATAAATAAAGATAAGGTTGCGAAAAAATGAAAGTTTAGTGTAAAAGGCGGCCTTAGGCCGTCAGTAAATTATTCCAGATGTAATTTTTCTTCAAATATTGTTAGAAAAGTGGAAAATTTCAAATCGTGGAAACTTGTATTGCTCTTCTTCATAGGGTTTCTTTTGATGTGATTATGTTTGCAAAAGTTATACGGTTGGCATCGCAGACGGTTGCCTCTAACCAACGAAAAATTCTAACCTTCCTTCACTTTCTTGTTTAAGGTCTTAAGTTCACCAAGAGAGTTCCACTTCGTGAACCATGCAGTTCCTTTAGCCAGGAAAAGACGAAGTATCCTGCACACAAGGAGACTGAAAGTTGATCCTCTGGTAAGTACTAAAACTTCTTGAAAGTGTAGCATTTTTGTACATTAAATGAAAAATCTTGGTTTATAATGCCAAATTTTTATTTAAATTATTCGAAGCAGGTTTCTACAAAACAAACCCAAAAAACATCCATATTTGATTCATTCTATAACACTGGAAAGAATTGATTGTAGTATCCGGAATATCCCCTTTGAAAATAAGGGTAGTTAGAATAGTAAGCTATTTTTCTGGCAGGAGCAATAAACGTCTTCGGTTTTTCCGAACGCTTTTCTTCTTTGAAGGGACTCTCATAAGCTACGGTACTGTCAATATTAGCTGATTCATCCCTCGTTTCCTCCTCCGCCCCATTGGATAATGGAATTATCAACCCCCTGAGCATTGGAAATTCAGTCTCTATTTTCCTAGGAACAATGTTCACCTCTACGTCGTTTATATCCGCTGGATCTTTTTTGCTGGTATAAGCTCCATCTGAGTCTGCAAATGAATGTGTTACATAAAGAAGGACTGAGAGGTATGCAAGAAGCATCTGAATTCACATTTAAATATATTGCGTCAAATGAACGTCTAATATTACAGAAATTTCAATAAAGGTCAAAGTACTTCTTCTTCACTATATTGACCTGAGTATTTTAATATTCATTTCGAAACGAAAGTATTGATCAGATGTCCCCATCGAGGAGGAGAAGGTGTAGGCTACCCTGACAGTCTGATGAGTAACTTTATTTAAAATAGCCGTGGGTACAATCTAATTGTTGAGGACTCTTTTCAACCCTGTTCGTTGTTCGTTAAAAAAACTTCGCTTCGTGTAAGCCCCTGGGAAATGAAATTATCCAAGAGGAAATGGCTTCACCGAGAAAACGATATAGGGCAATTTAATCTCGGTAGGAAAAGCTGAACTTCGATTGCATCAAGTTCGGATGGTTTGTTAGGACTAGACGTCATTAACAGGTAACATTACATTAGGGCTCACTGAGTTTTTCTTGGAACCTGAAAAAACTCATTCAGCAGAAAATTATTATAAAGTACTCTTGGCGTTGAAACTCATAGTTTCGATTTCTTGAGTGCCAGCCAAACACCCGCCCCCATCTGTTTCCTAGTTTTCTCGTTACTGAATATTAATTTCATACCTGAAAGTCAGTGGGAAGTGCAAATATAAAGACGAACGCTGCTGGAGCTTCCTGTATATCTCTTATCGTCCTTCACTTTGACGTGCATCCACAAAGTTCTGATAAACGCTTGCTTTTCACCAGATGACAAGGCCTGAATACGGCAACCACTCAAAGCCAATTA
Source organism: Aphidecta obliterata (assembly GCA_963966015.1). Taxonomy (NCBI): domain Eukaryota; kingdom Metazoa; phylum Arthropoda; class Insecta; order Coleoptera; family Coccinellidae; genus Aphidecta; species Aphidecta obliterata. Next base: position 12,185,360 of record OZ014427.1, read on the forward strand.
ATTTGCATGAAGCTTTGAGGATTCAGGAATTTTTTTCCGAGAACTCCGAAGAAGATCCGGTGGTATCCTATTATTCAGTATTCACAAATATTACGACCAGAAGTCTTATTATGGGAGAACCAAGCCGGTTTCATTGAATGGCGAAATTGAATCTTGTCCTGAACACGGAGTTTTATTCATTCGTGGAAATATGTTTACATGAATATAGTCTACCTTGGTTTGGAGCTATTCCAAACTTCTGGAATATAAATTTTCAGCTTTTCGCTCATATCTCCCAAACGGTGCGTCGTACTGTAGAACTTGTTGAAAACAGAATCAAAGCTTCTCGAATTCCCTACAATATTGTTCGATTTTTTTTTCTGTAACTCAAACAGTTTCTGAGATACCCGCAGCCCAAAGTGTGTGATTAATGGCAAGTGCATTTTTACCTCACGTTTTTCGACGAATATTTTTAGCTCAGCCTTTATTTTTCTACCATACGTCGTACAGAATAACTCACTGATCGGATTGGAATGAAATTTTGCACAACAACGTCCAGATCGCTATACCAAGACCATAGAAACCGCAGAAGATCTAGCGAATTGTCGAAAAAAAATTGGTCACCTGAAGCACTGACGTGAAGTCTGGAGTAAGTTCAAAAATTTTTGAAAAAGTTCCCGTTCGATGTCTCGGATTACGACACACTTGGGTAATATCGGGACTCTGCGCAGAGTCTATGCAGAAATCATTCATGAACATTTCAACCCATTTCAATAACTATGTTTATTGAAAAACAAAATACATAAATATCCCCAGTAAAATGAACAAATAGCTCATATCTCACCAACTAGTGACTAAACTGGAATATTCATCTTGAAACTTCATTATCATATTCTAAGACCTATCAAACCATACCCCACACTCTTAGGTGCACTGACATTTTTTTTCATCCCCCAGTTATATCTCTGGCGGTTGCCTCCCCTAATCTTTTTTCGTAATTTTACCAAATCATTCCATAGAAACTCATGGATTTCATCTGTCCTTTAAATTTTATCTACATAGAGCAAATAGTTTCCGAGTAATATAGCTGTGACCTTATAACCCGCCGACAAAATTATAGTACCGTTTTTCATTCAAAGTACTTCTCGTTGAAAGTGTTACTCAAGTTCCATTTTTTTTTAATTTTCCCCCCAATTGTTGAAAAGTTATAGGGATTGAGGCGGCATGATTTTTTCGACTTTAGGGGCTCATATCTCACCAACTATCGACTAAACTGAAAAAGTCATATTGAAACCTCATTATCATATTTCAAGACCTATCAAACCATACCCCACACTCTTATGTGCACTGAAATTTTTTTTTTCATCCCCCAGTTTTATTTCTGGCGGATGCCTCCCCTAATCTTTTTTCGTAATTTCACCAAATCATTCCATAGGAACTCATGGGTTCCACCTATCTTTTGAATTTCATTCATATAGAGCAAACAGTTATCGAGTAATATAGCTGTGACCTTATAACCCGCCGACAAAATTATAGTACCGTTTTTCATTCAAACAACTTTTCGTTGAAAGTGTTACTTAAACTCCATCAGCTCGATTTTTTTTAAAATTTTTCTCCCAATAGTTGAAAAGTTGTAGGGATTTAGGCGGTATTATTTTTTCGACTTCAGGAGCTCATACCTCACCAACTATTGACTAAACTGAAAAAGTCATCTTGAAACTTCATTATCATATTTTAAGACCTATCAAACCATACCCCACACTCTTAGGTACACTGGAATATTTTTTTTCATCCCCCGTTTATATCTCTGGCGGATGTTTCCCCTAATCTTTTTCCGTAATTTTACCAAATCATTCCATAGAAACTTATGGATTCCACTTGTCTTTCAAATTTCATCTGTATAGAGCAAATAGTTTTCGAGTAATATAGCTGTGACCTTAAAACCCGCCGACAAAATTACAGTACCGTTTTTCAATTTGGGCTGCGGAACTCTTTAAATGTCGTAGGTACTAATTTATTCCATTGAATGTCTGTAATGTATCTGTCCAATGGTATTGCAACCCATTTCAATAACTATGTTTATTGAAAAACAAAATACATAAATATCGCCAGTGAAATAAACAAATACTCTAGTCAGTAAAATTTCTTATAGTTGTTAAAATGCTGAGCGAAAACAGGTACTCAAGACTAGAATCTACTGACAAGCTGGATAAACGAGCGCTCAAAAGCTCCTGACTTCACGGCAGTGCTTTTAATTTTTTGACATACATTCCCTTCTAGCGGCTCAGCGTTTCAATTCTCTGCCATACCCATCAAGAACGAAGTTGAAGAGCATTAAATTTTCTAACAGTAAATCTGCAAAATTCAGTAAGTTTAGAACCGTTGATGATACAAAACTGAAAAAGAACCCATTGTTGAGTAGATTCAATGCTCTCCAACTTCTTTACTATTGAAAATGGCAGAAAAGCTGAGGCAGTGTGAAAGGCTGTGTCACTAGAAGAGATATAAAGTTAAAATGCACTTTTCTTCAATTTGCGACATTCAGCTACTGATATCTCAGAAACGGTTCGAGTTGCAGAAAAAAGTAATTGAAACAATCTTGTAGGGAATTTAAAAATCTTCTCGTTTGCAAATTTTTTCGGACGACGCACCGTTTGTAGATATGAGCAAAAAACAGAAAATTGGGACTTTTGTGCCCTCCTCCCTAGTGCGCTCCAGGTTTAGGTCCCAGGACTTTTAGTATGTTTTTCATTAGTCAAGAATTGTCTGCCAAGTTTATGCGCAATTCGTTAGTGTATAAACGCTTACATAAAATCCCCTCTTATTCGTTATTACCCATGAGGTTAAGTCTACCTCAATCGGAGTCGTAAACTACAACATAAACATGAAACTATTGAATGAAAGAAGGTGATTTATCGAGGAAAACTTATGGACGCATTGGAATACGATCATAAACTTTGCGGACTTCGCATGAATAGATATCACTAGTTTCTGGAACCATCGGATATCCCGAGGGATGAAAGGTTATTGAAAGTGTATTTTACGGGGAGCAGATGCAATGTGGGAAACGATCAGATACTCGACTGTGACGATTTGAGATAAAACACGGTGGTATCCATACTTTGTAGTTTGAGGGCAAACCGTGTTTAGATCTTTATATTATTATATTAAACTCATAAATATAAGTAGTACTTACGTGGTTCTGTTATTTAATATCTTAGTATTCACTTATTGACTTAGTCTTCATCTTCATCAGGTGACGGGATAAACTTTTATATTATTTAATATATACACAGAATATAATATTTACTCCTCCCTCACTTTTTCTTTCGTTATTAGGTACTTGTGGAACCTCAAGATCTTTGAAATTTTTTTTTCTAGGTACACACTGCCATACAACAGCCAGGTTTCGTGAGGGTGAAGAGGGGATACAACTCCTTGAAAGTGGAGAATCTGGTCAAACACATGCGACCACATAAGGATCCAACAGATCCGTACTTCCCTCTTCAGTGGTACTTGAAGAACACAGGACAGAATGGGGGCAAGACAAAATTGGACCTCAACGTCGAAGCTGCGTGGGCTCAAGGATTCACAGGGAAAAACATCACTACAGCTATAATGGACGACGGTAAATTACTGTGATTAATTATGATTTGGGGTTGATGAGCCTTCTAGAATATAATTTGAATGAGTATGAGTATAATAACGTTCTAATCAAGGAATAATGGGGTGTTTCTACCCGAATTTTAATGTTTTATGCTCTCACAAGGGTTGGTCGCATTATCACCTCGTTATCAACATATCCAGGCTAGATGATTGGAAGAGGAGGACATTTAATTTTATTGGGTCTTTTAGTTAATTATTTTACTAGGGTATTAAATTATAACCACCTGTGAACGAGTAATAATAATTTTTTCAGTTCGAATAACCCTTCTTCTCATGTTTACAGGAGTCGACTATATGCATCCAGATTTGAAATTCAACTATGTGAGTATTATCCGTTTATGTTCTATCAACGATAATAATTTTTTATTTATACTTTTTTCCAGAATTCCAAAGCCAGCTATGACTTCAGTAGCAACGACCCATTTCCTTATCCAAGATATACAGACGACTGGTTCAATAGGTAAGTATTTGTTCATTCATTAGTGTTTGTCTTAAGGTCAAAGTTGAGGAACGCTGAAAACTTTATTGTTTCAGTGTCAATAACCAATAAAACTCACAAAAGTACAATCAGCACTCCTGCATTTAAATTTTTTACAACTATATTTATATATTTCGAACGTAAACGTGCAAACGTCGACCTGTTTTTTCGAGTAATTCTTCTAGGAATTGTTATACAGGGTATTATAGCACCGACTCTCAGACCAGCGTTCCCCAATAGACTCCTTAATTGAATTCTCCCACATCGAACTATAAGCCTGATGCGACGTTTCATCCAATTTTCTACTTCGTTTTGTGACATGCCGAAAATCGATATCCGTTGATTTCCATTTTAATTGAGAAACACGGATTGGTGACACAGTAATAGAGGGGTATGAGCTTCGATTAAGGGGTTAAATCCAATTTGTCAACAAGCCACTTTTGGATCGGGCTATAAATATTCATCTGCACGTACATCGAGTGCCGATTATTTTCAATAACGAATTTGTGGGTGGAGATGATTCGATGCATTTTGACGTGATTGCATTCATTCGGATGTTTAATGTTCCTGCACGATTTATCAAGTGGCTTAAAATGAATTATGTACTTACGTTTCGTACATGTGAGCGTGTAACCAAAACTATCTTATATCTCAAAAACTACATAAGATGTTTCATTCAAACTAATTTTCGTTGAAAGACTTACTCAAGTTCCACCAGCTGGAATTTTTTTAGAATTTTCCTCCCTATCGTTGAAAAGTTATAGGGATTGAGGTGGCATGATTTTTTCGACTTCAGGAGCTCATATCTCACCAACTATTGACTAAACTGAAAAAGTCATCTTGAAACTTCATTCTCATACTTTAAGACCTATCAAACCATACCCCACAATCTTATGTGCACTGGAATTTTATTTTTCATCCCTCAGTTATATCTCTGGCGGATGCATCCCCTGATCTTTTTTCGTAATTCTATCAAATCATTCCATAGAAACTCATAGATTTCACCTTTCTATTAAATTTCATTCACATAGAGCTAATAGTTTCCGAGTAATATAGCTGTGACCTTATAACCCGCCGACAAAATTATAATACCGTTTTTCCTTCAAAGTACTTTTCGTTGAAAGTGTTACTCAAGTTCCATTAGCTCGAATTTTTTTAGAATTTTCTTCCCAATAGTTGAAAAGTTATAGGGATTGAGTTGGCATGATTTTTTCGACTTCAGGAGCTTATATCTCACCAACTATTGACTAAACTGAAAAAGTCATTTCGAAACTTCATTATCATATTTTAAGACCTATCAAACCATACCCCACACTCTTATGTGCACTGAAATTTTTTTTTTCATCCCCCACTTATATCTCTGGCGGATGCCTCCCCTAATCTTTTTTCGTAATTTTACCAAATCATTCCATAGAAACTCATGGATTTCACCTGTCTTTTAAATTTCATTTACATAGAGCAAATAGTTTCCGAGTAATATAGCTGTGACCTTATAACCCGCCGACAAAATTATAGTACCGTTTTCCATTCAAATTACTTTTCGTTGAAGGTGTTACTCAAGTTCCATTAGCTCGATTTTTTTTAGAATTTTCCTCCCAATAATTGAAAAGTTATAGGGATTGAGGTGGCATGATTTTTTCGACGTCAGTAGCTCATATCTCACCAACTATTGACTAAACTGAAAAAGTCATTTTGAAACTTCATTATCATATTTTAAGACCTATCAAACCATACCCCACACTCTTATGTGCACTGAAATTTTTTTTTTCATCCCCCACTTATATCTCTGGCGGATGCCTCCCCTAATCTTTTTTCGTGATTTTACCAAATCATTCAATTGAACCTCAAGGATTCCACCTGTCTTTCAAATTTCTTTTACATAGAGCAAATAGTTTCCGAGTAATATAGCTGTGACCTTATAACCCGCCGACAAAATTATAGTACCGTTTTCCATTCAAATTACTTTTCGTTGAAAGTGTTACCCAAGTTCCATTAGCTCGAATATTTTCAGAATTTTCCTCCCAATAGTTGAAAAGTTATTGGGATTGAGGCGGCATGATTTTTTCGACTTTAGGAGCTCATATCTCACCAACTATTGACTAAACTGAAAAAGTCATTTCGAAACTTCATTATCATATTTTGAGTCCTATCAAACCATACCCCACACTCTTATGTGCACTGGAATTTTATTTTTCATCCCCCTGTTATATCTCTGGTTGATGCCTCCCCTAATCTTTTTTCATGATTTTACCAAATCATTTCATAGAAACTCATGGATTCCACCTGTCTTCTAAATTTCATCCACATAGAGCAAATAGTTTCCGAGTAATACAGCTGTGACCATATAACCCGCCGACAAAATTACAGTACCATTTTTTAATTTGGGCTGCGGAACTCTTAAAATGTCGTTTTGTACTAATTTATTCCATTGAATGTCTGTAATGCTTCCAATGGCATAAAATAGATAGTTACTCATATATTTATCTGACCATTAAATTTCAGTGCCATTTCTTGATGGAAGTCAACATATGTGATAAATATAAATAGAAATATTGTGCTATGCCGTTTTTACCCAGGGACGAAATTTAGTACATATTCATTTATTGTTTCAGTCATGGAACCAGATGCGCAGGAGAAGTTGCAGCAGCTCGCGACAATGGCATTTGTGGCGTTGGCGTGGCTTACGACTCGAAAATAGCAGGTAAAAATCGATCTGTTGAAACTGCAGCAGTAGGTTTTACTCAATCTTTTTTCAGGCATCCGAATGCTGGATCAGCCGTACATGACTGATCTGATAGAAGCAAATTCCATGGGACATGAACCGAATCTCATTGACATATATAGCGCATCATGGGGGCCCACTGATGACGGCAAAACAGTGGATGGTCCGAGGAACGCTACAATGCGGGCGATAGTTAAAGGAGTGAATGAGGTACGATTTATGTTCTGCACAGTCGTCCTGCAGAGTCGACTATTGTTATTATTTGGTCTTTACAGGGTCGAAATGGACTAGGAAATATCTATGTGTGGGCTAGTGGAGATGGCGGATCGGACGACGACTGTAACTGCGATGGATATGCTGCCAGTATGTGGACAATAAGTATCAACAGTGCCATAAACGATGGTCAGAACGCCCATTACGATGAGAGTTGCTCCTCTACGTTGGCCTCAACTTTCAGTAATGGCGCCAAAGATCCTAACACCGGAGTTGTAAGTATTTTACACTAGGCATCAACTTTTCTCTTCCATTGGATCAACCATGATTTCCTCTGCAGGCAACCACTGATTTATACGGAAAATGCACAACAACGCATTCTGGAACCTCAGCGGCAGCCCCAGAAGCTGCAGGGGTTTTCGCCCTAGCCCTAGAAGCAAAGTAAGAACTGTGGTCAATCTTAAGTCAAATGCACTCATGGCAAATTTTACAGTAACGAACTCACATGGAGGGATATACAGCATTTAACAGTACTTACTTCAAAACGGAACTCTCTCTTCGATGCTAAGAACAGATTCCATTGGACAATGAATGGTGTAGGACTCGAATTCAACCACCTCTTCGGCTTTGGAGTACTAGATGCTGGCGCCATTGTGGCTCTTGCCAAAATCTGGAAGAGCGTACCACCAAGATATCACTGTGACGCTGGATCGATTCAAAGTGTACTGTAAGTTTGAAAAAATTCATGTTCAATTATTTTCATGTTGATATGCATAATTATCTTCTAGTCGCATCCCTTCGAGAAAATCAGTAACTTTGAAGATAAAGACTAATGCCTGCAAGGGAGAGAGTACAGAGGTGAGATACTTGGAGCATGTGCAAGCCGTGGCGACGATCAACGCCACAAGAAGGGGAGATGTGGAACTCTTTCTGACATCGCCGATGGGGACAAGGTATAATCTTCATTGACCAATGTTTTTTTATCTCACCAAGTTTTTCCAGGTCCATGATTCTGAGTAGAAGGGTCAATGACGATGATGCCAAAGATGGCTTTACGAAATGGCCATTCATGACGACGCATACATGGGGGGAGTATCCTGAAGGCACTTGGACGTTGGAGGTAATTAGGCTTCATTCAATAAGGATCATTTATTGGTTCATTCTTTTTTATCTCAGGCTAGATTCAATTCAGACATACCACAAGTTGGATTCATCAAGGAGTGGAGTCTGATGTTGCACGGTACAAAAGAACCTCCATACACTGAGCTTTCAGTCTTAGATCCTCACTCTAAGTTAGCAATTGTGAAAAAGGCTCATGAAAGTCAGTTGAAGATGTGAAAACGTATGTTCCTTCAGTTCCCATAATTATTTGTTTAAATCCTCCAATTTACCATATTATTCACCTAATTTTATTCTTGAGGAGTTGGCATTTTGAAAGATCATTTCGTTTATTCACTGAGTTACACTAAGGACTCCGCTGCTGGAGTCGCTACATGGATTAATTGGTTCGTAGAAAATATTGGGAAAAGGTGTAGAATGTGGTCACCTCTTGGATTTTGATAGAATTTTTACAGGAGCTGCAAATGACTATGGAATGAATGAAAAACATAAACCTCGGTAGCTTGAATTTTGCCGATTTTTCGTGAACAAATGTATATTTTTACCCTTCAATGTACTGTGTCTCATCGAATTCACTTTTATTACAAAAAAAACTGCAAAACAGACAACTGAATTGAAGAATTGCGACGTTTCCAGGTCCTCCCTCTTCGTTAATGTTGAGCTGGGTTCAGACGAATCGCTCTATGTTAGGCCAAGAAATTTTTTTGTAACTACGTTTTGTTTCTATAATTGTCAGTTACTCAACATAACCTAACCAACCTAAATATGAATTGTTAGGGAAAATGAATGAATGGCTGAGTAATATTGGATTTCCGGATTGCTTGGTCTTATTTTAATTTTATTTTTAACCGTACAAGGTTTTTAAATTTTTATTAATTCTTTCTTTGAATTGCGTATGATTGATAGACGATAATATTCCATGTAATAGAATATGAAATATAATATTCCATGTTATAGAATATGAAATATAATATTCCATGTTATAGACTATGAAGTAAAATATTCCATGTAATAGAATTGGTAACGTCTTGATTCTTCAATTCTTGTCTGTTTTGCAGTTGGTAAAAATTGCTCGTCATCTTAGTCATACTTCCGCCATTTGTCGTAGCAAATAATTTCGAATCGAATAATTTCAAGAGTATTTATAGTTTAAAAATCGGTTCTTTTGCGTCGTGAAAGGTGAAAGTCACTTTGAATGGTAGAAATACGTGAAACAATCCGCACTAACAAAAAAAAGTTTTATGTTTTTCATTCATTTTATGGTATATTTTTACTTCTATGAAAATTTCATCAAAATCTGAGGGGTGACCATATTCTACACCTTTAATAAATTTTTCAGGTATTTCATATTCCTTCAGACGCTATACCGATAATGTGAAAAAAAGTTTCCAGTCAGTTGACCTGTGTGGAAGAATGGACATTATCAGATAAGAATTGCTTTGGTGGCACATTTTATAATATTGCGTTGACGGTCTAGGTAACATTTGTATCAGATTAATCAATCTAGTGGTGAGGATTTCGAAAATTATCAGTAATAAACTTGAACAGAAATATAACAATCTCAGCAATCACTTTTTGAAGAGTAAATGACGGAACACAGACAATTCAAATAAACGACAACTGTCACTAATGACAGATATTCATGAATGTCAACACAAAGAAATCGAAAGTGCCACCAAATATGTTTTTATTTATTTTAATGTGTCGCATGCCAATAATGTTGACAAATTCATCCCTGAAGGAAAACTGTTTTTAGTCTCATTCTATAAGTACACATAAATGTCGAAGTAAATATAGATCCCTCAAAAACGGGTTATCTTCTATTCAAATGTTGCCAACTCTTTGAATTGGACTTACTGATTTCATCATTGTTACCATTTGTAGAACTTTATTGAAATAGACAAATTTTCTATCGTTAGTTAATTTGTTTCAAATGGGTATAGAACATATTTAATGTGGTGATAATATATTGAGCATAGTTGAAATACATAGATTTTAATAGTGACAAAGTTTCAGGGTTACTTCAGTCATCGGACATGAATGACTTATTTCCGGATTTTTTAAACTGTTTTTATAGATGCAAGGACCATATTTGAAGGTTTTTGGTTACTCTCGGATGTACATCAATTTGAAATATCAAATATGTTGCATATTGGTTTCAATGATCGATGATTAATTCTTTGAGACGAGAGGAAAGTGATCACCTTTCAGATTGTTTGATAATGAACTATATCAAATATGAATCACTTTGGTGGCACATTTGATATTCTTGCGTTGGCATCCCTTGGTGTCATTCAGTTCAATACTCACTGGTTATCAGATGGCGCCCTCTGGTGAACTCATTATTATCAATAATAACCTTGACAAATTGAATGACAGATACTTCAAATGAATGATAATTGACATTCACAGATGCCAACACAAATAAAACGAATATGTCTCTAAATTTGTTCTCATCTGATATGGTGCATTGATAGATATCGCAAAATACAAGTCAGCTAATTAGTTTCATTTTTTCTGTTAATTTGATGCATCTACAAGTTTAAGTAATTTACTGACACTTCCTTGTCTCAACCCCAAATAGTTTGTTTCGCCGCGAATAATTTCCCATACTGCTAACCGAGTTAGACAATGCTTAAATAGAGGGCGACACTTGGTCGGATGGTTTGGATTCCTAAGATGTTAAGTATCGGCTTGTTATATTTATTATGTATTCTTAAATTTCCTAAGCAGCTCCTAGAGGTACCAATCTACCACACTTGGTTAATAAAGAAAAGATGTTGATCTATAACGAATTTGAGGAAGAAAAATGAAATAAGTTTCGTTATAAATGTACGACCGAATGTTTCTTGCCATTCCCTCTCCGATCATGTAGTTTTATATAAATAACCATGTGATGTACGATGAGTAAAGAATTCTAAATCGAATATACAACAAATTTTTAATTTTTCTTGACCAAATTACTCTGGAAAAAATATATATAGGTATATTCAACTCGAAATGCGCAACAAGGTTTTCTAATGAAAAAGAAAGTTAAATTTATATTTATGATCTGAGAAGAGAGTTGAATATTATTGTCGATAGTACACTTTTTGATTTAAATGAATGAAATATATGAATTATGACAAATATTGTTGTACAGATGGAAATTAATATATTTAAAGAATGCAGTGGTTTATTTTTGCTTCAAATGATTTACTATTGTAAATAAAACTTTAAAAAATACTGTGTTTCCATTATTCTCGACGTTATAAAAAATGCCCCACCTGTTGGCCGTTAAAAAACGCTCACAATTGTCATGCATTCACTTCTATGACTGCTGTCATTTTGAGTGGGAAAATTGAACTTCTGTCAGATGTTAACGCCGTTAACCGTGTGTGAAGTTTCAAAAGTGTACAAATGTTTGTAATGCTGATGCTTGTATAATTTTTGTTGGTATTGAAAAAAGTGTTAAACTGTTATAAATGTCAAGCGAGGAACTGATTGTATTGTTACAAGAACAAAAGGCTTTATTATGCGAAGATAAAAGAAAACTGGGACTTGAGTCGATTGCTTTCAACGAAAAAGTATGTATTCTAAGTTTTCAGGTTCTAGCCCCGTTCCTTCAAAAATCCGTCGAACGTAGGATTGATCTTTTGCCAAGTTTTATCAAGTGACACTTCAAGTACCCCTTAATCAGCACAAAATTGGCCCATTGTCTTTCAACTTGAATGCCCACTTTGAATCTTTTGAAGACGTTAAACGGGCTTCAACCTTGATAATAGCTTTATTCATTATCTTCTCAGTTTATCGCGAGTTTTCCAGTTGGTCAGTCGTGCTTCTGATAAGAAAAGGAGTCGTCATTGGTGAGATATTTGAATTCTAATTTCAGAAAAAACCTGAGTCTATCGGAAAATATTAGAGTATGAAGCTGCTCATTTAATTAAATTTGAATGACTTTTTAGAATTTTGTGGAGAACTATATACCTTTAAGAAATCCAATTGTTCGAATGTAACTCATCGAAGAATTGAAAAATTATTAACACTGACATGCTGGAGTAAATAGCTTCTTTTAAGTCGGAATTCAACTCGAATATGACATGTAGAGTAGCCGATTAAATTTTGAATATTCTTTGAATTAATTTAGTGTCGAACTATTTTTTGTTGAATGCAATCAGATAGTACATTTATTTCTGTCACTCCTCTTATTATTGTTTATTTATTTGATAGAATTTTCAATCATTAAAATATTCACATGTATCTGTAACTTTTATAGTTTGTTGTTGAATTGAATGGAATATTCAAAAAGATCTTTCGGTTTCTTGATTGCGCATAAATAGAAATTCTCTGAGGAATATTTAGTTGCATAACTTCAAATTATAACGTTGAAATTGTTGATAATTCTTAAATATCAGTCAATTGAGGAAAATGAGTTTTTTTGTTGATTTTATTTGTTTCATCAATGTTGTTAAGATAGGATGCTGTTGTGAAATCCCGAGTGAAATCCCAAATTTGGTCTATTGGCCAGTTACACCAAATGATGTGATCTGTTATTCAGCCATGTACAGCATTTTATTCCTTTTGTGAATTTTTATTATTTTTCAACGTTATCTCAATTGCTTTTTTAACTAGATCAGTGTTTTTTGTATTCCATCTGAAGAAACTGACAACAAGAATTTGCCTAAATATGAGCTAGTTTCAGTGAATTGCTTCAGTCAACTTTCAGCAGATTAGCTATTTTATTGAATTTAAAAATAGGGAATGACCCATCGGAGTCTTTGGTTTGGGACTATATATGGTGAGTATGGTGGATGCGCGATAATTCTTAACTCCAGATATTTTCAAGAAGTTATACAAAGATAAAATTGATATATTTAAAGAAAATGTAGAAATGAAGTTTTGTACTTAATATACATCATCATAAAATACGGAAATAAAATCATCATCATTTAGTTCATAAAGAGAACAATAATGAAGACATTTCCTCTAGACCCTATATACTTTGAATTAAGGGACAAACTTTGGATTAAAAGAAATTGTGGAACAAAGCCAAAACGTCTTTTAATTCAAAATTGCCAATTATGCATGCTGTAATAATTATACTTACCGTTTTGGTACAAAAATAAGATGTTATCCGCCATCCATCCTCCCAGCTCTAGAATTCGATCCATGAATTTCGATGGCTGGAAATTGAAAACTCCTGTGAAATTCCACCAGATCACGCGATTTTCCCCCCAGCCCTACCCTGCCTTCCAACTGTCTCATATTGATTTTTCCGGAGCCCGAATGACAGGGCGAACGGTCTTCTGTCACCGATGTGCGATCCTTTCTTGTGCCGATTTTACATAATACAAACGTGCTTCCGTCTCCTCTGTCGTAAGTCCGTTCGAAAAGACGATACGAATTGAGATCGTTCCAGCGGTTTACAACTCTCATCGTGACGTTTCAGGATGATCGTGCCAAAGATGAAGAGGTCGAGAGGCCAGGTCCAGGGGTCGAAATCATCGGAAACGATGAATATTTGAATGATTCCGGCAGAGGCGATCGAGTAGACGGCGAGGGTAAGGAGAATTTCGACAGTGGGAATTTTCCGGTGGAGGAACAGCAGCAGATCGGGACAGAAAACGATTCGGTAAGTTCTTAGGAATATTTTACGATATGGACGGTTGAATCTGCCTCGTTCGTTGCTGAATTGCTGCAGAGGTCTGAACCGTTCAGTTCAATATTTCATGTTGTTGATGATCTATAAATTCGCGGAAAAAATTAACAATTGAACGTCAAGTTCAGTATAACATATGTTTGGGTTATGTTTCTTAAAACGTGACGCCATCAATGCATCCCTTACGTTTAACACCTCTACAGAATGGCCCCAAAAAAAGATAAAAAAAATTTTTCAACTTTAGAAATCCAGTTTTAAGCGATGGTGAACGAATTGAATATTTTTAGTGATAATTGGAAAGTGAAAACATGTACGAGCTGCTAATCGATATTCGCAAAATGTTGTCATAGCCACTAATTCATCTACCCACATATTGCAAAGAAATACGTTGGATTTTTTTTTCTTCACAACAATAGTAGAGAAAAACATTGTTCACGTTCAACGATATTGAAATCAATAACGAAAAAGTTTCAAGATATAGGGTGGCACATTTTTTCATTTTTTTTAGCAACGAAAAATCTTTGTCACATACAAAATATGAAATTAATCATGACGTAACGAGAAATTCGCAAGTCATGAAATAATAATAAATGACGTTGAAGTTCGAACAAAATTCTGTTCTTCATTGGCGGCTCCCCCAAAATTGACGTTAGTTATAGAAGGAAAAATGTAGGAACTGTATAATGATCCCTAAAATACCCTATTATTGCGATAGTTTGGCAAATGAACAGTGGCGGAGATAATTGGGAGGACTTTCTTAAAATGACTCACAATTCCTGAGCAAGTGATCTGATTGAGTCTTCACAGAGCCACTGAATTTTTATCTCCAAAAATGTACACTGGTATTTTCTCTTGTAACCGAACAATTTGGCTTATCGAGAAAGCCCAGCATAGTTGATTTTTTTTTGCGAAATTTTGAAAAAAATACTTTGGGGTTTATGATGAAGGGGGTCTTTCTCCCACTTCAGGACGTTGGCTGGTTTGATTTTTTCTTCATATTTCGACCCCTAGAATCACGGTCTAAAATATATCAACTTTAAATCCGGACGCACTGTGTTTTGCCCAGACACTGCATCAGGTAAAGGACAATAATTTTTTCCTCCATAAAAAACGATTGCAACATAAAGTTTTTACTGGTTATTAAAATATTGTTGATGTTATCACTCCTTTACATTTTAGATGATTCATGTATCCGTAAATATTCATAAATATCAATAAATAAGCAATCAATGAAACTTTACAAGAAAACTCAGCTGAATTATTCCGAAAAAATATAACGAATTATGTAATCCGAAATTCAGATTTTTCAATTTTTGGCGTCGTATCTTCACGAAAATTTTTATTCATTATACAGGGTTTCCAAATTAGACGTGAACCTCGGAGGACTTGTTAGTATGACTCCTTTGTTGTCATTTTAGCCATATTTATTGATAACCAAAAAAACAGTATACGAGTTATTTGAGTTTTTGTGATTTTTAAAAAATTTCTCATTTTATTTCATTTTTCCTCAATTTTTTCTACGTTGACCAAATTTGATTATTATTTTGGATTATTTCCATCAGAAAAGGATATGATGTGTATGAAAAAAGAAAAACTATCTTTTATTAAATGTTGAAAAAGAATAAGTATGATTTGAAAGTTGGTATATGATGAAAATGAAAACTAATTTTCAATATCAATTTGCGTGCAACTTTCGAATTCCACAATTTATATTTTATGAAAAAAATTATTTTAAAAACTTGCCAAATTCCTTCTTTATTCCCTAAAAAAGTTTTCTTTAGAATGAAGTAACCAGTTTCGTTTCAGCAGATTTTGATTCGAAAGGGGATATAAGCCAAGAAAGAAGAGTAAAGAATTGAATATTTTTTTATTGCAATCAAACTCAAAATTTCAGCAGAAAATTTATTCAAAAATTATGTTCGAAATCTATTACAGTATATTTTCGCTTCTTCCATACATATCACATCCTTTTCTGATGAAAATGATCCAAAATTATAATCAAATTTGGTCAACGTAGAAAACATTGACGAAAAATGAAGTAAGGTGAGAAATTTTTTGAAAAACACAAAAACTCAAATAACTCGTGTACTGTTGATTTTTGGTTATCAATAAATATGGCTAAAATGACAGCAAATGAATCATACTAAACGTCTTCCGAGGTTCACGTCTAATTTGGAAACCCTTTATAATGAATAAAAATTTTCGTGAAGATGCGACGCCAAAAATTGAAAAATCTAAATTTCGGATTACATAATTCGTTATATTTTTGAGCGCTCGTACTACTTACACGAGGGCTATATCATTTCGTCACGATGTCTGTATTTTTCGAATTTTGAGCCGAAAATGGTCTCAATCGACTATGTTCGACTCACTGATGACGAATCCGTCGGAAAATTCGAGTCTGTCCGTCCGTCCGTCCGTCCGTCCGGCCGTCCGGCCGTCCGGCCGTATACACGATAACTCTCGAACGGAATGTCCTAGAAACTTGAAATTTTCAGGGTAGGTTCAGTTCCCGAATGGCTCGGTTAAGTTCGTTAATGGGCCAAATTCCACCAGGGGTTCCGTAAATATGGCCGTTCAAAGTTTTGTTTCCCTGATTACTTGAAAACTACAGATTTGATCGAGATGAAATTTTGCACTCAAATGGAAAATGAGGTGTTCAAGCTACATGTGAAATTTTGTCCAGATCGCATGACCAGAACCATAGAAACCATAGAAAACTTTTGAACGGAAAGGCCTAGGGACTTGAAATTTTCAGGGTGGGTTTGGATCGCAAATTTCACGGTCATGTTCATCAATGAGCAAAATTGGACTAGGTGTTCCGTAAATATGGCCGATCAAAATATTTTTTTCGTGACAGTTTCGAAACTACCGATCGGATTGGAATGAAATTATGCACCTAGCTCAGGAATAATGTATTCAAACTACGTGCAAAATTTTGTCCAGATCGCATCACCAAGACCATAGATACCGTGGAAAATTCTAGCGAATTATCGGAAAAAAATTGATCAGCTGAAGCACTGACATGAAGTCTGGAGTTTCGCCTAAGTTTCAGAATTTTTTTGACAGCAGTCAAAAATTCCTTCAATTGATTTCTAAAACTGGAAAATGTGAATCTACCTACAAGGTGCATGTACGAGCGCTCAAAAGCTCCTGCCTTCACGGCAGTGCTTTTCGTAATTTTTTCGGAATAATTCAGCTGAGTTTTCTTGTAAAGTTTCATTGATTGCTTATTTATTGATATTTATGAATATTTACGGATACATGAATCATCTGAAATGTAAAGGAGTGATAACATCAACTATATTTTAATAACCAGTAAATTTTTTGAAAAAGACAAGAACTCAAATATCTCGGAAACTCTTGATTTTCGGTCATCGATAAATATGGCTCAAACGACTGCAAATTAGTGATACTATCACGTTCTTCAAGGTTCACGTCTAATTTGGAACACCCTGTATAATGTAGCTACATGTTTATTCAAAATTCTCAATTTTTACAAAAAACTAGAATTATTTTTGGTATTCTGATGATCATTTGTGAACATATTTCTTATTATTGAAGTGTGTGAACTTGTTCACTCATTACTCGATGACTTTTCCTCTTTGAATGTGTTTTAACTGTTTTATATTTATATTTTTCCGACTGAATATATCCCGCCTTACAGAACCGAGGTCGGTATGGAATTTTATGCATTGCGTATTGAATAGATTCGTTCAAGGGTGACAAAACGAAATGACGAGAAAGACGATTCAACATCAACTTGTCCCAATTGTCCCAATCTCGCAGTGATATCATCTATCGCAGTGCGATTAATTCGAATTCTCAGTGGACAACACGCCTACATTCAATGATTCCGATGTGATCATCTCTTTCTGTAACAATGAACCAAACTAGCAAGTTTATGATTGTAAGCCGAAATGTACCGGGTGTTTCCGAGAATCCGCCGAGGAGTTCCGTAGATATAGCAAACCTATTCAATAACCAAACGATAAGTTCTGGTTTTTACAACCAAAATTTTTACCCCGATACCATACAGGTCATGAGTGAATATTTTCGATCATTCTGGGCAGTGAAACGGATTCGAAGGAAACATACATTTGAAAATGGGAGAAAGTGATGATTTTTCGAAGTTCTCCCAGCCTCAGTATACGTTTTTTCCAGGTTTCGAAAAATGTCTCAATATTTCATTCGAAATAACTCCTGCAGGATCAATAATAAAAAAATTATTATTTAGACCACGTGTTTTTGTTAGGTAGATAATGCTAATTAAATTTTTCTGCTTCAACGTGGAAGGAGTGTTAATAAGAAGGATTTAGTTCGAAGAGTAAATTTTTCATCTAGACTTTTCTTAATTTTTCTTCCAGAAACTCTACCCAGTTGAAAAACTCGATTTGAGTCAGTTGGATTATAATGAAAAGAAGAAGAGGGATTACGCAGATCAAGTAGCTAGTCTAGAGAGTCCGTTGATGAGTAGATCGGTAAGCAAGTAAGTTTACTCACACTAAAAATCGAACTTTGGAAACGAATCAATTAGATCTCGAACATTATGCCATTTTGGACAATAACAAATAGGGCCCTTATAAAACTGATTATCTCGCGCTCGGTTATAACCTGTACTACCTTTAACAAAAATTCTGGGTATAATTTTTTCTTTCCTTGTCTTCTCATATTATATATTTGCGTTTATATTATTCAAATTTATCATTTATTGACAGATATACAGATATTTACACAGTATTTTTTGGGTTCAAATGAACTGAAGCATTTCGTATGGTTTCATCACTTTTCGTTGGATTAGAGTTTTATCTTCTTTAAAAGTTCTCTTACTGATACTGCAGGATGACAAACGAATCGCAATGCTCCGGTACGGGGAGTACAGCCCCAACAATTTGAGAGTGCAGTCCCAACCATTTCTTGGTATTGGAGAGTATGAGCAACAGCAGAAATTGCTCAGGGAAAGAAGAAGAAGCGAATACCTAAGCGACACTCCATCGAAACTGAAATCAAAGGTGAGAATCGACAACTACAATTTTGCTATTCATCATTTTAAAACTTTTTTGTGAAACTCTCGAAACCAAGCCTGAGAACCCTTTCCTGGAGCCCTTTATTCTTCGCAGTAGCTTTTCGCTTGATTTTTATATTCGAACTTTCATTCCTCAAAACTTAGCTTCAAGCACCGTTTTCCTTCGCTGATTTTTTGCTGTAACGAATCAGAGGAACAATGCTCAATTTTGATTTATCATCGATTTTTTTGGTTAGTATGGTTGCATATGGTATAAGCAAAGCCTGTCTTTTAAAGTAGATGGAGAAGTTCAAAACTCACCATTTCAGCAGTGGCACATAAGAATAACCTTACATTACTGAATATTTCATTCATAGTTTTTGTTGATGAGTAAACTCCAAACTGCTCGTTAATTCCATTCTGTAATCTCGAAGTATTTCCGTTTTGTCATGAAAATTAATGTAACTTATACCAATTTTCGGGATGTTCTATATTGTTTATTATGTTATGTCGCTGAATCAATGCTCGAGAGAAAAATATTTAAATTCTTATCGGGTCATTCTTATGTTATTCCTCTTCGCAAATTAAAATTCAATTAGTGCGAAGTTTGAATTCTTCACCTGAATGAATTCAGTTCTAATTTCTTGAAAAGTCTTTTCGACTCGGTAATTCTCATTCGGAAAGAGGAATATTCTCAATTCCTTCTTCACTTTTGCACATTTGCGAACAGTCTAGAACGAAAATAAACAACATTTTCACAGGGCCCCAGTAGTATAAATCGAAATAACATTCAATAAGCCTAAAAGGCCATAAAGATGAGTTAAATGATATACAGTGAAATAACATACCCGTAAGAATAACCTATCATTACTCGAGATTTCATTCATAGTTTTTGTACAGATTTATCATGACTTGTTGAATTTGAGAGATCCCAAACTGATCGTTAATTCCATTCACTAATCTCACAGCATTTCCATTTTGTCTTGAAAAATAACATAACTTATTATACCATATAGAACTGTCCAAGTTTTGGGATGTTCTATATATAGTTTACTATGTTATGTCGCTAAATAAATGCTCGAAAGAAAAATACTATTCAAATTCTTACCGGGTTATTCTTATGTTATCCCTTTTCACAAATTCAAATTGAATTAGTGCGAAGTCTGAATTTTTCATGTGAATGAATTCAGTATCTGTTTCTTGAAAAGTCTTTTCGACACGGTAATGTTCATTCAGAAACAGGAATATTCTCAATTCCTTCTTCACTCTCCGAACAATTGCACATTTTCGAACAGTGTAGAACGAAAATAGACAACATTTTCACAGGGCTTCAGTAGTATAAACCGAAATAACATTCAATAAGCCTAAAAGGCCATAAAGATGAGTTAAATGATATACAGTGGAATAACATACCCGTAAGAATAACCTATCATTACTCGAGATTTCATTCATAGTTTTTGTACAGATTTATCATGACTTGTTGAATTTGAGAGATCCCAAACTGATCGTTAATTCCATTCACTAATCTCACAGAATTTTCATTTTGTCTTGAAAAATAACATAACTTATTATACCATATAGAACTGTCCAAGTTTTGGGATGTTCTATATATAGTTTACTATGTTATGTCGCTAAATAAATGCTCGAAAGAAAAATACTATTCAAATTCTTACCGGGTTATTCTTATGTTATCCCTTTTCACAAATTCAAATTGAATTAGTGCGAAGTCTGAATTTTTCATGTGAATGAATTCAGTATCTGTTTCTTGGAAAGTCTTTTCGACACGGTAATTTTCATTCAGAAACAGGAATATTCTCAATTCCTTCTTCACTCTCCGAACAATTGCACATTTTCGAACAGTGTAGAACGAAAATAAATAACATTTTCACAGGGCTTCAGTAGTATAAACCGAAATAACATTCAATAAGCATAAAAGACCATAAAGATGAGTTAAATGATATACAGTGGAATAACATACCCGTAAGAATAACCTATCATTACTCGAGATTCCATTCATAGTTTTTGTACAGATTTATCATGACTTGTTAAATTTGAGAGTTCCCAAACTGATCGTTGATTCCATTCACTAATCTCACAGCATTTCCATTTCGTCTTGAAAAATAACATAACTTATTATACCATATAGAACTGTCCAAGTTTTGGGATGTTCTATATATAGTTTGCTATGTTATGTCGCTAAATAAATGCTCGAAAAAAAAATACTATTCAAATTCTTACCGGGTTATTCTTATGCTATTCCTTTTCACAAATTCAAATTGAATTAGTGCGAAGTCTGAATTTTTCATGTGAATGAATTCAGTATTTGTTTCTTGAAAAGTCTTTTCGACACGGTAATGTTCATTCAGAAACAGGAATATTCTCAATTCCTTTTTCACTCTCCGAACAATTGCACATTTTCGAACAGTGTAGAACGAAAATAAACAACATTTTCACAGGGCCTCAGTAGTATAAACCGAAATAACATTCAATAAGCATAAAAGACCATAAAGATGAGTTAAATGATATACAGTGGAATAACATACCCGCAAGAATAACCTATCATTAATCGAGATTTCATTCATAGTTTTTGTACAGATTTATCATGACTTGTTGAGTTTGAGAGATCCCAAACTGATCGCTGATTCCATTCACTAATCTCACAGCATTTGCATTTTGTCTTGAAAAATAACATAGCTTATTATACCATATAGAACTGTCCAAGTTTTGGGATGTTCTCTATATTGTTTACTATGTTAGGTCGCTGAATAAATGCTCGAAAGAAAAATACTATTCAAATTCTTACCGGGTTATTCTTATGTTATTCCTTTCCACAAATTCAAATTCAATTAGTGCGAAGTCTGAATTTTTCATGTGAATGAATTCAGTATCTGTTTCTTGAAAAGTCTTTTCGACACGGTAATGTTCATTCAGAAACTGGAATATTCTCAATTCCTTTCTCACTCTCCGAACAATTGCACATTTTCGAACAGTGTAAAACGAAAATTAACATTTTCACAGGGCCCCAGTAGAATGAACCGGAAAATCATACAATAAGCATAAAAGACAATTAATTCTGTAATATTATAACGGGTGATTTTTTTGAGGTTAGGATTTTCATGCATTAGTATTTGCTCAGATTTTTTTGAGGTTAGGATTTTCATGCATTAGTATTTGCTCAGTATGCTTTGACATTTCATCATGAATAGACTTACTAACGAGCAACGCTTGCAAATCATTGAATTTTATTACCAAAATCAGTGTTCGGTTCGAAATGTGTTTCGCGCTTTACGCCCGATTTATGGTCTACATAATCGACCAAGTGAGCAAACAATTAATGCGATTGTGACCAAGTTTCGCACTCAGTTTACTTTATTGGACATTAAACCAACCACACGAATGCGTACAGTGCGTACAGAAGAGAATATTGCGTCTGTTTCTGAGAGTGTTGCTGAAGACCGTGAAATGTCGATTCGTCGCCGTTCGCAGCAATTGGGTTTGTGTTATTCGACCACATGGAAGATTTTACGTAAAGATCTTGGTGTAAAACCGTATAAAATACAGCTCCTGCAAGAACTGAAGCCGAACGATCTGCCACAACGTCGAATTTTCAGTGAATGGGCCCTAGAAAAGTTGGCAGAAAATCCGCTTTTTTATCGACAAATTTTGTTCAGCGATGAGGCTCATTTCTGGTTGAATGGCTACGTAAATAAGCAAAATTGCCGCATTTGGAGTGAAGAGCAACCAGAAGCCGTTCAAGAACTGCCCATGCATCCCGAAAAATGCACTGTTTGGTGTGGTTTGTACGCTGGTGGAATCATTGGACCGTATTTTTTCAAAGATGATGTTGGACGCAACGTTACGGTGAATGGCGATCGCTATCGTTCGATGCTAACAAACTTTTTGTTGCCAAAAATGGAAGAACTGAACTTGGTTGACATGTGGTTTCAACAAGATGGCGCTACATGCCACACAGCTCGCGATTCTATGGCCATTTTGAGGGAAAACTTCGGAGAACAATTCATCTCAAGAAATGGACCGGTAAGTTGGCCACCAAGATCATGCGATTTGACGCCTTTAGACTATTTTTTGTGGGGCTACGTCAAGTCTAAAGTCTACAGAAATAAGCCAGTAACTATTCCAGCTTTGGAAGACAACATTTCCGAAGAAATTCGGGCTATTCCGGCCGAAATGCTCGAAAAAGTTGCCCAAAATTGGACTTTCCGAATGGACCACCTAAGACGCAGCCGCGGTCAAAATTTAAATGAAATTATCTTCAAAAAGTAAATGTCATGGACCAATCTAACGTTTCAAATAAAGAACCGATGAGATTTTGCAAATTTTATGCGTTTTTTTTTTAAAAAAATTTCTCAAGCTCTTAAAAAATCACCCATTACATGTATTTATTGATTTCTGAAATTTTCTTTGTTTGTATTTTTTTAAATCGAATCACATCATTTTCTTCACGTGTATCAAATGTTATATTTCATTTGGTTGTTCTCTCACTTCTTATTTTACTATTATAAAATATAAATACAACAAAAATCTTAGGAAACGTTTTTAGGTTAAGCTACCAATTATCTTTGACCATGATCCTCTTACCCAAAGAAATTCCAGAATTTGGATCATAACAACTCTTTTTTTGATTTGATAGTTTTTATTTGAAAAAAAAAATAAATAGTGATTATAAGTTCCAGTTTCCAGTAGGGGTACCAATGGTGATTTTGATAAACTATATTTTCCTGTTATTCTCTGATAGCAACATGAATAATCTTCAATATAGAATCTATTATATTTTCTCCCTGTGTTCTAGCAGAAAGGCGTACTTCTCAAAGATATTCACAGGAGTATCTTGCCAGAAAAATACAGCCCCAAATACTCAAAGGGTGTACAGACAGATATTCAGAACATCCAATGTCCCCTTGTAAGTTACGCTTAGTAGCGAAACAGGCCTGCATAATTAGGTGTATTGACTAAAAATGTTGTGCACGTTGAGGGAACTTTATTGTGCATTAATCCAAGGGCAGTTTGGGGCCGGGTACTCGAAGCACATCCATCTCTAATCTGTATAATCTACATTTTCATTTCACCTCATTCGAAACGTTTTATATTTTATAGGAATAACACCGAATGGATATCGGCCGGAAGTAATAAAGCTTCGAATCCAACTATGAAAATTGATTTTGCATTATTGATGTTTTATTATATGCTACAGATCAATACGAATTTCTATCGATTCGCTGATTCGTGAATCAACCCGAACAAAAAAAAATTATAAAACTAACTCGAAGTCAGGAACCTTCAGTGTTCATTGTCATGTATATGTATAATGTAATTTCAATAGTTGAGACATTTCATTAACGGTACATTGGGTAACTTAGAATAAGATCTCAAACTAAAGAATAACATCACCAAATATCGGAAGAAAAAATTGTTTTCTCTCGGAAATACTAATATAATTTCCCCATAAACAATCTCATCATTTTCTGATGATGTCCTATACAGGATGCTATTATTCCGATTTAATCATTGAACGCAAGCTACCACAACTAATTACACCTAATTTATCTACTAACTCCTTTCCATTCAATTCACGCTTGCCGATTATTTTGGTTTGGTAATTGTGGTGATGGCCTTAGTTCTCTTATTGTAAATATCATGGGATTTTAATGTCGTAGTAATCTTTGTGAATAGTTGTAAATACACCAGTGTTTGTAGCAACTGATTTAGTCGACATGTAAGTTCGGTTTTTTCGACATATCCGAAACATGCCCTTAAAGTACGTTTCCTGAATTTCTTTGAAAATCATATAAAAAAACCATGGTTATGTTGAAAAAGTGAGTTTTTCCACCACGTGTTACAAGCTCTTCGATGCCCTGTTCTAAGAATTCTCTTCATCACCTGCTTTCAGGTTAGGACTTCGTCGAATTCTGTGAAATGAAACTCGTTCATTTATCATCTTGAAGAAAAAAATCACTCGAAAGTATTTCAAATTTCAACACACCCTGAAAATTTAAAAATATGAAAATGACGGTGAACCCGGACACCCTGTATCTCTATCCTTGTCCCCCATATGTGTTTAGCGCCGCTTTTTCTCTCGCTCTCTTCTTCTATCTCTCTGCAACAGTTGCTACAAACTCCAACAGCACTAATCTTCTTGTCTTCAACAGAAAAAAAATTCAGAACATCACTCAAACATCTCCGATTATTTTTTCTTTTCAAAGATTCAGTACGATCGTCAAAATCGGAACGAGGCGCAAAAAGAACTAAGTCCGCAAAGGGTAGTAAACGAGAATTGCTCGCCGAATAATCGAGAATTAACGTCTTACAGAAGAACGGAGGATCTGGACCTAACGACTGACGCTTGCGATGGATCTCTGAATCCAGTTATGGACAAACCCAAGGGGATCTTGACCAACAGGAAGACTGGGAGCCCGAGAGGTAACAAAAAATTTTGTTGTTCTCGAAGAACCGCCTGTTCAAGGTGAACTTAAACACCGGAATAACATAACCTGTTATAGCATAATCATAAAAGAGTATAGAAAGTTAAATGAACTAACTTGCCTTAAACAGTTCATAGTGAAAAAATGGAATAACATAATAATTGTTATGCATATGTCCAAACCAGAGTGGGAATGGTAGGTAAGCTGTAAAATTCAAAAACTTTTCTTGTGGTTAAATAAACGATGATCTTTTTCACCTGATATATAGTCCAACATTATGCTATGTTATGTTATTCTTATGTTATTCCGCTCTATATACAGGGTGTCCCAAGTTCGAGTGCCTACTAGACGTTTCTTCTTCTTCTTGAGAACCGGTCCTATTTGAAATCTGATAATTTGGATTATGATATTGTTCGACTTTATCTACTGAGATAAAATATCCTTGAAGCCTGAACACCTTCAGTTATACAGGGAGTGAAAATAAATTGCTCGAAACAAAATTTTTTTTTCTTTTATGATCGATTATACAATTTTAAATATATTTCTATTCGAATCGTTGCATTCGTCGAAATAGTTTTCGAAACATAGAAAAAAAAACTGAAAAAAAAGGGAGATATGCACTATTATGTTCGTTATTCCTATTCTCAATATTTCAAGCATAAACTGTTTTTAGATTTTCGAAGTAGAGGAATGGCGGAAAATTATGCATCACCTGAATTTTTGTCAAAAATTGTGATCAGAAATATCCCATAACTTTTGTTTTTTGAATTAGAACCCTATTTTTTTATGATCGCGTTGGATTCTAGCCAGAAAAATAATTATAGTGTTCACAGTAGTTTATGCTCCTAAATTGAATTTCCTGAAAATCCAGAATCCAGAAAATCCTTAATAACTCAGGAAATTCAATTTAGGAGCATAAACTACTGTGAACACTATAATTATTTTTCTTCGCAGAATCCAACGCAGTCATAAAAATTTTTAGAAAAGCACTGCCGTGAAGTCAGGAGCTTTTGAGCGCTCGTTCGTCCACCTTGTAGGTAGATTCGCATTCTCCAGTTTTAGAAACCAATTTTGACAGCTGTCAAAGAAAATTTCAAGCTAAGGCGAAAATCCAGACTTCACGTCGAGTTTTTTACGATATCTTTAATGCGATCTGGACAAAATTCCCCACGTAGTTTGAATACATTATTCTTCATCTATGTGCGAAATTTCATTCCAATCCATTCAGTATTTTCGAAATTATCAGGAGAAAAATAGTTTGAACGGCTATTTTTACGGAACCCCTAGTCTAATTTTGCTCATTGATGAACGTAACTGGGAAATTCGCGATCCGAACCTATCCTGAAAATTTCAAGTCCCTAGGCCTTTCCGTTCGAAAGTTATAATCTATGGTTCTGGTGATGCGATGTGGAGAAAATTTACCTCGAATATATCATTCCCAATTTGAATACAAATTTCGTCACGATCAAATCCATAGTTTTGAAACTATCAAGAAAACTGAATTTCAAACGGCCATATTTACGGAACCCCTAGTCTGATTTTGCTCATTGATGAACGTGACCGCAACATTCAAAATCCACACCTAGCCTGAAAATTTAAAGGTTCCTAGGACATTCCGTTCGAGAGTTATCGTGTATACGACCGGCCGGACGGACAGACTCGAATTTTCTGACGGATTCTTCATCGTTGGTCTTACCATCACAAAGTTCTAATTTTCTATGGTTTCTATGGTTCTGGTCATGCGAGCTGGACAAAATTTTGCATAGCTTGAACCCGTTTTCTCCATCTGAGTGCAAAATTTCACTTCGATCGAATCAATAGTTTTGAAGTGATCAGAAAAACAAAATTTCGAGCGGCCATATTTACGGAACCCCTGGGCGAATTTTGCCCAATAACGAACTAAACCGCGGCATTTGAGATTCGAAGCTACCCTGAAAATTTCAAGTTCCTAGGACATTCCGTTCGAGAGTTATCGTGTATACGACCGGCCGGACGGACAGACTCGAATTTTCTGACGGATTCGTCATCAGTGAGTCGAACATAGTCGATTGAGATCATTTTCGGCTCAAAATTCGAAAAATACAGACATCGTGACGAAATGATATAGCCCTCGTGTAAGTAGTACGAGCGCTCAAAAAAATAGGGTTCTAGTTCAAAAAACAAATGTTATGGGATATTTTTGATCACAATTTTTGACAAAATATTTGAAACACCCTGTGACGAGTTTCCAAAATTTAGGAGATGCACAACTTTCCGCCATTCTTCTACTTCGAAAATCTAAAGACAGTTTATACTCGAAATATTGAGAATGGGGATAACAAACATAATATTGACTACGCATATCTCCCTTTTTTTTTCATTTTTTTCTCGATATTTTGAAAAATATTTCGACGAATGCAACGATTTGAATAGAAATATATTTAAAATTGAATAATCGATCATATAAGAGACGAAAAAATGCAAAACAAAATTTTTCGAGAAATTTATTTTCACTTCCTGTATAACTGAAAGTGTTCAGGCTTCAAGAATATTTCAGTTCAGTAGATAAAGTTGAACAATATCATAATCCCAATTTTCAGATTTCAAATAGTTCCAGTTCTTAAGAAACGTCTAGTAGGCATTCGAACTTGGGACACCCTGTATCCACCCTTATAATGAACAATTTGAATACTGTTGAGATTCTTCATAATCAAACTGAAACCAATATAACCACATTTAATAAACAGCGTTCTAAGATATGTTTATAAAATAAACCAATGAGCCCTTCAAATTTTTTTTCAGATCGTTACATGAGCAACCTGAAGCACTCGTACACACCAAGTTTCATGGACGGCTTCAGTTACACAGATCGAAACGAAGATCTTGAAAGAGTAGGACTTAAATTTACCCCTAATTATAATATTTGGTTTAATATGTTTTGGAGATTTGATGTGAGATTTAGTGGAATATTTTTGACTAGTTTCAAAGATAGCATGTCTACTGTAAATAGTTTGATGGGGTGGTAGTTTTTAATCCATTCTCTGGAGTACAGAATCGAAACCCAAACTCGAAGAATGGAATTAATAAAAAATTTTTTCACCTAGGAAAGAAAAAAACGGGAAGCCTACAACCATGATCTCAGGTCGCAAATCGAAGAGAAGAGAAGGTTGCAAGCGATGAAGGATGAACAAGAGCGAAGGGAGCAAGAATTGGAAAACAAGAGGTTGGAGCAGCAGTTGTTGAGGATGCAGGAAGAAGCTTTGAGCGACGACCACAGGACCAGAGACCATAGAGATGAGCCGGTAATTTTCCCATCCTACTTTATTATGATTTCGCATTCAGTCAAGTTTCTTCTGTCATTTGGGTTTTTCTTGTATTTTGTATTGATTGCTGTTTTTTCTTTAACAGGTAAGAAGGCACAGCGACGATTACGCCCGCAGAAGGATGGACCTAGGACTTCGTTCCGGTTTCAGGAAGCACACCGATTCCGAAAGCAGCGTCCTCGGACCTCGGAACGCTCTGTCGCACTATTCACCCCCCGTTTCACGTCGCACCCCCTTTTCCCTAAACGTGCCCCAGAGCTCCAGCTACTCGGATCCCCTCACCACCAGGTTTGTTTCTCTAGTCCCCAGGAAGGAGAGAACCTTCAACGTGAAATTTTTTTTTTTGTTCCAGGTACAGTCCCCATTCCCCGCGTTACGACTTCGACTCGCGCTACCGTCGAGACACCCTGAACCGGTTGGACTCGCTGAACGTCTATAATAGTTTATACGAT
Organism: Aphidecta obliterata; assembly: GCA_963966015.1. Classification (NCBI taxonomy): domain Eukaryota; kingdom Metazoa; phylum Arthropoda; class Insecta; order Coleoptera; family Coccinellidae; genus Aphidecta; species Aphidecta obliterata. The sequence goes on from OZ014427.1 coordinate 12,214,374, forward strand.
AGTTACGATACCGCTAGATATAAGAAAAACGCTTTCGCTCGTTTCGACTCGTTGAGTAGGATAGATTCGTTAGGCTCGCGCGGCGACCCCTTGAACAAGTTCGAATCGCTGAATCTCCAGGACGACCTGGGACGCACCCAACGACGTCACAGCGCCACGCAGCAGGACCTGAGCCTGGCGAGGAGAAGTCCGAAGCTGCAGAGGCGGAGCAATTCGAGCAGGTTCGACGATCAGTTGCCGATACCCGTGTTGAAAGCGCACTCGCCAGTCGCTAGGGAACTGAAAAATTCCATCCCGTTCAACTCGGGGAGGAATTCTTCAGAGGCATGTCGAAAACTAGAGGATAAATGGCAGGTAGGTTCGATGGGGATTCGCTGGATGTCGGTGTTTGGTGTGAGCAGGCCGAGGAGGCGCTTTGGTTTTGGTTTTTTTTTATGTACTGTCCCGATTTTGTTATATTTTATTGGAAATTTAGTGCATTACCATCTGATTATTCATTGTGGTCCCCTTCCTTGAGTTTTGTCGAGCTGAAGCTCCATCTCCAGAGTTCTTATTGTCACCATGCTGTTGATTATTTGCATCGTTTTCCAGGCCTGTAACTAGCTCTTTCCCATACTCCCACAATATACATTCATTTTATGCCAAAACTTATCTCACCAGTATTTCCTGAAGTATCAGTGCTCCTCTACCAGTAAGACCATAAGAAGATGTGAAAAGACCTGAAACTGAAATCAAGATAGGTATTTGAGTTGAGGTTTTTTCAAAATCCTCAAAACTTGGAAGATTTCATCAGAATGCTTCTCTGTGCGTCATTCATTGTGGTTCCCTTTTTTGAGCTCAATTATAGTTTTGTCGAGCTAGAGCTCCATCTGGTTCCAAAATTTTCATTGTCAGCATGCTGTTAGATTATTTGCATCGTTTTCCAGGCCTGTAACTAGCTCTTTCCCATACTACCACAATATACATTCATTTTATGCCAAAACTTATCTCACCAGTATTTCCTGAAGTATCAGTGCTCCTCTACCAGTAAGACCATAAGAAGATGTGAAAAGACCTGAAACTGAAATCAAGATAGGTATTTGAGTTGAGGTTTTTTCAAATTCCTCAAAACTTGGAAGATTTCATCAGAATGCTTCTCTGTGCGTCATTCATTGTGGTTCCCTTTTTTGAGCTCAATTATAGTTTTGTCGAGCTAGAGCTCCATCTGGTTCCAAAATTTTCATTGTCAGCATGCTGTTAGATTATTTGCATCGTTTTCCAGGCCTGTAACTAGCTCTTTCCCATACTACCACAATATACATTCATTTTATGCCAAAACTTATCTCACCAGTATTTCCTGAAGTATCAGTGCTCCTCTACCAGTAAGACCATAAGAAGATGTGAAAAGACCTGAAACTGAAATCAAGATAGGTATTTGAGTTGAGGTTTTTTCAAAATCCTCAAAACTTGGAAGATTTCATCAGAATGCTTCTCTGTGAGTCATTCATTGTGGTTCCCTTTCTTAAGCTCAATGATAGTTTTGTCGAGCTAAAGCTCCATCTGGTGCCAAAGTTCTTATTGTCACCATGCTGTTAGATTATTTGCATCGTTTTCCAGGCCTGTAACTAGTTCTTTCCCATACTACCACAATATACATTCATTTTATGCCAAAACTTATCTCACCAGTATCTCCTGAAGTATCAGTGCTCCTCTACCAGTAAGACCATAAGAAGATGTGAAAAGACCTGAAACTGAAATCAAGATAGGTATTTGAGTTGAGGTTTTTTCAAAATCCTCAAAACTTGGAAGATTTCATCAGAATGCTTCTCTGTGCGTCATTCATTGTGGTTCCCTTTTTTGAGCTCAATTATAGTTTTGTCGAGCTAAAGCTCCATCTGGTGCCAAAATTTTCATTGTCAGCATGCTGTTAGATTATTTGCATCGTTTTCCAGGCCTGTAACTAGCTCTTTCCCATACTACCACAATATACATTCATTTTATGCCAAAACTTATCTCACCAGTATTTCCTGAAGTATCAGTGCTCCTCTACCAGTAAGACCATAAGAAGATGTGAAAAGACCTGAAACTGAAATCAAGATAGGTATTTGAGTTGAGGTTTTTTCAAAATCCTCAAAACTTGGAAGATTTCATCAGAATGCTTCTCTGTGAGTCATTCATTGTGGTTCCCTTTCTTAAGCTCAATGATAGTTTTGTCGAGCTAAAGCTCCATCTGGTGCCAAAGTTCTTATTGTCACCATGCTGTTAGATTATTTGCATCGTTTTCCAGGCCTGTAACTAGTTCTTTCCCATACTACCACAATATACATTCATTTTATGCCAAAACTTATCTCACCAGTATCTCCTGAAGTATCAGTGCTCCTCTACCAGTAAGACCATAAGAAGATGTGAAAAGACCTGAAACTGAAATCAAGATAGGTATTTGAGTTGAGGTTTTTTCAAAATCCTCAAAACTTGGAAGATTTCATCAGAATGCTTCTCTGTGAGTCATTCATTGTGGTTCCCTTTCTTAAGCTCAATGATAGTTTTGTCGAGCTAAAGCTCCATCTGGTGCCAAAGTTCTTATTGTCACCATGCTGTTAGATTATTTGCATCGTTTTCCAGGACTGTAACTAGTTCTTTCCCATACTACCACAATATACATTCATTTTATGCCAAAACTTATCTCACCAGTATTTCCTGAAGTATCAGTGCTCCTCTACCAGTAAGACCATAAGAAGATGTGAAAAGACCTGAAACTGAAATCAAGATAGGTATTTGAGTTGAGGTTTTTTCGAAATCCTCAAAACTTGGAAGATTTCATCAGAATGCTTCTCTGTGAGTCATTCATTGTGGTTCCCTTTTTTAATCTCAATGATAGTTTTGTCGAGCTAAAGCTCCATCTGGTGCCAAAGTTCTTATTGTCACCATGCTGTTAGATTATTTGCATCGTTTTCCAGGCCTGTAACTAGCTCTTTCCCATACTACCACAATATACATTCATTTTATGCCAAAACTTATCTCACCAGTATTTCCTGAAGTATCAGTGCTCCTCTACCAGTAAGACCATAAGAAGATGTGAAAAGACCTGTAACTGAAATCAAGATAGGTATTTGAGTTGAGGTTTTTTCAAAATCCTCAAAACTTGGAAGATTTCATCAGAATGCTTCTCTGTGAGTCATTCATTGTGGTTCCCTTTCTTAAGCTCAATGATAGTTTTGTCGAGCTAAAGCTCCATCTGGTGCCAAAGTTCTTATTGTCACCATGCTGTTGATTATTTGCATCGTTTTCCAGGCCTGTAACTAGCTCTTTCCCATACTCCCACAATATACATTCATTTTATGCTAAAACTTATCTCACCAGTATTTCCTGAAGTATCAGTGCTCCTCTACCAGTAAGACCTAAGAAGATGTGAAAAGACCTGAAACTGAAATCAAGATAGGTATTTGAGTTGAGGTTTTTTCAAAATCCTCAAAACTTGGAAGATTTCATCAGAATGCTTCTCTGTGCGTCATTCTTTGTGGTTCCCTTTCTTGAGCTCAACGATAGTTTTGTCGAGCTAAGGTTCCATCTGGTGCCAAAGTTCATATTGTCAGCATGCTGTTAGATTATTTGCATTGTTTTCCAGGCCTGTAACTAGATCTTTCCCCTACTCCCACAATATACATTCATTTTATGCCAAAACTTATCTCACCAGTATTTCCTGAAGTATCAGTGCTCCTCTACCAGTAAGACCATAAGAAGATGTGAAAAGACCTGAAACTGAAATCAAGATAGGTGTTTGAGTTGAGGTTTTTTCAAAATCCTCAAAACTTGGAAGATTTCATCAGAATGCTTCTCTGTGAGTCATTTATTGTGGTTCCCTTTCTTAAGCTCAATGATAGTTCCTCTACCAGTAAGACCATAAGAAGATGTGAAAAGACCTGAAACTGAAATCAAGATAGGTGTTTGAGTTGAGGTTTTTTCAAAATCCTCAAAACTTGGAAGATTTCATCAGAATGCTTCTCTGTGAGTCATTTATTGTGGTTCCCTTTCTTAAGCTCAATGATAGTTTTGTCGAGCTAAAGTTCCATCTGGTGCCAAAGTTCATATTGTCAGCATGCTGTTAGATTATTTGCATCGTTTTCCAGACCTGTAACTAGATCTTTCCCCTACTCCCACAATATACATTCATTTTATGCCAAAACTTATCTCACCAGTATTTCCTGAAGTATCAGTGCTCCTCTACCAGTAAGACCATAAGAAGATGTGAAAAGACCTGTAACTGAAATCAAGATAGGTATTTGAGTTGAGGTTTTTTCAAAATCCTCAAAACTTGGAAGATTTCATCAGAATGCTTCTCTGTGAGTCATTCATTGTGGTTCCCTTTCTTAAGCTCAATGATAGTTTTGTCGAGCTAAAGCTCCATCTGGTGCCAAAGTTCTTATTGTCACCATGCTGTTGATTATTTGCATCGTTTTCCAGGCCTGTAACTAGCTCTTTCCCATACTACCACAATATACATTCATTTTATGCCAAAACTTATCTCACCAGTATTTCCTGAAGTATCAGTGCTCCTCTACCAGTAAGACCATAAGAAGATGTGAAAAGACCTGAAACTGAAATCAAGATAGGTGTTTGAGTTGAGATTTTTTCAAAATCCTCAAAACTTGGAAGATTTCATCAGAATGCTTCTCTGTGAGTCATTCATTGTGGTTCCCTTTCTTAAGCTCAATGATAGTTTTGTCGAGCTAAAGTTCCATCTGGTGCCAAAGTTCATATTGTCAGCATGCTGTTAGATTATTTGCATCGTTTTCCAGGCCTGTAACTAGATCTTTCCCCTACTCCCACAATATACATTCATTTTATGCCAAAATTTTCATTGTCAGCATGCTGTTAGATTATTTGCATTGTTTTCCAGGCCTGTAACTAGATCTTTCCCCTACTCCCACAATATACATTCATTTTATGCCGAAACTTATCTCACCAGTATTTCCTGAAGTATCAGTGCTCCTCTACCAGTAAGACCATAAGAAGATGTGAAAAGTCCTGAAACTGAAATCAAGATAGGTATTTGAGTTGAGTTTTTTTCGAAATCCCCAAAACTTGGAAGATTTCATCAAAATGCTCCTCTGTGAGTCATTCATTGTGGTTCTCTTTCTTAAGCTCATTGATAGTTTTTTCGAGCGAAAACTCCATCTGGTGCCATCAAAGTTCTTATTGTCAATATGCTGTTAGATTATTTGCATCGTTTTCCAGGCCTGTAACTAGATCTTCCCCCTACTCCCACAATATACATTAATTTTATGCCAAAACTAATCTCACCAGTGTTTCCCAAGGAATAAGTGCTTCTCCGCCAGTAAGACCATAAGAAGATGTAAAAAGTCCTGAAACTGAAATCAAGATGGGTATTTGAGTTGAGGTTCCGAAGGAACTTTTCGAAATACCCAAAACTTGAAAGAGTTTATCAGAATGCTCCTCTGTGAGTCTCCTCTTCGTTCCTGAACATTTTTATAGGTTTCCAAAACCACAGAAAAGTTCTAGTCCTACGAAGGGGTCTTCAAAATATTGAAGATCCCTTACAATAACCTTCGAATTACTCAATTTTTCATTGGAATATGGAATTATCGTGTATATCTCTTTCACTGATTGAGTATATAAAATGCTCAAACAAACCTCACTGTCAATAGTTTTTTTTCAGTTTGTGTTTTTCATTTGGAGGTATCGCATGAATATATCGATCAACTCTGTTGTTTTTTGTTGCAGCTTGTTAATTGTTATATTCTTCTTTTCTAGATCCCTGCAGTACAAAAAAATATAGTTAATCACAGTGGTTCCTTACGCGATGGCCACAATCGAAGTATTTTAACCCAGTTAGGTGCCATAAGAATGCAGTTGCAGCAGGAACAGTTGAGGATGGACGAATCCTTACGTAAACGCGGCATAACACAATCAAAGGCTGTTGATTTTAATTAAGAGGTCACATTTTACATCGAGTTAAATGATAGTTATTTTATATATTGTTAGAGTTCATCTTTATATTTATATATTTAACTATTGAGAATAGATAGAAATGTTGACTATGAATTAATTGCCTTATTTATTCCCTCTGTATGTGATAAACTTGTGAAACAATAATTATGAAATGTAATAAATTCATTCTGATTAACATGTGATTCTTTAAAATTACCGATATTTATTTGATATATAATTAGCAGACGCGAAGTTTTTCGTTATAAATTCAATCTTTTCAGAGTGAATACAATTAATGGGACGATGGGAAACTTTCGAATAGCTGGTAAACACTGTAGGTAAATGTTAATATTCTTCAGCTTTTTATCCTGGATAATGCATTTTTTGTAGGCATTGGTTATCATTTTGGCCAGGATTGTTTTTATTTTTGGTTCATGATATTTGGACTGAATTATTTTCGATTTTACATCTTTCTACACAATTTTTTGGGCCATCTTTGGGATGACAAACCACTACATCAATGCTGTTAAATTTCAAGTAAAACAAGTACAAAAGCACAACAAACAAAAGGTCTCAATCATCGATGAGGTCACGAAGAAATTTTTATCAAGTATATCGAAGATTGTATGTAAATTTTGTGATAAAGATGCAATCAACTTGATTGTTGAATTATATCTTGAAGTTCAAAAGGTGTATCATTGCTATAAAGAATACAAACGACCCTGCGAATGGAATGTAATTTGGTCTAACACGAAGAAGAACCATTCTAATAGGAAGAACCCTGCATGGCAACATTCCAGAAGAGATGGGAATAAAAACAAATTCTTAGTAAATGTATTTTCAATTGAAAAGGTTCACAGAATGTCATATTTGGGAACATAAAAGGCCAACTTTATCCTAAAAATCTAAGAGGACTAAGAAAGATTGGCAACGCATATGGAGTGGGGAGTCAGAGTCAAAGGACATCAACATTTTGAAGGATTTAATGGAAAAAAGCCTCCATGAATAAAGGAGGAAAACTGGGAGAAGCCGCTTTCATCCTGTGGATGCCAGTTGTTAGAAGACCGTTACTTAAAAAAAATGAACAAATAGATTGCATTGGTTTTATTTACAAATAAGTCATATAATAATATGCTCATAACATTATATACACGAATTAACTTACTTTATATCAAATACATACATATTTATAGTATAAATACATTAAACATTGCAGCTCCATAATTTGTAAAAATACCCTATCATGTTATTCGAATGCACGGAACATTTTTCATCAAAGTATAGTCGAAACAATATGTGATACATCTAGAACATAACAGGTGATCTCAAAATATTCAACAAGTTTAATAATTATATATTACATTGAGGTCGTACATACATACAATTTTTACAGGGTTAAATTATTTCTATCTGTTCCTGACCAGAGCCGAAACTTTCTCGTTTTTTTTTTCAGATCGAAACATTCACATGAAATTCCACTTTTCCCTATAGCAGAATTCAGTGAAAATGTAGGTAGAACAAGTTACGATGATGGATGTGACACTATTATGATGAGAGCCACTCTTGTGTTGACACGTGATCAATTTCACTCGCAATCGGTTTGTTTGCTCGAAAAAAATATATATATTACAATTCGATTTGGAAAAAAAAATTCGAATGGCTTTCACCATAATCTGATGGTATTAATATAGGTACAGTGCGGCATGGTGCACATCGGTTTTCCTGCTGAATAAAAATGAATCGAAATCCACTTTTCTTAAACCTTTCGACAACATTCTTAAAATTCAGGATGGAAAACCTTCACCACAACAGATATTCTTTGCAATATTTGATCACCCTACAGGATTTCAGTTTTCGAGTCGTGCGTGTAAAAATCTCCTCTGGTGGAACATGATGAAGGACGACAAAGCAAAAAGGGCGTCTGTTCGGAGCTAGCCAGGTAAGGGAGGGCGTTAGGGGCTAGGTGGCAGGCTGTCGTCACTTTCTAGATAAGTGACGTAGCTGTCAGTGCTGTCGGGATGGGTCATGACGTCTGGTGGTGGAGCTGAGTTTCCCAGTAATCCTGGAGGTGGTCCCGGATGGGCTCCTGGTCCCATTGAGGGTGGTGGTAAGTCGTAGCCATGCATCTGAAAAAAGAAGAAATTAAGTCTCAAGTCACGTGGTGGGAATAGGGATTATTCCTACTCGCCTAGAAATGTGAAGAACTATTATATTAATTTAAGTATTTGTTTAGTCTACTCGCTCAGCGTTATGTTAATAATCCAAACTCAAGAGTTTTAAAGGACCAATAATTATTGTGAGATTTATAATTTCCCTTCGTCGTTTTCACGAATTAAGCAAGTAAGTGTTTCACATTTCACATCTTTTCACCACTGTCGGTAATGTGAGAGGTGATTGGTTTCAGACCAATAATGGCCGATGTTTGGTTCACGAACCGCCTTAAAAAGATAATGGAAAGGGGTGATTGGTTTAACTAAAACGAAAACATCATTTGGAATATGGAACCACCTAGAATGGTAGGGTTGAAAATTTTCTTGAGACGAAATGAAGATCGAAGAAAGGCAGTGGTTTTTGTAGACGCGGTCAAAACAAGGGTTTGGAGGACTCAGTCGAAAAAGGTTTCCGGGACACTATCAGGAGTGGCTTTTGGGGACTCGATCGAGGAAGGTTTTAGGGACTCTATCACTTAATTCGGGAAGTAGGCACGAATAGCTCTTTCAGAAAAATAACACGGAATCTGTCGGGAATTTAGTCGAGTTAAGGAGTGAACAAAATTATATCGAAACGCCGAAAGGAAGTACGGGTTCGTTCTGTGTCGCAGTGAACTCTCGGATTTATTGAGTGTGAACAACACGATTTCCACAAGGGCAGAATTTCCCTCCCCCGGTGGCAGATCATAAGAAAAGGTCATTCTGATATTCGAGATATTCGACATTTTCGAAAATTACCTCTTTTTGTTGGCAAATGGAGGAATTTTTCCAATCTATTGGTTGGATATTATTACTGGATAAATGCGCTATCGAATGTGAACTACGATTTTCGGGGAGCATGCATATTCAACTCAAATTTCATATTTTGCTTATTTTATTTTCATTTTTGAGCGCTCGTACTACTTACACGAGGGCTATATCATTTCGTCACGATGTCTGTATTTTTCGAATTTTGAGCCGAAAATGGTCTCAATCCACTATGTTCGACTCACTGATGACGAATCCGTCGGAAAATTCGAGTCTGTCCGTCCGGCCGTCCGTCCGGCCGTAAGCACGATAACTCTCGAACGGAACAACCTAGAGATTTGAAATTTTCAGTGTGGGTTCAGTTTCCGAATGCCTCGGTTAAGTTCGTTGATGGGCCAAATTCCACCAGGGGTTCCGTAAATATGGCCGTTCAAAGTTTTGTTTCCCTGATTACTTGAAAACTACAGATTTGATCGAGATGAAATTTTGTACTCAAATGGAAAATGACGTGTTCAAGCTACATGTGAAATTTTGTCCAGATCGCATGACCAGAACCATAGAAAATTTTAACTTTTGAACGGAAACGCCTAGGGACTTGAAATTTTCAGGATAGGTGTGGATCTCGAATGTCGTTATCACGTTCTTCTATGAGCAACATTATTCCGTAAAAACGGTCGTTTGAAATGTTATTTTCTCGATAAATTCGAAACTACGGATTCGATCGAGATCAAATTTTGTATTTTAATCGAGAATGATATATTGAAGCAATATTAGGTCCAGATCGCATGACCAGAACCATAGAAACCATAGAAAATTGTAACTTTTGAACGGAAAGGCCTAGGAACTTGAAATTTTCAGGGTGGGTTTGGATCGCGAATATCGCGGTCACGTTCATCAATGAGCAAAATAAGACTGAGGGTTCCGTAAATATGGCCGTTCAAAATATTTTTTTCCTGATAGTTTTGAAACTACTGATCGGATTGGAATGAAATTATGCACCTAGCTGAGGAATAATGTATTCAAACTCGTGCAAAATTTTGTCCAGATCGCATCACCAAGACCATAGATACCGTAGAAAATTCTAGCGAATTATCGAAAAAAAATTGATCAGCTGATGCACTGACATGAAGTCTGGAGTTTTGCCTAAGTTTCAGAATTTTTTTAACAGCTGTCAAAAATTCCTTCAATTGATTTCTAAAACTGGAAAATGCGAATCTACCTACAAGGTGCATGTACGAGCGCTCAAAAGCTCCTGCCTTCACGGCAGTGCTTTTCGTAATTTTTTTTATCTTTATTTTTTAGTTTTGTTTAATTTCTCTGGACCGCAGGTACCATAGTATCCATTTATTAGGCCATACCTGTATATAAAAATATTCTTTATGTAAGAGCAAAATACAAAATTTTAAATGAATAAAAAAGAATAAGTGTAATAGCTGTTGAAAAACTTCCAAACAATGGAACACACGACATAATATGTCGTTGTTCAGTATGCCCTCTGTCGGAAATTGAGATAACTAAGCTATGGGCAATCAACTTTCGCCATATTATGGCGAAAGTTAATTGCCCCAATCAATCTCAATTTCCGACAGAGGGCATACTGAACAAGCACTAGAGATTATGCTTTCGAAATGTCGAATATTTATAGGATATAATTATTATTAGGTTATTTGCGAGATCAACTTGAATCATAGTCGACTGACCGTTTTCAGTGAACCTCAAATAGGATAACTGAAATTTACCTAATCATTGACCGAACTACCTAGAGAGTAGGCTAGGAGTAGTTGGGTTACCACGAGTTGAACAACCGAACACCCTTCTGTGTACAAGAAGTGTAAGATTCTTCGTGACCTAGCTTCATGTTTTTCTTTTGTTGTGGAGTTATTGTATATGCAATTTTGTTGAATAAATGCGATTTCGGATATTATTATCTTTTCACTAGACATGTTTACATAATTAGACCCACAGTATCGTGTTACCTTCTTACCTGGTTGACAAGCTGCTGAAAGGCCGGTTGGTGCGGTTGGTCCAAGTCTGCGTGCATTGCGAAGTCTGAAAGCGCCTTCCAAGGAGGCTGGTAAGCTTGCACTTCCAAGGGGTGGACTCCAAGGGGCGAATCGTGGCGAACTGGCGACGATGCTACCATCGGTATGCCCTGCATCGCCCCGTAACCCAATTTGCGGCCATCCTGTGCATAAAACTATTTTATGTTAGACAAGAGGAAAAATTAACAAACATCATATATATAGAACAAAAACTTCTTCTGGGAAAAGGGAGGAGGCGAATTATCAGACTCAATCTCGGAAAATTACCGCGCCTCCGCTACCGTCCACCATTTTTGTTCGCCTCGGTCGGTAAAAAGCGGCGACTACCGGTCCTTCAAGGTCGAAGAACCAGTCCGTGTCGGCCGGATCCAGAACCCGCGCGCTACAAGATGATCCGCAGATTAACCGTTTGCCAATGGTGGCGCCACATACGTTATTGTTCGCCGCGGTATCGTGAGAGGAATCGATTTAGAGGTGGAGGCATCCCCGAGAGCGCTCCAAGTCATTGGGCGCACGGTGCGAGGAGGTCGCGATCAGCTGAGCTACGCCTCCTGAGAATCGGATAAGTTGGCGACGTGAGGATGAGGTGGGGGGGGGGACAAGAAAGAGACGAAAGAAGGGAGTGCTGCAAGGTTCTGGCTCGCGAGTCTCCCTTTTGTGGTTGCGTGGAGAGGAATCGATAAATTGGACCCTCGGATCTCGAAACAATTAAATAATGAATAAGTTGCGGGTTTCGGATTCTTTGGGATGGCTGGCGATGGTAATGTCGCGGGGAAGTTGAAAAGTTTTGCTCGGTTTTGGGGATTCGGAAGGGAGAAGATATAGGAATTCTACTGTTTCAATTTGTGATTATTTTAAGATTTCCATTATTTGCCTTTTGGGGCCACTGACTTTTGAACCAGTAATCAACTACCTCTACATATTCTCTGTAACTTTGATTTATATTGCCGGTAAATTCAACATCTGGAATCGACGGATTCTCCTAATACCCGATCCACACTCATGCCGCGAATAACGGCAAGAATTCTTGCCGCGAATCTTGGCGTGAACTTCACGTGTAAATAAGCCAGGAATATTCGCAGTTTGGTTCGCGCGATCCCATCCACACTCGCGTTTCGCGGGTTCGCGGACGTTCACGGCATGAGTGTGGATCGGGCTTAATGTCAATAAGCATCGCATAGTCATGCGATAAGATAAATTGAATCTAGTTTCTTAATGTTCTTCACGGTAATGAAGCCGTTCTGATGAGTGCTTGAGAATGCTGCCTCATTTGGTTTAGGATTCGAACATCTGCAAATAGAGGAAGAGACGTATCGTTTCATTCGCTTTGTTGTAGAAGAGTTCTTCACTGGCATAAACCATGAAATTTTTATTTAAAAGAGAAAAGCAACATCATTAGATGTTAATTGGGTAGTTCTTCTAATATAACCAACTTCGAGTGCAAGGAAACATGTCTTCTTCAGGGGCCATCATCTCATGGTAATCAAAGAATGGAATGGGAATGGTCAAGTGAGTAAAGTAACACCTATCGACGATTTTTTTCGGTGTTGCGGAACCCACATTGAGCTAGCACAATCGTTCAGAACCACATTCGTAATTATGTGAGGAGCCCACGATTTTGGTGAGCCCTCTTTTTTCATCATTAGGAATTGTGCTATTATAATTTCATCTCTGAATAATATTATGTAATTTATGTGTGAAGGTATAGTTATTCTCGTGCGCCTACATTATTTTGCTAGATTGCCGAGCAAGCAGCTTAACCGATTTTTTAATCCTTCGATTCATCATTCTGTTTTGATTGAATAATTTGTAAATCCTTTTTTTTTCTTTGCGCACATTATATTTCTAATATCGAAGATCTCCGGGCATAAATTACAAATAATTCTGGCTTCTTTTACTTGCCTGGCAAACTGGCTCCAAAAATAATTCTGGCATATTTTGTAAATCGAAGATTATTCTAACATAATTCTGGCATTTTTTGATTGTCCGGCAAACTACCTCCACCCATAATACTGGCATTAATTTCATCAAAATTGGGAGACAATAAAAAAAATTATTTTGGATTCTGCCATCTTGCCCGGTATATCAGCACAAATCGTGATGGAAAAAAAAAGGAGGGCCTACAGAAAAAACTGCCTTCGCATATAAATTACAAAAAATCTCATCAGGCATCATTGTTTCATCAAAATTGAGTTATAGATAAAAGAATCGTCAAGAATTGTGCTAGCTGGCCAGGCAAGCTGACAGAATTGAAAATAACTCTTTTGTTTAATTTCAGAAATATTAATGTGTAATTTATTATAGTTATTCTCGTGTGTCCACCTTTTTTTTGTCGAGAATAGAGCTAGATTTCCATGCAATCTAGCTCAATTCTTAATAATCCTTTATTTCATGATTCTTTTTCGATGGAACGAACGCCAGAATTTTGTCTAAATCCCATTATTTTCTCTGCAGCCTTCATAGTTTCAAGTTTCAAAGATTGCCGGGCATAAATTACACATAATTCTTGCTTCTTTTACTTGCCGGCAAACTGACTCCACCAATAGTTCTGGCATTTATTCCTTAATTGAGAGATGAATAAAAGAGTTATTTTTGATTCTTCCATCTTGCTCGGTTTGTGAGCACAATTCTTCATGAAAAAATAGGAAGGTCTACAGAAGAAACTGCCTCCGCATATAAATTACAAATAATTCACACATAATTCAAGCATCTGTTTCATCAAAATTGAATTATAGATAAAAGATTCATCAAAAATTGTGCTAGCTTGCCAGGCAAGCTTCAGCTTCAGAAATATTTGTAATATATTATAGTTATTCTCGTGTTACTACCTTCTTCTTGTCGAGAATGGCGCTAGATTTCCAAGCAATCTAGCTCAATTCTCAATAATCCTTTAATTTATGATTCTTTTTTGATGAAACGATCGCCAGACTTTTGTGTAAATCCCATTATTTTCTCTGCAGCCTTCATAGTTTTAATATCAAAGATTACCGGGCATAAATTACACATAATTCTGGCTTTTTTTATTTGCCCGGCAAACTGCCTCCACACATAATTCTGGCATTTATTCCATTGAAATTGAGAGATGACAAGAAGAGTTATTTTTGATTCTGCAATCTTACTCGGTTTGTTGGCACAATTCTTTTCGAACAAAATTTAAAGGCCTACATAAAAAACTGCCTTCGCATATAAATTACAATAAATTCACACATAATTCAGGCATCTGTTTCATCAAAATTGAGTTAAAGATGAAATAATCCTCAAGAATTGTGCCAGCTTGCCTGGCAAGCTGACAGAATTAATAATACCTCTTTTGTTTAATGTCAGAAATATGTGTAATTTATTATAGTTATTCTCGTGTTTCCCCTTTTTTTTGTCCAGAATGGCGCTAGATTTCCAAGCAATCTAGCTCAATTCTTGATAATCCTTTAATTTATGATTCTTTTTTGATGGAACGAACGCAAGAATTTCGTGTAAATCCTATTATTTTCTCTGCAGCCTTCATAGTTTTAATATCAAAGATTGCCGGGCATAAATAACACATAATTCTGGCTTTTTTCTATTTGCCCGGCAAACTGCCTCCACATATAATTCTGGCATTTATTCCATTAAAATTGAGAAATGACAAGAAGAGTTATTTTTGATTCTGCAATCTTGCTCGGTTTGTTAGCACAATTATTTATGAGAAAAATTGAAATGACTACAGGAAAAATTGCCTTCGCATATAAATTACAAAAAATTTACACAAAATTCAGGCATCTGTTCATCAAAATTGATTTAAAGATGAAAGAATCATCAAGAATTGTGCTAGCTTGCCAGGTAAGCTGACAGAATTGAAAATACCTCTTTTGTTTAATGTCAGAAATATGTGTAATTTATTATAGTTATTCTCGTGTGTCCACCTTTTTTTTTGTCCAGAATGGCGCTAGATTTCCAAGCAATCTAGCTCAATTCTTAATAATCCTTTAATTTATTATTCTTTTTTGATGGAATGAACGCAAGAATTTCGTGTAAATCCTATTATTTTCTCTGCAGCCTTCATAGTTTTAATATCAAAGATTGCCGGGCATAAATTACACATAATTCTGGCTTTTTTTATTTGCCCGGAAAACTGCCTCCACACATAATTCTGGCATTTATTCCATTAAAATTGAGAGATGACTAGAAGAGTTATTTTTGATTCTGCAATCTTGCTCGGTTTGTTAGCACAATTATTTATGAGAAAAATTGAAAGGACTACAGGAAAAACTGCCTTCGCATATAAATTACAAAAAATTTACACATAATTCAGGCATCTGTTCATCAAAATTGATTTAAAGATGAAAGAATCATCAAGAATTGTGCTAGCTTGCCAGGTAAGCTGACAGAATTGAAAATACCTCTTTTGTTTGATGTCAGAAATATGTGTAATTTATTATAGTTATTCTCGTGTGTCCGCCTTTTTTTTTGTCCAGAATGGCGCTAGATTTCCAAGCAATCTAGCTCAATTCTTGATAATCCTTTAATTTATGATTCTTTTTTGATGGAACGAACGCCAGAATTTTGTGTAAATCCTATTATTTTCTCTGCACCTTTCATAATTTTGATATCAAAGATTGCCGGGCATAAATAACACATAATTCTGGCTTTTTTTATTTGCCCGGCAAACTGCCTCCACACATAATTCTGGCATTTATTCCATTAAAATTGAGAGATGACTAGAAGAGTTATTTTTGATTCTGCAATCTTGCTCGGTTTGTTAGCACAATTATTTATGAGAAAAATTGAAAGGACTACAGGAAAAACTGCCTTCGCATATAAATTACAAAAAATTTACACATAATTCAGGCATCTGTTCATCAAAATTGATTTAAAGATGAAAGAATCATCGAGAATTGTGCTAGCTTGCCAGGTAAGCTGACAGAATTGAAAATACCTCTTTTGTTTGATGTCAGAAATATGTGTAATTTATTATAGTTATTCTCGTGTGTCCGCCTTTTTTTTTGTCCAGAATGGCGCTAGATTTCCAAGCAATCTAGCTCAATTCTTGATAATCCTTTAATTTATGATTTTTTTTTGATGGAACGAACGCCAGAATTTTGTGTAAATCCCATTATTTTCTCTGCAGCTTTCATAATTTTGATATCAAAGATTGCCGGGCATAAATAACACATAATTCTGGCTTTTTTTATTTGCCCGGCAAACTGCCTCCACACATAATTCTGGCATTTATTCCATTAAAATTGAGAGATGACTAGAAGAGTTATTTTTGATTCTGCAATCTTGCTCGGTTTGTTAGCACAATTATTTATGAGAAAAATTGAAAGGACTACAGGAAAAACTGCCTTCGCATATAAATTACAAAACATTTACACATAATTCAGGCATCTGTTTCATCAAAATTGAGTTAAAGATGAAATAATCATCAAGAATTGTACTAGCTTGCCAGGTAAGCTGACAGAATTAATAATACCTCTTTTGTTTAATGTCAGAAATATGTGTAATTTATTATAGTTATTCTCGTGTTTCCCCTTTTTTTTGTCCAGAATGGCGCTAGATTTCCAAGCAATCTAGCTCAATTCTTGATAATCCTTTAATTTATGATTCTTTTTTGATGGAACGAACGCAAGAATTTCGTGTAAATCCTATTATTTTCTCTGCAGCCTTCATAGTTTTAATATCAAAGATTGCCGGGCATAAATAACACATAATTCTGGCTTTTTTCTATCTGCCCGGCAAACTGCCTCCACATATAATTCTGGCATTTATTCCATTAAAATTGAGAAATGACAAGAAGAGTTATTTTTGATTCTGCAATCTTGCTCGGTTTGTTAGCACAATTATTTATGAGAAAAATTGAAATGACTACAGGAAAAATTGCCTTCGCATATAAATTACAAAAAATTTACACAAAATTCAGGCATCTGTTCATCAAAATTGATTTAAAGATGAAAGAATCATCAAGAATTGTGCTAGCTTGCCAGGTAAGCTGACAGAATTGAAAATACCTCTTTTGTTTAATGTCAGAAATATGTGTAATTTATTATAGTTATTCTCGTGTGTCCACCTTTTTTTTTGTCCAGAATGGCGCTAGATTTCCAAGCAATCTAGCTCAATTCTTAATAATCCTTTAATTTATTATTCTTTTTTGATGGAATGAACGCAAGAATTTCGTGTAAATCCTATTATTTTCTCTGCAGCCTTCATAGTTTTAATATCAAAGATTGCCGGGCATAAATTACACATAATTCTGGCTTTTTTTATTTGCCCGGAAAACTGCCTCCACACATAATTCTGGCATTTATTCCATTAAAATTGAGAGATGACTAGAAGAGTTATTTTTGATTCTGCAATCTTGCTCGGTTTGTTAGCACAATTATTTATGAGAAAAATTGAAAGGACTACAGGAAAAACTGCCTTCGCATATAAATTACAAAAAATTTACACATAATTCAGGCATCTGTTCATCAAAATTGATTTAAAGATGAAAGAATCATCGAGAATTGTGCTAGCTTGCCAGGTAAGCTGACAGAATTGAAAATACCTCTTTTGTTTGATGTCAGAAATATGTGTAATTTATTATAGTTATTCTCGTGTGTCCGCCTTTTTTTTTGTCCAGAATGGCGCTAGATTTCCAAGCAATCTAGCTCAATTCTTGATAATCCTTTAATTTATGATTTTTTTTTGATGGAACGAACGCCAGAATTTTGTGTAAATCCCATTATTTTCTCTGCAGCTTTCATAATTTTGATATCAAAGATTGCCGGGCATAAATAACACATAATTCTGGCTTTTTTTATTTGCCCGGCAAACTGCCTCCACACATAATTCTGGCATTTATTCCATTAAAATTGAGAGATGACTAGAAGAGTTATTTTTGATTCTGCAATCTTGCTCGGTTTGTTAGCACAATTATTTATGAGAAAAATTGAAAGGACTACAGGAAAAACTGCCTTCGCATATAAATTACAAAAAATTTACACATAATTCAGGCATCTGTTTCATCAAAATTGAGTTAAAGATGAAATAATCATCAAGAATTGTGCTAACTTGCCAGGCAAGCTGACAGAATTGAAAATAACTCACTTGTTTAGCCAGAAATATATGGCTACCTTTCCCTTGTCGAGAATGGCGCTAGATTTCCAAGCAATTTAGCTCAATTCTTAATAATCCTTTAATTTATTATTCTTTTTTGATAAAACAAACGCCAGAATTGTGAGTAAATCCAAGGTCCAATTCAAAAATATGATGGGATTCATATTCTTCATGTCAAAGATTGCCGGGAATTAAATTACACATATTTCCCAGGCATCGGCATGTTTAACATCAAAATTTAGTCATTTTTTTTATATCACGGCTGGGAGCTGGTGCGAGTCAGAAGATCTAGTTGGTGTTGTGTCATAAAAGAAAGAATCAACGCAAGCTAGCACAGTTATTAAAAAAAAGTAAAGACGTACAAAGGCTTCACACATAATTACAGGTAGTGTATGGTTTTGATCGATTGTGGTGAAATGGTTGTGCTAGCTTCAAGTGAATTTGTGCCCAATATGTTGAAGTTAAATGTCAAAAATCGGAAAAAAACAAAAAGTTAAATATCAGTGCTATCAACACAAATTTATCTCAGTTCAGCTGAATGAAGTTTTATTTTAACATTTATCAGGGCTGAACATATACTTGCGTGGATGAGGTTGTCCCTTATCCCTTATATATGTTCCCTAGGTTTGGTAAAACATCCCCAAAGGTTTCTTGCAAATGTCGGCTTCAAGTAATGCCCAAAATCACCCTAAGTATAAAAAATAATCCAAATCCTTCAAGTACCAACCTTCTCCTGCTGCATCTGCTGCTTCATCAGGATCGTCTTCTTCTTGTCCTTGCACCTCTTATTCTGGAACCATACCCGGATCACCCTGGGGCTGAGGCCCGTCATCTCCACGAGCTGCTCCTTCATCAGGGCGTCGGGACGCGGGTTCGCAGAGTAACAGGTACGCAAGGTATGCAGCTGTTTCTCGTTGAGCACGGTGCGCACTCTCGTCGGCTTCCCGTCGCTGCCGCCCCCGCTTCCCGTGCCGCCGCCACCGGACTTGCGGGGGGCGCCCCCTCCGCCGTTACCGTTGCCTCCTTTGTGGGAACCGCTCTCGGATCCGGAATCTGTAAAAGAGATGGGGTGAGTTAGTCGCTGGGGTTGCCGGAGTTGGGAGTTGCGCGCATGCTGAAGTGGTATCAGGGCGTATCGTCTGGGGGGATATGATGGTGTGGACTAGTGTGGAGAGTATTGGAATGGATTTAAATTCAGGGCTTTCACTAGGTAACGAATGTACTCGGTGTTTGAGTTTAAAAGTGACTTTGGTAACCTTGAGAATTAAGGCTATGTAGTACAAAGTTCACCGTTTTTGGACTATAACAAGTGGAGTTACTGGCACTTGCATTGGAGCTGCAATTTGTGCTGTGTTGAAGTAAAACCTGAATACGAACTAAATTTTCCAGTATGAATATTCATAAAATATTCTCTCGATGATAGCCCATGAATATTTCTGGAATCCTTCGTAAATACTCAGAATATTTCAGCATGAATATTTCTAAAATATTCTCTTTATATTATTGACCGAAGTCAAAATAACTTTTCATTCAGATAATTCTGGAATCGTCCAGATGAATATACCAGTAATATGTCAAATTGAAATATTTCCTAATAAATACTCAGAATCTTCACCATGAATATTTATGAAATATTCTCTTGATGATATTGACGATAGCCCAAATAATTTTCCATATGAATATTTCTGGAGTCCTGCAGACGAATATACCAGGACTATCTCAATTTCATGAATTTCTTCATAAATACTGAGAATATTCCAGCATGAATATTTCTCAAATATTCTCTTGATGTTATTGACTATAGTCCAAATAACTTTTCATTTAGATAATTCTGGAATTCTCCAGATGAATATACCAGGAATACGTGAAATTGGAATATTTCCTCATAAATACTGAGAATATTTCATCACGAATATTTCTAAAATATTCTCTTGATGATATTGACGATAATCTAAATAATTCTCCATATTATCAAAATAAGTTTTCACTTAGATTATTCTGGAATTATTCAGATGAATATACCAGAAATATGTCAAATTTGAATATTTCATCACAAATAAGAATATTTCTACAATATTCTCTTGATGATATTGACGATAGTCCAAATAATTCTTCATATCATCGAAATAATTCTTTCTTTAGATAACTCTAGAACCATCCAGATGGATATACCAGAAATATGTCAAATTGGAATCTTTCATAATAAATACTAAGAATATTTCTGAAATATTGTCTTGATGATATTGACGATAGACCTTATAATTCTCCATTTTATCAAAATAACTTTTCATTTAGATAATTATGGAATCATCCAGATGAATATATCAAGAATATGTCAAATAGAATATTTCCTCATAAATACTGAGAATATTTCATCACGAATATTTCTAAAATATTCTCTTGATGATATTGACGATAATCCAAATAATTCTCCATATTAATACTGAGAATATTTCATCACGAATATTTCTAAAATATTCTCTTGATGATATTGGCGATAGTCCAAATAATTCTCCATATTCTCGAAATAACTTTTCATTTAGATAATTCTGGAATTATCCAGATGAATATACCAGGAATACGTCAAATTGGAATATTTCCTCATAAATACTGAGAATATTTCATCACGAATATTTCTAAAATATTCTCTTGATGATATTGACGATAATCCAAATAATTCTCCATATTATCGAAATAACTTTTCATTTAGATAATTCTGGAATCATCGAGATAAATATACCAGAAATATGTCGAATTGGAATATTTCCTCATAAATATTAAGAATATTTCTAAAATATTCCCTTGATGATATTGACGATAGCCCAAATAATTCTCCATATTATCAAAATAACTTTTCACTTAGATTATTCTGGAATTATCCAGATGAATATGCCAGAAATATTCCAAATTTGAATATTTCATCACAAATAAGAATATTTCTAAAATATTCTCTTGATGATATTGACGATAGTCCAAATAATTCTCCATTTTATCAAAATAATTTTTCATATTGATAATTATGGAATCATCCAGATGAATATATCAGGAATATGTCAAATGGAATATTTCCTCATAAATACTGAGAATATTTCATCACGAATATTTTTAAAATATTCTCTTGATGATATTGACGATAGTCAAAATAATTCTCCATATCATCAAAATAACTTTTCATTTAGATAATTCTGGATTTATCCAGATGAATATACCAGGAATATGTCAGATTGGAATTAATATTTCTTCATAAATACTAAGAATATTCCCAAAATATGCTCTTGATGATATTGATGATAGTCCAAATAATTCCTCATATTATCAAAATAACTCTCCATTTAGATAATTCTGGAATCACCGAGATGAATATACCAGAAATATGACAAATTGGAATATTTCCTCATGAATACTAAGAATATTTCTAAAATATTCTCTTGATGATAGCCCAAATAATTCTCCATATTATCAAAATAACTTCTCATTTAGATAATTCTGGAATCATCCAGATGAATATATCAGAAATATGTCAAATTGGAATATTTCATCATAAGTACTAAGAATATTTCTAAAATATTCTCTTGATGATATTGACGATAGTCCAATTAATTCTCCATATTATCAAAATAACTCTTCAAGTAGATAATTCTGGAGTTATTCAGAAGAATATTCCAGAAATATGTCAAGTTGGAATATTCCTCATAAATATTAAGAATATTTCTGAAATATTCTCTTGCTGATATTGACGATGTTCCAAATAATTCTCCATATTATCAAAATAACTTTTCATGAAGATAATTCTGGAACTATCCAGATGAATATACCAGGAATATGTCAAATTGGAATATTTCCTCATAAATACTAAGAATATTTCACCATGAATATTTCTAAAATATTCTCTTGATGAAATTGACGATAGTCCAAATAATTTTCCATTTTATCGGAATAACTCTTCATTTAGATAATTCTGGAAATATTCAGATGAATATACCAGGAATATTTCAAATTTGAATATTTCTTCATGAATACTAAGAATATTTCAACACGAATATTTCTAAAATATTCTCTTGATGATATTGACGATAGCCCAAATATTTCTCCATATTAATATTTCTAGAATCATGAAGCAGAATCGTAAAAACAGAGGAAAAATGAACCCTTTTGACTCTTTTGAGAGTCAGCAGTCCTAGATTTTTCCGGTTATACCCTCTATTTCTGCGCCCTCCGCCATTTTACCCCTTTCACTATGACACCAAAGTTATTCCAAATATCGAGAATTATTTACATACGCACCCACCTCCATAATTCTCTCCCAATATCCAGTTAATCCTGCCGAAAAGGACATCGTCTCCATTAGCGAAAATCCTTCTAATCCTCGCGTCCTTTGTCCATCGGCGAAGGCGCTAAACATTGGCCAGCGCGAGCTTAAGCCCGCCGCCTTTGTGCATACTAAAACAGCCTCAACCGGACTTCTGACCCCTATTTTCACCCTTTCTCCGATACAAATCCGGAGATTTGTCATAAAACACTCCCTTTTCAGTTTGCGTTAGATTTAGATAATTACGCGCGTGTTGTTTCGAGGAGGGTCATTCGCCGCGTCCGCCGCGACCATTAGACTAATTAGAATTTTATTTTTTCAACGCCGCGGAATGTTTTCCTAGAACGTTAGCTGGATTATGCCATTGACTTGTGATTTTTCCATTTCGTTCGTATTTTGTTGTGAAAATAACGTTTCAAATGGCCAACAAGGCTTTCCACGATATTAAGATAACACAATTTGGAGTTTTCATGTTGGCAACCTTGGAATTTGCAACCTAAGCCATTTTTTGACGGCAAATAAAACCAAAACTTAGTGGAACTGCCGTTGAAAATCATTTCTAGACAAGTTTAGTGGCTTTAGCATACCAACAATTCAATTGACGAAGAAAAAAGCTAATGTTTCCAGAAAAAAGGCGAAATAAAAATGAACGTTAAGGGAATGAGATGGAAAGATAATGTGGAAAAAAAACCTAGGAAAACGATGGACAAAAATCTAAATTCCAAGAAACACATAAAAGGAATCGAAAAGATATCTAGAAGAATATCTTATCTAATCCTTTGATAAACAAAAGGATTATAGCAGATTAGTTAAGGAACCAAAAGTGAAAATATATAAATCCACAGTGAGACCAACAATGACGTATGGAAGAGAAATTCTAACAATAATCGAGTACGAAAAAAAGGAACTTGAGAGAACAGGGCCGTATCTAGGACGTGGCAAGGGTGGCACTTGCAAGGGCGCAAGGTCCGAAGGGGCGCCAAAAAATATCAAAAATAGAAAAATAGAAGCGCCAAGCAAAAAAAATTAATTCGAAAGATGACAACACGGTTACGTAAGTTAGTAATTCGATCACAACATTTCGAAACATTGATATTCAAAGTACAGAATGATAATGCAATAAGGTCAGAAATACGAGAAATATGGTCCAATTGTTATGAAAAATTTTCAAAGATGCCGTACTCTGATCACAAATATTGCAATCGGCAATATCGTCATGCGATTCCAAGCACAGCCCTTTTATGAGTTGTTTACACTACATCCCTTATCGCATCCAGCGTGTTTTGAAGGGCGGCTTCTTTGATGATGATGGTTCCTAATGATAGATTTGTTTAGATTTCTAGGCCACATCTGTGGTATTTTGAAAACGATTTGTATTGCCAAAAATTCACCAATCAGAGTTTTGAGCTCAAGAAGTGGGAGAAAAGTTGGGGAATCTTATTCTATTCTACATAAATATTGATTTCTTTCAATTGTGAAGAGAAGAGCAAAAAATTTAAATTTTCATGTTCCTCTAGTGTGTATCCAGATTTGAAGTGTTATAAGTTTTGAGTTTTTTTTTTATATTTTGACTTTTTTGTGCCATTGTGCTTTTGGATTCGAGCATTATAAATTGTGCTATTCAAGTGATATTTAGTACCTATTTTTTATTTTTCATGACATTATTCTGGCATCAGATATATTCAATTATTCGTATTTTAACATGATAATATGTATTGTTCCTTTCAATTCAAGAAAAAATAAGTTTGGTCCATTGCGGAAAATATGGATGTTCAAACTTGAGTTCTCACTTCTCAGAGCGTCTTTCTTCGAATGAAATCTAATAAAACACTAATTTTAGTGTTACTTTCCATCGTTTTCATTGAATCTTTTATCTCACCTGGCAAAGATTATTCTAGTGATTTTTTTATACCTAACTTCTTGAATATTGTAACATCGGGCCCTGTACGAAACTATTAGTACGTGTTTCAAAGGGTTATAAAAAAGTATTTGTATGCTAAGTATGCCGTTTTTTTTGCAGAGATTGTGATTATCGATTATTGCTTTCTAGTCAACTCACCAAAAAATTTTTATTTTACATTTGCAGTATGTATATTTAAGTTGAAGAATTTATATTTTTCAAGATAAATGTTCGTATTTATTACATAAATATGAATATTTCATTTTGTTTTTTCAGAATTTGTTTTATTTTTATTTCCATTTAAAATGTGTATTTCAATGTTTTTAATGGAAAAATTTTTCCATGAAGATGTGTTTTATTTTGGAACTCTTACGGAAATATATGACAAGCATAAAAAAAAATACTATAAGAAAATATGATGGATGAAAAAAAATCTACGCAAATTGGGGGGGCGCTGTCTAATATATTGCCACAGGCGCAATAATACCTAGATACGGCCCTGCGAGAGAATACAAAGAAGATCTCTAAGAGAAGCAATACACGCACCATGGTATTTCAGGAATAAAGAGATCCGACAAATATCTAGGAAACCGAAACACGAAGAATTCATATTTCAACTAGCAAAAAAGGCATACGAGAAAATGGAGACACGAAAACAAGGGAATACGAGAAGAAATAGAGAGACCTATAACAAGAGAACGGACAACAGACGTTTGAAAGATGAAATGACGAAGTAAAAAGAAGAGGAATAATGAAAGATAGAAAAAAAAAATTAACTTTAACTAATTGATATTGCCAGAATTGTATTGAAAAATTACATAATTATTCCACAAGAAACCCAGAAATATGAGCATAAAGTAACTATGGAAAAGACTTCTCTTTCAAATCGAGCGTACAGAAAAGAATAAAAATAGAAAAAAGGCAGAACAGAAGCAGTTCGTGTTCTCAAGATCGGAGCAACACACTTCAAGGGAATAAGATGGAAAGACAATGCGAAAAAAATACCTAGGAAAACAATGGACAAAAATCTAAATTCCAACAAACACATAAAAGAAATCGGAAAGATATATACCCAGAAAAATAAAAAAATATATCTATCCTCTAATGAACAAAAGTATTATAGCAGATAAGATAAGAAAGTGAAAATATACAAATCCACAATAACACCGAGGTATGGAAGAGAAATTCTAATTATATCAAGAAAAAAAAAGGGACTTGAGAGAATACAAAGAAAATCACTAAGAAAAGCAATACGCGCACCATGGTATCTCGGGAATAAAGAGATCCGACAAATAACTAGGAAACCGAAACTAGAAGAATTTATATTTCAATTAGCAAAAAAGACATGCGTGAAAATGGAGACAAGAAAACAAGGGAATACAAGAAGAAAGAGAGAGACCTATAACAAGACTAAACGGATAACGGACGTTTGAAAGATAAAATGACGAAGTAAAATGAAGAGAAATATTGAAAGATAGAAAACAAAAAAACTAACTGTAACTAATTGATACTGCGAGAATTGTATTGGAAAATTACATATTCCACAAGAAACCCAGAAATATGAGCATAGAATAGCTATGGTAAAGACTTTTCTTTCAAATCGAGCATACAGAAAAGAATAAGAATAGGAAAAAGGCAGAAGATGGTGATAACATTTCAGAAGCAGTTCGTGTTCTCAAGATCGGAGCAACACACCGTTAACTCCTAATTACTAGGTGACAACCATCTGAATCCACATAGATCTCCAACAATGGCGGCACGTTTGACGAATACTCTTAACTAAATATATTACATATTCAGTTTATAAACTGGTAGCATCCCGATGGACCCATGTATATGTGTGGGCTATTATTAATTAACATCCATGTTCTAACTTTCCAGTTGAATTGTCAGAACACACGGAGTTCTATATTCCGAGGGGTACAGGGGGGACACCCGCTTCCCTCCCTCCACCTTCTTCGGGGCCGGATTGCCACCGAAGGCCTTTGAAGTCCACATAAGCCTCCTGCAAATATTTAAACAGTAAAAATGCCCAGTCTTCGCGGTTGAAGCCAAACAAACCTCTGCAAACATGTACTAAAAAGCTGTTTAAATCATTGTCGTTACTGACCGTGCACGGTGTGAATTTTTAAATCTTCCAGGAATTGGCGAGAAGAACTGTTTCTTTCAATTCATCAACGTTTTGTCTTTCAAAGTTTCGAGTGGCCCTTCGGTAATTCGGATCGAACTTTGAAATGATTCGGTGGAGGATAGGTCGGTCTTCCTGATCTTCAATTTATATATTTTTGTTTTCTTTTATTATTTCTTTATTTAATAATTGACTATGTGAACTGAAACAAATGAAAGTTACAAAATTGAGTAAGAACTCATTGAGGAGGAAATTTAATGCTCTTCACCTTCTTTTTCAATGGTTATGGTAGAAAAGTGGCTGAGGCGCTAGAAGAGAATGTTGGTCCAAAAACTTGGGGTGAAAATACAATTTTCGTTAATTAACGACTTTCGGCTACGGATATCTCAGAAACTGTTAGAGTTACAGAAATAAGTGATCGTACAATCCTGTAGCAAATTTATATTTTATTCTGTATATAGTCAGTAATATCGAACGACGCACCGTTTGGGTGATATCCGCGAAAAACTAAAAATTTGGACATTCGACCTCTCTCTGAATTAAACTCAAGGTCTAGATCACAGGACTACTTGCATGTTGTCTTCCAAGCAACTCTAAACACAATCCTGGAGGAGGAATTTATGAGGTTTCTCTTTCAGCCCAGCTTGGTCGCGGCCGAAGGCCGCGATCAAGTTTAGAAGAATTCCAGGTCTCAATGAACTATCGAATTCAGTAATTAAATAAGAAAAATTATTGTAGATAA
Source organism: Aphidecta obliterata (assembly GCA_963966015.1). NCBI lineage: Eukaryota > Metazoa > Arthropoda > Insecta > Coleoptera > Coccinellidae > Aphidecta > Aphidecta obliterata. The sequence goes on from OZ014427.1 coordinate 12,241,451, forward strand.
ACTAAAAGCAACACAACAATTCATGTAACCCCACACATTGTGTCTTTGTCTAGGGGAGTTGGGAAAACTTTTCATTGCCTGCAGAGACTTGAGACTGTTGCTTTTGGAACGGAAAGGTGGCGTGATTGGAGAAATTTTCTCCGATCCACGCTACGTTATGTTTCAAGGGTTTTCTGTTTCTTACATCGAATTTATCATTTTGATAACTGTACTGTTAAGATTTGATGTGAATCGAAACCGGTCTACAGGTGCAAATGATGGATTTGGTGGTCTCTGGGGTAACATGAATTGTTACATTGGCTTGCTATTAGTTTATCTAGAATAATTTTTCTTATTTAATTACTGAATTTGATAATCTCAGATAAACGAACATAATATTAGTCTCGTCAATTATTCAGACAAAAAAGGTTGTAGCTTGGACCCGTAATTTCCATGTGTGACAATATGCTCGTAATGTTTACGGCGTGTCACACATTGTGTCTTTGTCTAGGGGAGTTGGGAAAACTTTTCATGGCCTGCAGAGATTTGACTGATTTGAGACAGTTACTATTGGAACGGACAGGTGGCGTGATTGGAGAAATTTTTCCGATCACCCCTGTGTTATGTTTAAAGGGTTTTTACGTCGAGTTTATCATTTTGCTAACTGTACTGATGAGATTTGATATGAATCGAAACCGGTCTACAGGTGCAAATGATGGATTTGGTGGTCTTTTGGGTAACATGAGTTGTTTTGTTGGCTTGCTATCAGTTTATCTAGAATAATTTTTCTTATTTAATCACCGAATTTGATAATCTCAGATAAACAGCCATTATATTATTCTCGTCAATTATTCAGACTAATGAGGTTGTAGCTTGGACCCGTAATTTTCATGTGTGACAATATGCTCGTAATGTTCACGGAGTGTCACACATTGTGTCGTTGTCTAGGGGAGTTGGGAAAACTTTTCATAGCCTGCAGAGATTTGACTGATTTGAGACAGTTACTCTTGGAACGGACAGATGTCGTGATTGGAGAAATTTTTCCGATCACCACTGCGTTAAGGTGTGTACAGACATGCTCCGAATATCGTACCGAACCGTGTCGCGTACCCCGCGAGAGCGAATCAAATTCACGAATTCAAATTGCACCTCTACGTGCGATGAATTTGATTCGCTCTCGCGGGGTACGCGACACGGTTCGGTACGATATTCGGAGCATGTCTGTACACACCTTTATGTTTCAAGGGTTTTCTGTTTTTACGTCGAATTTATCATTTTGCTAACTGTACTGATGAGATTTAATATGTATCGAAACCGGTTTACAGGTGCAAATGATGGAATTGGTGGTCTCTGGGGTATCATGAATTGTTTTGTTGGCTTGCTATTATTTTAACTAGAATAATTTCTCTTATTCACTGACTGAATTTGATAATCTCAGATAAACAGCCATTATATTATTCTCGTCAATTGTTCAGCCGAATAAGGTTGTAGCTTGGACCCGTAATTTCCATGTGTGACAATATGCTCGTAATGTTTACGGCGTGTCACACATTGAGTCGTTGTCTAGGGGAGTTGTGAAAACTTTTCATGGCCTGCAGATATTTGACTGATTTGAGACAGTTACTCTTGGAACGAACAGGTGGCGTGATTGGAGAAATATTTTTTCCGATCACCGCTGCGTTATGTTTCGAGGGTTTCTTGTTTCTTACATCGAATTTATGATTTTGCTAACTACACTGATTTGATAAGAAACGAAACCGGCCTACAGGTGCCAATGATTGATTCGGTGATCTCTTGGGTAACATAAATTGTTTTGTTGGCTTGCTATTAGTTTATCTAGAATCATTTTTTCTTATTTGATTACTGAATTTGATAATTTAGATAAACAGCCATTATATCATTCTCAATGAGCTATATGATGATACTGCAAGTTCCGAAATGCAAATCACACATTTTTCACGTCGTGGCTCCTCATGAGCTAAAGTGACTGGCGCATTCACCATTTCGTCACACATACTCAAAAATTCATATTTCCCCAAGGAACCTACCTAGATATCTATATATCAGTTTTCTGTTTACATTTGGCGGTTTCTCACCTGACATGCATCCCAACTCCGTAGACGCGTTACTGTGATTGTTGTTGCTGAGACTAGTATTGTTGTTGCTTTCCGTCTGGACCCCGTGCGGCGTTGCCGGCGCCGATCCACTCTTGCTCTCCATAACGTCGTGGTCCTCCTTGCAATAGAGGGCGCCACTCTCGCGCAGCGCGAACTCGTCCCCAGGGACGAGCGGACGGGCGCACGCGCAACATCGAAAACACTCGATGTGGTAAATCTTGTTTTTGGCGCGCATCACATAGTCGTTTTTGCTGAATATGCTGCCGCACTTATCGCACTTCGCGCCAAACAATCTGTAACAAAAAAAAACATTACTTGGTGGTGATAGTTAAGAATCATCAAGACTCCACAAAAAAATGATTCCCTTTCCCTAATAAAGAACATAATGTCATAGAATAGGGTCCTTTAGAGCAATATGTTGGTAGTAGTGGCGATATGTCAACTGTCAAAAATATAACAAACAATGACAAGTGTTAATGAAACTTTCGAAAAATTGGTGACAAAATCTCAGTCATGAAGTATAGATAACTTTTCATTTTTACATTCGAAGTAAATTTTCCTCAATTCTGGTTTTTTCTATGATAGTTGATTTCGACATTGTCCACCTAATTTAGCCGTAACAAGATACGCCACCGTGTGTTTAAAATCCGATGAAATGTGGGGCCGTGACATCTCTCGTATTTGGTCTGTTTGACGAGACTACAAATGTGCCGATATTGGCCACCTGGCCCACCAACGGAGACAGCGACGCGGTCAAACACAACAGGATCCACCTCAGGGAAGACCTGAATAAACAACTAGACGTCACCCCTGCTCCCCGACAAGATGTTAACGTCAATACCGAAACCGAAAAAATTCGATTAGTCAACGCAAATGTCGATGAGGGCTCAGGAACGAGCGACAAGTTTTTTATTACTGTGTGTTTTTTTACGGGAAAAGCTAACTTTACGCACGTAATTTAGGAGAAAACAGAAACGTGTCGCGATTTTCTGAAATCGAATCATAAGGTATTGCAACTGGAAAGAATAAAACTGGGCACGTGTAGCAACACGTTGCCTTATATCAAAATTTTTTCGTTCGCAATTATTCAACATAATATGTAATAGGAATTCCGAATGTTATCATTCCGTTCATTTTGCACGACATTTTTGAAAAAGCGTTTCGTAGGAATTGATAAGGCATTCGACCCACCGCAGCAGGGTCGCGGCCGAAGGCCGCGATAGAATTTCGAAGAATCCCAGGTCTCACACATCTCTATGGCATTTCGTTCCCTTTTCCCATTTTCGCAATTCCACGAATATAAACAAACCCCGAGAAATGTGAAAACAACAACAAAAAAAAAACAGATTTTGATATGAGGTAATTTCTAAATGCCTCAAAACTGACAGACTCCAAGAACCTTTCGAAAATTAGTTCCTAATCCGAAAAAATGAGATGAATACGATTAAATATATCTATTTCCAACACTTGCTGACAACTTTTGTAGGTTTTCGTTAATTTATGAACACAACTTCCACCTTTTCGAGACAATATGGATGAAATTTCTTCAATTTTAAGTGGAAAAATCTGGAATTCATTTGAAAAGTGTCGAATCGATTTTTCCGAATATAGATCTTTGAAAAATTTTGGTTCAATCAAGAGAAGAAATTTGGAGGTCAACCTTGAACTTTCTTCGATTCGAATTTTTTTTCTTCCAAAAAGTCCGTTGTTTTCTTAAAGTGCCATAGTAGACCAGGAGTTATCTTACCAGATTCATAGTAGTTCGATAATATTCAAGTTGTGGATTTTGAAATCAATGATTCCCAAAATTATTGTTTTCTGGCTTAACTCGTCAAAAATGAAATACGTGTTTTGTCTTTTTTGCAACTTATATTCCTGAACTTTACCATTGGAACTCTCCAAAAAAATAATGAAATATGATTAGTGTTTTCAATTATCCATATTCTACAGGGATTTTCCCAATAAATGCGAAAGTTTTCAGGCGGTGATTCCTTGGCGGAAACTAAAGAGAACAAAAGCTCTCAGACCTTTTCTCCGAAAGTTACAAGCTTTCAAAAATGAGAAAAAAATTGATGTTGATCAGTTGGAGAAATGACCTTTTGTGGGCATGTTTTACAAACAATAAGTCTACCTATAAATTTCTAGGGGTTTTTCAAAGAGTTGTAACATGCAACCCCTTTCCCAAATTTCATTAGAACATTTCTACCAATCAGAATTTCCCAATTTTGAAATATCTATGTGTTAAAAAGAAAGATTTATTGCAAATCTTTTTGAGCGCTCGTACTACTTACACGAGGGCTATATCATTTCGTCGCGATGTCTGTATTTTTCGAATTTTGAGACGAAAATGGTCTCAATCGACTATGTTCGACGCACTGATGACGAATCCGCCGGAAAATTCGAGTCTGTCCGTCCGTACGGCCGTAAGCACGATAACTCTCGAACGGAACAACCTAGAGACTTGAAATGTTTGGTGTGGGTTCAGTTCCCTAAGGCCTCGGTTAAGTTCGTTAATGGGCCAAATTCCACCAAGGGTTCCGTGAATATGACCGTTCAAAGTTTTGTTTCCCTGATTACTTGAAAACTACAGATTTGATTGAGATTAAATTTTGCACTCAAATGGAAAATGAGGTGTTCAAGCTACATGCGAAATTTTGTCCAGATCGCATGACCAGAACCATAGAAACCATAGAAAATTGTAACTTTCGAACGGAAACGCCTAGGGACTTGAAATTTTCAGGATAGGTGTGGATCTCGAATGTCGTGATCACGTTCATCTATGAGCAACATTATACAATGGGTTCCTCAAATACGGTCGTTTGAAATTTTGTTTTCTCGATAAATTCGAAACTACGGATTCGATCGAGATGAAATTTTGTATTTTAATCGAGAATGATATATTGAAGCAATATTTTGTCCAGATCGCATGACCAGAACCATAGAAACCATAGAAAATTGTAACTTTTGAACTGAAAGGCCTTGAAATTTTCAGGGTGGGTTTGGATCGCGAATATCGCGGTCACGTTCATCAATGAGAAAAATAAGACTAGGGGTTCCGTAAAAATGGCCGTTCAAAATATTTTTTTCCTGATAGTTTCGAAAATACTGATCGGATTGGAATGAAATTATGCACCTAGCTGAGGAATAATGTATTCAAACTACGTTTGAAATTTTGTCCAGATCGCATCACCAAGACCATAGATACCGTAGAAAATTCTAGCGAATTATCGAAAAAATATTGATCAGCTAAAGCACTGACATGAAGTCTGGAGTTTCGCCTAAGTTTCAGAATTGTTTTGACAGCTGTCAAAAATTCCTTCAATTGATTTCTAAAACTGGAAAATGCGAATCTACCTACAAGGTGCATGTACGAGCGCTCAAAAGCTCCTGCCTTCACGGCAGTGCTTTTCGTAATTTTTTGATCCCTGTGTTGTGAAAAGAGAAACCAAAAAACCGAAAAAAAAACAAATACAACATTGCGCACGAACGGATCTTCTGTGAATTTAATCTCAAAAATCTGATAGATCGCTGTTTGGTAAACAGAAAAAAAATTGAGTTTTTCGATATACAGGGCGTCCCAAGTTCGAGTGCATACTAGACGTTTCTTGAGAACCGGACCTATTTGAAATCTGAAAATTGGGATTATGATATTGTACGACTTTATCTACTGAGCTAAAATAATCTTGGAGTCTGAACACTTTCAGTTATACAGGGAGTGAAGATAAATTTCTCGAAAAAAATTCCTTTTTTTTTGTCTCTTATTATGATTTATTATCGAATCGTTGCATTCGTCGAAATAGTTTTCAAAATATCGAAATAAACTGAAGAAAAAGGGAGATATGCGTAGTCAGTTATTCGTTATTCATACCAAAATTGTGATCAGAATTTTCCCATAACTTTTGTTTTTTGAATAAGAACCCTATTTTTTCATGATTGCGTTAAATTCTGTGAATAAAAATAATGATAGTGTTAAAAGATGTTTATGCTCCTGAATTAAATAATTCCTGAGTTATTAAGGATTTTCTAAATTTGTTTCATAACGATAATCTGTGTTCATAGAAGATAAATTATCCCAATAATTCCCTATGAACACTGACTATTGTTATAAAACAGATTTTATGAATTTGTCTATACGTACGAAATAAATCCAGAAAATTCTTAATAACTCAGGAATATTTGAACACCAACATTATTCTTCTTCGCAAAACCCAACGCAATTATAGAAAAATAGGGTTCTAATTTAAAAAATAAAAGTTATGGGAAAAATCTGATCACAATTTTTGATGAAATATTTGAAACACCCTGTGACCAGTTTTCCAAAATTTAGGAGATGCACAATATGCCGCCATTCTTATACTTCGAAAATGTAAAAACAATTTATGCTTGAAATATCGAGAATAAGAATAACGAAGATAATACTGACTACGCATATCTCTTTTCTTTTCAGTTCTCTTTTCGATATTTTGAAAACTATTTCGACGAATGCAACGAATCGAATAGAAATATATTTAAAATTGAATAATCGATCATATAAGACACGAAAAAATGCAAAAACAAATTTATTTTTACTCCCTATATAACTGAAAGTGTTCAGGCTTCAAGAATATTTTAGTTCATAAGATAAGGTCGTACTATATCATAATCCAAATTTTCAGATTTCAAATAGGTCAGGATCTCAAGAAACGTCTAGTAGGCACTCGAACTTGGGACACCCTATTCGTATTCGTATTCAATACAATAAAGTGATTTCATTTTTTGAAGTTCATGAAAATAAAATGAGCACTGAAGGCCGTTTTGGTACACAGAAAAAAATTGAGTTCTTCTGACATGTTCAATTGAATTCGGTGATTCCATTTTTTGAGGTTTATAAGAATGAAATGACAGTATTTGTCATAGTAACAACTTCACGTTAGTGCTTGCTTTGAGAATTTTTGTTGAATTCAAGTAAGGTAAAACAAAAAATAGTGAGTACGAAGGGCAGAAATATTCACAGGACGTACTTTTCAGGGTACCTACGAAGAATTATTGAAAATTTTATCAGAATCGAAAAATCAAGAGAGAGGTCAGTGACTCCAACGAAAAACCTCTTACATATGGCTCGAAAATGGTAGAAAGGTGACAATCAATCAGATCTAATTGGTTCATTTGTCACGAAGAGAAGTGCCCAATAAACTTCTAATTTGGCCGAACAATAAAGGCCCCGCTTTCGATATAGGCCTACAATGGAATCGTAAAAAGAAGTAATCACATAATTTCCTCAGTATTGTCGAAATTAGTCCTCAGTTACGTTGCCAAAACTACTTTCAAAGATCTATTTAATAACGTTAATTCGTCTGTTTTTTCACAGAAACGTAATAAAATGAGAGTTTTATGCCTATTATTTTCGAACTTGACGTATCGAATTTTTTTTTGACCTATTTCTCGCTAATTAGCTCCTGTTGGGTTAGTTCCAACTTCTTGGAACGATTCAATACAATCCCACTATTTAGCAGTTTCACTTTATGTTGCATCTTCAACTGCAGTAGGCAATCAAAAGATCTGATCCAGAAATAGTACTTTTTAGAGTTAAATTCATACAGAGAAATAAGCACAACGAAAAATATACTGTTTCGACGTTTGACATTTGATGTTGGGTTTTTTCAAGCAAATATTCAAATTCAAGGTTAAAATTTCGACTTACCTCACATAGTCCCTTTTACAATACGTTTTTCCATCCCTAACAAAACAAGTACATTTCTCATCTAAAAACTGTTGGCATTCCTGACATCGAAGACAAGCGGCGTGCCATTCTAAATCCGGTGCCACCCTGAGTATGTACTGATCGTGAATTTGACCTCCACATCCCATGCAGTGGCTCAGTCTTTGGGACTTTTCTGTAAGAGAAAAAAAAATAATTAGCCACTCGCGTTACAATTTCCTTCAGAGAAATAGTTAGACATTGGATTGAAATTTTTTGTTGTTGATATTTATGGATAATTTTTTTCTAGATCAAGATTCTATAGTTACACAAGAGTTCAAAACCCAACTCTTGAGGAAGATTTTCCGCTTTTTCTCCAGAACGCCAGTCCCCTCTGAACAGTCACAAAGATGGGGGCCCAGAAGTGATCTCTCATTCCCCTTCAAACCCAAAGAACCGTGAAAAGCTGAAGATAGGCGGATACACGCTCATTGGGACAACTATAGAATTAGAGAGTTTCACTTCTGTGAAGTGAAAAGTATAGTCAAAACACGCATTAACCGTTTAAATAACGGGCTGGCGTCTCGAGTGTCGGGTGGAGAGGCTGCAATCAAAGGTATCAAAGAAGGTATCCCACAGTTCGCAGGAGGGTGCTAATAATGTCCTGTCTGGTCGACAGCTACCGGCTTGCGCTACCTGGACGATTATGGCCCATTTTTATGTCGCCTACGGTGATGATTTCCACGGCCACCCGTTATTATTCAATTGAGGTTGACGAGAAAAATTTGGTGTGATGGTGTCGAAATTGACGATAGGAGTTGATAGAAGAGGTACGTGAAAATGTCAACACTTCATCTTGTTCTTAAACTGAGGACTACTCCAGATTTTTCCGAAATAGAGATGAAACAAAAAAATGGTCTTTTGTCATATACTTCCGATTTGTTGTATTCTACAAATTTCACATTTCGATTTCAATTCAACATTCGACATAGTTCAGCACTGGCACTCAATTTTTAGAAGAAAACATATACAAAGGAAGATTTAATCATAAAATAATGCAATTTTCTCCGAACCAAAAATCACATATAAATAAAATACAATATAAAATAACGAAATATGCTGGAGGAAGTTCATTTAAAATTTTTCTTATGTGCGAGCAAAATGATTTTATGCCGTCCACATAATCTCCTTCTTGGATTACACGGACATTATAATGAAATAATTTATTATTTTTATTCTCCAATACAAAAACACCAACAAATATATTATAATTTTAACGGCATGCAAAGCTAAATACACATTGGAGTATTGCAGAAAGTGTACAATTCTCAGGCAGCGCGACCATACTGCTTCAGATGCAGTCTGGCTGTGCTGTCAAGGTCGCCGGTAGACCATGCACTCTTTAAGGGAAGAAACAAGGTGATGTAGAAATGACAAACCTTCGTGGAAAATTCGAAGCGTTTTTAGTGAAATATATAATTATTTTTGGTGTGGAATATAATAATAGCATCGGAAATGAACCATTTCCTCAGTAATACTATATAAACTAACCAAATATGCTGGAGAAAGTTCATTTAAAATTGATCTTATGTACGAGCAAAATGATTTTATGCCGTCCACATAATCTCCTTCTTGGATTACACGGACATTATAATGAAATAATTTATTATTTTTATTCTCCAATACAAAAAAACCAACAAATATATGATAATTTTAACGGCATGCAAACCTAAATACACATTGGAGTATTGCAGAAAGTGTACAATTCTCAGGCAGCGCCACCATACTGCTTCAGATGCAGTCTGGCGGCGCTGCCAAGGTCGCCGGTAGACCATGCCCTCTTTAAGGGAATAAACAAGGTGATGTAGAAATGACAAATCTTCGTGTGAAGTTCGAAGCGTTCTCCAGTGAAATAAATAATTATTTTTCTTGTGGAATATAATGATAGCATCGGAAATGAACCATTTTCTCAGAAATACAATATGAAATAACGAAATATGCTGGAGAAAGTTCATTTGAAATTGCTCTTATGGGCGCAAAATGTTTTTATGCCGTTCACATAATCTTCTTTGACTATACGGACATAAAAATGGAATAATTCATTATTTTTATGCTCCAATACGAAAACATCAACAAATATATTATAATTTTAACGGTATGCAAACCTAAATACACATTAGAGTATTGCAGAAAGTGTACAATTCTCAGGCAGCGCGACCATACTGCTTCAGATGCAGTCTGGCGGCGCTGCCAAGGTCGCCGGTAGACCATGCCCTCTTTAAGGGAAGAAACAAGGTGATGTAGAAATGACAAACCTTCGTGTGAAGCTCGAAGCGTTCTCCAGTGAAATAAATAATTATTTTTCTTTTGGAATATAATGATAGCATCGGAAATGAACCATTTTCTCAGAAATACAATATGAAATAACGAAATATGCTGGAGAAAGTTCATTTAAAATTGCTCTTATGTGCGAGCAAAATGATTTTATGCCGTCCACATAATCTCCTTCTTGGATTTCACGGACATTATAATGAAATAATTTATTATTTTTATTATCCAGTACAAAAAAACCAACAAATATATTATAATTTCAACGGCATGCAAACCTAAATACACATTGGAGTATTGCCGAAAGTGTACAATTCTCAGGCAGCGCGACCATACTGCTTCAGATGCAGTCTGGCGGCGCTGCCAAGGTCACCGGTAGACTATGCACTCTTTAAGGGAAGAAACAAGGTGATTTAGAAATGACAAACCTTCGTGTGAAGTTCGAAGCGTTTTCCAGTGAAATAAATAATTATTTTTGTTGTGGAATATAATGATAGCAGCGGAAATGAACCATTTCCTCAGAAATACAATATGAAATAACGAAATATGCTGGAGAAAGTTCATTTAAAATTGTTCTTATGTGCGAGCAAAATGATTTTATGCCGTCCACATAATCTCCTTCTTGGATTATACGGACATTAAAATGGAATAATTCATTATTCTTATTCTCCAATACGAAAACATCAACAAATATATTATAATTTTAACGGCATGTAAACCTGAATACACATTGGAGTATTGCAGAAAGTGTACAATTCTCAGGCAGCGCGACCATACTGCTTCAGATGCAGTCTGGCGGCGCTGCCAAGGTCGCCGGTTGACCATGCCCTCTTTAAGGGAAGAAACAAGGTGATGTAGAAATGACAAATCTTCGTGTGAAGTTCGAAGCGTTCTCCAGTGAAATACATAATTATTTTTCTCTTGGAATATAATGATAGCATCGGAAATGAACCATTTTCTCAGAAATACAATATGAAATAACGAAATATGCTGGAGAAAGTTCATTTAAAATTGTTCTTATGTGCGAGCAAAAAGTTTTTATGCCGTCCACATAATCTCCTTCTTTGACTATACGGACATTAAAATGGAATAATTCATTATTTTTATTCTCCAATACGAAAACATCAACAAATATATTATAATTTTAACGGCATGCAAACCTAAATACACATTAGAGTATTGCAGAAAGTGTACAATTCTCAGGCAGCGCGACCATACTGCTTCAGATGCAGTCTGGCTGTGCTGTCAAGGTCGCCGGTAGACCATGCCCTCTTTAAGGGAAGAAACAAGGTGATGTAGAAATGACAAACCTTCGTGGAAAATTCGAAGCGTTTTTAGTGAAATATATAATTATTTTTGGTGTGGAATATAATAATAGCATCGGAAATGAACCATTTCCTCAGTAATACTATATAAACTAACAAAATATGCTGGAGAAAGTTCATTTAAAATAGCAGCAAAATGATTTTATGCCGTCCACATAATCTCCTTCGTGGATTATACGAACATTATAATGGAATAATTCATTATTTTTATTCTCCAATACTAAAACACCAAAAAAATATATTATAATTCAACGGCATGCAAACTTAAATACACATTGGAGTATTGCAGATAGTGTACAATTCTCAAGCAGCGCGACCATACTGCTGCAGATCCAGTCTGGCGGCGCTGCCAAGGTCGCCGGTAGACCATGCCCTCTTTAAGGGAAGAACCAAGGTGCTTTCGTCTAAAATTTGAAGCGTTTTCAGTCTAATACATAATTATTTTTGGTGTGGAATTCAATAATAGCATCGGAAATGAACCATTTTCTCAGAATTCGACATCGGTGGTCGATCCCACGAGTCAAAATAACCGGACGACTTGACAGTTATATCGGAAGTCAATTAAGGCCCAGTCGTAATGGAAATTTGTCGGTAAAGTAAAAGCAATTTATTTATAATAGTAAGGTTAACAACACGTGTTCCTATCACATTCAACACCGAGGCACATCATCATCGTCTCTCGCTAAATGTTTATTTCTATAACGAGCTGGCTGTCACCGCTCTAAATGCATTGCATTACTTCAATGTAAACACACGCGGGCAGTAGTGGCGAGCCTGTGAAATTCCATTTAATACACTCCCGCATCCATCAAATGTCCAACGACTTGGCCATAAACAATCTTTATGTCTGTGGCTTGTTGATCGAGATTGATTGTGGAGTGAATTATGTTTGGACGGCGATCGAGAGTAAAAATAAGCAGATCGATTCGGTTTATCATTTATTGGCCATTATGAGCAGGCGCTTCCAGTGTTATGATGAGTGTAGACTGGCTCCGGTTAATCGGTTTGGAGTCTTCTCCTCGATTTGTTTGGGTTTCAACCAAAATCCCACTGTTGATAGATAGTAGAGACCTCACAGATCAAGACAACGTTATCGTCACTAATGATGAAGAGATTCACCTCAAGCAGCTCAAGATTGGAGCCATTTAGTTATAGGTTGAATTTCTTTTTGTTGGTATCCCTGAATATCTGTCATAAGTGTCAGTTGTCATTCATTCGATTCAACGTAAATGACAACTAGGGTTGCCAACACAAGAATGTCAGAAAAAGTCAAATACTTGGCCACATTTCATTGAAAATATTTAGAAGGGGGAACTCTTCAACTTTTATTGAGGACAAAACTTCCACCATATATTCCCATGCTTATAACGACCATCTGGTCTTTCAAGCATAACTGATGCCCCAGCAAATCACCTTCTTTAACTAACTCGAGGATTTCCCTAGGAAACTTGCATCTGATTTCTGCGAGTATTATCTCTTCTGTATTAGACGTTATAAGCAGGCGTTCCTAATATTATGTTTAGATTTTCACGAAAATCAGAGTGTTAGAAAATATTGGGGACATCACAGATCAAGACAACCCTACTCTCATTTAATGTAAAGATATTCACCTCAAGCAGCTCAAAATTGTAACAATTTGTTGATATGTCCAATTTCTTTGTGTTGGTATCCGTGAATATCTGTCATTAGTGTCAGTTGTCATTCATTTGAAGTGACTGTCATTCATTCAAAAATATCAGGAAACCTCATATCCTAAGCCGAATTTCGATTCTTCAACCCTTATACTTGGGCCACGCAGAAATGCGAAAAAGTAATATATTGGGCCATAACAGAGCCGAAAATGAAACCGCCGTAGCACATCGGTCTTCTCTTGAGGTCTACCAGAACGGGAACCATTAAAAGTTAGATAGTTGAGCGGAGGAAACTGAATAATGGCCATTGATATATCGGATAAAGTCGTTATTTTGGAGTGGACTGCGAGGGAGAGGAAAGCGAGTGTGGTTAGATGTGTTCTCGGTTTCTGGCGCCGCTGTCAGATAGCGGAACGCTGTTCAGTGGTGTGCCGTTGAATTATGGCGTCTTGAATCGGATCATCAATTATATTTGCGCCGTAGAGCCAGCCAACAAACGTCCGATATTGAAACGAACAGCCCTGACGCTTCCAACTATTCCGACGATTAGATATGTATGTCCGCGTTCTAATTATGTAAGTGTCCGATAAATTGCACAACGTGGAACGTTTCAATTGTCGATGTCGGCTGAGAAATTATAGGTACGGCAAGGTTTCATTCCGATCGAAAACTGCAAATTCTTTCATTTACTCTACCTCAAAATAGAAACGCTGCAAAATTAACACTCTAGGTGTCTTCAGGGCAGCCCTGAGAAGGGCTGGTTTTCGCCAGATTACAAAACGAGAATGACTTTTTCTTGGTTGTTTGCGCCGATTACAACTACAACATGACAAAAATGCAACGTCGCTCATGGGCCGATACAATTCAGTTAAAAACGTGTAAAACCCATAAAATCGAGTTCCTTCTAGGTATTTTTCGTGTTGTGTTGTGTAAATAGTGGACATATTTGGTTTAGTATCACTTTTTTATTCATTAGTACACAGATATTCAAAATTTCCTAATCGATTATGTCCTTCCAATCGGCATGCTGAAGATGATAATTCGAGAATCTAACAAAATGATAGTTCCTCATGAATATCGAACATTTTCATGACCCATTCGTATTCGCGAACCGTCCATAATTTTTTATATCAACTCAAACAAGGCACCACAACCAACATCGGTTTGAGTTTGCTCAACGGGTATTAGATAAACTATTACAAGGATTTTACAAGCTGTACTTTTAGCCGCACGCACTGAAAAACATTGACGATTGAGTCAATATTTGCCGTGGACGTTTCTCTTGTACTAGACCCAGATGAAAAAAAAAACCTGGCCTTGTCTGTTCCGAAGGAAATTCCTCATAATATGGGAAAATTTTCAATTTATAAAATATACCTGCAGATCTTTTATGGTAAAAAGTGAGAATTTTCTGTAGCGTACAGGAATTTTATTGAAACATTTTTAAAAGGGACAAGTTCTTCAAAGAATTTGAGGATATCCCTAAGGAACTTGCGTCTGATTTCTGCGAGTGTTACCTCTTTTGTATTAGACATTATAAGCAGGGGCTTCCAATGTTATGTTAGGATAGGTTTGGATCACAAATATCACAGTGTTAGTAGATACAGGGAACCTCACAGATCAAGGCAACAGTATTCACATCAATGATAAAGAAATTCACCTTGAACAGCTCAAGATTGGAGCCATTTGGTGATGTTTAATTTCTTTGTGTTGGTATCCCTGAATATCTGTCATTTGTGTCAGTTGTTATTCATTTGAAGTGACTCAGTCATTTATTCTTTGAATTTGTTGAAAACTGTTCGTTCGATTCTACGTGACACCCAGAGATGTCAACGGAAAATTATAAGGAAAAGTATTATCCTCACATTTTGATTCTTCAACCCGCACTTAGGCAATGTTTAAATGGTTTTCACAAGCTGTACTACTGGAATCGCCGATTAATATTGAATATATCCACAACTCATTTTCTTTCTGTGTATCAAAATGGCCTTCAGTTTTCATTGTCAGTATAAAAATACTGTCGATTCACCGAATTATATTCAATATATCAGAAAAACTATTTTTTTCTTCATTGGTCAAGTAATGCTATGGCAATATAATGACTCGAGAAACGCCTAAATGATTAATTTTTTGACCATTGATCTGATAGAAGTACATACATTGTTTCACCAAATGAAATATTGAGAAAAATTTTTGAAACCGTTTTAAATCGATAAGGGGCATGTTGGGATACTGAAAATACGACCGCGTAGCGGTCGTGAGTGTGCCATGCACCCCCGCGTTTTTTACAAGAAGAAACGGGCTTTCCGAGCCCGTCTGGAAGTATTTTGAAATCATTTTCGGAAATGGCAATTTCTTTCAGTCCCCTCTTGAGGAATGAATCAAGTTGGGATAGATTCTCCAAGAAACACAGGTTTAAAACGGCTATGTGGCGTTATCACATCTATCACATTTTTTGCAAGAACTCTTCTCTAGTCTAAGTCTATGGCTGTCGATTCTAACCAAAAACCAAATTCTTCCACCACAGAAAATGAACAGAAATCGAATAATTTGTGGTTCAAATCGTTGGCCTCAGTATTCTATTCACGAGAGGAACAGGAATTCAGGTCTGGACTCTGGATCGTTATAGTATCTTACTGCGCAAGGATCAGTTGAGAAAGAGTATATAAATCACAACAAGCTCTTTATGTTACCTTTGTCCAGTCAGGTTTCTGCGTTTGAGCTCTTTTAGCAACGGCCTCCTCTTCGATGTGTCCTTTGGTACCTACCCGGGTGAGTTGGTTTCCAAAGAAAAGTAGATTTGTTGCTCTCTGCCAGCTGTATAAATGATTTCTTACAGTTCTAGATGGATTTTTACTCGAAACCTTGGGTCTTCAAGTGCCTTAGAGCCACCTGGGTATCTGTGGCAATACGAATTTTTGCTCCATAATACTTCTTAGATGAACTGACCTGAGGCCCCCTATCAGAGGTCTACAGGTCGCCCTCCAGTTCCAGAGTTCTAACGAACTACCGTATCTTGGAAGACTCCAAGGAGGTTACTTCCTCCTCACTTCTACGAGTCTCTTGTCCAAAGCATTTGTTGTTTTGGTAAGCGATGGCAGGGCATTCTGTCACCAGGTGATCTGGAGATTCTCCCTTCTCCCCACATATTCTTGCTAAGATCCAGATTCTCCTTCGATCTCGCAGTACTAAATTTTCAAAGAAACTTTTTGGAATGATCCAACCCGGGAAGATTCAGCCAGAGTGTTTCTCTTTCGATTTTTTCCTTCTTCTGAAACTCTTTCCTTACTTATACCAAAGAAAGGTTCTAGGCCAACAAAAGAAGATTGTGCTACTTTTCTGGCAATTCTGTTAGCCCCTTCATTTCTTTTGATTCCCATCAGACCTTGTGATTCTTCTGCATAGAGCCTTCAGGGCTCATAAGTAACTCTTCCCTCGTTGAATCCAGTACCTTCATGTAACCTCTAGGTAGTCTTCTCGGTCCTAATCTGAGAGGCATCCGTTCTACCACTAGTTTATGTACTGGAAGTATAGCTCTAACGTCCAACAATATTTCCATTGCTGCAGCAGGAGTGATACACGCAACGCTTCGAAGCCTTTGCAACTTCTGTTGGCTTGCCTTGTCTCCAGTCTTCGAATATGATGGTAGAATTGAGTTGATTGGCCGCGTAGATCTGACACCGATGGACCACGTTGAAGGTTGAGTATATCTCAAACAATCCCTGGAATTCCTCCATGTGGACCGAAACATGATTTATCCGGATCTATCCCGTCGGGATTAATTCGGTGCGGGATCGGCTACACGGGGCTGCGTCCAGCGAACACGTTCCGTTCTATCGTTCTGTCTCGTCCGCTATCGGCGTGTCCATCGACATGATTACGAGCAGGGCATGCCCTGCCGGCTTATCTGACACGGCACGCCACCGCGCGGCTCTGACTCTCCTTCTCTCTCCGTCTCCGCATTTGCATTTACAATTGCGAATTACGGACATTATGCGACAGGTTATCTCCTCCTGGGACCTCACCTCCTGGCTCCTCTGCATGTGCCATGTCGGCTTCTTTATGGACGCAGCGCCGTGCGGCTATGTTCTTCGGACGCGTTGAATTTCATATCGAGATTATCGCTGATAAGAGATGGCTAATGTTATCGATTCGGAGAGCAGGAATTCCATTACCGGTCTTGGGAGGGAATCGTTGGGTGTTGGCTTTGCCAGGGGATGCCAAGAACGTCATTAAATAATAACACTTTCATCTCCTGGAAGACACAGCATTGAGATTATTTCGAGTCAACTGGCCAGCCGTATTCAAATTATTTTTTTGCCATTCGATGGCTCAATTCAAGTAAAAGCCCTTTTTCTATTACCGACGTCACTATCTATAGATGAACTGAGTTCAATACTGACACGTGGATAGCGGTCTAACTTTTAACTAATGAGAGCAACAAAATTTCCATGTTTTTAGACGTCATAAATTCTACAATATTCGATTTTTTTGTTGAAGTTGTCGGTGTTTTCTTGATATGCGGTGATGATATAAAGATTAACCATGAAATCATCGAATTTTCGGGAATATGAGGTAAAAATTGTTTGAAAAAACCACTTCTCGAAAAGCTCCGCTGTCATATCTATGATAATCTGCGCATAAATATTTTAAATTTTTATGGGGATAAAAGTCACGTTCTGGAAACAAACCCTGTTCTCCCCCACCATGCAAAACAATAACACTTTCATCTCTGGAAGACACAGCATTGAGATTATTTCGAGTCATCTGGCCAGCCGTATTCAAATTATTTTTTTGCCATTCGATGGCTCAATTCAAGTAAAAGCCCTTCTTCCATTACCGACGTCACTATCTATAGATGAACTGCGTTCAATACTGACACGTGGATAGCGGTCTAAATTTCAACTAATGAGAGCAACAAAAGTTCCATGTTCTCAGTCGTCATGAATTCTACTATATTCGATTTTTTTGTTGAAGTGGTCGGTGATTTCTTGAAATGCGGTAATGATATGATGATTATCCATGAAATCACCGAATTTTCGGGAATATGAGGGGAAAATTTATTCATAAACCACTTCTCGAAAAGCTCCGCTGTCATATCCATGATAATCTGCGCAGAAATATTCTAAATTTTCATGGGGATAAAAATTACGCTTCTGAAAACAAACCCTGTTCTCTCCCAGCATGCAAAACAATAACACTTTCATCTCCTGGAAGACACAGCATTGAGATTATTTCGAGTCATCTGGCCAGCCGTATTCAAATTATTTTTTTGCCATTCGATGGCTCAATTCAAGTAAAAGCCCTTCTTCTATTACCGACGTCACTATCTATAGATGAACTGCGTTCAATACTGACACGTGGATAGCGGTCTAAATTTTAACTAATGAGAGCAACAAAAGTTCCATGTTCTTAGACGTCATAAATTCTACCATATTCAATTTTTTTGTCGAAGTTGTCGGTGTTTTCTTGATATGCGATGATGATAAGATGATTATCCATGAAATCACCGAATTTTCGGGAATATGAGGGAAAAATTGTTTCAAAAACAACTTCTCGAGAAGCTCATCTGACATATCCTCATGATAATCAGCGCAGAAATATTTTAAATTTTTATGGGGATAAAAGTCACGTTCTGGAACCAAACCCTGTTTTCCCCCAGCATGCAAAACAATAACATTTTCATCTCCTGGAAGACACAGCATTGAGATTATTTCGAGTCATCTGGCCAGCCGTATTCAAATTGTTTTTTTGCCATTCGATGGCTCAATTCGAGTAAAAACCCTTCTTCTATTAGCGACGTCACTATCTATAGATGAACTGAGTGCAATACTGACACGTGGATAGCGGTCTAAATTTTAACTAATGAGAGCAACAAAATTTCCATGTTCTTAGACGTCATAAATTCTACAATATTGGATTTTTTGTTGAAGTTGTCGGTGTTTTTTTGATATGCGGTAATGGAATGGTGATTATCCATGGAATCACCGAATTTTCGGGAATATGAGGGAAAAATTGTTTTAAAAGCCACTTCATGAAAAGCTCCGCTGTCATATCCATGATAATCAACGCAGAAATATTTTAAATTTCCATGGGGGTAAGAGTTATGATTCTCGAACGAAACCCTGTTTTCCCCAGGCTTGCAATATAATAACACTTTCATCTCTGGAAGACACAGCATTGAGATTATTTCGAGTCATCTGGCCAGCTGTATTCAAATTATTTTTTTGCCATTCGATGGCTCAATTCGAGTAAAAACCCTTCTTCTATTAGCGACGTCACTATCTATAGATGAACTGAGTGCAATACTGACACGTGGATAGCGTTCTAAATTTTAACTAATGAGAGCAACAAAATTTCCATGTTCTTAGACGTCATAAATTCTACAATATTGGATTTTTTGTTCAAGTTGTCGGTGTTTTTTTGATATGCGGTAATGATATGGTGATTATCCATGTAATCACCGAATTTTCGGGAATATGAGGGAAAAATTGTTTTAAAAACCACTTCATGAAAAGCTCCGCTGTCATATCCATGATAATCAACGCAGAAATATTTTAAATTTCCATGGGGGTAAGAGTTATGATTCTCGAACGAAACCCTTTTTTCCCCAGGCTTGCAATATAATAACACTTTCATCTCTGGAAGACACAGCATTGAGATTATTTCGAGTCATCTGGCCAGCTGTATTCAAATTATTTTTTTGCCATTCGATGGCTCAATTCGAGTAAAAACCCTTCTTCTATTAGCGACGTCACTATCTATAGATGAACTGAGTGCAATACTGACACGTGGATAGCGTTCTAAATTTTAACTAATGAGAGCAACAAAATTTCCATGTTCTTAGACGTCATAAATTCTACAATATTGGATTTTTTGTTGAAGTTGTCGGTGTTTTTTTGATATGCGGTAATGATATGGTGATTATCCATGAAATCACCGAATTTTCGGGAATATGAGGGAAAAATTGTTTTAAAAACCACTTCATGAAAAGCTCCGCTGTCATATCCATGATAATCAACGCAGAAATATTTTAAATTTCCATGGGGGTAAGAGTTATGATTCTCGAACGAAACCCTTTTTTCCCCAGGCTTGCAATATAATAACACTTTCATCTCTGGAAGACACAGCATTGAGATTATTTCGAGTCATCTGGCCAGCTGTATTCAAATTATTTTTTTGCCATTCGATTGCTCAATTCAAGTAAAAGCCCTTCTTCTATAACCGACGTCACTATCTATAGATGAACTGAGTTCAATACTGACACGTGCATAGCGGTCTAAATTTCAACTAATGAGAGCAAAAATATTTCCATGTTCTTAGACGTCATAAATTCTACATAATTCGATTTTTTTGTTGAAGTTGTCGGCGTGTTCGTGATATGCGGTAATGATATGAAGTTTAACCATGAAATCATCGAATTTTCGGGAATATGAGGGAAAAATTGTTTCAAAAACCACTTCTCGAAAAGCTCATCTGACATATCCTCATGATAATCTGCGCAGAAATATTTTAAATTTTTGTGGGGATAAAAGTTACGCTTCTGGAACCAAACCCTGTTCTCCCTCAGCATGCAAAGTAATAACATCTCTGGAAGACACAGCATTGAGATAGCCAAAACAAACTAATAATGGAACCATGAGTTTTCTTCAAATATGAATATTTAGAAAATTTTTATTTTACTGGCGACTTGGACGAACATTGTTCTTCTCGAAAACTGTAGCAGATACGATAAAATTGCCTGAAATCAAAAAGTTCTTAAATGAGACAAAAATTCCTTTTCAACTACCAGTGGCGCAGAACAAAAACGTTTCGGAGGTAAATTGCTCCAGCCCTATAAATTTTCACAGGCCCAATTGGCACGACATATCTTCGCCAATTTCAGCTGAACATCTTGAAAAATTCAGATTCTAGGAGGCAAAAACTTTGAAAATAATCAAACTCAATAGATCTGTCTTTCTCAATGCCATCTTTCGCCAAAAATTCGCATCGAAAAATCAACAAAAACCGCCTTCAATAGATTTTGGTAAGGATCATTAATTTCATGCGACCGCATCAAACCAGTCAAATCAGAATGTACAAGTGGTCCGGAAAGATGTGGCAGTCCGACCATAAGCCGCCTTGTGTCTTCACCGAGTCCCAGACTGTAGGCGATAAGTAAGGCGCCAGCATCGAGGAATGTTGGATTACGCTTCCAAAGATAATCCGACCAGCCGCTAATATTGGGCTTGGACCGTTTAACACCATATTGATGCCGGTGTGAAGAAGCCAGGAGATTTTTTTCTCGTTTTGTATGATTTTGGTCAGTCACATTTGTTAATTTGATTGAAAAGATCTGAACCCATTGAGCCAAGAAAAATGGTGAAAATGGCTAAGACGAAGACATAAACACAACTTACACTTCAAAATCAAATTACTTGACGACCATACAATCCTATTGTTACAGGATGTTGCCGGATGAATAGATTTATCTGACGCTCGAATCAAGATGTCTGTCGAATATGACAGGGATTTGTTCTTAAAAAAAATGAGAAATATAAGAGGCAACCTGTCGATACAGGGAAGTAGCTGAAAAATTCATGGAATCTGATGAATAGCTGCGATCAGGAGCACCAAGGCAAATCAAAACATCTCAGTCGAGGAGCCACAAGCTCCCTTTAATCGCCCTCTATTTTTCCTCGGCGGTTTCTTTGATGGGTCCGTCTCTTGGTATCTACCATCGACAACATTTTTATGGCGTTTTCTACCCGTTTAGTTTTATTTAATTAGTGG
Source organism: Aphidecta obliterata (assembly GCA_963966015.1). Classification (NCBI taxonomy): domain Eukaryota; kingdom Metazoa; phylum Arthropoda; class Insecta; order Coleoptera; family Coccinellidae; genus Aphidecta; species Aphidecta obliterata. The sequence goes on from OZ014427.1 coordinate 12,263,280, forward strand.
CCGCAGCCGTATATATTTCGGGCTCCATGAATCAGAGGCGGATTACTCACCAAAGCCAGAATGCGGTTGTGATATCTTGCTCAACATTTTTCTTTCTGCTGAGAGATTTTCGAGCGCGTCCAAAGAAGATATAACGAAGCATTAGCGCAGAACAACATAAGAAAGCTTAGAATCAACTTGCAAGTAACCATTTATACAGTGGAATAACATACACATTATGTTATTCCGCTGTAAAAATTCAACTGGGATTCAATCGGTGTTTTGAAATGAAAGATTCACAAATGTTTCCAATTGGAAGCCAGTGTTAATGATAATAATTACCGTCCTCGTCAACTCATAGGTAACCTGTTGTTAATTTAACAGCAACCGTCATTTATGAGTGAGGTAAGTATTACTCCGGAAATTCAATTAGTGGATAGCTATTGGTAGGTTTAGAACAATAATAATTGTTCGTGAATGCCATTTTTGTAACCGTACATGGAGATTAAACCATTAATTTTTGTCGCGTATCGGCTTCTCTATAATTAAATATCCGCGTGTGTTGTTGCTCAAAACAAAGGAAGATTTATTGAAAAAAAAACCTAGAAGCGGTCTCTCTGACTCACCTACTACGCAATTATTATTGGCAATAATCATGAATATGGGACTTAATAAAAAAATAATGCCAAAACAATAAAAAGGAATTAATAAACCTCTTATCATCTAAGGTGAGAAAATTATTTCCAATCGAGCTGAGTTCGGCTCTGACAGGAGAATTAACAGTCACACCTTGAAAGCGTTCTGGGTCACAAACCGACTCCATCCCCCAATCATTTCCGATCGAGATTGATGGCGAAGATCGATATCGGAATTGTCATCCGAACGTCCGAAAATAAAACCATACGTGGCCACCGCGTTCATTAACATATCTACCTGTTTGCGAAGATTTTTCTGCTTCGAATAGGTCCTTCGATCTTACATTATCTCTCGTTCATTCATAATATAGACTTCGGAGAGAATAGAGATGATATCAGCGTTGGAACGTTTGTTTGTTCTGGATTTTTAGCATTCGAAGTGGCTCATTGTAACGTGTCTAGCGGCCACGTTGTCAATTTTGGAGGTTTTGACAATTATCTATGGAAATTTATGGTATTGACGCGAAAAATTCATTAGATTTATCTAGGTATAATAAATACACTATATTTTTCTTATATATTCAAGTCTGAAGCTTTCTGTTTCATCTGTGGGAGAGGGTTGCCTTTAATTAAGGTCCTGTAGTGGTTCTCGAACATTTAAAGTTCCGAAGATCATCGATTGGATGGCCGAATCTGGTTGAAAAAACCCTCCTGGTCAAAGAGCAACAAGACAAAAGCAATTATGTTTCAAAATTAGCAAACTAGCATGGTGTAGAAGTCATTCCTCTTCAGGGAAACAGGGAAAACATCTTCGTTAAACAGGTGTTTTCAAAGGTTATGTTACTATTTCGTCAATTTTAAATTGATTCAACATATTATAAACAATGTTTATTTTCGTTCATTTTTTCTGCTCTTGGCTTCTTCTTCAGATTTTTTTTGGTGCCTTGAAGAAGTTTCTCATTAATGAAATTGAAGAGGATGAAGAAATTTTGTTTGTGGTAAAAAATTAACACTTCAATATGAATATGTCAGCGTATTTTGTAAACAAATGCGAAACCAATCACTACACTTGTACAGGGAGACAAAGTTTTTATCTGGGCTTTTGTATCATTATTCTGAGAAATATTTACATTCTCTTTGATACTGAATTTTTCACACATCCTATATTGTTTGACATTTGAAACTTTGTATGGCTTCTACTCAAAGGAATATTATATATACGGGGTGTTTTCAAAGGTGAGCTTATTTTTTACAGGTGTTCCAAAATTCCAAAAATCCTTTTTATAAAATATTTACCAGGGCCGAGTATTCCGAAATGAAAGTTACCCGTGAATCTGAGAAATTTAAAGTTCAGATCTGATTAAGGTACGTATTGAGGTTCAAATGTGTTTCAAATGCATTCAGTTTACGCGAAATCATCTGACAGTGCGTATGATTTTTCTGAATTTATTGGATAGAACGTGGTGGGTCGATTTCTTGGCCTGCACGCTTCCCGGATCTTTATCCCTGTGATTTCTTCATTTGGGGTCATTTGAAAACATCAGTGTACAGTAACGGTGAGGTGAATAGTGTTGAAGAACTAAAACAACGCTTTGAAAATGCTTGTGACATTATTCTTGAGCAAACTGATGTGATAGTTGCTGCATGTAATAATTCGTTATTACGCCGTGTACATCAAACGAACAACTTCTGTTAACAATTTGGATAAATTTTATCGGAGAGTTTGTGAACTTCCATTTTTTTATAGGACCTTTTCAATCAATAATTTTTCTTCTCTCCAGTTTTAACTTTTAGAATTATACCGTTCAGGAAAAATCCCCTAATGAAAGTTGAAAGAGGAATTTACGATAAAATCCAGCACTTTATTTACTTGCTGGAATGCATATGGCACCGTGGTTCATGGCAGATCTCTTAACAGAGAGATAACACGATCCAGAGTTGTATTAAGATAGTGATGCCCAAGATATTTTGCACTTTTTTCAAATTGTATATTTTATATGATCAACTTCCGGCGAAATGATCTCTTTTGATGAGTTCTAGCAACTTGTCAAAAGAAAAGCCTCAACTTAAAAAACACCCTATATTGTTTGACATTCGAAACTTTGTGATGCTTCTACTTATAAACGAGCATTTGTGAAAAACAGTTAAAAAAATTTAAAATTCGGGAGCTCGAATTCTTTATCTTTGAGAAAATTCTCAGATCAAAATTCGAAGACATTTGGGCGAAATGATGACGTTGTTCATAGAAAAAAGCGCGCAAAAATAACTAAAAAGTTTGAGGTTAAAATTCGATAAAATCATTTTCGATGCTTTTATACAAATGTACTACAAAAAAAAAACATTTCTTTCCTTGTTCTATCTGGGTTATTCTCTGAGTGACACATTCAAAAGATTGAATTCGGTGCAAAACAAATTGGGGCACTAAATTTTGAATCTGTTACTCACAGGATTGCCTAGACTCTAGATCAAATAATGAGTGAAATATTTTCTTTCCTTTTGCGGCATTTTTTGTGTAACTATGAATTCTTAGAAAAAATTTGTATTTCAACTCTTTAGTGTTTTTTTTTCATTTTTGACTACTGACAGACAGACACACATATACTGGAACAGGAGAAACTAAAAAAAAGCTTGTAAAAATGAATAAAATTTAGTTAACCTAATAACGTTTTATTTCCATTCGTATTAATAAATCTTTCAACATTGTTATTCAATGAAAAATTAACTAACCTTTCATCATTCTGAGTCGACACAGTAGCGAGACTATCCAATTATCATAAAACGAACGAAAATTCTGTGACCCAAACCAGCCGTCGGTGTGACAAATAATGTCATTCTAAATCTCTAAATGCCATAAAATCGACACTACAAGAGATGGAATCAGAGAATTATATGGAATATGTCAAATTTCTCAACACCAGATCAGAAAAACTCAATTTTTTTTGTACGGGAAACAGCTAAAATAATGAATCAATCTTATTTATGCCCCATATTCAGACAAAAAATATGAGCAATATATGGCGAATAGAAGAAGCAATAATTTTTTTTCTCCCCAACCTTCGTGTCGTCATTTTTCAATCAACCCCAAAGTTTGAACCTGATCAAATCGTTATTTTTCCAATTGTACCCATCTACGAACTGGCGCATTCACACCTCTAACGTACTATGAAATTTTCAGAACTCTAGTCTAGTTATGGCGTTTAAGGAGGGACGTGTGGGTGGAAAGAAAGAATTGAATTTAACCACGTCTGTGTCTAACCTAATCTAACCCTTCTCGGCTCAAAAATCGAGAATTACGGACATTTGGGAAAAATGATAACACTCTTCTACATGGAAACAAGCGCATAAAAAGAAAATCGCGGGTTTCGCACATAATTAACATATAATTTATAAGGGTAAATACTGTAGGGAAATTATTGTGCTTATGGGTTTTCTTCTGGGTTTCTACCTATAAAATCAGTTTCGCTGCGACTCAAAAACCCACACGGTTATGATTTTCTTGGAAGGTGCATCTGCTGGAAATAAGGCATTTATGTAGCCGGATCATCGCCGTCTCTCGTCCGGAACCAGTAGCGTCAAATAAGGCTAAAAGTTCATTGCATTCAGAAAACAAGTTTTGGTATCAATGGATTGATTATGCGCCAGAGGCTCATTTCACACGTAGCGGATTTGCATAATGGTACAATCACTCTTTCTGGCATTATACTCGTCTTCGGTTTGTCACCTGGATGAGTCAATCAAGCGGGATCCGTGAACTCCGAGAGATCAACAATTCGAAGAAGTTATGGTCGATGAAAAATATACTCCTCTGTTTATACTCGCATAATTGAATTAAAATATAACTTGTTGATCGTAATAACTCATAAATGCCAATCTAAGATCTAAATAAATAAATTCCGTTCCAAGAATCCTCGAGTCAACGAATGATTTAAGACATCTTAGAACTCGAGAAATTCGTCAATCCGACGGAATTTCTGACATATAAACATGAAGTTTCGTAAGGTCGTTCAGTTGCATCTATTATCGATAGTTACAACACTTACACCTCTATTTTACGAATAATAATGAGTCGATTATGGTTGAACATGATTCTTTACCATGGCCGTTTTATTGACAATAAAACAATAAAATTCAAATGTGAAGGAAATGGGATGCAGTTGATGAATTAACTCAATGTTGAATTTGCAAATTAGATGAATTTCTCTATGGTGAAACAGAAGCTGCATTACGAGGCTAGCTTCATCTTTGTATTTTATGGGAATTTCTCAACAGAAGGAGATACGTGAATTTTAGATGAGCAATCGAATATCACGGTGGCACAATCGATCAAAAAGCTTGCGATTTTTGTGCGTTAAGTTATATCACACATAACTCAGGCATTTGTGACATCGATATTGAGTGTTAAATGAAAGATTCATCAAGGATGCTGCTAGCTAAACGGCAATTTGAATAAAAACGGGTAGGCGCATGGGAAGAACTGACTTTACACATAAATTACACATAATTTTGGCATTCAATCGAAATTATGCGAAAAATTGAAGAATTATTGAGGATTGATCAAGGTTGATGAAAAAAGGAAGGCCTATAAAAAAAATTGGCTTAACGCATTATTCAGACATTTATTCTATCGAAATTGAGTGATACACACAAAAACCAGTGGTTTCACACATATATCACCAATGATTGCAATATCAATATTAAGTGATGAATAAAAGTTTCTTCAGGGATTCTTCTAGCTTGCCTGCCAATTTGCCAATAAAAATAGGTAGACTCTGGAAGAACTGACTTTACACATGAATTACACATAATTCTGGCATTTATTCAATCAAAATTGAGTGAGAAATGAGAGAATTATTGAGGATTAAGGAAGCTCGATGAAATAAGAGAAAACGCATAGAAAAAACTGGCTTTACACATTATTCAGACGTTAGTTCAATCAAAATTGAGTGATACGCGCAAAAACGACTGGATTCACACATAAATCACAAATAACTCAGACATTTGTAATATCAATATTGAGTGACAAATGAAAGATTCACCCGGGATTCTTTTGGCTTGCCCGGCAATTTGAATAAAAATAGGTAGACTCTGGAAGAACTGACTTTACACATAAATTACACATAATTCTGGCATTCATTCAATTAAAATTGAGTGAGAAATGAGAGAATTATTGAGGATTAAGGAAGCTCGATGAAAAAAGAGAGAACGCATAGAAAAAACTGGCTTTACACATTATTCAAACGTTAGTTCAATCGAAATTGAGTGATACACGCAAAAACGACTTGATTCACACATAAATCACAAATAACTCAGACATTTGTAATATCAATATTGAATGACAAATGAAAGATTCACCCGGGATTCTTTTGGCTTGCCCGGCAATTTGAATAAAAATAGGTAGACTCTGGAAGAACTGACTTTACACATAAATTATACATAATTCTGGCATTTATTCAATCAAAATTGAGAGAGAAGTGAAAGAATTATTGAGGATTAAGGAAGCTCGATGAAAAAAGAGAGAACGCATAGAAAAAACTGGCTTTACACATTATTCAGACGTTAGTTCATTCAAAATTGAGTGATATACGCAAAAACGACTGGATTCACACATAAATCACAAATAACTCAGACATTTGTAATATCAATATTGAGTGACAAATGAAAGAATCACCCGGGATTCTTTTGGCTTGCCCGGCAATTTGAATCAAAATAGGTAGACTCTGGAAGAACTGACTTTACACATGAATTACACATAATTCTGGCATTTATTCAATCAAAATTGAGTGAGAAATGAGAGAATTATTGAGGATTAAGGAAGCTCGATGAAATAAGAGAAAACGCATAGAAAAAACTGGCTTTACACATTATTCAGACGTTAGTTCAATCGAAATTGAGTGATACGCGCAAAAACGACTGGATTCACACATAAATCACAAATAACTCAGACATTTGTAATATCAATATTGAGTGACAAATGAAAGATTCACCCGGGATTCTTTTGGCTTGCCCGGCAATTTGAATAAAAATAGGTAGACTCTGGAAGAACTGACTTTACACATAAATTACACATAATTCTGGCATTCATTCAATCAAAATTGAGTGAGAAATGAGAGAATTATTGAGGATTAAGGAAGCTCGATGAAAAAAGAGAGAACGCATAGAAAAAACTGGCTTTACACATTATTCAAACGTTAGTTCAATCGAAATTGAGTGATACACGCAAAAACGACTTGATTCACACATAAATCACAAATAACTCAGACATTTGTAATATCAATATTGAGTGACAAATGAAAGATTCACCCGGGATTCTTTTGGCTTGCCCGGCAATTTGAATAAAAATAGGTAGACTCTGGAAGAACTGACTTTACACATAAATTATACATAATTCTGGCATTTATTCAATCAAAATTGAGAGAGAAGTGAAAGAATTATTGAGGATTAAGGAAGCTCGATGAAAAAAGAGAGAACGCATAGAAAAAACTGGCTTTACACATTATTCAGACGTTAGTTCATTCAAAATTGAGTGATATACGCAAAAACGACTGGATTCACACATAAATCACAAATAACTCAGACATTTGTAATATCAATATTGAGTGACAAATGAAAGATTCACCCGGGATTCTTTTGGCTTGCCCGGCAATTTGAATAAAAATAGGTAGACTCTGGAAGAACTGACTTTACACATAAATTATACATAATTCTGGCATTTATTCAATCAAAATTGAGAGAGAAGTGAAAGAATTATTGAGGATTAAGGAAGCTCGATGAAAAAAGAGAGAACGCATAGAAAAAACTGGCTTTACACATTATTCAGACGTTAGTTCATTCAAAATTGAGTGATATACGCAAAAACGACTGGATTCACACATAAATCACAAATAACTCAGACATTTGTAATATCAATATTGAGTGACAAATGAAAGATTCACCCGGGATTCTTTTGGCTTGCCCGGCAATTTGAATAAAAATAGGTAGACTCTGGAAGAACTGACTTTACACATAAATTACACATAATTCTGGCATTCATTCAATTAAAATTGAGTGAGAAATGAGAGAATTATTGAGGATCAAGGAAGCTCGATGAAAAAAGAGAGAACGCATAGAAAAAACTGGCTTTATACATTATTCAGACGTTAGTTCATTCGAAATTGAGTGATACACGCAAAAACGACTGGATTCACATATAAATCACAAATAACTCAGACATTTGTAATATCAATATTGAGTGACAAATGAAAGATTCACCCGGGATTCTTTTGGCTTGCCCGGCAATTTGAATAAAAATAGGTAGACTCTGGAAGAACTGACTTTACACATAAATTATACATAATTCTGGCATTTATTCAATCAAAATTGAGAGAGAAGTGAAAGAATTATTGAGGATTAAGGAAGCTCGATGAAAAAAGAGAGAACGCATAGAAAAAACTGGCTTTACACATTATTCAGACGTTAGTTCATTCAAAATTGAGTGATATACGCAAAAACGACTGGATTCACACATAAATCACAAATAACTCAGACATTTGTAATATCAATATTGAGTGACAAATGAAAGATTCACCCGGGATTCTTTTGGCTTGCCCGGCAATTTGAATCAAAATAGGTAGACTCTGGAAGAACTGACTTTACACATGAATTACACATAATTCTGGCATTTATTCAATCAAAATTGAGAGAGAAGTGAAAGAATTATTGAGGATTAAGGAAGCTCGATGGAAAAAGGGAGAACGCATAGAAAAAACGGGCTTTACACATTGTTCAGACAATCGTTCTATCGAAATTGAGTGATACACACAAAAACGACTGGATTCACACATAAATCACAAATAACTTAGGCATTTGCAATCAATATTGAGTGATGAATGAAAGATTCTTCAGGGATTCTTCTAGCTTGCCGGCAATTTGAATAAAATAGGTAGATTCTGGAAGAACGGACTTTACACATGAATTACACATAATTCTGGCATTTATTCAATCAAAATTGAGTGAGAAATGAAAGAATTATAGCGATTTAGGAAGCTCGATGAAAAAAGGGAGAATGCATAGAAAAACTGGCTTTACACATCTTTCAGACATTTTACTCAATCGAAGGGCTTTTCTTTGCTTTCTCCAAAAGGGAGTGAACACTAAGGCAGGTTGTTAAATTGGTGATGACTTTGAAATAAATAAGGCTTACTCACGGATTGGACCATGTTCTCTTCATAATACAATCTCGAAATAAGAACTTATTTTATGAGACTCATTCATGTCGTTTTTATTCTGTATGAATTCAGCTCCAAAAGTTGGGTATACCATGAATATTGGTGATTTTATTCCTATCTCCGCAAAGTCTTATCGGCCAATCTGTCTGTTTATGGCAGGTGTCTCATCCCGGCGTAAACCGGATCACAGATTTACCTCTTTTGTTTATTTGTTTGTCCCCGGGAACTTCAGAATTGATATCGGTTGTCCGACCGCTGCCCTCAAGTGCGTCTGGTCATGTCCATAGTATTTCGGATGTCGAAGTGTCCGAGTTAATCCCAAAAATGTAAATGTCGGTGACAGGTTAGCAGCGGTCGGTGTCTGGGAGCCGTAAACGCCGGCGCCTCTCAGATACTACCCAGACACGGTACTCATAAATCTAACCCCCAGATAGCGTTCTCGACCGATTTTCCTCTTCAATGAGGTCCTATGTTGTCTTGTCCACCTATTCATTCCTGACCCGCACGGGAACTGTTTCCAAGGGCGTAGATGAGCGGTGTCGAAGCCCCCTCGGTTCCTCCAGGAGACACCAAGTTTCATTTTCGAAAAAAAAAACATTGACATGGTATGTAAAATTGAGACATAACAAAAATCGCCTGAAAATTTTTAGTTTTAACAGAAAATAAGGCTAGGTTAGTATCAGGAATTTTTCCACATTATCGGAATTATTATTCTCAATGAAATGACCATTCCAGAAAAAATTATTTTTCTAAAATTCTAGTGCACAAAATGTTCTTGAATAGTTCTTCAAAAATGAACTAGGATATGCCTATGATTGTTTGTCGGAGTGAATGAGTCAAAGCTGTGTTCTTTACAGATTTAGACGAACCCACTATAAATTTCGAAAACTCTGATTTTTGAAACGACTTCCTCAGCAATTTTAATGTTTTGACATCGGTAAAGAATTCCACGAAAGAACATGATAAGTTCCCAAAACATAGCTCTCGGTTCTAGTGAACTGGTGGTTTAGGCTCTGGTTTGGGTCCCAGGAAACAGGCGTTTCAGCGCCAACAACCAAGAAAATATGTAATGAATCATTCCTCAACTTCTGAATTACAAATCCACAATTCCCTTCGTGATGATTTTTACAACCTGTAGAATTCAGTTTTTGTTAAATTATTACTTGTTTCTTCTTCTGGTGGTGGTCTTTTCTGATGTGTACAGTTTCAGCACAATCCCGGACTAGTTCCGAACCAATTAAAACTAACCGAATTTACCGAATTGTTTTTTTAACTTTCGAATTTATTATTCTCCATGAAATAACCATTCGAGGAAAAATTATTTTTCCCTGAAATTCTAGTACACGAAGTCTTGTGGAATAGTTCTTCAAAAATGAATTAGGATACGCCTATGATTGTTTCGGTCTAATTTGTCGAAGTGAATGAGACAAAGCTGGGTTCTTTACAGATTTAAACGAACCCACTATAAATTCCGAAAACTCGGATTTTTGTAACGACTTCCTCCGCAATTTTAATATTTTGACATCGGTAAAGAATTCCACGAAAAAACATGATAAGTTCCCAAAACATAGCTCTCGGTCCTAGTGAACTGGTGGTATAGGCTCTGGTTTGGGTCCCAGGAAACAGGCGCTTCAGCTCCAACGACCAAGAAAATATGTAATAAATCATTCATCAACTTCTGAATTACAAATCCACAATTCCCTTCGTGATGATTTTTACCACCTGTAGAATTCAGTTTTTGTTAAATTATTACTTGTTTCTTCTTCTGGTGGTGGACTTCTCTGATATGTACAGTTTCAGCACAATTCCGGACTAGTTCCAAACCAATTAGAGCTAACCGAATTTACCGAATTTTCTTTACTTTCGTATTTATCATTCTCAATGATAAAACCATTCGAGGAAAAATTATTTTTCCCTGAAAGTCTAGTACACGGAGTATTGTGGAATAGTTCTTCAAAAATGAACTAGGATACGCCTATGATTGTTTCGGTCTAATCTGTCGAAGTGAATGAGACAAAGCTGGGTTCTTTACAGATGTAGACGAACCCACTATAAATTTCGAAAACTCGGATTTTTGTAACGACTTCCTCCGCAATTTTAATGTTTTGACATCGGTAAAGAATTCCACGAAAAAACATAATAAGTTCCCAAAACATAGCTCTCGGTCCTAGTGAACTGGTGGTATAGGCTCTGGTTTGGGTCCCAGGAAACAGGCGCTTCAGCTCCAACAACCAAGAAAATATGTAATGAATCATTCCTCAACTTCTGAATTACAAATCCACAATTCCCTTCGTGATGATTTTTACAACCTGTAGAATTCAGTTTTTGTTAAATTATTACTTGTTTCTTCTTCTGGTGGTGGACTTCTCTGATATGTACAGTTTCAGCACAATTCCGGACTAGTTCCAAACCAATTAGAGCTAACCGAATTTACCGAATTGTTTTTTTAACTTTAGAATTTATTATTCTCAATGAAATAACCATCCGAGGAAAAATTATTTTTTCCTGAAATTCTAGTACACGAAATCCTGTGAAATAGTTCTTCGAAAATGAACTGGGATACGTCTATGATTGTTTCGGTCTAATTTGTTGAATTGAATGAGTCGAAGCTGGGTTCTTTACAGATGTAGATGAACTTACCAAAAATTTCGAAAATTAGGATTTTTGTAACGACTTCCTCCACAATTTCAATGTTTTGACATCGGTAAAGAAATCCGCGAAAGAACATGATGAGTTCCCGAAATAAAGCTCTCGGTCCTAGTGAACTTGTGGTATAGGCTCTGGTTTGGTCCCAGGAAACAGGCGTTTCAGCGCCAACAACCAAAAAAATATGTAATGAATCATTCCACAACTGCTGAATTACAAATCCACAATTCCCTTCGTGATGATTTTTACATCCTGTAGAATTCAGTTTTTGTTAAATTTTTACTTGTGTCTTCTTCTGGTGGTGGTCTTTTCTGATGCGTACAATTTCAGCACAATTCCGGACTGGTTCCGAACCAATTAAAACTAACCGAATTTTTTTTACTTTCGTATTTATCATTCTCAATGAAATAATCATTTGATGAAAAATTATTTTTTCCTGAAGTTCTAGTACACGAAGTCTTGTGGAATAGTTCTTCAAAAATGAACTGGGATACGCCTATGATTGTTTCGGTCTAATTTATTGAACTGAATGAGTCAAAGCTGGGTTCTTTACAGATGTAGACGAACCCACTATAAATTCCGAAAACTCGGATTTTTGTAACGACTTCCTCCGCAATTTTAATGTTTTGACATCGGTAAAGAATTCCACGAAAGAATATGATAAGTTCCCAAAACATAGCTCTCGGTCCTAGTGAACTGGTTGTATAGGCTCTGGTTTGGGTCCCAGGAAACAGGCGCTTCAGCTCCAACAACCAAGAAAATATATAATGAATCATTCCACAACTGCTGAATTACAAATCCACAATACCCTTCGTGATGATTTTTACATCCTGCATTATTATTTAGTATCATCAATAATAGGTTAACGTATGAGACCTATTTAAGCTATTTTGATAGGAACCTCATAAGGTTTCTGTGCCTGATTTCGCACATAATTTGCTATTGTTGTATGATCTATTTATGTATACAGTGTGAGCCATATATAGCGCTATATAAGGACCTCGAGGTAATTACTCCCCCTTTAGATTTATTATTAGAGATCATTTATCTAGATTTATTTAGTGATTTTTCGGAAACTAGAGCAAGTGTGCTGGATGTGAATATTAAATCACTTGGCGCCCCCTTAATATATCGTTTTTGTATAACCCACTCCCATCTTCAACTGAGCTTTGGGACCATCCAGCATATAAGCGAGATTTTGAGTCCTAAGTGCTTATAAAGAATGATATACCGTGGCAACATCCTGTAGAATTCAGTTTTTGTTAAATTTCTACTTGTGTCTTCTTCTGGTGGTGGTCTTTTCTGATGCGTACAGTTTCAGCACAATTCCGAACTAGTTCTGAACCAATTAGAGCTAACCGAATTCACCGAATTGTTTTTTTAGCTTTCGGATTTATTATTCTCAATGAAATAACAATTCGAGGAAAAATTATTCTTTCCTAAAATACTAGTGAGGTAAAGAATTCCGCGAAAGAACATGATAGGTTCCCAAAATAAATCTCTCGGTCCTAGTGAACTGGTGGTATAAGCTCTGGTTTGGGTCCCAGAAAACAGGCGCTTCAACGCCAACAACCAAGAAAATTTGTAATGAATCATTCCACAACTGCTGAATCACAAATCCACAATTCCCTTCTTGATGATTTTTACATAATGTAGAATTAAGTTTTTGTTAAATTTTCACTTGTGTCCTCTTCTGGTAGTGGACTTTTCTGATGTGCATAGTTTCACTTCAAACCAATTGGAGCTAACCGTAGTGTTGTTTTTTTAGCGAATCGGATCGTTGCTCTTGATCCCCGACTATCTCAACAGATCGTTGAAATAAAGATGCAGAACGGCCCGAACCTCTGGCTCTCGATTTGCATAGCCTAGTCTCCGACAGGCATGACCAGCTACCTGCATTTGCTTAATTTACTCCCAAGCATCGCTAATTGTGCTTCTTATCTAAACGTCGATCTCGGCATTCCCGCTGCAATCAGCCGGCGCCTTTTGCCTTCGAACGTTCCCATATTTATAATGCGGTTCTGGGGAGCAAAGGGTTTAACGATTACAAAAAGTTTATTATGTTCGAGAAAGAAAAACGAATGGATCTCCGACATCGATCGGATTGAACCCCAAGATGAAATAATTTTTCGAAATTTGTTTCATTCAGTGGGGTTAGGTTAATCAAAGTGGGGAAAGTTCATATTCCGCTTCTTCGGTAAGGTTATTGGAAAAAAATTAATTCCTAACGTTTCTCATGGAATTATCAGCGTAAAGAAAGTATTGAAAGAATTATTGCATTATTTGAGTTATTATTACGCATTTTATCATAATTACCGCATGGTGCATGTACGCCGAATAGATAAAAACTGCTATCTAACCATGTTATCCGTATATAGTCCAGTTAACCTCGCGGCTAATAGATTTACGAGCAGGAGAAACAAGCCGAATCAAAATGTTTTTGACATCCATTGTTGTGCATCATTCTAGTTCATAAATTTATTTTGATATAACATTCATTCTAATACGCTCGTTTGAAGGCCCAGAAATGATGGATCGTGGAAATTGCGAGGAAAATTCCATGACAATTTCCATTACGGTTATCAATATTTTTTCGTGGAAGCACAAATTATCTATGTACAGCCTTGCGCGGCTAATTTGTGAATATTTGTAGCCACTGCCCTAATGATAATTTCATCAAAATAGTACAAAGAAACATTTTTAAAATTATCCATAATGCTCGAAATTGCTTTCTGTGAAAGTGATATTCTGCGGTTTATCTATTTTAACAGTTAATTTCCTCCGTCTGGTTGGAAAATCTCACCGGAAAATTATGTACGAGGGGCGGTGGAGAAGGCGTACCGGGGGAAAATTCCACTCGAAACAATTCCCTATGACCAGAGAACAAAATGTAAATGAAATTCACTCCGTCATCGAACATGTTGACCATTAAGAGAAATGGCAGATTTGCATAACTTGCCGGTTTTCAGGGAATATTCGAACCTGATTAATATTCTTGAATGCGGTCGTGCCAGAATTTCATTGCTACGTTGACATTTATATGATTATAATTGAGACTAAACGGAGTCTGTCGCATAAATTATCGGGTTTATTAGTGAATCCTGAAAAGTTGGCCGCTCGAATCGACTGGGAGGAATGAAATTCGAGAATAGACTTAACAATGGGATGATTTGTGATTGTGGAGGCTGCGAACTTCGGTTTGTCATTTTGACTCCGGTCCAGACGTTCTGAGATGCTTGTTGGCGTTTTGGCGAGACCGCTATTTTAGTCCATTCTAGTTCAGAATAATATTTTTTGAGGCGAAATGGAAACTTAAAACAGAGTAAGTTGAGCTTAAATATTCAGGATTTAGAAAATCATAAACATTTCTAAAGATATTTAGAAAAACTCGATTGATATAGCTCAGATTACTGATGTACCTATGCTTTTCAACAGTTCAGATACTCATGTAAACAAGTTTTTCTGCAAAATTTGAGTGAAATAGTAGAAATGTAGAAAAAACTTTCCAATGATTTCCCATATTCCGACCGCAAATCGACCAAATTAGTAAGAATTGATAAGGCTTTATTTCCACCTTGTCTTGGTCGCGCCGAAGGCTGCGATCGAATCTCAATGTACCGTAAGTCTTAGCTATCTGAAGGGTTTTCCAAAAGGAATTATACAATTCAAAATGGTTATAATGGCTACTCTGCTTATTATTTTCTGCCATTCAACCATGGAAAGATACAAGTCAACAACGTTTAGGAATTGTTAAATTATATTATCAAAATCGGTGCTCATTTGTGAATACTGAAAACGGTCGAAGAGTAACAGAACGAAACAGAACCATGTTAAATGAATTTTTTCTTCCTGCTGTTGTTGAGAATAATCTTGTGGATATGTGGTTTCAACAAGATGGTGCCACCTGCCTCACAGCCACCTCAACAATTGAATTATTGAAAACGAAATTTGGTGATGAAATTATCTCAAGGAATAGTCGAGTTAATTTTCCTTCTAGGTCATGTGATTTTACACCTTGAGGTTTCTTTCTTTGGGGACATGTTAAGTCACAAATGTAACCTTTCAAATAAGGAAAAAAATTGTGTCTCACTGAATAATTCATGTGTTTTTCTTGTTGTTCAAATTGTATAATTCCTATTGGAAAACTCTTCTTTTATCGTTCCGATCCCTGTTTCCATTTCTCCTCGAAACAAAATTCTCTTATTTTCGTCACGAATGTAAACAAACCCTGAGAATTGTCAAAACAACGTCGAAGACCGCCCGAGTAATTTTTATTCATTCCAAATTGAAAAATCGTCGAACAATGGACTCTAAGTAATAAATAAGAATAAACCATTTCCCAGTCTACTACCTACTTAATATATATTTTTTTCACATTTTTAGCGATTTACGGGTTAATTTTTCAATTCATCAAAATCGACAAATACCTGGAACCTCTCGAATCTTTTTGCATCATTTCCACTCTACTTTCATAAGTTTTCGACGCTTTTGAAAATTATAAGTTATAAGTTATAAACCCAATTTTGAAATAATGAAAACTCAAAAAATTTACCCAAAAATCGTTCGATATAGGTAGGTAGAAAAGAAAATAAAGAAAAGCGGAAAGTATTCAAGTTGAATTTATATTTTGTACCATGGTTGTCAGATTTTATCATTTTATTTTAACCATGATTGAAATTACGATCTAAATCAAATGAGTTTTTCAGCAAAAATCAATGCTTCGGTCAAGTGTCTTTATTTCTTACTCAAAAATTGAGATCTGTTTCATTTCATCATAATTATCATAATTTTTTACCGAAAATTTGAATGGTAGGAAATAAAACTGGTTTTTGAAATGTTGTTTGGTGAAAAGTTAACTATGTTCTCTATACAATCATTTTGTATTTACATGTGAGGTGACACTGTAGAGAGACTATCGAACCAAAAATTATGAAATAATAATAATAATAATATATTTATTTTCATTAAGGTTACTGCCATGGTCAAAAATGATGAAAAAATGAAAATAAATCGGAGATATCCCACGAAGAAAACTTGTTGTGAGCCACATACTCTGTGAACCAAACCGTCGGTCAGTGTGACAAATAATGTCATTTTATATTTAAGAAACTTCAAGAAATGAAATCACATTTTTAATCATTCCAAAGTCAAAAATTGACCAAAAAAAAGGACTCGAAGTAGGAAATAGAAAGAATCAACGGTTTCTCCGTCTAATAATTCAATATTTTTCACATTTTTAGCGATTTACGGGTTAATTTAATAATTCGTCAGAATTGACAGATAGCTGGATCCTCTCGAAAAACTCGCTCGTACTTTCTTAAAAAAGACCCCAGTGGGGTCTGAAGTGAGGTTTATCCGATGAAATAGATCCTCTCGCAATATTTCCACTCCACTTTAATAGGTTTTCGACGATTTTGATAATGTATATCGCAGAAAGTATTCGAGTTACCCCTTTTGAGACGATATGGACAAATTTCCTCCATTTTCATTGGAAAAATTCACCCTAAGAACTTTACAATGAAGTGTTTTTATATAATTTTGTACATTCGTTTGAATCCTCGAACATACGTGAAAAAAATTGCAGATTTATATATTGTACCATGGTTGTCAGATTTTATTATTTTATTTCTATTCATGATTGAAATCACGATTCAAATCAAATGAGTTTTTCAGCAAAAATCAATGCTTCGGTCAAGTGTCTTTATTTCTTACTCAAAAATTGAGATCTGTTTCATATCATTATATTTATCATAATTTTTTACCGAAAATTTGAATAGTAGGAAGTAGGTACAACTGGTTTTCGAAATTTTGTTTGGTGAAAAGTTAACTATGTAATCTATACAATTATTTTCTATTTACATATGAGGTGACACTGTAGAGAGACTATCGAACCAAAGATTATGAAATGAACCACATACTCTGTGAACCAAACCGTCGGTCAGTGTGACAAATAATGTCATTTTATATTTATAAACTTCAAGAAATGAAATCACATTTTTAATCATTCCAAAGTCAAAAATCGACCAAAAAAAAAGGCACGAAGTTGGAAATAGAGAGAATCAACGGTTTCTCCGTCTAGTAATTCAATATTTTTCACATTTTTAGCGATTTACGGGTTAATTTAATAATTCGTCAGAATTGACAGATAGCTGGATCCTCTCGAAAAACTCGCTCGTACTTTCTTAAAAAAGACCCCAGCGGGGTCTGAAGTGAGGTTTATCCGATGAAATAGATCCGATGAAATAGATAGTTTATCCGATGAAATAGTTTTCGGCGATTTTGATAATGTATATCGCAGAAAGTTTTCGAGTTGCCCCTTTTGAGACGATATGGACAAATTTCCTTCCATTTTAATTGGAAAAATTCACCCTAAGAACTTTACAATGAAGTGTTTTTATATAATTTTCTACATTCGTTTGAATCCTCGAACATACGTGAAAAAAATTGCAGATTTATATATTGTACCATGGTTGTCAGATTTTATTATTTTATTTCTATTCATGATTGAAATCACGATTCAAATCAAATGACTTTTTCAGCAAAAATCAATGCTTCAGTCAAGTGTCTTTATTTCTTACTCAAAAATTGAGATCTGTTTCATCATCATATTCATCATAATTTTTTAACGAAAATTTGAATAGTAGGAAGTAGATACAACTGGTTTTTGAAATTTTGTTTGGTGAAAAGTTAACTATGTTATCTATACAATTATTTTGTATTTACATATGAGGTGGAACTGTAGAGAGACTATCGAACCAAAGATTATGGAATGAACCACATACTCTGTGAACCAAACCGTCGGTCAGTGTGACAAATAATGTCATTTTATATTTATAAACTTCAAGAAATGAAATCACATTTTTAATCATTCCAAAGTCAAAAATCGACCAAAAAAAAGGACCCGAAGTTGGAAATAGAGAGAATCAACGGTTTCTCCGTCTAATAATTCAATATTTTTCACATTTTTAGCGATTTACGGGTTAATTTAATGATTCGTCAGAATTGACAGATAGCTGGATCCTCTCGAAAAACTCGCTCGTACTTTCTTAAAAAAGACCCGAGCGGGGTCTGAAGTGAGGTTTATCCGATAAAATAGATCCACTCGCAATTTTTCCACTCCACTTTGATAGGTTTTCGACCATTTTGATAATGTATATCGCAGAAAGTATTCGAGTTGCCCTTTTTGAGACGATATGGACGAATTTCCTTCCATTTTCGTTGGAAAAATTCCCCCTTAGAACTTTACAATGAAGTGTTTTTATATAATTTTGTACATTCGTTTGAATCCTCGAACATACGTGAAAAAAATTGCAGATTTATATATTGTACCATGGTTGTCAGATTTTATTATTTTATTTCTATTCATGATTGAAATCACGATTCAAATCAAATGAGTTTTTTAGCAAAAATCAATGCTTCAGTCAAGTGTCTTTATTTCTTACTCAAAAATTGAGATCTGTTTCATTTCATCATATTTATCATAATTTTTTACCGAAAATTTGAATAGTAGGAAGTATGTACAACTGGTTTTTGAAATTTTGTTTGGTGAAAAGTTAACTATGTAATCTTCACAATTTTTTTGTATTTACATATGAGGTGAAACTGTAGAGAGACTATCGAACCAAAGATTATGAAATGAACCACATACTCTGTGAACCAAACCGTCGGTCAGTGTGACAAATAATGTCATTTTATATTTATAAACTTCAAGAAATGAAATCACATTTTTAATCATTCCAAAGTCAAAAATCGACCAAAAAAAAGGACCCGAAGTAGGAAATAGAGAGAATCAACGGTTTCTCCGTCTAATAATTCAATATTTTTCACATTTTTAGCGATTTACGGGTTAATTTAATAATTCGTCAGAATTGACAGATAGCTGGATCCTCCTGGAAAAACTCGCTCGTACTTTCATAAAAAAAGACCCCAGCGGGGTCTGAAGTGAGGTTTATCCGATAAAATAGATCCTCTCGCAATTTTTCCACTCCACTTTAATAGGTTTTCGACGATTTTGATAACGTATATCGCAGAAAGTATTCGAGTTGCCCTTTTTGAGACGATATGGACAAATTTCCTTCCATTTTAATTGGAAAAATTCACCCTAAGAACTTTACAATGAAGTGTTTTTATATAATTTTGTACATTCGTTTGAATCCTCGAACATACGTGAAAAAAATTGCAGATTTATATATTGTACTATGGTTGTCAGATTTTATTATTTTATTCTTAATCATGATTGAAATCCCGATTCAAATCAAATGAGTTTTTCAGCAAAAATCAATGATTCAGTAAAGTGTCTTTATTTCTACTCCAAAATTGAGATGTGTTTCATTTCATGATATTTATCATTATTTTTCAGCGAAAATTTGAATAGTAGGAAGTACATCTGGTTTCTGAAATGTTGTTTGGTGAAAAGTTAACTATGTAATATATACAATCATTTTGTATTTTCATATGAGGTGACACTGTAGAGAAACTATCGAACCAAAGTTCATGAAATGAACCACAGATTCTGTGAACCAAACCGTCGGTCAGTGTGACAAATGATGTCATTTTATTTTCATAAACTTCAAGAAATGAAATCACAGAATAACATATATGGAATATATCAAATTTTTTCAACACCAGAATAGAAAAATTCATTTTTTTTTCACATTTTTATTTTATTGATGCTCCATATGAAGCCTCGCAATTTTAGCAGGATGAAATACGGAAGTTCGAAGAAAAAAATCAATTTTCTAGTGAGACAATCCTCACAAAATCTCGTGTCATTATTTTACTCAAAACTTTAATTCGATCGGATCCTTATTTTTCGAATTACCTATGTATTTGGAAAAAAAATCAGATCTTCAAAACCCTTGGGTGCGTTTGGCCCTTTTTTGAACTCAACCGGCGCATTCGAACCTCGAACGTATCCCGAAAATTTCAAAACTCTAGGCCTTTTCTTTCGAATGCTATCGTGTTCAACTTTGGTCGGACACACAGAACTGAATCTGTCCACGAATTCGTATGAAGAATCGCCCAAAAACAAATGGAAAAAAGAAATTTTTGTTAATCTTACTTCACATAGTAACAAAAACAAATGTTATTTTTACACACTTCATATACAGTCTATTTAGGTATAAGATGTTTTTTTCAACATAATTCATCAACAATGACATAAAAGGATAACTACAAGGTGCGTTCGAAAAATATATTTAAAATCGTATATTATTCGAAATAATAAACCTAAACACGAAAAAAGCCATGGTGCAATCCAAACCATAAAAATTTTTCACAGAAATTTGAGACCAACAATGTATACTTACTCTTCAAAGTCAAATTCTTTCGGAAGGTTTTTTATTCATGTTAGGTATATTTTTGTGATTAAACCTGGGAAACGTGGTCGTGCATATCAAATAATGGTTGTAATAACGCAATATGCTCGTGATAAGAACATAAATCATAATTAGAGCATTTTCAACGGCCTGATATTTACAAACCATAAGAATAATTCATAAGCTCGTTTTTATTCGCTGTTTTGAGTTGGTACTAATATGGTGGAAGAATTATTCATCATGTAAATTCATCCAATTAAGTACCCAATCCGTAACGTTGGTTATATGTATGTAATTAGAAAAGAATGGCGTGCTGAATGATCTTTTTGTAGAAAAAATCAACATGTTTTGTAAAAGTTTCCACGTCTTGATAGTGTTTACATATTCGAATTTTTTTCACGTATCAAAGGGGTCACTTAGTGATTCAATAATGAAACATCTGTAAAGTATCAACAATATCCAAGTAGAAAACCAAATTATCTGTTTTCTTTCAGTTGTCTCTTGTAGTGAAATCAATATTTTGTCAACATTCTTTCGATTCTCTCCATTTTATTTCTGCTCTATTCTTTACGGTAATTTTTTAACTTCGAAGCAATTCTTCTTGGATAGTGTTTCAGTCATGATTTTTTCAAATTTGATATCTTTATTGTCATCTCAACCCAAGAAGAGCCCTGGACAAGGAATTTTTTATGCTCTTATTCTACCATTCTTCACCACCTTCTACATAAATCAGTGGGAGGAGGGGTTGAAGTTGAATTATCGTTGTTGAATGTTCCCCAAGGTCTATTGATCGAAATTACAAACTAAAACGAATAAACTTTGTGCAATGAATATATGACACTTAACAGAACTCGAAGAAAAGAGAGAACAATGCGAATAATGACAATTTTAGACATATCTTTATAGAAGTCCGTACCATTTTTCGATGAGCTCAAAAACATATCCATTTTGAGATATATTTCAATCAATTTGAGGAACTGAAAAATAACAATGTATTCACGTGATAATACGAAATGGCGAATAACATAACCATTGCAGCGATATCCTCAAAACTGTATAGTGTACAGGTACAAAATGACCAAGAACTGGCCAAATCCCATCACCATTCTGGCAATACACTAAGAGTTTTGCGCGGTGCTGGTACTACTTCCACGACTAAACAACAAATATTGAGGTAAAAAGGTACTTACTGCTCTGCGACGCTTCAATAGAACAAGATTCATTGATGGGATGCGGGTTCATCACTAAACTGGGTTGCACCAACCCTCTGTGATGCATTGGTAACTGGTGCATGGCCAGTCCACCCTGCTCTGACATAACCATACGAACAACTAGTCTTGAACAACTTGAACGAAAAAACTACTATAATTATAACACTTTCAAATAACTCGGAACCTAATGTACAACTGTCCACATAGCTGACCAAAGTCCACAGAAGGGTAATCCTGATACAGTTCCGAACAGAATCCGATATATGAGTGGGAGCGGGTTGGCTCAAAAACACTGAGAGGTGTTGGGGGAACAACCTGTGTACACCACACCGACACTAACGCTATACTGGAAAGTTCCGGAATGACTGACATCAAGTCAGGCACGGTCGGGTAAGATCGTGTAGGTTTTAGGTTTTGTTTGGATCCGATCGGAGCCCCTCCCCGTTGTTGAAATCGTTCTCTTGGACGATTGGTGAGGATTCTCGGGAGTGAGGCAGAGGGCCGCACAAAATGGAAGGTGGATAATCAATAATCACTCCGTGTTTCCCCCTCTCGTCGCCCCACTCCGAATACGCGAGCTTTTTAGGTAGTAAGATTTGTATTTGTACACTGCAAGAACAGTCGGACGGAAATATGTACATTGGAAATGAGAATTTCTGTACATTGCATTCGATTGGCGGAAGAAGTAGCGGTAAAGTATCTGAATTGTTATAGGGAATAGATACCTAATCGACGGGCAGTTTTGTTATAGTGTGTTGTGTATTTGTAGATTACATCGATAAGAACAGTTGGAAAAATGTACCTAGATTTAATAATGGCAAATTCGGGAAGAATGAAATATATTGGAGAGAAGGTCATAAACCATCGATACAATAAAGAATTGAAAGACTTCGGAAATATGTACAATTACCTTAATTTGCTATGTGTAGGTAGTCAAAAATATTCCAGTTCTTGCATGTTATAATTGATTATTTCAATTTAGTAGGTACCTATTCTTATGTATTATTATTTAAAGCTTCGTCATAAAGTTTACTGTCCTAAAAATCAGAATACCATTTATTTTTGTGCTGTTTCTGGTTGGTATTTATATTTTATATATTAAAATACTATTTGGGTGTATGAATCTGTTGTGGTCTTTTTGTGAAATGTTTAAGAGTCGTAAACGACCACCTGTATAGAGTCATTGACAGAGTCAAGTATCGTTGTGAAAAAACCGAAATCTTCTAAGTTAACGCCGGGTTATTCGAGTCATTTGTGAAATATCGCCGCATATTCGTGCAAAACCTAGTCTTCTGATCGTTTTAATCGCACCATTGTATCGTCTGTTGAAGTGATATTGAGCAACTTTAAGTTAAGTGCCCTTAGCTTTTCGTAACCAGATGAATGCCTCGGAACTGAGCAGAAAGAAGGTTCATCCTCTGCTTCCAATCCTTCAACCCTATTTCGGTATCAGCCCCTGGTGATTCGCCTAGACAAATTTGTTTTCGAAGAGTTTATCTTACGTTTCTTGTGCAATGTTTTGAGGCATCATAAAGTTGTTGATATTATCATTTGTTTCATAGATAAATTTATGTAGTAAAGTAACAATGGTGCACATCAATAATATCTATTTGGTGGACGCTTCGGCTGATTCATTGAGAAATTCAAAAAAGACGCTTCCTACTTATAATTATTTTTTATCACTTATCTGCAATTTATTTGATTCTTTGATCGACATTCCTAGGTAAGTGGTTGCTTGTTAGTTATAGAACGGCTGTTGGAATATTGAGATAATTGGAAGCAAAATTTATTTAAAATACAAGATACAAGAGAATTAAAGAAATTATTGATATTTGACAAGCATAGCAAAGTAAGATAGAAAAATTGAGCTTTTGGTGATGGGAAATTTGGAACTAGAATAGGAGAGCATCAAGATAAATATTCAAAACTGTATACATGAAGAAAGTTAGAAACTGATTGAAGGGACCGAATTTTCGAAGATAAGTTATTTTTGCGCACTTATATTTGTCTGTTATTCTCGAATATAGAGCCGAAAATGGTCTTAAACGAAACACAGATGAGTATTCGTAGTCTAATTATTTATTATATACACCGTAAAAATGGTCGTTTGAAATTTAGTTTTCTTGGTAATTTCCAAACTACAGATTCGATCGTGACGAAATTTTGTTTACTAATGGAGAATGATATATTCAAGCTATATCTCTCTAGATCAGACCAGAACCATAGAAACCATAGGAAATTATAACTTTCGAACGGAAAGGCTTAGGGACTTGAAATTTTCAGGATAGGTGTAGATCTGAAATGTGGCGTAAATACGGTCGTTTGAAATTTTGTTTTCTCGATAATTTCGAAACTACGGATTCGATCGAGATAAAATTTTGTATTTTAAACGAGAATGATATATTAAAGCAACATTTTGTCCAGATCGCATGACCAGAACCATATAAACCATAGAAAATTATAACTTCCGAAGGAAAAGGCCTAGAAACTTGAAATTTTCAGGGTAGGTTTGTATCGCGAATTTCGCGGTCACGTTCATTAATGAGCAAAATTAGACTAGGGGTTCCGTAAATATGGCCGTTCAAAATATTCTGTTCCTGATAATTTCGAAACTTCCGATTTGATTGGAATGAAATTCTAGACCTAGATGAGGAATAATGTATTCAAACTACGTGCGAAATTTTGTCCAGATCGCATCACCAAGACCATAGATATCGTAGAAAATTCTAGCGAATTATCGGAAAAAAATTGGTCAGCTGAACATGAAGTCTGGAGTTTTGTCTAAGTTTGAGAATTTTTTTGACAGGTGTTGAAAATTCCTTCAATTGAAATCTGAAACTGGAAAATGCGAATCTACCTACAAGGTGCATGTACGAGCGCTCAAAATCTCCTTACTTCACGGCAGTGCTTTTCGTAATTTTTAACTTAGTTATCTCGCCATATCTTGCAGAAATTTTATTTCTACGTTAAATTTGTCATCTCGAATTTAGGATGAAAATATCTTGAAATAAACCGATTTATAAATGGAAACTGGGCGAATACGATCAAATTTTCCTATAAATTTTGAGTAAAAAAAATTTAAAAATGCTCAAATGCTCTTGACTTCACATCATTTTCAAATTTTTGAGCGCTCATTCTACACACATGAGGGCTATATCACGATGTCTAAATTTCGAGCCGAAAATGGTCTTTATCGACAAGGTTCGACTCACTGATGACGAATCCGTCGAAAATTTCAAGTCTGTCCATCCGTCCGTCTGTAGGCACGATAACTTTCGAACGGAATGATCTAGAGACTTTCAGTGTGGGTTCAGTTCCCGAATGCCGCGGTTAATTTTGTTAATGGTCAGAATTCCACTAGGGGTTCCGTAAATATGGTCGTTCGAAATTTTGTTCTCCTGATTACTTCGAAACCACCAATTCGATCGAGATGAAATTTTGCACTCAGATGGAATAACGTGTTTAATTTTGTCCAGATCGCATGACCTGAACCATAGCAACAATAGAATATCATAACTTTCGAACGGAAAGGCCTAGGGACTTGTGATTTTCAGGATAGGTGCGGATCTTGAATGTCGCGATCACGTTAATCAATAAGCAAAATTAGATTAGGGGTTCCGTAAATATGGCCCTCCCAAATATTTTTTCCTGATAATTTCGAAACAACTGATTGGATTGGAATGAAATTATGCACATAGATGAAGAATAATGTATTCAAACTAATTGGAGTCTGTCCTTCCGTATATATGATAAGTATCGAACGGAACAACCTAGAAACTTGAAATTTTCAGGGTAGCTTCGAATTTTGAATGCCGCGGTTGTGTTCGTTATTGGGCAAAATTCGACCAGGGGTTCCGTAGATATGGTCGTTTGAAATGTAGTTTTCTTGATAATTTCAAAACTACGGATTCCATCGTGACGAAATGTTGTATTTTGATGGAGAATGATATATTCAAGCTACTTTTCTTCCTGATCGCATAACCAGAACCATTTTTAAATTTCAACGAATTATTGAATAAAAAAATCCTTATATTTCTGTAACAGCTGATTCAGGATAACTGACAAAGACCGGCTGCTATTATTTTGACAGCTGTCAAAAATTTCTCTAATACCGATAGGTAGGTTTTTATTTCAAATCATTAGAAGTATTTTATTGGAAAATAATGAGGTAAGGCCGGAACTATATTAGTTCCTACCTGTTAACAGTATATTTAAGAACTAGTTGAACTAGGGTAGGTATTAGAAATTTTATAACGGTGAAAAATTGTTCCAAAAATTCGATTCAAAAATCTCCTGGCTTCTGCTCTTCTGCACCTTACTGTGCTTTGGATAGAATTTTATACACAACCAGAAACTTTTTATTCTATAGGCTGAAATAACGATGGCAAGGGGTGCTAATTTAAACTAAATAACCCTGTACATACAAAACAATTACAAGAATGAGAATTGTGGAAATTGAAGAATATCATTTCACAGGTATAAGTAGATAAGGGATAGGTAACTACATGCGAAAATATCTTTCAAATTCCGAGTTAAAAAAACATAAATATTAGATATTTTCTGACAACCATTGCACGTATTCCTCAGTAGAAGGTTTTTCGATTGATATTTTTACCTAATCAGCATTTTTTAATTAATTTTTGATAGAAAAAAAAAAGATCAATGATCCTTGTACATTAAGGTAACAGTATGAATATACAATTCTTCATTAGTTTCTCGATTTCCATTTCATATTGTGAAGTTTAGAGAATATTTAATTGTTCGATTAAGAAAAATAAAAAACTCAAGTTTTCTCTTCGATATCGAATACTTGAATCTATTTTCTGATATTTTTACGAGTTGAACACCTCAAAGGTATAGAAACCGGTGGATGCCCTACAAGAATTAAATGTACCTACCAACGAACTGAAATCCACGAAATCATTACCAATATCCGTTCGGCAAACTTATTCATCGAGTACCAGCAACTTAAATAGCCATCAGTTCAAGCTGCGTCTAATGACCATTTTATTTACCTTCTCAACTTCATGGCGGTGTCTGTCAAATAATAATAAGGAAACTATAGGTGTACCTTCGAAATGATAGTGAGGAGTCATTATCGAAATGCAATTCAAATTGTTTTATGACGGTTCGAGTTTCAACTCACCAACAGGAAGATTTATTGAGGGAGTGTAAAACGACTTGGATCCAGCATGGAATAATCGAAAATAACCATTTGGATACTGACTCCTTGTATTGAATGATGATCTTTTCCCGAATCTTTTGTCGATTTTTCTCAAACTGCAAGGCCATGGACAACGGATATATTGAAAGAGATCCGTTAGTTTACATTTCGAATTGACGCCAACATAACAAAATTCATCATGAAATAATCAATTTTATATCCATATCTAATCAGATAAATGCAAAATTTGAAAAAGAATAATTTTTGTGGGTGACGATACATACTCCTACATACTACATACTACTACTAAATTCATATTTTCTCATAATAATATCAAAAAATATTCTCTCAACCCGTCGGATAATATTATAAAATATAACATTATTTATGCCCGAATATGATGCGGAATGTGCATCAAAATTTAATTGAGTATGTTATATCGAATACCAACACCACCTGATTTCATAGGTTTCTGCAGTCTGCAGTCAAATTATTGCAGAATGAAATAAAATTATACCTTTGTTCACGGATATATCAGCTGAAATATGTTATAATACATTGGATTACTTTGAATGAAATTATTTGCGCATAAAAGTTCAATACAATATCGACCGTTGCAAATTAAATTTGCTACCTAATTAGATTCGCTGGAATATTCACCTCATGCATATCCAAATTCTCTTCGCATTTTTCGCCGAATTACTGTTGTAATTCTATTGTACAAATCCATAGGAATGTAGTCATGTTACAAGGATTTTGATGCACGTAACACTGAAGAGGACCAGTTATTGCGCCTAGCTCGAATAGTTCAGGACCGTATCTAGGTACTATTGCGCCTGTGGCAATAGATTAGACAGCGCCCCCCCATTTGCCTAGATTTTTTTTCATCCATCATATTTTCTTATAGTATTTTTTTTTCATAATGCTAGTCATATATTTCCGTAAGAGTTTCGAAATAATACACATTTTTATGGAAACATTTTTTCATTAAAAACATTCCAATACACATTTTGAATGAAATGCATAAAAAAAAAAAATTCTGAAAAAACAAAATGAAATATTCATATTTTTGTAATAAATACGAACATTTATCTTAAAAAATATAAATTCTTCAACTTAAACTTTAAAAATACATACTGCAAACGTAAAATAAAAATTTTTTGGTAAGTTGACTAGAAAAAAATAATCGATAATCACAATCTCTGCAAAAAAACCGCAAACTTAGCATACAAATACTATTTTATAACCCTTTGAAACACGTACTAATAGTTTCGTACAGGGCCAGATGTCACAATATTCGAGTCCATACGTTAAGTATAAAAGAATCACTAGAATAATCTTTGCCAGATGAGATTGAATATTCAATCAAAACTATGAAAAGTAACACTAAAATCTGAGTTTTATCAGATTTCATTCAAAAAAAGACGCTCTGAGAAGTAAGAACTCAAGTTTGAAAATCCATATTTTCCGCAATGGACCAAACATATTTCTTCTTGAATTGGAAGGAACAATATTATTATGTTAAAATACGAATAATTGAATATATCCGATGCCAGAATAATGTCATAAAGAATAAAAAATAGGTACTCAGTACAACTCACCTTCAATAGCACAATTTATAATGCTCGAATCCAAAAGCACAGTGGCACAAAAAAGTCAGAATATAAAAAAAACTCAAAACTTATAACACTTCAAATCTGGATACACACTAAACGAACATTAAAATTTAAGTTTTTTGCTCTTCTCTTCACAATTGAAAGAAATCAATATTTATATAGAATAGAATAAGATTTCCCAATTTTTCTCCCACTTCTTGAGCTCAAAACTCTGATTGGTGAATTTTTGGCAATACGAATCGTTTTTAAAATACCACAGATGTGGCCTAAAAATCTAAACAAATCGATCATTATGAACCGTCATCACCAAAGAAGCCGCCCTTCAAAACAAGCTGGATGCGATAAGGGATGTAGTGTAAAAAACTCATAAAAGGGCTGTGCTTGGAATCGCATGACGATATTGCCGATTGTAATATTTATGATCAGAGTGCGGCATCTTTGAAAAATTTTCATAACAATTGAACCATATTTCTCGTATTCCTGATCTTATTGCATTCTCATTCTTTACTTTGAATATCAATGTTCCAAATGTTGTGATCAAATTGTTTACTTACGTAACCGTGTTGTCATCTTACGAATTAGTTTTTTTTGCTTGGCGCTTCTATTTTTTTATTCTTTATATTTTTTGGCGCCTCTTCGGACCTTGCGCCCGTGGCAAGTGCCACCCTCATACATAAGAAGTTTCCGGAGTTCTCTTCATCAAAAAGAGCTGACACGGTGATAGCGAATGCTCGTTAAAAAGTTCAGAAATTTTGAGACTGTTTCAAAAGTTTCCATTTTTTTTTCACCAATTTTTTTAAAAATGTTTACTACTTATCTTACTCATTAAATTGCATATTATTTTATAAGTTTCACAGTTCCTGCTGAGAATCGAAGTCGCATATGATTTTGAGTCAGTGGAATCCTTCTCGAAAGTAGTCGAGAATCTAGATTAACGTCTCGAAGTTTTTTTTTTTATTTTTTTTTTATTTTTATTTATTTCTCTTCTCGGTCTTTCGATCACTTTTCCAATTTCTCGATATCAATGAACGAGCGGGGAAACTACGCTTCCACTAACTGAAAGAAATTCGCAACATCTCCCTTATTACGTCCTGCCTCGATCATACCAATAGCCCTATTGGCTTCATCCGCATTAAGTTTACGTCAAGGCGGTCAAGGCATTATTGCAGAAATTTTCAGATTTTGTATCAAAGTTGATTGTAAGAACATAAAACAAAAACTGATCCGAAATTCTCAGAAACGCAAACGACTACTTTCCTGAAGCTGAAAAAGTTATCGAATGAGGAGCAAAAAAACCATTCAAATATAGAAGAGTAAACATTTGATTTCTCATAAATGAACATTTGGTGGACAAGAATCGGCAACTGATGGAAAGGTCCAAAAAAATCTGAACATCCTTAACTTTCATGGGGCAGTTTGATATTGAATAAATCACCCATTGAAGGCTGGTCTATCAATTGTATGAATTCTTTCGTTGTTTATAGTTACATCCAAAAATTTAAATCATACCTACTAAAATCAGGATTCCGTGATGGATTGTTGTTCATAAGGGAACAATGAAAATTCAACATATGCATATTATGATCAGAGAAAAACTTATCTGAAATGACAAGTTGAAGCGAAGGTAATTATGTAAACCCTCCACGGTAAAGTGTACAACCTTATCTTCGGCGATAAGATATAACATTGTGTGAATGTGTCGCATAAACGATGCGATAAAAGTCGTAAATTCGGATTCAAAACTGATTAATTTACCTGTGGCTGCATGAATTAAGGGTAACCTGAATTGAAATAATTTTCCCTCAATAAAAACTGCCAAGACATAATTCCTTCAAGAATTGAAAAACGATGCAAATGTTATACGAAGACGAATATGATTTTGAGTCAGTGGAATCCTCCTGAAAAGAGTTGAGAATGAAGATTAACCTCTCGAAGTTTTCGACGATCTGTTTCAATCAAAACCAAAACACCAGAAGCGTTCAAAAGCCGTAAGCCGCTATTGCATGATTCGACAAGTACTCAAAGGCTCTCTACGGGTAGACACAGTCAGAAACCGATCTTGTGCAGGAGTTGTAGATCTTGGGCGTCCACTTCGCGGTCTTTCGGTCACGTTTCCAGTTTCTCGATATCGATGGACGAGCCGGGAAACTACGCTTTCACTTACTTGAAAGGAATTCGCAAAATCCCTCTGATTACGTCCCGACGCGATCATACCAATAGCCCTATTGGCTTCACCTTCACTAAGTTCACGTCTAGGAATTATTGCAGAACTAATTTTCAGATTTTGAATCAAAGTTGATCGAAGGAACGTAAAACAATAACTGATCAAAAATTCTTAGAAACGCAAACGACAAGAACTCGCCAGAAACTGAAAAAGTTATCGAACGAGGGGCAAAAAACCATTCAGATATAAGAGAGTAAACATTTGATTTCTCATAAATGAACATCGACAACTTTTGAGAGGTCACATTATTTTCTCAGAGTTTGTTAGATCCCAATTAAAATTCTTTTATTTTGTCATTGTTTCTATTCATTAGAATGTTTGATATGGTACCTAATATAACACCAAATTTTGTATTTAGAAAAATTCTTCTCATTTTCCAACATGCATCTTACCTCGGAACAAATACTCACATTGCATATATTTAATTTCGTTCTTCAAAAATATTATTCTAATCAGTGCGATACGAAAAGTACATATTGAGTCAAGATTGTTCGTGTAGGCAAACAACAATCGGTAAAAATGCAACTGGTTATATCTGAGATATCGGCTAGAATAAATATTGGCAAAAATCTTATGAGAAATTATTGACAAGTTTGTTCTGTCGAAAATGCAAATAACTCCAGCCTAGAGGATGTCGAGACGAAACATCAATGATTGTACCTCCCAAAGTTGTTTTGTTGGATGGAAACAAAACATGAAACTACATACTATTCTAGGACTTCGTTCCGTTGGACGCGAACGAGAATGCGGTCGAAATTGATGCGGCCGAAAATCGTCGAAAGGAGTTTTTTTTATGATATGTATCTAATAGATAAATATCGATAAAAGTTGTCTCCCTTTTCACCTAGAACTCCACAGCCAAACAATGAATATTTAATGCAGAACCAGCAGGACAGTAATATCCTAGTTGTTATTTTCAATTTACGCAAATTGAACACAGGCTCATTCGTGTATATAGGTGTATGCTCATTTGCCTGTATAAAATAACGTAAATGTAGGTAAACCTCATTAGATATGTATTGGAATAATTATCGTCCATCCGCATCGAGGAACTAAATGTTTGTTTCACAGAACAGATATAAATTTATGAATTAATGTCTTTCCAGTTATTTGGAATTGACAGCGTAATCGTAATATGCACTATTAATTCATAATGGTGAGTTGTCAACGAAAAACACGATCAAATCTATTGATTAGGTATGTAATGCGCGGGTTCAGTTTGCGTTCATCGATTTTTGAGGGGTTTTAGGGAAAATTGTGCCTCCTCATTCAGAATTGAAAAGATCTAGAAATATTGTTCTGCTGATAATTGGGAGAATGCGTTGTTGCCAAGTCATAAACGACAAAAGATTAATGAAAATTTCATCAGATAATATTGATGTGAATCTGCATCATATCCTCAGACTTTTCGAACAGGTTCACTAAAAGAAATTTTCCAGGATATACAACAGGAATTCGGTTGCTTCTACAGAAAATTTCCCCCATATAAGCGACAGCAGGTATATTTGTTGATTTTACGTTTTACATTATTCGATGCAACCAAACTGCAGTTTTTAATTTCGCCAGGAAAATAATACTGTGACGATAACTGGAATATGCGTGACTACTCGCAGGAATTTCCTGTTTAATAAACAAACAAGATTGTTGTATTCCAAGCTTCAAACCTCAGTTTCTACAAGAACACTAAACTAAAATAGGAATTTCTTTACTCATAACGGAACTGTAGTATCGATTTAACAGGAATTTTCTGTTGAATTAAAGAGCTATCGTTCATATATTACAGAACTAGTTAGTTGTATTCGAAGCTTATAACCTGAGTGTAGTAATGCATTATATCTGAAGATAAAGAGTGGCTTCGCGAAAAGGTGTCTGGAAGGGAGAGAATTTATATTATATTCATTATAGAGTATCTTTACATTATTCTAAGGAATTAGAGAAACATTCATTGAAAACTAGCAATGAGAGACTCCATAATAAATGAAAAAAATTTTTTTCCCTGATTCTGGACTCATATTAGCGAATTTGATTACAGAATTACTGTCTAAATGGTCACACCTTTTCTGTCGCTTTTTAATCCGTTGGTCAGTATCTTTCGAGTTTTGCCTATTTGGTGGCGCCCTCTGTTGAGCGGTACGAAGGAAGGAAGGGAATTTATATTATATTCATTATAGAATATCTTTACATTATTCTAGAGAATTAGAAAAACATTCGTTGAAAACTAGTAATGAGAGACTCCATAATAAATATAAGAGAATTTTTTCCCTGATTCTGGACTCATATTAGCGAATTTGATTACAGAATTACTATCTACAAATGCTCACACCTTTTCAGTCACTTTTTAATCCTTTGGGTAGTATCTTTCGAGTTTGGCCTATTTGGTGGCGCCCTCTGTTGAGCGGTACGAAGGAAGGAAGGGAATTTATATTATATTCATTATAGAGTATCTTTACATTATTCTAAGGAATTAGAGAAACATTCGTTGAAAACTAGTAATGAGAGACTCCATAATAAATATAAGAAAATTTTTCCCCTGATTCTGGACTCATATCAGCGAATTTGATTACAGAATTACTGTCTACAAATGCTCACATCTTTTCTGTCGCTTTTCAATCCGCTGGTTAGTATCTTTCTAGGTTTGCATATTTGGTGGCGCCCTCTGTTGAGCGGTACGAAGGAAGGGAGGGAATTTATATTATATTCATTATAGAGTATCTTCACATTAGTCTAGGGAATTGGAGAAACTTTCGTTGAAAACTAGTAATGAGAGACTCCATAATAAATATAAGGAAAATTTTTCCCCTGATTCTGGACTCATATTAGCGAATTTGATTACAGAATTACTGTCTACAA
Source organism: Aphidecta obliterata (assembly GCA_963966015.1). NCBI lineage: Eukaryota > Metazoa > Arthropoda > Insecta > Coleoptera > Coccinellidae > Aphidecta > Aphidecta obliterata. Next base: position 12,297,126 of record OZ014427.1, read on the forward strand.
ATGCTCACAGCTTTTCTGTCGCTTTTCAATCCGCTGGTTAGTATCTTTCTAGGTTTGCCTATTTGGTGGCGCCTTCTGTTGAGCGGTACGAAAGAAGGGAAGGAATTTATATTATATTCATTATAGAGTATCTTCACATTAGTCTAGGGAATTAGAGAAACATTCGTTGAAAACTAGTAATGAGAGACTCCATAATAAATATAAGAACATTTTTCCCCTGATTCTGGACTCATATTAGCGAATTTGATTACAGAATTACTGTCTTCAAATGCTCACATCTTTTCTGTCGCTTTTTAATCCGTTGGTTAGTATCTTTCGAGTTTTGCCTATTTGGTGGCGTCCTCTGATGAGCGGTACGAAAGAAGGGAGGGAATTTATGTTATCTTCATTATAGAGTATCTTAACATTATTTTGGGGAATTAGAGAAACATTCGTTGAAAACTAGTAATGAGAGACTCCATAATAAATATAAGGAAAATTTTTACCCGATTCTGGACTCATATTAGCGAATTTGATTACAGAATTACTGTCTTCAAATGCTCACACCTTTTCTGTCGCTTTTTAATCCGTTGGTTAGTATCTTTCGAGTTTTGCCTATTTGGTGGCGCCCTCTGTTGAGCGGTACGAAGGAAGGAAGGGAATTTATATTATATTCATTATAGAGTATCTTTACATTATTCTAAGGAATTAAAGAAACATTCGTTGAAAACTAATAATGAGAGACTCCATAATAAATATAAGGAAATTTTTCCCCTGATTCTGGACTCATATTAGCGAATTTAATTACAGAATTACTGTCTACAAATGTTCACACCTTTTCTGTCGCTTTTTAATCCGTTGGTTAGTATATTTCGAGTTTCGCCTATTTGGTGGTGCCCTCTGTTGAGTGGTACGAAGGAAGGAAGGAAATTTATATTATATTCATTAAAGAGTATCTTCACATTAGTCTAGGGAATAAGAGAAACGTTCGTTGAAAACTAGTAATGAGAGACTCCATAATAAATATAAGAAAATTTTTCCCCAGATTCTGGACTCATATTAGCGAATTTGCTTACAGAATTACTGTCTACAAATGCTCACACCTTTTCTGTCGCTTTTTAATCCGTTGGTTATTATCTTTCGAGTTTCGCCTATTTGGTGGCGCCCTCTGTTGAGTGGTACGAAGGAAGGAAGGGAATTTATATTATATTCATTATAGAGTATCTTCACATTATTCTGAGGCATTAGAGAAACATTCGTTAAAAACAAGTAATGAGAGACTACATAATATACATAAGAAAAGTTGTTCCCTGATTCTGGACTCATAATGCTAAAAACATGGAATATGCTAAATTCGAACTTTACATGCTATTAGTCGTAGAAATATTGTTGTGTTATACTTACAAAATTATTATATTTTGCTAGATATTCATGTAACTTTCACGGAAATATTCTTTTTAAAATGAAAGTACCTGATCACTGCTGAACCATTTTTCCTGTGTCATTTTTTTCAGTGAATTGGAGATCTCCAACTCACAGAATCTTCCACCTTTCTTTCACAGCTTTCAATTCTCTCTATCTCGACCCATCAATGTGAAATTTGCAGAGATATATGAACTCTACTCATTGTTAGGAACACTTTCCCGATATTGCCACTGGATGTAGATAAAAGATACCTTCGCGGTTCAAAACTGTGAACTTCAGGGTAGAACCTCTGGCACAGACATGTGGAGGGAGCGCAGAACAGTAGCCCATCCGCCGGCTTAAGGTTAATGCACCGTGAAAATCGGTTTTCGGTCGTGGGGTGTTGGAATATCCATCGGGACACGAAATGTGTGCAAGAATCTTCACGCATCCAGACACTCATTGTACATACGATTGTCGCCGTAGGAAAAAGAGAGCATCGGGCGCCCATTACGGATTTACGTAATGCCGTAATCACACGGTCGCCTCGCCGACAATTGGGCGTCACAGATTCCATGCGACAGACCATGGAAGATACTTCAGTGGAGCCCTTCGGCGATAATCCTCTTTCGCCCTTCAGATGCCACTATAAACAGTTTAACGGTTCATCAAACAAGATTTGTGATACGTAGGTACAGTACGGTGGTGATGTAGGTATGAGGAGTGTTGAAAAAATAACATTTTAATTTTCTTCGTCGCATGAATCTTTATAGGTAGGTATAGGTATATCTATAATCAAACCATTCAATACCGAATTTCATGATTTCAACTGAAGAAAGTCTGGAAAAACACTTCGTGTCGCTATAACAGGTACATTGTTGAAGATAGGTAAACTAGACACAACCGAAAACTCTAAGAGTATTTGAAATAAATTGAAAAACTTAATTGATATTCCAAAGATTTCAGATGTATCTTATTGATTACACTCAAGTGAATAAGTATCTGTATAACAAGTTGAAATAGTATATTATTTAACGAGCGGTAATGTAGGTCATAACTCACGCAGATGAAGTTTGCAGCGCGAGCCGAAGGCGAGTGCTGTAATCCATCAAGTGAGTTATGACCATTGCCGCAAGTTGAATACTATACTTTATCTACGACTATAGCAATAAATATTGAGATACAAGTACAGAGAAACAACTTTATTCACAAATTTCAATAGTTACCTATAACAATGCATTATTTATGTTGATTGTGCTTCTAAGTATGGAGTAGAGAGTCCATAGGGGCGATGCTTCATATTTAGTGTAAAGTTCACTGAAATATGGCAAAAGAACATTCTCTGTAAACGATGACTTAATATTCTTACTGCTACACCAATCTTGAAAATTGTTGTATACACCTTTATATTCGTTTTGGGATTTTTCAGGCAATAAATTCTGTATGGTAACATTGGCTGATTGTTTTATTTCTGAAGGTGTACATAATAATTCATATTCACTATCTGAATTAATCTTTTTCAGCAAAACACTGCCAACAATAATTAGGTATCAACTTAATATAAGAAAACGTCAAAATTATTCAAGTTACTCCCCTCAATACCAATAATGGACAGTTCCCTTTCGGACAATCGGCTTGTTCAGAAGCACAGCGCCAGGGAGTTATAGTAGTGAGTTATTATAACTCACTTTGTTTGTTCACAGATACTATCAAATGCTCAAAAGTAGTTGAATAATGAATATATATAATTCAATAGGAGAATATGAAAAAAATACGAAAAGCACTGCCGTGAAGGCAGGAGCATTTGAGCGCTCGTACATGCACCTTGTACGTAGATTCGCATTTTCCAGTTTCAGAAATCAATTGAAGGAATTTTCGACAGCTGTCAAAAAAATTCTGAAACTTACGCGAAACTCCAGTCAGTGTCAGTGCTTCAGCTGATCAATTTTTTTTCGATAATTCGCTAGAATTTTCTACGGTATCTATGGTCTTGGTGGTGCGATCTGGACAAAATTGCACGTAGTTTGAATACATTATTACTCAGCTAGGTGCAAAATTTCATCCCAATCCGCTCAGTATTTTCGGAACTATCAGCAAAAAAATATTTTGAACGGCCATATTAACGGAACCCCTAGTCTGATTTTGCTCATTGATGAACGTGACCGCGATATTCGCGATCCAAACCCACCCTGAAAATTTCAAGTTCCTAGGCCTTTCCGTTCAAAAGTTACAATTTTCTATGGTTTCTTTGGTTCTGGTCATACGATCTGGACAAAGTATTGTTTTAATATATCATACTCGATTGAAATACAAAATTTCATCTCGATCGAATCCGTAGTTTCGAAATTATCGAGAAACCAAAATTTCAAACGACCGTATTTACGGAACCCCTATTATAATTCTGCTCATTGATAAACGTGAACGCGACATTTCAGATCCACACCTATGTGTGTCCCTAGACCTTTCCGTTCGAAAGTTATGATTTTCTATGGTTCTGGTCATGTGATCTGGAGAAATGTAGCTTGAATATATCATTCTCCATTAGTATACAACATTTCGTCACGACCGAATCTGTAGTTTTGAAATTATCAAGAAAACTAAATTTCATACGACCATATTCACGGAACCCCTAGTATAATTTTGCTCATAGATGAACGTGATCACGACATTCGAGATCCACACCTATCCTGAAAATTTCAAGTCCCTAGGCGTTTCCGTTCAAAAGTTACAATTTTCTATGGTTTCTATGGTTCTGGTCATGCGATCTGGACAAAATTTTACATGTAGCTTGAACAACTCATTCTCCATTGGAGTGCAAAATTTCATCTCGATCAAATCTGTAGTTTCCAAGTAATCAGGAAAACAAAACTTTGAACGGCCATATTTACGGAACCCCTGGTGGAATTTGGCCTATTAACGAACTTAACCGAGGCATTCGGGAACTGAACCCACACTAAAAATTTCAAGTCTCTAGGTTGTTCCGTTCGAGTGTAATCGTGCTTACAGCCGGACAGACTCGAATTTTCCGACGGATTCATCTTCAGTGAGTCGAACACAGTCGATTGAGACCATTTTCGGCTTATAATTCGAAAAATACAGACATCGTGACGAAATGATATAGCCCTCGTGTAAGTAGTACGAGCGCTCAAAAAGAACTATGTATATTTTATCTTCTGGTTAGAAACTGCAACAAAATAACAAATTACAATATTTTCAAAGAATTTACCAAATCTACTCCTCTGAGCTCTCCTAGAAGAATGGCCTTTTTCTTGATATTCTGATAGTTTCTGAATTATCGAGGGTAGAACAACGCTGCTTTTCAAGTTCTTTCAATTTTGCAGCATACATTTCTTTTTCTGGATAATTTTAGCTGAGGGGATTTTCTTATTCAATCGATTTCATAGTCAAATTCTTTCTTCTTCTTTCAGTTCAATTGCTGAATCAATGAGTACTCTCATACCTTTTGCTTCAGCCATAGTTTGAATATTATCTTAAGAGAATCCTTAACTTGTGTGTCATAATTACATTGCTAGAATGTAGAAGTGAGAATTTATTTGTTGAAAAAATTTAAATTGAAGAACAGTTAAACATATCCTTTAAAAACCGTACAATTCTCCAACGAATACTTTTCACATGACTAAGCTGAACGAACGACGACGTTGTTGATTTGCGGAAGGAAGGCTCTGTCTTTTTGTCAAGTGGCATGTTTTCTGGTCAACGCAAGGTCGAAACTGCCACTTTTGACATTTTTATGTTGATTGTTAGAAGACCGTGCTGGTAGAGTCGAATGACCGGATGTCTGAAACAACGAGATTTTACATGCGACCCGGCGCCTGGTTTCACCCTGCCAGGCGCCTTTTTATCGCGGGAATGTAACTTAAGAAATGAGGATAGTCTTGGGCCAATTTATCAGGACACACTCTTTTCTAATAAAGTGTCAAGCTGGGATTTCAGAGGAGAGACTCTCACTGCTGATTAGCTCCGGTTCAATCTGGTCGTCTGATATCGAAGAATGTTTTGTGATTTCTGATTTTGTCATGATATTTCAACCGAGCGACGAATAATTCCATTATGTAGTAGGAAAAAAAAGCAGAGTTGTTGCTCAATGATTTAAAATCATTTTGTGAATTATGTTAAAATTAATTAATGTTGTTTTTGGTGTCTAACTTTATTTTTCCCTTGTTTTGTTGTTGAGTATAGTACTGAATGAATAAATAAACATTCAGTCGAAGGCACCCTATATAGAGTATTAAATTTTCCCTAAAATTCGTAAACACAACCGCTGAAAGCTGAAAGTTTGAAAAGAACATAACCAGCATAATTGTTCAGTTAATTTGTGCTTCTCAATTTGAATGGAAAAATGTGGGACGCATAAATATCGATAAGGCCAACTGTTTACAGAGAAGTCCTAGAATTGTGCAGAAAATACATTCTTCGAGGCAACTTTGATTCATTCGAAAAAAAAGGTGCTTAGAAAACGATACCCTGAAAGCCTACAGTACAATCCTTTCCTCAAGTACCTCAGATTGCAATACCCATTGTCATGAAGTCAGTGCCGATCATCGAGTACCTAGATATAGGTAAGTTCTGAAAGACCCACGTCTCATTAAAGTTCCTCCTTTCCCCATTGTGGATTTGTCATAATAGCTCCTGAATAACTGGATTTTAAGCCTCCGAAAAATCCCCCGAAATGCGGATTAACATCCCCGTTATCTGTTCAGTCACGAGCCTGTTGGACAGTTGACGGTAGAATGTCTACAATTTCCGGAACATATAAAGTCAATTTGTGTTTGCAAACTCAACAACTCTGACCGGTCAACAGCCACATGCCACCAGACGATGGTTCATGTCACGTTATTTATGACCGTTTTGTCTGGGGTCTATTCTGTCCATGGTTTATGTCCTCTTCAGTTACAAGATTGTAAAATTCGAAAGGCAGTTGTGAAATCTTAGAAGAAAAGGTATGACTTCCTTCCGTGTTGTGCTTCGATATTGTGAATGAACGTCGATTTTTTCAATGGAATTTCAAGCCAAATTCAAAAATTCTATTATCAATCGAATCTTTACTGCTTCGGATGTAAAGTCAGAATCAGTTGAAGGTCGGTAAATATTCACGGGTGTTGAAGAGGTGGTGATAAGCTTACAGAAAAAGTTGTTATACTTACGTCAAAAGAATTAGTGGACTATAACATATTTCATAGGCAGGTATTCTTCTGGAGGAATATTTGAACAGATAAGCAATATTATCAGATAGAACATGGATATTTTATTTTGAAATTATAAAATATAAAAGAGATGAAATGAAACAATCAGACAGCGTTTTGTACTTGATTTGTTCAATTCATTTTGTTTCACAATTTAAGTCCTTGAGGCAAAAGGAAAATGATACTTCGCTGACAGATATTTTTGCCTGCAAAATAAAGACAGAATTTTCAATGAGTAATTTTTTTTTGTCGAGTTCATATGAGTTGTGGAGGAAATTCTATTCTATACAGTGGTTAATTTATCGCGATAATTGTCTCATTTTATGATTGACTAAGGATGATTATTCTGACTTTTAAATATTTTTAGTTTATCACCAACTTTTTTTCAATTGTGCAGGCGCAACAGCTCGGAAAAGATTTGTATTGAAGGAAATTCATGCCTCTTGGTGTATTCTATACCTAGTGTTGTTAATTTATCGCAATAATTGGCTCAGTTAATGAATAATTATTGAAGAGGATTATTTTAACTTTTGAATATCTTCGGTTCATTGCCAACTTTTTTCCAATAGTGAAGGCTCAATATCTGGGAAAAATTAACCTTGAAGGAAATTCATATTTCCTTATGTATTTTATACAATAGTTAATTTATCGCGATAATTGGCTCAGTTTATGAATAATTGAAGAGGATTATTTTAACTTTTGAATATCTTCAGTTCATCGCCAATTTTTTTTCAATTGTAAAGGCTCAATGTCTGGGAAAAATCAACCTTGAAGGAAATTTATAATTCTTGATGTATTTTATAGAGTAGTTAATTTATCGCAATAATTGGCTCAGTTTAGGGTTGATTGAAATAGATTATTCTAACTTTTGAATTTTTTCAGTTCATTGCAAATTTTTGTTCAATAGTGAAGGCACAATGATTGGGAAAAAAATTGTTTTGAAGGAAATGCATGCCTCTTGATGTATTCTATATTGTTGTTAATTTATCACAATAATTGGCTCAGTTTAGGGTTGATTGAAATAGATTATTCTAACTTTTGAATTTTTTCAGTTCATTGCCAATTTTTGTTCAATAGTGAAGGCACAATGACTGGGAAAAAAATTGTTTTGAAGGAAATTCATGCCTCTTGATGTATTCTATATTGTTGTTAATTTATCGCGATAATTGGCACAGTTTATGAATAATTGAAGAGGATTGTTTTAACTTTCGAATATCTTCAGTTCATCGACAAATTTTTTTCAATTGTAAAGGCTCAATGTCTGGAAAAAATCAACCTTGAAGGAAATTCATATTTCTTGATGTATTTTATAGATTAGTTAATTTATTGCGATAATTGGCTCAGTTAAGGGTTGATTGAAATAGATTATTCAAACATTCGAATATTTTCAGTTCATTGCCAATTTTTGTTCAATAGTGAAGGCCAATGACTGGGAAAAAATTTGTTTTGAAGGAAATTTTTTCCAATAGTGAAGGCTATATTGTTGTTAATTTATAACAATAATTGGCTTAGGATTATTTTAACTTTTGAATATCTTCAGTTCATTGCCAACTTTTTTCCAATAGTGAATGCTCAATATCTGGGAAAAATTAACCTTGAAGGAAATTCATATTTCTTCATGTATTTTATAGAGTAGTTAATTTATCGCAATAATTGGCTCAGTTTATGAATAATTGAAGAGGATTATTTTAATTTTTGAATATCTTCAGTTCATCGCCAACTTTTTTTCAATTGTAGAGGCTCAATATCTGGGAAAAATTAAGCTTTAAGGAAATTCATATTTCTTTATGTATTTTATAGAGAAGTTAATTTATCGCGATAATTGGCTCAGTTTAGGGTAAATTGAAATAGATTATGCTAACTTTTGAATATCTTCAGTTCATCGCCAACTTTCTTTCAATTGTAAAGGCACAATGTCTGGGAAAAATCAACCTTGAAGGAAATTCATATTTCTTGATGTATTTTATAGAGTTTTTAATTTATCGCAATAATTGGCTCAGTTTAGGGTTAATTGAAATAGATCATTCTAACTTTTGAATTTTTTCAGTTCATTGCCAATTTTTGTTCAATAGTGAAGGCACAATAGCTGGGAAAAACATTATATTGAAGGAAATTCATGCCTCTTGATATATTTTATAGTGTTGTTAATTTATCGCAATAATTGGCTCAGTTTATGAATAATTATTGAAGAGAATTATTTTAATTTTCGAATGTTTTCAGTTCATTGCCAACTTTTTCACAATAGTGAAGGCTGGGAAGAATTAACCTCGAAGGAAATTCATATTTCTTGATGTATTTTAGACAGTAGTTAATTTATCGCGATAATTGGCTCAGTTTGGGGTTAATTGAAATAGATTATTCTAACTTTTGAATTTTTTCAGTTAATTGCCAATTTTGTTCAATAGTTAAGGCACAATAGCTGGGAAAAAATTTTTTTTTAAGGAAATTCATGCCTCTTGTTGTATTCTATAGGGTTGTTGATTCATCGCAATAATTGGCTCAGTTTATAAATAATTATTGAAGAGGATTATTTTAATTTTTGAATATCTTCAGTTCATTGCCCACTTTTTTCCAATAGTGAAGGCTCAATTTCTGGGAAAAATTAACCTTGAAGGTAATTCATATTTCTTTATGTATTTTATAGAGTAGTTAATATATCGCGATAATTGGCTCAGTTTATGAATAATTGAAGACGATTATTTTAATTTTTGAATACCTTCAGTTCATCGCCAACTTTTTTTCAATTGTGAAGGCTCAATATCTGGGAAAAATCAACTCTGAAGGAAATTCATATTTCTTGATGTATTTCATAGGGTAGTTAATTCATCGCGATAATTGGCTCAGTTTAGGGTTAATTGAAATAGATTATTCTAACTTTTGAATTTTTTCAGTTCATTGCCAATTTTTGTTCAATAGTGAAGGCACAATGGCTGGGAGAAAATTTGTTTTGAAGGAAATGCATGCCTCTTGATGGATTCTATATTGTTAATTTATCGCAATAATTGGCTCAGTTTATGAATAATTGAAGAGGATTATTCCAACTTTTGAATATTTTCAGTTCATCGCCAACTTTTTTTCAATTGTAGAGGCTCAATATCTGGGAAAAATTAATCTTGAAGGAAATTCATATTTCTCGATATATGTATTTTATAGAGTAGTTAATTTATCGCGATAATTGGCTCTATTTATGATTCATTGAACAGGATTATTCTAACTTTTGAATATCTTCTGTTCTTCATAGCGAAGTCACAATACCTGAAAATATTTCGAATAACGCTTTCATTTTGTAGGCATGCACTAGCGTTCTTTTCCAATTTTCCAGCGATGAAATCAAATTGACTCCTTTCAAAGAATATGCGCTAGCCCAGGAGCTGCAGTCTATAATTTCGCATTGGACCTATCGCAGAACACGATCTGCATCTACTCTTTGAGCAGAGGTAGATATCGCCAACTCATCAGGCGCACACTTTATAATTGAATGATTCTAACCAGGTTAACTCCGTTTGATCGGCTCTGTAATATTGAAGGACTCGTAATTCGGTATATACTGGTACTTACCTCGGTAATTGAATAAGTAAATGAAAGTAGGTAGCTATCATGCATTCTAATCAAATTATCAGCGAGAGAAGCGTACTTGGAGCAATCCAATCAGTGGAAGGGTTGCTCGAAGAGTATAGAGGGATGGAGCGCGATATATACAGCTGCCATGACTTTCAATTACGCTGGATGTATCGAAGATGAAATTATTTACAATATATTTCGGGAATGTTGCCGAAAAAATGTTTCATTTGGGTTCAACATTCCCAATATAAACCTATCAACTTCTGATGTCAGCTTTCTTTGATGAAATGAAATACTTAAAATTTATCCTGCAAAATTTTTTTAAAGGAATGGAGAGGAAATAATTGTTTTTCAGATGTGTTCTGTGATTTCACTTCCCTTTTTACTTCGTTTGTTATTATTTTTAATTTAATACATCTCAGTAAAACCAGCATCAATTCAAATTTTCGTAATAGGTTCTTCTTCCATTTCCTCATATGTATCCAAAGCTATAAATTTCCACTTGAATTACTCATTTCCATCAGACCCTTGGATGGACATACAAAATATGAAAAAGTCGTTAAAATGCTGACACATTATTCCAAAGAGCATTATGATGTGAACCTAATTTTGGTATAAAATCACAGACTGTACTTAATATGAGTGCTATTTTCAAGACAGAGGGACAGCTATGTATTCTCATCACGGATTTTACCATTAAAGGAAAAAAGGTGAAATTGCAACCTTGGGAGAACCCCAGAGTCCATATGATTCCGCATATCTTTTTATTATAAAAGCAACCGCTGGGGGTTGAATAATTATATTTGTCACTTCTGCGGCTTCGACCTTCGAAAGGAAGCGTTGTAACTTTTTTCTCTTACATCGAAATAAATTTTTTGACGCGTTATTGTTTTGTCCAAATATCTGTAATTTACGAATTTGATGGCAAGTGTATTCAATCTAGAATGCAGTCGAAATTGAGGATATCGAAAATGAAGGGAAGTGAATTGGAGTAAGAAATATAGGTAAGTTATCATTTCTAACGGCTTTTTAGCATCAAAATAATTTTTTTTTGTTCTACTTTTTCGGTTTTTTATAAGCTGAATTTCTACACCTATACTATAGAGGTCATGAATTTATACTTTTGTTGATTTTAGCTAGTGAAACGGATTCAAAGAAAAATTAGGGATATTTACACTTGAAAATAGGAGACAGTGATGGTTTTTCAAAGTTTTCCCAGTCCCACTATACGATTTTCTTTGGTTTTGAAAAATTTCTCAATATCAATCAAGAAATTATCATTTCCTTGAGTTGTCTCGAATAAGTAAATTAGGACACCAAAAAAAATTTTCAGTTTTTCTGATATATGCAATATAATTCGGTGATTCCATATAGAGAAGTTCATAAAAAAAATGACAGTATGTGTTATACTGACAATTGAAACTGACAGTCATTTTGGTACACAAAAAAATTTTTTTCTGATTTATTCAATGTAGTTCGGTGATACATCCTTTAAAGTTTATAAAGATAAAATGACAGTGCGCAGAGTGATGGTTTTTCAAAGATTTCCCAGTCCCACGATACAATTTTCCTTGGTTTTGAAAATTTCTGAATAACAATCATGAAAATTATCATTTATATATTATGTTCTTCGAGTTGTCTCAAAAAAGAAAATTGGGGAAACCAGAAAAAATTGAGTTTTCCTGATATATTTATTATATTTCGGTGATTCCATCTTTTTCTAATCATTTATGTTCAACCTTGACGTGTCTGTACAATTCAAAAATGTCTGAAAGGATTAAAATTAATTATTACTATTATTATTATTATTATTATTATAATGAAGTTCATAAAAATAATCGACAGTATTTGTCATACTGACAATTAACACTGACAGCCATTTTGGTACACAGAAAAAAGAGTTTTTCTGATGTGTTCAACATAATTCGGTGAAACTATCTTTAGAAGTTTATAAAAATAAAATGACAGTGCGCAGAGTGATGGTTTTTCAAAGATTTCCAGTCCCACGATACGATTTTCTTTGGTTTTGAAAAATTTCTGAATATCATTCAAGAAATTATCATTTATATATTATGTTACTCGAGTTGTCTCAAATAAGAAAATTGTTGCACCAAAAAAAATTAAGTTTTCCTGATATATTCAATATAATTTGGTGATTCCATCTAATGAAGTTCATACAAAAAATTGACAATATTTGTCATACTGATAATTAACACTGACAGTCATTTTGGTACACAGAAAAAAAGTGATTTTCTGATTCATTCAATATAATCCGCAGATACCTTCTTTTGAAGTTTATAAAAATAAAATGACAGTGCGCATAGTGATGATTTTTCAAAGATTTACCAGTCCAACGATACGATTTTCTTTGGTTTTGATAAATCTCTGAATACCAATCAAGGAATTATCATTTATATATTATGTTCCTCGAGTTATCCCAAATGGGAAAATTGGGGCACCAGAAAAAATTAAGTTTTCCTGATATATTCAATATAATTCGGTGATCTCATCTAATGAAGTTCTTAAAAAAATGACCAGTATTTGTCATACTGACAATTAACACTGACAGTCATTTTGGTACATAGAAAAAAGAGTTTTTCTGATGTATTGAATATAATTCGGTGATACCATCTTTTGAAGTTCATAAAAATAAAATGACAGTGCGCAGAGTGATGGTTTTTCAAAGATTTCCCAGCCCTATTATACGATTTTCTTTGGTTTTGATAAATCTCTGAATACCAATCAAGAAATTATCATTTATATATTATGTTCCTCGAGTTGTCTCAAATAAGAAAATTGGGGCACCAGAAAAAATTAAGTGGTACACAGAAAAAAGCGATTATTCTTCAGAATAATCAACAATAAACTAACAATAAATTAACATACACAATTTATAAGAAATCACTACGATGGAAAACGAAAGAGCGCAAAGCGTATTTCAAGATTGAGCAAGAGGGGCTGAACCTACGAAGGAAGAAACTTTCCCTATAATCCACATCTCGGTGAAAGAGGCTTTTCATGGAGGGGATCCTGAAAAATCAGGGATTTAGACCACCAGGTTTATATCATTATGAGATAAAATACTGGAACATTGAAGAAGCGCTTGGCAAACTTGGTTAATAATGTGTCTCGATTCAACTGTTAAGTTTCATTTTCGTTGAATCATTCCATCGATGCATTCTGCATTCCATCAATTGCATTATATAGGGTGTTTCTAGAAGTTGTTGTCAAACTTCGGGAGGTTATTGAAGACTTCTTCGAAAAATTAACCTGAAAATTATCAACAGAGATAGAATTATTCCTTGTCCAATCATTTTTGCGTAACTTTCTCTTTCAACAAAAATTTATTATACAGGGTGTTGTAAAATAAGTGCGAAAGTTTTTGGGAGTAATTCCTTGTGGAAAATTGAATGTCGTGAACAAAAGATTTCAAAAATAAAAAATTATGTATATTTCATTTTTTACTACTTTCCAACATCTTAATTCATTTTTATTACGTTTAGACCAATAGGTATATGAGTTCTCCTAATGTGTCCAAAATATAAATGATATTCTGATCATGCAATAATAATTGTGGAAATTCCGCCAACATTGAAATTTTCATGAAGATTTACTCCTCGAAAATCCCCTCGTATGAAAGAGGGGAGTGTAGGTCTATAAAACAACGAGTCAATTTAATTGTCACTAACTTTAGCCCTAAAAATTTAATGTTGATGCCTTTCAACATCCAGTTAAAATAACTTTATGTTCTTCTTCATCTCATGAAAAGATCGTAAAATATTAATCTTTTTCCTACGGTTGATACTCGACACGGTTCATTATGAAGTATTATTATTTGTTTTGGATATATCCTTCAAGGATATTGAATATCTTTCGGAATTTCAGAACCAGATTCAGAACTCGATGATAAACTGAAGTTTATCTCGTCACCAGATGAAGCCATGGTATGGCGAAACACGTAATAGTGAAAATCGTAGACTAAGTTAAATAGTGAATACTAAGTAGTTAGAATAATTAGAGAAAAACCGATTGAAACTTTTTAGTTAGTTGTGAGATAACGACAAGAAAGTTCATGTAGAATTTTGTGAGGTTTTATCAGATGATTTCTGAAAAATTCTTTTTGAAACATCGGTACCTCACAAATTTTTCGCCATATTTATCCTGCTGAAATTTTATTTATAACACAGAAGCATCGATTAAATGGTTTGTATGGAAATTCAGCTCTCACCTGTTCCATGTGGAAAGATAATTGAGTTTTTCTGATATATTCAACACAATTCGGTAATTCCACCCTATGAAGCCTAAATATAAAATGATAGTATTCGTCATACTGACAATGAACGTTTGTTACGCAGAATAAAAATTGAGTTTTTTTGATATATTCAATATAATTCGGTGATTCCATTTTTGTAGGTTTATGAAAATAAAATGACAGTATTCGTCATATGGACACCGAAGGCCGTTTTGGATCATAGCAAATAGTACAAATGGTGGTAAATCTCCGAATGTTATGGTTTTTCATATTTCAATCCTTCTCAGCCCTAATTCCAAAGTTTCGATACCTATAGCAGTTGACAAACCAATGCCATCAAAATTCGCTCATCGAATTGGAATTCCGAGTTTAAGCGAAACCGCCCTCTGATAGTCCCGCATAGAATACAACGTTCAACGCGATTTCGTTCTCACAAAATAACCCCGATTTCAAACCACTCCAATTTTCATCCGAGCCCCCGGCGTAAAACAGGAAATGAATAATCAAAAAATCGCGCGTTCCATTTCATATATCGACACTCATTTGTCATCGATGTAGGAACCGTGGATAACCAATCGATTTCCCCAACATTGTAAAAATTGTAGGGCCTCATCTATCATTCGACGTCCATTCATCCGGGTCGGCGTCGCGACGGGCGCGTTGCTCGAGGTGCGCGTCCACCCTTTTCCGCAAACCGATGATGATAGCCCCGACCATTATTCAAAACGCCGAGCCACGGTTGCCGTGCCAGAAATAATAGAACATGCGAATCGAATTTACGTCGCGTTATTGGGAAAAGCTGTACGAACATCGAAAACATTTCGAATTGGCTGCTTTTCCGGAGGAGAAGGTCAGGGTCGGAGATCGATTCAAACGGTATGAGATATAGGAATCACCAATTTCCTCCTCCTTCATATATTTCGAAGGTTAACGTGCAAACGTCGAATGCATAAGATAAACAATAAGCCGACTTAAGCTTCGGCCTCTTCGCAACGTTGCCACTAGCAGCGGGGATTATTTTAATGCAGGAAAGTGTTTGACTGGTGGCCTTGAAAGGAGAAAACAAGGCACGATTTTGAGGCTATTATTCGACTTTTGCGCTTCTATTTCTATAAATAAGACCGTTATTTCGTTGAATTTTCAGTCTAGAATGGTCTCAAACGGTTATGTTAGTCTCGCAGATGAAGAATTCGTGGTCGAATTCAACTCTGTCCGTCCGTAAACACAATAGCTGTAGACAGAAGAAGCCTATAGCTATAATATTTTGAGGGTACGTTCAAGGTCTGAATGCGCCGATTGAGTTCGTTAATGAGCGAAATCCGCTGAAGGGTTCCGTAGCCATCTGAATTTTTGTATTGCAGATATTCGAAAAAAACCGTTTGAAACTTTGTATGTAGGTATTTAGTTAGTTGTAAGATAACGACACGAAGGTTCATGTGGAATATTTTTCGTCTTGTACAGAAAAAAAGGGTATAATTATCTCATTCCAATAATGAGGAAATCTATTCATTCATCAAAATAATCCAAACCAAAAAAAAACAAAATCAGAAATCAAAGAATGATGGAGAAAATATAACGTATACATTGAAAAAATATTGCAAAAATATGAATAAGTCTGCAACAAAAATATTGCAAGAAGAAGAATATAAAGGAACTGAAAACAATAAAAAAAAAGACCAACCTCAAGGGAAAGAAACCAATATATAATAAAACCGCACAGAAAAAATGAAGAAAATCATAGAACACAGAAATACATAGGTATTAACAGAAAAAAAAATTTTTTCTGAAGGTAACAGAAGACTCAATCACGGTTGAAAACAAAAATAGTTGAATTTAGAGAAAGGATCTCCTGGAAAATGTTTGAACTAAGTGATAAAAATGGTTTATTATTTTGAAGAGTTGTTTGATCTTATTGCAGTAAAACTCATAAAAATTAGGTAAAAGTTGTTTGAATCTCTGCATTACCGCTAAAATCATTCGGAAACTACAAATATATATTAACAATTTGAACTGCAACATTAGGCGAAGAAAGCATATAAGAATAAAAATTAGACAATTCCTTGTAGGTGATTGAACCGATTGAAACTTTGTTTGTAGTTAGTTGGATTGTTAGAAGATAAGGACACGAAGGTTCATGTGGAATATTTTTTGTCTAGTATAGAAAAAAGCTTTTCTCATTCCAATAATGGGGAAATCTATTTATTCATCGAAATAATCCAAACCAAATCAGAAAACAAAGAATGAAGAACAAAACATAATGTATACATTGAAAAAATTTCGCAAAAATATAAATATGACTGCAACAACAATATTACCAAAAAAATATAAGAGTACTGAAAACAACAAAAAAAAGACCAACCCCAAGGAAAAGAAAATAATATATAATAAAACCGCACAGAAACAATGAACCAAAACATGGAACACGGAATTATTAACGAAATGAAATATTTTTCTGAAAATAACAGAAGACACAATCACGGTTGAAAACAAAAATAGTTGAATCAAAAGAAAGGATCTCCTTCCAATTATGGGGAAATCTATTCATTCATCGAAATAATCCAAATAAAAAAAAACAAATCAGAAAACAAAGAATGGAAAAGAAAACATAACGTATACATTGAAAAAAATATTGCGAAAATATCAATATGACTGCAACAACAATATTGCAAAAGAAACAATATAAAAGTACTAAAAACAACAAAAAAAGGACTAACCTCAAGGGAAAGGAAATAATATATATTAAAATCGTACAGAAAAAATGAACGAAAACATGGAACACGGAATTATTAACGGAATGAATTATTTTTGATAATAGATAAGAGAAGACACAATCAAGGTTGAAAACAAAAATAGTTGAATTGAAAGAAAGGATCTCCTAGAAAATGTTCGAGCTAATAAAAATGGCTTATTATTTTGAAGAGTTTTTCGATCTTATTGCAGTAAAACTCATGGAAATTGGATAAAAGATGTTTGAATCTCTACATTACAGCTAAAATCATTCGGAAACTACGAATATATATATTAACAACTTAAGCTGTAACATTAGGCAAAGAAAGCATACAAGAATAAAAATTAGACAATTCCTTGTAGGTGATTGAACCGATTGGAACTTTGATTCGGTTAGTTGTAAGATAACGACACGAAGGTTCATGTTAAATATTTTTCGTCTTGCACAACATAAAAGGTATAATTTTCTTATTTCAATAATGAGGAAATCTATTTATTCATCGAAATAATCCAAGAAAAAACAAAATCAGAAATCAAAGAATGATAAAGAAAATATAACGAATACATTGAAAAAATATTGATGTCTGCAACAAAAATATTGCAAGAAGAAGAATATATAAGTACTGAAAACAATAAAAAAAAGACCAACCTCAAGGGAAAGAAACCAATATATAATAAAACCGCACAGAAAAAATGAAGAAAATCATAAAACACAGAAATACATATTAACAAAAAAAAATATTTTTCTTAAGGTAACAGGAGACACAATCACGGTTGAAAACACAAATAGTTGAATTAAAGAAAAAAAGAATCTCCTGGAAAATGTTTGAGCTAATAAAAATGGTTTATTATTTCGAAGAGTTTTTCGATCTTATTGCAGTAAAACTCATGGAAATAGGATGAAAGTTGTTTGAATATCTACATTACAGCTAAAATCATTCGAAAACTGCGAATATATCAACAACTTAAGCTGATACATTAGGCAAAGGATGCATACAAGAATAAAAATTAGACAATTCCTTGTAGGGGATTGAACCGATTGAAACTTTGTATGTAGTTAGTTGTAAGATAACGACATAAAGGTTATGTGGAATATTTTTCGTCTTGTGCAAAAAAAAGTATAATTTTCTCATACCAATAATGAGGAAATCTATTTATTCATCGAAATAATCCAAAATCCAAACCAAAAAAAAACAAAATCAGAAAACAAAAAACATAACTGAAACTAATTGAAAAAATATTGCAACAATATGAATATGACAGCAACAAAAAAATCGCAAAAATATGAATATGACTGCAAAAAGAACAATTTATTAGTAGGTACTGAAAACAATAAAAAAAGACCAAACCCAAGGAAAATAAAATAATATATAATAAAACCGAAAAGAAAAAATGAACAAAATCATAGAACACAGAATTATTAACGAACCAAAATATTTTTCTGAAGATAACAGAAGACACAATCAGGGTTGAAAACAAAAATCGTTGAATCAAAAGAAAGGATCTCCTGGAAAATGTTTGAAGTAATAAAAATGGTTCATTATTTCGAAGAGTTTTTCAATCTTATTGCAGTAAAACTCATGGAAATTGGATGAAAGTTGTTCGAATCTCTACATTACAGCTATAATCATTTGGAAACTACGAATATATATCAACAATTTAAGCTGCAACATTGAATCAAGAAAGCATAAATAAAAAAAATAAAAATTAGACAATTCTTGGAAGGTGATTGAACTGATTGAATCTTGTATGTAGTTAGTTGTAAGATTACGACACGAAGGTTCATGTGTGATATTTTTCGTCTTGTACAAAAAAAAGGTATAATTTTCTCATTCCAATAATGATGAAATTTATTTATTCATCGAAATAATCCAAACCAAAAATGAAACAAAATCAGAAATCTAAGAATAAAGAAGAAAACATAACGAATACATTGAAAAAAATATTGCAAGAATATTAATATGACTGCAACAAAAATATTACATAAAGAAAAATAAAAACAACAAAAAAAGACCAACCCAAGGGAAAGAAAATAATATATAATAAAAACGCACAGAAAAAATGAACAAAATCATAGAACACAAAATTATTAACGAAATATAATATTTTTCTGAAGATAACTAAGACACAATCACGGTCGAAAACAAAAATAGTTGAATTAAAAGAAAGGAATTGGTTTATTATTTGGAAGAGTTTCTAGCTGTTATTGAATTAGTACTCATGGAAATTGGATGAAAGATCTTTGAATCTCTACATTTACAGCTAAAATCATTCAGAAACTATAAATATATATTAACAATTTGATCTGCAACATTAGGCAAAGAGAGCATACAAGAATAAAAATTAGACAATTCCTTGTAGGTGGCATCAGTCCTCCTGGTACCATCAATGCCCCGGAAGAAGATGCCGTTGCCTCTGCATTATAAACCTAAAATTCCACTCCCCGTTCAAATCTCCCATCTCGACGCCCCTGATGTCTAGATTGATGAGCGCCCGGCCAGAAGGCGACGGCGGGCGTCGGATCGCGACGTTCATTTGTTTCAATCAAATTTTGACAAGATGAAACGGGCATTCGCCTCGTCATCTACCCACTATCAGTACGTTCACGGTGTATATTCACGGTAATATTCCGTGAATCATTGAAAATCCAGATGGTCCGTCAAACATCTGCCACGCGATTTATTAGCGTAGTTTGGGTAGATAGCACGAGGGGTGAGCGACGAGATGGTCAATGTGATTAGGGAAAGGTAGGGGGTTCGGAACGGCCGATATTGATGGTCAAGGTGAAAATTTTGATCGCTTCAATTGGGCACGTCAACATTGCCGAAGATTGGGGGAGGAAAATTGCGAACAGAGTCGAAATACTTGAAAACGTCGCAACTGCGAAAACCTCATATTTCATTTCATTATGAGTGACAATTATTTGATAGTGGTACTAGTGACGTGGAAATAATAAAACTTAGTGTAAAACCCCCTGCGTTTTTTACTTCCATACAAAACTCAATCGTATTCTTTATCATCCCATACTCCATACAAACATTTTATGTGTTATTTGCACGCGCATTTAACACGTCATATAATTCCGATAATCAAACAACCATACGATAAATCAGCGCGTTAGGGCCGAAAGAATAAAACCGAAAGCGAAAAGAACCATTTGCTTGGACCGGCGGGCGGCGTGTTTCGGCGAAAACGTCCTCCGGCGTAATGTTCCCCACTAGTGTCGTTCTTGGGCGATATGTTTGGGGAATAATGATAATAAATATGTTTACAAGTGAGTGAACCTTTACTGTAACTTCGCCAAATATCAGATTAGGTGAATGAGCACTCTCGACTAGCCAATTACCTAATGAGAGGGGAAGAAAAGTCGGCCTCGTAACGCTGTGCGTATGTCGGGTTCGGAAGGGTTGATTTGGTGAAATGCGAAATTCGAGGTGGATAAATTCAGGAATTTCATCCCTCCGCAACATCCATCCTGTTGATTCACGTAAGTTTTTGAAAACTATTAGAAAGAAATGAGATGAATTATCTTCGAAAAATCTATGAATTAGCGATAAATAGGGTTATAGATCTTGGAAGTCGAAAACAAAATACTCCATTACTGGAAAAACAACAGATTCGCATTTGGAATATGTAAATACTTCATTTAGTTGCGACTTTTTCACCATATTTGAATCGATCGATTTAGGCAAATCGAAGATATTGGGGGGTTGAAGAAAAAGTTACTCCATTTCTGGAAAAACGACCGATTCGTTGCATATTGAATATGTTGAAAACTTCATTTGGTTGCGATGTATCGACTTTTTCACTACACTTTAATCGATCGATTCAGGCGAATCGAAGATATTGGAAGTTGAAAAAAATTAGTTTGTATATGTAATTTTGAAAATAAGTATTTTGTCTTTTAATGCATATGTATCAAACATCTAAATTTTGTTGAAGTTATTATTTTTCCATTTCAGAGCCCTGATGAAAACTGTGGAATAAACTTGATACTAGTTAGCCTTTTCTCCAAACGCTGGTTTTATTAGTGAAAACCTTGCCTAGAAACCTGTGAATAATCAATGAGTTGAAAAAATGGTTACTCCATTTCTGGAAGAACGATCGATTCGGTGCATATGGAATATGTTGAAAACTCCATTTAGTTGAGATGTATCGACTTTCTTACTACACTTGAATCGATCGATTCAAGCAGATCGAAGATATTGGAAGTTGAAGAAAATAAGTTGGTATGTGTAATTTTAAAAATAAGGTTTTAATCTTTTAATGTTGATATTTCGAACATCCAAATTTTGTTGTAGTTATAGTTTTTCCATTTCATAGCCCTGA
This sequence comes from Aphidecta obliterata, assembly GCA_963966015.1. Lineage (NCBI taxonomy): Eukaryota > Metazoa > Arthropoda > Insecta > Coleoptera > Coccinellidae > Aphidecta > Aphidecta obliterata. The sequence goes on from OZ014427.1 coordinate 12,318,582, forward strand.
TAAAGACTTTGGAATAAAGTTGAAACTAGTTGGCCTTTTTCCCAAAAATCTTGTTTTGTTGATGAAATCCTTGACCTAGAAACTTGTGAATGAGTTGAAAAAAAAGTTATTCCATTTCTGAAAAACGACCGATTCGGTGCATATAGAATATGTTGAAAACTTCATTCAGTTGAGATGTATCGACTTTTTTACTACACTTGAATTGATCGATTCAAGCAGATCGAAGATATTGGAAGTTGAAGAAAATAAGTTGGTATGTGTAATTTCAAAAATAAGGTTTTAGTCTTTTAATGTTGATATTTCGAACATCCAAATTTTGTTGTAGTTATAGTTTTTCCATTCCAGAGCCCTGATAAAGATTTTCGAATAAAGTTGAAACTAGTTGGCCTGTTTTCCAAAAAGCTGGTTTTGTTGATAAAATCCTTGACCTAGAAACTTGTGAATAATCAATGAGTTAAAAAAAGAGTTACTCCATTTCTGGAAAAACAACCGATTCGGTGCATATGGATTATGTTGAAAAATTCATTTAGTTGAGATGTATCGACTTTTTCACTACACTTGAATCGATCGATTCAGGAAAATCGAAGATATTGGAAGTTAAAAAAATAAGTTTATAGAATGTAATTTTAAAAATAAGGTTTTAGTTTTTTGATGTTGATGTTTCAAACATCTAAATTTTGTTGTAGTTATTGTTTTTCCATTTCAGAGCCCTGATAAAGACCTTGGAATAAAGATGAAACTAGTTGGCCATTTTTCCAAAAAGCTGGTTTTGTTAATAAAATCCTTGAGCTAGAAACCTGTGAATAATCAATGAGTTGAAAAATTAGTTTCTCCATTTCTGGAAAAACGACCGATTCGGTGCATATGAAATATGTTGAAAACTTCATTTGTGGAGATGTATCGACTTTTTCACTACGAAACGAGAATAAATGAATTGAAAGAAAAGAATCTCCCTGGAAAATGTTTGAGTTAACAAAAATGGTTTAATATTTTCGAGATTTTTTCGATCTTATTGCAGTTAAACTTATAAAAATTTGATGAAAAATCTTTGAATCTCTACATTACAGCTAAAATCTTTCAGAAACTACAAATATCTATTAACAATCTTAGCTGCAACCTTAGGAAAACAAAGCAAACAAGAATAAAAATCAGACAATTCCTTGTAGGCGTTTCTTCGTTAAATTGCTAGAACAAAAAAAAACAAAAACATCAGCGAAAAATTGAATCAATCATTACAATAGATATTAATATGATCCATTCAGAACTTGGAATAAATAATGCATGTTATTGTATACTTGTTCACTACACTACAATATCTTCGATTCAGACAAATCGAAGATATTGGAAGTTGAAGAAAAAGTTACTCCATTTCTGGAGAAAAGACCGATTTGGTGCATATATGGAATATGTTGAAAACTTCATTTAGTTGAGATGTATCGACTTTTTCACTACACTTTTATCGAATCATTCAGGCAAATCGAAGATATTGGAAGTTGAAAAAAAAGTTACTCCATTTCTGGAAAAGCGACCGCTTCGTTACATATGGAATATATTGAAAACTTCATTATAGGAGATGTATTGACTTTTTCACTACGAAACGAGAATAGCTGAATTAAAAGAAAAGAATCTCCTGGAAAATATTTGAGGTAATGAAAATGGTTTATTATTTTCAAGAGTTTTTCGATCTTATTGCAGTTAAACTTATGAAAATTTGATGAAAGATGTTCGAATCTCTACATTACAGCTAAAATCATTCAGAAACTACAAATATCTATTAACAATCTTAGCTGCAACATTAGGAAAACCAAGCAAACGAGAATAAAAATTAGACAATTCCTTGTAGGCGTTTCTACAACAGGAACATCAGCGAGAAATTGAATCAATCATTACCATAGATATTAGTATGATCCATTCAGAACTTCAAATAAATAATGCATGTTATATAATTGTTCACTACACTACAATATCTTCGATTCAGGCAAATCGAAGATATTGGATGTTGAAGAAAAACTTTCTCCATTTCTGGAAAAGCGACCGATTCGTTACATATAGAATATATTGGAAACTTCATTAGTGGAGATGTATCGACTTTTTTACTACGCAACGAGAATAGTTGAATTAAAAGAAAAGAATCTCCTGGAAAATGTTTGAGATAATAAAAATGGTTTATTATTTTCAAGAGTTTTTCGATCTTATTGCAGTTAAACTTATGAAAATTTGATGAAAGATGTTCGAATCTCTGCATTACAGCTAAAATCATTCAGAAACTACAGATATCTATTAACAATCTTAGCTGCAACATTAGGAAAACCAAGCAAACGAGAATAAAAATTAGACAATCCCTTGTAGGTGTTTCTTCGTTAAATTGCTGGAACAAAAAAAAAACAGAAACATCAGCGAGAAATTGAATCAATCATTACCATAGATATTAGTATGATCTATTCAGAACTTCAAATAAATAATGCATGTTATATAATTGTTCACTACACTACAATATCTTCGATTCGGGCAAATCAAAGATATTGCAAGTTGAAAAAAAGTTACTCCATTTCTGGAAAAGCGACCGATTCGTTACATATGGAATATATTGAAAACTTCATTAGTGGAGATGTATCGACTTTTTTACTACGAAACGAGAATAGTTGAATCAAAAGAAAAGAATCTCCTGGAAAATGTTTGAGTTAATAAAAATGGTTTATTATTTTCAAGAGTTTTTCGATCTTATTGCAGCAGTAAAACTTATGAAAATTTGATGAAAGATGTTTGAATCTCTACATTACAGGTAAAATAATTCGGAAACTACAAATATCTATCAACAATTTTAGCTGCAACATTAGGCAAAGAAAGCATACAAGAATAAAAAATAGACAAATCAGCGAAAAATTGAATCAATCATTACAATAGTTATTTATATAACAGAAAAAACACCTCCCATTCAGAACATAGAATAAATAATGCAATGTGATATACTCCTTCACTATACTTGAATCGATCGATTCGGGAAAAATATTGAAAAAACATTCCATTTCTGGAAAAGAAAACCGATTCGGTACATATGGATTATGTGGAAAACTTCATTTCGTTGAGATGTATCGACTTTTCCACTACACAAATCAGGCAAATCGAGGATATCGGAAGTTGAAGAAAAAGTGACTCCATTTCTGGAAAAACGGCCGATTCGGTACATAAAGAATATGTTGAAAACTTCATTTAGTTGAGATGTATCGACTTTTTCACGACACCAAAATCGATTTACTTAGGGGATCAAAACAAATTTACGAAAGTAAATACATACTAGTAAATAATAATCTTATGTTTCACAGAAAAAACGTTGTAAAAGGCATATAATGTTGGTTATCGCCTAGAATCTCCAGTTTTCTTTAGGCCATTCTGTCTATTACACAGGTTGTTACAATGAATACTCTTCGTATATGAGTTTTATGTCATTTTTTCAGATGATCCTATTTCACCTTTCTCTCCAATATCTATACCGCATCATCAAGCGTATCAGATCCAAGATCTCCCTGAAGAGATAATGGTGCGAATCCATTAGTGCAATCTTACCGACTCACGGTCCATCTCCGAAATCCACAATTATTTCAAATAATGACTTAATAAGGCCTCCATTGCACGCTCCCAAGATGTATCTAACATCTCCCCAGGAGAGAGGAAGAATAGTTGGTAAGAAAACGGCTGAGTGGTGTTGATTACAATAATCACAAGCATATAATGGTAATAGCCGCGACCGCCATTTCAAACACTTTGTGTTGAAGTGGACCGAATGATATAATCACTGTTTTCGACCTGGAATACGTGAAAGGTTTATATCTGGACAATGGAGAACGGTCTGTTTCCTTTCACAAATTGGCCCACTTCGTTCTGGGGTTATTACTGCATTTGGTGACTTGCACAAAGGGGATTTTTTCACTCTGACTTGAAAATCGCAGTTTTGTCGAAGACTCTAATGGAAACACACTGCTCAGAAAAACCTAGGGAATGCCTTCATATTTCCTCCCCTTCCAAGGAATTCATCAGCTGAAATTCTACCAAAGAATATGTATGAAATTCCGGAGAGATTCACCTTTCTTTCAATATTCCTGATGTTATTCAATTCTTCATGGTACCTACCTATATGCCTATATGTAAATTAATATTTCTCCTCCGGTAATTTTTCTCAAGGGGCGGTATTTTTGAAGACTCCCTCTTTTCGTGTGAACACCGTGAACACATGTTCTGGTCGGTTTTTTTCCAACAGTCACATATGCATTCTGAAGTGATCTGAGTTATGCACACATAATCTTATCTATCAAGTGGTTTCTTCCTCATCCATCCGCATATATAAAGGCGCCGACAAAAGATGGATTTCGAAACGTCTTGTATTTCAGTTTTAGATAGCTTTTTCTTAAGCCCGATCCACACTCATGCCGTGAACGTCCGCGAACCCGCGAAACGCGAGTGTGGATGGGATCGCGCGAACCAAACTGCGAATATTCCTGGCTTATTTACACGTGAAGTTCACGCCAAGATTCGCGGCAAGAATTCTTGCCGTTATTCGCGGCATGAGTGTGGATCGGGTATTATACTTTCATCCTGAACATGATTAAGAACAATATCGAAAGAGTTAGAGGAATTATTTTCAGAACGTAACCAGATCAACATGTCTAGGTCAATATAAATTCGCAGAAATGTAAACCTACAAGCTTCAATGAAAAATCTCATTTCAATATTAGGTATCTATTCTTCAATTTTCAGTGTTTTATTGAATTTGAGAGGATCTATTCAATCATATTTTTCATATTTGAGCCTTTTGAATGATTTTTTCTTCGATTTCTAAATCAATGTTTTATTTCAAACAACCAAGGATAACCTCCATATGGTGAAATTTGGTTCATAATTTTCTTGGAATTTTCGAAAATTTATGAAAGTGGTCAGGAAAAGTTTCCAGAGGTTCTATTCAATCGTATTTTCTTCATTTCAGACCCTTAAATGTCTTTTCTTCAATTTTTAAATCAATGTTTCCTTTCTTGCAACCGGATTGCCTCCATAAGGTGGAATTTGGTTCATAACTCCCTTGAAATCTTCGAAAATTCATAAAACTGGTTAGGAAAATTTTCCGGTAGATCCATTTGATTTTATTTTTCTCATTTCAGACCCTTAAATGATCTTTTCTTCGATTTCTAAATCCATGTTTTCTTTCATGCAACTGGATTACCTTCATAAAGTGGAATTTGGTTCATAACTTCCTTGAACTCTTTGAAAACTTATAAAAGTGGTTAGGAAAAGTTCCCAGAGGATCTATTAACTCGTATTTTCCTCATTTCAGACCCTCAAATGATTTTTTCTTCGATTGTCTGAATCGATGTTTTCTTTCATGCAACTGAGTTACCTCTATTAGGTAGAATTTGTTCCATAACTTACATGAACTCTTCGAAAACTTATGAAAGTGGATAGGAAAAGTTGCAAAAAGATCTATTTGATTTTATTTTCCGCGTTTCAGACCCTTAAATGATCTTTTCTCCGATTTGTAAATTAAGGTTTTCTTTCATGCAACTGGATTACCTTTATGAGGTAGAATTTGGTCCGTAAATTTCTTGAAATCTTCGAAAACTAATGAAAGTCGTTAGGAAAAACTCCAGAGGATCTATTCAATCATATTTTCCTCATTTGAGCCTCTTGAATGATTTTTTCTTCGATTTCCAAATCAATGTTTTATTTCAAACAACCAAGGATAACCTCCATAAGATGAAATTTGGTTCATAATTTTCTTGGAATTTTCGAAAATTTATGAAAGTGGTCAGAAAAAGTTTCCAGAGGTTCTATTCAATCGTATTTTCCTCATTTCAGAGCCTTAAATGACTTTTCTTCAATTTCTAAATCAATGTTTCCTTTCATGCAACCGGATTGCCTCCATAAGATGGAATTTGGTTCAAAACTCCCTTGAAATCTTCGAAAATTCATAAAACTGGTTAGGAAAATTTTCTGGTAGATCCATTTGATTTTATTTTCCTCATTTCAGACCCTCAAATGATCTTTTCTTCGATTTTTAAATCAATGTTTTCTTTCATACAACTGGATTACCTTCATAAAGTGGAATTTGGTTCATAACTTCCTTGAACTCTTCGAAAACTTATAAAAGTGGTTAGGAAAAGTTCTCAGAGGATCTATTAACTCGTATTCTCCCTCAAACGATTTTTTCTTCGATTTCTGAATCAATGTTTTCTTACATGCAACTGGATTACCTCTATAAGGTGGAATTTGTTCCATAACTTCCTTGAACTCTTCGAAAACTTATAAAAGTGGATAGGAAAAGTTGCCAGAAGATCTATTTGATTTTATTTTCCTCATTTCAGACCCTTCAATGATCTTTTCTTCGATTTGTAAATCAATGTTTTCTTTAATGCAACTAGATTACCTTCATAAGGCAGAATTTGATCCGTAAATTTCTTGAAATCTCCTAAAACTAATGAAAGTCGTTAGGAAAAACTCCAGAGGATCTATTCAATCATTTTTTCCTCATTTGAGCCTTTTAAATGATTTTCTCCTCGATTTCTAGATCAATGTTTTATTTCAAACAACCGAGGATAACCTCCATAAGGTGAAATTTGGTTAATAATTTTCTTGGAATTTCCGAAAATTTATGAAAGTGGTTAGGAAAAGTTTCCAAGGGAGCTATTCAATCATATTTTCCTCGTTTCAGATCCTTAAATGACTTTTTCTTCAATTTCTAAATCAATGTTTCCTTTCATGCAACCGTATTGCCTCCATAAGATGGAATTTGTTTCATAACTCCCTTGAAATATGCGAAAATTCATAAAACTGGATAGGAAAAGTGGCCAGTAGATCCATTTGATTTAATTTTTCTCATTTCAGACACTTAAATGATCTTTTCTTCGATTTCTAAATCCATGTTTTCTTTCATGCAACTGGATTACCGCCATAAGGTGGAATTTGGTTCATAACTTCCTTGAACTCTTCGAAAACTTATAAAAGTGAATAGGAAAAGTTGCCAGAAGATCTATTTGATTTTATTTTCCTCATTTCAGATCCTTAAATGATCTTTCCTTCGATTTGTAAATCAATGTTTTCTTTAATGCAACTAGGTTACCTTCATAAAGCAGAATTTGGCCCGTCAATTTCTTGAAATTTTCGAAAACTAATGAAAGTCGTTAGGAAAAACTCCAGAGGATCTATTCAATCATTTTTTCCTCATTTGAGTCTTTTAAATGATTTTCTCTTCGATTTCTAGATCAATGTTTTATTTCAAACAACCGGGGATAACCTCCAAGAGGTGAAATTTGGGTAATAATTTTCTTGGAATTTCCGAAAATTTATGAAAGTGGTTAGGAAAAGTTTCCAGAGGGGCTATTCAATCATATTTTCCTCATTTCAGACACTCAAATAATTTTTTTTTTCGATTTCTAAATCAATGTTTCCTCTCGTGCAACCGGATTACCTCCATAAGGGGTAATTTGGTTCATAACTTCCATGAAATCTTCGAAAACTTATAGAAGTGGTTAGGAAAAGTTCCCAGAGGATCTATTCAATCGTATTTTCCTCATTTAAGAACCTTGAATGATTTATACTCTGATTTCTGAATCAATGTTTACTTTCATGCCACCGGATAACCGCTATAAGGTAGAATTTGGTTCGTAAATTTCTTGAAATCTTCGAAAATTAATAAAAGAGTTTAGGAAAAGTTACCAGAGGATGTATTTGATCGAATTTTCCTCATTTCATAACCTTAAATGATCTTTTCTCCGATTTCCAAATCAATGTCTTCTTTCATGCAACCTCCATAAGGTAGAATTTGGTTCATAACTTCCTTGAAATGTTCGCAAACTTAAAAACGTGGTTTTCCAGATGATCTATTTGATCGTGTTTTCCTCATTTCAGACTCTTAAATGATCTTCTCTTCGATTTCTTAATCAATATTTTCTTTCAAACAATCCGATAACCTCCATAGAGTAGAATTTGGTTCATAACTTTTTTGCATGAAATATTCGATAACTCATAAAAGTGGTTAGGAGAAGTTTTCAGTGGATTGACTATCGACTTGTTCGAAGGGCCCGTTTTCGACAATGAAAAAATCCTTCCACTTCACGTGATACATCCATCGTCTACCCGAATTATTCTCAATCGGATTTCCCCCGTGAAAAGTGAATAAATGGCACCCGAATCGAAATTCCCGGCCGTCGTCGTCATATTCACATCCGACTCGGCGCGCGCGAAAGAGAAGTATTTTTACAAGAGCGGCCAGGGAGCAGGGAAGCTTCTCCCCCGCTTTCTCGTCCTCCAAATTCACTTACTTTATACACAGATATGCTTTTAGCCGACTCAGACTTTATTCGGCAGGGGGAGTTCCCCTTGGCCTGTCCCTATATACCACCTATAAATACGACGCTCCTATGTATGTCACACTGCTACACTTTTCCTCCTGTGCGAGCTAAGTCTGTGTATTTATTGGGGATGCTGGGCTGGGAGGGGACGGTGGACCGGGGTATAGCGCTCAGGTCCGTTTTATTATTATTATTATGACGGTCCATAAAGAAGGTTTGTAGTTCAAAGTCGAGAGGGGTTGCGAATGGTTATGGGGGAAATTCGCGAGCGGTCGTGATCCTTGAGAAAATTCAAAGGATATCACAAATTCCATTTTCTTGAAAAAATATATTAATAATAATGCTCGTCATTAGGTTCCCAAAAAAATACCAACAAGATCAAATAAACATTAACTGCTTCGATACGAAGATTACGAAGGTCAAGAACGAAGGATCGCGGAGGGCACCTTCAGACGAAGAGATTGCCATTACTCTCTGATACTGTATGCTAATTTATTCATATTCAGAAGTTTGTCTACCAATCCGAGACTAGGGACAAGTTGTTGGACTAGATAATGTCGTGTTTCCATTAATATGTGGCTCATTATCATACTGCCCGCTCAAATGAAGCTGTGCTGACTGTCGATTCCAGGAAAAATGTGTGCTATATTCGGATGGAATCGTATAAATTCTGAATTTAGATGAAGAACTGTTATCGTCGTAATAAATTAACCTTATTTCGAAGGTTTCATTGGAATTTCTGATCTATTTTTTGAAGGTAATTCAGAAAATACTCTGAGAATAAAAAATTAATAAGACTTTCGATTCAAGAAAGAAGTTAAGGAACTATTTATGTGTTTCTTCAACAAAAAAGAATATTTGAGCTCTCCTATTACATGAAATATTTAGATTCATTTTTCTCTTCGAAGTGTTTTTTCTTTAGTTGTTGTGCCTTGTTTTTGACATTTTTACATCGTAATTTTGAAATTTGTGGAATAATGCCATGCTCTCAGGGGGCTTCAATGAAGATGTATTTATATTGATACTGGTCTTATGTTTTGTGTTCTGAAGATGGCTATTAGCCGAAATATATGAACAAAACAAAATGAAAAGTCCAAAAAAAATGCCTTCTCGAATTAAGACTCTTCTTTTGTTGTTATTATATTCAACTCCTGGAGGATGACCTTTAGAAATTTTTTTTTTAGGGTTTCTTGTAATCTAACTTGTCCTGTATATGTCTGAAAGGATTTGATAAAATTATAATCATTATTATTATCATTCAATTCATGGAATGACTCAGGTGATCAACAATCTGTTGAATGTAGAGAAATATAAAATTTTAGTAAACACTGACGTTTAGTCAGGCTTGTTTCTTTGTACCAAAACTGCCTCCAGGATTCATTGTCAATATGACGGATACTGTCATTATATTTTTATAAACTTCAAGAGATGGAATCACCGAATTATATTGAATATATCTGTGTACTGAAACGGCCTTCAGTGTTCATTGTCAGTACGACAAATATTGTTATTATGTTATTTCATTTTTATAATCTTCAGAAGATGGAATCAACGAATCATATTGAATAGGTATATGAGAAAAACATTTTTTATTCTGTTTACCAAAATGGCCTTGACTTTATTGTCATTATTACAAATATTTGCCTTCATTTTATTTTAATTTTTATAAACTTCCAGAGATAGAATCACCGAATTATATTGAATATATCAGAAAACTCAATTTTTTTTTGTGTACTGAAACGGCCTTCAGTGTTCATTGTCAGTATGACAAATACTGTTATGTATTTCATTTTTATAAACTTCAGAAGATGTAATCACCGAATTATATTGAATAGGTATATGAGAAAAACATTTTTTTTTCTGTGTACCAAAATGCCTTGACTTCATTGTTATTATTACAAATATGTGCTTTCATTTTATTTTTATTTTTATAAACTTCCAGAGATAGAATCACCGAATTATATTGAATATATCAGAAAACTCAATTTTTTTTGTGCACTGAAACGGCCTTCAGTGTTTATTGTCAGTATGAAAAAGACTGTTATGTATTTTATTTTTATAAACTTCAGAAGAAGGAATCAACGAATCATATTGAATAGGTATATGAGAAAAACATTTTTTATTCTTTGTACCAAAATGGCCTTGACTTTATTGTCATTATTACAAATATGTGCCTTCATTTTATTTTTATTTCTATAAACTTCCAGAGATAGAATCACCGAATTATATTGAATATATCAGAAAACTCAATTTTTTTTTGTGTACTGAAACGGCCTTCAGTGTTTATTGTCAGTATGAAAAAAACTGTTATGTATTTCATTTTTATAAACTTCAGAAGAAGGAATCAACGAATCATATTGAATAGGTATATGAGAAAAACATTTTTTATTCTTTGTACCAAAATGGCCTTGACTTTATTGTCATTATTACAAATATGTGCCTTCATTTTATTTTTATTTTTATAAACTTCCAGAGATAGAATCACCGAATTATATTGAATATATCAGAAAACTCAATTTTTTTTTTGTGTACTGCAACGGCCTTCAGTGTTCATTGTCAGTATGACAAATACTGTTATGTATTTCATTTTTATAAACTTCAGATGATGTAATCACCGAATTATATTGAATAGAGAAGAAAATAATTTTCATTCTGTGTACCTTGGATGTTTATTGTCATTATTACAAATATGTACTGTCATTTTAATTTCATTTTTATAAACTTCAAGAGATGGAATCACCAAATTATATTGAATATATCAGAAAACTCAATTTTTTTCTGTTTACCAGAACGGCCGTCAGTGTTCATTGTCAGTATGACAAATACTGTTATGTATTTCATTTTTATAAACTTCAAAATATGGAATCACCGATTTATACTGAATAGGTATATCAGAAAAACAATTTTTTTTCTGTGTACCAAAATGGCCTTGAATGTTCATTGTCATTATTACAAATATGTACTGTCATTTCATTTTTATAAACTTCAATAGATGGAATCAACGAGTTATATCGAAAATATCAGAAAAATTCAATATTCTTTTCACATGAAACAGCTAGAAAGCTGAATTTTCACACATTTAATCAATGTCTCACGAAAGTCAGCAGGATATGGCGACTACTTTCTGAAATACCGAAGTTTCAGTAAGTAATTTTTTGAAAATCTCCTGGTGATATAATCCGAAAATTATAGACATTTGGAAACCAGCGCGCATAAATGCAGGTGAACAAGATTACATGAGCGTTATTAATTTGCCCAAATGTTCCCAATTTTCGAATTTCAAGGTTTTTGTGAAATTCCTTGGGGATCGTATAACTGGAGGATTAAAAAAAAATCCAGATCTCAGAAACTGTTCGCAATATTATGAACAGGGTGTTTTTAAAGGAGAGCCTTTTTCAGATAAGCAATAAAACATAGAACTCAGCAATATACCAAAATTCGTTTATATAAAATATTCACCATCAGAGCAGATTATTTCGAGATCAAACTTCCTCGCGAATCTGAGAAATTCCCAGCCCGGATCTTACTTAGGTTCGTATTGAGATTTAAAAGTGTGTCAAGTGTGTTTATAATCGCAGTCTGAGAAGTTAGTATAAGTATACCGAATCATCTATGATGCCTATGATTTTTTTTGAGTTTTCCAATCTCAACTCCTTTGACAGCTGTCAAACATTTCTTGAATTGGTTTTTAAAACTGGAAAATGCGAATCCACCTAAAAGATGGATGATCGAGCGTTCAAAAGCTCCTTCACGGCAGTGCTTTTCAATATTTTCAATTCTTTTTGTGATACGATCCTCAGGAAATTTTACAAAAACCTTCGTGTCGTTATTTCACAGCTGCAGAGTTGCAATTCGATCAAGTCGGTATTTTTCGTATTTGAGAAAACAAAATATTATTTCTATTTTTTCCTGGCATCAAATCTCAGACTGTATCTAAATAACTCACCGCATTACTAAAAATGAAAGCCTTTATTTTTCAAATCCGCACAACAAATTACCCAATGGCTGCAGTTCTCTCAAATAATTTCGTCAAAAACTATAATCAGCCATACGTAATACCTTCCTCAACGATTGCCTCGACAAAAAAGGAAGCGGGCTTGTACTAATTTGCGGTTTCTGTATCTCCCTCACCCGTCGAACGATAATCGAAGCCATTGATTGCATTTTCAATTAAGATAAATTGTCTGCTGAAATCAAATCTCCTTCGTTATCTCCGAATGAACCACGCAGAAAATACAATCGGGCTGTCCATCCTGATGCGACTATAGTAAGATATCTAAACAAATCCCATGCGAGTTCAAGTACGGCACCTGTTAAGCTCGATTTTCGATACGACCTTATCGTGGTATAGCCCAAAGCCCTGTTTACACACTCTCTTAACCTCGCACACTCGTTTTAATAGACTTGCATATGTTAAATTATGATAACGCCCATTCTGTATCAATGCGTAAATGCGAATGTTATGCACCGTTATTTATCTACGGATAAGCGAAATGTCAACTGATGATACACTTGTTACTATTTGCTCTCCTAGCAATGTTGATTTTCTCATTGAGTCGACATGTGGAGGGATTTCAACACCTAGCTAAGATCAACAAAGCTCGGTTTATCCTTCGGGAAAATTTGATGGTTTTCGGATAACGAAACCGAAACGTCAGGTTGTAGGATGGACTTCGCAGATGGAATGCAGTTGTTATATTATGCAGATCCTCTTCGTTTTGGAAATGAAACTACGATTATCGCATATCAGGGCCGTATCTAGGACGTGGCAGGGGGGGCACTTGCCACGGGCGCAAGGTCCGAAGGGGCGCCAAAAAATATCCAAAATAAAAAAATAGAAGCGCCAAGCAAAAAAAATTAATTCGAAAGATGACAACACGGTTACGTAAGTTAGTAATTCGATCACAACATTTCGAAACATCGATATTCAAAGTACAGAATGAGAATGCAATAAGGTCAGAAATATGGTCCAATTGTTATGAAAAATTTTCAAAGATGCCCTACTCTGATCATAAATATTACAATCGGCAATATCGTCATGCGATTCCAAGCACAGCCCTTTTATGAGCTGTTTACACTACATCCCTTATCGCATCCAGCGTGTTTTGAAGGGCGGCTTCTTTGATGATGATGGTTCGTAATGATCGATTTGTTTAGATTTTTAGGTCACATCTGTGGTATTTTAAAAACGATTTGTATTGCCAAAAATTCACCAATCAGAGTTTTGAGCTCAAGAAGTGGGAGAAAAATTGGGGAATCTTATTCTATTCTACATAAATATTGATTTCTTTCAATTGTGAAGAGAAGAGCAAAAAATTTAGATTTTCATGTTCTTTTAGTGTGTATCCAGATTTGAAGTGTTATAAGTTTTGAGTTTTTTTTTATATTCTGACTTTTTTGTGCCATTGTGCTTTTGGATTCGAACATTATGAATTGTGCTATTGAAGGTGAGTTGTACTACGTACCTATTTGTTATTTTTTATGACATTATTCTGGCATCGGATATATTCAATTATTGGTATTTTAACATAATAATATGTATTGTTCCTTTCATTTCAAGAAGAAATATGTTTGGTTCATTGCGGAAAATATGGATTTTCAAACTTGAGTTCTCACTTCTCAGAGCGTCTTTTTTTGAATGAAATCTAATAAAACACTAATTTTAGTGTAACTTTCCATAGTTTTCATTGAATCTTTTATCTCATCTGGCAAAGATTATTCTAGTGATTTTTTTATACCTAACGTATGGACTTCTTGAATTTTGTAACATCGGGCCCTGTACGAAACTATTAGTACGTGTTTCAAAGGGTTATAAAATAGTATTTGTATGCTAAGTATGCCGTTTTTTTTGCAGAGATTGTGATTATCGATTATTGCTTTCTAGTCAACTCACCAAAAAATTTTTATTTTACGTTTGCAGTATGTATATTTAAGTTGAGGAATTTATATTTTTTAAGATAAATGTTCGTATTTATTACATAAATATGAATATTTCATTTTGTTTTTTCAGAATTTGTTTTATTTTTATTTTCACTTTAAAGGTGTATTTCAATGTTTTTAATTTTAATTTTCCATAAAAATGTATATTATTTTGGAACTCTTACGGTAATATATGACTAGCATCAAAAAAAAAATACTATAAGAAAATATGATGGATGAAAAAAAAACTACGCAAATTGGGGGGGCGCTGTCTAATATATTGCCACGGGCGCAATAGTACCTAGATACGGCCCTGTCGCATATCTTTCATCTTCCTCCCGTGACAGTGAGATAATAGTATATTATTAAACGAGCGGTAATGTAGGTCATAACTCACGCTGATGAATTTTCAGCACGAGCCGAAGGCGAGTAATGTAATTCATCAAGTTAGTTATGACCATTACCGCAAGTTGAATACTATACTTTATCTACGACTATTACAATGAATACCAAGATACAAGTACAGAGAAAGAACTTTATTTACAAATCTTAACAGTTAACTATCACAATGCATTATTTATGTTGATTGTGCTTCTTAGCATGGAGTAGAAAGTTCATAGGGGCGATGCTTTATATTTATTGCTAAGTTCACTAAAATATACCAAGAGAACATTCTCTGTAAACGATGACTTAATATTCTTACTGCTACACTTGTCTTGAAAATTGTTGTATACACCTTTATATTTGTTTTGGGATTTTTCGGGCTATACATTCTGTATGGTAACATTGGCTGATGGTCTTATTTCTGAAGGTGTACATAATAATCCATTTTCACTACCTGAATTCATCTTTTTCAGCAAAACATTCACAATAATATTTAAGTATAAACTAAATTCGAGAAAACGTCAAAATTATTCAAGTGACTTCCCCTCAATACCGATAATGGACTGTTCCCTTTCGGCCAATCGGCTTGTTCAGAAGCACAGAGCCAGAGAGTTATAGAAGTGAGTTATTATAACTTACGTTGCTTGTGTACAGACACTATTAATTGCTCAAAAGTAGTAAAATAATGAATATATTGTAACGAGCGTAGGCCGGACTACCAGAACTATAGCGGTATATATAGATGGACATCGACGCGAAAGAGTTAGTACAGAATAGGCCTCGCGCGTGTAGATAAATTGAGGGGTGTGAATAAATAAGTATAAGTGAACTGTAAATAAATTACTTCAAGAAGAACTTAGACTATATTCATTACAATATAATTCAATAGGAGTAGATAAAAGCAAATAAATTGAAATGAAGTGCAAGCGGATCAAGATCAAAGCGAACATAGCTAGACAAAAAGCGAACGGACCGAAATAACAAGCGAACGGACCGAAATGAAAAGCGGACAGACCGAAATTGAAGAGTAATCAACGAACGAGGTAAACTAGATGTTTCGGCTCTTCACCTAAAAATGCGGATGGATCCCATGGAAGAACGAAACAATACTCCTTAATAAACCCTTCGGCGTCAAACCGGAAACCTTTCGCCCATTGTCGCCACCGTGGTGGCTCGAAAGTGTCGCTCCGGGCGTAACCTGTATGACGAAAAATAATCCAGGAGCCGATGGAAAACCCCACACCGTGGATAATTTAACATAATTGCTAGCGATATTCTATAAACATGACGCTGTGCGCCACGCGGCCGGATGATGAACCGAAGAAACTATCAATAACAAACCGCAGGATGGCAAAGTCCAGGCGGACGATACTCGGCACCGTCACATCCTAACCTACCATGTGCAATTTGTGGGAAGAGGGCGTCGCCACGTGTCGGCGGCCGAATAAAGAAGTTATATTGGTCACGTGACCGGTCGTACGCTGTCGCGCTCCGCTACCTACGCGGCCGCGAGCGTGGTTCTTGTCCCACGTACCGACCGGATTTATACGCGGCAGGGTGAGTGGGAGAGAGATGCGGGATGAACGTGGAGACGTCAGAGATGGGATGGGGAGAAGCATATTGCCTGAAACTTTCGCAGGCATTGTACGGCGACAATGACTTGAAATATCCGTCGATTGGCCGTTGATTATTTATTACGGACGACGTCTGCCGCGCATTGTTCATTTTCTGAGTGATGTTCGTTCATGTATCCACATCGTGGCATAATCTCATTGTGGGAAATTGTGAAGTGTTGTCAGTTCTGTAGTAGGTAACGAGAAGAACATGTTGGGCGACATAACCTCCTTCTAGTTCTATTTCTTGACTTTGTACTAACTTTCAAGGAATTGATCGAAGTGAGAAAATGTGGGGTAAAAGTCCTTGAAACATAAAGCAAATTGAATATTATGAAAAATAATATAAGATGCCAAATGTATAACATATGGTGACTTCACATGTAAGGTACAACTCATCCCACAACCGACAGGCGGTCTTACTTATTAGGTCATAATATCAGCAAAAGGTCACAAAATGTCTGAACTTCCTTAACTTTTGTGGAGCAGAAGCTGGAAGTTTTAAAGAAAACAAACGAAATGTTTGCCCAAATAACAATACATATAGTCCATTTTAGAATTATTGACATCGAAGCAGGCCATGAACGTCCAGTCGAGGCTTCATTTCTGGTTACAAAAAGTAACTAAATTTCATCATAGAAATAAAACATAAATATAACCTAGAAAAGTGTTGAGTATAAGAATTATCGAATAATTAAGCCGGAATATTTCGATTGCAGTTTAAAAATGGGATTTCAGGTTTGAAAGCGCAAAAATATCTTGGAATGCTTTCATATGAAATTATCTGAACTTATCGTCCATATAAAAGTCAACCATGGAAAATTGAAGATCATTCAAATAAATATTTATTTTCACTCAGGACCATGCAATATTTATTGGTATTGGAAATCTTGCAAAATTCTAACCATATAACTATAAGGGTACCATTTTATGTCAGGATTCAAGAAGGATAATTAATGGAATTCTAGCAGGTAGCTTGTGGTGCAACAGAAAAAAAAATTTGGATACTTCGCAAGCACAGGGCCAAAAGAATGGATTGGAAAAAACGTTATAATGTATTGAGAAATAAGAGAGAAAAAAAAATTAAGAATCTATGTAGTACATGAAGAATTTTGACATGAAATTTGTACCGAACTATCAATATATGAACCAATTTGTGGATTATTTATTGCTCGGTGTTGAATACTTCAAGAAAGTCAATTTTTATTTTCATTCATTAAAACTGTCCATGAATTATTGAAAATATTATAATTGATGAGCAATTTTACAATTATTCAGTATACTTTTGAATTGGGAACAATATAGCATGTGTATTAGCAGAGAGAATGTGAATAGGGTACCATACAGTATAAGTATAATAAATAAACTTGAAATATCTATGAATAATACAAGAGCAAAGATAAAAATATTGAAAACTTTGTTTCCACGTAGTGTAGTGATTTGGATGTGTTTATTAAATAAGCTGACATAATCCTATTGATGGGCATCCTTTTGCAGGGAAGGTTTCAATATTTCAATAACCCATTTATGAAATAATTCACCATTCATAGTAATCCTTATCATTAATACCACTGTCAAGAATCGGAACACATCCAGGTAAAAATCCATCAATTGTTCCAGCATTCAAAATAGTGCACCTTCTGCCTTTACCCTTGAATATACTCGGCATACCTTTTGGATTATTTTCTAGTGTCCACTGACGAATTTGAATACCGTTTTTGAATATCCAAATTTCATCTAGATAAATGAATTTTACGTTTTGTTCCATGTATTCTCGGTATTTATCACAATATCATACTATTTTTATTATATTTTTCTGTTTATCAGTAATAATTTTCCTTCGATCTACTTTTTTGTATTTGTATCTAATTTTTTTTATGATATAATATAATGTTGACTTCGATCAATTGAAATCTAGGTGCTCTTTGGCCAGTTCGAAAAGGATATCTAAACTGATATATTCATTGTTTTTAATTCTAGAAAAAACAAACTCATTCAATGTCTCTTTGAAGGAATAATCGCACAGGTTTTATTCCACTGCTAATTCAAGGCTATAATAACATGCTAATATTCTACGGACAGGGCTTGGTGAAATTTGAAAATTTAAGAGACATTGATCAATCAGAATACACTTTGAGTCGGTGAATAACAGTTTACCTGAAACACTAGCGGAAATATATGCCAAATCTTTGAAAAACTCGAAGTAACACCGACAAACTGCCTGGCGTTCTTTTGTTAGGCGCGATGTATCCTGGTCAATTCCAGCCATTTTAATAGCATAAGACAAAAAATACTCAAATTCAGAGCACATTTTTATAATTACATATTCACCAATATCTTCGATGAAATCATCAAAGCAAGATTTCTATGGGTAATGTTAGTGTTATTCCTATACCAACCTGAATTCAGCAACCCAAAATTTTACTGAATAGTCTACTACCAACTTAAATTCGATTTTTCACAGCCAACCGAGATGTCAATAATTCTTAAACGGAGTATATATAGTTTATTTCAATCTAGATGTGAAACATATCAACTCCTGTTCACCTGGTTACAGAATGCCTCGCCATTGCAAACCAGCGCAAAGAATGTCTTGGAAAAGTGAATTACAGCAGGAATGAGGATCTAACCTCCTTGAAGCCCTCTCAGATACTGGAGTTCATTGGACCTCTGGAGCTGGAGGACGAGCTGTAGGTAGCACATTTGCGAATACGGCTCTGATGGGGGGCACAATAGACCTTGAGGTCGCAGTGGAATGTAACCCCCTTCCTAACTAATAACTTATGTTCTATGCGAGAACATAATCCGGTTTGACCATAGAAGGTTGCAAACGTATGTATTTTCTATGCGCCAAAATAAAGTTTTTCAACCCTAGAATTATGCATTCGCAAAAGATATAATTCGATAATTAAATGAGATTATTGATGTCTATTATAATAGTTGTAGAACTCAAGAATGAACGAATTTTCAAATAATTTTAGTGTGTTATATAAACCAAAAATTACGGAAAGCACTGCCGTGAAGGCAGGAGCTTTTGAGCGCTCGTACATGAACCTTGTAGGTAGATTCGCATTCTCCAGTTTTAGAAACTAATTGGAAAGATTTTGACAGCTGTCAAAGAAAATTTCAAACTTATGCAAAAATCCAGACTTCACGTCAGTGCTTTGGTGACCATTTTTTTTCGATAATTCGCTAGAATTTTTTACGGTATCTATGGTCTTGGTTATGCGATCTGGACAAAATTTCTCACGTAGTTTGAATACATTATTCTTCATATATTTGCGAAATTTCATTTCAATCCAATGAGTATTTTCGAAATTATCAGGAAAAATATACTTTCAACGGCTTTATTTGCTCATTGCTGGAAGTGATCGCGAAATTCGCGATCCGAACCTTTCCCGAAAATTTCCGTTCCCTAGGCCTTTCCGTTCGAAAGTAATGATTTTCTATGGTTTCTATGGTTCTGATCATGCGATCTGGAAAAAATGTACTTCGAATATATCATTCTCAATTTAAATTCGAAATTTCGTCATGATCAAATCCATAGTTTAGAAATTATCAAGAAAACTGAATTTCAAACGGCCATATTTACGGAACCCCTAGTCTAATTTTGCTCATTGATGAACGTCACCGCGACATTCAAGATCCACACCTATCCTGAAAATTTCAAGTCCCTAGGCCTTTTCAGTAAAAAATTATAATTTTCTATGGTTTCTATGGTTCTGGTCATGCGAGCTGGACAACATTCTGCATGTAGCTTGAACACGTAATTCTCCATCTGAGTGCAAAATTTCACTTCGATCGAATCTGTAGTTTCGAAGTAATCTGAAAAACAAAATTTTGAGCGGCCATATTCACGGAACCCCTGGGCGAATTTTGCCCAATAACGAACTCAACCGCGGCATTTGGGATTCGAACCTACCCTGAAAATTTCAAGTTCCTAGGACATTCCATTCGCTATGGATGGACGTCTATATGGACGGACGGACGGACAGACTCGAATTTTCCGACGGATTCGTCATCAGTGAGTCGAACATAGTCGTTTGAGACCATTTTCGGCTCAAAATTCGAAAAATACAGACATCGTGACGAAATGATATAGCCCTCGTGTAAGTAGTACGAGCGCTCAAAAATTGAAGAACCAGATTGAACCGAGAAGAAGTATTGGAATGAAGATAAATAAAAAATATATAAATATAACTTGCTCGAGGCGGTTTCAACTTAGAGTTCCGTTCTAGAGTTATCGTGTATACGGACGGACTGACGGACGGACGGACGGACGGACAGACTCGAATTTTTCAACGGATTCGTCATTAGTGAGTTAAACCCTGTCGATCGAGACCATTTTCGGCTCAAAATTCGAAAAACACAGACATCGTGGCGAAATGATATAGCCTCGTGTGAGTAGAACAAGCGCTCAAAAATAGGGGAAAAAACGATTTCCTTGCCACATATATGTATTTTTCTCATTTTCTGGGATTTGAGAATAAATTTCATATTTCGTCAAAGTCTCAGAGCTACCTGGAACTTATGCTATCATAGGTTCATATTACGAATAGAAAGCCCCGATAGGCTCTTTTGAAATGAGGAAACTAGGATTGAATATATTGACTTTCAACTTTACCACCCTACTTTTGTAGGTTTTGAGAAAGTAATGAATGTAATGTTCATCAACCTGTCATGAAGTTCATTTCTTGATACTTTTCATTCATTCTAGCAAGTGAAAGGAATTTGAAAAAAAAAATGAAGTTGTTCACAGCTGGCAATGGGGGGAATCTCACAATATGTTTTTTTCAGCTTTCCAAAATATTTCGTAAATTTTGTCGAAACCTTACATTTCGAATTTTGGATGCAAATATAGTGAAATATTTTCGTAGATTCGTAGATACTTATAGATAAGTTTCTTTGTTTCTTATAGTTGTGTAACTTAACGAGAACCTTCAATCGAGTGTTACCCTTTTGTATCTCCCGAATATTGCATTTATTATTAAATATAATATGATTTTTTTCTTGAGTGTAAATTCGGGGATAAGAATTTCACGTTCAAAAATATTTGTGTTTCACTGCCAGAATTATCAAATGCTCTTCTTTATATCGTAGCCCGGTGTGGGGTACCTATTCAATTCAATAACTTTACAATAATAGTTTGTTTGGTTACACTGGCGCACGTGGGGCATTTCAAGGGGTATTTACTTGCGGATGAACAGAGGATTGAACAACTAGAAGTGTTTGGAGCATATCACCCTATATTCAATTCAAAGGGATTTGATTCATTTCGCGAATGTCTTCATGCAAACTGACAGCTGACGTTTCAAGCACAAACGTCAACTTGCAAGATTGCCAACATAGTAACCGTTGTTCTGGAGTTGGTATGAAAACTCCGCAAACCGCAGCAACGAGTGTAATAAATCCCGAAGTGGCACCGTTTCCTAAACGTCCTCCTTTGTCCCCGGCGCTCGTTCCTGTATGGGTTTCCGAGTCTCCAGAGTCCGTCTGTCCAACGTGGCACGCGTATAGACGATAACAAATGATCGTCGACAAACCATCCCTGCAGTTCCCGTAATGCAGCCCGCCATTGTGCGCCACTGATTTATGATCTTGCGACTGGGAGGAAGGCGGATGTTTTATTTATTTAATTGTTTGTTTGCCGGGAGGGAGTATTTTTTGAATGAGTGATTTTTGCGGTCTGCCTGCGGAAGCATTAACATAAGTGGCTCATCTTTTCCGGGGGTCGTCCGTCATATTTGTATTTCCTGGCACGTCGATTAGGAAACGTGTATTGATGGTTTTCGGGAAGGAGGAATGACTAATATGAACGTATGTCGTGATGGATGTTGCGGAAAATGTATGTTAAATTTTCCGTTCGATCTGATGGGAACTATTGGCCGACTGATGGAGCCACAATGGAACGCTTTCTGGGGCTAAAGAGGTGACCCCGCGTTTCGGAACGGAATTCATTTTCCACTGTCAAAGAAGCAGGGTGGAGCTATCGAGCGCCGAAAGGAATCGATAGAAAAAATTATGAGTTTGAAGAATTGGCACAAAAACTTTTTCATTTCTTTGTTCCATCATGATAAGATTATTGGCGAATGAATTGTGGAGAGTAAAATGTGCCGACAAGTTTTTTGTTCAATTGCGAAACCAAGCTGTAATTCTGGCTCTATTCAGCCAGACATACCGCAGTTTTCAAGTTGAGAATTGAGCTCTAAGTTATCGGAAATGAATTTTCTGCTTGAATAGAGCATTCCACTGGATTTCCAATTATTCACCTTTTGGAGAATCAGAATTGAATATGTTGGTTAATGTTTAATTTTTGGTAAGTTGTGAACATAACTCAAATTACATATCAGTGCATTAATTTTCATTCTGAACGAGAATGGAAATTGATTGGGTTGAAAATCGTCGAAAGAAGTGATTGGTTGGAAACAGAGGTGAGAAATGATTTTCAATGATTTTGATTTTGCCTCATCATTTGTTTTTTTTCTGAAGTTTTTCAACGATTTAAGACTTAATTTATATTTGATAGCTTCCATGAAACTCTGGGAACATGGTACGTTCATAAGAAAATAGCCAATTTGGGTCTAAAATGAAGTAAATACGATAAATCTTCTTGCAACTTTTCCACACAACGTAGATTTTAGACGGTTTTCAAAAAATGGTGAGCAAATTTCTACATCATTAGATGTTCGTTATAAGATGGGAATGAATAAGTACATAGACAGATATATTCAATAATAAATCCATTTAAGATATGTAATAAGTTTTGTATCACTTCTCTTCATACCTATAAGAGGCGTGAATTGTCCCAAAAAAATTTTTGAATTTAAGATTATAATTAATACCAAAATGAGAGATAAGTTCAAATTAACCAAAATCAATTGAAAATTGAAATTATACAAAAAAAAATTATAAAAAGCACTGCCGTGAAGGCAGGAGCTTTTGAGCGCTCGTACATGCACCTTGAAGGTAGATTCGCATTTTCCAGTTTTAGAAATCAATTGAAGGAATTTTCGACAGCTGTCACAAAAATTCTGAAACTTAGGCGAAACTCCAGACTTCATGTCAGTGCTTTTTTTTCGATAATTCGCTAGAATTTTCTTCGGTATCTATGGTCTTGGTGGTGCGATCTGGACAAAATTTGGCACGTAATTTGAATAAATTATTCCTAAGCTAGGTGCAGAATTTCATCCCAGTCCAATCAGTAGTTTCGAAATTATCAGGAAAAAAATATTTTGAACAGTCATATTTACGGAACACCTAGTCTAATTTTGCTCATTGATAAACGTGAACGCGATATTTCGCGATCCAAACCCACCCTGAGAATTTCAAGTTCCTAGGCCTTTCCGTTCAAAAGTTGGAATTTTCTATGGTTTCTATGGTTCTGGTCATGCGATCTGGACAAAATATTGTTTTAATATATCATTCTCGATTAAAATACAAAATTTCATTTCAATCGAATCCGTAGTTTCGAAATTATCGAGAAACCAAAATTTCAAACGACCGTATTTACGGAACCCCTAGTATAATTCTGCTCATTGATAAACGTGAACGCGACATTTCAGATCCACACCTATCCTGAAAATTTCAAGTCACTAGGCCTTTCCGTTCGAAAGTTATGATTTTCTATGATTTCTATGGTTCTGGTCATGTGATCTGGAAAAATGTAGCTTGAATATATCATTCTCCATTAGTATACAAAATTTCGTCACGATCGAATCTGTAGTTTTGAAATTATCAAGAAAACTAAATTTCAAACGACCATATTTACGGAACCCCTAGTATAATTTTGCTCATAGATGAACGTGATCACGACATTTGAGATCCACACCTATCCTGAAAATTTCAAGTCCCTAGGCGTTTCCGTTCAAAAGTTACAATTTTCTATGGTTCCTATGGTTCTGGTCATGCGATCTGGACAAAATTTCATATGTAGCTTGAACACCTCAATTCCATTTGAGTGCAAAATTTCATCTCGATCAAATCTGTAGTTTTCAAGTAATCAGGGAAACAAAACTTTCAATGGGCATATTTACGGAACCCACACTGAAAATTTTCAAGTCTCTAGGTTGTTCCGTTCGAGAGTTATCGTGCTCACGGCCGGACGGACAGACAGACTCGAATTTTCCGACGGATTCGTCATCAGTGAGTCGAACACAGTCGATTGAGACCATTTTCGGCTCAAAATTCGAAAAATACAGACATCGTGACGAAATGATATAGCCCTCGTGTAAGTAAGTACGAGCGCTCAAAAAAGGGCAAAAAATCTTGGGCATCAATATCTTCATATGACTCGTTATCTTTTTTTCAGAATATCTGCCATAAATCTCGGTGCCATATGCATTCCAGCAAGTAAATAAAGTGATGGATTTTATCGTATATTCTCTTTCAACTTTTATTAGGAGATTTTTCCTGAAAGTATAATTTTGAAGTTCGAATGAAGGAGAAGAAAAATTACTGATTGAAAAGGTCCTAGAAAAAAATTAGGGTGTTCGCCAACTCACCGATAAAATGGATCCACTATACATTAATGTTTTAAAATGACCCCAAAGCAAAGGAAAAAATCAAAAAGCTCAGATCGGTAAAGTCACAAAAATCTTACGCATCATAGACGATTCGGTATACTTACCTCTCAGACCTCGATTATAAACACACATGACACACATTTAGACCTCAATATGAACCTAAGTCAGATCCGGGCTGGGAATTTCTCAGATTCCCAAGTAACTTTGATTTCGAAATAATCGGCCCTTGTGAATATTTTATATAAACGATTTTTTGTATTGGTATTTGGATTGGCTTATTTGGATGAGTTCCGTTACCTGTCAAAAAAAAAGACTCACCCTTGAACACACCCTTTATAGACTGTAATTAGTTAGGATCCTTCTTTGTACCAAACCAAAAGCTACCTGAAATTTCTGGAAAGTTCATAATAGGAGGAAAATCCTTCGAGGAGCTCTGAAATGAGGTGAATAGGATCAAATACATTGTTTTTCAACTTTACCAGGTTTTCAAACATTTTCAGAAAGTTATGAACGTGATTCCATCAACACATTAAGTGATATTCTGATATATTTCATTCATTCAATTAAGTGGCACATATTCAAAGGAAGAATATATAGTGTTGGAAATGGGGGCAAGTCATGGTTTTCCAAGATTTCCCAGCATTGAAGAATATGTCACAGCGTTCTATAAATGCGTGTCATGCTCAAAAAGCTACCTGAAACTTCTGGAAACATACGTTCATAATAGGAAGAAAAGGCCTCGATGTGCGCTGAAATGTTGTAAATACGATTAAATACATACTTTTCAAGTATTATTGATGTTACTCAGGCGCACATGAGACATTTCGAGAGGTCAAGAAGTGTTCCACTTGCAGACAAACAGAGAAAAAATTAATTATTCTTTATCTCCTTTAATTCCGTTACAATCTTTCTTCAATAGGCACCGAAGTCCTTTTCAATTCAAAAGTTCATTTCTCTAAATTCGAACATGATAGGTGTGCGTTTTCGTAGAAAAAAGTTTGGTCGGGCTCGCGGTAATGATAATCATTATAATCGGGGAATCCCCCACGATAGAAGGGCTAACAATTTCTGCCACCCTTTGGTTGACGGTGTGCAATTGCATGTCCATCGGGGATATTAAACGGCGGAGAACGGTGATTATCTTAGTATTAGTTAACATTGCAGCATAACGGGGTTGGAAAGAGCGTGACCGGTGTCCAACCCCGCCGCCCCCTCGGTCATTAAGGAGTCATCCTTCGAAAAGTCATAGAGTCAGAGAACAGAAAAACGCCTAGCTCATCGCGCAAGGAGAATCGATAGACACGCGAGGTTCGTGACACGCCATCCAGGCATCATTTTTCGGGCAGGGCCGAACCCGCCGTATTGCGCTAAGCCTCTTTTGATAACTCAACTAAGAACAACTGTTGAAAGAAACCTCTCACGGGTTATAAATATTTTCTATATGCCTGTCAGCATGGCATTAGCGGCCGTCGATAAGGTCAAAACTTCAATATCCGAAACATCGACAGATTTAGGCTTAGTGGCTTCACAGATTGCTATTTCAATATTCTGTTTTTTATTTATCCAAACCTAGCACTTCTTTTTTATTCCCAAATAAATCTCAAATACCTAGTTTTTGTAAAGTCGATATCACACATTCTCATATTTTGAGGGTTGAGGCGAAAACTTCCAATTCCACCTCTGGCCATTTGAAGTTTGACGACCAGATGGTCCTGTTTTATCCCTTTTGCGATATTATATCGACCTTCCTCTGCGTATGTGTACGAATGTGGTCATGCCCTTGGTTTCGCTTTGCATGTCGTTCATGTATGCATGCATTACCTTAATTAACTTTATGGAAAACGATTTTTCTAACAAGCGAAATATTTGCGGGCAGCAAAGGGGTCAGGATAACTAATAATAGCGATAGTTTGAATGTGGACATCAGTTTTTTTCATTATGAAAGAGCAGTCAGTAGCTTTTGCGCGCTCAGATTCATCGCCAGAGCGGTCACCCATCCGCGTACAGAACATGCACAACACTGCTTCAATTCTTATATAACTTCAATGACATATTCCTTTCATTCTGAATAAGAATGCAATCGAAATTTATTCGATAGTATAGAGGTTATGATTTCTAAGGATTTTCAGGCTTTGATAAAACTTTTTCTTTCCAGATTTTCAACGATTTCCAGAAAACTGAACACTGAAAGGATATGTTCATCCTTCAAAGAAAATAGCCATCATTCTTTTAGGTTTACGACGTTTTGAGAAGGTAATCTCAGTAAATATCTTCGTCGTTAAACTTTCAGGGTCTCGAGGAACTGCACGAGTTTTGGTAGAACACATCCCAAAAAGTCTTTTACACGAGGTCACACAATTCAACAATCCAAAGTGGGATGGTAAAGTTGAATGACAATGTCATATTAATCTTATTCCAGAGCACATCGAGGCCTTTTTCTTTCTATTATGAGCATATGTTTCAGGTATAGCTCTTCTATAGAGCATGACTCGCAGTTATAGAAGGCTGTGACATATTCCTGTGATGCTGGGAAATCTGAGAAAAACATCACTCGCCCTCTTTTCCAACACTCTGTTCCTCCTTTAAATCCGTTTCACTGGCTAGAATGAATTGAAAATATCAGAATATCACTTATTGACAGGTGGATGAAATCTCGTTCATAACTTTCTTGAAATCGTTGAAACCCTAAAAAAGTGGGATGGTAAAGTTGAAAGACAATGTATTTCATCGTATTAACCTCATTCCAGAGTACGTCGAGGCCTTTTTCTTTCTATTATCAGCGTATGTTTCAGGTATAGCTCTTTTATAGAGCATGGCTCGCAGTTATAGAAGGCTGTGACATATTCCTGTGATGCTGGGAAATCTGAGAAAAACATCACTCGCCCTCTTTTCCAACACTCTGTTCCTCCTTTAAATCCGTTTCACCGGCTAGAATGAATTGAAAATATCAGAATATCACTTATTGACAGGTGGATGAAATCTCGTTCATAACTTTCTTGAAATCGTTGAAAGCCTAAAAAGGTGGGATGGTAAAGTTGAAAGACAATGTATTTAATCGTATTAACCTCATTCCAGAGTACGTCGACGCCTTTTTCTTTCTTTTATGAGCGTATGTTTCAGGTATAGCTCTTCTATAGAGCACGAATCGCAGTTATAGAAGGCTGTGACATATTCCTGTGATGCTGAGAAATCTGAGAAAATCATCACTCGCCCTCTTTTCCAACACTCTGTTCCTCCTTCACATCCGTTGCACTGGCTAGAATGAATTGAAAATATCAGAATATCACTTATTGACAGGTGGATGAAATCTCGTTCATAACTTTCTTGAAATCGTTGAAAGCCTAAACAAGTGGTATGGTAAAGTTGAAAGACAATATATTTAATCGTATTAACCTCATTTCAGAGTACGCCGACGCCTTTTTCTTTCTTTTATGAGCGTATGTTTCAGGTATAGCTCTTCTATAGAGCACGAATCGCAGTTATAGAAGGCTGTGACATATTCCTGTGATGCTGAGAAATCTGAGAAAATCATCACTCGCCCTCTTTTCCAACACTCTGTTCCTCCTTCACATCCGTTTCACTGGCTAGAATGAATTGAAAATATCAGAATATCACTTATTGACAGGTGGATGAAATCTCGTTCATAACTTTCTTGAAATCGTTGAAAGCCTAAAAAAGTGGGATGGTAAAGTTGAAAGACAATGTATTTAATCGTATTAACCTCATTCCAGAGTACGTCGACGCCTTTTTCTTTCTTTTATGAGCGTATGTTTCAGGTATAGCTCTTCTATAGAGAACGACTCGCAGTTATAGAAGGCTGTGACATATTCCTGTGATGCTGAGAAATCTGAGATAATTATCACTCGCCCTCTTTTCCAACACTCTGTTCCTCCTTTTAATCCGTTTTACAGGCTAGAATGAATTAAAAATATCAGAATATCACTTATTGACAGGTGGATGAAATCACGTTCATAACTTAAAATCGTTGAAAGCCTACAAAAGTGGTATGATGAAGTAGAAAGACAATGTATTCAATCGGATTAAACTCATTCCAGAGCATATCGAGGCATTTTTCTTTCTTTTATGAGCGTATGTTTCAGGTATAGCTCTTTTATAGAGCATGACTCGTGGTTATAGAAGGCTGTGACATATTCCTGTGATGCTGGGAAATCTGAGAAAAACATCACTCATTTCGAACTTTCTATTCCTCCTTCAAATCCGTTGCACTGGCTAGAATGAATGAAAAATATCAGAATATCACTTATTGATAGGTGGGTGGAATATCGTTCATAGCTTTCTTAAAATCGTTGAAAGCCTACAAAAGTGGGATGGATAAGTTGAAAAAAAATGCATTTAATCGTATTTTCTCTCATTTCAGAGCACATCGACGCCTTTTTCTTTCTACCATGAGCGTATGTTTCAGGTATAGCTCTTCTATAGAGTTAGAGCAGTTATAGAAGGTTGTGACTTATTCCAGTGATGCTGGGAAATCTGAGAAAAACATCACTCGCCCTCATTTCGAACATTCTATTCCTCCTTCAAATCCGTTGCACTGGCTAGAATGAATGAAAAATGTCAGAATATGTCTTATTGACAGGTGGATGGAATCTCGTTTATAACTTTCTTGAAATCGTTGAAAGCCTACAAAAGTGGGATGGATAAGTTGAAAGATAATGCATTTAATCGTATTTTGTCTCATTTCAGAGCACATCGACGCCTTTTTCTTTCTACCATGAGCGTATGTTTCAGGTATAGCTCTTCTATAGAGTTAGAGCAGTTATAGAAGGTTGTGACTTATTCCAGTGATGCTGGGAAATCTGAGAAAAACATTACTCGCCCTCACTTCGAACATTCTATTCCTCCTTCAAATCCGTTGCACTGGCTAGAATGAATGAAAAATGTCAGAATATGTCTTATTGTCAGGTGGATGGAATCTCGTTCATAACTTTCTTAAAATCGTTGAAAGCCTACAAGAGTGGGATGGATAAGTTGAAAGATAATGCATTTAATCGTATTTTTTCTCATTTCAGAGCACATCGACGCATTTTTCTTTCTATTATGAGCGTATGTTCCAGGTATAGCTCTTCTATAGAGTTAGAGCAGTTATGGAAGGCTGTGACTTATTCCTGTGATGCTGGGAAATCTGAGAAAAACATCACTCGCCCTCATTTCGAACATTCTATTCCTCTTTCAAATCCGTTGCACTGGCAAGAATGAATGAAAAATATCAGAATATCACTTATTGATAGGTGGG
Source organism: Aphidecta obliterata (assembly GCA_963966015.1). NCBI lineage: Eukaryota > Metazoa > Arthropoda > Insecta > Coleoptera > Coccinellidae > Aphidecta > Aphidecta obliterata. Next base: position 12,348,610 of record OZ014427.1, read on the forward strand.
TGGAATCTCGTCCATAACTTTCTTAAAATCGTTGAAAGCCTAGAAAAGTGGGATGGATAAGTTGAAAGATAATGCATTTGATCGTATTTTCTCTCATTTCAGAGCACATCGACGCCTTCTTCTTTCTATCATGAGCGTATGTTTCAGGTATAGCTCTTCTATAGAGCACGACTCGCAGTTTCTAGAAGGCTGTGACTTATTCCAGTGATGCTGGGAAATCTGAGAAAACTCATCACTCGTCCTCATTTTCAACACTCTATTCCACCTCCGAATCCGTTCCACTGGCTAAAATGAATTAAAAATATCAGAATATCACTTATTGACAGGTGGATGGAATCACGTTCATAACTTTCTCAAAATCGTTGAAAGCCTACAAAAGTGGGAAAGTAAAGTTGAAAGTCAATGTATTTAATCGTATTAACCTCATTCCAGAGCATATCGGGGCCTTTTTCTTTCTATTATGAGTATATGTTTCAGGTAAAGCTCTTCTATAGAGCACGACTCGCAGTTATAGAAGGCTCCGAACAATTCCTGTGATGCTGGGAAAACTGAGAAAATCATTACTCGCCCTCATTTCAAACACTATATTCCTCCTTCAAATCCGTTTCACTGGCTAAATTGAATGGAAAATATCTGTACATCACTTATCGACAGGTGGATGGAATCACCTTCATAACTTTCTTAAAATCGTCGAAAGCCTACAAACAGTGAGATGGTAAAGTTGAAAGACAATGTATTCAGTCGTATCAACCTCATTCCAGAGCACATCGAGGCCTTTTCTTCCTATTATGAACATATGTTTCCTGTAGATCATTGAGTTTTCAGTGTTCGGATTCGGAATCGAAAGAAATCTCCCTCACTTAGATATATATAAAATATAAAACATTGCTTTATAATATCATGAGGATGTTGGCTTCAGCCTATTCTTCATTAATTCCGGAATTCATTCCCGAATCTGTCGACATGAAGGGTCAGTTTGGTGGATATCACCATGTTTTCTATTCAATACATACAGATAGAATATACGTAGACTCTACACCGTATAATCGGCTTTGTCGAGCCGACTTATTGGAGGCAATACGTCAACGGATTATCTTGACGTATCGAAAGCAGGGCTAACCGCAATAATCCCTACGATATACATGAAAACGAAGAGACTGCTTTTATTAGAGTCTGTAAAAGTCAATCCTGCTAAGTATATGTTTAATCCCACAATACACACAGTATTAACAGACCTAGTGTTTCAGTAATGAACGAGAATCTATATAGGTTATTTTGTTGCGTCATTGCGAAATCGCATTCGGCTATTCCAGACCACAATATGCACACAAGCCCTCTTTTTTTCTTGTCGAGGCAAGTTTGAGGAAGTATTCCGTATGGTTGATTATAGTTTGTGACGAAGTCATTTGAGAATTACTGAATCTGCAAGAATATAGATGATTTTTCCCTGGGACCAAAACCAGAGCCCTAGTTTTTTCCCAGGTATGAAAACCAGAAACACACGGAGAAGGGTTTGAAGCATTTTAACGAAGCCTTGACTTTACAAGAACAATTCGCTTCTTTGTATTTGACTTCATTGAAAAAGCGGTCTCTCAATTAACTAGCGAATGTTGAATTTTCTTTCTGATGAACTTCTTTCAGTGGATGTCCAGGCTCATTTCCCGACATCATTCATCAATACGGGCAAAAACTAATCGAAAATCAAGTAATCATTTAGGACATCAGCGAAAATAGGGCACAATCTAAAGTCCCGTGGGTCATCTGACTGGAGAACGTCGGTCTGGCTAATAGCTTGGCAGTTTCCGGTGGATTCCGGAAGTGGAGATCATTTCCTCTCCTGATTTCACTGTATATATATACGACGCACAATCGGCACAATATAACGGCTATTGTTTCACTGCCATTTTGGACGTTGATCGAAGATTTATTTCGTGGAAGTAGGAGATATAAAGTATGTCTTTTATAGGCCATGCGAAAATAAGAATGTGAAGATAACTTATTTATGTTCGAGAGTGGAAATCGCACATGACGAAACTAGGCGATTTTGCGAGCTTGTTTCTATATAAACGTTAATTTCTGAAATTTTCGAACTTTGAGTCGAGAATGGTCTAAAACGATTCGGTTGAACTCACTGATGAAGAATTTGTGTTTAAATTCAATCTGTCTGCACTCAAAGGAATTTTCCAGGATATACAACCGGAATTCGGTTACTTCTACAGGAAATTCCCCCTATATAAGCGACAGCAGGAATATTTGTGGATTTTACGTGACAATTCCGATTTTTACCTGGATGTGATCCGATTCTTGACAGAGGTATTAATGATAAGTATTACTATGAATGGTGAATTATTTCATAAATGGGTTATTGAAATATTGAAACCTTCCCTGCAAAAGGATGCCCATCAATAGGATTATGTCAGCTTATTCAATAAACACATCCAAATCACTACACTACGTGGAAACAAAGTTTTCAATATTTTTATCTTTGCTCTTGTATCATTCATAGATATTTTAAGTTTATTTATTATACTTATACTGTATGGTACCCTGTTCATATTCCCTCATGCTATATTGTTCCCAATTCAAAAGTATACTGAATAATTGTAGAATTGCTCATCAATTATAATATTTTCAATAATTCATGGACAGTTTTAATGAATGAAAATAAAAATTGACTTTCTCAAAGTATTCAACACCAAGCAATAAATAATTCACAAATTGGTTTATATATTGATAGTTCGGTACAAATTTCATGCCAAAATTCTTCATGTACTACATAGATTCTTAATTTTTGTTTCTCTCTTATTTCTTAATACATTATAACGTTTTTTCCAATCCATTCTTTTGGCCCTGTGCTTGCGAAGTATCCAAAAATTTGTTTCTGTTGCACTACTAGCTACCTGCTAGATTTCCACCAATTATCCTTCTTGAATCCTGACATAAAATGGTACTCTTATAGTTATATAGTTAGAATTTTGCAAGATTTCCAATACCAATAAATATTGCATGGTCCTGAGTGAAAATAAATATTTATTTGAATGATCTTCAATTTTCCATGGTTGACTTTTGTATGGACGATAAGTTCAGATAATTTCATATGAAAGCATTCCATGATATTTTTGCGCTTTCAAACCTGAATTCCCATGTTTGAACTGCAATCGAATTATTCCGGCTCAATTATTCCGATAATTCGTATACTCAACACTTTTCTAGGTTATATTTATGTTTTATTTCTATGATGAAATTTAGTAACTTTTTTGTAACCAGAAATAAAGCCTCGACTGGACGTTCATGGCCTGCTTCGATGTCAATAATTCTTAAATGGACTCTACATTGTGTTACTTTGCATTGATCAACGGATGTCTTTAATTTTGGGCTGAGTGATTATTCGGACCACCTGCAAACTCCGATAACAAAGTTTTAAGTCGAGCCATACATTGACAACTCTGTAGTCGATGGAATTGTTATGTCTACTGTAGAATGTGCAACTGAGTTCGATTTTGTGGGAAAATTCTGGAGCAAAAATGTTACAGTGTGGGCGTCTCGATGTCCACTCAGGGATTGTGTTTTTGGAAGTGGGAAAAATATTACACCTTTGAGGGACTCTGAAAGTGTGAGGGCAGTTGCCCGCCAGGTCAGGAACTCGGAAGTTAGTCGGGGACTCAGGTTAAGTTGGTTTCAGGTTTCAGATATAACATTCCTCATGTCATCAAAGTTGACGGATCTTGATCCTTCACCACCCGCCAATCCTCGACAACGTCGATATTTCCCCGATGGCAAGCTTCTGTTTAACTGAAAATCAGACGTCGCCAACCGGAAACAACCCCTAAGCACAATGAGTTATGCTTAATTTATTCATTACAACTGATGTGCATCCAAATATGACAACCTCGCATCCCCAACGGCTAAAAATCACGATTATCGCCAAAAAGTGCACGAAGCACCTAATCGCCCCCCTAATCCCCGTCTCGGGCCGCACAAAGAATCCAGCGAATCGGAAGAATCCGCCACATGTTGTCGAACGAGGGCGCTAATCCAGTCGATAGTGTTTTATTACTGCACTTGCCGCCTTGATTTTGTTTTATTGGCGGCCATATGTCGGAGCCGGTGTGTTCTCTGCGATCAGAATCCGCTTGTATGCATGTTTATACTTGAATTAATTACGTAGACTGGACCGCTCTTTTGCTCTAATCTTTTTCATTTCCATCAGGATTTGCCGATGGGGTCGTTTCGACCGGGGGATCGGGTCGAGTATTTGTTGCTCTTACATTGATTGAACTTGTTTGTTGGATTCGGATTCGCTTATTCTCTTTGTGACTTTCGAAAATGACTATAGGGTGGGGACTGTTCCCAAGTGGAGTGTCATTAGTTGTCCTCCAGACAATGTGTGCGAAAGAAACAAACTTCTTAGAATGTTTTAATGTTTTCCCTGGATAAATGTTCATCGATGATTCTTGTTGTAAGACTCTATGTTTCACATTTTATTTTAGGTTATGTTTCTCTTTGGTAAGTTATGACTTGATATCTTTCACTGACTAACCACTTTTATTCTTAGCTGTTTTGGCGACTGTATTTTTGGGTGTTAACTTGCTTGCTTTATGACTATTCCCACATTTCAAGCACTAATTATCATTTCCAATTCTTGGACTGGCAAGAAGAAACGAATTTTCAAATAAATTTTTAAATTTACAGCCGTAAAATAGGATTTTTAGTATATTATTTAAGGAGCGGTAATGTAGGTCATAATTCACGCAGATGAAGTTTGCAGCACAAGCCGAAGGCGAGTGCTGTAATTCATCAAGTGAGTTATGATCATTACCTCAAGTTGAATACTTTACTTTATCTACGACTATAACAATAAATACTAAAATACAATTACAGAGAAAGAACCTTATTTACAAATCTTAATAGTTACCTATAACAATGCATTATTTATGTTGATTGTGCTTCTTAGCATGGAGTAGAAAGTCCATAGGGGCGATGCTTTATATTTAGTGCTAAGTTCACTAAAATATGCCAAAAGAATATTATCTATGAACAATGACTTAATATTCTTACTGCTAGGTACACCAATATTGAAAACCTTCATATCTGTTTTGGTATTTTTCGGGCAATAAATTCTGTATGGTAGAATTGGCTCTTATTTCTGAAGGTGTACATAATAATTCATCTTCACTATCTGAATTCATATATTGCAGCAAAACATTCACAATAACAATTAGGTATCAACTTAATTTGATTAAACGTCAAAATAATTCAAGTGACCTCAACTCAATACCAATAATGGACTGTTCCCTTTCAGCCAATCGGCTCGTTCAGAAGCACAGAGACAGGAAGTAATAGCAGTGAGCAAGGTGTTTCTTCAGATATACTATTATTAATTGCTCAAAAGTAGTTGAATAATGAATATATTATTCAATAGGAGTAGATAAATACTCTAACACTTCCTCCTTCGAATTTTGATTTTTTTTTCTCATTTACAACTTGAGTGATCTTGAAAAAACTCAGAGAACTATTTAAGAATCTCAGTATAATATCGAACGAAACATTTTTTTGCAATTCCATGATTTTTTCAAGGCATATAAAACGAATACGTAGGGTCAATCAAATATTTGGAAAAAATTCAGAGAAAGTTGGGATATATGAATATTAAACATTGAACATCAAACATCGAACATTAAACATTAAACATTGAATATTAAACATTAAACATTGAACATTAAACATCAAACATTGGACATTAGACATCAAACATTAAACATTAAACATCAAACATTAAACATTAAACATCAAACATCCAACATCGAACATTAAACATTAATTTATGAAATTCCGATGATTAAATTTGGACAATCCGAAAAATTCCATAAGTTTGAACCTGTCGAAGATACATGATCGAATTTCAACTTATTGAAAAGGAAATTCAATGCACTTCAACTTATTTCTTGATGGGTCTGACAGAAAAGTGGAAGGCTGAGACACTGAAAGAGAATGTTGATCAAAAAACGTGAGGTGAGTTCTTTCAGCTGCAGATATCTCAGGAACTGAGTCTGTCCGTCCAGCCGATCGTATACACGATAACTCTCGAACGGAACGACCTAGAAACTTGGAATTTTCAGGGTAGGTTCGAAGTTCGAGTTCGTTATTGGGCGAAATTCGATCAGGAAGAAGAATTTTTAATCATGACTATATATCTGATTTGAGAGGTGATGGATTGAAATCAAATTAAGAAAGCTGAGAACAACTTTTTAATATTGAAAAAAATATCAATTTCCAATTTTTTTCTTTCTTATCGCCTGTAATTGTTGAAATAAGTTTGAATTATCCACCTTGGATTGATTGGATTACACGCAAAAATATTGAATTATTTTTCGAAAACTTTCGAGGAAATTCTTTTGCATACACTCCTGAATGTACATTCGAAAAATGAAAAGAATTCAACATGCCGTTTATGAGAAATCATTGAAACAATTATTGTGATGCATTGGGCAAATGAAAGTAGTGTACACCCTCAAATATGGTCGTTGAAATTAAGTTTCCTTGATAATTTCAAAACTACGGATTCGATAGTGACGAAATTTTGTATTTTAATGGAGAATGATATATTCAAGCTACATTTTTTTCCAGATCCCCAAATCAAAACCATTTTAAATTCCATGCTCTGAAAATTTTCTTCAATAGGTTTCTAAAACTGAAAAATGCGTGGATGAACGAGCGCTCAGAAGCTCCTGACTTCACAGCAGTGCATTTCAAATTGTTTTTTTTTTAGATTCTCTGAAACATCAACCGACATAAGTCGGAATTTATCATATCTCATCTCTCGATCAGAGAGTTGTAACACATCGGAGGGGGTACAAAGGGCTCTCCACTCCTTAATTCAATCATCTCGGATTCTAATTCGTGTCGAATATAATAAATAGTTCATTTCTATTATGTTTATCTGCAAGTGTAATGTCATTAGCGACTCGGGCTATGGGTGGAAATATCCCTTGCCAGTCCCCCTCTCGTGTCAGTTCCAATAATCCGGTGGCGGAAGAATATCCCGGACCGTGGTCCTGCTGCTCCAGTCTCTACGTCCGCATTCGCTTATGGTTATTGAATTATCCCATTAGATGTGCTTGCCGTCCTCCGGTGGTTGAGTGGTTCCTACCCCATTTTCAGGTCTTGTTGGCGTTTGCGGCGTTGTTATTTTTGAAGTTTTCCTCCTTTGGTTCTTATTCAAATTCGTCAACTTTCCGAAACCGTAAGAACTCACACAGATGAAGTTTGCAGCACGAGCCGAAGGCGAGTGCTGTAATTCATCAAGTGAGTTATGACTATTACCGCAAGTTGAATACTATACTGTATCTACGACTATAACAATAAATAGAAGAATAATATACGGCTTTTCATCTGAAATTATCGAATTCAGGAATGAAAATTGAAAAATTATACTAGATAAACTAATAAGCAAGCCAACAGAACAATTCATGTATCCCAGATACCAAAGAAACCATCATTTGCAGTCGTAGACCGGTTTCGATCCATATCAGATCTCATCAGTACGATTAGCAAAATGATAAATTCGATGTGAGGAACAGAAAACCTCAAAACATAAGGCAACGTGGACCTGAGAAAATTTCCCAAATAACGCCAGCTGTCCGTTCCAAAAGCAACTGTCTCAAATATCTGTAGATCATAAACTGTCTTATCGGCTCCCCGAAAACGACGGCGCGTCATACATGTGTATATGACGCGCCGTAAACATTACGAGCATATATGTCATACATGGAATTTACGGGTTCAAGCTTCAACCTTATTCGTCTGAATAATTGACTAGAAGAAAAATATATATATCTGAAATTATCTAATTCAGGAATGAAAATTGAGAAAATTATACTAGATAAACTAATAAGCAAGCCATGGAATTGTTTTGTTGGCTTGCTTATTAGTTCATCTATTTTCATTCCTGAATTATAACAATAAATACTAAGAAACAAACAGAGAAAGAACTTTATTTAAAAATATTAATAGTTACCTATAACAATGCATTATTATCTGTAGTTTATATTCTCTGACGAGATAGCTGGTAGTAATCTGCAACATTCTGGGTTTGATTAAAATTCAAAATTAAATGAAATTTGATTTGTTTTTTATTCTAGTCACTCTAATGCTCTCGTTTTTCTTTGGAGTTCCGTAAATATGGCCGTTCAAAATAATTTTTTCCAGATACTGATTGGATTGGAATTAAATTGTGCACATAGATGAAGAAGAAGTACTCAAACTACGTGCGAAATTTGGTCCAGATCGCATCACCAAAACCATAGAAACCATAGAAAATTCTAGCGAATTATCGAAAAAATATTGGTCAGCTGAAGCACTGACATGATGTCTGGAGTTTCGCCTAAGTTTCAGAATTTTTTTGACAGCTGTCCTTATTTCAGGCAGTGCTTTTTATAATTTTTTATTTTAGTTACTCTAATGCTTCCAATTTTTTTCTGAAGTTCTTCTTCTTTGACGCGATAGCTAGTACTAATCTGCAACATTCTAGGATTGTTTTTTATTCCAGTTACTCTAATGCTTTCATTTTTTTTCTGGAGTTAATATTCTTCGACGGAATAGCTAGAAGTAATTTGCAACATTTTAGGATCAATTAAAGATTCAAAATTGAATCAAATTTGATTTTTTTATTGTTTTTAATTTTAGTTACTCTAGTTATTTCATTTTTCTTCTTTGACGAAATAGCTAGTAGTGATCTGCAACATTCTAGGATTAATCAAAGATTTAAAATTGAAAGAAGTTACTTTAATGCTTTCATTTTTCTTCTGGAGTTCATCTCTTTTGACTAGATAGCTAGTATTGATCTGCAACATTCTGGATTAAAAAAATTACGAAAAGCACTGCCGTGAAGTCAGAAACTTTTGAGCGCTCGTACATGAACCTTGTAGGTAGATTCGCATTTTCCAGTTTAAGAAATCAATTGAAGGAATTTTCGACAGCTGTCAAATAAATTCTGAAACTTAGAAGAAACTCCAGACTTCATGTCGGTGCTTCAGCTGACCAATTTTTTTTCGATAATTCGCTAGAAATTGGTCTTGGTGATGCGATCTGGACAAAATTTTGCACGTAGTTTTAATACATTATTCCTCAGCTAGGTGCGAAATTTCATTCCAATCCAATCAGTAGTTTCGAAACTATCAGGAAAAAAATATTTTGAACGGACATATTTACGGAACCCCTAGTATAATTTCGCTCATAGATGAACGTGATCCGACATTCGACATCCACACTTATCCTGAAAATTTCAAGTTCCTAGGCCTTTCCGTTCAAAAGTTACAATTTTCTATGATTCTGGTCATGCGATCTGGACAAAATATTGCTTTGATATATCATTCTCAATTAAAATACAAAATTTCATCTCGATCGAATCCGTAGTTTCGAAATTATCGAGAAAATAAAATTTCAAACGACCGTATTTACGGAACCCCTAGTATAAATCTGCTCATCGATAAACGTGAATGCGACATTTCAGATCCACACCTATCCTAGAAATTTCAAGTCCCTAGGCGTTTCCGTTCAAAAGTTCCAATTTTCTATGGTTTCTATGGTTCTGGTCATGCGATCTAGACAAAATTCCACATGTAGCTCGAACACCTCATTCTCCATTTGAGTGCAAAATTTCATCTCGACCAAATCTGTAGTTTTCGAGTTATCAGGGGAATAAAACTTTGAGCGGCCATATTTTACGGAACCCCTAGTGGAATTTGGCCCATTAACGAACTCAACCGAGGCATTCGGGAACTGAACCCACACTGAAAATTTCAAGTCTCTAGGTTGTTCCGTTCGAGAGTTATCGTGCTTACGGACGGCCAGACGGACAGACTCGAATTTTCCGACGGATTCGTCATCAGTGAGTCGAACATAGTCGTTTGAGACCATTTTCGACTCAAAATTCGAAAAATGCAGACATCGTGACGAAATGATATAGCCCTCGTGTACGTAGTACGAGCGCTCAAAAATATCAAAATGAAATAAAATTTAATCTTGAAAATTTTCGTATATACCTTTATATTTGTTTTGGGATTTTTCGGGCAATAAACTCTGTATGGAAACATTGGCTGATTGTCTCATTTCTGATGGTGTACATAATAATCTTCACTATCTGAATTAATCTTTTTCAGCAAAACATTCACAATAATAATTAGGTATCAACTTAATTTGAGAAAACATCAAAATTATTCAAGTGACCTCCTCTCACTACCAATAATGGACTGTTCCCTTTCGGCCAATCGGTTTTTTCAGAGGCACAGAGACAGTGAGTTATAGGAGTGAGTTATTATAACTCACGGTGTTTTTTTATAGATACTATTAGGTGCTCAAAAGCAGTTGAATAATGAAGATATAAATGAATAGGAGTAGACACATTTATTCCGATGTCCTATTATCGTGAAGGTACATTCACCAACGGTCAATGGATTTATCCTAAAAAGGAGTTTAAAAATGAATATCTACAGCCTGTATTTCCAGCTGTCGCCCTAGAATCGTATAGTACTCTCGAATCCTTTCACTCTCCTCTTCATCAGCGTGCTTCTTTTCCGATCCATCGACCAATACAACCAGGCCCAATTCTTGACGCATTCAAGTCGCGATTGAACCTATTACAATTTGAAGTGAACAATGATATTGTGAAGAGTGTAATTTTCTATAGTTGCCCGTCGAGAGCCGGGCGAGGGTGTATCGGAAGGAGCCGGAGTAGAAGTCACCACCCGACCGTCCATTGTGTCGCGCGGCAATATCGGAGGAACAATCCCAACGTTTTAATCACCGATATAGGGCCCTAATGTCTGCGAATTTCCTCGGAAGCTCGTTTTCCGAACCCCTTGTTCGTTGTGCCTCCCCGAACGGCAATTATACTTATATCGCAATTTTTCTCCTCGTCGGTCGCTCATCTCTAAGTGATTACTATGGCTTTTCTGCTCGGAATGCCTCGGATATTCTCTATTTTTCTGGAGCGAGTGCGGATGTGCCTGGTGATGGGGACTGGGTGAATGGGGTTGTTGGAGTGACGTTCATCGGGCCTGCTGATGATGTTGGAAGGAGGTTCGACTTGCACACGAAAGTTTACTCAGATTTTTTCTTTCACATCAGAGGCTTCGAATCTTTCTTGGACCACCGCCTCCTTTAGAAAATCGGTGATTCCATCTATTGAAGTTTATAAAAATAAATTGAGAGTTTTTGCCATATGGAGAATGGACACTGAACGCCATTTTCCTACACAGAAAAAAAGCATATTAAAGTATAAGTGGATAAAAAGGTCTTTAAAACAAGCGCGATTTTTCGAGCACGACGGCGAAGCCGGAGTGCTCGAAATAGAGCAAGTGTTTTAAAGATCAGTTATCCACGAATACTTTACGCTTTTTTTTTATTGGAGCGCTTTGAAATCATGAATACTGTTATTATTACTACATAAAATGGAAAAAAGAATGTTAAATGGTTGAATTCTTGATCAGTATACCTTTCTTTGTTATGGTAATGAGAAAAACAGAACCTAATTCGCGATTTGTCATCAAAAATGAATTGTTGTCACCGAAGTGCTTGAAAATGAATTCTATAGATTTTTCGAAAAGTAAAGCAGAATCGCGGTTGATACCGCATATGCATTTGCATTTAGTAATATTTTATTTGGCGTAACCAGGTACATGCTCCTGTCAGATCTATAATCGAAAAATTGTTATTTAGACTTGACGTTTCTCGAGTCGGTGATGTTGCCATAGTGACTTTAAAAAACGCGCGTGTTTTGAAGTTCGATTTAAACACGCTAAAGGTGTGTACAGACATGCTCCGAATATCGTACCGAACCGTGTCGCGTACCCCGCGAGAGCGAATCAAATTCATCGTACGTAGAGGTGCAATTTGAATTCGTGAATTTGATTCGCTCTCGCGGGGTACGCGACACGGTTCGGTACGATATTCGGAGCATGTCTGTACACACCTTTAGGCGTTCTTGAAATAGATAAAATGGGGCATCACAAAAAAAAAAAAATTTTCAGAAATATTCAATTGAATTCAGTGAAGGATTCTTTTCCATCAAAAACAAAATTTCTTCTCTCTCCAATTTCATCAACGAGAGACTTCTCCAAGGTACACTAAAAAACAAATCTGAAAGAGAAAAAGGCGAGAAATGAAAACATTAACAAAAATAACAATTATTATATAGGGTGTCCCCAGTTTGAGTGCCTACTAACTATTTCTTGAGAACCGGACCTATTTGAAATATGAAAAATTGGGATTATGATATTGTTCGACTTCATCAACTGAGCTAAAATATTCTTGAAGCCTTATACAGGGAGTGGAAATAAATTCCAATAAAAATTTTTTTTTGCATTTTTTCGTCCCTTATACGGGACGATTATTCAATTTCGAATATATTTCTATTCGAATCGTTGCATTCGACGAAATAGTTTTCAAAATAAAGAAAAAAAACTGAAAAAAAGGGAGATATGCGTAGTAAGTATTATGTTCGTTATTCCTATTCTCGATTTTTCGAGCATAAACAGTTTTAAGCTTTTGGAAGTAGAAGAATGGCGAAAAATTGTGCATCTCCTAAATTTTGGAAAACTCTTCACAGGGTGTTTGAAATATTTTGTCAAAAATTGTGATCAGAATTTTCCCATAACTTTTTTTTGGGCGCTCGTACTACGAGGGCTATTATCATTTCGTCACGATGTCTGTATTTTTCGAATTTTGAGCCGAAAATGGTCTCAATCGACTATGTTCGACTAACTGATGACGAATCCGTCAGAAAATTCGAGTCTGTCCGTCCGGCCGTAAGCACGATAACTCTCGAACGGAACAACCTAGAGATTTGAAATTTTCAGTGTGGCTTCAGTTCCCGAATGCCTCGGTTAAGTTCGTTAATGGGCCAAATTCCACCAGGGGTTCCGTAAATATGCCGTTCAAAGTTTTGTTCCCCTGATTACTTAAAAACTACAGATTCGATTGAGATGAAATTTTGCACTCAATTGGAGAATGAGATGTTCAAGCTACTTGTGAAATTTTGTCCAGATCGCATGACCAGAACCATAGGAACCATAAAAAATTGTAACTTTTGAACGGAAACGCCTAGGGACTTGAAATTTTCAGGATAGGTGTGGATCTCGAATGTCGTGATCACTATGAGCAGAATTATACCAGGGGTTTCGTAAATATGGTCGTTTGAAATTTAGTTTTCTTGATAATTTCGAAGCTACAGATTTGATCGTGACGAAATTTTGTATACTAATGGAGAATGATATATTCAAGCTACATTTCTCCAGATCACATGACCAGAACCATAGAAACCATAGAAAATCATAAGTTTCGAACGGAAAGGTCTAGGGACTTGAAATTTCAAGGATAGGTGTGGATCTGAAATGTCGCGTTCACGTTTATCAATGAGCAGAATTATACTAGGGGTTCCGTAAATACGGTCGTTTGAAATTTTGGTTTCTCGATCATTTCGAAACTACGGATTCGATCGGGATGAAATTTTGTATTTTAATCGAGAATAATATATCAAAACAATATTTTGTCCAGATCGCATGACCAGAACCATAGAAACCATAGAAAATTGTAACTTTTGAACGGAAAGGCCTAGGAACTTGAAATTTTCAGGGTGGGTTTGGATCGCGAATATCACGTTCATCAGTGAGCAAAAGTTTTAGAATTTTTTTGACAGCTGTCGAAAATTCCTTCAATTGATTTCTAAAACTGGAAAATGCGAATCTACCTACAAGGTGGATGTACGAGCGCTCAAAAGCTCCTGCCTTCACGGCAGTGCTTTCCGTAATTTTTTTAAATTAGAACTCTATTTTTTATGATTGCATTGGATTCTGCGAAAAAAATAATAATAGTGTTCGGAGTAGTTTATGCCCTTAAATTAAATAATTCTTGAGTTATTGAGGATTTTCTGAATTAATGTCGAGATAAATTCATAAAATTTGTTTTTTAACAATAATCTGTGTTCATAGAGGATAAATTATCTCAATAATTGCCTATGAACACAGATTATTGTTATAAAACACATTTTATGAGTTTGTCTCTACTTACGACATAAATTCAGAAAATCCTTAATAACTCAGGAATTATTCAATTTAGGAGAATAAACTACTCCGAACACTATCATTATTTTTTTTGCAGAATCGAACGCAATCATAAAAAAATAGAGTTCTAATTTAAAAAGAAAAGTTATGGGAAAATTCTGATCACAATTTTTGACAAAATATTTGAAACACCCTGTGACGAGTCTTCCAAAATTTAGGAGATGCACAATTTTCCGCCATTCTTCTACTTCGAAAAGCTAAAAACAGTTTATGCTTGAAATATTGAGAATAAGAATAACGATCATAATATACTGACAACGCATATCTCCCTTTTTTTCCGTTTTTTTTTTCTATATTTTGAAAACTATTTCGTCGAATGCAATGGTAGACATATATTCAAAATTGAATAATCGATCATATAAGGAAAGAAAAAATTAAAAAAATATTTCTTCGAGAAATTTATTTTCACTTCCTCTATAACTGAAAGTGTTCAGGCTTTAAGAATATTTTAGCTTAGTAGATAAAATCGAACAATATCCTAATTCAAATTTTCAGATTTCAAATAGGACTCGAACTTGGGCCATCCTGTATATATCGATTCAAAATTGACCACCCATTCCAATAATTAATCAGAAATAGAACATAACCTCTAAAAACACCCCAGCTTTTCAGGGCAACCCTGAAAAGACGTCTAGTTTATTCCATGAATACGTGCTTCTTTACCATAATGATCATATACATAGTAACGTCGAAAAATATGCGGAAAGCTTCAAAAGAAGCGGTTGGACATTATACAGGGATGAGCGTTCAATTATTCAGAACTATTCTGGGAAGTAGCTTTGAGGCGTTGAAAGTGCATTAGCGGAAAGCTAGGGAGGTTTGACTCCTCTGCATTCTCATTTGCAAATTTTCTAATGGTTCCCCATTTGTTTTGCAACACCTGTGCTCGAAATTTCATTTATTATTCAAGACCTATTTCGACCCACCTCATTACCTTCTTCCAGTGTCTTCAAAACTCAACGAACTTCCATCGTAATTAAATAGGTGTTAATTTATGCGGATTTGAAGTGAATTGAATGGGAGAAAATTAATGCAATTGAATATTTTGCGAGAAGAATCGGCATTCTTTCATTATAGGGCAAAACAGAAATATAGGCGATTTTTGCGTTTCTTCTGATAACCACGAAATAAACAAAAAAATTCCATATTCCGTGAGCTTTCCAACGAGCCCACACATAGTATATGTTTTCATTTGAAGGACGGAAGTTGGATATGGTTGGAAAAAATATTCAATTCTATTGCCAGAATACGAGTGTAAATAAAAATCAATTGACATACACTTCTATGCCCCATACTAAAATTTGGTTTCGTCATAAAACATTTAATCTGTCAATGTCAAAATTACTCAAGAACTTCTTGGAATGTTGTGTATATTGTAGTGTATGCATAAATGTTGATATGCACCGTTCTGATGTGGCAATAATCTCGAGTATGTGCAGTACATAGAGTTCATCAATCAGGAACATCAGAACAAACGACCAAAAAAAATCACATATGGCCCAATGTTCATGAATACGTGCAACCTCGCATTCCAATAAGGAAACAGAACCAATATCCATCAATCTCCCCGATATGTTCATGAATAACCAGATGTAATTTGTTAAGTGCTGATCTGTGGCTTGGCGTTGCGCAACAAATGCATTTATTTCGGAGCCGCAACCACATAATTGAGGCGTCTATGTGCATATCTGTTCGCAGCAGTTCTCGCGTATGTGAAAAGGAACAAGTTCAGCTTTCAGCGTTCCTCCAATCCGTTTCGACCCCGTCCTATATACATCTGGTCCTAAATCACATTCCCCCAAAATGAAGGAAAATTTTGGAACGTCTAGAGGTATACAGAGACAATAGAGACATACTTTGCTTCATCTTTGTTCTGTTTAGTCGATGGCCTATGACAACAGTTTAAATATCCTCACAAATTCGTACTAATTCTGTGGTTAATTTGAAATTCCTGCATAGGAAACTTGATTGGATGGAAAATATGATTTCTTTTTTAATTGCATTCGAAAGAATCTGACCTTTCAACGTCAATTTCATAAAATTTCTTTCTCTTCTTTTGATAATTGTAGTCCTTTTGATTTTGATTCGATGATCTTAAAACTCTTGCCGAGATAATCTGAAATGGGTTTAAATTTTTCTGTTCAGAATTTCAACTCAAAACATAATGAATAGTAGGTACTAGTCCCAATCTTAGGGAAATATGATTTTTATTTAAATTGCATTAAAAATGGAAATCTGACATTTTAACGTAAGGCTGAATATAAATTGGCACTTTTTGCCAAAACGACTAACATATTTCTGTGAACAATCAAATATTTCATAGAATTTCTTTTTCTTCTTTTGGTAATAATTGTAACACTTCATGAAATTTAGTTACGAAAATATTCATTTTTTTTTCGAAAATCTTCCAATTAGCCTTTGCTCCCCAAACCTCAGTTCAGAATTAGAAAGTTATTGATTCGATAATAATAAAACTCTCGCCAACATAATATTAAATGGGTTTAAATTTTTCTGTTCAGAATTTTAACTCAGAACATAAAGAATAGTAGGTATGTACTAGTCCCTATCTTGGGGAAATATGATTCTTTTAATGGCACTAAAAATGAAAATCTGACATTTCAACGTCAGAATGATTATAAATCGACAGTTTTTGCCAGAACGACTAACATATTTCTGTGAAGAATTCGAATATTTCATAGAATTTTTTTTTCTTCTTTCGATAATAATTGTAACCCTTCCTGAAATTCAGTTATTAAAATATTCTCTTGTTTTTCAAAAATATTTCAATTAAGCTTTGCTCTCCAAACCTTAGTTTAGAATTAGAAATATTTCGATTTGATAATCATAAAACTCTTGCCAACATAATCTGAAATGGGTATTAAATTTTTCTGTTCAGAATTTTAACTCAGAACATAAAGAATAGTAGGTATGTACTAGTCCCTATCTTGGGGAAATATGATTCTTTTAATGGCACTAAAAATGAAAATCTGACATTTCAACGTCAGAATGATTATAAATCGACAGTTTTTGCCAGAACGACTAACATATTTCTGTGAAGAATTCGAATATTTCATAGAATTTTTTTTCTTCTTTCGATAATAATTGTAACCCTTCCTGAAATTCGGTTATGAAAATATTCTCTTGTTTTTCAAAAATATTTCAATTAAGCTTTGCTCTCCAAACCTTAGTTTAGAATTAGAAATATTTCGATTTGATAATCATAAAACTCTTGCCAACATAATCTGAAATGGGTTTTAAATTTTTCTGTTCAGAATTTTTATTCAAAACATAACGAATAGTAGGTACTAGTCCCAATCTTGGGGAAAAATGATTTTTTTTTAAA
Source organism: Aphidecta obliterata (assembly GCA_963966015.1). Classification (NCBI taxonomy): domain Eukaryota; kingdom Metazoa; phylum Arthropoda; class Insecta; order Coleoptera; family Coccinellidae; genus Aphidecta; species Aphidecta obliterata. Next base: position 12,366,073 of record OZ014427.1, read on the forward strand.
TTGCATTAAAAATGAAAATCTGATATTTCAACTTCAGACTGATTATAAATTGACAGTTTTTGTCAGAACGAATATTTCTGTGAAGAATTCGAATATTTCATAGAATTTCTTATTCTTCTTTTGATTATAATTGTAACCCCTCATGTAATTTAGTTATTGAAATATTCATTTTGTTTTCACAAAAATCTTCCAATTGAGCTTCGCTCCCCAAACCTCAGTTCAGAATTAGAAAGTTTTTGATTCTATAAACATAAAACTCTTGCCAACATAATTTGAAATGGGTATGAAATTTTTCTGTTCAGAATTTCAACATTAAAAACAATGAATAGTAGTTTCTAGGCCCAATCTCAGGAAACTTGATTGGATTGAAAATATAATTTTTTTTTCAATTTGCATAAAAAATGAAAATCTGACATTTCAACGTCAGACTGATTGTAAAATGACAGTTTTTGTCAGAACGACTGACATATTTCCATGAAAGATTCGAATATTTCATAGAATTTCTCTTTCTTTTTTTATTGATAATTCTAACCCTTCATGAAATTTGGTAATGAAAATATTCATTCTGTTTTCCAAAAAATCTATCAATTAAGCTCTAATCCCCGAACTTTAGTTCAAAATTAGAAAGTATTTGATTCTATAATCTTAAAATTCTTGCCAACATAATTTGAAATGGGTACTGAATTTTTCTGTTCAGAATTTTAACTCAGAACATAACGAATAGTAGGTACTAGTCCCAATCTTGGGGAAATATAATTTTTTTGATGGCACTAAAAATGAAAATCTGACATTTCAACGTCAGACTGGTTATAAATTGACAGTTTTTGCCAGAACGACTAACATATTTCTGTGAAGAATTCGAATTTTTCATAGAATTTTTTTTTCTTCTTTCGATAATAATTGTAACCCTTCCTGAAATTCGGTTATGAAAATATTCTCTTGTTTTCCAAAAATATTTCAATTAAGCTCTACTTCCAAACCTTAGTTAAGAATCAGAAATATTTCGATTCGATAATCATAAAACTCTTGCCAACATAATCTGAAATGAGTATTAAATTTTTCTGTTCAGAATTTTCATTCAAAACATAACGAATAGTGGGTACTAGTCCCAATCTTGGGGAAAAATGATTTTTTTTTAAATGGCATTAAAAATGAAAATCTGACATTTCATCTTCAGACTGATTATAAATTGACAGTTTTTGTCAGAACGAATATTTCTGTGAAGGATTCGAATATTTCATAGAATTTCTTTTTCTTCTTTTGATTATAATTGTAACCCTTCATGTAATTTAGTTATTAAAATATTCATTTTGTTTTCCCAAAAATCTTCCAATTGAGCTTTGCTCCCCAAACCTCAGTTCAGAATTAGAAAGTTTTTGATTCTATAAACATAAAACTCTTGCCAACATAATTTGAAATGGGTATGAAATTTTTCTGTTCAGAATTTCAACATTAAAAACAATGAATAGTAGTTTCTAGGCCCAATCTCAGGAAACTTGATTGGATTGAAAATATAATTTTTTTTTCAATTTGCATAAAAAATGAAAATCTGACATTTCAACGTCAGACTGATTGTAAAATGACAGTTTTTGTCAGAACGAATATTTCTGTGAAGGATTCGAATATTTCATAGAATTTCTTTTTCTTCTTTTGATTATAATTGTAACCCTTCATGCAATTTAGTTATTGAAATATTCATTTTGTTTTCCCAAAAATCTTCTAATTGAGCTTTGCTCCCTAAACCTTAGTTCAGAATTAGAAAGTTTTTGATTCTATTATCATAAAATTCTTGCCAACATAATTTGAAATGGGTATTAAATTTTTCTGTTCAGAATTTTAACTCGAAAAACGATGAATAGTAGGTACTAGTCCCAATCTTCGGAAACTTGATTGGATGAGAAATATGTTTTTTTTTTAATTGCATTAAATATTTCGAATATTTCATACAATTTTTTTTTCTTCTTTTGATAATTTGAATTATCAAACAGGGACTTTTTAGGTAATATGTTGGTCATAGTGATAGTTCCTATAAAGCAAACCTTACTGTCAGTTGTCAGAAGCCGGATAAATAATATCTGATTAACTAAAAGTTATCCAAAATTGAGACTGCTAGCATTCCGCATTCGAATCCATTTATCGGGAAATTCGGTCCATACTGTATGGGAACCCCTTGTATGTGTTCACAATATCCAACATCAACAGAACTCTCCCCCAACAGAAGTTATTCGTCGCTCGATATTCACCCTGAAATGATTGTTTATTATGGTAATCTTGGCAAATATTTCATCAAGGAGATTACACCACGTTCGACAAAGTTGTGGGTGGAGTAGGGGGTGGAATCGGATAATTGAAAAGCTGTTCATGAACTTCGAACGTATTTATCTTGGGGAAGATAAAAAAAGTAGATGAAGATAGTGTTCCCGTAGAAATAATAAGCTGATTCAGAAAGTTTCCGATTAATACTTATTCGAATTATTCGGAAAGGAGGGGGTGATCTGAATTCTACAAGAAGAAATTTCAACAACTTCTTTGAATACAGAGTACAAACAACAAATCGTGTCACGTTCGAAGAAATATTACTCATTGCTTTTGAAGGCACAATCCTGGAGAAGAATGAGATCACAATGCCTTCATGACCTAACAATGGCAATACCTACGGCACCAGCATCTTTAGATTGGATTAAGAAATAAGACTTTCTTTAGAAAATATTCGAAAAATTTCCCCGTCAATCAAAATCTCATTAGACCTACCCTTTGAGCTCCGATGTCCTTCGTTTCGACGGAATCAACGCCGAGGAGAGTCGAAGGAAAGTAGTAAGGTACCTGGCGGATTAACAGAAGATGGGACGCCGCGATAGCTCGCGATGGACAAGCCGATACTGCGCTGCAATTACTACCAGATTGCTGGGCGATTACCATCTACACACGTCAGACAGGCGGACATCTTGATAAAGAAGAGGAATGAGGACCAAATGGACCGGACTCCGCCACCTTACGCCAGATACCGATCTCGAGAATGCGCCTTTGTCTTTCTTACTTAGCGAGTCGAAGATGATGGACGTATCTTCCTCCGCCGATTACAATTGGCCTTTCTGCTGTCACGAGGCCCCCAATCGGGATGGCCACCATTCAATTATGCTGCGTCTTCAAAGGTTTCGACAATATTATTAGATTAAAAGCTTCGTCAAGTCAGCGTTTCAATGGACTACCGACATAGTTTTATTGTGTTCAATTACATTTCTTCGGAGGTTATTGATTTCGTCTATGGGTTTTTCAGGTACCGCTAAGGTATGATCCAAGTTGCCAACCTTGTGAATTAAAATGTCCTAAACTATCGATTTACATAAATAACCGGTAATCATCGCGTTGGTGGCATAATATTCTTGCGTTGGCATCCCTGGGTTTGGTTTCATTTAGTTGCCAACACAACAAAATTGAACATGCCTCCACTTGATAATAATGATGAGATTCCGAACTGCCTACATTCGCAGAAATTGCTCTTCCCTACAGAAGGCTGAGGACAAGAGAGCAATGACAAAAGTTTAAATTATGGTGAATAACATTAACTAAATAGAGTTCAAGAAAACTTTATTTAGTTAAATTTATTTTATTTTGTGAGGAGTATATTTCAATAGAGAAGTTAGTTTCTTGCATTTGCAGAACATGAATTTGTTCTCTCGCTGCTATCTTCTTTTTGTTTTCTATCTGCCATTCTTGCTCTTCTTATTTTCATTTTCATTTTTTCTTTCGGACGCCATGTAGTCTTGTTTTTTCTCCGTAATTCGTTCGTTTTTTTCTTCTTGTAGTCCCTTCTTTTCGTGTGTCTCCATTTTTTCGTATGCCTTTCTTGCTTGTTCTAATATAAATTATTCGAGTACCATGGTGCGTCTGAGGTTTCTTTATTTTGTTTTCGATCATTATTATCAGAATTATCAGCAAATTTCTGCTTAGTTTGTCTAATAATGGATTTATATATTTTCACTTTTAGTTCCCTATCTCGCTACTTTTGTTTATTAGAGGGAAGGGTATCCTTTGATTTTCCTAGCTTTCTTTTCTGTTTTTTTCTGTGTATTTGTTGGAATTTAGATTTTTGTCAATAATTGTTATACCTAAGAATTTTACATTGTCTTTCCATCCCATTTTCTTATCGTTCCTCTTTATTTTCTCTCTGGTTTTGTGTAACATTATCGATTGGCTCTTTTCTTCGTTGATCTTTATTTGCAATATTCATAATAGTATTATAAACTTGCTTATATGATTTTGAAGTCTCTTGTTCCTAGTTTGTCTTATAATGGATTTAAATATTTTCACTTTTTGTTCCCTATTCCGTTACTTCTGTTTTTTAGAGGGCAGAGGTATCCCTTGATTCTCCTGGCTTTCCTTCCTGTTTTTTTCCATGTATTTGTTGGAATTTAGATTCTATTGTAATACCTGAGGGTTTTACATTGTCTTTCCATCTTATTCCTTATCGCTCCTTTTTATTTTTTATCTGGTTTTGTGTAACATTATAGATTGGCTCTTTTCTTCGTTGATCTTCATTTGCAATATTTAGAATAGTAAGTATTATAAACTGGTTTATATGACTTTGAAGTCTTTTGTTCTTAGTTTGTCTTATAATGGATTCATTCACTTTTTGTTTCCTATTTCGCTACTTTTGTTCATTAGAGAGTAGAGGTATTCTTTGATTTTGCTGGCTTTCTTTCCTGTTTTTTTTCCATGTATTTTTTGGAATTTCGATTTTGGTCCATTGTTATACCTAAGTATTTCACATTGTCTTTCCATCTTATTTCCTTATCGTTATTTTTTATTTTCTCTCTGGTTTTGTGTAACATTATAGATTGGCTCTTTTCTTCGTTGATCTTCATCTGCAATATTTAGAATAGTATTATAAACTTGTTTATATTATTTTGAAGTCTCTTGTTTTTGGTTTTTTATAATGGTTTTATATATTTTCACTTTTTGTTCCCTAATACCTACGCTACTGCTGTTCATTAGAGGGCAGAGGTATCCTTTGATTCTCCTGGCTTTCCTTCCTGTTTTTTCCATGTATTTGTTGGAATTTAGATTTTTGTCCATTGTAATACCTAAGTGTTTTACATTGTCTTTCCATCTTATTCCTTATCGTTCCTTTTTATTTTTTACCTGGTTTTGTGTAACATTATAGATTGGCTCTTTTCTTCGTTGATCTTCATTTGCAATATTTAGAATAGTAAGTATTATAAACTTGTTTATATGATTTTGAAGTCTTTTGTTCTTAGTTTGTCTCATAATGGATTCATTTACTTTTTGTTTCCTATTTCGCTACTTTTGTTCATTAGAGAGTAGAGGTATCCTTTGATTTTCCTGGCTTTCTTTCCTGTTTTTTTTTCCATGTATTTTTTGGAATTTAGATTTTTGTCCATTGTTATACCTAAGTATTTCACATTGTCTTTCCATCTTATTTCCTTATCGTTATTTTCTATTTTCTCTCTGGTTTTGTGTAACATTATAGCTTGGCTCTTTTCTTCGTTGATCTTCATCTGCAATATTTTGAATCGTATTATAAACTTGTTTATATTATTTTGAAGTCTCTTGTTCTTAGTTTTTTTATAATGGTGTTATATATCTTCACTTTTTGTTCCCTAATACCTACGCTACTGCTGTTCATTAGAGGGTAGAGGTATCCTTTGATTTTGCTGGCTTTCTTTCCTGTTTTTTTTCCATGTATTTTTTGGAATTTAGATTTTTGTCCTTTGTTAAACCTAAGTATTTCACATTGTCTTTCCATCTTATATCCTTATCGTTATTTTTTATTTTGTCTCTGGTTTTGTGTAACATTATAGATTGGCTCTTTTCTTCGTTGATCTTCATTTGCATTATTTGCAATATTTAGAATAGTGAGTATTATAAACTTGTTTATATGATTTTGAAGGCTTTTGTTCTTAGTTTGTCTCATAATGGATTCATTCACTTTTTGTTTCCTATTTCGCTACTTTTGTTCATTAGAGAGTAGAGGTTTCCTTTGATTTTGATGGCTTTCTTTCCCGTTTTTTTTTCCATGTATTTTTTGGAATTTAGATTTTTGTCCATTGTTATACCTAAGTATTTCACATTGTCTTTCCATCTTATTTCCTTATCGTTATTTTTTATTTTCTCTCTGGTTTTGTGTAACATTATAGATTGGCTCTTTTCTTCGTTGATCTTCATTTGCAATATTTAGAATAGTATTATAAACTTGTTTATATGATTTTGAAGTCTTTTGTTCTTAGTTTGTCTCATAATGGATTCATTCACTTTTTGTTTCCTATTTCGCTACTTTTGTTCATTAGAGAGTAGAGGTATCCTTTGATTTTGCTGGCTTTCTTTCATGTTTTTTTTTCCATGTATTTTTTGGAATTTAGATTTTTGTCCATTGTTATACCTAAGTATTTCACATTGTCTTCCCATCTTATTTCCTTATCGCTATTCTTTATTTTCTCTCTGGTTTTGTGTAACATTATAGCTTGGCTCTTTTCTCCGTTGATCTTCATCTGCAAATTTTGGAATAGTATTATAAACTTGTTTATATTATTTTGAAATCTCTTGTTCTTAGTTTTTTTATAATAGTTTTATATATTTTCACTTTTTGTTCCCTAATACCTACGCTACTGCTGTTCATTAGAGGGTAGAGGTATCCTTTGATTTTCCTGGCTTTCTTTCCTGTTTTTTCCTATGTATTTTTTGGAATTTAGATTTTTGTCCATTGTTACACCTAAGTATTTCACATTGTCTTTCCATCTTATATCCTTATCGTTATTTTTTATTATGTCTCTGGTTTTGTGTAACATTATAGATTGGCTCTTTTCTTCGTTGATTTTCATCTGCAATCTTTAGAATAGTATTATGAACTTGTTTATATGATTTTGAAGTCTCTTGTTCTTAGTTTTTTTATATCTGATTTATATTATTTCACTTTTTGTTGCCTAATACGCTACTTCTGTTCATTAGAGGGTATAGGTATCCTTTGATTTTCCTGGCTTTCTTTCCTGTTTTTTTCCATGTATTTTTTGGAATTTAGATTTTCGTCCATTGTTATACCTTAGTAGTTCACATTGTCTTTCCATCTTATATCCTTATCGTTCTTCTTTATTTTCTCTCTGGTTTTGTGTAAAATTATCGATTGGCTCTTTTCTTCGTTGATCTTTATTTGCAATATTTTGAATCGTATTATGAAATTGTTTATATAATGTTGAAGTCTCTCGTTCTTAGTTTTTTTATAATGAATTTATTTATTTTCACTTTTTGTTCCCTATTTCGCTACTTCTGTTCATTAGAGGGATAGAGGTATCCTTTGATTTTCCTGGCTTTCTTTCCTTTTTTTCCATGTATTTGTTGAAATTTAGATTTTTGTCCATTGTTAGTCAAGTATTTTACATTGTCTGTTTTTTTAATTTTCACTCTTGTATTGTCTAACATTATCGTTTTACTATTTTCTTCGTTGATCTTTATCTGGGATATTTTGAGTCGTAATATAAACCTTGTTCATATGATTTTGAAGTCTCTTGTTCGCGCTTTCTACAGTTTTAGCTTGTTTTTCCTTGTCGACTGTGAGTTTTCTTCGTTTTTTGGTAAGTTACTCGTGTATGTGTTGTACAGGATTGGTCCCTGCGGATCTTCTTCTTCCTCTTTTTCTCCTGAAGGTTTCTCGTTTTACAAAAAAAATATTTTCTAGATGAGATCATTTCATTGATCCACACTATGTCAAAAGCTTTTGATATGTCCATAAGTATGGAACTCAATGCTTCTTTGTTTTTATTTTTTTTTGTAATTCTTGTTATTTGTTTTTCTGTTCCGTGTCCTTCGCCTAATCTATGCTGTTCATCCACGATTATTTCGTTTTCTTCAAAAGCTAGACTCTTCTACTCTTGTTAAGTATCTTGCTCAGACTGGTAAGAAGGCTAAGGTGAGCAGGTTATTCGAGTAAGTTCTTGGTTTTCTCGGTTTGGGTAACACTATGGTTTCTGCAACTAACTACAGATAGCGAAATGACAAATTCGATGTGAGAAACAGAAAACCTTAAAAACATAAGGCAACTTGGATCTGAGAAAATTTCCCAGATACATGATTTGTTTTGTTGGCTTGCTATTAGTTCATCTAGAATAATTTTTCCAATTTTATTCCAGAATTTGATAGTTTTTTTCCTCAGTAAAGACGGATGTTATTAGTTTTATCATTTGGTATCCTCTTGTTTTTTAAATTGCATTGCATATATTTCTTAATTTATCTGTGCTCTGTTTGCGATTTTGTCTATTATTCCAGGTGTTTTTTTTACGTTCAAGTTTTTTACGTTTTTTGTTATTTCATCTATGTTTATTTTTTATATGATTTCAGCTTTTTCTCCGGCATCATAAGGTTTGAATTGTTCTCGAAGAAGAAAATAAAAACAGACTAATGTGGAAAATGATGAGATAAAACATCTACGAAGTTCAACAGGTGGATATCATGATTTTAATTATATTTCCTCAAGTGAATGGCTTAGGGCAGGAGGGTAGTTGCACACAGATAATCCGCGCATGAAAGAAATAGACAGTAAAAAAAAAAACCATAAGGAGTAGAAAGTTTATCAATGGTATTCGTGAAACCATTAAGTGAAAACCATTCCCCCATGAAGGGCGTGATGAAAAGCAGTGAATAATGGGATTTTTTCGGTCGCCGATGAAGAGCTATAAATACCGTCGACAACGAAGTCCACGAACCCGAAAGAAAGGACTATGGGGTGTAATGAAATCTGTAAATCAGGGGCTTTTACCAAGATTTCCCGCAGGAACTGGGAACAGTGCGGTCTCACGCAATCGACTCGTCTGTCGGAATGCCCATCGATTTCGGTCGGTTTCCTTTGATGACGAAACAATCTGCTTTGTTCTTCCTTCGGAGCCGCTATCGCCGGAAAACGTGACCTGCTCGCTCTTGTCGTGTCCAGGAAAACCTCATCTCAGGATTTAGTTCATCTTTGCCAAATCTTTTGAATAGATGTGAAAGCCTCCGTATAGTTCATGAAAAATATTTAACTGACTTGTATGAAGTGGTTATTTTTCCGTCGCAATCCCCCCCTACAGCAGGGTTTTCCGACGACAACGTCATCACAATCAATCGATCGGATGTACCAAGAGCGATTGTCCCATCGAGATGAAAAGTTATCTGGATGGATAATAGGGTGTAAAAAAACGTCGCAATGATTTCGAGCTGAATGGTCGGGGTGTGCACAGTCTTCGTGACTGCTTTTCCTCCCGGAGCGGGAATAGAATAGAATTCCCGAGTTACGTCGCCGACAATATAGGGGGACTGATTAGAGTTGTCACGAATGTCCTGTAATCACGGCGATGTTCTCCACCCACGGTATGATTAAAACTATTCAACAAAGGTTAACTGTTCGGATATGAAGCCGCTCCGATTGTTATCGGAACCCCCAATCTCGAATTCCTCGCAGAACTTGGGGAACACAATCGATTCCCGGTGCGTTGGATCGTTCACGAGCTATAAACACTAGGATTCACTGGATAAAGCAAAATGTACATGTTTATTTCGATTTGCGCTTCATGATTTCCAGATGGTGCATCTACGCATTTTTTTTGGAACTGGGTCTTTAACTACAGATATTTCAAGCGTAGATTCTTCAGATGAAAGAAAATCTTCTTCGCGTTTGGTATTTCTTCGGATTTGACTCGATGAAAAATATTCAACCATTTTTAGAAATAACCCATGAAGTATCCGATAAAATTTTTTTTCACCTTTCAAGAATTTTGTATAATTTAGATTATCTACTCCTATTGAATAATATATTCATTACTCAACTACATTCGAGCAATAAGGAGTATATGTAAACCAACACCGTGAGTTATAATAACTCACTACAATAACTCCCTGTCTCTGTGCTTCTGAATAAGCCGATTGGCCGTAAGGGAACAGTCCGTTATTGATATTGAGGGGAGGTCACTTCAGTAATTTCGACGTTTTCTCAAATAAAGTTGATACCTAACTATTATTGTGAATGTTTTGCTGAAAAAGATGAATTCAGATAGTGAAGATGAATTATTAAGTACACCTTCAGAAATAAGACAATCAGCCAATGTTACCATACAGAATTTATTGCCCGAAAAATACCAAAACGAATATAAAGGTGTATACAACAATTTTCAAGATTGGTGTTGCAGTAAGAATATTAAGTCACCGATCACAGATAATGTTCTTTTGACATATTTAAGAAAACTTAGCACTGAATATAAAGCATCGCCCAAGTGGACTTTCTACTCCATGCTAAGGATCACAATCAACATGAATAATGCATTGTTATAGGTAACTATTAAGATTTGTATATAAAGTTCTTTCTCTGTACCTGTATCTTAGTATGCATTGTTATAGTCGTAATGGTCATAACTCACTTGATGAATTACAGCACTCGCCTTCGGCTCGTGCTGCAAACTTCATCTGCGTGAGTTATGAACTAAATTACCTACCGTTCGTTAAATAATATACTTATATCTCACCCGAAGAAGCCATGGCTATAGTGAAACACGTGTCGCGGCTTTACGCAAACTAAAGTGATCTCGGTTCAGTTTACTCATCAGCACTTTTCGCTTCAGCTGTCAACCCAAAATTTCGTATCAATTCTGGAATAATTTGCTTTATTTTGGTGAGGTTGGGTTAGGTAAGGTTACAGATGACAGGTTAGGGGCCAATTCTGAAAATAACCTATAAGATGAGGTCCTCCAGAAAAAGTTAGTTTTGAGAATCCATATAACTCCGACCAATGAAACCACGCCTAACCACAAAAGAAGCAGGTCCAACAATCTATCCTCGTTGAGATGACGCAGAAACTAATGGCAACAATGGCAACACTGAAAAAACGAATCCCGGGAATTTCCAGTCAAACGCAACTATCGTTATTACAACAAGAAAATACCGTTCTGAGAACAATCTGTACTTGCAATCTAACATGACGATTCCGATTCAAGTGACTTGAGTTCTATGAACAAGAAAAAAGGTAAGTATAGCAGTGATCAGTTTCTTTTATTTTAAAAGGAATATTTCCGTAAATGTTACGGGAATATTTAGTTAAATATAATAGTTTTGTAATTATAACCCAACAATATTTTTACGACTAACGGTATGGACACATTAAATTCAAAAGGGAAGGTTTCGCATTTGTCACAGAAGTTTATATTATTCTGCCGGAATAAATCTTGTTTAGCAGACAGTTTTTTAATCCAAAAAATTCAGAAAAGCACTGCCGTGAAGCTTTTGAGCGCTCGTTCATCCACCTTGTAGGTAGATTCGCATTCTTCAGTTTTAGAAACCAATTGAAAAGATTTTGACAGCTGTCAAAGAAAATTTCAAACTGAGGCGAAAATCCAGACTTCACGTTGGTGCTATAGGCGACCAATTTTTTTTTTTGATAACTTGCTATAATTTCTTACGGTATTAATGATCTTGGTAATGTGATCCAAAAATTTCCCACGTAGTTTGAATACATTATTATTCCTCTATGTGCGAAAATTCATTTCAATCCAATAAGTAATTTCGAAATTATCAGGAAAAAAATACTTTGAACGGCCATATTTACGGAACCCCTTATCTAATTTTGCTCATTGATGAAAGTGATCGCGAAATTCGCAATCCGAACCTATCCTGAAAATTTCAAGTCCCTAGGCCTTTCCGTTCAAAAGTTATGATTTTCTATGGACTCTATGGTTCTGATCATGCGATCTGGAAAAAATGTAGCTAAAATATATCATTCTCAATTCAAATACAAAATTTCGTCACGATCAAATCCATAGTTGTGGAATCATCAAGAAAACAGAATTTCAAACAACCATATTTGCGGAACCCCTAGTCTAATTTTGCTCATTGATGAACGTGATCGCAACATTCGAGATCCACACCTATCCTGAAAATTTCAAGTCCCTAGGCCTTTGCATTACAAAGTTATAATTCTCAATGGTTTCTATGGTTCTGGTCATGCGAGCTGGACAAAATTTTGCATGTAGCTTGAACACATAATTCTCCATCTAAGTGCAAAATTTCACCTCAATCAAATCTGTAGTTTCGGAGTAATCAGGAAAACAAAATTTCGAGCGGCCATATTTACGGAACCCCTGGGCGAATTTTGCCCAATAACGAACTCAACCGCGGCATTCGAGATTCGAACCTGCCCTGAAAATTTCAAGTTTCTAGGACATTCCTGTAAAATCTCAGGTTTGAAGCTTCGAATACACGATACCTAGTTCAACGGTAAATTCCTGTTAAATCGATACTACAGTTCCGTTATAAGTAATTTCTGTTTAAGTGTAGTGTTCATAAGTGGAAATTCTTGTAGAAACTGAAGTTTGAAGCTTGTAATACAAGTATCTAGTTTGTTTATTAAACAGGAAATTCCTGTAAATAGTCACGCATATTCCGGTTTTCGTCACAGCATTATTTCGCTTTTAAAATGATAAACTGCAGTTTGGTTGCATCAACTAATGTAATACTTGTTAATTCTAGAGGAATAAAACGACCGAAGTTGTCACGTAAAATCAACAAATGTTCCTGCCGTCGCTTAAATAGGGGAATTTCCTGTAGAAGAACCCGGATTCCAGTTGTATATCCTGGAAAATTTCTTTGTGTGTAGACTTTCGTCTTCATTCACTTCAATAGGTGATAGGTGAGCATTTTTTCTGGAATTGTTTGAATTGAGCTCTCCTGCAAAACTTTATATGGTAATTATTCGTTTGATAATATCTGCCTATTAGACCATTTTTCCTATTATTTTTTTTTGAGCATGTTTTCCATCGAGTTAATGTTCGATAAGCTCTGTTGCCGATCGGGAATCCGGGCGGACCAACACGTGCCTGCAACATGCAGTATTTGTTCTCGACTCGGTCGAGTTCTTCGCTAGTCCCGGATATTAATTCCTGGAACGGTGCCGGCTCGGGAAGATCCGAAACGGGGGATGCTAATCCCGGTCCAGAGTTCCGTTGCGAATTGCCAGTCACGCAATCTCAGACCCCGCTCTCACAATCTGATACATCTACGGAATTAAGCAGTTGTTCCTTTCACAGAATCATTTCGAATATTGATCGGAATCGATAAGCTACCCGGAGGGCTGATGAAAAATTCTACTCAACTTTACGACAGAATAAATTACTGGACGGAATTTCAGTCGCAGGAGGAATATTCAATCATCTCAGGGTTTGAACAAAAAACGAGGTCAAAGTAGGACCTGGACAGTCAAACAAAAGACGTAGCTTGATCTGGAATAGGCATGATGACAACAAAAATCATAAACAATAAAATTATCCCAAAAAAAAATAGAGAATACAGAAATATATAACTAGATAACCTAATGAGCAGACCAACAAACCGATCCATGTAACCCCAGAGAACACCAAATCTATCATTAGCAACTATAGACCGGTTTCGACTTATCAAGTCTCATCAGTATAGCTCAGCGATAATAAATTCGATGGGAATTTTTATTCGGAAAAATTGATTCATCACATGTAATTTGAATTAGATAAACAACCAATATATTATTCAATGTATAACGTCCCAACTTTCAGTGTTGTACAGGAATTCGACGTCACAATTATTAAAAACGTGAATTTGAAGCTGATTTCGAAAATTGAACAATTCTTAGGAAACGACGATATTTCACTTTCAACCACCTGCTAGAAGGATAGTATGAGAACTAGAAGGAAAGAATTCGCCTCAGGTGTGCAGTTTACCTTTATGGGAACTTCTTGTCGCAGGTGGCGGTTGAGGTCAAATGATATGTGTTCTTCCTAATAGCTCCTCGACTTCTAATGAAGTATTTCAAACGTAGATAGGGGAAGCATGGGAAACTGGAAAATGAGGCATCAGGTGTACGAAGTGGAGAAAGTAGTTTTATGGGAAAAAAGGAATAATGGTAGAGTGATAACTTATTCATTAGTGTAGTTCGACTTCCTTGTATTATCCAGGGTGTCCAAGTATTCGACCGAAAGACTGGGCGTTATAACCATGAGAAATTGTTCATGTTGACGTGAAATTTTCCATTCGTTTGAAGATGATCTTCCTAAAAAGTATGAAACTATCATTATCAGAAGACTCATTTCAGATCTAAATAGCACAGGAGAAACGTCCTTGGAAGGTTTGTGTGCAGTAACAGCTAGCGGTGAAAGAAGGGTGAATGTTTAGGGTTGAAGAGGGCGTTTCGGCACGGTCGAACCGCTTTTGTAATACATGCATTAGTGAAATTAAAAAAAAGCTTCGCCTGCCCCAGACCCTGATCGTTCGGTATTTCCGTGAAAATAGTGGGATCGATATCCGTCCATCGAACTCTTTATTTTGAAGGAATGACGATTATAATATATAACATACACTGAGAGAAATTCTCCAGGATATACAGCAGGAATTCGGTTACTTTTACAGGAAATGCCCCCTATATAAGCGCCAGCAGGAATATTTGTTGGTTTTGAGAGACAATTCCGGTCATTCAATTCCTCTAGAAATAAGTATTACATTAGTTGATGCAACCAAACTGCAGTTTGTCATTTCAACAGGAAAATAATACTATGAAGGAAACCGGAATATGCGTGACTATTTACAGAAATTTCCTGTCTAATAAAAAAACTAGATAGTTGTATGCCAGCTTTGAATTTTAGTTTCTAATAGAATTACCAGTAACGAACACTTGAGTAAAACAGGAATTACTTCACTTATAACGGAGATTTAACAGGAATTTTTCGTTGAATTAAAGAACCATCATTCATTATAGTATTATTTAAAGAAGCTTATAATCTGAGCTTCTACAATAATTTTCTGTAGTTATGCATTCAGTTAAAATATAGAGAGTGACTTCGCGAATAGATGTCTGGAATGGGAGGAATTTATATTATACTATATTGATTAAAGAGTATTTTTACATTATTCTAACGTATTAGAGAGACATTCGTTAAAAACTAATAATGCGAGACTCCATAATAAATATAAAGAAATTTTTTTTCCTGATTCCGGACTCATATTAGCGAATTTGATTACAGAATTACAGTCTACAAATGCTCACACCTTTTTTGTCGCTTTTAAATCCTTTGGGTAGTATCTTTTGAATTTTGTATTTTCGATGGCGCCCTCTGTTGAGCGGTACCGTGAATGTTGAGCCGTCGGTGCAGATCGCTACAGTTCTAATCTTTCTTCCTTCCTCTGATCTGGTCTAACCTGAATTTACCTCTGTTTTCCTGTTAACCCCTATTTTCTTGTTTCTTCCTACACTATGTTTCTTAATCATATACTTACCCTAATTTCTTTTCTTTTGTATTTCCCAGAAAAAGTTATTCAAGAGTTAGCATCAATCGTAGATCCAAAATATTCAATTCTAAGTAGGAGGCCAAAAATGCTAAAATGCAATATGTTGAACTCGAATTTTACATGCTGACTAGCATTAAAAATGCCAAATCGGCAACAGTGCGTTCAATATCATCGAGATGATTATCAAATCGCGGTTTCATCATGTTCGTTTCTTCGTCGGAAACCGATATTTTATTCCAAACAACTTCAACCATATGGTAAAACATGGATTAAAATACTGTTAGCTAAATAATTAATCCCAGGGCCGTATCTAGGGCGTGGCAAGGGTGGCACTTGCCACGGGCGCAAGGTCCGAAGGGGCGCCAAAAAATATCAAAAATGAAAAAATAGAAGCGCCAAGCAAAAAAAAATAATTCGAAAGATGACAACATGGTTACGTAAGTAAGTACATAATTCGATCACAATATTTCGAAACATTGATATTCAAAGTATAGATTGAAAATGCAATAAGGTCAGAAATACGAAAAATATGGTCCAATTGTTATAAAAAATTTTCAAATATGCCGCACTCTGAGCATCAATATTACAATCGGCAATATCATCATGCGATTCCAAGCACAGCCCTTTTATGAGTTGTTTTCACTACATCCCTTATCGCATCAAGCTTGTTTTGAAGGGCGGCTTCTTTGATGATGATTGTTTATAATGATCGATTTGTTTAGGTTTTTAGGCCACATCTGTGGTATTTCAAAAACGATTTGTATTGCCAAAAATTTACCAATCAGAGTTTTGAGCTCAAGAAGTGGGAGAAAAATTGGGGAATCTTATTCTATTCTACATAAATATTGATTTCTTTCAATTGTGAAGAGAAGAGCAAAAAATTTAAATTTCAATGTTCGTGTAGTGTGTATCCAAATTTGAAGTGTTATAAGTTGTGAGTTTTTTTTATATTCTGACTTTTTGTGCCATTGTGCTTTTGAATTCGAGCATTATAAATTGTGCTATTGAAGGTGAGTTGTACTAAGTATTCGTTATTTTTTATGACATTATTCTTATTTTACGTTTGCAGTATGTATTTTTGAATTTTAAGTTGAAGAATTTATATTTTTTAAGATAAATGTTCGTATTTATTACATAAATATAAATATTTCGTTTTGTTTTTTCAGAATTTGTTTTATTTTTATGCATTTTGATTTAAAATGTGTATTTCAATGTTTTCAATGCAAAAATTTTTCCATAAAAATGTGTATTATTTTGAAACTCTTACGGAAATATATGACGAGCATTATGAAAAAAATACTATAAGAAAATATGATAAATGAAAAAAAAAATACGCAAATGGGGGGGCGCTGTCTAATATATTGCCACAGGCGCAATAGTATCTAGATACGGCCCTGATTAATCCTGTAAAATAATCTGAATTTCTCTGAGAAATACGAAACATTCCTGTTGAATTTAATGTGTCCATATTGTTAGTCGTACAAATATTGTTGGGTTATACTTACAAAATTATTATATTTTACTAGATATTCTTGTAACATTTACGGAAATATTATTTTTGAAATACGAGTACCAGATAACTGCTAAACTTACCGTTTTTCCTGTTCAAAGGACTCAAGTCCCCTAAACCGGAATCGGTATGTCAGATTGCAAGTACAGGGTGTTCTCAGAACGGTCTTTTTGTTGTTGTGATAACAATAGGTGCGTTTAAACAACCGGAAATTCCCGGGTTTCTTTTCATTCAGTGTATTGTTAATTCGAATGATCTATGAAAATTTTTTCGTGATTTTGTCGAAAATTGTCAATTCACAGTATATCTGAGATTGAAATGTCAAATTTTCATTTTAACGTGAAACTTCAATATCAGGAAACCAGGAATAATGAAAAAATGTTATGTTCCTCACAATCGTGGGGAATCGAATATAGAGGACATAAGATTCAACATTAACTTTTCAGCGAATCTTATCTCCCTTCAAGTTTTTTAAGTAGGTACGGTATCACTTTTTTTTGTCTTCAATAAAAACCCAATTCGACATCCATTAATCACAGACGCATCATCGACGATAAAGGAGAGATGCAAAATGGACATTCCATGGTCCATCAAAATGGTCAATAATAGAAATAAATTATCCCTGCGGACAAAATACACACAAACAAACACGAATCCATCAGTAATCGTAATCTATAATGATGTTATATAAATTATTATGTCGGTCTTTTTAGTGATTTCGGCCTGACCAAAATACTCCGAGCCAGTGGCGTGGAAGGTTCAACATAAGACTTTTCGGAATATGTTTATGAATTGTGAAGTCCATTATTATTCGATCTAGTGTGTTTCGTACCGGAACTACTGGAGGACTCATAAGTGAGGCATTCCAATTTTGATCTTACAAAACCATTCTTGTGTAGTGTTTCAAGAAAAAAGTTTAATAGAGGGTGGAATCAGAAAGGGAGAAATACCATCAACGACATGGCTATTCCGTCAAATTCAGATAATTATTTTTACTTTGCCTAAATGAAGAGTTTTTTCATTTCGTCTACCGTTTTTTCATAATTCATCGTTGGTTCGCCACTGCTTCTGAGACTAGAAGGAACGCCGTGCTATCAGCAAGTAGTCTGGCGACCACCCGACCGGCCATGGGCCTTGTATTTTCGGTAATTTCTCAGATAAAGAACCTGATCTCTGGTAATGTATAACCATGGACTGCGACCAGGATGTGTGTTTTACCACGTCCCGGAGAACGTTTGAAGACTGTTGCGAAAAATCCAACCGCGCGAAGAACGTTGAGGAATCGTATTGGAATTTTGATTTTTGATCAATATTCTCTCATGATTCCAGAGTGGTTCCGAAAAGTCAACAATTAATGCGGAAAAACCAAGGAGTTATTGGTTCATTATTTCCCATTTCAACCTACCCTGAAATTTTTCGAAAATAACAAATAAATCTAAAAAAAATTGTTCAAAAGTTAATTGGGGTGGGAACTTTATGAGTATTTGTATAGGGCACAAAGTTTTTGAGAAGGTTACTGGTAAAAGGGCAAGAACTCTTGAATAATTAATGGGGTTCTAAGCTCAGGTGTGTTACCGCAAATGAGGGTCATTAGAAGAGCTGTAAGTTAGGAACCCCAGTAAAGCCTTGTACTTGCTAATGCACTTTTTATTGCGTCGTTTGTTCCATACATTTAAATAAGTTAGATGCAGTGACATTATAAGGAAGCGGGAGGAACAATGTCTTCGATTAGAGCGGAAATAAATTGTAACGACGGAGTTCCGGAACAACTGAATCACCTTAATGAATTAAAGTGATTTCGAGCTCAGGATGTGTTACTGAAGTGAGCTTTCGCCGCTGAAATTCATATCGCTGTTGAATTATTTAATTCCTGAAAGTTTTCGATAACTTTGAGTTGAGAGGAATAATTTTTTTATGGTTACTAGCTTTATTGCAATGGTTGTTCGTCTTCAACTTGTAAAGGGGGTTCTCAATAATTATATCATCACCCCCTAAATAATTTATTGAGGAAAAATCCCAACTTTTGGGAACGGAATGTATCGAACAGTAGGTACTACAAAATTGTCAATTTCACTACTGAAAACTTCCTGGAATTGCTAAATGAATATAACAGAAATGATGGAATAATCCAATTTATATATAATCAGATGAAAGGACAGTTATTTAATTCATAATAACTCTCTGAAAATGCAGAATAATTTTCTATTGAAAATAATTTTTGGGCGAATGGATGTTATCAATCTTTTACATTTTAGTTGATCTATTAATTAAAGTTACGGCAACAATGGACCATGAGCTATGAATTACACTCTTTCGTATATTATTATGATTGTATCAAAATGTGCTACAAAATGGTCACTTCCATTATTTTTATATTATTAATTGAAACTCCCTGAAATTATAAAATGAATATAACAAAAATGAAGAAACAATCAATTTTATATATAATTTTTATATAATAAGATTAAGGAGAGTAGTTTTTTTATTCATAATAACTCCCAGAAAATGCAGAATAATTTTCTGTTAAAATAAATTTCGATCGAATAGACATTATCAATCTTTTACATGTTAGTTGATTTATTAATTAAAGTTACGGTAACAATGGACCATGAGCTATGAATAACTCTCCTCCATATATTATTATGTTTGTATCCAAATGTGCTACTAAATGGTCAATCATTATTATTATATTATTAATTAAAACTCCCTGAAATTATGAAATAAATATAACAAAAATAAAGAAATAATCAATTTTATATATAATTTTCATACACTCAGATAAAGGACAGTTTTTTTATCCATAATGATTCTCTGAAAAAGCAGACTAATTTTCTGTTGAAAATAATTTTTGGTCGAATGGATGTTATCAATCTTTCACATTTTAGTTGATCTATTAATTAAAGTTACGGTAACAATGGATCATGAGCTATGAATTACTCTCCTTCATATATTATTATGTTTGTATCCGAATGTGCTAATAAATGGTCAATTTCATTATTATTATATTATTAATTAAAACTCCCTGAAATTATAAAATGAATATAAAAAAATGAAGAAATAATCAATTTTATATATAATTTTTATATAATCAGATAAAGGACAATTTTTTTATCCATAATAACTCTATGAAAATGCAGAATAATTTTCTGTTGAAAATAATTTTTGGTCGAATGGATGTTATCAATCTTTCACATTTTAGTTGATTTGTTAATTAAAGTTACGGCAATAATGGACCATGAGCTATGAATAACTCTCCTTCATATATTATTATGTTTGTATCAAAATGTGCTACGAAATGGTCCATTCCATTATTATGATATTATTGAATAAAACTCCCTGAAATTATAAAATGAATATAATAAAAATGGAGAAATAATCAATTTTATATATAATTTTTATATAATCAGATTAAGGAAAGTTTTTTAATTCATGATAACTCTCAGAAAATGCAGAATAATTTTCTGTTAAAAATAAATTTTGGTCGAATAATGGATGTTATCAATCTTTCACATTATAATAATTGCTCCATTACTGACAATGAGCCATAGACCACTTTCCTTCAAATATTATTATGTTGGATACATCGATACATCAAAAAAGTTGTAAAATATAAATGGAGTTATATTTGATCGAAATTCAAACCGTGGAAAAACTAATCTACATTTCTGTTCGCAAGCCTCGTGAATATCCTCGGAAGAATTCAACATTCGTACAGGAAGGTGCAAATGTCACGGTAAATGGATTCCGGATACGATGCTTTTAGCAGCCGAACATCTTCTTCAACTTCAAAGATTCATGGCACAAAGCTGGCGTCGCGTAAAAAGTTCAATTAAGCTAAGAGGTCGCATCCTCCAGAATTAAAATGTGAAATAAGATTGTGGAGAGGTTCCTTAACGCATGTGCGACGTAAGTGTAAGTGGCGTCAAAATAACATCCATTCATCACGAGCAACGGGGGTTGCTCCAACAGTTTTGTTAGAACTTGTTTTAACGGCCTATACGTTAAAAGTGCGAAGAAAAAATGAATCACCGAGGTAATTTCCGAAAAGTCATAAACTTGAATATTTTATGTTTTTGGAGCTTTACTGGGACAACATGAAAAAAATGATGGATCCCTCTTGGCACTTATAATATGTACAGGGTCTTTATAAATGATTGTAACATCACAGTCGGCTATGGATTATTGCTTGCCACTCCTCACTCATTATGCCCAACTATAGGTATATAGAATTTTGAAACCGGAAATAAGAATATTTCCAAGCCCATTGCGATGTTACAATCATTCATAAAGACGAGAGAAATTTTCCATCCCTTCGTCAAAGTTTGATCAACATAATAATTCACGTTCAATCTCGGAAGATGCGCAGAAAAAAAGACGAGTACTCACTTATTCATCAGTGAAAATGCCATCCTCCGCAATACGAAATGAAAGAGACTTTGCAATGAGTATGGATTCATGGAATGGCATAGACACCAGTCAATGGCAGAGACGAGTCATCTCGAATGTCGGAAGGTTAGGCAAACTACGAGTATCGCATTTCATAAATACGAAGATGGGGGTAGGACGGGGATGGATGACTGTTGGGAACAACAAACATTGAGGTTAGGGCGGGGATGCATATTGAATAAACGCTCTCGTATTTCACGTGAACTTCCAGTTGCTCTCTACATTCGAATTTCGGTTATGAATAGGATGTCGCAAATTCATTCCTTATATAGAGGACTTCCGGATTTAATTGCACATTAACTGATTTGACGATAAACTTGAGTGAGAGTTTTTGGAACAATCAGGTCGATCCTGAAAAGGACGTTGAGGAATTTGCCAATAAAAAACAATGCGAATTTTAGGCATCACCTTGGTTACTGTCAAGATATCACGAAATATCTCGAAACATAAAGGAAATTTGGTATT
Organism: Aphidecta obliterata; assembly: GCA_963966015.1. Lineage (NCBI taxonomy): Eukaryota > Metazoa > Arthropoda > Insecta > Coleoptera > Coccinellidae > Aphidecta > Aphidecta obliterata. Next base: position 12,387,776 of record OZ014427.1, read on the forward strand.
TCAAAATGAGCTTCGAAACCGCTCGGGCATAGCCTTCAATAACGTCGAGCCGTACACAAAAAATTGGAAACATAGGAAGGGGGTCTAATAGCGTTGAAGGAATCCAAAGGTGAGTGGGTCATCATCGGAAGCATTCCTTATAAATGATCGGTGTAACATGGAAATTAGTTCAGAGAAATTGTGGGCGATCAGTGTTGAATTGTGATTCCCTGTTCTGAACAGAATGGTGGGAATAAGCTTATTCTTCTCGTGTAAGTGCTTGTGTGTTTTTCATATTCGTTCAAAAAGGAAATGGTTGTCTGCACTACCTCTGAAAACTGAACCGCAAAGTGTGATGAAAGACGTGAAAACCATTGATTTCCATAATAATGTTTTTGACGAAGTTAATATTCAAGATTTGAACATTCAGAATTGTAATTTTATTTTTTATGGGTTCATAGGTTACCCTCAACCCTTGTTATCAATTAAATACATGAATAAATTCAACGAATGAATATTTTCATAAATTGAAATTCGACGAATGGAAAAATCATCCAACAGTTCATAATGGTTATTTGTGTAACTACGCGAAAAGTTAATATTTGTTTGCAGCAAATATGCATTTCGTACACAACATTTTTCTACAATGAAATTTAGTTCATTGTTATTCCAAACCTTAGTTAGAGTAAGTCACAATTTAAAAATATTAATAATTCTTAAAATAGTTAAAAACGATAAAATGTACAGTTTATACTATCGAAACTCTACAGAAGTGGTGGACAAGTGTCGAAAGACGATCTATTCAATAGTATTCACCTCATTTTAGAACCTAATGGGCTATTTTCTTCCAATTATGACGTATGTTTCCAGAGGTTACAGGTTGCTGTCAAATTTTGACGAATTATCAAATAATGAATCGTTGGAAATCTGAAAAAAATTATTCTGAGTAAAGGATTTCGTTGGAAATAATTACTCACTCCAATTTCTCACTCTCACGATTCCCGACCCCCTCAATTTCGTCTGCCTTCTCGTTCATTCAACAGATGGAATTAATATTAAATGAACTGGGATATCATTGGAATTATGTTCACAACTTACACAAATCCATTGCAATTTCTTGAAATCTTCACGCGGGTGTTGAAGAAACTTATAAGAATTGCAACGATTCAATCTTGCATGATCCTATCAAAAACATGTACAGTTTATACTAACGAAAACCAACAAAAGTGGTAGGCAAGTGTCGAAAGAGGATCTATTCAATAGTATTCACCTCATTTCGGACCCTGCTGGGCTGTTTTCTTTCAATTATGACATATGTTTCCAGAGGATACAGGTAGGTGTTGAATTTTAACAAACTATGAAATTACCTCATAAATCGTTGAAAATTTGAGAGAAAAAATTATGAGGCAAGCATGATATCGTTGGAAATAATTACTCACTCCAATCCAATCCACTTCTTCGACGATTCCCGACCCTATCAATTTCGACTGCATTCTCTTCCATTCAATCAGATGGAATTAATATTAAATGCACTGGGATATCATTGGAATTATGTTCACAACTTAGCAAAATCCATTAGAATTTCTTGAAATCTTCACGCGGGTGTTGAAGAAACGTATAAGAATTGCAACGATTCAATCTTGCATGATTCTATCAAACACATGTACAGTTTATAATAACGAAAACCTACAAAAGTTATAGGCAAGTGTCGAAAGAAGATCTATTCAATATTATTTACTTTATTTCAGACCCTGATGGCCTTTTTTCCTCCAACATTGATCTATTTTTCCAGAATATAGGTGTTAAATTTTGAGGAATTACGAAATTACCTCGCATAAATCGTTGTAAATTTGAAAAAAAATTATGAGGCAAGCAGGATATCGTTGGAAATAATTACTCACTCCAATCCACTTATTCGAAGATTCCCGACCCCATCAATTTCGACTATATTCTCTTTCATTCAATCAGATGGAATTAATATTGAATGCACTGGAATATCATTGGAATTATGTTCACAACTTAGCAAAATCCATTGGAATTTCTTGAAATCTTCAAGCGGGTGTTGAAGAAACCTATAAGAATTGCAACGATTCAATCTTGCATGATTCTATCAAACACATGTACAGTTTATACTAACGAAAACCTAGAAAAGTTATGGGCAAGTGTCGAAAGAAGATCTATTCAATATTATTTACCTCATTTCAGACCCTGATGGCCTTTTTTCCTCCAACAATGACCTATTTTTCCAGAATATAGGTGTTAAATTTTGAGGAATTATGAAAATACCTCGCATAAATCGTTGTAAATTTGAAAAAAAAATTATCAGGCAAGCAGGATATCGTTGGGAATAATTACTCACTCCAATCCACTTATTCGAAGATTCCCAACCCCATCAATTTCGACTGTATTCTCTTTCATTCAATCAGATGGAATTAATATTAAATGCACTGGGATATCATTGGAATTATGTTAACAACTTAGCAAAATCCATTAGAATTTCTTAAAATCTTCAAGGGGGTGTTGAAGAAACCTATAAGAATTGCAACGATTCAATTTTGCATGATTCTATCAAAAACATGTACAGTTTATACTAACGAAAACCTACAAAAGTGGTGGGCAAGTGTCGAAAGAAGATCTATTCAATAGTATTTACCTCATTTCTGACCTCTATGGGCTATTTTCTTCCAATTATGACATATGTTTCTAGAGGATACAGGTAGTTTTTAAATTTTGACGAATTATGAAATAACCTCGTAAATCGTAGTAAATTTAAAAAAAAATTATGAGGCAAGCAGGATATCGTTGAAAATATTTACTCAATCCAATCCGCTTCTTCGAAGATTCCCGACCCCATCAATTTCGACTGCATTCTATTTCATTCAATGAGATGGAATTAATATTAAATGCACTGGGATATCATTGGAATTATGTTCACAACTCACCAAAATCCATTGAAATTTCTTGAAATCTTCACGTAGGGGTTGAAGAAGCGTTCAAGAATTGCAACGATCCAATCTTGCTTAGTTCTAACAATAATATGTACAGTTTATACTAACGAAAACCTATGAACAAGTGTTGAAAGAAAATCTGTTTTATTTATGTACTCATTTCTGACCCTGATGGGTTATTTTCTTCCAATAATGACTTATAATTTCAGAGATTGAAGGTAGCTTCCAAATTTTCACGAATTTTGAACGTCAGAAGATATAAATATATGATCTGCGGACATGTTTACGTTTTTTGAAAATTTCAAATATTTTACTCGAGGTCTTGCGAAAACGGAAAGAAGGATTGAAGCCCCACTCCTTTATCGAGACCTCAGGCTCTTCGATATTCGATAGCGGCCTGCGGCCGCTCTCAAGTTGAGGCGGAAAAAGTCTTGTCAATTCCTCGCCGTTCAATAATGATTTAGAACCTTTCCAGGAAATTTTGAGGAGACATATATGCGACGCTTCGCGTCGCATTTTAACATTCCCAAACCTATTTTTCAAAATTTTGGGACGATGACTAGAATTTCTATGTTTTTTTGTTTCTCAATTTTTTACTTGTTCTATTCCAAAGTGATTTTTTCACCTTTAAAAAGCTCATATCTCACTAAAAATTGACTTATCTCAAAGAGTCATCTCCAAACTTCTATCTTACGATACTCCACACACATATTGACATAAATTTATAATCGGACAAAAATGAAATGAAAAGAGTGAAGCTCATGTTTGTATATCTTCAAGTGACTGTAGATGTGTTCCGAATAAACACAGATATTTCACAGTTATGGTGATACCGATGATGCGGAAACCAAAACATAAATTCGAGTTAATTCGGTCCTGAGCGGCGAGATGTAGAGCTTCGTTAAGTGGCATTCTAAAAATAATGCTTTCAAGACGGGGGTTGTAAAGAGAATATGACAAGTTGTTACACTGTGCCGACATGACACCCTAATGGCGGTCTTGCATTAGGTGTTGATGCGAAAACACCCGCTCACAATACCCTTAAATATTTCCCGAAATAGAAGGATTCGAGGTGACAGATAAATCTTTCGTATCTCGTGTTTATCCATAACGAGATTAACGTCCGAGTTTCTGACGCGTTGATAACTCGTAACATCAATTCTATATTCATCTGGGAAAATCGAGCAAACAGGCATTGGTTTCTTCACTTTATCCCACAGTCAGAGAAGGCTATACCCCCTCTTAAATTTTAATTGCTATAGTTTTCTTCTCAAACAATATATTTTAAAATACTGACGGTATTTTTGACATAATTTCCATAAAAAAGATGACCCTGCATCCTTTTTCATTGAAGAAAAATGCACACCCTACGCCTATCATCGTACAAAACAGACAGGACAGGAGGCAAATCTTTGGATGAGTTCGCTACCCGCGCAAAAATCTCAAAATACACCGAACTGAGACATACGTATGCAAAAAAGAGTGTTTCAATCTAACTAACTAGGCTATCTCAGAGAGGAGGCAGCGTTCCTTTGTTGTTTGGGTTGTATAAATTGGCAGGGCCGTATCTAGGGCGTGGCAAGGGTGGCACTTGCCACGGGCGCAAGGTCCGAAGGGGCGCCAAAAAATATCAAAAATAAAGAAATAGAAGCGCCAAGCAAAAAAAATTAATTCGAAAGATGATAACACGGTTACGTAAGTAAGTAATTCGATCACAACATTTCGAAACATTGATATTCAAAAAACAGAATGAGAATGCAAAAAGCTCAGAAATACGAGAAATATGGTCCAATTGTTATAAAAAATTTTCAAAGATGCCGCACTCTGATCATAAATATTACAATCGGCAATATTGTCATGCGATTCCAAGCACAGCCCTTTTATGAGTTGTTTACACTACATCCCTTATGCTATTGCCAAAAATTCACCAATCAGAGTTTTGAGCTCAAGAAGTGGGAAAAAAATTGGGAGAAACCTATTCTATTCTACATAAATATTGATTTCTTTCAATTGTGAAGGAAAGAGCAAAAAATTTTAATTTTAATGTTCGTTTAGTGTGTATCCAGATTTGAAGTGTTATAAGTTTCGAGTTTTTTTTTATATTCTGACTTTTTTGTGCCATTGTGCTTTTGGATTCGACCATTATAAATTGTGCTATTGAAGGTGAGTTGTACTAAGTATTTGTTCTTTTTTATGACATTATTCTGGCAACGGATATATATTCAATTATTCGTATTTTAACATAATAATATTGTTCCTTTCAATTCAAGAAGAAATATGTTCGGTTCATTGCGGAAAATATGGATTTTCAAACTTGAGTTCTCACTTCTCAAAACGTCTTTTTTCGAAATCTAATAAAACTCAAATTTTAGTGTCACTTTCATTGAATCTTCAATCTCATCTGGCAAAGATTATTTTAGTGATTTTTTTATACTTAACGTATGGACTTCTTGAATATTGAAACATCGGGCCCTGTACGAAACTATTAGTACGTGTTTCAAATGGTTATAAAATAGTATTTGTATGCTAAGTTTGCGGTTTTTTTTGCAGAGATTGTGATTATCGATTATTGTTTTCTAGTCAACTTACCAGAAAATTTTCATTTTACGTTTGCAGTATATATTTTTGAATTTTAAGTTGAAGAATTTATATTTTTTAAGATAAATGTTCTTTTTTATTACATAGATATGAATATTTCATTTTGTTTTTTCAGAATTTGTTTTATTTTTATGCATTTCATTTAAAATGTGTATTTCAATGTTTTTAATGAAAAAAATTTTCCATAAGGATGTGCATTATTTTGAAACTCTTACGGAAATATATAACTAGCATTATGAAAAAAAAATACTATAAGAAAATATGATGGCTGAAAAAAAATCTACGCAAATGGGGGGGCGCTGTCTGATATATTGCCACAGGCGCAATAGTACCTAGATACGGCCCTGTAAATTGGACTAAATGCGTGCAAGAAAGTTTATATTTTGAACCTGTTATTATGTGAAGAAATTATCCCTTACTTGATTAGGATGGACGCACAGTTGAATTATTCGTGATTAAATTCAATTCTGTCCGTCCGGTCAGCCGGCCGTAAACACCATAACTTTCGAAATGAAAGGCCTAGAGTTTTGGAATTTTGAGGGTACGTTCAAGTTTGAATTTGCCGGTTGAGTTCGTGAATAGGAAGAACCCGGCAGAGGGTATCGTAGATATAGCCATCTTTTTTTTCAAAAATCCAAAAAAAAAACATTTCGATCGAGTTGAAATTGTCTAATTAGTTGTAAAATATCGACACTAATGTTCCTGTAAAATGTTGTCAGGTTCCTAGATATACCTTCGGACGAGCTTCACAGCTTTTTCACGTGTAAAGAAAATTGAGTTTTTCTGATCTGGTGTTGAGAAACTAGATATATTCCATATAACTCTGTGAATCCAATATCGAAGTTTCGTTTTTATAGAATGACATAATAATAATAATATTTGATTCGATAGTCTGGCTACAGTGTCACCTCATGTCAAATCAAAATGATCACAGATAAGTTATTTCAGGAACCAAAATACATTTGATATAGCTGTAAAATTGAATATTGTGTCAATTTGATTAAAGTTTGATCAGTACCTGGATGGGTGACCGCTCTGGTGATGAATTCAAACCTCAGTGCCTTTCTCAAATTTTCCTGAAATAAATAACTCAGGGAGTGATTCTAATATTAGAGATTCTCTGATATCACGTTAAAATTTTTAACAACCCCCTCATCCTTCCAACAGAAATATCGAGGAATTCGATCCATGGGGAATCATAAAGCTTCGGAAATTTCGTTTTTGCAATATTCTCCGCCTACGAGAAACTTTTTTTCTAATCCTTTCTGAAAGGGTTAGCTCGAAAACTGAATCATTAATAACGAGAGTGAAGCTTTTGCTGGGACCCTCGCCAGGGTGGGAAGAGGAAGCGTTGCCGTTGGCAAAGTGCAACTCTATCGTTGGAAATGAGTGACAGCTTGGGGTGGCTCGGGAAGAGGAACTCGGCTTCCGCCAGTTATACCAACCTCACCTGTCTACAATCGATATTTCTTCAAGGTTAAAGATGTCACTGATTCATCAAATTATAATTTCTCACTGTGGATCGATTCTGTAAGTTTCGCTTCGCGAAAGCGAAGTATCGACAAGGCAAAGTTTGTCTTTGATTCTTAGAGAATACCAAAGCAGCCATTAGGCTACGTTTCGTTTAACCTTCGAGATTACATACCTATAGTCTATTTAAGAATTATTGACATCGAAGCAGGCCATGAACGTCCAGTCGAGGCTTTATTTCTGGTTACAAAAAAGTTACTGTTTTCATCATAGAAATGAAACATCAAACATAAATATAACCTAGAAAAGTGTTCAGTATAAGCATTATCGAATAATTATTAATTAAGCCGGAATATTCCGACTGCAGTTTAAAAATGGGAATTCAGGTTCAACGTTATATATATTAAGAAATGGAACCCCCAAATAGAAAACTTGAACAGGAAACTCACCACCATAATCTACACCCTCAATGGTATGAAATACCATATCCAACAAGATACATTGAAGCTCCTATACACAGCCAATTTTCAGTCAACCCTTTCATATGGCATTGTTTACTAGGAAACAGTACACCACGAAAGAAAATATTTAAAACACAAAAGCAAGCAATCCGAGCTATGTATAGAATGAAATATAGAGATACTTGTAGAGGTGTTCTCAAAAGGAATAAAATCCTGACGTCAACAGCAATATATGTGCTAAAGTATGTTATATTCCTACAAAGCCACAGTAAACTATTTGAACCGTTTCTGAACAACAACCCAACTAGGAAAATTGATCCTTATATATACCCGAGGCGACAATTGACACTAGCACAAAATAATACAAAATACATGTGCATGAAGATCTACAATGCGTTACCCAAACAGTTTCATTCAATAAGAAATGTTAATATATTGAAAAAAGAATTAGTTAAATTTTTTCTGAATATTGAACCATACAACTTGCTAGAATATTTGGAATCTAGTAAAGCTAAACCTTACATCTACTTTGTAACCAGTAACCATTGAAAATATTTGACTTATTCCCCATTATTGTAATACAATAATTGTAGGAACTAAACATATATTATTATTAAAATAAGAGAGAAACAAAAATTAAGAATCTATGTAGTACATGAAATTTGTACTGTAACTATCAATATATAAACCAGTTTGTGAATTAAGTGCTCAGTGTTGAATAGTTTAAGAAAGTCCATTTTTATTTTCATTCATTAAAACTGTCCATGAATTATTGCAAATATTATGATTGATGAGCAATTTTACAATTATTCAGTATACTTTCGAATTGTGAACAATATAGCATGTGTTCAATGGCAGTATTAGCAGAGGGAATGTGAACAGGGTACCATACAGTATAAGTATAATAAATAAACTTAAAATATCTACGAATGATACAAGGGCAAAGATGAAAATCTCATTAAAAACTTTGTTTCCACGTACAAGTGTAGTGATTTGGATGTGTTTATTGAATAAGCTGACATAATCCTATTGATGGGCATCCTTTTTCAGGGAAGGTTTCAATTTTTCAATAACCCATTTATGAAATAATTCACCATTCATAGTAATCCTTATCATTAATACCACTGTCAACAATCAGATCACATCCAGGTAAAAATCCATCCATTGTTCCAGCATTCAAAATAGTGCACCTTCTGCCTTTATCCTTGAATATACTCGGCATACCTTTTGGATTATTTTCTAGTGTCCACTGACGAATTTGAATACCGTTTTCGAATATCCAAATTTCATCTAGATAAATGAATTTTACGTTTTGTTCCATGTATTCTCGTTATTTATCACAATATCGTACTATTTTTATTATATTTTTCTGTTTATCAATAAGAATTTTCCTTCGATCAACTTTTTTGTATTGTATCCAATTTTTTGTATGATATAATAATATAATGTTAACTTTGATCGATTGAAATCTAGGTGCTCTTTGGCCAGTTCGAAAAAGATCGTTTTTAATTCTAGCAGAAACAAAGTCATTCAATGTCTCTTTGAAGGAATAATCGTATCGCACAGGTTTTCTTCCATTGCTAATTCCAGGCTGTAATAACATGCTAATATTCTACGGACAGTGCATGGTGAAATCTGAAAATGTAAGAGACATTGATCAATCAGAATACACTTTGAGTAGGTGAATAACAGTTTACCTGAAACACTAGTGAAACTCGATAAATGCTAGCGGAAATATATGCCAAATCTTTGAAAAACTCGAAGTAACACCGACAAACTGCCTGGCGTTCTCTTGTTAGGCGCGATGCATCCTGGTGAATTCCAGCCATTTTAATAGCATAAGACAAAAAATACTCAAATTCAGAGCTAATTTTTATAATTATTCCCAATATCTTCGATGAAATCATCAAAGCAAGATCTCTATGGGTTATGTTAGTGTTATTCCTATACCAAACCTGAATTCAGCAACCCAAAATATTACTGAATAGTCTATTACCAATTTAAATTCGATTTTTCACAGCCTACCGAGATGTCAATAATTCTTAAACGGAGTATACTTGATGTTAAAAGAAGTGAGACTTTTTTGTTTATTTTGATTCCTTTTATCACATTCTTCTTCAACATCCTATATATGACTCAAAACATTTTCTTTAATTAATTTCTGACAAAGATCAGGATGTGTTATAAACGCGTAACAAAGCCAGAGATGGTAAGGAGTTCGTTCGAGTGCGATCTTGGGATAGGCGTCAACTCCCTGAAAGTTTGGTAAAAAAGCAGTAGTCGTAAGCGGCAGTCTGCTCTACCGAACGACTTCCTAGAGTAGGAATCCTTGTTTACAAGCTTTCAGAAGTCAAAACAATCGTTAAACTCTGCAACCTCCCGTTTATTGTTTCTTTTGCGGTGGTTGTCGCGCAGTAATTGAAAGCTGAAAGAGGGGGTTCGTGGATATTTTTGATATACTTGAGTGGAAAACTTCATCGGCGTTTATTTCTCCTCCGGCTCAACGGCTTTGTGTTGTACGGGGTCCGACCAGGAAGTGCAGTAAAAATAAAGTGAAATATGTGTCTAACTGCCAGGTTATGTTGAGTGACGTTATAGACAAAGCCGGATTTTCCCAGGTTCGTCGGAACACCCAAGAAATAAAAAGTATCAATCGGTAACGCCTATCTATCATATTCGAAATGCGAATGTACAACGTCGACGTCTCTCCATCAGCGCCGGTTGCCGATGATAAACAACATTGCCTCCCACGCATTAAAACGTCAATTTCTTGTTTATTCACAGACAGACCGACCGATGTTAAAAGCCCCGCGATCAGATGGAAAAAAAACGGGAAATATATGTTGCTGCTAGATCATCATCAGCACGGCGTCGATATAACGTTCATTATTCACCGATAGGTACCGTTAATTTTGAATGCAACGTTCTTTATGGCGGATACGTTCTGGCGTAATTAACATATACGGTGATGTATTGGGCGGACAGATATTGTCACGTTGTTAGAATGGAAGGAATTTCCCATTTTAGTAGTTGTGGCGGGGCGTTCGCTGTTAATGGTCGAATAACCATTGTGTTGGTTCAACAACTTAACCTCACATTATTTTTCTGGAGATTGAGGGAAAAAATTTAAGACAACAATCTAAGGAAACATCCGCAGTGGTCTTTGTTAATGATTGTAACAACGCAGTGGGCTCGGAAATGTTCCTATTTTGTTTCTTCACACTCGCAATTTAATTCAATTCCCATTAGCCATAACAATTCTTAAAATGAGTTAATGTTCAGGTTAGATTGAGGAAGGACAGTGTTGAAACAATTCTCAAAATCAATTAATATTTAGGTTAGGTCAAGTAAGGACAGTGTCCTATATACTAAGAGACTAATGTTCAAAGAAAAAATTCTTAATAATTGGGATCGAGACCCCAGAGGCACTGAGCCGTTTTGAAAAAATACGACCGCGTAGCGGTCGTAATCAGCGAGGGAGCCAAGCGCCCTGAGGTTTTTTTTTTGGGGAGAAACGGGCTTTTCGACCCCGAAATATATGAAAATAACGTTCGGAAAAGTGTGGAAAAGGGCAAAAACCCATAAATGTTGTCTTTTTTTGGGGGAGAAACGGGCTTTCGGACGGTATGAACCGCATCACCTTTTTCGATGCCTAATATATGAAAATATGTTCGGAAAAGTTTGAAAAAAGAAGAAGAAGAAGAAACGGGTTTTCTGATTGTTTGAATAACTTGATTATAACTTCGACGAGAAAAATAGCAACATGCGCCAACAATATCTATGTTCGTCTTCACTATTCCAGGCCCGGCTATTGGGTTTTTTTTTTTAATTTTTGAGCGCTCGTACTACTTACACGAGTGCTATATCATTTCGTCACGATGTCTGTATTTTTCGAATTTTGAGCCGATAATGGTCTCAAACGACTATGTTCGACTCACTGATGACAAATCCGTCAAAAAATTCGAGTCTGTCCGTCCGTCCGTATACCCGATAACGTCGATAACTCTCGAACGGAATGTTCTAGAAACTTGAAATTTTCAGAGTAGGTTTGAATCTCGAATGCCGCGGTTAAGTTCGTTATTGGGCAAAATTCGCCAAGGGGTTCCGTAAATATGGGCGCTCGAAATTTTGTTTTCCTGATTACTTCGAGACTACAGATTCGATCGAGGTGAAATATTGTACTCACATGGAGAATTACGTGTTCAAGCTACATGCAAAATTGTGTCCAGCTCGCATAACCAGAACCATAGAAACCATAGAAAATTATAACTTTTGAACGGAAACGCCTAGGGACTTGAAATTTTCAGGATAGGCGAGGATCTGGAATATCGTGATGACGTTTATCTATGACCAAAATTATTCTAGGGGTTCCGTAAATATGGTCGTTTGAAATTTGGTTTTCTTGATAATTTCAAAACTACAGCTTCGATCGTGACGAAGGTTTGTATATTAATGGAGAATGATATACAGGGTCTTTCACGAGGAACCTCACCCATATTTATACGGGAAACTACTGAACGTATTTTCATGAAATTCAGCACTTATAAGTATTTCACGATGCTGATGAAATCTAAAATATTTTCAAGGCATGAGCACCTCCGGTTTTTCCGGAAATGACGTCAACTTCCGTTTTTCAAATTAGAACACCATTTTTGAGCGCTCGTACTACTTACACGAGGGCTATATCATTTCGTCACGATGTCTGTATTTTTCGAATTTTGAGCCGAAAATGGTCTCAATCGACTATGTTCGACTCACTGATGACGAATCCGTCGGAAAATTCGAGTCTGTCCGTCCGTCCGGCCGTCCGTCCGTCCGGCCGTCCGTCCGGCCGTAAGCACGATAACTCTCGAACGGATCAACCTAGAGACTTGAAATTTTCAGTGTAGGTTCAGATCCCGAATGCCTCAGTTAAGTTCGTTAATGGGCCAAATTCCACCAGGGGTTCCGTAAATATGGCCGTTCAAAGTTTTGTTTCCCTGATTACTTGAAAACTACAGATTCGATCGAGATGAAATTTTGCACTCAGATGGAAAATGAGGTGTTTTAGCTACATGCGAAATTATGTCCAGATCGCATGACCAGAACCATAAAAACCATAGAAAATTGTAACTTTTGAACGGAAATGCCTAGGGACTTGAAATTTTCAGGATAGGTGTGGATCTCGAATGTCGTGATCACGTTCATCTATGAGCAACATTATACAAGGGGTTCCGTAAATACGGTCGTTTGAAATTTTGTTTTCTCGATAAATTCGAAACTTCGGATTCGATCGAGATGAAATTTTGTATTTCAATCTAGAATGATATATTGAAGCAATATTTTGTCCAGATCGCATGACCAGAACCATAGAAACCATAGAAAATTGTAACTTTTGAACGGAAAGGCCTAGGAACTTGAAATTTTCAGGGTGGGTTTGGATCGCGAATATCGCGGTCACGTTCATCAATAAGCAAAATGAGACTAGGGGTTCCGTAAATATGGCCGTTCAAAATATTTTTTTCCAGATAGTTTCGGAACTACTGATCGGATTGGAATGAAATTATGCATCTAGCTGAGGAATAATGTATTCAAAGTACGTGCAAAATGTTGTCCAGACCGCATCACCAAGACCATAGATACCGTAGAAAATTCTAGCGAATTATCGAAACAAAATTGATCAGCTGAAGCAGCGACATGAAGTCTGGAGTTTCGCCTAAGTTTCAGAATTTTTTTGACAGCTGTCAAAAATTCCTTCAATTGGTTTCTAAAACTGGAAAATGCGAATCTACCTACAAGGTGCATGTACGAGCGCTCAAAAGCTCCTGCCTTCACGGCAGTGCTTTTCTAAATTTTTTATTGCAGAAATAGATTCCTTAGAAAATTTCAAGTTATTTTGATGTAACATTTTTCAGTTTTGGTTGGAAAATTCTCTCTGAGCGGGAAAATTCGAAAAAAAAATCGAAAATAGAGCTCCGCTGAAACAAGAATAACTTCGAGGTTTTTGGATGGAAAATTTTCATTTTTGGGATTTTTCAAGATGTAAGATTGATGTATCCACTTTAAAAATCGAAATCGCGATTCATGATACAGGGGGTGAAAAAATCGCTTTCAAAGTTAGGGATGACAAAATCGTGAAAAATCAATTTTTTCAAATTAGAACCCCATTTTTTTATGGCAGAGAATCTACGTTAAAAAATAATGTGAGTGTATGCATCACACCCTTGCCCTAAAATGGATATTTTCTGAGTTATTCACAAAAAACTGTTTTTCGTCTTGAATTTTCAGCTATTTCTTTTCCCTTCACGCCAAAAAGATGAAATTTTCAGGAACTGTAACTTAAACCATGTTTTAGATTTCACTACCCTAATATGCGAGAGAAAAAAGTTACAGGTTGTTCCTAAATAGATGGCGAATTTGGATTCGAATTTGTATCGGAAACCTCTTTATTTCAACTAATCGGCCATCGGTTTTCTCTCCAGTGATAAATAAATAATTCCTTATGAACCATATGCAAAAACTTACCATGTTTTACATCCTTTTTTTTTTAATGATATCTATCATTATATAACAGATAGGTGTGGATCTGAAATATCGCGTTCAAGTTCACCAATGAGCAAAATTACACTTGAGGTTCCGTAAAGATGGTCGTTTCAAATTTAGTTTTCTTGATAATTTCAAAACTACGGATTCAATCGTGACTAAATTTTGTATTTCAATGGAGAATGATATCTTCAAACTACATTTCTCCAGATCACATGACCAGAACCATAAAAAATCATAACTTACGAACAGAAAAGCCTAGGGACTTGAAATTTTCAAGATAGGTGTGGATCTCGAATATCGCGACCACTTTCATCAATGAGCAAAATTACACTGGGGGTTCCGTAAATATCGTCGTTTGAAATTTAGTTTTCTTGATAATTTCGAAACAACGGATTCAATCGTGACTAAATTTTATATTATAATCGAGAATGATATAGTAAAGCAACATTTTGTCCAGATCGCATGACCAGAACCATAGAAACCATAGAAAATTGTAACTTCCGAAGGGAAAGGCCTAGGAACTTGAAATTTTCAGGGTAGGTTTGTATCGCGAATGTCGCGGTCACGTTCATCAATGAGCAAAATTAAACTAGGGGTTCCCTAAATATGGCCGTTCAAAATATTTTTTCCTGAAAATTTCGAAACTACTGATTGGATTGAAATGAAATTCTGCACCTAGCTGAAGAATAATGTATTTAAACTACGTGCATTTTGTCCAGATCGCATCACCAAGACCAAAGATACCGTAGAAAATTCTAGCGAATTATCGAAAAAAAATTGATCAGCTGAAGCACTGACATGAAGTCTGGAGTTTCGCCTAAGTTTGAGAATTTTTCTGACAACTGTCGAAAATTCCTTCAATTGATTTCTAAAACTGGAAAATGCGAATCTACCTACAAGGTGGATGTACGAGCGCTCAAAAGCTCCTGACTTCACGGCAGTGCTTTTCGTAATTTTTTTCTTTAAATTTCTGCATTCAGTGTTATTAATAAAGCTGTGAATTTAGGAATGTTCAGGAATTATTTGAATTTTTTTACAATGAAGAAAACATTCTTTATGGTTTTCATTTTTTATGCAGATTTCCCCGTTTTCTCCAATTTTGCCTGAAAAAAAATTTTTTTATATTTCCAATTGTTTTCGAGAATTATCTCATCGACATTTATATTTTCATCATTTCCTAGAGTAAACGTGCTTCGAAATCACTTTTTTTCATTCTTACTTTTTTGGATTCTTACTCACCCAGCATTCCCCTTTCACTTCAGATCCCGTTCGAGAAATCTGCATAAATAGTAGTTCGCCATCATTGAAAACCATCAAAAATCATTCCAGAATGCAATGCAACATTTTCAATGAATTGGGCGTTAAAGTAAAACTTCCGCACATTCCACCATTGATGGTATCTTGAAAGGAAACTGGTTCATATATTCGACGACGAGAAACTGCTAACAACACAACAATTTTTTTTATGTAGTTTTCAAATGTAGTAAAATTTTGGGGATTCTCGGATCTCCAAAATCTATAGTTTGAGAATCCACATACCCTAACAAATGAAACCATGCCTCATCACTAAAAAAAGTTACTCTATACGACGTGAAATATCGATTGGTTGAAGTTGCTGTACAATTTTTGATTTTGTATGGTCACAAATTGAATTTTTTCACTCTTTGTGGCAAGTACTCAGGGTAACAACAGAGTGCAGTGATAATTTTTTAGAGACATTTGGGGATTTCTGTCCACTCGTGTTCTAAGATCTTCAACAACTTCTTCAGAATCTTGAGGTCTTCCTGTCGATTTCCCTTGTTGACGTTCCCAGTCTGAATAAATCTGTTCATAACATCTGTTCCACAAATGAATATTATAATTGGCAACATTTATTGGCTGATGGTAGGAGTCCAAGTTTCTTCCGGTAGCCATGTAACAACCAAGACTACTGGTGGGTAGTGAAGTATGACCATTAATGTTCGAATAAACCACTCATTTTCTGCCCATTACGGATAAATCGCGAATAAATGATGGATCAAAATCACAAAATACCAATTGTCAATATTTTATTGCATCATTAAAAATACATTTCACAGGTGATTAATTTCTCCAATAAAAAAAATATATTTCACTGAATCACAATCTAGGATTATATAACTATGAATGATCACAATTAAAGCACAAAATACATTAATTACAGAATTAGTAGGGAAATCGTCTACAGTTAGTCGAAAAAGAGAAGCGGAATAAATCGTTAAAAAAAAAATCATAATCGCGGAAAATATCTGTGCAATCTCCATCCTCGAGATGGAGCGGAACGGATGAAAGACTCACAGTATGCCGAAAACGAAAATAAATGTAATGTTTTGGTGGCATATCTGATCAATGAACGAAATAAATTTCTGTCGGAATAGTAACCTGACCACTGGGCATCCGAAATATGTGTACCTGAAACTCACCGTTACAGAAGATATTCCAATAAAATTCGAAAGAAATCGAAGCGAATAAAACTTTATCGGGTAAAATACATTTTAAGGTTGATTCATCAGGTCCGAGCAAGTCGTAAACGTTCGATAAAACCACGTTGAAATCTGAGCCGTTGAAAAAAAAGCGAAAAAATTTATTGCTTTTTGAATATTCGAGCAATCTAAACGAAAAGTATGTGAAATACTAACTTGAATAAATTCTAAAAAGATGCGAAATATCTCGATATCATACAAAATGTAATTATTTTTCCTTAGCTAATAGTTTTACTAGTCGATTCATCTGTCCTGCTTCAGACTTACGGTACTCATCCAATATCTGCAAAAGAAAATCAGTTAATACAAAACAAAAACGCAATGCGAACTATTTGTGACGAATTATATCAGGTTGTCATCCCTAATCATTAGATTCGAATTGCAGATTCGTTTCACTTCATTCGCTTACTTACATCATATGATAGTTCCTGCTGAAGTATCACAGTTGTGTTGGGGTTAGACACGCAACAAGCCAGGAGGGTGGGAAACAGAATTTCTGAAAGGGATTCCACCGAAAAATACGGGAAGGGTAAAGAACTTAACTGCTGTAATACAGAAGGTGGTTGGCCGCTCACCAGTAGCATCTGAAAAAAAATTATTCATTTATAGATATTCTCGAACTTAATATTTTTTATTAACTCGCTTTTATGCCTTTTATTTCTATATTCGGTACAATTCCCACGAATAATTTTCTAGTTTTTGTTTTAATAATTTGATATTTAATGAGCAGGTCATCTTTTTTTTATTCCAAAAAAATTTGTTTCAATATGATATCTTTTGAAAAATAATGACGTCAAATTTTTTTCATTACGGCTATAATACGGCAAATTGAAAGCCACTTCTCATATCCACAAATAATTCTCGAATATTTCGTTTTCTCAAAATGATTTTTTAATATTTACTGGTTACATCATATCAACTCATCATATCACATTTATAATATTTTTCGAGAAACAAGAACGGCAAATTGTAATCCACTTTCATTCTCTCAAAGTAATTTTTTTAAATATGTCTTGCTTAATTGATATCAACCCATCATTAGTACCTACATTTATGATACTTTTCGAAAAACAAGAACGGCAAATTGTAAGCTACTTTCATTATTTCAAAATAATTTTTTCAATTTGTCCAGCTGAATTGATATCAACTCAGCAGAACATCTGATATTTAAAAAAAAACAAGAATGACAAATTGTAAGCCACTTTCGTTTTCTCAAAATAATTTTTCAATATGTTCTGCCAACTAAATATCAACTCATCATATCAGTACATTTGATATTTTTCGAAAAACCAGAATGGAAAATTGTAAGCCACTTCCGTTTTCTCGAAATAATTTTTTAATATGTTCTGCTAACTTGATATCAATTCATCATTAGTACATTTTTGATATTTTTCGAAAAATGAGAACGGCAAATTGTAAGCCACTTTCATTCTTTCAAAATAATGTTTCCAATATGTCCTACTAAATTGATAGCAACTTAGCAGAACATCTGATATTTTTGAAAATCAAGAATGGCAAATTGTAAGCCACTTTAGTTTTCTCGAAATAATATTTCAATATGTTCTGCTAACTTGATATCAACTCATCATATCAGTATATTTATGATATTTTTCGAAAAATGAGAACGGCAAATTGTAAGCCACTTTCATTCTTTCAAAATAATGTTTTCAATATGTTCTACTAAATTGATATCAATTCAGCAGAACATCTGATATTTTTTGAAAAACAAGAATGGCAAAATGTAAGCCACTTTCGTTTTCTTGAAATAATTTTTTAATATGTTCTGCTAACTTGGTATCAACTCATCAATAGAACATTTATGATATTTTTCGAAAAACAAGAACGGCAAATTGTAAGCCACTTTCATTCTTTAAAAAAATTTCTTCAATTTGTCCAGCTGAATTGATATCAACTCAGCAGAACATCTGATATTTCCTAAAAAACAAGAATAGCCAATTGTAAGCCACTTTCGTTTTCTCGAAATAATTTTTTAATATGTTCTGCCAACTTGATATCAACTCATTATATCAGTACATTTATGATATTTTTCGAAAAATGAGAACGGCAAATTGTAAGCCACTTTCATTCTTTCAAAATAATGTTTTCAATATGTCCTACTAAATTGATATCAACTTAGCAGAACATCTCATATTTTCGAAAAACAAGAATGGCAAATTGTAAGCCACTTTCGTTTTCTCGAAATAATTTTTTAATATGTACTGCTAACTTGATAACAACTCATCATATCAGTATATTTATGATATTTTTCGAAAAATGAGAACGGCAAATTGTAAGCCACTTTCATTCTTTCAAAATAATTTTTTCAATATGTCCTACTGAATTGATATGAATTCAGCAGAATATCTGATATTTTTTGAAAAACAAGAATGGCAAAATGTAAGCCACTTTCGTTTTCTCGAAATAATTTTTTGATATGTTCTGCTAACTTGGTATCAACTCATCATTAGAACATTTATGATATTTTTCGAAAAACAAGAACGGCAAATTGTAAGCCACTTTCATTCTTCAAAAAAAATTTCTTCAATTTGTCCAGCTGAATTGATATCAACTCAGCAGAACATCTGATATTTCCTAAAAAACAAGAATGGCAAATTGTAAGCCACTTTCGTTTTCTTGAAATAATGTTTTCAATATGTCCTACTAAATTGATAGCAACTTAGCAGAACATCTGATATTTTTGAAAAACAAGAATGGCAAATTGTAAGCCACTTTCGTTTTCTCGAAGTAATTTTTTAATATGTACTGCTTGCTTGATACCAACTCATCATATCAGCACATTTATGATATTTTTCGAAAAATGAGAACGGCGAATTGTAAGCCACTTTCATTCTTTCAAAATAATATTTTCAATATGTCCTACTAAATTGATATCAATTCAGCAGAACATCTGATATTTTTTGAAAAACAAGAATGGCAAAATGTAAGCCACTTTCGTTTTCTCGAAATAATTTTTTGATATGTTCTGCTAACTTGGTATCAACTCATCATTAGAACATTTATGATATTTTTCGAAAAACAAGAACGGCAAATTGTAAGCCACTTTCATTCTTCAAAAAAAATTTCTTCAATTTGTCCAGCTGAATTGATATCAACTCAGCAGAACATCTGATATTTCCTAAAAAACAAGAATGTCAAATTGTAAGCCACTTTCGTTTTCTCGAAATAATTTTTTAATATGTTCTGCCAACTTGATGTCAACTCATGGTATCAGTACATTTATGATATTTTTCGAAAAATGAGAACGGCAAATTATAAGCCACTTTCATTCTTTCAAAATAATGTTTTCAATATGTCCTACTAAATTGATATCAATTCAGCAGAACATCTGATATTTTTTGAAAAACAAGAATGGCAAAATGTAAGCCACTTTCGTTTTCTCGAAATAATTTTTTGATATGTTCTGCTAACTTGGTATCAACTCATCATTAGAACATTTATGATATTTTTCGAAAAACAAGAACGGCAAATTGTAAGCCACTTTCATTCTTCAAAAAAAATTTCTTCAATTTGTCCAGCTGAATTGATATCAACTCAGCAGAACATCTGATATTTCCTAAAAAACAAGAATGACAAATTGTAAGCCACTTTCGTTTTCTCGAAATAATTTTTTAATATGTTCTGCCAACTTGATATCAACTCATTATATCAGCACATTTATGATATTTTTCGAAAAATGAGAACGTCAAATTGTAAGCCACTTTCATTCTTTCAAAATAATGTTTTCAATATGTCCTACTAAATTGATAGCAACTTAGCAGAACATCTCATATTTTTGAAAAACAAGAATGGCAAATTGTAAGTCACTTTAGTTTTCTCGAAATATTATTTTAATATGTTCTGCTAACTTGATATCAACTCATCATTAGAACATTTATGATATTTTTCGAAAAACAAGAACGGCAAATTGTTAGCTACTTTCATTCTCTCAAAATAATTGTTTCAATTTCTCCAGCTGAATTGATATCAACTCAGCAGAGTATCCGATATTTTTTCAAAAACAAGTAGGTCAAGTTGTAAGCCTGTTTTATTCTTTCGAAATTTTTTTTTTTTATTCACCCTGCTGTCTTGATATCAACTTATAGTACATTTGATATATTTTGGAAAACAATAAAGGCACATTTTTCTTCACTACAGTTAAAAAACGGAAAATTGCAAGCCACTTGCACTACACACCGAATTTTTGTCCTACTTACTTGATATCAACTTAGCAGAATGTCTGATTTTTTTGAAAAACGAGAACGGCAAGTTGTTCCCGATCATGTTAAAAACAGAAAATTGTAAACCACCATATATAATGTTTTTTGATTTTTTTTAAATTTACTTAGTGAATGAAAATTATTATTATTATAACTTGATATCAACTGGTTCCTCAACACTAAATTCTCTTCTTTTTCCAACCTTGATCCCCAATAATCAATACCACCGTTACATTCGATAATAATTGTTCAAACACGATACGGAAAAGTAAGGACGTCGATCGTTATCGCGGATGGGCCCCTTTGTCCGGAATCAAAAAGTCACATCGCATGACATCCGGGCACGTTTGATTGGCGGGTACAAAAACAAAACGAAAACTAGAAACGTGAGGCGTGCGGCAAGATAAACATGTCATTTGTCGCACGGTAATGAATCCAAAAGGCAAATATTATTGGGCGTCCGCTCTTTGACAGAGCCGAGCGACGCGTGCCGCGCCGCTATCGGGACCTCGTTTAGTCTGTAATCTAATCAGGAATAGACCGACGTCCGACGTCGTCTACCGGGGTGAATTCGTGGATTTTTAACGCCGATAAGGATCGCTATTCTCGATTTTCCACCAATTAAATCGGCGCTCATTTAGTTCCCATCTGTAGCATTTCAATCATCACTTAATTCATCAGTAGTGGTTGAAGCAGCACTTCGCAACTTTGCCGATATTTTCCTCAACAAAGGGTCACGTTGCTTCGACTCATGATATCATAAAATTGTCGAAATAATCTTTCAGTTCAGATGCGAGAAGAATTTAAGCTTCATCCGTGATTCTCGGAAACAGATATAGAACACGTCGGGTTGTACTCGGATTAGAATGCATTCCGAGATAGATGCCGGTTTCAGACCCCGAAGTCGACATTAAGATAGCAAGTGGCGCCATTCGCTCTAGCTCTTATGCGTAATAACATACCTTCAGTCCGATATAATAATTTGTTTCTGGCGGCCGACCAATGGACATTACAGACCAATTCGATTGGACCTGATGCAATCCAACTATATCGCAGGTCCCCATTATCTCTGTATCTGGGGAATGTTGAAGTGCGACCCTTATGGTATTTAGATTTTTGGAATTCTTCGTGTATAACAGAAACCGTCGAAAGTCGTTGTCTTCACTAGCGAAGATGAAGAACTTATCTTTAATTACTCTTGACATCGACAAACTACGGTTTGATCTGTCTTTCAGAACCTAGGGGGTGAGTTTGATAAGACTTAATGCCAAGCAGCGTTGTGCGGGTTCAGTACTTGGATCGGTGACAGCTCCACTGAACGAATCCTGGGAATATCCGGTTGAATGAATTGCTGTTGTTCAAACGCAATTGTTGTTATTACAACAAGAAAATACCGTTCTGAGAACAAATGTACTTGCAATCTAACATGCCGATTCCGGTTGGCGTTGATTGAAGTATTTTGGGAAGATACCCAACTACACGAGACTAAACGAGACCAAAAATTGGAATGAGAATTAGATGGCGCTGGAATCGAAATTATAGTTCGAGCAGGTCAAACTCAGGGGTCGTGGTTCTCGTCGATTCAGTAGATACAGACAACTGTAACTCGGTAGGGGCTGAGGAGAATAATGAGAATAATGTCCCTGAAGAAAGGAAACGTAAAATTTATTTTTTCTGTCTGTAGTAAGAGACATATTATGACCGTTGATTGAAGCGGATCTTCATATGGTCTCGAACTGTTTATATATATTCGATATTCGGATATTCGAGTATTTTTTCATATTATATATGAATTCTGTTTACGGACACTAGGCGCGATATTTTGTTGATTTGATTCTGAAAATAATTGGAATATTTTTATGAGAAACTACTCGTCAAATTTAGCAATAAATGTATATTATTCATTTTATATTTTCAGAAAATAATGAAGAATGATGTACAGGGTGCTTCACGTAAGCGGGTCACTGGAATTTGTGACTTTTACTTTGAGGAAAATTGGAAAATGGCTCATTAATATGATGTATTTTTTAAGGGCTATCCAAATATGTTATCGGAAAAACTATCGAACCAGAGCATGAAAAGTTATTGCGAAAAAACAATTTTTCCGAAAAAAATTTCGCCAAATTTGGCTGGTTTTTAAAATGAGAAAGTCAATAGACCGATCGATTGAGTATTCAGAAAATAATGGAAAATATTATGAAGTATATTTTGAAAGAAAAATTTTCCGTTTTCTAGAAAACCGGAAGTTCAAATGAAGGTCTTTAGACCTTCCTATTTTGAAAACGAGTCAAATTTGCAAAAAAATTGTTTTTTGGAAAAACGGTTTTTCTTCCATTACTTTCTATGCCTTGGTTCGATAATTTTTCCTTTCAAATATTTGTACAGCCTTTGAGAAATACTATCATATTGATGGGTCATTCTGCCATTTTGCTCAAAGGAAAAGTCACAATTTCCAGATCTGAAAAGTCGCGTTCACGTTCATCAATGAGCAGAATTATACTAGGGGTTCCATAAATACGGTCGTTTGAAAGTTGGTTTTCTCGATAATTTCGAAACTACGGGTTCGATCGAGGTGAAATTTTGTATTTTAATCGAGAATGATATATTAAAGCAATATTTTGTTCAGATCGCATCACCAGAACCATAGAGATTATAGAAAATTGTAACTTTTGAACGGAAAGGCCTAGGAACTTGAAATTTTCAGGGTGGGTTTGGATCGCGAATATTGCGGTCACGTTCATCAATGAGCAAAATTAGACTAGGGGTTCCGTGAATATGATTCCGTGATAGTTTCAAAACAACTAATCGGATCGGAATGAAATTTTGCACCTAGCTGAGGAATGACGTATTCAAACTACGTGCAAAATTTTGTCCAGATCGCATCACCAAGACCATAGAAAATTCTAGCGGATTATCGAAAAAAAATTGGTCAGCTGAAGACATGAAGTCTGGAGTTTCGCCTAAGTTTCATAATTTTTTGACAGCTGTCAAAAATTCCTTCAATTGATTTCTGAAACTGGAAAATGCGAATCTACTTACAAGGTGGATGTACGAGCGCTCAAAAGCTCCTGCCTTCACGGCAGTGCTTTTCGTAATTTTTTTTTAAATAAAATCTAATAAAACTCAAATTTTAGTGTTACTTTTCATAGTTTTCATTAAATTTCCGATCTCATCTGGCAAAGATTATTCTAGTGATTTTTTTATACTTAACGTATGGACTTCTTGAATATTGTAACATCGGGCCCTGTACAAAACTATTAGTACGTGTTTCAAAGGGTTATAAAATAGTATTTGTATGCTTAGTTTGCGTTTTTTTTTGCAGAGATTGTGCTTATCGATTGTTGTTTTCTAGTCAAATTTACCAAAAAAATTTCATTTTACGTTTGCAGTATGTATTTTTAAATTTTAAGTTGAAGAATTTATATTTTTTAAGATAAATGTTCGTATTTATTACATAAATATGAATATTTCATTTTATTTTTTCAGAATTTGTTTTATTTTCATGCATTTCATTCAAAATTTGTATTTCAAATTTCAATGTTTCGAATGAAAAAATTTTTCCATCAAAATGTGTATTATTTTGAAACTCTTATGGAAATATATGACTAGCATTATGAAAAAAAATACTATAAGAAAATATGATGGATGAAAAAAAAACTACGCAAATGGGGGGGCGCTGTCTCATATTTTGCCACAGGTGCAATAGTACCTAGATACGGCCCTGGTAACCGACTCCCTGTTGTACATCCCAGAAAATTTCTTTGAGTGCTTTCAAAATTTTTCATGTATTGCTTCGACATAAAAATGCATCGGAAATTCCAAAAATCCGGCTTGGCCCTCATTATCTGCCGATGGCCGTATACGGCGGTAATGATTCCTGAAACCCCGCTTCGTTCGAAGCTGAATAATAGATATCAGCGAGTCGGGCGATTTCCGTCACAAAATACGCGATCGCGTGCCAATATTTAATCAACGGGGCCGGGCGATCGTCCGAATAATTTATGCATTTAATATAAAGTCGAATGAAATATTCACGCGCGCCGCCACGGCGAAGTGAATGTCGCGCGCGTAATTACATACAGACAGATATGTGTGTGTGTACCGTACACCGAAAGTAATTTATAGGTAACTTTCTGTCCGGAACCTTTTAGCTGATCGAACTCTGTCGCTGATTGTTTCTCCAATAACTAACTGGTACATGTCCCGGCTTCTAATCGCCTCATTCCGACTACGAGTCGTTGTAACATGACCGGTACTGGTTGTCGCAAACTCGATTCCTGATGAAGAAATCAATGGAGATGGTAAAAACCAATAATCCATATTCGGTCTCCGATTTTCGCAAAGTAAACTTTGAAATTCTCATCTAGCTTTCAAGTCAGGGCTGCTGACTATTTTTTACAAAAAACGCTGAGCCTACAAAGGGTTAAGCCATCAGGCTTCGGGGCTCATAGCCCTCGACCGCAATTTTTCGTGAGCATTGTTAAATGTTAAATTGCCATCAGGCTATGTAGTTTTGTACAGGGTCTTCGAAAATGATTGTAACATCGCAGTGGGCTTGGAAATATTCCTATTTTGCCGCTTCATATAGATACTGTTCACACTTGCAATTCCAGCTATATAATTTATTTTCTGCGCGTATGACAAACATAACCTCACTTCATTGTTCATTTAAATTAGCAATATAAAATGGCGTTTCTTCATAATCTGCCCCTTTGTGCTTGAATAATAGTATATTATTCAACGAGCGGTAATGTACGTCATAAATCACGCAGATAAAGTTTGCAGCACGAGCCGAAGGCGGGTGCTGTAATTCATCAAGTGAGTCATGACCATTACCGCGAGTTGAATACTATACTTTATCTAGAACTATAACAATAAAAACTAAGATACAAGTACAGAGATAGAACTTTATTTAAAAATCTCAACAGTTACCTATAACAATGCATTATATATGTTGATTGTGCTTCTTAGCATGGAGTAGAAATTCCATTCGGGCGATGCTTTATATTTAGTGCTGGGTTCACTAAAATATGCCAAAAAACATTCTCTGTAAACAATGACTCGATATTCTTACGGCTACACCAATTTTGAAAATTGTTGTATACACCTTTATATTTGTTTTGGGATTTTTCGGGCAATAAATTCTGTATGGTAACATTGACTGATTGTCTTATTTCTGAAGGTGTACATAATAATTCATCTCCACTATCTGAATTCGCCTTTTTCAGCAAAACATTCACAATAATAATTATTATCAACTCAATTGAGAAAACGTCAAAATTATTCAAGTGATCTCCCCTCTCTCAGTACCAACAATGGACTGTTCCCTTTCGGTCAATCGGCTTGTACAGAAGCACAGAGACAGGGAGTTACAGTAGTGAGTTATTATAACTCACGGTGTTTGTTCACAGATACTTTTAATTGTTCGAAAGTAGTTGAATAAAGAATATATAATTCAATAGAAGTAGATAAATTAAAATAATCGATAGTCAGCATTAAGATATTTCATCAGTTTTGTCGCATATGTAAATACCAATAAGAATTCAGTACTTCACAGAAAACTCGATGCCATCGTATTCACAACAACTACATTCAAAGCGTTCAAAAATGTTTGTGTCTTTGTTCCGTATCATAAGACATAATTATTGATAATGAGATCATTCCCAAAAAAATTTACAAAAACTCAACCGAGTTCAAATGACATGTAATGAAACAAGAAAAATTGTTTTACATAAACTAATAAGCTAGCCAACAAATCAATCCATGAAACCCCAGATAACACCAAATCCCTTATTCGCATCTATAAGTTGAAGTTGCTGTACAATTTTTGATCTTGTAAGGGTACAAATGAATTTTTTCTTCAACACTTTTTGGCAAGAACCAAAGGAACACAAGACTGCAGAGATAATTTTTCCAGAGACATTCGAAGATTTTGGTGAACTCGTGTTCTAAGATCCTCAACAACTTTTTCAGAAACTTGAGGTATTCCTGTCCGAATAAAACAGCTCTGATGTGGGCTTTCAGAGAAGATTCTTGATTCTGAACATCCGGATATTTCGCCAGATATTCATTTTTACACTCCTTTGTAGAATAAATCCATCGACCATTGGTGAATGTACCGTTACGATAATAGAACATCACAATAAATGTATTTTGTTCGAACTCATAAGTCATTGCACATTTCGATAATTAATCCAAAGCCGACTGGGATGTTACAATCATTTATAAAGACCCTGTATTACTTCTTCGCTAAGGAGTACGATACTCTACGCAATTTTACAGGTCAGGGTTCAAGTTTCTGAATATTGAAGGGAACGTATGTTCAAACTTACCTGGTTATCATAGTTGTTCACGGCAAAATATCCAGTGACGACGATAACTTCATGTAGAAGAGTCTGGCCCAAATCTTCTTCAGAGCCTTTTTCATCTTTGTCGGCGATATTCGTAGATGCACAACTCCAGATTAGGTGACTGGCAATATGACGGAACTGGAGTGAAATACCTTCAGCACCAAGGACTTCCTGAAAATTGTATAGTGTGAGTAATAATGTATAATGAAGAGATCTAACCTAACATTTTAACAGCGCTCATAGAACGAGGAAATAATTCTGACGTCAGCGTTTTTCAAAAATTCTTAGATTTTCTGTTTCTGTTCATTTGATTATATTTTTCTTTTTTCGACATCCTCATTGATTTTATTTTTCACCTTTAAAAATAAATTTTATTTCATTATTCTCTTTCCCAAAATCAATACAACGTGAATTATTTTTCAAGTACTCGATAAGTAGAGACTTTAAATGAATTTATCGACTCCTTTTGAATTAAATGTAAACGTGAGTTATAATAACTCACTACTATAACTCCCTGCCTGTGCTTCTGAACAAGTCTATTGGCCGAAAGGGAAGAGTCCATTATTAGTATTGAGGGGAGGTCACTTGAATAATTTCGACGTTTTCTCAAATCAAGTTTTTTACCTTATTATCATTGTGAATGTTTTGTTGAAAAAGATGAATTTAGATAGTGAAGATGAATTATTATGTACACTTTCAGAAATGAGACAATCAGCCAATGTTACCATACAGAATTTATTGGCCGAAAAATACCAAAACAAATATAAAGGTGTATACAACAATTTACTTGTTTGATTGTTGTAGCAGTATAGCAGTAAGAATATTAAGTCATCGTTTACAGAGAATGTTCTTTTGGCATATTTTGGTGAACTTAGCACTGAATATAGAGCATCGCCCCTATGAACTTTTTACTCCATGTTAAGAAGCACAATCAACATAAATAATGCATTGTTATAGGTAACTATTAAGATTTGTAAATAAAGTTATTTCTCTGTATCTTAGTATTTATTGTTATAGTCGTAGATAGAGTACAGTATTCAACTTGTGGTAATGGTCATAACTCACTTGATGAATTACAATGATGCTGCAAACTTCTTCTGTGTGAGTTATGACCTACATTACCGCTCGTTAAATATTATAATATTTTTTTTATTCCTTGGATTTTCAGCCAAATCCCCGGCTGCTCCACCTAAGTGACACATCACTCTAAACATATTCCGTTTCTCATTCCTGTGCCATTGAAGATTCATGAGGGGGTTTCCACCCCGCTTGGCAGAATACCCCCACATCCTTGAATTTATTATCAAAATTCCTCCGGAAAATCGACCTATCTCGGACTTTTCCAGAAAACCCCTTACATCGGAAATATGTCAGCTGGGCAATTTTAATTAGGCCACCTGTACACTTACGAACAGGTTGACTTACACCCAAATATGAAATGTAAAAAATTCACAAAGGATTTCGCTTCGCCCTTCAATTCCCCCCTTCGAACATCACCCGAAGACCTTCTCTTTTTACCCCGCTGATTAACCAAACCCACGAAATTGAATTTCAGGAGTCGCGTGCAGATACTTCTCGGAGGTTCCCACACACATGATATACCTCTGGGATTCCTCTCGACGTCCCATGGGCCTCCTGTGCTTGCGGCTCTCTGCGGCCAGGATTCCTCTTCCGAACGGTCATGATGATGAAGTTACCCTCGCGCCCTCGCCCAGATATCTCAATTGATTTATTTACCCCCGTACGCATGACTTGTAATCGTTTCGATATGAATTTTTGGGGGGTTTGTCAGCTCTAAAGTAACACCCCTGAAATCGAGCGAAAAGCAAATTTTGACATTTGATTCAATTTATATGGGTTATTTTGAGGAAATAAGTCTTTGGAATTATTCGAGGATATCGGTAATGCAGGACCTGATAATTTAAGAAAAAACGCTACAGAACACCTGGTTTTCTCTATATAGATTCAAGAAAATACATTGAATTATTCCCAATAAAAAAAAATCAGATGGGGTAGGACTTCAATAAAAATTACGAAAAGCACTGCCGTGAAGGCAGGAGCTTTTGAGCGCTCGTACATGCACCTTTAAGGTAGATTCGCATTTTCCAGTTTTGGAAACCAATTGAGGAAATTTTTGACAGCTGTCAACCAAATTTTCAAACTAAGGCGATAATCCAGACTTCAAGTCAGTGCTTTAGGTGACCATATTTTTTCGATAATTCGCTAAAATTTTCTACGGTATCTATGGTCTTGGTGATGCGATCTGGACAAGATTTCGCACGTAGTTTGAATACATTATTCTCCAGCTAGGTGCAAAATTTCATTCCAATCAAATCGGTAGTTTCGAAATTATCAGGAACAGAATATTTTGAACGGCCATATTTACGGAACCCCTAGTCTAATTTTGCTCATTGATGAACGTGACCGTAAAATTCGCGATCCAAACCCACCCTGAAAATTTCAAGTTCCTAGGCCTTTTCCTTCGGAAGTTATAATTTTCTATGGTTTCTATGGTTCTGGTCATGCGATCTGGACAAAATGTTGCTTTAATATGTCATTCTCGTTTGAAATACAAAATTTTATCTCGATCGAATCCGTAGTTTCGAAATTATCGAGAAAACAAAATTTCAAACGACCGTATTTACGGAACCCCTTGTATAATTCTGCTCATTGATGAACGTGAACGCCACATTTCAGATCTACACCTATCCTGAAAATTTCAAGTCCCTAGGCCTTTCCGTTCGAAAGTTATGATTTTATATGGTTTCTATGGTTCTGGTCATGCGATCTAGAGAAATGTAGCTTGATTATATCATTCTCCATAAGTATACAAAATTTCGTCACGATCGAATCTGTAGTTTGGAAATTATCAAGAAAACTAAATTTCAAACGACCATATTTACGGAACCCCTAGTATAATTTTGCTCATAGATGAAAGTGATCACGAGAATCGAGATCCACACCTATCCTGAAAATTTCAAGTCCGTAGGCGTTTCCGTTCAAAAGTTACAATTTTCTATGGTTCCTATGGTTCTGGTGATGCGAGCTGAACAAAATTGCATGTAGCTTGAACACCTCATTTTCCATTAGAGTGCAAAATTTCATCTCGATCGAATCTGTAGTTTCAAAGTAATCAGGAAAACAAAATTTCGAGCGGCCATATTTACGGAACCCTTAGGCGGAATTTGCCGAATAAAGAACTTTACCTCGGCATTCGAGATTCGAACCTACCCTGAAAATTTCAATTTTTTAGGACATTCCGTTCGAGAGTTACCGTGTATACTCAAAATTCGAAAAATACAGACATCGTGACGAAATGATATAGCCCTCGTGTAAGTAGTACGAGCGCTCAAAAACTTATATTTCGTTTAATTAATTGAAATATTTTTAAATGCGTTCAGTTAACGGAAAATCGTCTAACAGAGCGTATGATTTTTGTGGTTTATAGGACGTCGTGGGTCGATTTCTTGGCCTGCAAGCTGCCCGGATCTCAACCCCTGTGACTTCTTCTTTTAGGGTCATTTGAAAACATTAGTGTACAGTTACGGTGAGGTGAATAGTGTTGAAGAACTAAACCAACGCATTGAAAATGCTTGTGATATTATTCGTGAGCAAATTGATGTGATATAGTTGCTGCATGCAGGGTCGTATCTACGGCATGGCAAGGGTGGCACTTGCCACGGGCGCAAGGTCCGAAGAGGCGCCAAAAAATATCGAAAATAAAAAAATAGAAGCCCCAAGCAAAAAAAATTAATTCGAAAGATGACAACACGGTTACGTAATTAAGTTTTTCGATCACAACATTTCGAAACATTGATATTCAAAGTACAGAATGAGAATGCAATAAGGTCAGAAATACGAGAAATATGGTCCAATTGTTATAAAAAATTTTCAAAGCTGCCGCACTCTGATCATAAATATTACAATCGGCAATATCGTCATGCGATTCCAAGCACAGCCCTTTTATGAGTTGTTTTCACTACATCCCTTATCGCATCCAGCTTGTTTTGAAGGGCGGCTTCTTTGATGATGATGGTTCATAATGTGTTGTATCGACAAAAATTCACCAATAAGAGGTTTGTGCTCAAGAAGTGGGAGAAAAATTGGGGAATCCTATTCTGTTCTACATAAATATTGATTTCTTTCAATTGTGAAGAAAAGAGCAAAAAATTTGAATTTTAATGTTCGTTTAGTGTGTATCCAGATTTTAAGTGTTATAAGTTTTGAGTTTTTTTTTATATTCTGACTTTTTTGTGCCATTGTGTTTTTGGATTCGAGCATTATAAATTGTGCTATTGAAGGTGAGTTGTACTAAGTATTTGTTATTTTTTATGACATTATTCTGGCATCGGGTATATTCAATTATTAGCATTTTAATATAATAATATTGCTCCTTTCAATTCAAGAAGAAATATGTTTGGTTCATTGCGGAAAATATGGATTTTCAAACTTGAATTCTCACTTCTCAGAGCGTCTTTTTTTTAATGAAATCTAATAAAACTCAAATTTTATTGTTACTTTTCATAGTTTTCATTGAATCTTCAATCTCATCTGGCAAAGATTATTCTAGTGATTTTTTTATACTTAACGTATGGACTTCTTGAATATTGTAACATCGGGCCTTGTACAAAACTATTAGTACGTGTTTCAAAGGGTTATAAAATAGTATTTGTATGCTTAGTTTGCGATTTTTTTTGCAAAGATTGTGCTTATCGATTATTGTTTTCTAGTCAACTTACCAAAAAAATTTCATTTTACGTTTGCAGTATGTATTTTCAAATTGTTGAAGTTGAAGAATTTATATTTTTTAAGATAAATGTTCGTATTTATTACATAAATATGAATATTTCATTTGGTTTTTTCAGAATTTGTTTTATTTTTATGCATTTTATTTAAAATGTGTATTTCAATGTTTTGAATGAAAAAATTTTTGATGTGATAGTTGCTGCATGTAATAATTCGTTATTACGCCGGGCAAGACTTCGTGCACATCAAACGAATGGTGACCATTTCGAACAATTTCTGTGAACCATTTGAATAAATTTTATCGGTGAGTTTGTGAACTACCTAAATTTTTTTAAGGACCGTTTCAATCAGTAATTTTTCATCACCTTAGTTTGAACTTTAAGGATTATACCGTTCACGAAAAATCTCCCAATAAAGGTTGAAAGATAATGTACAAATTTGCGATTAAATTCAGCACTTTATTTACTTGCTGGAATGCAAATGGCACCGTGATTCATGGCAGATCTCCTAACAGAGTCGTATCAAGATGATGATGCCCAAGATTTTTTGCATCTTTTTTTTCAAATTGAATATTTTATATGTTCAACCCTCTTTTGATGAGTTCTAGCACCTGTCAAAAAAAAAATCCCCACCTCAAAAAACACCCTGTATAGTGATTTCTAATTCATATTTTGTGTAATATTCGCAATGTACCAACTGGCGTATTGTGCGTCTTGATATTTGCAAAAAGTCTAAACACAGTTATACATTTTAATTAAGTTCTTGAAAAACAAATCTCTCGGCGTCAGTGTCTGTTTGTATCTTATGTGGAAAATTGCAGACCTGAATAAGCGAAAGGTTAGTTTTGCAAAACGTGGCCAGAAATGTGAGAAACGTAACTTATTTTCATTATTATTATACTGGTTCCTTATATTGATTTTATTATTACATATTTTCGAAATGCAAATACATATTCTCATATTTTCTAGAAAAATTACGAAAAGCACTGCCGTGAAGGCAGGAGCTTTTGAGCGCTCGTACATGCACCTTGTAGGTAGATTCGCATTTTCCAGTTTTAGAAATCAATTGAAGGAATGTTTGACTGCTGTCAAAAAAATCCTGAAACTTAGGCAAAACTCCAGACTTCATGTCGGTGCTTCAGCTGATCAATTTTTTTCCGATAATTCGCTAGAATTTTCCACGGTATCTATGGTCTTAGTGATGCGATCTGGACAACATTTTGCACGTACTTTGAATACATTATTCCTCAGCTAGATGCATAATTTCATTCCAATCCGATCAGTAGTTCCGAAACTATCTGGAAAAAAATATTTTGAACGGCCATATTTACGGAACCCCTAGTCTCATTTTGCTTATTGATGAACGTGACCGCGATATTCGCGATCCAAACCCACCCTGAAAATTTCAAGTTCCTAGGCCTTTCCGTTCAAAAGTTACAATTTTCTATGGTTTCTATGGTTCTGGTCATGCGATCTGGACATCGCATAAAATATTGCTTCAATATATCATTCTCGATTAAAATACAAAATTTCATCTCGATCGAATCCGAAGTTTCGAATTTATCGAGAAAACAAAATTTCAAACGACCGTATTTACGGAACCCCTTGTATAATGTTGCTCATAGATGAACGTGATCACGACATTCGAGATCCACACATATCCTGAAAATTTCAAGTCCCTAGGCATTTCCGTTCAAAAGTTACAATTTTCTATGCTTTCTATGGTTCTGGTCATGCGATCTGGACAAAATTTCGCATGTAGCTGAAACACCTCATTTTCCATCTGAGTGCAAAATTTCATCTCGATCGAATCTGTAGTTTTCAAGTAATCAGGGAAACAAAACTTTGAACGGCCATATTTACGGAACCCCTGGTGGAATTAGGCCCATTAACATTCGGGATCTGAACCTACACTGAAAATTTCAAGTCTCTAGGTTGATCCGTTCGAGAGTTATCGTGCTGACGGACGGACGGACGGACAGACTCGAATTTTCCGACGGATTCGTCATCAGTGAGTCGAACATAGTCGATTGAGACCATTTTCGGCTCAAAATTCGAAAAATACAGACATCGTGACGAAATGATATAGCCCTCGTGTAAGTAGTACGAGCGCTCAAAAAAGGGTTCGAACCAGCTAATTTCATGAAGAATTTCATTCATTTATAGAACAAACACGTGTCTATACCAAATCGGATATTCTAAAAAATATCCAAAACACCTACCCCAAATCCCCGAGCCCCCTCTCTCTCTCTCGACCTACATCATGTTGTTTGCACCATTTCGAAAATGCTACCGCAGTAAGAAAACAAACAGGGATGCGGCGAGCGTGCTCGTATGACGTCTGTGTGTTCTCTGTGTGCGGTGTGCACACAAGATCTTCCCGGTTACGAATCTCCCGGGAGCGGCCTCAAATTAACTCGCCCCGGAATCGACATGAAGCTAATTTTCGATTGAAACGTTGCTGATTCAATTAAAACTCAGCCATCCCGCGTTTTCGGTGTGTACCTTGGCGGCGGCGGCGGCAGCGCGGCCGATCGGCGGAGAGAGCGCAGATAAACAAATCGGGGCGGATGTTCCTGATTGTGCAAATATCGCCGATACGTACAGGAGTGATTATCGGTATAAGTTTGCCGAATATATTAACAGCGAATTAGGTTTTGTCTTCCTATGAGAGAATTATGAATAAATAAATTCAAAATTAAACATAACATCTTGATGTCAGGAAACCAGGACAAAATTAATGAAAATATGTTGTTTTTCCCATTCGCAAAAGTCCTTTTATGCTTATTCAGACTTGCAATTTACTTTTCACTCAACAGAACACATTATTACCGATGGACAATTCAAGAGTTAAATTGATTTTTTCTTGGTCGAGAAGATCTATTATAGTGTTAGTGAATTTTTGGAAAATAAGTTTTGTTAACTTCAATATTTTCATTTTCTTTCACTGTCTTATTTGTTTCATTTTTCAGCACTGACTTGTCTTTTCTTGTTATGACTTGCCTTATACATTTATTTAATGTCCAGGAATTCTATTCTATTATTTTATTTTTGTCCTGGTTTCCTGATATTAATATTTATTCTAATAAAATTAGACGATACATGATGGAAATCCATAATCAAATTAACAATAGAATAACTAATATGATTTCCACTACATTGGGTTTAATTTCACGATACATATTCCGTGAGTAAGTACTCTTTTGCTTATTCAGACTTGCAATTTATTTTCCACTCAACAGAACACTTGATGACTGATAAAAAATCCAAGAATCAAATTAAATTATTCTTGGTCGATAAGATCTATTATAGTGTTAGTGAATTTTTGAAAGATAAGTTTTTTTAAGTTCATTATTTTCATTTTCTTTCACTGTCTCTCTTATTTGTTTCAATTTTCAGCACTGACTTGCCTTTTCTTGTTATGACTTGTCTTATACATTTATTCAATGTTCAGAAATTCTATTCTATGATTCTATTTTTGTCCTGGTTTCCCGATATTAATATTTATTCTAATAGAATAAGTTGATACTTGATGGAAATCCCTAATCAAATTAACAATAGAATAACTAATATGATTTCCACTACATTGGGTTAAATTCCACGATACGTGTACCGATGGCACAGAATCATCTTCAGGTGGTTAAAATATAACTCAGTTATATCTTTAGTCGAGTGTTCATCACTGGGAATTCTTGTAGAAACTGAAGTTTGAAGCTTGGAATACAACTATCTAGTTTGTTTATTAAATAGGATATTCCTGTAAATAGTCACGCATATTCCGTGAGTAGGTCAGTACTCTTTTGCTTATTCAGACCTGCAATTTATTTTCCACACACAACACAATATGACTGATAAAAAATTCAACAGTCAAATTAAATTATTTTTTGTCGATAAGATTTATTATAGTGTTCGTGAATTTTTGAAAGATAAGTTTTTTAAGTTCATTATTTTCATTTTCATTCACTGTCTTTCTTATTTGTTTCATTTTTCAGCACTGACTTGCCTTCTCTTGTTATGACTTGTCTTATACATTTATTCAATGTTCAGAAATTCTATTCTTCTATTTTTGTCCTGGTTTCCTGATAGTAATATTTATTCTAATAGAATAAGTTGATACTTGATGGAAATCCATAATCAAATTAACATTAGAATAACTAATATGATTTCCACTACATTGGGTTAAATTCCACGATACGTGTTTCGATAGCACAGCATCATCTTCAGGTGGTTAAAATATAACTCAGTTATATCTCAAGTCAAGTGTTCATCACTGGAAATTCTTGTAGTAACTGGAGTTTGATGCTTGGAATACAACTATCTAGTTTGTTTATCAAACAAGATATTCCTGTAAATAGTCACGCATATTCCGTGGGTAAGTACTCTTTAGCTTATTCAGACTTGCAATTTATTTTCCACTCAACACATAATGACTGATGAACTGAACTGAATGAAGTTAAATTAAAATATTCTTGGTCGATAAGATCTATTATAGTGTATTATAGTGAATTTTTGGAAGATAAGTTTTGTTAAGTTCATTATTTTCATTTTCTTCCACTGTCTTCCTTATTTGTTTCATTTTTCAGCACAGACTTGCCTTTTCTTGTTATGATTGGTCTTATACATTTATTTAATGTCCAGAAATTCTATTCTATTATTCAGTTTCTGTCCTGGTTTCCTGATATTGATATTTGTTCTAATAGAATTAGCCGATCTCGATGAAAATCCATAATCAAATTTACAATAGAATAACGCATATGATTTCCATTACATTGGGTTAAATTCCACGACACGTGTTTCAATGTCACAGCATCATCTTCAAGTGGTTAAGATATAACTCAGTTACCTATATCTTCAGTTTAGTGTTCATTCTTGAAGAAACTGAAGTTCGAAGATAGTTGGAATACAACTATCTAGTTTATTTATTGAACGAAATATTCCTGTAAATAGTCACGCATATTCCGATTTTTGTCACAGGATTATTTTCATGTTGAAATGACAAACTGCAGTTTTGTTGCATCAACTAAAGTAAAACTTGTTATTTCTAGAGGAATTGAACGACCGGAATTGTCCCGTAAAATCAACAAATATTCCTGCTGTCGCTTATATAGAGGGAATTCCCTGTAGAAGTAACCAAATTCCTGTTGTATATCCTGGAAAATTTCTTCGACTCACTTGAAATTTCCTCAGGTCCAGTTCTGCGATACGTTTCAAGAAGAAGAAAGTCATGTGAGCAAGTTTAAGACACATCGTGGGAATCACTGGAGGAGGTTGTCCTTCGCTTCTTGGCGTAGAATCTGGAGGTAGTAATGACCCATAAAGCATGGAAACGCATCCCAGTAATTCGGTACCATGAAGAGCTCCCACCTGAAATGTATTCATACTTTGAATATTTCTTCTTAACCAATAGGACATTCGTACTCACCAAATGGGTGGGATCCGAATCCTCGGGGCAATTACGTGCTAATGCAGCCAAGAACTGGAGGGTTGCTAGAAGGAAAGCACAAGCCGGAGAAACATCATGAACCGGGCCTCTGACTGCTAGGCAACATTTCGATAGTTGCTCAACCACCCCAACGCACACCGCGAAACTGAAATGGAAAAAGAGAATCTCATTAATTTTATGTGGAAAAGGTAAGATAATAAGGCAGGACTCAATTGTGGGAGAAGGAGAATATAATCGTACTTTGGTGAACAAGATTCCCCCTAAGGCTACTTCAATCTACCCTATCCTCAAATGGGTACTTATTTTGGATAAAAAAGAAAGTTGTCATGTTAAATATCCCACCAGCACACATTGTGAAACCTTTCCAATTCGGGCATCGAAGATGCAGCTGTGACCCGTTTGTTCTTTCCCTCAGAAACGTGAAGAATTGCGGCGCAGCTTCTTTATCTACCTCCGCACAGTTTCCCTCCGTTTTTGCCTAAGAAAAACGACAGTAATGAAGAAATAGCGTCAGAATTTCGCCGAGTCGTGGAACAGCATGGGACACCTACGCACATGACGCATTTATAACCTGATTACCGAAGAAGTGGCGGCGTAGAAAAAGCCAAATGTTCCATCTCCCACGTCCATAATTCACATACCTTATCAGATTAGCGAACTCTCCCTGTCGCCGGGAGGAGATTGCCAATCTCAAATGGGGGCAGTGTTGACGTTTCGAGAAAAATTAAGATTTTTTTCGGAATCGAACCAGAAGACCTAGCCATCATGTCTTTGGCGGCAATAATAAATGACCAATGGACATTTGAAGGGTGACGGGAACACCCATTATCAATTATCATTTCACGTCTCGCCGTGAAAGCCTCATTCTTCCATTGAATAGGTACGCAGCTGCAATTTTTTCCTTCACACACTTGCCATAACTTCATTACGAACTACCATGACATAAATCACCATGACGATTATCGACATACCCCATCTCCGTTCGAAATCTCCAGCCGAACATTATCCCGTCCAGAATCGCCTTAATCGAGTTTCCACCCACGCGTTAGGCGAGCATCACACGCGTAGCTGGAAGTGTCTCTTCAATTCGCGATTCACGGGAGTGTGACCGGCCAGTTTTCTAATTAGGGAAACGTCGCAGTCGCATCTGGCTTCGGGTATAGGCCTAATCAACGTAATCTGCTGACGATTTATCGGCGACGGTAGAATTGAATTAGGGTGCGTTCAGACGATTGCCTGGTTATTCGATAAGCGACCAATTGAGCGTTCGGGAATGCGATCGCAATCAGGAAGTTGAGAATATTCACTTCAAATGTTATGGACTTCAATTAAAACGTCTCGTAAGAACTCATGAAGCTGTCTTTACAGCCCAGCTGGTTTGCGGCCGAAGGCCGCATTCGAATCTCGAAGAACCCCAAGTGTCAGATATTTATATGGCTTTTCGATACTTTCCCCAATTTCACAAGCCCCCGAAATGAAATCACCAGTTTTAACCACGAATGTAAACAAACTCCGAAAGATATCGAAACATCGTCGAAGCTCCGCCCAAGTCATTCATTCCAACGAATGCTTTTGTAGGTTTTAGAAGATTTTAAGAAGGTTTTGAGCGGAATTCCACCTCAAAATCATGAAAAGATAATCATCTGAAATAAATGAACACATCTGTTCATAGTTCGAAAAATGAACCTTTTGGAGAAATATCAACTAATTTGAAGAAAAAACACAGTTATTACAAAGTTCAACGTTTGCACTTCTGTCGATAATCCCCATGACTTCCTATATTCTTTTGAATTGCAGTGCTTCAACAATGTGAACATCTTTCATCGGTCCGAAAATAACAAAAGGTGCGACAGTAAAACTAACAACAACTAATACTCGAAATGTCATCAAATTTGGTTTATCTACTCCTATTGAATTATATATTCATTATTCAACTACTTTTGAGCAATTAATAGTATCTGTAAACAAACAACGTGAGTTATAATAACTCACTACTATAACTCCCTGTCTCTGTGCTTCTGAACAAGCCGATTGCCGAAAGGGAACAGTCCATTATTGGTATTGAGGGGAGGTCACTCGAATAATTTTGCCCTTTTCTCAAATTAAGTTGATACCTAATTATTATTGTGAATGTTTTGTTGAAAAAAATGAATTCAGATAGTGGAAATGAATTATTATGTACACCTTCAGAAATAAGACCATCAGCAAATGTTACCATACAGAATTTATTTCCCGAAAAATCCCAAAACAAATACTCTAACTTTAACTTTATTTTCTCCCACCACATACATATATACAAAAAGAAAAAACCATCATGCATGTGTAAAAGAAAAACAACAAAAAATTACACGGTTTGTCTGAAGATATAAATAAGTACACTTGAAGTTTTATACAACACACAATGAGACAAATATAACATACAATACATAAAATTTGCGGTGTATAAAACAATTTTCAAGATTGGTGTAGCAGTATGAATATTAAAACATCGTTTACAGAGAATGTTCTTTTGGCATATTTCAGTGAACTTAGCACTCAATATAAAGCATAGACTTTCTACTCCATAATGCATTGTTATAGGTTCCTATTAATATTTGTGAATAAAGTTCTTTCTCTGTACTTAGTATTTATTAATATAGTCGTGGATGAAGTATAGTATTCAACTTGCGGTAATGGTCATAACTCACTTGATGAATTACAGCACTCGCCTTCGGCTCGCGCTGCGAACTACATTACCGCTCGTTAAATAATATACTCTTTTCCGTTTGAAAATATGGTTTCAAAAAGAAACTTTAACTTCTTGGCCATAATCAGGAACATCCATCGAAGAGCTTCAATGCTTTCAATTGAGCTGGAATTTGTGCCTCAATAGTTCGAAAACTTTCAGTTGGTCTAAAATTTGTGCCGTTCGAAAAAACTTCCATTTTTCCCAATTGGGCTAAAATTTGAACCTAAGAAAACTTGTTGAATGACATGTTTGAGATTTGAATGAAATCGAATGTTAACTCATGTATACCCAAGAGTGCATCATCATTATATCTCTTTTGAATTGTGTGCTTCCCTGCCAGGAAGGGTTTTTCTCTCTATATAAATCGGAAGAAACTTCTACGATCAACCAAATTCAGATCATCATTTCTCCATTACACATCATTGGATCAAATAAGACACCCTCCTCTGTAAGGCATCCGCCGCTTTTATTCGCCTCCTCAAGAGCGGCACTCAAAGCGTCGGGGCCACTCGAGAAGTTCCTGGGAGCTGGAACCGATGTGGATAGTGTTTGTTTGGGCTCTGCCCTCGATGTCAGATATTCCCAGTGACGAGAAAAGACTTTACATAAATTAACTCTCTCGAAATTAAGAGTGGATCCGACTGAAAGGGTTTATTGACTGTGGAAACTGGCCTGATAGGGGCCACTTGATCCAGGAATCGTTCCGATAACTTTCGAAGAAGTGGTTTGTTTCAACAGGAGTTGGATGTTAGTTCTGAAGTATCTCGTTTCAGTTTGATGTACCCAAATTTCTAATTAAATTCCCTATAACCTCAGATAGGAAAATAGAAATACCTTAAGTGTTTAAACGAGACCCGACTAGCAACCAAGACATCTTAATTTTTTTAAGGAAAAAAATGTGAACTGATTTGATTTGAATTACGCGCCGAAAGTGTCATGGGCCTGCTTGTGACGTCAGATCGTCAGATCGCTTATAACATTGAGACTATTGAGAGTTAGGACGTGGCCGGGCAGTTATGTCAAAGTCTGAAGGTGCCGATTAGGGCCCCAAAAGCGCCTCGGTGGCGAAGGCCGTTTATTTCGAATAGATAATAGTATATTATTTAACGAGCGGTAATGTAGGTCATAACTCAGGCAGATGAAGTTTGCAGCACGAGCCGAAGGCGAGTGCTGTAATTCACCAAGTGAGTTATGACCATTACCATAGTTGAATACTATACTTCATCTACGACTTGAACAATAAATACTAAAGAACAAGTACATAGAAAGAACTTTATTTACAAATCTGAGAAGTTACCTATACCAATGCATTATTTAAATTGATTGTGCTTCTTAGCATGGAGTAGAAAGTCCATAGGGGCAATGCTTTATATTTAGTGCTAAGTTCACTGAAATATGCCAAAATAACATTCTCTGTAAACGATGACTTAATATTCTCACCAATCTTTGAAATCTTTAAATTCATCTTTTTCAGCAAAACATTCACAATAATAATTAGGTATCAATTTAATTTGAGAAAACGTCAAAATAATTCAAGTGACCTCCCCTCACTACTAATAATGGACTGTTCTCTTTCAACCGGAAGCACAGAGACAGGGAGTTATAGTAGTGAGCACAGTGTTTGTTTACAGATACTATTAATTGCTCAAAAATGGTTGAATAATGAATATATAATTCAATAGAGTAGATACACTTAATGTTTTCCGCAGAAATCTCGATTTATTCAATGCCACACGTGACGCTACAAACAGATTCGAAAATCGCTTTTCCCCCGAAATAAATCGAGTTTGCGAGAAGGGGGGTACTGGGGTACCTCTAATCCCCCCCGAACAACTTTTAATAAGTAACTCTGACTCGGATCACACCGTTAATTGGAAACCGTGCTCTTTATGCCGTTCTTCGCGTCAAGACAAATCAGATCTTTGTTGACACAGCGGCGAAGATCTAAACCACCCAATTAAATTTCGATACACCCTCCGATTTCTCAGTAAATCGAAAGATTATTTTTCCTAATTCCCAAGGACGCTTCCGAGTTTCATCGAAGTGAAATAATTAGAAAAAAAAATTAACCTGGCACTGCGACACGTGGATTTTTCTATACATGATTTTAAATAACTGTCCTGTCGTAGAAAACCTCATGAATCGACTGCAATATCGCCGCATTTGTGCAAAACAGAGTCTGCTGATCTTCACCGCCGCGTTTTCATCGCACCATTGTGTCTTCTGTTAATGTGACAACTTTAAGTTGAGTGCCCTTAGCAATCAACCAGGTGACAGCTCCGGAACTGTGCAGAAAGAAGGTTCATCCTCTGCTTCCTATCCTTCAACTCCATTTCACTACCAACCGGTGGTGACTACTTTGCTTTTGCTTAAAGTGTTCAATTTCACAGTAAGTTCATCTGAGGGTAGTCGCAAACCATTTGCGACCGTTCATGTGTAAATTGAGTGCTGGTTTTCTTTTAATAATCGCATGAACTTGACGTAGCACTCTTGAATGTAGCTTGCTCTGAATTATGGAGAATCATCAACACATTGTGAATGATCGCCAATATGGTTTCCGACCACCCTCGGGAAAAATACGGTGAAATTGAGCTAGTAGAGTACTTACCCCAAAAGGTTGCTGACAGAATCTCAGCGAATCACCACGAGCTGCCACTGAAATGGGGTTGAAAGGATAGGAAGCAGGGGTAAACACTATTTCGGCACCGATCCGGAGTTATCACTCAGTTTTGATGAAGCTAAGGGGCACTTAACTCAAAGTCTCTCAATTGGTACTATCAGAAGACACAATGCTGCGTTAAAAAACAGTGGAAAAAGATCAGACGAATCCGGTTTGACCGAATATGCGACGATATTTAACAGAAGACGAATAAGGCGTTAATTTAGAAGAAGTTTACGAATTTTTCACGACGAGAAGGTTCTGTAAATCACTTGCGAATTAATAAAGAATTCTCACTTATCGCCAGACAGTGTGTAGACCTCGGAGTCCGAGAGCAAGAACACTATACAGGTGGTCGTTTACGTTCACGACGTAGCACATTGTTCTTCCACTCGCCCTCAATTTTCCATTCATTTATTCCGGTAAAACCCGATGATTAATGCTTTTGAACATGAAAAAAATCTTTCAATCAACCTGCAATTTTTGGAGAATTTAATTTTCCGTATTTGTATTTATCGTTTATGTTCTGGATAAGGAATCATAAAATGAAATAGTAATTGAGATATTGAAATCTAGGGGGTAGATTCTGAAAATAACCTTTAAGACTACAGACTACACTACTCTCATTTGCCCTATGCTTCACAATGATAATTGATTTTATGATTTCATTTCATTTTTCAAATGTACATTCAGACATGTGTGCACAAGAGTTCTGTTCAACGTTTTCGAATAAAAATTCAAAATTTTTCGGGTAATCCAATTTGAAAATGGGAATTTTTAAAAAACATATATCCGATTTGAAAGGTGGTGGATTGAAATCAAATAAACAACTCAATGACTAATGAGACCAACTTTTTTGTAATGAAAAAAATTTCTCGCCAGTAATTGTTGAAGTAAGTTTAAATTATCCGCCTTGGATGGATTTGATTACACGGAAAAATATTGAATTTTTATTCGAAAACGTTCGAAGGAACTCCTGAGCATACACGCCTGAATTTACATTCAAAATATTAAATGAATTCAAGAAATCATTGAAACAATTATTGTGATGCATGGGCAAATGAAAGTAGTGTACAACATTAAGCTGTAGAGGCTGTAAACTCGGCAGATACAAATTCGGTTATTTGACAATTCTCAAATAACTACTTTTGCTCAAAATAACTTCAAACTGACGTAAAAGACGTACAGCATATATTTTCTTTAACCTTATCAGCACCCTTAAATATTCACAGATTAACAGAGAATTGTGCTTTTTGCTCTCTGGGAAAAAACAGTTGTGTATGTTCCGTCTCAGAACTATTGGTAAACTTAGTAAAGGGTTCCTCCAGATGGAAAGTGGTGCTCTATACACGTTCCTACGCTCTATGAGAGACCTTTTACGTTACAATATCCACCCTTTCGATAAAGGACCAACACTGACTCGAAAATCACCGTCATCGCAGTTCATAAATCTCGAGCGAAAAAGGCACGGTTATAAATATTCACAAATGAACCGTCGAAAATCTGGTCGCAGCTCCCGGAAGCCACCCCTGGGCGTGAAACCGAACGGGGTGAAACGGGGATTGGACAGGTGCATGTGACACTACTAAGTAGGTCGTGCATTACAAAGTGTTCGGCAATGGAATAGCTGTTAGCATTTTCTCTGGTTGTTGAGAACACGTGT
The DNA here is from genome assembly GCA_963966015.1 of Aphidecta obliterata. Classification (NCBI taxonomy): domain Eukaryota; kingdom Metazoa; phylum Arthropoda; class Insecta; order Coleoptera; family Coccinellidae; genus Aphidecta; species Aphidecta obliterata. The sequence continues at coordinate 12,432,063 of OZ014427.1, forward strand.
CCTTTCTCAGCCTCCTCCGATGTTTATGGACCCTCTGTGCAAACATTCTATTCAATCTTGGGGGCCTTCGGTGACGCAGAAATCTCTTCCGCCGTTGTCGTATTTTTGGTTAGATTGTAATGATGTGAAGAGTGCCATTCGATGTCATAATCAGACACGGGCATGTCGGTGCCAGTTATATTTTCCAAGCGACATGTGCATTTTTTTGCAAGGGGCGAAGTTTATCAAGACAATTGAATCAGGCTCACAAGGGAAGTACTGCAGATGACGAATAAACTTGAGACACCCTGTATACACAAATGATACCCAAAACACTCATTTCCACGGATGATCGAGATTCACTTTTCGCCATCCATTCTATTTGCCTTAGAAGGGGGGGGTGGGGGTGTTCCCCGAGGAGAGTCGTGGGGAAAACGATGCCGATTTCGAATAAATCGCGGCGGAGGAGGAAATGAAAAAGGGGACAATGCGGGGAAATACGTCGACACGGTATTAATAACGGGGACGATCGCTGCGATTAGAATCGTTGCATGAACGCATCCGTGCATGTTCGGATCGGCCAAATTGCACACACACAATATCCGTGACTTCGGTCTCGTCCTGCCACGCGAGATCCGGCCTCTTCCAGTCGAGTATGCCTCGGATTGGGAAAATGAAACAAAGCGCATATACAGGAATGTCGAAAAAATAAATTAATTGGTTCGAAAAAAATTTCACAGCAGAATACCAATCACAAAACCACAAATACCAAACAAAAAACAGCTTTTTTTATTGGAAAATTTTTTGTTCAAAAATTTACTAGGCCAAACGACAGGTTCTCTTCATTCAATCTAATATCTAGAAAATCATAGTTCAACCAGCTGTAACGGCTGCATTCTGAACAGCTCTCCCTAATTACACAGGTAAGATTTTAAGTTGGAGAAATCAGGTTGGTATTAGAAATAGCACTAACCCATAGAGACCTTAGTTTAGTGATTTTATCGAACAAATAGTTGTATCAATTTTGAATGCTTATCGATTAAACTTAAACTCAAACAATACAATACATAACTAATATGATTTCCACTACATTGGGTTAAATTCCACGACACTTGTTTTGATGGCACAGCATTATTTTCAGGCGGTTAAGATATAACTAAATGGATTCTCTAAACTCTAAAGCTACCTACTAATACAAACAAATCTTATCACTTGGTGGGGGTAATGGTTAATCCTATGCACAACTCCTTGTGTGGGATGAATATTCAATGATATCTTAAAGACGACAACCAAGGATGAAATTATGCTTATCTTACCGTCATTAAGTGAAAAGATCTGTTGACGTTAGTTTTTTTTTCCATAATAAAAGAGAAATAAAAATTTTACTCCGAAAGAGATTCACTAATGGTGAATTGTTCAAGTCTACTCGATCGTTTAATAGGAAAACAGACGATTTTTGTTTATTTATCTCAAGGTTCAATTTTCTACTTTTATATACCGTACCGTCTTCTTCAAAAGCATGATTATTGATTTTCAAATGATAAGCGTATGCCGAATGTCCTCTTCCTTCAATAAAACAATTTCTATGTTCTAGTACTTTTGTTTTGAAATAACTACCTGTTTGTCCTATGTATAAACATAAGCAATATTAATTCATATACACCACATTTATTTAATTTGTCCGTTTTATCTTTATTGTTTTTAATATATCTGCCCGAATTGTTTATGGTCTTATACGCAACTGAAATATCCTTCAAAAAATGAGAAATTCTTTCCAAAATTTTTCCCGAATAAGTTAAACCTTCATGATATTGGTCTTTTTGAGCGCTCGTACTACTTATACGAGGGCTATATCATTTCGTCACGATGTCTGTATTTTTCGAATTTTGAGCCGAAAATGGTCTCAAACGACTATGTTCGACTCACTGATGACGAATCCGTCGGAAAATTCGAGTCTGTCCGTCCGGCCGTATACACGATAACTCTCGAACGGAATGTCCTAGAAACTAGAAATTTTCAGGGTAAGTTCGAATCTCGAATGCCGCGGTTAAGTTCGTTATTGGGCAAAATTCGCCTAGGGGTTCCGTAAATATGGCCGCTCGAAATTTTGTTTTCCTGATTACTTCGAAACTACAGATTCGATCGAAATGAAATTTTGCACTCTAATGGAAAATGAGGTGTTCAAGCTACATGCAAAATTTTGTTCAGCTCGCATCACCAGAACCATAGAAACCATAGAAAATTGTAACTTTTGAACGGAAACGCCTAGGGACTTGAAATTTTCAGAATAGGTGTGGATCTCGATTGTCGTGATCACTTTCATCTATGAGCAAAATTATACTAGGGGTTCCGTAAATATGGTCGTTTGAAATTTAGTTTTCTTGATAATTTCGAAACTACAGATTCGATCGTGACGAAATTCTGTATACTAATGGAGAATGATATATTCAAGCTACATTTCTCTAGATCACATGACCAGAACCATAGAAACCATAGAAAATTATAACTTCCGAAGGGAAAGGCCTAGGAACTTGAAATTTTCAGGGTGAGTTTGGATCGCGAATTTCACGGTCACGTTCATCAATGAGCAAAATTAGACTAGGGGTTTCGTAAATATGGCCGTTCAAAATATTTTTTTCCTGATAGTTTCGAAACTAATAATCGGATTGAAATGAAATGCATCTAGCTGAGCTACGTGCAAAATTTTGTCCAGATCGCATCACCAAGACCATAGAAACCGTAAAAAATTCTAGCGAATTATCGAAAAAAAAATTTATCAGCTGAAGCACTGACATGAAGTTTCAGAATTTTTTTGACAGCTGTCGAAAATTTCTTCAATTGATTTCTAAAACTGGAAAATGCGAATCTATCTACAAGGTGCATGTACGAGCGCTCAAAAGCTCCTGCCTTCACGGCAGTGCTTTTCGTAATTTTTCAAGAGGCGTTGGATATACTTCTTTCAAAGTGTTCTTAAGAATTATTTACGATAACAGTCTGTCTATAAAAATAAAAAATGTTAAGAACACTGTGAAGGAAGTGACGCAACTTGCAAGGGACCGACATTAGTTCCAACTTTACTTTCCCCGCCAGATGTTGCGGCTCTTTACATTTTATCGATGCGCGTCTTCTCGCTGGTAATATAAGTTCTGCATTTCATTGAGATCATCATCGTCGATTCGTCGACTGAGTTATGCGGTACTGATGACGGCTAACAAGCTAGAAACTGATCTATCTGCTACTCTTGTCGATCGATGATGACATGTTTCAATTATATTATCAAAGGCAATGAAGTCTTCAGTTCGGATATACATACTTCTTGAAGTACCTGAAATGATCTTCTCTTAGATTTCTGAACCAATATTTCTTTTCATCCCAACCGGATAACATTCACGTATTGGATAGAATTTGGTTCATAACTTTCTTAAAATCGTCGAAAACATATGAAGTGGTGTGTAAAAATTGCGTTTTTTCTCCGAAATATAAACGAATATTTTGAAATGCTCCAAGTAAGCGTCCTGTTTGAGTATTTCTTGTTTTCCGACTCAACGAACAGGTCTTCGACAATGTTTGACATTTCCTGGGGTTTGTTATTTCGAAAATATTCAATCTTTATTCGAATATTTAAACGCCCGGTGTGATAAAAATGTTCATCTACTCCTATTGAATTATATATTCATTATTCAACTACTTCTGAGCCATTAATAGTATCTGTAAACGAACAACGTGAGTTATAATAACTCACTACTATAACTCCCTGTCCCTGTGCTTCTGAACAAGCCGATTGGCCGAAAGGGAACAGTCCATTATTGGTATTGAGGGGAGTAATGTCACAGTAAGGTTGAAAAAGATTAATTCAGATAGTGAAGATGAATTATTATGTACACCTTCAGAAATAAGACGATCAGCCGATGTTACCATACAGAATATATTGCCAGAAAAATCTCAAAACAAATATAAAGGTGTATACAACAATTTTCAAGATTGGTGTAGCAGTAAGAATATTAAGTCATCGTTTACAGAGAATGTTTTTTTGGCATATTTTACTGAACTTAGCACTAAATATTAAGCGTGAACTTTCTACTCCATGCATCGCCACTATGGACTTTCTATTGCTTGCTAAGAAGCACAATCAATTTGAATAATGCATTGTTATAGGTAACTATTAAGATTTGTAAATAAAGTTCTTTCTCTGTACTTGTATCTTAGTATTTATTGTTATAGTTGAATATAAAGTATAGTATTTAACTTGCGGTAATGGTCATAACTCACTTGATGAATTACAGCACTCGCCTTCGGCTCGCGCTGCAAACTTCATCTACGTGAGTTATCACCTACATTTCCGCTCGTTAAATAATATACTATTATTGTCAATACTGACATGAACTTTTCCTTTCAAAATGAAATTTTCTGTCCACTGTTGAAGTTAAGTGAACCACCCTGTATATTTTAACAACAGAATGACTTCAGTGACAACTCACCCCAAAAATCAAACGCCACTTCTAAGCCAATGCGCGTATGCGAAATACCCTTTCTATTATTTTTTAATCAACGCGATCCCCGATGATAGCTGCAGCAGAATTAATTCCATTTGTGCCGGTTCGAAAATCGAAACGTAATACGCAGATACGTACACCTTGTTGACTTTGACGAGATGACTATCTGCCAAAGTTTTTACATCGAAGAATAATTGAAAAACATGCGAAGTACTCCATCTTATGTAAATATTGCGAAACATAAACCAGAGACCAATGTCCAGGAATAGGTACTCGCCCCTCCTTCGATTGATTTTTATGCTGAAGAGGCAACTAAATCCCGTGGAACTAATTAACATTTGGATGAAATTTGCAGCGTTTTTCTACATGAAATAATGAAAGACGAGAAGGCGAAAATGAACGGTTGCGAAAATACCGCTGAGAAGTAAGAGATAGCATCAGTTCGACCGAATCGTCGAAACAGAACGTATAGAGCGAGATGGAGAGAGAGAAAGTTACATAAAGTAATTGAAGTGTTCACAAAGCGAAAACTAAAAAAGTAACTGACTCAAATTCAAATATAATTACAAAGTAGCCGTGCATTTCTGAAACTCCGCAAATAAGGATTGTTTGCAGAGATCCGCGGCAATTTCGCGTAGCCGTAGCGCGGAGGGGGCACCGTGGCCCGCCTTTCATTCCGCATCAAACGCAAATTGTTGACTCTACAAATAGACTTTTGCATATTTAATATAATATTCGGTCGCTGCCGGGGCGGCCTGATTCGGTTATTGTTTTCTCAACTTCGCCCGTCGGATTTGATGATTTTGCAATTCTGAAAAAGCACTAAGCGTCTGGAGAGGAATCAAGGAAGGGCATGGTCATACTGGCAAAAACTTTCAAAAAATTCAAACTTTCATTGTTGATAACCAACTCTCTTCGTTTGTACCTCCAATTTAGGACCGCGCTGTATATATTCGAGATGTTTACCAACACAAATTACGTAGACTTTATAATCAACAATCCATCGATCAAATCCATCAGTTTCTACATGGTAAAATATTCTTCATTGAATTACCAATAGATATGCTGAAAACCGTATAGATATCTGTTGTAACTTTTTTGGAAAAAAATATCCAACTTAAAATTTCATCATAAAATGTGATGAATATTTTAAAAAGTGAAAGTTTAATCGTTCATGGTGGAAATAAAATTTGAGAAAGCCTGTGCGGCCAACTCAAAAAAAATTATGAAAACCGGCACAATCCCATCCTCGTCGCCAATTATATTTTTGAGATTGAAAACCTTGTTTGAAAAAAAACTATTTTATTTACAACGGACGATTATCCGACCCTTGTACAAGCAGTAGGAATGAAACTACTTTTAATTATAGACGCTTAATCATTTACAGAGGTATTTATAACCTAGTCTTATCTAGAAGGGAAAAAACCAACAATTGAACACCTGCAATGTACGTCAATGCTTATCTGCAATCTTGCAATATAATGCATTATTATATGCGTTCCAAATGAATATACATGAGATAAATAGTTCATCTAAGGAATATGGGGTTAGGATAATGCGATTATATATACGAATAAAACAAATTTAAAAAATTTTTTTATTATTTCAACTTCTTATTCGGACGGATTTTCGAAAAATTCAACTCCAAACTTGGTTCGTGATTGTAAATCGCTCCTATAAAGCATAACCTGTCCACAGAGCGTTCATTACTGGTTCGAAACTCGTCCGGGCATGCGAATTTGGAAGAAAATTAAGGGTTCAAAGACGAAATGAAGGTAAACAAGGGGAAAGAAATGTGCGACAAATTAGTATGTATTGATTATTATAAGCTAAAAGAAAAAAATTTGCAGATAACTTCAGACAAGATCGAGAAAATACCAGATGAATTCACTTGCGACCTCATGAGGAACTTGCTTTCGTCAACACTTACGGTCAAATAGGAGAGCCACCTTTTTGAGTGGAATACTGGGAGTAGAGTTATCACGATCCTAAACACCGTGAATAATCAAACAACAACACTAAGACTATTTTTAATTATCGAAAAGTTCATCACAATCGTGGAAGTAATAGGATAAAATGATAATTGAATTGCTTTGTTGACCTTTGCTGGTTCTTCAACGGTAATGAATGCAATCGTTATCGTTATTTTGGTTGAAAAAAAAAACATTCATCATTGGACAATATCGGAGCAATTCATTTCTCAAGAGAAATGATTCTTTAGTATACGTATACTTCAGAGTGTTGTTGTGCACAGTAAAAATGATGATTCGAAAAATACTCCAACGTTACCAAAATAAGACACACTGCATTAGGTGAGTTCTACACCTCCTGTACTAATGAGAGGTGGAAGAGATGTATCATTTACAACGATCCCATCAAAGTTACCCGAATTTTTTTCAGACAACTTTCGAATGCAGCTCAAAGACGTGTGAGAGACCACCACGACTTGAAGTTCCTACCAAAAGAAGAACTAGCACCGCTTATGGCGTACTTCCCAAAGTTTATAGAGGATGCCACCAATAACGACGTTTTACTCGGTGTTACAAAAGTGAACAATCGAATGGAGAGGCTCCTCAAGCACAATCTTCCAACTGGAAAGCTACTCAGACTTCATACTCTGATATATGTTTACAAGTCGATAGAGAATCACTATGGCAACGGAGCAGTGGATGAGGAGAAGATGAACAAATTGTATCAGATGTGCTGGTGCTTAGAAGCGGTGAGTTAACATCAACAATAAATCCAAATGTGAGCTGAATGTTTCATTTTTAAATTATAGGTATGTATAAATATTAGAAAATAATTCAACATTCACTACATTGAAAAATATGAAACATGAAAAACAACCACAGAGACAAAGACAAACAAAAGACAAAGACAGAGATTGAGACAAAAACAAAGAAAAAAACAACATTAACATCAACCATAACATTAACATTTTTCCTTCCAGAACTTTTTTGTGGTGTGCCACAAGTGAAAAAAAGCAATTTTTGTTTCATTCGAAAACTGCTCTATCTTTTGCAATTCTTTCATATCTGCTGCAGTATTGGAGACAAAAATGGCAGGAAAATAAAAATGTTCAAAAAAATTCAGTAGGCTCCGGAATATTCGGATATGATTCCTTATCAGTTGTTTTTTTGCAATTTTCTATTTGTGGCAGTGGTTCATGAAGATTCAAGAAACACGTATAAAAAGAAGAAAAACCGGAGAATCATCATAACAAAGAGACTGAATTACAACGGAAAATGCATTCAACAATGACAACTACAACAAATGTTGATAATGTCCTACTCCAACCTTAATACAAGCTTCTGTTCCTCTTCTCACAAACGAACGAACTCTTTCGAACACTCCCAGTGTATTCCTTAATTTTCCAAACGCGCTTATTATTTGATATCATTTTGTTATTTGTTCCCCTGATTACTTGAAAACTACAGATTTGATCGAGATGAAATTCTGCACTCGAAGGAAGAATGAGGTGTTCAAGCTACATTTTGTCCAGATCGCATGACCAGAACCATAGAAAATTGTAACTTTTGAACGGAAACGCCTAGGGACTTGATAATTTTCAGGATAGGTGTGGATCTCGAATGTCGTGATGACGTTCATTTATGAGCGAAATTATACCAGGGGTTCCGTAAATATGGTCGTTTGAAATTTAGTTTTCTTGATAATTTCAAAACTAACGATTTGATCGTGACGAAATTCTGTATACTAATGGAGAATGATATATTCAAGCTACATTTCTCCAGATCACATGACCAGAACCATAGAAATCATAGAAAATCATAACTTTCGAACGGAAAGGCCTAGGGACTTGAAATTTTCATGATAGATGTGGATCTGAAATGTCGCATTCACGTTTATCAATGAGCAGAATTATACAAGGGGTTCCGTAAATACGGTAGTTTGAAATTTTGTTTTCTCGATCATTTTGAAACTACGGATTCGATCGAGATGAAATTTTGTATTTTAATCGAGAATGATATATTAAAGCAATATTTTGTCCAGATCGCATGACCAGAACCATAGAAAATTGTAACTTTTGAACGGAAAGGCCTAGGAACTTGAAATTTTCAGGGTGGGTTTGGATCGCGAATATCGCGGTCACGTTCATCAATGAGCAAAATTAGACTAGGGGTTCCGTAAATATGGTCGTCCAAAATATTTTTTCCTGATAGTTCCGAAACTACTAATTGGATTGGAATGAAATTTTGCACCTAACTGAGGAATAATGTATTCAAACTACGTGCGAAATTTTGCCCAGATCGCATCACCAAGACCATAGATACCGTAGAAAATTCTAGCGAATTATCGAAAAAAAATTGATCAGCTGAAGCACTGACGTGAAGTCTGTCTACCTACAAGGTGGATGTACGAGCGCTCAAAAGCTCCTGACTTCACGGCAGTGCTTTTCGTAATTTTTTATAATATTTAAACTATCCGTGGTGCCCCACATAAAAGTTCCGGAGGGAAAAAGGGGACATCAGAAAACAATTCACCCTGTAAAATTTCGCGGAAAATGTCATATGTTGTTAACCTCAAACTGTAATATTTTTGCCAAATGTCAGCTGAATATCTTGAGAAATGCAGATGCTCCTAAGAAAAACCTTCAAAAAAATTCAAACTTTTATTGTTGATATCATCCAAGTAATCAACTCTCTTCTTTTGTTGTACCTCCAATTCAGGAACGCACTGTATATATATTCAAGATGTTTAGCAACACAAATTACGTAGACTTTATAGTTCACAATCCTTGAGTAAAATTAAAGCCTAGTTGGTAGAATTCATTTCCCACTCTTCCTTTTTGCCAAGCTTTGTGTTGTCTGTAGTTTCGGTATAATTTGCTATTTATATTTTTGGATACGAAATCCAATTATTTTCTGCATTATTGTTTCAATTCAAAACTACAATATCTTTGCCGTCTACACACATTCATGCTTTCTGGTCGATAATTTGGAATCAGCGAAAAAAAAATTAATTCATATAAAAAAAATTTCAGCACAGCAACACATACATTGTGGTGGACGACATGATGGACAGCAACGACACAAGGCGGGGCATAAAGACCTGGAGTAACCTGATGGGTGGGGGTGCAGCGAACGATGCCTTGCTACTAGAATACGTACTCTTGCGACTCCTGAAGAACTATTTCAGCGAACATCCAAACTACGAGAAAATCGTCGAAACGTTCCTGGAGCCGCACTGTCCCATCTCCATGGCCTTGGAGCTGGAAACCACCAAATTCGAGGACTTCACGATGGATACCTTGAAACTGATAGCGGCCTTGAAGATGATGCGACACAACTACAACCATCCCATCGAATTGGCGACGTTACTTGCTGATAAAGCATACTTCATGAACGAACTCGTGAGGGAGGCTCTTGTACATATTGGACTTTTATTCAGTGTCCAAGTAAGTGCTCTTTGAATTAGTTGGGAGTTTAAGTCATCATTCCGTATTTATCTTCCAGAACGACATAGCCGATTGCTACGGCAACGACTTCACCGGAAAGAGTTGTGTGGATATCCAAGACAAAAGATGCGGTCTTCCCATAGTTATTGCCCTGAAAAAGGCGAACCCCGTTCAGAGGAAAATCCTGGAAGAAAATTACGGGTTCAAGGACGAGATGAAGGTGAACAAGGTGAAGGAAATGTTCGACGAATTGGATATACTGAATGAGTATTATAAGTTAGAAGAAGAGTATTTGCAGAAAATTTCAGAGGAGATCGAGAAAATACCAGATGAATTCACCCGCGACCTCATGTGGAAACTTGCTTTCGTCAACACTTACGGTCAAATTGGAAAGCCACCTTTTTGAGAAAAATACTGTTATTTTTGGACTTCAATCGACCGGTATAAGAATGAAAGGTTTTCGAATGTATGCACTTTAGTGACAATGATTTCGACAATGAAGTTGACATATTTGTTTTTCTTAGTCATTAGCCATAAAAGAGAGAGTTCTCAGTTATTGTGTTCATGTATACAAATAAAACAAATATATTGTAATGAATGTAGTCCAAATTCTTCTTAATTAATTCATTTATAGTTCACTAACACTAATTCATTTACAACACTCAATAATTTATCTTCGCGCTATCTAGTCCTATACTGTACTGTCTCAGAGCAGATGTCGATTTATATATTGGCAGCAAACTCTCGCGAAGCTTCCAGATGTCTCCAGCACGTCTCGCAGTCTCTAGAAGATTCGCGGTCGTCGTGTTCGGTTCTAGAAGGCGAAAGGTCCGACTCAAGTTCGTTACAATATTTTAGTATTGAAATTCTTAATTCTGACTAATTCTCGAAAAATTCAACTCCAAACTTGGTTCGTGGTTGTAAATCGCTCCTTTATAGCATAGTTTCATCCACACGGCGTTCAATACTGATTCGAAACTCGTCTGGGTTCATCCATTTTAACGATCCTTTCATCTGCACTTGCTCTGTCCAGTTCTGAATCGGTTCTGAGAGTGTCATAACCAAAGCTTCAAGTAACTTGGCCTAATTCCACACCTACTGCTCTTCAAGTGGGTTGAAATGAAGAAATTTATCACTGAAATCCTTAAATTTTGTTCAAACTAACTCAGGAAAATACAAGTTGTTTATGGTTTCCATTGTAATTCTCTAGTTGATGGCCATGTACAAGTTTTGTGACAGCACAAAAAAAAACCGATACCCTCCGCAGAAATTTCCTGTCAAAACGTATTCGCATCCGTCAGGACCACATGGTGCACAATCCGCCCGAAACTTGACCGTATGGCAGCGAAGAGCGCAACCACGCGCTGGGGTGGTCTCAACAGGGACGGGGGTGCAGGGCAAGTGAGCTCGCACCCCTCCCTGACATGTGCAAACAATGATTATCTCCGATTATTTTAGTTTCATTGCAACACAGTGACGTCTCTATTATCGCCCCCCCGCCTCCCCGTCCGCCCGACAAGTATATATCAGTTTTTAATTCTCCCCAACGCCTCCGTGGGGCTCGCCTCATTCGGGGTCATTAACTATTCATTATTTGTACGGGCACCGCTGGGTGCTGGGTCTCTCTATTGGGCATGTGAAGTGTACCGAATGTTCGAGCTGTTAACCGTGATTGATTGTTCTTTTCGGATTCTGCACTCTTATCTCGGTCATATCGCCGTTATTTTCCTCGACGTGGTCGAGATAAAGTTGTGCTTGATGTCAATGAACAATATAATGTAATTTTTCTTTATTCAGAAAAATAAGTGTTTCTCACATTCCATGACCGCTCGTGTGATAATGTCACCGCTGAGAAGTCACAGAAACAATGGTATATTATTCAACGAGCGGTAATGTAGGTCATAACACACGCAAATGAAGTTTGTAGCACGAGCCGAAGGCGAATGCTCTAATTCATCAAGTGAGTTATAACCATTAACGCAAGTTGAATAATATACTTTATTTACGACTATAACAATAAATACTAAGATAAAAGTACGGAAAAAGAACTTTATTCACAAATCTTAATAGTTACATATAACAATGCATTATTTATGTTGATTGTGCTTGTTAGCATGGAGTAGAAAGTCCATAGGGGCGATGCTTTATATTAAGTGCTGAGTTCACTGAAATATGCCAAAAGAACATTCTCTATAAACGATGGCTTAATATTCTTACTGCTACACCAATCTTGAAAATTGTTGTATACACCTTCATATTTGTTTTGGGATTTTTCGGACAATAAATTCTGTATGGTAACATTGGCTGATTGTCTTATTTCTGAAGGTGTACATAATAATTCATCTCCACTATCTGAATTCATCTTTTTCAGCAAAATATTCACAAAAATAATTAGGTATCAACTTACTTTGAGAAAACGTCAAAATTATTCAAGTGACCTCTCCTCAATACAATAATGGACTGTTCCCTTTCGGCCAATCGGCTTGTACAGAAGCACAGAGCCAGGGAGTTATAGTAGGGAGTTATCATAACTCACGCTGTCAATACTATTAATTGCTTAAAAGTAGTTGAATAATAATGAATATATAATTCAATAGGAGTAGATGAAATATGTTTGCATACCGTTCTTCGTGGAAGACATCAATTTAGGTAATTTTTTTCTCGCGGCCAAAATGCAATGGAGAATGAAGAACAATTTGATGGCATGTCCAATTTTTTTCATTATATCTATATATATCTATATATCTGTCATTGGTGTCAGTTGTCATTCATATTGACTGTCTGTCATTCACTCTGTCAATTCTTATTATTCTTTTCTAGGTTCTAGTTGATGAGTGATATTTAAAGTTTTACCCTAGAATATCGCGTTTTCGAAAGCCCTTGATTCTTCTAGATTCTAGAGTGACCTGATATTGGTTATATTTTCATCACTTTTCGGTGTTTGCTCGATGAAATATTTCAAATTTTGCGGAAGAGAATTTTTCCAGGTAAAACCATGAGAGCTTTACACCATAGATAGAACCAATTTGCACCTTCGAAGGGTTTTTCGAATAAAAAAAATAAGAAATAAGCAGGACGAGAAAAAAACTAAAAAGAACTGTCCATTCAGTTGAATTTGTCAAACACTCAAACAATGAAGCAATTTCAGGTTTCTCTGGATGATCCATGCATTTTGGGTATCCATCGCATTCCAACAAAATATCTTGAGCAGCCTCAATGAGTGTAAGGAAATATAAAGGCGAGTATCAATTTATATTTAAATTACCTATACATAAAAATCGCTATTATGATAAAAGCGCGAAAAAAATGTCAAGGTATCAAATTCACCTTTAAATGAATGAGGATTACAAAATTTTTGTTCATCATAGAAAAAAGCAGTGGCGTACATAACTTTTTTTCGAAAATATCTAGTCCACATAATTAAATCATCTAGACATCAACATTAAGAAAGCTTCTGAATCGAAAAATGGTCATTTATGCTCAGAGAGCTTGTTCCAAATTCCATAAAAAACTATCTATTTGGGATAATACGTGCTTTTTTATCATATAAAGAGATTTCTTTTTGTTTATATTCCTCTGCAAAAACCGAGTTTTTTTTTACACATGTTGCATTGTTCCATATTCGAAACTATACAGAGTGTTTTCAACACGTGCTAGAACCCATAAAAATAAGTCAAAATTCCAAAAATCCTTTGTATGAAATTCACCACGACCGAGTATTTCGAAATCAAAGTTACTCTCGAATCTGGAAAATTCCCAACCCGGATTCGATTGAGGTAAGTATTGAGGTTTAAATGTGTTCATTAAATGCGTTCAGTTTACGGGAAATCATCTGACAGAGCGTATGATTTTCGTGACTTTAGGTGGATAGGACGTGGTGGGTCGATTTCTTGGCCAGCACGATCCCCGGATCTCAACCCCTGTGATTTCTTCTATTAGGGTCATTTGAAAACATAAGCGTACAGTAACGATGAGTTGAATAGTGTTGAAGAACTAAAACAACGCATTGAAAATGCTTGTGACAATATTCGTGAGCAAACTGATGTGATAGTTGCTGCATGTAATAATTCGTTATAAGGCCAGGCGAGACTTTGTGCACATCAAACGAATGGTGACCATTTCGAAAAAATTTTTGTGAACAATTTGGATCAATTGTATCGGTATCCTAATTTTTTTATAGGACCTTTTCAATGAGTATTTTCTCCTCTCCACAGTTTGAACTTTGAGAATTATGCCGTTCAGGAAAAATCTCCTAATGAAAGTTGAAAGAGAATATACAAATTTGTGATAAAATCCAGCACTTTATTTACCGACTGGAAGGCATATGGAACCGTGATTCATGGCAGAGATAACACGATCCAGTTAAGATATTGATGCCCAAGATTTTTTTAAAATTGAATATTCTATATGATCAATTTCCTGCGAAATGATTTCTTTTGACGAGTTGTAGCACCTGTCAAAAAAAAACCTCACTTGAAAAACACCCTGTATATAAGTCATTCACGATTAATAATTTCTCTTTCTTGTTAATTCTTTTCCACAAAGAAAATTCCGAACCTCAAATATATAATTACAGAATCCAAACCCCATATTCACTAGATGAAATAAAAACTTATAATATAAAACTTATTTTACAAGTTGGCGAATATGCAGTTGCAGTGCACCTGCAAGATGTTTGATGGTTATTTCCTTTCCAGATAGATTATAAATACCCATTTGATTCATCTTTTGAATAATAGAAATAGCAGTAAGATACAAACAGTGTCAAAGATGAGTCGGATCATCCATTTTTTATGATTAAAGTTCTCTTTTGAAAACTTGGATTAAAATGGGGAAAAAGAGCTGCAAAATATGAAACACTGTTTTCTATTCTTCAATTAAAACATGTACGTTCCGACGAAAACATCAATTCGGCTGAATATGATCATCGGGCCTCCCCCACACACCCCTCGGCCATTGAATTATGATCGCTCCAAACAAGATAGTGATAACATAATAACCGGAGGCATTGAAATTGGTGCGGTATGTACAATAATGATATCTGTGTTTGTTATCAGTTACTTACCCGTATCGTATGGACTGTATTCATTTCGACTGCGGGGACCGAAGGGAGGACGGTCATCCCTCGGGGAAGGCCGGTGTTTACGGATGATGGGGTGGCTAATAATAATAACGAGAATCTAATGTTGAGCGGGATTGTCGGATCAGCGCCGTGACAGATAGAGGGCTCTTATCTGCACTCATCTCTCACATCTGTCGACCTGTCCATGTCACGACACCGCACGTCGCGACGCTGAGCGACACAGGTTGTTTTTTTTTTCGCGTCCAAAGTAGGAAAATATTTTTTAATGTACACGACTTAATGATTTATCCATCAACAGTGCTCTACCAGCAGGACACATTAGATATCACGTCTTAATATTTCTTTTCCGTCGACCATAGAATAAAAGCTCATTTTAACGCACTCGAAATCATCCATTAATGACCCCTATTAATGCATGATTTCTTGTATTAATGCATGATTATCATGGCAATCGATTATAAAATATTCAGTCGGAGCATAGATGCATCTATGTCGGAGCACGATCGAGCTGTCGAATTTATTTATTCGCTTTCGTTCAGAATCTGATTTTATCCGTTACGATACTACATAATGAATAACGAAGAAAATATCCCTTTGACACCGCCAGATGTGACAAAAACTGCTGAAGCAGCAACTTTGAGTCTGCTTCCTGAAAAAAGCCGCCATTTATATGAGAAAACCATGCTGAATTCAGATCTTGGTGCAAGGACAAGAAGGTTCGGAACTTTACGGAAACGGTTTTGTTGGCATACTTTACGGGTATTGCAGAAAAGGGGCATCTAGCAAGTTTATGGCCAAAATATTCGATGCTGAAATCAACACTAAATGTGAAAGACAATACTAATATAAGCAGATACCACAAACTGGTGATGTTTATTAAACAGAAAAGAGAGGGATATATCCCAAAAAAATCAAAAGTTCTCGAAAGAGAACATGTGAAAGAGTTCATAGTGAGTGCTCCTGATAGTGTTTTCTTGATGTCAAAGGTAAAAATAAAACTCAATTGATTCGTTATTTCAACTTATTCTCATTATCTCGTTATAGTGAAATAACTATCATTGTTTGATTTGTAGGTCGCTTTGATATTCGGAGTAGCGGATGCATTGGGAAAAGATGAATTGTTAAGGTTGCAGAGAAAGGATGTACAAGATATGGGATCGAAATTTTTGGTGACAGTGAATTAATCGAAAACACATTCGAACAGGATATTCACTGTGGTGGATAATGATGAGCATACACTTTTAAACATAATAAAGAGATATATTCTTGAGGCCAGCTCACACTCCACACGAAAGATTTTTCGTTTTTTTTAAGAACTATAAATGCTCAACACAACCAGTTGGAATTAATAGATTTTCTAAATTACCGTCAAGGATTGCAAACTTTCTTAAATTAGAGCAACCACATTTGTATACAGGTCACTGTTTTCGGCGTTCTTCTGACAGTGGTGCAGATTTTTCAGCCATCAAAAGACTTGGTGGTTGGAAATCAACTTCTGTTGCAGAAGGGTATATTGAAAACTACATTCAGAATAAAATACAAACTGCAGAAAAAATTTTATGTCATAATAGTTCCAAAGTAAATAATGCTTCAACCTCCACTTCATCCACACGTTCCTTATCGGACATTATAGGAAATGGAATAAATGTAAACTATTCAGAATGTCACAACATGTCCAATATTCCCTTTATGAATTTTTCGAATTGTTCTATAGGAAGCATAAATATTAATATATCGAAATGAACATAGAAATTTGTATTACGTCAAATTTGTATATCATGCAAAATAAAAATTGGTTTCGATCCAGAATTTATATTCAATTCCTGATGAGGTCGACGGAAAAATCTTGTAATTCAGCGATTAATGGTCTCAAACATTACGATACGGATACAATATGGATACGACCATTAATCGCTGTCATTATAAACTAGTTGATTAAATAACTATTAACCTATTAATTAATGAAAGTATATTTATAGATTCTCTTCTAGTGAAATTGTGAAACCTACACGCATTATAAAAAGAATTTCGAATTATAAAATTGTACTTGAACATTTTCTATCCGTTCCATGTGAAAAGCCAGAGCTCAAGTTGAAAATCCAATGAACCTGTCGAATATTTTCGCACATCATCGCATGCAAATTAAGGACGCACCTCCTCTATTTGTACAGTAAAGGGACGAAGAAAGGAAGAAACGCGATAAAACCCAAGGAGCTCCTCCGATGCCCCTTTCAATCAGGCTAAAAGGTTGTCTAACCGTCCCTACCCTCGCCGGTGTCGTCGGACCTCAGGACCGAACCCAATCGGGCCATAAAAATGGGGCGGGAGGTTAATAGATTAACCGAAATAATCGATTGTTGCAAGTGAATTATATGCATATAAGGAACGGGCTATATATTCAAATGAAACCCGTGATGGATCTGCATCCATTCCGGCTGTTCGGCGAAAGGTGCACCATATGCTGTGGATAAGTTGCGCGAAGGGGGTGAGACAGGGAGCTGGTTAAATTATGCGTCATCATCTAGGTTATTCGGCGCACATGGACGTTATTCATTCGGGAACAGGCCTAATCCCGTAATAAAATTATTGCCTCCCTTAATTGAAAGGAATGATTTGGTTTTTCGCCGGATGCAAGTGTACCAGCTATAAAGCTGTATGTAAATTTTTATGGTTATTATATCGCAGGCATTTGACCACATGGAATTATATTTATTCGTTTTGTTATCCTTGTTACTTTTTATTTATTATTTTTTTTGTGATGAAACTTCAGAATCGTTTTTCTCTTCCGAGTAGTATCGTATTGTGGGGCTGGGAAATCCTTGGAAAATCAACACCTACTTCCATTTTCGAGTGTGTTCATTCATAAGCTGTATGGTGTCGGTGTGGAAATTTTGGTCTTAAAAACCTGAAAATGTAACAACAATGTAATCAAAATTGATCGGAAATTCCTGGAAATCCCACGTGGGTGTTGAATAGCCGTACAAGGATTCTTTATTTATTCCTTTTTGAGCGCTCGTACTACTTACACGAGGGCTATATCATTTCGTCACGATGTCTGTATTTTTCGAATTTTGAGCCGAAAATGGTCTCAATCGACTATGTTCGACTCACTGATGACGAATCCGTCGGAAAATTCGAGTCTGTCCGTCCGTCCGTCCGGCCGTCCATCCGTATACACGATAACTCTCGAACGGAATGTCCTAGAAACTTGAAATTTTCAGGGTAGGTTTGAATCTCGAATGCCGCGGTTAAGTTCGTTATTGGGCAAAATTCGCCGAGGGGTTCCGTAAATATGGCCGCTCGAAATTTTGTTTTCCTGATTACTTTGAAACTACAGATTCGATCAAGATGGAATTACGTGTTCAAGCTACATGCAAAATTTGGTCCAGCTCGCATGACCAGAACCATAGAAAATCATAACTTTGTAATGGAAAGGCCTAGGGTCTTGAAATTTTCAGGATAGGTTTGGATCTTTAATGTTACGGTCACCTTCATCAATGAGCAGAATTAGACTAGGTGTTCCGTAAATATGGCCGTTTGAAATTCAGTTTTCTTGATCATTTCAAAACTATGGATTTGATCGTGACGAAATTCTGTATTTAAATTGAGAATGATATATTGGAGCTGAATTTTTTCAGATCGCATGATCGAAACCATAGAAAATCATAACTTTCGAACGGAAAGGCCTAGGGACTTGAAATTTTCAGGATAGCTTCGGATCGCGAATTTCGCGGTCACGTTCATCAATGAGCAAAATCAGACTAGGGGTTCCGTAAATATAGCCGTTCAAACAATTTTTTTCCTGATAATTTCGAAACAACTTATTGGATTGGAATGAAATTTCGCACATAGATGAAGAATAATGTATTCAAACTACGTGGGAAATTTTGTCCAGATCGCATTACCAAGACCATAAATACCGTAGAAAATTCTAGCGAATTATCGATTATTAAAGCACTGACTGCATGAACGAGCGCTCAGAAGCTCCTGACTTCACGGCAGTACTTTTCGTAATTATTCAACCTTGTCACTTTTAAATTTATAATTTTTTTTTGTGGTGAAATCTTTGGAAAATCATCACTTTCTTCCATCCCAAGTGTACATCTACCCTATTTGCCCTACAAATCCGTTTCACTGGCCAGAATGAACGATAGTATTCATTCTTCATAAGCTCTATGGTATTTTGGATAGAAATTTTGGTCTTAAAAACCTGAAAATGTAACAACAATGTAATCAAAATTGATCGGAAATTCCTGGAAACCGTACGTGGATGTTGAATAACCGTATAAGGATTCGTTTTTTGTTCGTTTTGTTATCCTTGTCACTTTTGATTTATCATTTTTTTTTTGTGATGAAACTTCGGAATCTTTTCCCTCCTTAAAGGGGTATAATATTGTGGGGCTGGAAAATCTTTGAAGAATCATCACTTCCTTCCATTCTCAATTGTAAATGTCCCCTATTTTTCCTTCAAATCCGTTTCACTGGGCAGAATGAACGAGAGTATTCATTCATAACCACTATGGTATTTGGGGTAGAAATTTTGGTCTTAAATACCTGAAAATGTAACAACTTAACAATATTGATCGGAAATTCCTGGAAACCGCACGTGGATGTTGAATAACCGTATAAGGATTCGTTTTTCATTCGTTTTGTTATCCTTGTCACTTTTGATTCATTATTTTTTTTGTGATGAAACTTCGGAATATTTTCCCTCTTCAAAGAGTATCGTATTGTGGGGCTGGGAAATCTTTGAAGAATCATCACTCTTTTCCTATCTCAATTGTACATGTCCCCTATTTTTCCTTCAAATCCGTTTCACTGGCCAGAATGAACGAGAGTATTCATTCATAAGCTCTATGGTATTTGGGGTAGAAATTTTGGTCTCAAAAACTTGAAAATGTAACAACTTAACAATATTGTTCGGAAATTTCTGGAAACCGCACGTGGATGTTGAATAACCGTATAAGGATTCGTTTTTCATTCGTTTTGTTATCCTTGTCACTTTTGATTCATTATTTTTTTTGTAATGAAACTTCGGAATCTTTTTCCTCTTCAAAGGGGTATCGTATTGTGGGGCTGGGAAATCTTTGAAGAATCATCACTTTCTTCCATTCTCAATTGTACATGTCCCCTATTTTTCCTTCAAATCCGTTTCACTGGCCAGAATGAACGAGAGTATTCATTCATGAGCTCTATGGTATTTGGGGTAGAAATTTTGTTCTTAAAAACCCGAGAATGTAACAACTTAACAAAATTTCCTGGACTCATTATGGAGGATGTTACTCCCTGCTCAATGGTAAAAATGGCGATGATTTTTTTTAATAATCCGGGTATTATCACCTTAAATGTCCCAAACATTCCAAGTATGACTTCGGCCATATAAATTCGTAGATATTTTTTTCACGACCACTAATACCTTCGAACCGATCGAAGCGGATAGATCCAATCGAGATGCTTTCACACCGCGTAATTCGATATGAGAAATAAGAACCGAAATAGTCACGATCCGTATGCGCTATTATGTTCTGTTTACACTGGCCGATGTTTGAACAGGTCGCTCCGAAAAAGAAAGCATCGCTTCCTTTTGTCGGAGGGGGCGAACCTGACACCATTGCGTCCGCCTTTCGCCCGAGTCATGTCGGAGGCCCCTGTTTTCTTAAACTCGGCAAACAACGTGTCCGTGAGACGCCCGAGAGAAGGTTTCGTCTTTTTTTCTTAAAGTCAGCGAGGAGACGGTCAAGTTCACGAGATTGGGCTATGAGGTTTGAAATTACGGATGTAATCGGTCCAAAAAATGGAATAAACACCCTTCCTTGATTCATCCAACCAAACTAATGTCATCCACCAAAAAATTATACTTACAAGAAACAGAAATGTGAAAAATTTGGTTGATTCGGCCAATACGTTGATGAAAATCCATATCAACTTAGTATTAACTAATTAACTTAGTCTACGATTTTCACTACTGAGAGTTAACAAAACCACTACACGTGGAGTTTATCTCGTCACCTGATGAAGCCATGGTATGGCGAAAGACTTGTAGTGGTTTTGTTAAACTCTCAAGTAGTGAAAATCGTAGACTAAGTTAATTAGTGAATACTAAGTAGAAATGTCAGATGAATAGATAGGTTATTTCAACTTTTTCGGCAAATACTGAAAACGCAAACCAGTCAAAGTACAAGAATCCACTGGTAATAATCCTCTAAAGGTTTATATCCCCGGATTCAAAGCTAAAGATGAGATATATCGAAGACTGCGCTTCGCTTTGGCGAATACCTCTCCCCCAATACCGGGGCAAATATCTCGCCCTCTAGGGGTGGATAAATAATTCAAGTACCTCGGCCTACCGACGGCATTTGGCATACGCATTAGCGTCTTCCCCGTTCCGCTTCTTCGCCGTGTATCGATGCTGCATCTACAGTTACCGCTAGGTACATGTTATATAACTTATATACAGCCATACGCATCTTTGTCACGAGTTTTAACATCGCCGAGAAAGCGTAGAAGAGAAAAATACTGCTATGGGAACCGAACACTCTTCGGGACATCAAAGGCGCAATTTTCGTAGGAGTATAGCATTACATACGCTGAGTGAAACAGCAATAGTTCGTATGTTTTTATAGTCAATAAGGATCTAAGTCTATTTTAAAGGTGGAATTCCACAATAGGCATGATGACACTAACAATAATCGTCGTTGTATGCTGAAAAATTAAAAACTCACCTAACCACATCTTGTACTCTGTTCGCCGGTGCAGTCTTCGAAACATTTATCAGAATGGCCGCCAGCAAATTCATCAAAGACGTCGACAGTGGTTCACTGGGTAAGGATTCCTCGTAGTTCTCGACGTTCTATAAGAAAAAACAATGTTCATTCAATTTTCTAATTCTTCGAAATTGGCGTACAACCACGGAGAAAGCTAGATGGTGAAAAATCAACAATTTATTAGTAATGAGAAAGACCGGTACACCAATGAGCTTTTTCTGTTAGAAACACTAAGCGTGAGGTGATTTTCTGCAGCGGACGATATTGTCACCCTCATAAAGTAGGTAAATCAGACTCAATATATCAGCTATTTTCGAATAAAACAGTGGAAATTCAAAAAATAATTTAAATTAATCAGCCAAGCAGCAGAATAACATAACATAAGAACAACATGGCATAACATAAGGTTGTACTTTGACGTTTTATACAGAGGAATAACATAAAAGGAAGGATAAGAGAACAGAATAGAATATTCAATATTGAAAAATTCGAACAAAGACAAAAATTTAGTCAGGAGCTTCTGCGCGTTTGTTTCGTTGTACCAAAACGCCCCTCAGTGTTCATGATCGATGTGGCAAGTACTTTCATTTTATTTTTAAAAACTTCAAAAAATGGAATCACCGAATTATATTGAATATAACAGAAAAAGTCTTTCACACAAACTGACTTCAGTGTTCATTGTTCATTGCGGTATGACAAATACTGTCAATTTATTTTTATAAACTTCAATAGATGCAAAGTTAGTGAAAATGCACGCTCCCCGGATCGCAACCCCTGTAATTTCTTCATTTGGGGTCTTTTGAAAACATTAGGGTACAGTAACGGTTAGGTAAATAGTGTTGAAGAACTAAATTAGCGCATTGAAAATGCTTGTGACATTATCCGTGAGCAAATTGATGTGATAGTTGCTGCATGTAATAATAAGTTATTACGTCGGGCAAGACTTTGTGTAAGTCAAACAAATGATGGCCATTCAGAACAATTCCTGTAAACAATTTGGATCAATTTTATCGGTGAGTTTGCGAACTTCGTAATTTTTTTAAGGACCTTTTCAATCAGTAACTTTTCCTCTCCTCAATTTTAACTTCAAGAATTATACCGCTCAGGAATAATCTCCTAATGAAACTTGAAAGAGAATATACGAATTTGCGATAAAATCCAGCTCTTTATTCACTTGCTGAAATGCATATGGCACCGTGATTCTTGGCAGATTTCCTAACAGAGTTGTATTGGGATGATGATGCCCAAGATTTTTCGCACTTTTTTCAAATTGAATAATTTATATGATCAACTTCCGGCGAAATGATCTCTTTTGAGGAGTTCTAGCACCTGTCAAAAAAGAAGCCTCACCTTAAAAAACACCTTGTATTGAATATATCAGAAAACTGAATTTTTTTATCGGTGCCCCAATCTACTCATTGGATCAATGCTATCGCAACATCAACAACTCGAGAAACGTAAAGTCTAAATGATGATTTTTCGATTATTGATCTAGCAGGAGTTATGTCAAATAAAACAATGAGACGTTTTTCGAAACCTGGAAAAAAACGTACCGTGGGCTTGGAAATTTTCGAAAAAACATCACTTTTCCCCATTTTCAATTGAAAACATCTTTATTTTTCTCTCGAATCCGTTTCACTGGCCAGAAGGAAGAAAAGTAATCGTATTGGTATTTTTCGAATTGTTGAAACGAAAAATTCAGATGGCTATATCCAGGGAACTCTTCGGCGACACTTCTTTGTTAACCACACGCACTCTGGTTTCGACATTACGTTAAAAACATATAAGTTTGATGTTGGGCGAACTTAATCGATTATTTTCATTCTTACCTCATGTTGAACCACTGTATAAATGGTTAAAGGCAAGTCAGTTCATTTGACTCTCTATACGGAGTGATTTCAAAGGTTTTTTTGACAGGTGCTAGAACTCATCAAAATATGTCAAAATTCCAAAACTTCTTTATATGAAATATTCACCAGGGCCGAGTATTTCGAAATCAAAGTTACCAGCGAATCTGAAAAATTCTCTGTCCGGATCTGACGGTACTTATTGGGATCTAAATGTGTTCATAAATGCGTTCAGTTTACGGGAAATCATCTGACAGAGCGTATGATTTTTGTGACATTTCCGAATTTCGTAATGTGTTTTCAATTAGGTGGATAGGACGTGGTGGGTCGATTTCTCGACCTGCACCCTCCCTGGATCTCAACCCCTGTGATTTTCGTCTTTTGGGGTAATTTGAAAACAAGAGTACAGTAATGGTGAGGTGAAAAGTGTTGAAGAACTAAAACAACGCATTGAAAATGCTTGTGACAAAATTCGTGAGCAAATTGATGTGATAGTTTCTGCATATAATAATTTGTTATTACGCTGGGCAAGACTTTGCGCACATCAAACCATTTTGAACAATTTCTATAAACAATTTTGGATCAATTTTATCGTGAGTTTGTGAACTTCCAAACTTTTTTTATATGACCTCTTCAATCATTCATTTTTCCTCTCCTTGAACTTTGAGAATTATTCCGTTCAGGAAAAATCTCCTAATAAAAGTTGAAAGAGAATATACAAATTTGCAATGAAATCCAGCACTTCATATACTTGCTGGAATGCATATGGCACCGTGATTCATGGCAGATCTCCTAACAGAGAGATAACAAGATCCACAGTCGTCTTAAGATCTTGATGCCCAAGATTTTTTGCATTTTTTTCCAATTGAATATTTCATTTGATCAACTTCCGGAAAAATTATCTCTTTTGATGAGTTCTAGCATCCGTCAAAAAACACCCTGTATACTCTTTTATGCTCACGCTTTGTTATGTTATTCCAGTGTATTAATTTATCTGCATACCATTAAAAAACACATTTTTGAATTCCTTCATCGATTATTATTATTGTATTAATCAATATATCTACCTATGATATACTAATTTAGACTTCATGAGAGTGACAATTTTGTCACATCAACAAGAGCGACCCGTGTACGCCAGCTTTTGAAGCCACAACAAACAACTACCTTTCCGCATTTTTTGAGTCTGAGACAGAGTACGTCGTTTGCGTCCAACCAAAGCTGTATAAGTCGAAAATATGTTTAGATATTTCATATGAAAAGATTTTTCAGGTTGTGTTACATATCAACATAACACTCGCTATCGTATACAATTGATAAAAACACCCAGTATATATGAGTATATCTCAATAATTTTATCCAAAACGAAACGAACGCCATATAAGAGAGCTGCAGAGAAGAGACGAAGGATTTCTTTTGGAGCAGGCATGTGGCGTTAGTGAAGAACTTCCTCTGATCTATGCAGCTGTCTGATTCAAAAAGAGCCTGCTCCCGCTGTACTGAGGATAGGTCAATAAGCCCGAAACCATGGCCTGCATTTGCGTTCGATGATTTTTGATGTTCCCCACGCTAATCTAGATGGGTTTTTTTAATAAGGGACAATTATTCTTCGTAATAATTGTTTCCATATAAGTATTGCGGATTGTGTCATTGAACCCACAAGTATTCATTCATTAGGACGATTCCGAAAGTTCACTATCGGCAATAAAGAAAGAATAGGCCAAGTGTCCATAAAATACTCAAAATGGATTCACCGGTCCACCCTTCGCATCAGGTTCGGCCGCTAACCTTTAATCCGATGACGGAAGACAAATTGATATTTCCGTCCCGGAAAAGAAAAACCGGCGTCCCGACCGTTAGATAGCTGATTTAAGGTTTTATGGTCCGTGGAGAAAAACTGGCAGCATGGAAATCGAATTGATGCTTAGACCATTTGGCAATTCCTCCAATTCGATTCGATCTTTTTATGCATGAACCATCGGATTCGGAATGCCTTCCACCTTCATCTATCGTGAACGCTGAGCGAAATGCGTGGAATTTGTCACACAACGATAAGAAAATCTAGATTTTTCTTCTTCCCTCACGAGTGAAAACACACCTATAAAGACAGCTCAAAATTCCTACATCGTATTTCTGTAAAGACCCCTTGGATCGCAGGAGAAGAAATTTCGCAACATAGTCAGAGAGTCCTTTTCTATAGTCGCGAAACGAAAGAGTAGATGAAGAATTAATAGGTTAAGAACTGCCCTCCCAGAAAAACATTCAAAATGCCTCGTCGCTTTTGTGTGCCAGGTTGTAAGTCGAATTACAATTCACAAAACGAGTAGGTGTCCATTCTCAAATTTTCAAAATACCTCAAATGAATAATGGATTAGGTTTCTTCTATACCTCGCAAAAACTGGGGACTCCCAGAATGAGCGTATGCGGCGTTGCCTTTCTCTGTGCATAGCTCGTGTTTTGAAAAAGCTGTGCTTTGATGTAAAAGAATAATTTTCCAAATATAGACCAGGCAATAGGGATTTTTTCTTGACAAAAATCGTAGAAGAAAACCGAGAGTGGGGGGAGCGTGGGGTAGTCCGTGGATGTTTAGTCATATGTTTTCGACTCGCAAAAATCATTACTTTTCTTGTAATTTCGAAAAAGCACCAAAAAACGGTCTTTTTTCAGTTTTTTGCTTGTGAAATCTGAACCTATGAAGCGATGCTGACACTTTCAACAACGGAATTGTAGAGAATGAAAAGACGAAGAAAATGAGTGCTAGTGCAACTCAATCGGGTCATTATTACCATAGAAAAGCCGGAAAACCCGTAAAAATCAGCGTTCTTTCAAAAGTTCATAACTCGGCCATTTTCAAAGTTGTAGCGCTGGTTTTCCGGATGAAAGTAGTGTACCTAACCCGGACGTTGTCGGATAAATAGTTTTTGCGTAATAGCGATTTGAATTATTTTGGGGACTATTTTCCGTAAGGGCTGGATGCGTCGGAAGTTGTCCGATTTTGATTTACAAAACGGATTTTGAAAATAAGAGTACCTATAGTACTACAAAACGTCAATCTTGATTTTTTCCTTAAAATGTTGCAAAATAGGTGAAAAAAACGTGCAAGCATGACCGAAATCGGCCGAATGCTCGATTGCGGTCGAGTAGTGGGGATATAAATGTTAAGATTCGCTCCCGGCTGCAGGGCGCTTTTATTATAATACGCAATTCTCCGTGTCGGCCGGCTACCTCCACTATTCGTCCGCAATCGAACGCTGGGCCGGTTTTGGTCACGTATTTTTCACCTATTTTGCAACATAGTCACGAAAAATCAAGATATACAGGGTGTCCCAAGTTCGAGTGCATACTAGACGTTTCTTGGGAACCGGTCTTATTTGAAATTTGAAAATTTGGATACTTTATCTACGGAGCTAAAATATTCTTGAAGCCTGAACACTTTCAGATATACAGGGAGTGAAAACAATTTTTTTTTTATTTTTTCTTGTCTTATAATATATGTTCGATCATTCCATTTTGAATATATTCCTTAAGGATCGTTGCATTCGTCGAAATAGTTTTCAAAATATAGGAAAAAACTGAAAAAAAAAGGGAGATATGCGTAGTCAGTGGTTTCATCGTTATTCCTATTCTCAATATGTATTTGAAGCATAAAATTTTTTTAGATTTTCGAAGTAGTAGAAGGGCAGAAAATTTTGTATCTCCTAAATTTTGGAAAACTCGTCACAGGGTGTTTAAAATATTTAGTCAAAAACTGTGATCAGAATTTGACCATAACTCTTATTTCTATTCCTATTTTTGAGCGCTCGTACTACTTACACGAGGGCTATATCATTTCGTCACGATGTCTGTATTTTTCGAATTTTGAGCCGAAAATGGTCTCAAACGACTATGTTCGACTCACTGATGACGAATCCGTCGGAAAATTCGAGTCTGTCCGTCCGGCCGTCCGTATACACGATTACTCTCGAACGGAATGTCCTAGGAACTTGAAATTTTCAGAGTAGGTTCGAATCTTGAATGCCGCGGTTAAGTTCGTTATTGGGCGAAATTCGCCGAGGGGTTCCGTAAATATGGCCGCTCGAAATTTTGTTTTCCTGATTACTTCGAATCTACAGATTCGATCGAGATGATATTTTGCCCTCTAATGGAAAATGAGGGGTTCAAGCTACATGCAAAATTTCGTCCAGCTCGGATCACCAGAACCACAGAAACCATAGAAAATCATAACTTTCGAACGGAAAGGCCTAGGGACTTCAAATTTTCAGGATACGTGTAGACCTGAAATATGGCGTTCACGTTTATCAATGAGCAGAATTATACTAGGGGTTCCGTGAATACGGTCGTTTAAAATTTTGTTTTCTCGATCATTTCGAAACTACGGATTCGATCGAGATCAAATTTTGTATTTTAAACGAGAATGATATATTAAAGCAACATTTTGTCCAGATCACATGACCAGAATCATAGAAACCATAGAAAATTATAACTTCCGAAGGGAAAGGCCTAGGAACTTGAAATTTTCAGGGTGGGTTTGGATCGCGAATTTCACGGTCACGTTCATCAATGAGCAAAATTAGACTAGGGGTTCCGTAAATATGGCCGTTCAAAATATTTTTTTCCTGATAATTTCTAAACAACTGATTTGATTAGAATGAAATTTTGCACCTAGCTGAAGAATGATTTATTCAAACTACGTGCGAGATTTTGTCCAGATCGCATCACCAAGACCATAGATACCGTAGAAAATTCTAGCGAATTATCGAAAAAAAATTGGTCAGCTGAAGCACTGACAAAGTCTAAGTTTGAGAATTTTTTTGGCAGCTTCCGAAAATTCTTTCAATTGATTTCTAAAACTGGAAAATGCGAATCTACCTACAAGGTGGATGTACGAGCGCTCAAAAGCTCCTGCCATCACGGCAGTGCTTTTCGTAATTTTTTTTTATGATTGCGTTGGATTTTGCGAAGAAAAATAATGATAGTATTCGCAGTAGTTTATGCTCCTAAATTGAATCAATTGAATAATTTCTGAGTTATTGAGGATTTTCTGAATGTATGTCGTACGCAGAGACAAATTGATAAAATCTGTTTCATAACAATAATCTGTGTTCATAGGGAATCATTGGGATAATTTATCTCTATAATTCAAATCGCAATAACGCAAAAACTATTTATCCGAGTTATTAATTTTCAAAAAAACTGCTGATTTATACGGTTTTATCAAGCTTTTCTACGGTAATAATGACCAGATTGAGTTGCACAAGCACTCATTTTCTTCGTCTTTTCATTCTCTACAATTCTGTTGTTGAAAGTGTCAGCATCGCTTGATTGGTTCAGATTTTACAAGCAAAAACCTGAAAAAAAACACCGTTTTTTGGTGTTTACAAGAAAAGTAATCATATTTGCGAGACAAAAACATATCACTAAACATCCACGGACTGCCCCACGCACCCATTCGCGGTTTTTTTCTACGTTTTTCGTCACAGAATGACCCTTCATCTGCTCTATTGCCTGGTCTAATAACAAAGTTTGTTGTCTTCCGAAGTTAAGTTCAATTTCTTTTTTATTATTTTCGACATGTTAAATTTTATGAAGAATCTTGTTCCTTCCTGAAGTATATGAAGAATTATAATAATATTATAGGCTGACCCAAAAAAGTGTATTCTAGGCAATTTAAAAATATTTGCTCCGAATAGATTCGAAAAATTCTTCAACTGACAGAAAGGTATACTATTACGGTGTAACATGAGGAATATTTTATTTTCATTTCGAAATAGCAATATTTCTGCATGAGAAAAATTCAAAGATATTTGTAGTGATGAGTGAGTGAAATTCAACTAACAGATCATGAATATTTGGTTCCAGCAAATAAAATGTTTAGATCTATCATGCTCACCTGCAGCCTCACGTTAAGTAGATCTATAGCAGTCATTATCTTGTTGCTCATAATGACATATTTGCAGTTTTTGATACCTTCCGGGGTGTTATTGCACAGTAATTGCCACAAATTGCAACATATTGTCAGGGTTCTGAAAATTCAAAAGTAAATACTGCAATAATTTTGAAAATTTAACCACACTCACTTTGATGGAAGTGTCGTATTCGTATCTTGACCCATGCTCAACAACTTCGCCAACGCTCCAAATCCTTCCCCACTTTGAAAAACCAAGTAATCGTTCTGGTTCCCTTTCGTTACCATCCTACTGATTTCATTCAATATTCTGTCCAATTGAGCAACGGTAGCGGGCGATAAACCCTGACTAGCTTGATTAATAATGCTGCCTAGGGTAGTGATATTCCTGAGTATATTCCTCTTATTCGCACAGTCCACGGTTTCAAATGTATAGGTCGATTCAAATTCAGCTCCTTTCAGAGTCATCCTTTGTCGTATCTTTTTGCACCGTTTTCGATAGGCTTTGGCTCGTTCCCTTGCAGCAATAACAATTGGATCTTCTTTACCGGCTGGGGCATCGACTATCTGTTTGAGGTTAAACTGTTCCAGTTCGTTGGCGGTCAAGGCAGAGTTGCCAGAGTTTGCCAGTCTTATTGCTTCCTGATGACTTCGTCCCCTCAAATGGCTCATCAGATAAACTTCCGATTTGATCTACAAAAGAAAGGAATCTGGTAATATTTGGTACACAAATATATCAAACCTTCATCGTGGAGGGTATTTCGTCAATAACATACCCGTGTTTTCGTCATGCCCAAAACAGTAATATGTATTAAGATAGTTCAGTTGAAATTTATCCCAAAGTGACAATAAATTGACAGGTATAAATAATTTTCGACCGGTTATCCAATTGAAATCTGTCATGACAATAAAAATGATTATCGAATATTCTTCTATGTTGTACTCTCAACTAAAATTTGATTTTCTTTGCTGTACAACATACAATTGAAAAACTTACCAGGACGTTACAAACTGTGCATAATTTCTGAGTAGGATACGGTGTTATATTCGGAGCTTGGTCATCCTCTCCATGACATCTGTGAATGGATAATTCCAAAGCCTTTTGTCTGATCTGCTCCATATTTTCTTCGTGTCTTCTCTTTGAGTCTTCTTGTTTTTGTTCGATCCTCTTCTGTAGCTCTTGTGTCGATGCTAACTGTTGAGCGTGTAGGGCAGATAATCTCTCCTACAATAAACATAATATTTCATGATCGGCCCAAAACTCAATTACAGTTGAAAATTTTAAAGTCACTAAGACAAGCTCAGTGGAATTTCGTTGAATGTTTAAAAATGCAGCGGTTTGGTTATAGTTCTAGTGGTCAAATAGATCAAGAAATTGAGAATTTCGACACCAGGAAATACCACAAAAATACATAATTATGTTTGGAAACATTTTACGGTGTTTTGTGAACATCGGACTTACAAACTTTGTGCTGATATTTCGAATGAAAAACTAACAAATGTTCTGTCGAAAAATTGCGCATTCAACATGAGACGTGCAGAAGGCAAAGAATATAAAGAAAGTACATTAAAAACCATTTGGAATATTTCTGCTCAACTGTTACAGAAAAAGTTTTATGAAGAGTTCAAGAGAGAAATAAATCCATTTAAATATAAAATTTTTGAAATTGCAAGAAAGGCTCGAGCAGCTGAATGAAAGAAATTATAAGCAATTCCAGAAAGCCAGAAAGTACCTTAAAAACCATTTGGAACATATCTAATCAACTTTTACAGAAAAGGTTCTATGAAGAATTCAACAGAGAAATAAATCCTTTTGAATAATACATTTTCGAAAATTCAAGAAAGGCCCGAGCAGCTAAAAGAAAGAAATTACAGGCAATTCCGGATAGGAGAAAAGAAAGCTCAGCCGCTCTTAACAAGAAAGAAATAACCAAAATTATTTCAAAATTTGATGAAGATAGCAAGAAAATACAGTAAAAAGCATTTGGAACATTTCTGCTCAACTGTAACAGAAAAAGTTTCATGAAGAGTTCAACAGAGAAATAAATCCATTTAAATATAAAATTTTTGAAATTGCAAAAAAGGCTCGAGCAGCTAAATGAAAGAAGTTGCAAGCAATTCCAGATAGAAGAAAAGAAGGCTCAGCCGCTCTTAACGAAAAATATATAACCGAAATTATTTCAAAATTTGATGAACATAGCCAGAAAGTACCTTAAAAACCATTTAGAAAATATCTGCTCAACTGTTACAGGAAAAGTTCTATGAAGAATTCAACAGAGAAATAAATCCTTTTGAATAATACATTTTCGAAAATTCAAGAAAGGCCCAAGCAGCTAAAAGAAAGAAATTACAGGCAATTCCGGATAGGAGAAAAGAAAGCTCAGCCGCTCTTAACAAGAAAGAAATAACCAAAATTATTTCAAAATTTGATGAAGATAGCAAGAAAATACAGTAAAAAGCATTTGGAACATTTCTGCTCAACTGTAACAGAAAAAGTTTCATGAAGAGTTCAACAGAGAAATAAATCCATTTAAATATAAAATTTTTGAAATTGCAAAAAAGGCTCGAGCAGCTAAATGAAAGAAGTTGCAAGCAATTCCAGATAGAAGAAAAGAAGGCTCAGCCGCTCTTAACGAAAAATATATAACCGAAATTATTTCAAAATTTGATGAACATAGCCAGAAAGTACCTTAAAAACCATTTAGAAAATATCTGCTCAACTGTTACAGGAAAAGTTCTATGAAGAATTCAACAGAGAAATAAATCCTTTTAAATAATTCATTTTCGGAAATGCAAGAAAGGCCCGAGCAGCCAAAAGAAAGAAATTACAGGCAATTCCGAATAGAAGAAAAGAAAGCTCAGCCACTCTTAACAAGAAAGAAATAACCAAAATTATTTCAAAATTTGATGAAGATAGCCAGAAAGTACAGTAAAAAGCATTTGGAACATTTCTGCCCAACTGTTACAGAAAAAGTTTTATGAAAAGTTCAACAGAGAAATAAATCAATTTAAATATAAAATTTTTGAAATTGCAAAAAAGGCTCGAGCAGCTAAATTAAAGAAGTTACAAGCAATTCCAGATAGAAGAAAAGAAAGCTCAGCCGCTCTTAACGAAAAATATATAACCAAAATTATTTCAAAATTTGATGAACATAGCCAGAAAGTACCTTAAAAACCATTTGGAACATATCTGCCCAACTGTTACAGGAAAAGTTCTATGAAGAATTCAACAGAGAAATAAATCCTTTTAAATAATTCATTTTCGGAAATGCAAGAAAGGCCCGAGCAGCTAAAAGAAAGAAATTACAGGCAATTCCGAATAGAAGAAAAGAAAGCTCAGCTGCTCTTAACAAGAAAGAAATAACCAAATTTATTTCAAAATTTGATGAAGATAGCCAGACAGTTTACAAAAAAATTATACCAAATTTGTGCTGTGGAATTAGCGTGGCATGGAAATGAGGCAACCTTTTGCTTAATTGACTATTTTACAAAAATTATAAAACAGCCGTGAAGTCGGGAGCTTTTGAGCGCTGGTTCGTCCACTTTGTAGGTAGATTCGCATTTTATAGTTTTAAAAACCAATTGAAGAAATTTTTGACAGATATCAAAAAAATTACAGCAGCTCTTTGTCAATTATGCCGAATCAGCTGTTACAGAAATATAAGAACTTTTCTATTCAATTATTCATTGGAATTCAAAATGGTTCTGATTATGCGATCGGAAAAAAATGCAACTCGAATGTATATCATTCTCAATTAGAATACAAAATTTCGTAAAGTCTAAATGATAATTTTTTGACTATTGATCTGACAAGGGTATCTCCTAAATCGAATAAAATATTGAGAAATATGTCGAAACTTGGAAAATAACATATTGTGGGGCTGGGAAATATTTCAAATTACCTCTCTATCCCTGGCTTTCTCCCTCGCCAATTCTTGTCGTTCCCTCTCTCTCTGCTGCTGTTGCTGACCAATCCTCATATCCCTTTGTCGTCTTTCATCTTGTAACCTACTCAGTCTTTCATTTCTCTGTCTCTCCAGTGCCTTTCTCCTCTCTTCTACCGCTGCCTCTTTAGCTGCTTTTTCTTCTTGCCTTTTCCTTCTATCTTCTTGAATTCCCTGAATCCTACCTCTCTGTTCACGACAAGATTGAAGGAAATCGTGCCTGTAATTTTTGGATTCAATATTATCCGAAAGCAAGTAAAATACCGAAATACCTTTTATTTTGTGCTTCTAATTCGTTAATGAACGCAATTTCCTTCAATTTCTCTTCTTCGTCATGCGCTTTCTTGACGATACCCCTAATGTGTCTCTTCCGATTTTGTGCTGCTTTTTGGAGTTTCAATTCCATCCTCCTCCTCTTCTCATCGATCAATTGTAATTTCGCAGCTTTAACATCTTCCACTCTAGCCCAGAGTGCCTGCAATTTCTGGGATTTCTCCTGTTGCAAATCCTGCCTTCTCTGCTGCGCTCGGGATTGTTTCGCCTGATATTTTCTAACGGTTTCTTGAAGGCTCCTTTTACGGGACGGATTGGAGAGCTTCTCGTGCAGTTCGTGAGCACGTCCTGGATATCTGGCGGTCAAAGCTTCGAGGGCGGCCAGGGTATCCATGCGATCACTCCAAGACATCTCTGGAATAAAAAATACCGTTCAAAATCCAGAACTGCGGAAGCAAAAGTTTCGCTATTAACATTTCAGTGCAATCCACTTATTTTCGACATATTATTTGTGTGAATATACCTGCCAGCATTGGTTCATATCTAGCCTCCAAAGACATATCCCCACAATCGGGAACTCTTCCAGTCGGAACATTTTCATCGTCGTTATCGCATTGAAGCTCGCCATCTGTCTCAGTACCATCCGTCTCTGTATCTACTTCGATTTCTAAACCCTCTAACTTTTCAATTTCCTTTGTGAGCCTATCTTCTTCCTCAGACAACTGTTTCGCTTTTTTCTGGTGTTCTTCTTCTGTTGCGAGATCTTCTTGAGTTAATTCCTAGAATAAATCAAAACTGGTTTCAACAAAGAAGAAAATGCTGCAAATTCTCACAAAGTTTTATCATCGATACATATTTCACAGAATAATTCAACGCTTCCTCAAAAATGGAATCGTCAGCAAATTTTTCAAACCATTCCAAAAGAATATTTCTGCTCAACTGTTACAGAAAAAGTTTTATGAAGAGTTATACAGAGAAATAAATACATTTAAATATATCATCAGCTAAAAGAAAGAAATTACAAGCAATTCCGAATAGAAGAAAAGAAAGCTCAACCGCTCTTGAACGAGAAAGAAATAACCAAAATTATTTCAAAATTTGATGAAAATAGCCAGAAAGAACAGTAAAAACCATTTGGAATATTTCTGCTCAACTGTTACAGAAAAAGTTTTATGGAGAGTTATACAGAGAAATAAATCCATTTAAATATATCTTTTTGAGAATGCAAGAAAGGCTCAAGCAGCTAAAAGCAAGAAATTACAAGCAATTCCGAATAGGAGAAAAGAAAGCTCAACCGCTCTTGAACGAGAAAGAAATAACCAAAATTATTTCAAAATTTGATGAAAATAGCCAGAAAGAACAGTAAAAACCATTTGGAATATTTCTGCTCAACTGTTACAGAAAAAGTTTTATGGAGAGTTATACAGAGAAATAAATCCATTTAAATATATCATTTTTGAGAATGCAAGAAAGGCTCAAGCAGCTAAAAGCAAGAAATTACAAGCAATTCCGAATAGGAGAAAAGAAAGCTCAACCGCTCTTGAACGAGAAAGAAATAACCAAAATTATTTCAAAATTTGATGAAAATAGCCAGAAAGAACAGTAAAAACCATTTTGAATATTTCTGCTCAACTGTTACAGAAAAAGTTTTATGGAGAGTTATACAGAGGAATAAATCCATTTAAATATATCATTTTTGAGAATGCAAGAAAGGCTCAAGCAGCTAAAAGCAAGAAATTACAAGCAATTCCGAATAGAAGAAAAGAAAGCTCAACCGCTCTTGAACGAGAAAGAAATAACCAAAATTATTTCAAAATTTGATGAAAATAGCCAGAAAGAACAGTAAAAACCATTTGGAATATTTCTGCTCAACTGTTACAGAAAAAGTTTTATGGAGAGTTATACAGAGGAATAAATCCATTTAAATATATCATTTTTGAGAATGCAAGAAAGGCTTAAGCAGCTAAAAGCAAGAAATTACAAGCAATTCGGAATAGAAGAAAAGAAAGCTCAACCGCTCTTGAACGAGAAAGAAATAACCAAAATTATTTCAAAATTTGATGAAAATAGCCAGAAAGAACAGTAAAAACCATTTTGAATATTTCTGCTCAACTGTTACAGAAAAAGTTTTATGGAGAGTTATACAGAGGAATAAATCCATTTAAATATATCATTTTTGAGAATGCAAGAAAGGCTCAAGCAGCTAAAAGCAAGAAATTACAAGCAATTCCGAATAGAAGAAAAGAAAGCTCAACCGCTCTTGAACGAGAAAGAAATAACCAAAATTATTTCAAAATTTGATGAAAATAGCCAGAAAGAACAGTAAAAACCATTTGGAATATTTCTGCTCAACTGTTACAGAAAAAGTTTTATGGAGAGTTATACAGAGAAATAAATCCATTTAAATATATCATTTTTGAGAATGCAAGAAAGGCTTAAGCAGCTAAAAGCAAGAAATTACAAGCAATTCCGAATAGAAGAAAAGAAAGCTCAACCGCTCTTGAACGAGAAAGAAATAACCAAAATTATTTCAAAATTTGATGAAAATAGC
Source organism: Aphidecta obliterata (assembly GCA_963966015.1). Classification (NCBI taxonomy): domain Eukaryota; kingdom Metazoa; phylum Arthropoda; class Insecta; order Coleoptera; family Coccinellidae; genus Aphidecta; species Aphidecta obliterata. Next base: position 12,468,318 of record OZ014427.1, read on the forward strand.
CAGAAAGAACAGTAAAAACCATTTGGAATATTTCTGCTCAACTCTTACAGAAAAAGTTTTATGGAGAGTTATACAGAGAAATAAATCCATTTAAATATATCATTTTTGAGAATGCAAGAAAGGCTCAAGCAGCTAAAAGCAAGAAATTACAAGCAATTCCGAATAGAAGAAAAGAAAGCTCAACCGCTCTTGAACGAGAAAGAAATAACCAAAATTATTTCAAAATTTGATGAAAATAGCCAGAAAGAACAGTAAAAACCATTTGGAATATTTCTGCTCAACTGTTACAGAAAAAGTTTTATGGAGAGTTATACAGAGAAATAAATCCATTTAAATATATCATTTTTGAGAATGCAAGAAAGGCTCAAGCAGCTAAAAGCAAGAAATTACAAGCAATTCCGAATAGAAGAAAAGAAAGCTCAACCGCTCTTGAACGAGAAAGAAATAACCAAAATTATTTCAAAATTTGATGAAAATAGCCAGAAAGTACAGTAAAAACCATTCGGAATATTTCTGCTCAACTGTTACAGAAAAAGTTTTATGAAGAGTTATACAGAGAAATAAATCCATTTGAATATATCACTTTTGAGAATCCAAGAAAGGCTCAAGCAGCTAAAAGCAAGAAATTACAAGTAATTACGGATAGAAGAAAAGAAAGCTCAGCCGCTATTCACGAGAAAGAAATAACCAAAATTATTCCAAAATTTTATGAAAATAGCCAGAAAGTACAGTAAAAACTTTTTGGAATATTTCTGCTCAACTGTTACAGAAGAAGAAAATGCTGCAAATTCTCACAAAGTTTTATCATCGATACATATTCAGAATAATTCAAAGCTTCCTCAAAAATGGAATCTTCAGAAAATTTTTCAAACCATTTCAAAAGAACAAAATGGAAAAACTATTCTCACCTTGTATTTCTCGTCATCAGTCTCCGAATCACCATCGCTTCCTTTTTTCTCCACTTCCCTGATATTCCTCTTTTGAATCGAGCTCTTAATCTGTAAATTGGCTTCGTTTTTCTTCTCCATCAAAACATTTATCGTTGACGGTTTACTCAACGTTGTATGCGATCTAATCAGCGACCCTTTCTTCTTTTCCGAAATCTGCTTCAACGATTTCAAATTATTCAAGTCGTTTTTCACATCTTTGTCGATAGATTTTTGACTCTTCATCCCTTCTCTAGTTTCGGGGAACAAAGCTAAAGCTGGTAGACTAGCGGTGGCGCTTACTTGATTGAATCTTGTGGACCAATTGTGTGAGGTTTTCTTGCCGGAGGAGTTCTTGAACCTTGATCGGCTTTTCACAGTCAACCAACCATCGGTCTTATCGGATTTTACGTTCTCGTTATTCAATGTTTCCGAAGAACTGTTCACGTTTTCGATAGACTTTCCTTGGTTCACCAGAGTTTCGACGGAACTTGTACAATCGTTAGGTGTCAGAGAATTATCCGTTTGTTCTATAGATAAGTTGGTATTACTTTTAACGAAAGTTGTAGGATTTTGAGTTGGTTTTGTTGCGTTTGTTCTCATACTGAATTCATTCTTGATGTAAATTTTAGATTTCTGGAAAGAACTAGTTGTTTTCATATCGCTTACAGTTTTACTTCTAGCAAAATTACTCCTCAACGGGATTGAGGTGGAAAGTTTTGCGTTGTTAAGTCTAATGGATCGACTGGGTTTTGGAGACGCAGCCGCAGAGGGCTTCGTCTCAATTTTTGGCTTTTGATTAGAAACTATTTTAGCTGACGCACTTTTCGTTAAGGCAGTCGAATACGCCAACCTAGGGTTGTTCGGTTTATTAATCTTCACAGTATCAGACCTGTTACTCCTCATAAGAACTTTTTTATCAAGATCGGTTTGCGTAATCTTAGGAATAATTTTTTTATCGGAATCCTCAGTTTGGCACTCTTGGTTTACTTTGACCACCCGACGTTTCAGTTTGGGGAAATCATCCTCGGTGTTAGTCCATTTTTCTGCACTTTCGACGCCAACTTTTCTGAACATGTCATAAGTTTGGTGATCTTCACTTGGAGAATCTAGATTCTTCTTCGATTCAGCTTTCAAATCCAACAGCTTCAATTCGTTCAAATCCTCATCAACCTGCGATGAACTCTCAGTACTATTTGGGTCCTTATTACAACTGGAAGAATTCTCTGATGGTTCAACTGAATCATTCTGGTTACTTGATGATACAGAGAGATCGACCGAGGTAGTTTTGCTTTTCTCATCCAACGATTCATCATTTTCATCAGAAAATTCTTCAGTGATTTCACTTTCCACAGTACATTTTTGCATAGAAGTATCTTCTTCTGCCAGCTCCGTTTCATCCGTATTATTGGTATCTATAACTTTTCCTTCTATTATAGGTTGTTCGATGGGCAAAGGGCTAGTAGGTGCCGAACACACTCTAGCCGGGAGTATTCTAGGGCTCACTTTTCCTGTTATAGAAGGACTATTCCTTCCAGAACCAAGATTCGGACTAGATTTTCCAGAACGGTTACTCGAAGTTTTCGTTAAATTTGTTTTACAAATATCCCACGTGACCGAAGTTGGTCTTTGGTAAGCGGGTGTATGTTCATAGCTCCACTTCAAACGGAACCATTCCGCCAAAGAGTTGAAATCCCTCAAGTAATTCTCTAAAACTAATAAAACTTCTTGACATTCCGTTAAACTCTCATGTGTCTCGACGGTGTTATAAATTTCAGCTATCTATAAAAAAAATGATGTCACAATACCATTCTTGGAATAACATTATTTGATATACATATTCAAGAAGTTATCGAAAGTTCTCGACTCACAGATCTCTGCAGATTGCCAAACAATAGAGACCAATATCTTGCCCTGATATCCGATCGTTTATCTCTTCCTGTCGAAGCTGATCTCAAACGAGTCCTGCCCCGATTGAAGTGACTCGATTTCAAATTATCGTGTTCTAAGGATTTTGAAGTACTCTGTGGTGGTTTGCTGACTATTTTATCTGAAATATTTAGATTTAAGGCTTTCATTCTTTGTTTGCCATTAAAACTCACTTGGAAAAGTGTCATTTCCAGCGGAAATATTGAATGCCAACAAGTTCCTTGCTTCGCGGCCTTGTTGCTGAACTAAGAGGCGGACTTGTTCCATTTTTCAATAGTTTTCAAAGGTTGCGAATCGAACATTTAGAATTTACAAATAGGTTTTTTTAAATTTTTTGACATATTTATGTATACATTTTCTATTTGACGTTTTGTGAACATTGAAGTTTCTTGTAATGGGAGTTCTTCTTCTTAGCATTTCATCGAATTGGTCCTGGGACTTGTTGGAGAATGAATTGTAAAATATTATTAAATACTTCTCATTCGTCCAAAAAAGACGTTTCAACATTATATTGGTTTTGAATAACGAGATATTATTATTATTATTTGGACAGCACCTGGTTTTGGATGAAAAGGAGCAACAACAGGTTCTTCGGAAATATCGAAAATACAGGGAAATGCTTTGACATTATTAAAAAAGGACGTATTTGATCGTATTCACCCAGCTTTCAACTTCTTAATCGGTATATTTCACGATATTTTCATACCAAACCTGGACAAACCCGTATTATGAGGTTGGGAAATCTTCGAAAATCATCCCCAACTGGAAATAACTGTAAAATTGTTTAGTGAAAAATCAACTAATCTATGATCATTTTGATTTGACATAACTTGGCAATGTAGCGTGACTATCGGACGAAAAATTATGGAACAAACCACAATTATGGAACCAAACCGGCCATCAGCGTGACAAACAATGCCATTTCATTACGAGCATTCAGCAAAACAGTGTTATTATTTTGGCCAAATTCGAAATTTTCGAATTTTGAGCCGAGAATGGTCTCAATAAACGATGAGCTTGGACTGTGTCAAATTTGATTCTGTCCTGGATGGGGAGTCACCTATCAATGTTGACTTCATTAGACATATAAATTTTATGAAGAATGTTAAAAACAATTAGTAGATAAAATGACATGTATGAAGACTTTTCTGTAAAAAAGCACATTAAATTTGCAGCAGTGTATTCGTTAATCCATTATGGCGATTACTGCTAATAAAATTAAAACATCCAAGTTTATCATTGGTTATACCTCATTCCCAAATATACCTAACAAATACATAAAATCCATTGCTGTCAGTGTCGTCGTTATTTTTCGCCATCGTTTTAGGCCCTACAAACTTGAAAGATTAAAAAAATTCTCTAAAACAGTCCAATTCAGAGACATTTAGATAACAACGTTATGGCGACTTATTGTGATGTAATAACCATTCTGGGATCTGATTGGCCAATCCAAAAAATAACGACCAATGTTATGTCGAGTAATCGGTTGAGTGATTGGTCAGCACGTTACGTCACATCCAGGCGCTATTTTCGCAGTGTTCAAATAAGAACTTTCCTGGGGTATTTCTTTGGAAAAACTTCTTCGAAAAAAATTGAGAAAACCGAATTTTGATGTTTAGATTCTACAATACAAAAAAGGAAAACCTCGGAAATTCCAGAAACCTTCCTCAGTAACCAGCAAATTACATTAAATTCAGTACAGAAATCAGTCGCTTTCCCACATAATTCCTCCATATTCGAGAACCCGATCCAGGAACTTTGAGGGCTTAAAATCTGGGAATCAATTTGAAAAAATGCATTTGCTGCAAAATTATCCAACATAGAATCATATATGAAATTCGAAATATTGTATGATATTGGTGATTCGAATATTTTTATCGCAGAGCTTTACTTCTACATAGTTTGTTTTATGTTGTTTATGTTTAGTAGTTCATGATTTATGAAATTTGGAAAATTATTCGAGAAAATTGGACTTTGAGTGACAATTACCAATTGTAAACTCACCTGAAGAAACCCATGATGGTGTGGTGAAAAAATTATTTTCATCAGTAAATATAGGAGAAGTTAACAAAGTTTCAGTATAATCGTATATTATTTAACGAGTGGTAATGTAGGTCATAACTCAAGCAGATGAAGTTTGCTGTAATTCATCAAGTGAGTTATGACCATTACCGCAAGTTGAATACTATACTTTATCTACGACTATAACAATAAATACTAAGTACAGAGGAAGAACTTTATTAACAAATCTTAATAGTTACCTATAACAATGCATTATTTATTTTGATTGTGCTGCTTAACATGGAGTAGAAAGTTCACGCTTAATATTTAGTGCTAAGTTCACTAAAATATGGCAAAGAACATTCTCTGTAAACGATGACTTAACATTCTTACTGCTACACAAATCTTGAAAATTGTTGTATACACCTTTATATTTGTTTGGGAATTTTTCGGGCAATGAATTCTGTATGGTAACATTGGCTGATTGTCTTATTTCTGGAGTTGTACATAATAATTCATCTTAACTATCTAAATTAATCTTTTTCAGCAAAACATTCACAATAATAATTGGTATCAACTTAATTTGAGAAAACGTCAAAATTATTCAAGTGTCCTCCCCTCAATACCAATAATGGACGGTTCTCTTTCGGCCAATCGGCTTGTCCAGAAGGACAGAGACAGGGAGTTATAGTAGTGAGTTATTATAACTCGTGGTGTTTGTTTACAGGTACTATTAATTGCTCAAAAGTAGTTGAATAATGAATATATAATTCAATAGCAGTATATAAAAATAAATATTTCTAATTTCCCGATTTCTTCCAGGACGACACTGACTACATCCCAATAACTTTCCAGCTTACAAACGAACAGCAATCAGCATGATTCTTAAATTTGAACATGTTATAAAATTTTTATTTGCCATTTGGCTCATTCGAAATAGGTATAAATCTACTGATATTTATGCATATTTAAGCTTCATCTCTTTTTCAATTGAAGACAGTGGTTTGTTTCGTGGTAGAAAATGTTGAAAAATTTTGGTACCATCGTGGGGTGTGTTAAGGGTTTAACGTACCCAACGAAGCATTTTCTCCCTGTAGTTGAGTAAGTAATTTTGAATAAAAAGTTGTATAACTGGGTGAATTTGGTCATTCAAAAATATTTATGATATGGAAAATTCACACAGACACTTTTGCGATAATTTTGTCAAAACTTAGTATTCACTAATTGAGAGTTTTACAAAACAACTATACGTGTTTCTTCATGAGGTGATGAGATAATTTACTGAACTACTAAACATTTTGTCAAAATTTCACGGTTTTCAAAATATCAAAATTGTTTGGTGATACTAATTTCTACCAGTGGCGGAGATATTTGGGAGCCCTTCTTAAAATTACCCCTAATTCCTGATTGCAGTTGGTGATCAGATTGAATTTATAATCGAAAAATAAGATTCTCCAACCGTTTTTTGAAGGGAAAAGTATCAATTGGTTTTGAAAAAAAATTATCGCAAAATTTGGGGGTGACTCTCTATACAGATCGAATAAAATTGAAACCCAGCAGTGTAAGAGACGGGGGTGAATCATACCCTTTCTTGTACTGTAGTTCCCCACCAAAATGAAATTTCGTTTCAGACATTTCTCGACGATTCCACAAAGAAAGATTCGTGACCCTCATCAGATGAAATTTCTTCCACAAAAAGATTTGGAAGACTACATGGCATATATGCCGAAATTCATCGATGATGTTACATCCAAAGAAGTTTTGTTGGATTATCCGCTAGTCACTAAAAGGATGAAAAATCTTCTGGAATATATGTGCCCAAAGGGAAAACATTTGCGCCAACATCTGCTAATTTATACCTACAAAGCCATCGAGGAACACCATCGTACATTTGCACCAGAAAATATGGAGGAAGTATATAAAATGTGCTGGAGCTTAGAAATGGTAATTTCATCAGAGAAATCGTGTGCTCATTAATTTGTTTCTCGACTATAAACCACCCTTGAAAAGTACGGGACACGCATAACCGCGCCGTGTGTCGTACGACATACGGCGCGGATACGCGTGTGTCCCAGGCCTCAATATGTTTCAATCGTAATGGCCTATAAAATATATAGTGAAAGTTTGTAGGTGGATCACCAAGTATTTTGATGATATTCCTTTTTTTTATTGCAGTACAATACAGTTCTTGTCATTTTGGATGATATTTTAGACGATCACGACATCAGAAGGAACAAGCCGACATGGTACAAGATGGAAGGAAAGAAGTCGGTTAATGATATGGTAGTGGTCTATACCGGTCTGTTTGGTATTCTTAAGAAATATTTCAGTCATTATCCAAGATACCAGGAAATAAACGATGTTTTCCAATCGCCGAAAGTTCCAATTTCTTTAATGCTAGAATTAGAAATGACAAATTTCGATGATTTCACTATTGAGAGGTGTGATGAGATTGCAGAGATTAAAAGCGCTTATTTCGCGAACGACCAGCCCTTCCTGCTAGCCACATTTTTGGCTAACAAAGAATTGCAAATGTACCCTTCAGCACATAAAGTTTTCTACCATTTAGGGAACCTTTACTCGGCTCAAGTAAGTATCTTTCTCATCCTTGTTCCAAAGTTTCGGTCTGATTACCCAGATCGTCTCCAGGCCAGCCCCTGACAAGGTCTTTACCAGAAATCATTAGATTGCTGCATGTACCTTTATTTTCCTAATCTTTTACTCTTCTAGAATGACGTCCTTGATGTTTATGGACAGGATATAACTGGGAAAAGCTCCACAGATATCGTAGATAACAATTGCACATACCTCATTGCAATGGCTCGACTAAAAGCAAACGATTCTCAGATGAAAGTTCTGAAAGAATGTTATGGAAAGAGGGACCAGAAATGTGTTGATAGAGTTATAGGAATATACGATGAACTCGATATATTAGGAGAATACTATAAACTGGAGGAAAAATATTGCGAAAAGGCCACTGAAGAAATCCGGAAGATACAAGATGAATTCTCGCGTTCTCTGCTCGAAAAACTTGCCTATGTTCAGAGTTTCGGTTTGATTGGAATCCCTCCACTTTAGATGAATAATTTTATTTTACTTCTGTTGTTATCAAAAAGAGAACCAAACATTTCGAAATTCATTGAAGAAATGGTAAATTCTCGAATAGAAAAAGCTTTTATACAATTCACCTTAAAATGTTATTCTATCGGATTGGAAAAAAATTGTTATAAGAAAATTGAATAGTTTATGTTTTCCATTAGAAATTATCAACAGTTTTTCCTCGTTTTCTTTATTGCTCTGTGCTTTTATTTGGAATATCAGCTATAAGTAATGGTTATTTCGTTATTTCAATGAAAAAGGCGTCAATAATCGTTAAATTACAATGTGGTATAATATTCACTTCTACTCCTATTTTTATTATTTTTAACAACTCGCAGTGTAGCAATTTGGGGTTGATGAGTTTATCGAAATTTCATTTCAATTATTTCGCATGGTTTTTCTTCTTTTGATTTCATTATATTCTTTAATTCCACAGAAATATTAGGTGGCAGGCAAAAAACGAAAGAGAGCCATTTTCAGGAACTGCGTCAACATTTCAGAATAGCGCTCAATCGTTTCAATTGTCTTAAAAAACAGAGAAAACGAGAATTGTAAGAGCTTATGAAAGAAATCTCACTCGATCTCCAGTGCTATTCAAAGTATTTTGGGGTATAATAGCCTCGCTTAAGAGCGGAAAGTCGGAAAATAAATTGATTTAATCCAAAAATCGACGGGTCTGAGCGTTTTTCAAAATATATCCGCAGGTCCTGAAAATCGCTTCTTCGTTTTCAGTTTGCCACCCTACATATTCAATACCATGATGTCTTTTTCATCATGGATTCACTTAGGATCAAGAAACGTTATTTTTTTCCTTTCATTGTTTCGCTGAAAAATTGTGGGATAGTTAAGAAAAATTGAGAAAAGCACTGCCGTGAAGGAGCTTTCGAGCGCTCGTTCACATACCTTGTAGGTAGATGCGCATTCTCCAGTTTTAGAAACCAATTGAAAAATTTCCACCAATTTTTTTTCGATAACTCGCTAGAATTTCCTACGGTATCTAATGGTCTTGGTAATGCGATCTGGACAAAATGTCTCACAATATGAATACATTATTCTTCATCTATGTGCAAAATTTCATTCCAATCCAATTGGTAGTTTTGAAATTATCAGGAAAAAAATATTCTTAACGGCCATATTTACGGAACCCCTAGTCTAATTTCGCTCATTGCGCGAAATTCGCGAGTTATAATTTTCTATGGTTTCTATGGTTCTGGTCATACGATCTGGAAGAAAATATAGCTTGAATATATCATTCTTAATTTAAATACAAAATTTCGTCACGATCGTATCCGTAGTTTTGCAATTATCAAAAAAACTAAATTTCAAACCACCATATTTACGGAACCCCTAGTATAATTTTACTCATTGATGAACGTGTCCGCAACTCTCGAGATCCATACATTTCAAGTCCCTAGGTTTTTCCATTACAAAGTTATAATTTTCAATGGTTTCTATGGTTCTGGTCATGCGATCTAGACATTTCGCATCTAGCTTGAACACGCTATTCTCCATCTGAGCGCAAAATTTCACCTCGATCGAATCAGTAGTTTCGTAGTAATCGGGAGAACAAAATTTCGAACAGCCATATTTACGGAACCCCTGGTCGAATTTTGCCCAATAACGAACTCAACCGCGGTATTCGAGATTGGAACCTACCCTGAAAATTTCAAGTTTCTAGGTCGTCTCGTTCGAGAGTTATCGTGTATACGGCCGGACGGACAGACTCGAATTTTTCGACTGATTCGTCATCAGTGAGTCGAATCTTGTCGATTGAGACCATTTTCGGCTCAAAATTCGAAAAATACAGACATCGTGACGAAATGATATAGCCCTCGTGTAAGTAGTACGAGCACTCAAAAATAACTTTAGTTGAAGAGGATACTTTTCAAGATTTTTATTTGGCTTCATGATGTCAGTGAACAATATTCTCATGTTGAGAAACCAAAATGGTACAATTGGTACTTAGTATCCACTCTGACTTTTGTATATTTACAAAGGCAGTAGCAGGGAATTATGTATTCATCCCAACAAGAAATATAAATATTCGTAAATTACTGTTTCGACCAATATAAATTTCAAGATCTACGCATTAGTCAACTTGTGTAAAAAATGCTCAATTTTTTTCATAACGCAATTCATATGTCCAATAAAAAATCTTGTGTATGTATTTATCAAATGGCATGAATTCCGGTCAAACTTCACTGATTAAAATATGTTTTCTCTTTGTTTCTGTAATGAGGTATTACTGTATTAATTTCTTGTTTGTTTTTGTATCGACCTTAGCTTCATGGAAATTCATATCAACTTGAATATTGAAACTATTTTCATTTCCAATTTTAAATTATAAAACCATTGTGTGGTAAAACAATTGTCCGAATGCATCTTATTTTCCTAATATGTATTTCCAGAATGTCACTGAATACATCTTAATAATTTTCCAGCTAAACTAAGAACTGGATGTTTTTCAAAAATTTTTCGAATCAATTGATATCATTGGCATCAGCAGCATTCTATTCTCTTTCCCGATTGAAGTCAGTGGTTTGTTTTGTAGATAAAAATGTTGAAAAAATTCAGTACCATCATGGGTTTTGTTGAGGGTTTAACGCAACCAAGAAGTCATATTCAAGCAGTCGGGTAAGTAATTTTCGAATGAATAATTGATCGATTTGTTCATTCAAAACATTCCGAATGAAAATGAAATCCTTCCGTAGCTATCCTCATAAACAATGGGAAGTAATCCTATGAAATTTTATACAAAAAAGTACCCATTATCGATCTTTCTAGCTCGAGAATCGGATCCTCAAGTTGGAAGTACAAAAAAGGAGGATGAAATTTAAAGAAATTAAAAGCACTGCCGTGAAGTCAGGAGCTTTTGAGCGCTCGTTCACCCACCTTGTAGGAGAATTCGCATTCTCCACTTTTAGAATCCAATTGAAGAAATTTCTGACAGCTGTCAAAAAAATGACAGCAGCTCTTTGTCAATTATGCCGACTCAGCTGTTACAGAAATATTCATATTCAATAATTCGTTGGAATTTGAAATGGTTCTGGTAACGCGATCTGGGAAAGATGTACTTTGAATACCTATATCATTCTCCATCAAAATACAAAATTTCGTGACGAATTCTAATCCGTAGTTTTGAAATTATGAAGAAAACTAAATTCACGGAACCCCAGGTCAAATTTTGCCTCCTAATGAAGAACTTAATTGCGGCAATCGAGATTTGAACCTACCCTGAAAATTTCAAGTTTCTAGGTCGTTCCGTTCGACAGTTATCGTGTATACGGACGGACGGCCGGACGGACAGACTTGAATTTTCCGACGGATTCATCATCAGTGAGTCGAATCTGATCGATTGAGACCATTTGCGGCTCAAAATTCGAAAAATACAGAAATCCATTTTTATCTATGGTCTCGGTGATGCGATCTGGACAATATTTCGCACGTAGTTTGAATACATTATTCTAGTCTAATCTTGCCCATTGATAAACGTGAAATTTTCAAGTCCCTAGGGCTTTCCGTTCGGAAGTTATAATTTTCTATGCATGGTTTCTATAGTTCTGGTCATGCTATCTGGACAAAATTTCGCATCTAGCTTGAACACGTCATTCTTCATATGAGAGCAGAATTACATCTGGATCGAATCAGTAGTTTTGAAGTTAGCAGTAGAACAAAATTTCGAACGGCCATATTTACGGAACCCCTAGTGGAACTCTTTTCATTAACGCACTTAAGGGTGTACACTACTTTCATTGCTTCACAATAATTGTTTCGATGATTTCTCATAAACGGCATTTTGAATTCTTTCAATTTTTTGAATGTACATTCAGTCGTGTATGCACAAGACTTTCCTCGAACGTTTTCGAATAAAATTCAATATTTTTCCGTGTAAACAATTACTGGCGACGGAAAAGAAAGAAATTAAAATTTCTTCCAATATCAAAAAGTTGTTCTCATTAGCCATCGATTTGTTGATTCGATTTCAATCCATAATCTTTCGAATATTTATACATGAACATATATCCGATTTGAAAGGTAATGGGTTCAAATCAAATCAAGGAAGCGATGAGAACAACTGTCTAGTATTAAAAGAAAAATCAATTTTCGATTTCTTTCTCTTTATCGCCAGTAATTGTTGAAGTAAGTTTAAATTATCCACCTTGGATGGATTGGATTACACGAGAAAATATTGAATTTTTTTAAGGAAACTTTCGAGGAAAGTCTTTTGCATACACGCCTGAATGTACATTCAAAAAATGAAAAGAATTCAACATGCCGTTTATGAGAAATCATTGAAACAATCATTGTAATGCATAGGGCCAATGAAGGTAGTGTACACCCTTTAGTGCAGCATTTGTGAACTGAACCCACACTGAAACTTTCAAGACTGTAGGTCGTTCCGTTCGAAAGTTATCGTGCTTACGGCAAAATTCGAAAAATTCAGACATCGTGAAGAAAAAATACAGCCCTCGTGTAAGTAAAACGAGTGCTCGAAAAAATCATTAGGATAATTCTATCCAACATAGAATCATGAAATTCCAAATTTGTGTTGGTATAATGTAACTCTATCGAATATTTACGAAAGTTCGAATTTCATTTAGGAATATCCAGATGGGTCGCATTAACAAAATGTTTTTGTGATGATTAAATTTACTGAATAAATAAGAAATTGATTCCTGCAGCTTCTTCAATGATCCGAAATTTCATTTCAGATCTTTCTCGACAATTCCTCAAAAAAAGGTTCGTGATCCTCATCAGATGAAATTTCTTCCACAAAAAGATTTGGAAGAGTACATGGCATATATGCCGAAATTCATCGATGATGTTACATCCAAAGAAATTTTGTTGGGTTACCCGCCAGTCAATCAGAGGATAAGAAAATTCTTGGAGTATATGTTTCCAGCTGGAAAACATTTGCGTCAACATCAGCTCATTTATACCTACAAAGCCATCGAGGAACACCATCGTACTTTTGCACCAGAAAATATGGAGGAACTGTATAAACTGTGCTGGAGCTTGGAACTGGTAATTTCATTTGAGATATCGTGTGCTCACCAATTTGTTTCTCGACTTACTCGGTGACCTCCCTTTATAAAGCCAGGGGCACACGTATCCGCGTGTTGTACGACGTGTGTTCCGGCCTTTAATATGTTTGATCGTGCTGACCTCTCAAATATTTAGTATAAATTTTTAGGTAGATTACCTAAAGAATTTTTTTGATAATATTGAAATTTTTTCATTTCAGTATAATACAGGATACGCCAATCTGGATGATATTTTAGACGATCACGACATGAGAAGAAACAAGCCAACATGGCACAAGTTGGAAGGAAGGGTGGCGGTTAATGATATGATATTGATCTTTACGTGTTTGAATCGTATTCTTGCGAAATATTTCAGTCATCATCCAAGATTCAAGGAAATAACCGATGTTTTCCAAACCCCAATTGTTCCAGTGGCCTTATCTCTAGAGTTAGAAACGACAAATTTCGATGATTTCACTATTGGGAGGTGTGATGAGATAGCAGAGATCAAAACCGCATATTATTGTGTGGACCAGCCTTTCCTTCTAGCCACATTTTTCGCTAACAAAGAATTGCAAATGTATCAGTCAGCAAAAAAAGTTTTCTTCTATTTAGGAAACCTTTACTCGGCTCAAGTGAGTACTTTCTTATGAGTAGTTTTTTGGGATATTTCCATCGTCTATGGAATATCCTTGTTCCGAAGTTTCGGTCTCATTACTCAGACCGTCTCCAGGCCAGCCCCTGAGAAGATCTTTACCAGATTTAAGTTTAACATTACACATTACGCTAAGGTCAAACACTTTCCCAGAAATCATTAGATTGCTGAATATAACTTTCCTAATCATTTACTCTTCTAGAATGATGTCCTAGATGTTTATGGACAGGATATAACTGGAAAAAGCTCCAGAGATATTGTAGATAACAATTGCACATACCTCATTGCAATGGCCCGACAAAAAGCGAACGATTCTCAGATGAAAATACTGAAAGAATGTTATGGCAAGCGGGACCAAAAATGTGTTGATAAAGTTATAGGAATATACGATGAACTCGATATATTAGGAGAATACTATAAACTGGAAGAAAAATATTTTGAGAAGGCCACTGAAGAAATCCGGAAGATACAAGATGAATTCTCACGTTCTCTGATTGAAAAACTTGCCTATGTTCAGAGTTTCGGTTTGATTGGAATCCCTCCACTTTAGATGAATAATATTATTTTACTTCTGTTGTTATCAAAAAGAGAACCAAACATTTCGAAATTTCAGTTCAGAGTTTTGGTATGATTGGAGTCCCTCCACTTTAGACAAATAATGTTATTTTACTTCTGTTGATATCAAAAAGAGCACCAAAAATTTCACAATTATTCGAAAAGTCAGAAATTCTCAAATGTTATTATGTCAGATAAAAAAAAAATTATTATAAGAAAATTGAATATTTCATTTTTTCCATCAAAAATTATCAACAGTTTTTCCTTGTTTCCTTTAGTGATTGTGCTTGGAAGATCGGCTATTGTTGTTATTTCAATGAAAAAGTCATCTTTATAATCCAATTTGGTATAATATTTTTAATGAGATAAATTTCCAGTGCACCAAATTGGGTTTAATGAGTTCATTAAAAAGTCAATTATTTCACTCGGTTTTTTATTAAATTTCATTATTTCCTTTTATTTTACACGAACATTATGTATTTTTTTATTCATTCTCTTACAATAAGAAAATTGTTAAATGGTTCAAATAAAATAATTCAAGTAACAAGGTTTGTTATCGAAACATTATATTTGATTGCGTTTTTGAAAAAAAAAATCAATCAAGGTGTTTATTAATACTTTATGTGTGTTAATGCGGTAAATTTTATTTTCATCTCAAGAAACCAAACTGGTAGTATCCATTCTCAACAGGATAAGGACGGTTGTAAGGGCGGTTGTAAGAATAGTACTGCTGTCGAGAATTGTAGAAATTATTGTAAGGACTGATTCCTACTCCTGCTCCAATCGGTGAAATTCCAGCCGTGAATATTTGTGCGTTGTTCAAATGCACCAAAACGACCAGAACAATGAGTAGAAAGATAATCTGCAAAACAAGATTATGAAAAAATTAGACATTTTCGAAATGATCTCATACAAGAAATGCCAAAAATTATTCTTTCATTCCTTTTATGTTTTTGTCGCATTCCTAAAATGAACCATCGAAATCTTTCTTATTGCTGAAAATAGGAGATGAAAAGAAAACTTCGAATAAAAAAATAAATCTTACCTTCTCCATATTGTCGAAGGTTTGCTACAATGACTAAATTTGTCTTTTCAAACTTTGTTAACTCACTGATGTCAAAACCTATCGTGTCGCCAATTTTATACAATTTGATAGGAATCTGTTGGTAGTTTTATTGAAGTTTGTCGGCGAAAAGCAATCGAGCAGTTCCAGCAATTATCCAATTTGCATAAATGTGAGAAAATTCGGCAATAAAGAAGGTATCTTCAATATGCTCCCATAAAACGATAGGACAGTTCACCAAAATATTGAGGTGAGAAATAAATATTCTGAGGGGAACTAAGGGAAATACACCAGTTAATGAGGAAAGACAAAAATGTACATCCATAAAAAAAACAACGTTGTGAAAATTGAGACAAAAAAAAACAATTTCAATGCTGATATAGAATCATTTAGGAACTTATTTGGTAGTTTTTATTCCCAACGTTTGAAGATGGACCATAATGCTTGACCCCATTTCAGATCAAGTTTTATAGAGGACAAAGAAAATAGGGCCCAGTTCTCCAACATGAATAAATCTATATAAACCACTTGGTCATTGCTTTCTATCCAGTTTCGAAATCATTTCATTTTATCCTCTTAGAGTTGAGAGTCATCTGATACAATGAACAAGGTACGTTTGAAAGAATTATTTTATTTTTCGATAGTTACATTTCCGCGAGTAGGTAAAATCCGAGGAAAAAATAATGAGAAATATCTTCCTATTCTTAAGTATATTGTATATTTTTTTTCAATTTCCTTCCTAGTATTTCGATGAAAATCAAGAGATTGTTTTTTTTTATGAACATCAATTGGAAAATTTTCTGTTGATGTTATAATAAAATGTTGCATTTTATGTTAGGATGAAGATCTTTTCGTTTCTATGTCTGTAATTTTCGAATTTTCAAACGATAAGGTTGGACTCACATAATATAAAGAATTCTTGATCAAATTCGCCATATCCTGCTGAATTTTGTTACATCGATCAAACAATGTGAAAATTCAGCCTTCTAGCTGATCCACGTGGAAATAAAATTGGGTTTTTCTGATAAATTCAGTACAATTCGGTGATTCCATCTTTTGAAGTTTATAGAAATGAAATGACAATATTCGTCATACTGATAAAGTACACTGAATGTCATTTTGGAACAAAGAAAAAAAAATAGTTTTTCTGGTGTATTCAATTTAAATCGGTCGTTCCTACTTTTGAAGTTCTTACAAATAAAATGACAGTACCTATTTGTCATACTAACAATGAACACAAGGATCTTCAATTTGTTCCAATTCTTCTTTTAATTTCTTCTGTGTTCTTTTTATTTTCATTACAGATCATGCCTTAACCTATGCTTATTTTTATTCCTTTTTCTGAATAAAACAATAATGTTTTACTTTTAAAAATTTTTCGCGAGAAGGAAATTTTATCTTTGATTTTTCGAAAAGAACCTAGTTTATGAAATCTGACTAGTATAATTATTTTCAGTTATTGCGTCGTCCCAGAAAAAAAATTTGGGACAAAAAATGGTCGAGTTATGAATTTTCGAAGAAGCGCTGATTTTTCCGGTTTTTCCGGTTTTTCCGGCTTTTTACAGTAATAATGATCCGTTTGAGTTGCACTGGCACTCATTTTTTCTTCTTCTCATTTTCTACAATGCTGTTGTTGAAAGTGTCAACATCGCTCCATTGGTTCAGATTTTACAAGCAAAAAACTAAAAAATACGGTTTTTTTTGTGTTTTTTTCTTAATTACAAGAAAAGTAATTATATTTGCGAGTCGAAAACATATCACTAAACATCCACGGATTACCCCACACACCCCCACTCGCGGTTCTCCTCTGAGATTTTTATCACGAAAAAATCTCTATTGACTGGTCTATTTGTGCAGGATATATTTATAATTTTTTCTTCGGATAAAATGTTGATAAAAACTCTTGCAAATGTTATTGCTTCATAAAAATCGAGTCGAAGAAATTCTTCCTTCAATATAATGGAATAATGCACAGACATCAAAGAAAATTTTCCCTTCAACATTTAAACACTAAAATTCCCCTTTTCAGATAATCAGAATTGCATTCACTTTGATTGGTGTTTTCTCTCTATTCATCGAAGGGATATCGTCAAATCCTCTTCAATATGATCCACAAACAATAATTTCTTTCGAAAGGGGTTATGCCCCAAATCCTTATGGTCCATATAGAAGTGGCTGGAGAGGCAATTATCGGTATCCACAACCACAACCAATTATTTCAACAACCTCCCAACGAACTATCACCGAAAATACGCCAAAAGGATGGAAACGAGGATATGGTACTTACCGAAGAGATTTTTCGTACGGCAATGGAAAAGGATGGAAGTTGAGAACGAGCCTGTATTACCGAAAATAAATCAATGAATTATTAAAATAAACAATTATTTATTTTTCCCAAACTAACATTTCTTCCAGTTGTGTCCAAGGTATTATTGTTCCTTTTTTGAATGTGCTTAATCGAGGGGATCTTCTTATACCTGAACTGTTCTCTGATGACCTCATGAATACGTATATAACCATTAAAGAGTAAAAATAAATAAAATTGACTACGCTAACGCCAATTTTGATCTTCACGCTACAAGCAACCTTGGAGTGAATTAGGATATGTCCACAATGGGTATATCCCAGTGGAACCTGTTCTTCAGGAGGTACTTATGTATATCTAATATATAATTTCTTCAGAACTCAACTTTTGTATCTGTGGGAGAAACCGGAAAGGCTTCAGCTACGTTCAACGAAGACTTTGTGAAATACAAATTTTACACAGCTACGCAGATGAATTTTATAGCAATATTTGATGTGGGGTCTTTTCAATGGAGGAACAGAAAAATTGGAACATCGCAAAATTTCTCGAACATTTTTTTTCCCATTTTCGAAAAAAAAATTTCTGCTTCAAGCCTGGCAATTCCGAAATGTTATAATTTTTTTTTTCTCTCAATTGCACAGATCTCCAACAAAACATCAGTGTACTTTTTTTTTTAATTCAAGTGGAAAATCTTTTTTTTGCTCCATCAAAAAACCTAACTAAAGGTAACTTATATCTGGCTGAATATCACAGACGTGTGATACCTTAGATCTACTCTGTGACAAAAACGTCGAAATTATAACGCTCATAACCTCAATTGTTTCGATTAGTTTGATTGTTTCACTTCCCAAAGTGATGATGAATAATACAGGAAAAAAAACTTCAATTCAGTGAGAAATTCGAACAACGTTATGGCGGCTTTTTTTGACGTATAAAACATTCTGGGCTCTGATTGGCGAATCAACAAAACCATCGACCAACGTCTTCGGTCTCTCCTACCTTAATATTCTTCCCCAGGAACAAGAATAATTATAATTTATGAAGAAAATTCTTCGATTAATTATTTGTCATAAATTCTCTTATTCAAACATTATAAAAATATTATTGACACATCTCTTGAATAACAAAGTAGTCAATGGAAAAAGAGTAAACATATTTCACTATTTCCGACGTAACCGCAACCATTCAGTACATTCAGCAAGCTCATAATATTCTACTCTGGTATTACGGATCTGCGAGGTGACTTCACCTGGAATAACCCTTTTCATAATTCAAAATCTAAACAGTAGTTATGCAAAAGAAGAACGAAGATGAGAATATTATTTTTGGCCTTGACTCCTGTCCGATGGAATATAAAACAAGACCGAAATCAGATCTAACATGATTACTTTATAGACTTCGTGAAACGTGGTGGGTGTTGAGCCTTTGTTAGTTGATCATATTTTTTACCTAGTCAAGATGGAGATTTCTGGATATATTTTCCAGGTGGGTCTGAATATTTCAACCTTAACAATTTTATTATTTTGAACTTTAAGGGTTCAAGGGACAAAAATTTTCTTCGGAGATCTCAGGCTGTCCCAAGTCTGAAAATTCCGAAGAAGATTAGGTTTCGAAAATATTAACCCCTTTGAAATTATGGGTGACTTGATGTGTCGATTTCATGTAGTACTAAATTTTTGGGTTGAGTTTTAAATATTTCCGCAGTCGTGGCCTATAATCGGCATAATCTGTGATTTTATTTTTTTATTATTAATTTTTGATTAACTCTTTCTTATCTTTTGCATTAACAATAATGATTTTTCGAGTTCTTTTTATTATTGAGTATGCCAAATTGGTGAAAACGACGTAAAAAATAAATTTCCTGAAATTTGATGAGTAAATTGGGGGAAAAGTTCCGTGATTCCTGCTCAGTTCAACATCTTCTTTTTTTCTTTGGAAAAAAACTAGCCTGAAAAATGTTACTCGATTTCAAGTTATACTAAATTTTTGGGGTGAGTTTTCAATATTCCCCCTAATCGTGACCCATAATCGGCATAATCTGTGATTTGAATTTTTTACTATTGATTTTTTAGTAAATCTATGTAATCTTTTGGATTAATAATAAAGATTTTTCGAGTTTTTCTATTATTGAGTATGCCTAATTAGTGAAAACGACGTAAAAAAATAATTTTCCATAAAATTGATGAGGTAATTTGGGGAAAAGTTCTACTCGTTTCAAACATCTTATTTTTTTCACTGGAAAAAAAACTATCCTGAAAAATGTACATTTACTCGATTTCAAGTAGGTAGTACTAAATTTTTGGGGTGAGTTTTGAATATTCCTCCAATCGTGGCCTATAATCGGAATAATCTGTGATCTCTCTATCTAATCTTTTGCATTTTAAATAATGATTTCTCGATTTTTTTTTATTTCTGATTATGCCAAATTGATGAAAACGACGTAAAAAAATAATTTTCCATAAATTTGATGAGTAAATTGAGGAAAAAGTTCCGTGATTTCTGCTAGGTTCAACATCTTATTTTTTTCTTTGGAAAAAAACTAGCCTGAAAAATGTACATTTACTCGATTTCAAGTTATACTAAATTTCTGGGGTGAGTTTTCATATTCCCCCAATCGTGGCCTATAATCGGCATAATCTGTGATTTGAATTTTCTACTATCAATTTTTTAGTAACTCTATCTTATCTTTTGAGTTGAAAATAATAATAATAATTCTCGATTTTTCCTTATTTCTGATTATGACTAATTGAAATTTGATGAGGGGGTTCCGTAAATATGGCCGTTCAAAGTTTTGTTCCCCTGATTACTTGAAAACTACAGATTTGATTGAGATGAAATTTTGCACTTTAATAGAGAATGAGGTGTTCAAGCTACATGTGGAATTTTGTCCAGATCGCATGACCAGAACCATAGAAACCATAGAAAATTGTAACTTTTGAACGGAAACGCCTAGGGACTTGAAATTTTCAAGATAGTTGTGGATCTCGAATGTCGTTATCACGTTCATCTATGAGCAAAATTATACTAGGGGTTCCGTAAATATGGTCGTTTGAAATTTAGTTTTCTTGATAATTTCAAAACTACAGATTCGATCGTGACGAAATTTTGTATACTAATGGAGAATGATAAATTCAAGCTACATTTCTCCAGATCACATGACCAGAACCATAGAAACCATAGAAAATCATAACTTTCGAACGGAAAGGCCTAGGGACTTGAAATTTTCAGGATAGGTGTGGATCTGAAATGTCGCGTTCACGTTTATCAATAAGCAGAATTATACTAGGGGTTCCGTAAATACGGTCGTTTGAAATTTTCGTTTTTCGATAATTTCGAAAGTACGGATTCGATCGAGATGAAATTTCGTATTTTAATCGAGAATGATATATTAAAACAATATTTTGTCCAGATCGCATGACCAGAACCATAGAAACCATAGAAAATTGTAACTTTCGAACGGAAAGGCCTAGGAACTTGAAATTTTCAGGGTGGGTTTGGATCGCGAATATCGCGGCCACGTTCATCAATGAGCAAAATTAGACTAGGCGTTCCGTAAATATGGCCGTTCAAAATATTTTTTTCCTTATAATTTCGAAACTACTGATTGTATTGGAATGAAATTTTGCACCTAGCTTAGGAATAATGAATTCAAACTACGTGCCAAATTTTGTCCAGATCGCACCACCAAGACCACCAAGATACCGTAGAAAATTCTAGCGAATTATCGAAAAAAAATTGGTCACCTAAAGCACTGACATGAAGTCTGGAGTTTCGCCTAAGTTTCAGAATGTTTGTGACAGCTGTCGAAAATTCCTTCAATTGATTTCTAAAACTGGAAAATGCGAATCTACCTACAAGGTGCATGTACGAGCGCCCAAAAGCTCCTGCCTTCACGGCAGTGCTTTTCTCAATTTTTAGTAACTCTATCTTATCTTTTGCATTAATAATAATGATTTTTCGAGTTTTTTCTATTATTGAGTATGCTTAATTAGTGAAAACGACGTGAAAAAATAATTTTCCATAAATTTGATGAGGTAATTTGGGGAAAAGTTCTACTCATTTCAAACATCTTATTTTTTTCTTTGGAAAGAGTACTATCCTGAAAAATGTACATTTACTCGATTTTAAGTAGGTAGTACTAAACTTTTGGGGTGAATCGGCATAATCTGTGATTTGAATTATTGATTGTTAATTAACTCTATTTAATCTCTTGCATTAAAAATAATGATTCCTTTATTTTTTCTCATTACTGATTTTGCCTAATTGGTGAAACGAAGAAAAAAAATAGTTTTCCTGAAATTTGATGAGTTAATTCGGCGAAAAGTTCCGTGATTTCTGCTCAGTTCAAACAACTTATTTTTTTCTTAAAAAAAAAAACTAGCCTGAAAAGGTTACATTTACTCGATTTCAGGTAGGTATGTATTAAATTTTTGGGGTGAGTTTTAAATATTCCTCCAATCGTGGCCTATAATCGGCATAATGTGTGATTTGAATTATTTATTATAAATTTTCAATTAACTCTATCTAATCTTTTGCATTAACAATAATGATTTTTCGAGTTTTCTTTATTATTGAGTATGCTTTATTTGTGAAAACGACGTAAAAAAATAATTTTCCTGAAATTTGATGAGTGATTCTGTGATTTCTGCTCAGTTCAAATATTTTATTTTTTTTTTTGGAAAAAAACCAACCTGAAAAATGTACATTTATTTCAAGTAGGCAGTACTAAATTCCCCAAATCAGTAGAATCTGCGATTCGAATTTTTTATTATTAATTTTGAATGAATTCTATCTAATTATTAGGATTAGCTAAAAATAATGATTTTTCGTTTTTTTTTATTTTAGAGTAAGTACCTATGCCTAATTGGTGAAAACGACGAAAAAATATATTTTGGCCGAAACAGTTCAAACATCTTAGTTTTTTCTTGAAAGATAAAAGGGGTTAAAATTATGTTATCTTGAAAGTTATTCCGGAATGATAATGTTCTTGTACATGGAATTATATAATTACTAGTGAAGACATTTTTTATAAATGACCATAGATGTGTGGGAGATTTTACTCCCTACTTATCAATCACAATTCACTACTAATGCGGAAGCTCCTACTGAAATATAAATATCCATTCAAACATCACATACGTTCATTGAAAAAATCATCATTTCTAATAATATGCCAGTACTCATTGTACCTAAGCTGTTAGCAATTAGGCGAATTATACCTGAATAACCGCAAGTCATATATATTCATCAACAACTTAGGAATTCAAATTATTGCAAATTGACAAATCACGAGATATAAAAAAATAAAAATGAACACTAAGTGGATTATTTTTGTGTTGGTATCAATAACAAAGAGTAACCAAAAATTGTCCAATGTTTTTTATTAATTCAAGTCACAATGCTAAATATGCTGAAATGGTAAATTCTGGAAAATTAATTGGGCCAAATTAACTGGCATTCGAAGGGTTGTTATAAATTTGTCGCCTTGTTTATTTTTTTCCCTTTCATATCTGCGGAACTAAGGGGAAATCATCCCTTAAATTACAAAGGTTTGTTGTGTATTATGTATACCACCCCAAAAAAAATATATTTTCAAACTAGTGTTTCTAGAGGAAAATGAATGATTATGAAAAAACTACTTTCTTCTTCAATTTCCAGGTTCTCTGTTTGATGGCTGCCATAATTTTCGCAGTCCACTCTGCACCACATCATTACAAAGGAGGCGGAGGTTGCTGTGGTGGTAACTCTGGATACGGTGGCCATTCAGGCTACGGTGGCGGTGGTGTCGCTATCGCGGTAATAAAAGTGAAGAAGATTGGAGGCGGTGGATACTATCCTAGTGGCGGTGGACACCATCAGGGTGGATCATTCTATCCAAGTGGCGGTGGACACCATGGAGGAGGAAGCGGTTTCGGCGGAGGTTATGGAGGCGGCTACGGCGGTGGATATGGAGGAGGCGGCGGCGGAGGCGGAGGTGGAGGAGGTGGTGGAGGTGGTGGATTCGGAGGAGGATTCGGATTTGGGGGTGGATCTGGTCATGGATATGGACGGAGGAAGTGAATTTCATAATATCTTAAATATTGTTGTATATTATTTGAAATTTATTGATTGAGAAATTCATCCATAAAGTTTGTGTTCATAACCTCACAACTTAGTTTTACTTGTTGGTTTTTAAATGATTTTCTGGGGATGAATCGAAAACCATGTGAATCTAAACAACATTTGCGCTGATTGAGTTCAAAAAGCTTATTGGTTTAAACAAATTACAAACTAATAGAAGAAAGGAAGTTTCTCATAGAGTTAAGGAGAAACCTAAAAACTGAAATTCATTGGAGGAAGAAAGAAATTTTCAACCTCCTTAGAATTTTCACAGTCAATCTGGAAACATCTCTGGAAATGTTGATATGAAAATAATAATGAATTTTTTCATGAAATTTGCATCCTTTTTGAGCGCTCGAACTACTTACACGAGGGCTATATCTTTTCGTCACGATGTCTGTATTTTTCGAATTTTGAGCCGAAAATGGTCTCAATCGACTATGTTCGACTCACTGATGACGAATCCGTCGGAAAATTCGAGTCTGTCCGTCCGTCCGGCCGTAAGCACGATAACTCTCGAACGGAACAACCTAGAGACTTGAAATGTTCAGTGTAGGTTCGGTTCCCGAATGCCTCGGTTAAGTTCGTTAATGGGCCAAATTCCACCAGGGGTTCTGTAAATATGGCCGTTCAAAGTTTTGTTCCCCTGATAACTTGAAAACTACAGATTTGATTGAGATGAAATTTTGCACTCAAATGAAGAATGAGGTGTTCAAGCTACATGTGGAATTTTGTCCAGATCGCATGACCAGAACCATAGAAACCATAGAAAATTGTAACTTTTGAACGGAAACGCCTAGGGACTTGAAATTTTCAGGATAGGTGTGAGTCCCGAATGTCATGATCACGTTCATCTATGAGCAAAATTATACTAGGGGTTCTGTAAATATGGTCGTTTGAAATTTAGCTTTCTTGATAATTTCAAAACTACTGATTCGATCGTGACGAAATTTTGTATACTAATGGAGAATGATATATTCAAGCTACATTTATCTAGATCGCATGACCAGAACCATAGAAACCATAGAAAATCATAACTTTCGAACGGAAAGGCCTAGGGACTTGAAATTTTCAGGATAGGTGTGGATCTGAAATGTCGCGTTCGCGTTTATCAATGAGCAGAATTATACTAGGGGTTCCGTAAATACGGTCGTTTGAATTTTGGTTTCTCGATCATTTTGAAACTACGGATTCGATCGAGATGAAATTTTGTATTTTAATCGAGAATGATATATTAGAACAATATTTTGTCCAGATCGCATGACCAGAACCATAGAAACCATAGAAAATTGTAACTTTTGAACGGAAAGGCCTAGGAATTTGAAATTTTCAGGGTGGGTTTGGATCGCGAATATCGCGGCCACGTTCATCAATGAGCAAAATTAGACTAGGGGTTCCGTAAATATGGCTGTTCAAAATATGTTTTTCCTGATTATTTCGAAACTACCGATTGGATTAGGATGAAATTTTACACCTAGCTCACGAATAATCAATTCAAACTACGTGCCAAATTTTGTCCAGATCGCATCACCGAGACCATAGATACCGTAGAAAATTCTAGCGAATTATCGAAAAAAAATTGGTCACCTAAAGCACTGACATGAAGTCTGGAGTTTCACCTAAGTTTCAGAATTTTTGTGACATACGTCGAAAATTCCTTCAATTGATTTTTAAAACTGGAAAATGCAAATCTACCTACAAGGTGGATGTACGAGCGCTCAAAAGCTCCTGCCTTCACGGCAGTGCTTTTCATAATTTTAAATTGTACAATAGGTCGATACCGAAAATGGTTCATTATTGGAAACAATAAACCAAAAGTTAACACATATAGACATTAAAATAACGATGAAGCATGAAATATCTTGACCCCAAGAGTAATTTTTCTTGTCGAACATTTGTGGTGATTCATTCTCGCAACATCTATTTGTTTATCGGTCCACTTCATATTTGATCACCAGAAGGACAGTCAATATTGGAATAAAAAGAAGGACATGCCATACTTATTCCATTTTTCGCAAAGAGCCAGCAAACAATATTAACATCCACTTTCTCCAAGAAAAATCCGTTATTTCTCGAAGAAATGATTTAAAAATAAATGTGTGAACTGTTTATGTATCTCATTTTCAGTTGCACCTTATAAATACAATAACACTCCTTCGTGACAACCAATGTCCTTGGTGCATGGTGGTGGTTGATAAATCTGGAAATGTGGGTGATTATAGGATTCACGGTAAGTCTTTTTTGGTTTGAACATTCTGGAAATTCCTTCAAGAACCTATTTCAGAGTTCATGGAACTCTATGACTCAAACTGTAGGAGTCGAGGGAGGTTATGTTAGGTTAGGTCTGTAAATTAAACTGTAGGATTTTGAGGTTAAAACCAAGAAGTTCGGAAATAAATATGAGTAAAACAAATCATTCAAAAATAAAATAGGGTGTTCTGATTTTTGGAGCAATGACTTGGCTCATAACTGAAGCACATAAAAGAAAATATAGGGGCAGAGTTAGTGGGATAGAGGAAGACATCGAGGAGAATGGTCGATATAAGAAGACAATGCCGGCACTGCATTAAATTGAAAAGGATACAAAGATGTTAAAATTCGAAAAACTGAAAGTGTTACTCATGCTTCAACCAATTAAATTAACTTTATTTTCGATTTCACGGTTTGCACCCATTTGGCGAGCTTATTATCGTAGCAAATCACATATTAAATCCGCGGAGCATCAAGGACGTCAATAATTCCGTTTAATCTTCCAATTACACACCGTAACTCAATTGCATATCATAAAATAGGCGTTAATTACTGCATTTAAGGAAAACATATTATACTGGTTTATTTGAACAATATTCTAGTTAGGTACACATATTTATTTTCACAGGTTCTCTTCACGCTTTGCCAGGCATCTATTAACGAATCAGCGCATGAAGAGCTGAGTAACCTTCGGAGTCATGAGGATATGGAAAGTCCCGTTCCACCTGATGTACAACAGACGGTGAATGTCAAGGTTGGTCAGGAGAAGAACGAAGTGAGATCTTCTTCTAGAGGGGATCAGGGGAGGCAGCTGGTGTTTTTGCCATTATTCAGGAATCACTATCGTAGAGCCCCATCTACGTTTCAAAGGAGGACTTGGGGATCCTTTTACCGACCTCTTCGAAGACATTGTTATTATGAGAAGAAATGAAACGGCTGAGTGAATTTCCAACAGATATATATTTATTTTGATATAAGTAACTTATTTTTTCGAATACATTTAAAAATCAGTGAAATTATTATCTTCCATACCCGTAACTACTCGCACTACTGGCTGATGCTGAGGCTGCGCCACCCCCTACAACAGCAACAGCTGAAGCAGAAGCTACAGAACCTCCCAGATGGCCATAGCCCCCTCCCAAATGACCATATCCTCCTTGCAATTGCCCATATCCCCCATGCACTTGTTCGTATCCCCCAGCGTAACCATGACCACCTCCATAGCTAACCACAGGTTCTTCGACGATAACGGCTTTACCAGGATAGTATCCTTTGTATTTTGTTCGAACGCTGACTTTCTCCTTATAATAATGGTGCGGTGATGCCACAGGTAGCGATAGAACATCTGCCACAATGGCGGCAAAAAAAATCGAAACTATCAACTGTAAAAAAAATACATACTTAAATTGAATTATTTCTGAAATTGATATAATATGTTTTGTTTCACATTTTCGAGTTTTTAGAAAAAAAAATTCTATCCCGATGAATGAGTGGTCAGTGAAACGGATTTGAAGAGTAAATAGGAGTATTTACACTTGAAAATAGGGGAAAGTGATGATTTTTCAGGTTTCGAAAAATGTGATCAATATTTTATTTGACATAACCAAACATTCCTATCAGATCCATAATAATTGATTCCAAAATTTATTCTAAATCACAACAATTCAAAAGAGTACGTTTTTTCGCCAAAAACGCCATATAAAGGAGCCTTTCCGAATCGTATCATGGTCTCGAAAAAAAATCGTTGATAATTTCAGGAAATGTGAATTAATGATGTTGGTCGAGCGTAGATTCGAGAGGGAATCGACGCCAGAGGAGGACCACAGAACGGCAGGATCGTCAATGAGAAAAATTGAGTTTTTGAACAAGGGAAAATAAAAGCAAAAATTTCGAAAAAAAAAAGCTATCGTTGATAATCGAGATTTTTTTCTGGAAATGTAAATCAATTATCTTGGTCGAGCGTAGATTCGAAAGAGTATCGACGCCAGAGGAAGACCACAGAACGTTGATGAGAAAAATTGAGTCTTTGAACAAAGGAAAATACAACCAAACATTTCGAAATAAAAGCTATCGTTGATAATCGAGATTTTTTTCGAGGAATTGATGATGTTGGTCGAGCGTAGATTCGAAAGGGAATCGACGCCAGAAGCTGACCACAGAACGTCAGGATCGTCGATGAAAAGAATTGAGTCTTTGAACAAATGGCAATACAACCAAAAATTTCCTTGCGAATAATCGTTTATGACATGACAAATGTAAACTACCGAATCGTCCCAATGAGGTAGGTATACCTATACATAAGGGGATGACAATTCGGAAAAAATTAAAAACTCCATCCTTTTTGGTTAAGGAATCATCCACTCCTAAAAAGTGGTGTTCTTTTTGTGAATCACCCAGTATATTTTCATCATACATCCTATTTGTTCATTCATATTCCTATTTGAAGTGATGAAGGATGCCTTAAGGCATGTGGGAGATGAGTTAAGAAATTTAATAAAATGTATGTAATAAATACCTACCTACATAATAATACCATTAATAGACATCAAAAAGGATTAATTGAGAAGTATTACCCAACCTTAATTCCCTCATCGCTGAATATCGAGGTTTTTCATCATTATATTTATATATTCATGAATAATTTCAATATGCTGCATTCTTCAGATTCAATTGAAAGTCAACAATTCCAAAGTACATTAAGCTAATACAAAAACTAAGCTATGCCTATGGTATGTATAATATGTAGAGAAGGTTTATATCTCAAAAAATCAATAGTATACAAACCTTCTTTTCAAGAGCCATTATTATTCACACTGAACCAAAAAAAAAAAATAAATTAATTTTCTTGTTCGCACTCGCGTTGGTCTCAAAGTTTGAAGAATATCTGACTTCCAAATATCTCATTTGGAGAAGATTTTATACATTGAAATCATATTCAGAATAATTCCCAGAGCTAATAAATTTTTTATATATGTGTTATTCAATTTTGGCAAGGCAAAATGCAAATTACAGAAGTACCGAATGTATAGACCGACAATAAAACAATTTGTGGGATTACTTAGTTTATTGGACGTGTTCTAAAGATTCAAGAAAACTTATTAAAAGCACTGACCTAAATTTGATGTGGGCAAGATTCGTTTTGCGAGGCCCTTTGGTGACGCATGAAGACGTTTTCATAAACAAAACACTTGAAATGTTGAATATCAAAAATTTAACCAGTAAGAAAGGAAAAAATCAGAGAAATAGGAATTTATTAGTATGTAGTATGTAGGTCACGATCTTGAGTTGCAATATCTGTTACCTCGTTTTGTGTAGGCAAGCGTGATCAAATAGTAAATAGATGTGTTTACGATAACATGAAATGTTATCAATCATGTTATCGATTCTCGAAGGTGTTTTGATACATTCGATTAAACACATAACATCTTATTAATATATAAACTTATTGACATCTTGGCTAAGGGGAAGTCTTCAGATGAGAGTCCCGAGATGTTACCAATAAACCTTTAACGAGTGTTAGTGTATTATTCACCATCCCTCGACTGCATAACGATTGAGCGAACCTACCCTAGCTGGGTACGTTACATGGCGATCCTGCCAGTCCTATGCAGTCAGAGGGATGGTGGTTTTCACCGCCAAGCCGAGATGAGCAGATCCGTCCGATGCAGTCGAGGTCCAATGGTTTGTCACCGCCAAGGCGAGATGAGCAGAACAGTCGATTGCAGTCGAGGTCCAATGGTTTTCACCGCCAAGCTAAGATGGCAGACCCCAAGAAGACAGTCAACCCCATCACCCCAAGAAGAAGCCCAACGCCCTACCCAAGGCA
The DNA here is from genome assembly GCA_963966015.1 of Aphidecta obliterata. Classification (NCBI taxonomy): domain Eukaryota; kingdom Metazoa; phylum Arthropoda; class Insecta; order Coleoptera; family Coccinellidae; genus Aphidecta; species Aphidecta obliterata. The sequence continues at coordinate 12,498,050 of OZ014427.1, forward strand.
CTCCAAGAAGAAGGTGCAGCTGGAAATCAGAAGAAGCCACCACGATTTAGTGTAAAACAAACCGTAAGAAAATTTTCTCTTTGGTTATATCTGATTATCCATGGTATATAATGAACTATTTAGCATATGTCTGAAAGAATAACTCAAGTTAGAATATTAATTCAACACATTGAATGAAATTGTCAAGTCAGAACCAAATTTTCTCAAAGCATTAAGTCCTCACCAAAGAATTATAGAAGATTCAATTTTAGAATCGAGGAAATCGCTTCAAGAAAGATCTAATTGAAATTTTAAATCGAAATCGTAAGGTATAAACATTCATATCGAGGTCGTGACCGCAGAAATTAGAACTTCAATTCAGCGAAAAAGAATTTCGAGCAAGGTCGAGGTCACCAGTTCGCGAATCATGAGTAAACAATAACTTATATTGTTTATATAGACGGGAATTTGAATTAGCTGACTAATCCTTCGAGTGGATTAACCAAATTTCGTTTTATTTGAGAAGAATCAGATGCCTTATCGCGAAAACCTCCGATGGCAAAAGGATTGATCACCTATTGTTATCGAAGTGTTGAAACGTCCAGTAGAAAGTGTTGAGTTAAGACCGCTTTCAGAAAAAGAATTTCTCAATTTGAAAAAGCATCATTCAGAGGATTACAATAAGAATTTAATATATAATATAAATTCACAAATTATTTTCATTAACCAGAACCGATCAACGTAAGACCTAGGTACATCGTTGAGGATACTGGGAAAAATATGCGCAGAAAATAATATATTAGAATTGTTCCTCATAAAGCTAGCTAGCAATAAAAAATTTTTGAATATGTTGACAAATTGTAAAAATGAAATTCTAGGCACATCCTTAAAGATTAACATAATAAGAGATGTAACGCGAATAGAAGACACAGAATCAAGGCAAATTATTCTGAACGACTTTCATATGCTTCCAACCGGTGGACATGCAGGTATCGAACGCATGTTCAACAATATAAAAAGAGAGTATTTCTGGAATGGTTTAAGATCTGACGTTGAAAAATTTGTAGAGAAGTGTGACGATTGTCAACGTCATAAACATTCCTTACCTAGAAAGGAACCTTTGGCAATCACCACCACAGCTTCGTCTGCTTTTCAGAAAGTTTTTTTAGATCTCGTAGGTCCATTACCTACGGATATCGGAAATAATAAGTATATTCTCACTATTCAATGCGACTTGACCAAATTCGTCGAGTGTTACCCTCTGCCAAACAAAGAGGCAGAAACAGTTGCGAAATCTTTTGTTCATAACTTTGTTTTAAGGTATGGTATACCTTCGGAAGTTGTTACAGACCAAGGCACAGAATTCTTATCGAGAATATTTAGTGAATCGTGCGAATTACTCAAAATAAAGCAATTCAATTCAACAGCTTATCACCACGAAACACTAGGTGCGCTTGAAAATTCGCATAAACACTTAGGAGCATTCCTTCGTATGTACGCAGCTAAGGAAAGTAACAACTGGAGTAATTGGGTTCCATATTGGTGCTTTGCATACAACAATACCGTGAACTCTTCAACTCGCTATACTCCTCACGAACTTGTTTTCGGAAAACCTAGTAGATTTCCACAAAATTTAAAAAGCCAAGTAGATCCAATCTACAATTTTGACAACTATCCTCTAGAACTAAAATATAGGTTGCAAACGGCATGGAAAGATGCTAGAGAAAACTTGGTGATGACAAAAGTAAAAAGAAAAGAGAATTTCGACAGAAATTGTAATGAAATGAACTATAAAGTAGGAGATAAGGTGCTCGTGAATAATAAGAACAGTGACAATAAACTTGACCCCTTATTTAACGGTCCCTACGAAATAGTGAAAGTGCGAAACCCGAACATTATTGTGAAAACGGACAGGAACAAACTCAAAGAAGTTCACAAGAACAGAGTGAAACCGTATTTTTCATAATGAGTAACGATTACTAACCAGTGATAGAATTAAAAGACTGATGTAAATTTTAGATTAGGTATTAAAACTTTGTATATGTAAGTCCATTAAAATTATGTATAACGTATATATAGATATTAAGCTATAGATAAGTCAAAAAAAAAAATTGTTATACTTGTATAGAAAAATTTTTTTTCTCTCAAAGGGGGAAGGTGTAGTATGTAGGTCACGATCTTGAGTTGCAATATCTGTTACCTCGTTTTGTGTAGGCAAGCGTGATCAAATAGTAAATAGATGTGTTTACGATAACATGAAATGTTATCAATCATGTTATCGATTCTCGAAGGTGTTTTGATACATTCGATTAAACACATAACATCTTATTAATATATAAACTTATTGACATCTTGGCTAAGGGGAAGTCTTCAGATGAGAGTCCCGAGATGTTACCAATAAACCTTTAACGAGTGTTAGTGTATTATTCACCATCCCTCGACTGCATAACGATTGAGCGAACCTACCCTAGCTGGGTACGTTACAAGTAGAAGTGATTATGATGGTTATATCTACCTATTTCCAAATAATTGGGATAATATTGAACAAAGTCTAGAGCTATCCTTCAATATATAAAGTATATTTTCCTGAATTGGAGGTACAAGCGAAAGATATGATTACTTGGACTATATCAAAAAAAAATTTTCCCTGCTTGGATTGATAATTTATAGGCAGTCATAAATTTGAGTGCAAGTCCTCATAAAAAACTTTCAGATCTGAACCACAATATCCTGCAGCTTGTTGCCAAATATAACCTAAACCTGTATTATGAACCATAAATTTAATATTTTTTTTTTTTGTATTAAACCAATTTCTCCGCGTGAAACATATCTTCGATATTTTTAGTTCTTATACAGTTTCATAAAAGTAGCAAGGAAAATGTGTATCATGTGCACAAAAGAAAGTTGAAGAAAGATAAAGCGCATCCACCATATTCATTGAAAATTTATAAAATATATTAATAATTTTTGGTTAGGAGTTTGTATCCTAGGAAATATTGAACTCCATTAAGAAAAGTCTGATTCTCGATCGCTTGCTAGTGTTGAAAGCACATCAGCCAATCATGAACACAAAATCTGTGAAAATTAAAATGAGTCTACGATAAAATAATATTTATTCAGCAAATCCTATCTATGACAAATAAATTATAACTGTATATCAGGCAGAACAAAAACTTTTTCATTGACTGTGATCATTCTTTCATTTTCTTTCACAGAAATTTCCTCAATATTCACCCCAAATTCTCCTTAGCTGAGGTTTCCTCATCCACCTCCATCTGCTCAACTATTTCCTCATTATTTCTAGACAAATTTGCACCATTCTCTTCTTCGATCGAATCACAGGGATCAGCATCTATTTTGTTACATTCTTCATCAGTTACTTCTTTCTCCACTATAGCTGGACTTTCTTCCTCCTCGTCATCATCATCGAAAGGTTTCTTAGATTTTTTTTTCGAGAATTGGTATTCGTCTTCACTATCACTGTCATTTTTCTGTTCTGGAGAATTCGCTCCTTTATTTACCCCTGATTTATTATAATTGGAATCATCACCATTTTCAGGAGAAATATTTCTGTCTGGACCTGAATTTGATTGAATTCTCAAGGTATCATCCCAACTTATCTCGGAACTTATCCTTCTGGTAGACGTTGAAGCTTCACTAAGTACATTTTTCTCTGGTAGATTGACCAATGCTTTCTCCTGTATTTTTCGAAGTCTTTCCTGTCTCAGTTTTTCTGCTTTTTCCCTATTCCTCCTGATCGTCTTGAGTTGCTCCTCTGTTAATTCGATTGGTATATCAGCCATTGTAGGTTGAGTAGACGATTGAGCTTTATTTGAAGGCGCAGGTTCATCTTCTTCGTCAGATTTGAATTCTGGTAACACATCTGTGGTTTCAGTTTCATCATCGACCATTCCAGATCTAACTTTTTTCAAATATGTCTAGAATGAAAAATGGAAATAGATAAGTCTTCAAAGAAAATAACTGTGCCTTTTACATAAATCGAAACTAGTTTGGTTATTAGATACTGAAAAATGATTTGCATCTCATACAAAAACAACCATTAGAGCCAAACATGAATTGCTAACCTGTATAGGTCCTTTCGACCCCAATTTCTCAATTTTATCTATACAATCTTTAAATGGATATTTCGGAAAGAGTCGATGACACCAATATTCATACGTCTTCAACAGCACATTCAAATCTTGCTCTTCGTACCCCTTTCCTTTGAAATGAACTCGTTCGAAACATTTCTCCAGATTCCCCAGTCCTTTAGGTCCTTTCAAAAGCTCTGCATTCAGTTTTGCTCTGGGATGCCTTATGATTCTTTTAGGTTTCACTTTTTTTTCCTCGTCTTCTCTTCCATCATCACTTCCGTTTTCGTTATCTTCTTGATTTGTTTGGATACGTTCGTTCGATTGTTCCAAATTTTCTCCATCATCGGATATCTCGTTGCCAATTAGTTCATCAAACAAGTCCATTTTTTATGTTCTTTGAATTTACTCAACCAGGTTCTTGCCTTAAAGCGAGTAAGTCCCGCCAATATTCAGTTTATAGGTTATATTTATCATAAAAGGTAGATGCTTGTTTGGATATTAAGGGATATTACAGAAATTCGTTGTCATTATTTCTGGGACTCGCATCTTGAGAAATAATTGGTGATGAAGTTTCGTTAATTTTTTCAAGAAAAACAGTGAGAAGCTTTTTATTCAAATGATCGGTTTGGGTGGTTTCTCTTTCGAATTCAGGTTTTGTCGGATCTTTTTCCTCGCAATTAGGTAAGGTCCCTATTATTTGCTTCGTGTCTGTATTTTTCATTCCAGGCATGTTCTATATACAATACTTCGAGAATGGATATTGAATTTATTGTAGAAAATACCTCTAATTATGTTGAAATTCAAACAAAAAGCTGTCAAAATACCCAAAATACGAAATACGTGGATATGTCAGTATCAATGAATCAATGTCAATTTTGACGTCTACGAGGCATAGAATAATATATGTAGTTCATTTGCACCTAATTATCTTGTTTTTGGTTTCGTTCGGGCTTGGAGAAACATATTTACTTATGTTTGATATCTTCTAGAATCGGAAGCCCAATTCATATTTTAATTAGAACGAAAAAACACCAGCGTTCATAAAAAAATTTCTGTCATAAACTATCAAACTTTTCTAATTTTCATTACGAAATTATTTTATTGGTGATATAATTTTTTTTCCACATTTTTCCCTCCTGTTCTTCAAATTTAACTTCAATATGTTCTACTTCTGATGAACTCATAAACAAATTGTACTATCAATGATAACATGTGTGAAATATACCCATATGGATCTTTTCCCAAGTCAATATTGTGGATGTCTTTAGAACGTAATTTTTTGAATTAACGCAGAATATTTCCCCTTATATGTGATCTAGCACTCGCACTATTATTTTTTTTTTAATATTTATAAAGAAAGAAAGAAGTTCGGGAAAAAAATTTGAAATTAAAAAAGTGTTCTAATAAAAAGAATAGAATGTCCGAATCTTCAATACCAGCGATCAACGATGATGAAGAAGAAACTAAAAAATTATGGAGAGTTCGAAGAACAGTAATGCAGGTATGGATTGATTTTATTTATTTAATAACTTATTTCTACCTCTGATGTGAATTTGTATTTTTATAATATTTTACTAGTTTCAACCTATTGATATTTCTGAATTCTATTTTAGATGTGTCGTGATAGGGGCTATGACGCAACTCGAGGTGAAGTCAACCTAACAATTGAAGAGTTCAAGAAACAACTCGGAGACACACCTAGGTGACATTACATTCTGAAATAATTCTCCAAATTGATAGAAAAAGAGCCATTTATCAGAGGCGTGTAAAGAAAAAAAATTGGAAAGGAGGTCGGGGGGCAAGGATCTTAACCCCAGAAAAATTGGGCCAGAACTTTTTCAATTAAATTCATTCATTAATGTTTTAGACTACTTACTTTTTCCTTGAGTTCACATTTTTATTGTTTCAGTGCGAATAAGCCCTCCAGAAATGACCTCATGATAATAGTTTCGCAAAGAAATAACCAGAAAGATCAAATGGTCATTTATTTCCCCGAAGAACCTGTGATCAAAAGTGACACCGTCAGGCTATATTGGCGAAGAATGCTCGATCAAGAAATAAACACGGCGATCATTGTTGCAAAAGAGGAAATAACGCCTTCAGCCAACGAACTGATGGTCGATATGGCGCCGAAATATAGGATGGAATTTTTTTTGGAGTCTGAGTTGATGTCTAATGTTACTGAAGACAGTTCAGTACCAATATATTCCGTACTGACACCCGAAGAAAAAGAACAATTTTTGACTGAATAGTAAGTTGATCTATTTCCAGACATGGAATCACAAAATTATATGGAATATATAAAAAATCCCAACGCCAGACCAGAAAAACTCAATTTTCTTTCCACGTGGAACAGCTGTGAAGCTGAATTGAATCGGTATTTTTCGAATTATTGGCAAAAAAACAAGATGGCTATATGTATTATGAAGCCCTCCGGTGGATTATGCCCGGAAAATTGAGAAACCCTAGACCTTTTCCTTCGAAAGTTATCGAACTGGTCTAACTCAATCGTTTAAGACTATTTTCGGCTCAATTAAAGCTTTCCGGCAAGTTACTTAAAAGTCGCTAGGGGCAAGTTTGAAGAATATGGTGGATGCGCAATTCAAGCATTTACGCAACTCACTTTTAATTCGCGCATACTTTTCGTGAAAAGCAGTTTTTTCTTCATTTTCATAGTTATTATTATTAAATACGGTCATTTTTGTTTTTTTGTTGTAGTTTTACCTCATATTTTCGTCCATGGGTGGAAAATAAATGATAAAAGTACAAATATTTTCTGTTATAGCGCTTTGGAGGAAAACATGTTGAAGAAAATAGAGAAAAATGATCCAGTTGCCAGATATTATGGTTTGAAAGTAGGGCAGGTAATTGAATTATGTTATTTATATCGAATCAAACCGAATTTTTTTATGAATCTTATTTTCAGAAAATCACTCAAATTTACAGCACATTCTCTTGAACTAATTTGGAGTTATAATATAGTACCCTCATCCAAATAATCTAACTTTTATATTATAATATCAAAAAAAAATCACGATTTGCACAAAATATTAATGACACTAAATTTTAACTTTCAATCACGACTGTTGAAAATGTTCGAGTTGTTAACCGATTTCAAAAAAATTAAGGTTATTTGTGTATGAGGGTTAGAATTTTTTTCAATAATTATTTTCAGCCAGAGTTTGATCAATGATTTTTAACAGTCATTCATCTCAGGATTGAAAAAGTTCCAAGAAAAATTATGTAATGTAATTTCAACTGAAAGACTCACTGAGATAATATTATATGTAGTTACATTAATAACTTAAATTAATTAATTTTTTTCAGGTAGTCAAAATCGATAGTAGAAAGGCAATTAATGGTTTTCGCCCCGTTTCCTTCAGTATTGTATGTGAAACAATTACAAAATAATTATCATGATTTTTTTGCTGTGGACGAATTTGTAAGATCTCAAGTGAGGCCTTTTCATTGATATATTTTTTCTTGTAGGATTATGTGTGATGAATTTTATATTGATTGAATAAATATTTGAGTCATTTGAACATTTGTTATTTCATTCTGTATTCGTAGCTCCAATAGATACCTAATAGGTACATTGAGAAATTGAATTCATACATTGTTTTCAGTTAGTCAAAATCGATATTAAAAATGCAGTAAAGGGGTTTCGACCTCTTTCTTTTAGGATTGTATGTGAAACCAGTGAAACAATTTCCAGTGAGGGCTTTTCGATATATTTTTTCTTGTAGGATTGTGAGTGACGAATTTTATATTGATTGAATAAATATTTGAGTAATTTGAACATTTGTTATTTTATTCTGCATTCGTAGCTTTAAAAGATTACAGTAACAAGAGTTACATCAAAAATTAAATTTATACATTTTTCAGATATTCAAAATCGATAGTAAAAATAGCGTAAATGGTTTTCGACCCCTATTTTTTTAGGATTCCATTTGAAAAAATTACAAAATAATTATCATGAATTTTTTGCGGTGGCGGAAGCTGTAAGATCTTCTTCAGTGAGGGCTTTTCGATATAATTTTTCTTGTAGGATTGTAAGTGATGAATGTTGTATTAATCAACTAAATATTTGAGTCATTTAAACATTTGTTAGTTTATTCGGTATTCGTAGCTTCAATGTAACTGTTGACTTTTAAATATTTATTGTAATTATATTGCATTGTCTTTTATCTTCGATAGAATTGTTTCTACAACTAATAAATATATCGTATCTGTTCGTAACGTTGCTCACGTTCTGCTGGGAAATTGAAACGAATATATATTGATGGATACGAATATTATAAACACGATAATAACTGATATTATGAAACAATATTTTTGCAAAAAAGGTAAAGGGAATAAATTCATCAAATTATGGTATCCACTTTAGCAAAACTGGGCAATAGCCACTTTTGAGAATTCAACAAATATCGAAGAGTATAACTGTTTTTGAAGCACACCATCATGGAACTAACTATTTGAGCGGTAGTAAGACATTCAGCACGCATATAGCACTATTCGAAGATCAGAAAAAAGCAGAAGGACGACTGACTGGCTAAACTCTGGAACCGGAGTAACGTGTATTTGGTGACTTAAGTCTTGCAAGTAACGGTTCTTTCGTGGGATTTATAGTTGAAAATTAGATGCAATAAATGGATATCGCATAAAACATCAATTAGTAAGAACTCATCGATGTTATCGACTGACTTAGTGAATTCTCCCGTTATTTATAATGAGTAATAAAGGAGTATATGCTTAAAGATATGGGTTAAGAAATCTGGCGACAGAAGTAATTATGTACGAGATGGATAAATACACGTTCACACGGCAGAATTTGTATTAACATTCATTATTTCTTATATTTATTCGAACATTTCCGTAAATTTAATTTTAATTTTTTTTTATCGTGACACTATAATGTTACCACCATATTTTTTAATCAAAGTAAAATTCAGGTCATCATTATCATCTTGGTTGTTAATTGGCGGTCAATTCCATGAGATCTTGGAAGTATGGGAACTCATCTCAAAAAGAATATATCTACGTCAGAAAAGAATGTTTCAAATAAAAGTTGTTCGAAAGAAAATGAACATATTTTGTTTCAACCTTGATCTTGAATTCAAGGTTATTTCAAGGTCAACTTTTCAGTGCAGATTCTTATTCTTCATAAAAAAAGTATTAACTTTTATTTGAAACTTCATTTCATCGCATTTAAAATTCAAAGATTCTCACTTCAGCATCACCGAAAAAAAATCTACTCGTCTATCGAAGTCCAAGGCCATCATTTTGATATGAAATTAATGAAAAAATGATTATTATTAAAACTATTTTCGATTTTTTCCGAACCGTTTATATGAAATTCAGTTCAATATTTCGAAATCTGATGAAAAAAAGTTTCAAACAAAAGTTAGGTACCACTTTTTTCATCAAGAATATGAATCTGAACTAAAAAACATAACTTTCAATTCGAAAAAAATCAAGTTGAGCTTGAAATAACCTTGAAGTCAAGTCAAGGTCAAGGTTGAAATGTCCCCCTTGATACCTAAAAATCTTTAATTGAAACTTTTTTTCCTAAAGTACGTAGTTTTTGAGATTATATACTGTCTCAAGTTAAATGGAGCACCCTGTATATTGGGGGAGCAAGATTAAAAAATATTCTGGTTAACTGGATAATGAAACAGCTTTTTGACGAATAAAGAAATATCTTTGAGAAATAAGGAATAATAGGAAAAATTAATTTTGCCACACATCTGACACATCATTGACTTTTCTATAAAATTCATTACTTGCTCGTTTTGTCCAGAGTGTAAAATGATATGACACTTTTTATATGTTTTTTCTGGAGGCGTGGCATTTCCATTGCAAAACTGTATCAATTCCTGAAAAAAAATTCTGTTCCTTGAAAGCACCACTTAATATTTAGACGAGGTACATATTTTTCAGAAATTTCGAAAACGCTTTTCACTTTTCATCTCGAAAAGTGATTTTTATTCTTATATTCAAATCGGTCATGGCCTAGTCTATTACTGATTCGAATATTTCACAAGGTCTACTTGACACCCTGTATATATTTTGTGTCTCAATATCATCATTCATTTTATACCTATGTAGACAGGCAGGGTGTTTTCGAATAAGTGCGAAAGTTTTTAGGGAGCAATTCCTTGTCTTTCATGTAGACAGAAGTCTTTCCTCGAAAAGTTACACGCTTTCAAAAATGAGAAAAAAAATTTGTATAATATTTTTTTCTTTATGGTGCTGAAGAGTTGCGGAAATGAAATTTTGTGGACATGCTCTACCAATAAGAAGGCTACTTATAAATATTTTCTTAAATTTTTGGGGGGTTTCAAAGGTGTGAAACATGCAACCCCTATTCCATATTTTATCAGATCTTCTCAACCAAACAGAATTTTCAATTCAAAAATATGTGCTATAAAAATTACGAAAAGCACTGCCGTGAACGCAGGAGCTTTTGAGCGCTCGTACATGCACCTTGTAGGTAGATTCGCATTTTCCAGTTTTAGAAATCAATCGAAGGAATTTTTGACAGCTGTCAAAAAAATTCTGAAACTTAGGCGAAACTCCAGACTTCATGTCAGTGCTTCAGCTGATCAATTTTTTTTCGATAATTCGCTAGAATTTTCTACGGAGTCATTGGTTTTGGTGATGCTATCTGGACAAAATTTTGCACGTAGTTTGAATACATTATTCCTCAGCAAGGTGCATAATTTCATTCCAATCCGATCAGTAGTTTCGAAACTATCAGGAAAAAAATATTTTGAACGGCCATATTTACGGAATCCCTAGTCTCATTTTGCTCATTGATGAACGTGACCTCGATATTCGCGATCCAAACCCACCCTGAAAATTTCAAGTTCCTAGGCCTTTCCGCTCAAAAGTTACAATTTTCTATGGTTTCTATGGTTTTGGTCATGTGATCTGGACAAAATATTGCTTCAATATATCATTCTCGATTAAAATACAAAATTTCATCTCGATCGAATTCGTAGTTTCGAATTTATCGAGAAAACAGAATTTCAAACGACCGTATTTACGGAACCCCTTGTATAATGTTGCTCATAGATGAACATGATCACGACATTCGAGATCCACACCTATCCTGAAAATTTCAAGTCCCTAGGCGTTTCCGTTCAAAAGTTACAATTTTCTATGGTTTCTATGGTTCTGGTCATGCGATCTGGACAAAATTTCACATGTAGCTGAAACACCTCATTCTTCATTTGAGTGCAAAGTTTCAACTCGATCGAATCTGTAGTTTAGAAGAAATCAGGAGAACAAAATTTTGAACGGCCATATTTACGGAACCTCTGGTGGAATTCTGCCCATTAACGAACTCAACCGAGGCATTTGGGATCTGAACCTACACTGAAAATTTCAAGTCTCTTGGTTGATCCGTTCGAGAGTTATCGTGCTTACGGCCGGACGGACGGACAGACTCGAATTTTCCGACGGATTCGTCATCAGTGAGTCGAACATAGTCGATTGAGACCATTTTCGGCTCAAAATTCGAAAAATACAGACATCGTGACGAAATGATATAGCCCTCGTGTAAGTAGTACGAGCGCTCAAAAAGAAAGATGCATTGCAAATTGCAAATTTTTTTTGATTCCTATGTTGTGTCCATAAAAGCCATATTTTCCTAAAAGAAAATTGAATACAAGCGTTAAAAAAGTTTTGCAATAAATTATTCTTTATGGCGCATATCTTGGTATCAGGAAATATGGTTTCGTTAAAAAGTTCTGATAAAAAATGAAATATTTTTCTGGAAGCGTGTAACTTTTCGAGAGAAGGGTTAAGAGCTTTTGTCCACATAAGAGACCCCCTTCAAGTTTCGATAAGGAATCACCCAATAAAAACTTTCTGACTTATTTGGTAACACCCTGGATTGTTATTTTGTATTACATATTTCATTCTTATTTTTTTTCTTCAGTATCTATGAATATTTGTTTTCAATAAATGGCTTCATTTGTTGACTGCAGATTTTCGTATCTCAATTCCTTTCATTCATAAATTTTTCATTCATATTTCTAAATTGAGATCTATCGATAATAAATTTACAAATCCTTTTGTTGTTCGTTCATTGATTCTTCGTCTTTTTTTCATGAATTTGATTTAATTCTTTCTTCTTGAAGAAAATTATTTTTCTCTTGATAAGTAGACTTTGGTTTTATTTTTTCTTCTATTTTTGTCGGATTTTCAGTTTATCCCCCTCCAAGCAAAAACCTTGGTAGCCCAACTAGTTTTACGATTTTATACACTATAACAAAGATATATTCAGATGGAATACCCTAACAAATATAGTTCAATGTCCTTCTTAGTACTAAGTCAATGAATTGAATACATAGATTTTCAAAAGATTTGAATTCTGAAAATATTCCTGAAAAATTATTTGAATTGAAAAATATATACACCATTCACAATATTAAATTAAATCACGAAAAACTCATCAAAGGTTATTCCAGAGTCTATCAGATTCCCAGGACTTCGAGCGACGTTGCATTTCTGTCGTCTTCAGCATTTTTAGAATATTGTCTACCTCACTTCGTTGACTTGCCCCGTAGTTCCCAAATTTCGCATTGCCTGCCACACATTCCTTAAACGATCGGTACCTTTTTACACCGCTCCGGCACCACCCGTGCCTCCCTTTTCGTTGCCCTCCTAGGCGCCACGGCCTACCGCTACCTGTTCCGAAAGAACGAACGGTACCCTCTTTTCCGCAGGTCGATCGAGTCCATGTTTGGGGGGCCCCCTCTCTTGACGGCTGGCGTCCCCCGCACCTTGCGCCATGTGACGATTAAACAACAACAAACGTTGTTAAACACGCGGAGGTCGAATCAGCTGGGCCGTGAAACTCGCGCATGCGTGTCGTTCGCGGCGTTGCCGCGCCTAACAGGGGAATTTCCTGGATTTATCCGATCGAATCGGGACGGGTTGAATGTTGGCGGTACGGGTTGGTGTCGCAGAAATGTTATCTTATTCTTCTTAGGTGTTTTGTTCTCCTGAACGATTATAGTGATATAGAGAAAACGGGCCTAATTGGTCTGCCTTGATTTGGAGGTTATGGGTTATGGACCACAACTTTTTGTTTTTTTTTTCTGGTAATTATCTTACCTTTTTTGAGAAAACGTACATTTTTAGAATATTTTCATTATATTTCATTACCTGAAATAAGTATTTATTTTTATTTCTGGACGAAAAATCATTAGCACCAGCCTCGATTGTCTGTAAGTACAGGAAATATGATTTTCCGAATTTGCATTCAAACTCGAAAAATTTGTCATGTTGTATCTGACATATGACAGTTAGAAAGGTTATGACAGAGAACCTAACAAATGTCATTCTGACCTAACTGTCATATGTCAACCTGACCTAACCAAACTGTCATATGTCATAACCTTACCTGACGCAGGATATAAACTATGAGTTTTCTCGGATTCTATCAATATACGTCTTCGTGCCATTATACAACCAACTACAAAATTTCAATTCGATCGAATCTTTTTTTTTTGAATAATCGAACAAAAATTCAGATGACTAAATATACGAAACCCTTTGCGGGATTTCGCTCATTTACTATTTCAACCGGCGCATTCAGATCTCGAACGTAGCCTGAAAATGTCAAAAATCTATGCCTTTTCTTTCGAAAGTTATCGTGTTTACGGCGAGCCGGACGGATAGAATTGAATTTGTCCCCGAATTCTTCATCTACTTAATCGTTTTCAGACAATTCCTGGCTCAAAATATTGGAGATGAAAGTTTCGTATTTATTATTAATCCTAACATTGTAAGAATCCTTACAGATAGATGAAATCTTATCCATGTGGTAACAGATAATGAATAAAATCGAAGAATATTCATAAGCCTTGCCAAAAAACAAGTTTTCAACCGATACAGAACTGTAAAACTCCCACTCCATAAGGAAGTGTAACTTGCACTAACACTAACGATATCAATTCTATGAATATGGAAGAAATTCAGATTAACTTCACGAAACTTGGAGTGAAAAGAAGAAAAATATCGGAAATATTCGATTCGTCGTCATAGGAATAAATCCGAAGGTTTCTTCTTCTTGGAATGGGGTCGAAAATTCAAACCGGTACCTATCACATATTCTGCAATAGGTAATAGAAATGTTAATTTCGAGAATATTTTAAGACCTTCTTGGTGACTCGATATTCAAACTCGAAATGAAATGATATCGATGAGAATTTATGGAAAGTAATGCCTAACAGCATTGGCCAACGCATTTGATTCTTCTTGAGTCGAAATGCATATTATGATGAACATCAAAAATTAATACTTATTAAGATTGAGGTTAAGTTGGGTTAGATTAACTGTCAAATACATAATTCGATTTCAATTTCGAATGATTGAATCTTTCCTTATCATGTTCCATTTCTAACTCAACTGGGGGCTTTACTTAATTAATTATGTTTTGTATTGTTTTTGAAACAAAGAAAATGTCTTTATTACATTTTTGAAACCTGACATGTTGAGGTTAAGTTGGGTTAGGTTAACTGTCAAATACATAATAGAAGAGTTGTTTTATTGCAACTTGGGTTATTCGATTTCGAATGATTGAATCTTCTCTAATTATTTTCTATTTCTAACTCAACTGGGGGCTTAACTTAATTAATTATGTTTTGTATTGTTTTTGAAACACAGAAAATGTCTCTATATATATTTTTGACACCTGACATGTTGAGGTTAAGTTGGATTAGGTTAACTGTCAAATACATAATAGACGAGTTGTTTTATTGCAACTTGGGTTATTCGATTTCGATTTCGAATGATTGATTCTTCTCTCTAATTATTGTCTATTTCTAACTCAACTGGGGGCTTAACTTAATTAATTATGTTTTGTATTGTTTTTGAAACACAGCAAATGTCTCCATTACAATTTTGACACCTGACATGTTGAGGTAAAGTTGGGTTAGGTTAACTGTCAAATACATAATAGAAGAGTTGTTTTATTGCAACTTGGGTTATTCGATTTTGATTTCGAATGATTGGATCTTCTCTAATTATCTTCTATTTTTAACTCAACTGGGGGTAAAGCCCCCAATTCAATTAATTATGTTTTGTATTGTTTTCGAAACTCAGAAAATGTCTCTATTACATTTTTGACACCTGACATGTTGAGGTTAAGTTGTGTTAGGTTAACTCTCAAATACATAAGAGACGATTTTTTTTTTGCAACTTGGGTTATTCGATTTCGTATGATTGAATCTTCTTCTCCAATTATTTTCTATTTCTAATTCAACTGAGGGCTTTACTCAATTGATTATCTTATGTATTGTTTTTGAAACACAGAAAATGTCCCTATTACATTTTTGACACCGGACATGTTGAGGTTAAGTTGGGTTAGGTTAACTGTCAAAGACCTAATAGACGAGTTGTTTTATTGCAACTTGGGTTATTCGATTTCGATTTCGATTTCGAATGATTGGATCTTCTCTAATTATTTTCTTTTTCTAACTCAACTGGGGGCTTTACTTAATTAATTATGTTTTGTATTGTTTTTGAAACACAGAAAATGTCTTAATTACATTTTTGAAACCTGACATGTTGAGGTTAAGTTGGGTTAGGTTAACTGTCAAATACATAATGGACGAATTGTTTTATTGCAACTCGGGTTATTCGATTTCGATTTCGAATGATTGGATCTTCTCTAATTTTTTTCTATTTCTAACACAACTAGGGGATTTACTTAATTAATTAATTATGTTTTGTATTGTTTTTGAAACACAGAAAATGTCTCTATTACATATTTGACACTTCACATGTTGAGATTAAGTTGGGTTAGGTCAACTTTCAAATACATAATAGACGAGTTGTTTTCTTGAAACCTGGGATATTCGATTTCGATTTCGAATGATTGGATCTTCTCTAATTATTTTCTATTTCTAACTCTACTAGGGTCTTTACTTAATCAATTAATTATGTTATGTATTGTTTTTGAAACACAGAAAATGTCTCTATTACATTTTTGACACCTGACATGTTGAGGTTAAGTTGGGTTAGGTTAACTTTCAAATACATAATAGACGAGTTGTTTCTTTGCAACTTGGGTTATTCTATTTCGATTTCGAACGATTGGATATTCTCTAATTATGTTCTATTTCTAACTCAACTGGGGGCTTAACTTAATTAATTATGTTTTGTATTGTTTTTGAAACACAGAAAATATCTCTATTACATTTTTGAAACCTGACATGTTGAGGTTAAGTTAGGGTAGGTTAACTGTCAAATACATAATAGACGAGTTGTTTTATTGCAACTTGGGTTATTCTATTTCGATTTCGAACGATTGGATATTCTCTAATTATGTTCTATTTCTAACTCAACTGGGGACTTTACTTAATCAATTATGTTTTGTATTGTTTTTGAAACACAGAAAATGTCTCTATTACATTTTTGACACCTGACATGTCGAGGTTAAGTTGGGTTAGGTTTACTGTCAAATACATAATAGACGAATTGTTTTATTGCAACTCGGGTTATTCGATTTCGATTTCGAATGATTGGATCTTCTCTAATTATTTTCTATTTCTAACTCAACTGGGGGCTTAACTTAATTAATTATGTTTTGTATTGTTTTTGAAACACAGAAAATGTCTTTATTACATTTTTGAAACCTGACATGTTGAGGTTAAGTTGGGTTAGGTTAACTGTCGAATACACAATAGACGAGTTGGTTTTATGCAACTTGGGTTATTCTAATTCGATTTCGAATGATTGTATCTTGTCTTATTATTTTTTATTTCTAACTCAACTGGGAGCTCTACTTAATTAATTATGTTTTGTATTGTTTTTGAAACACAGAAAAAGTCTATTACATTTTTGACACCTGACATGTTGAGGTTGAGTTGGGTTAGGTTAAGTGTCAAATACATAATAGACGAGTTGTTTTATTGCAACTTGGGTTATTCTATTTCGATTTCGAATGATTGGATATTCTCTAATTATGTTCTGTTTCTAACTCAACTGGGGACTTTACTTAATCAATTATGTTTTGTATTGTTTTTGAAACACAGAAAATGTCTCTATTACATTTTTGACACCTGACATGTTGAGGTTGAGTTGGGTTAGGTTAAGTGTCAAATACATAATAGACGAGTTGTTTTATTGCAACTTGGGTTATTCTATTTCGATTTCGAATGATTGGATATTCTCTAATTATGTTCTGTTTCTAACTCAACTGGGGACTTTACTTAATCAATTATGTTTTGTATTGTTTTTGAAACACAGAAAATGTCTTTATTACATTTTTGAAACCTGACATGTTGAGGTTAAGTTGGGTTAGGTTAACTGTCGAATACACAATAGACGAGTTGGTTTTATGCAACTTGGGTTATTCTAATTCGATTTCGAATGATTGTATCTTGTCTTATTATTTTTTATTTCTAACTCAACTGGGAGCTCTACTTAATTAATTATGTTTTGTATTGTTTTTGAAACACAGAAAAAGTCTATTACATTTTTGACACCTGACATGTTGAGGTTGAGTTGGGTTAGGTTAAGTGTCAAATACATAATAGACGAGTTGTTTTATTGCAACTTGGGTTATTCTATTTCGATTTCGAATGATTGGATATTCTCTAATTATGTTCTGTTTCTAACTCAACTGGGGACTTTACTTAATCAATTATGTTTTGTATTGTTTTTGAAACACAGAAAATGTCTCTATTACATTTTTGACACCTGACATGTTGAGGTTGAGTTGGGTTAGGTTAAGTGTCAAATACATAATAGACGAGTTGTTTTATTGCAACTTGGGTTATTCTATTTCGATTTCGAATGATTGGATATTCTCTAATTATGTTCTGTTTCTAACTCAACTGGGGACTTTACTTAATCAATTATGTTTTGTATTGTTTTTGAAACACAGAAAATGTCTCTATTACATTTTTGACACCTGACATGTTGAGGTTAAGTTGGGTTAGGTTTACTGTCAAATACATAATAGACGAGTTGTTTTCTTGCAACCTGGGTTATTCGATTTCGATTTCGAATGATTGGATCTTCTCTAATTATTTTCTATTCCTAACTCAACTGGGGGCTTAACTTAATTAATTATGTTTTGTATTGTTTTTGAAACACAGAAAATGTCTCTATTACATTTTTGACAGTTGACATGTTGAGGTTGAGTTGGGTTAGGTTAACTGTCGAATACACAATAGACGAGTTGGTTTTATGCAACTTGGGTTATTCTAATTCGATTTCGAATGATTGTATCTTGTCTTATTATTTTCTATTTCTAACTCAACTGGGAGCTCTACTTAATTAATTATGTTTTGTATTGTTTTTGAAACACAGAAAAAGTCTATTACATTTTTGACACCTGACATGTTGAGGTTGAGTTGGGTTAGGTTAAGTGTCAAATACATAATAGACGAGTTGTTTTATTGCAACTTGGGTTATTCTATTTCGATTTCGAATGATTGGATATTCTCTAATTATGTTCTGTTTCTAACTCAACTGGGGACTTTACTTAATCAATTATGTTTTGTATTGTTTTTGAAACACAGAAAATGTCTCTATTACATTTTTGACACCTGACATGTTGAGGTTAAGTTGGGTTAGGTTTACTGTCAAATACATAATAGACGAGTTGTTTTCTTGCAACCTGGGTTATTCGATTTCGATTTCGAATGATTGATTCTTCTCTCTAATTATTGTCTATTTCTAACTCAACTGGGGGCTTAACTTAATTAATTATGTTTTGTATTGTTTTTGAAACACAGAAAATATCTCTATTACATTTTTGAAACCTGACATGTTGAGGTTAAGTTAGGGTAGGTTAACTGTCAAATACATAATAGACGAGTTGTTTTATTGCAACTTGGGTTATTCTATTTCGATTTCGAACGATTGGATATTCTCTAATTATGTTCTATTTCTAACTCAACTGGGGACTTTACTTAATCAATTATGTTTTGTATTGTTTTTGAAACACAGAAAATGTCTCTATTACATTTTTGACACCTGACATGTCGAGGTTAAGTTGGGTTAGGTTTACTGTCAAATACATAATAGACGAATTGTTTTATTGCAACTCGGGTTATTCGATTTCGATTTCGAATGATTGGATCTTCTCTAATTATTTTCTATTTCTAACTCAACTGGGGGCTTAACTTAATTAATTATGTTTTGTATTGTTTTTGAAACACAGAAAATGTCTTTATTACATTTTTGAAACCTGACATGTTGAGGTTAAGTTGGGTTAGGTTAACTGTCGAATACACAATAGACGAGTTGGTTTTATGCAACTTGGGTTATTCTAATTCGATTTCGAATGATTGTATCTTGTCTTATTATTTTTTATTTCTAACTCAACTGGGAGCTCTACTTAATTAATTATGTTTTGTATTGTTTTTGAAACACAGAAAAAGTCTATTACATTTTTGACACCTGACATGTTGAGGTTGAGTTGGGTTAGGTTAAGTGTCAAATACATAATAGACGAGTTGTTTTATTGCAACTTGGGTTATTCTATTTCGATTTCGAATGATTGGATATTCTCTAATTATGTTCTGTTTCTAACTCAACTGGGGACTTTACTTAATCAATTATGTTTTGTATTGTTTTTGAAACACAGAAAATGTCTCTATTACATTTTTGACACCTGACATGTTGAGGTTGAGTTGGGTTAGGTTAAGTGTCAAATACATAATAGACGAGTTGTTTTATTGCAACTTGGGTTATTCTATTTCGATTTCGAATGATTGGATATTCTCTAATTATGTTCTGTTTCTAACTCAACTGGGGACTTTACTTAATCAATTATGTTTTGTATTGTTTTTGAAACACAGAAAATGTCTTTATTACATTTTTGAAACCTGACATGTTGAGGTTAAGTTGGGTTAGGTTAACTGTCGAATACACAATAGACGAGTTGGTTTTATGCAACTTGGGTTATTCTAATTCGATTTCGAATGATTGTATCTTGTCTTATTATTTTTTATTTCTAACTCAACTGGGAGCTCTACTTAATTAATTATGTTTTGTATTGTTTTTGAAACACAGAAAAAGTCTATTACATTTTTGACACCTGACATGTTGAGGTTGAGTTGGGTTAGGTTAAGTGTCAAATACATAATAGACGAGTTGTTTTATTGCAACTTGGGTTATTCTATTTCGATTTCGAATGATTGGATATTCTCTAATTATGTTCTGTTTCTAACTCAACTGGGGACTTTACTTAATCAATTATGTTTTGTATTGTTTTTGAAACACAGAAAATGTCTCTATTACATTTTTGACACCTGACATGTTGAGGTTGAGTTGGGTTAGGTTAAGTGTCAAATACATAATAGACGAGTTGTTTTATTGCAACTTGGGTTATTCTATTTCGATTTCGAATGATTGGATATTCTCTAATTATGTTCTGTTTCTAACTCAACTGGGGACTTTACTTAATCAATTATGTTTTGTATTGTTTTTGAAACACAGAAAATGTCTCTATTACATTTTTGACACCTGACATGTTGAGGTTAAGTTGGGTTAGGTTTACTGTCAAATACATAATAGACGAGTTGTTTTCTTGCAACCTGGGTTATTCGATTTCGATTTCGAATGATTGGATCTTCTCTAATTATTTTCTATTCCTAACTCAACTGGGGGCTTAACTTAATTAATTATGTTTTGTATTGTTTTTGAAACACAGAAAATGTCTCTATTACATTTTTGACAGTTGACATGTTGAGGTTGAGTTGGGTTAGGTTAACTGTCGAATACACAATAGACGAGTTGGTTTTATGCAACTTGGGTTATTCTAATTCGATTTCGAATGATTGTATCTTGTCTTATTATTTTCTATTTCTAACTCAACTGGGAGCTCTACTTAATTAATTATGTTTTGTATTGTTTTTGAAACACAGAAAAAGTCTATTACATTTTTGACACCTGACATGTTGAGGTTGAGTTGGGTTAGGTTAAGTGTCAAATACATAATAGACGAGTTGTTTTATTGCAACTTGGGTTATTCTATTTCGATTTCGAATGATTGGATATTCTCTAATTATGTTCTGTTTCTAACTCAACTGGGGACTTTACTTAATCAATTATGTTTTGTATTGTTTTTGAAACACAGAAAATGTCTCTATTACATTTTTGACACCTGACATGTTGAGGTTAAGTTGGGTTAGGTTTACTGTCAAATACATAATAGACGAGTTGTTTTCTTGCAACCTGGGTTATTCGATTTCGATTTCGAATGATTGATTCTTCTCTCTAATTATTGTCTATTTCTAACTCAACTGGGGGCTTAACTTAATTAATTATGTTTTGTATTGTTTTTGAAACACAGAAAATATCTCTATTACATTTTTGAAACCTGACATGTTGAGGTTAAGTTAGGGTAGGTTAACTGTCAAATACATAATAGACGAGTTGTTTTATTGCAACTTGGGTTATTCTATTTCGATTTCGAACGATTGGATATTCTCTAATTATGTTCTATTTCTAACTCAACTGGGGACTTTACTTAATCAATTATGTTTTGTATTGTTTTTGAAACACAGAAAATGTCTCTATTACATTTTTGACACCTGACATGTCGAGGTTAAGTTGGGTTAGGTTTACTGTCAAATACATAATAGACGAATTGTTTTATTGCAACTCGGGTTATTCGATTTCGATTTCGAATGATTGGATCTTCTCTAATTATTTTCTATTTCTAACTCAACTGGGGGCTTAACTTAATTAATTATGTTTTGTATTGTTTTTGAAACACAGAAAATGTCTTTATTACATTTTTGAAACCTGACATGTTGAGGTTAAGTTGGGTTAGGTTAACTGTCGAATACACAATAGACGAGTTGGTTTTATGCAACTTGGGTTATTCTAATTCGATTTCGAATGATTGTATCTTGTCTTATTATTTTTTATTTCTAACTCAACTGGGAGCTCTACTTAATTAATTATGTTTTGTATTGTTTTTGAAACACAGAAAAAGTCTATTACATTTTTGACACCTGACATGTTGAGGTTGAGTTGGGTTAGGTTAAGTGTCAAATACATAATAGACGAGTTGTTTTATTGCAACTTGGGTTATTCTATTTCGATTTCGAATGATTGGATATTCTCTAATTATGTTCTGTTTCTAACTCAACTGGGGACTTTACTTAATCAATTATGTTTTGTATTGTTTTTGAAACACAGAAAATGTCTCTATTACATTTTTGACACCTGACATGTTGAGGTTGAGTTGGGTTAGGTTAAGTGTCAAATACATAATAGACGAGTTGTTTTATTGCAACTTGGGTTATTCTATTTCGATTTCGAATGATTGGATATTCTCTAATTATGTTCTGTTTCTAACTCAACTGGGGACTTTACTTAATCAATTATGTTTTGTATTGTTTTTGAAACACAGAAAATGTCTTTATTACATTTTTGAAACCTGACATGTTGAGGTTAAGTTGGGTTAGGTTAACTGTCGAATACACAATAGACGAGTTGGTTTTATGCAACTTGGGTTATTCTAATTCGATTTCGAATGATTGTATCTTGTCTTATTATTTTTTATTTCTAACTCAACTGGGAGCTCTACTTAATTAATTATGTTTTGTATTGTTTTTGAAACACAGAAAAAGTCTATTACATTTTTGACACCTGACATGTTGAGGTTGAGTTGGGTTAGGTTAAGTGTCAAATACATAATAGACGAGTTGTTTTATTGCAACTTGGGTTATTCTATTTCGATTTCGAATGATTGGATATTCTCTAATTATGTTCTGTTTCTAACTCAACTGGGGACTTTACTTAATCAATTATGTTTTGTATTGTTTTTGAAACACAGAAAATGTCTCTATTACATTTTTGACACCTGACATGTTGAGGTTGAGTTGGGTTAGGTTAAGTGTCAAATACATAATAGACGAGTTGTTTTATTGCAACTTGGGTTATTCTATTTCGATTTCGAATGATTGGATATTCTCTAATTATGTTCTGTTTCTAACTCAACTGGGGACTTTACTTAATCAATTATGTTTTGTATTGTTTTTGAAACACAGAAAATGTCTCTATTACATTTTTGACACCTGACATGTTGAGGTTAAGTTGGGTTAGGTTTACTGTCAAATACATAATAGACGAGTTGTTTTCTTGCAACCTGGGTTATTCGATTTCGATTTCGAATGATTGGATCTTCTCTAATTATTTTCTATTCCTAACTCAACTGGGGGCTTAACTTAATTAATTATGTTTTGTATTGTTTTTGAAACACAGAAAATGTCTCTATTACATTTTTGACAGTTGACATGTTGAGGTTGAGTTGGGTTAGGTTAACTGTCGAATACACAATAGACGAGTTGGTTTTATGCAACTTGGGTTATTCTAATTCGATTTCGAATGATTGTATCTTGTCTTATTATTTTCTATTTCTAACTCAACTGGGAGCTCTACTTAATTAATTATGTTTTGTATTGTTTTTGAAACACAGAAAAAGTCTATTACATTTTTGACACCTGACATGTTGAGGTTGAGTTGGGTTAGGTTAAGTGTCAAATACATAATAGACGAGTTGTTTTATTGCAACTTGGGTTATTCTATTTCGATTTCGAATGATTGGATATTCTCTAATTATGTTCTGTTTCTAACTCAACTGGGGACTTTACTTAATCAATTATGTTTTGTATTGTTTTTGAAACACAGAAAATGTCTCTATTACATTTTTGACACCTGACATGTTGAGGTTAAGTTGGGTTAGGTTTACTGTCAAATACATAATAGACGAGTTGTTTTCTTGCAACCTGGGTTATTCGATTTCGATTTCGAATGATTGATTCTTCTCTCTAATTATTGTCTATTTCTAACTCAACTGGGGGCTTAACTTAATTAATTATGTTTTGTATTGTTTTTGAAACACAGCAAATGTCTTTATTACATTTTTGAAACCTGACATGTTGAGGTTAAGTTGGGTTAGGTTAACTGTCAAATACATAATAGAAGAGTTGTTTTATTGCAACTTGGGTTATTCGATTTCGAATGATTGAATCTTCTCTAATTATTTTCTATTTCTAACTCAACTGGGGGCTTAACTTAATTAATTATGTTTTGTATTGTTTTTGAAACACAGAAAAAGTCTATCACATTTTTGACACCTGACATGTTGAGGTTGAGTTGGGTTAGGTTAACTGTCAAATATATAATAGAAGAGTTGTGTTATTGCAACTTGGTTTATTCGATTTTGATTTTGAATGATTAGATTTTCTCTATTTTTTTTTTATTTATAACTCAACTGGGGGCTTTGAACGCCAACGACAGTGGAAGGTTAAGATTGTAGCTTAAGAGCGGTTAGATTATACTTTATCAATTTCCTCCCCATACTTGCGATTAAATATCAGCCTCGACCACCTGATAATAGTCCCGTAGTTTTTTGTACATTTCCCCCGACCCGGCAACACCGCAAGCGTCTCCCTTCCTCGTCTCGCCAGTTCCTGCCGAGACTTCAGTCAGTGAGAGTGCGTTGTAGATGGCACACGCTCAAGCCAAGCGGGTTTGCTGCTCCCGTGGCAGCGTAAACGGGGTGGCTTTGCTCAAGGACCCGAGTCCTTGCAGCCCCGACACCCTCCTAGACATCACGGCCAAAAAAGTGGCCGAAACGATACCGTTTCAACGTATCGAGGAACGTTACGACCGCATACCCGAACCCGTGCAGAGACGTATAATTTTTTGGTCGTTTCCGAGGAACGAACGTGATATCTGTATGTACTCTTCGTTGTCGCAAGTGCCCCCAGTGAATTCGAGTGCCGAGCCGCAGAATTTGTCTTTCTGCAAAGGATTAAAACTACTGGAGACCGGTTGTGTGGATAACGTCTTGCAAGTTGGTGAGTCCTCCCGTTTTTCGCACGCCCCCGTAGCCGCACGTATTCGTAATCGGGCGAATTTGATGATTCAGTGGGGTAGAAGTATTGAATATCTGTCAGTTTGAATTTATTGGATGCATCTTGTATGCGGTCCTGATCTCGGTCGGTTTCGGTGTTGGTTTTCTTATCCTGTTTCGATATAACCAAGCCGTGTAATCATACTTATATATATTCATCGCTTTTTTAACTGATAATTATCATTATTCTTTGTCCAAGTGATTCGAGGTTGGGGACTAATTAAACCACGTACAATAAATAACTAGGTCTTAACTAAACCTTCCCCTCAAGCAATTCTGATAGAAATAATAATTATTTGAGCAGATAGTTCAGAATACTAAATTATTTCAACGTCAGAACCCATTATTTTCGTCGTAATGAGAAATTGTAATACCATTAATGTGACGTTCGTTTTGTATTGAATATTTTGTAATTGTTGTTGCGAAACTGACGGAGTTATGAAAATAATTTGGTTTATTTTGATAACTGAACGTTTCGTCATCGGCCTAAACATTCTCAGCAAATCGAGTTTTTCTTTCGTGTCATTTCGTATGTTTGTCAGATTTGAGAATTTCTTTTGAGGAAGTGTTATTACAGATGGGACTGTTTTAATGAAAACAATACGTTTGAATGGCAGATTTCTAGATGGTATTTAGATAAGAATAAGTAGATACTTACGAAGTCGTCGTGGAAGCACAATTCCAAGAGAAAATAATTTTCGTATTATATTTTATGAGAACTTCAACAGAAAATAGTAATTTAAAGTCCTTGATGCAGGTACATATACTGCAAATTAGCCAGTGGTGTTTTTCTGAAAACATATTTCATAATCTGTTAGGGATTTGGGCTAGAATGTACTTTAGTTCTTCGTATTCGTATTAGCAGATGATTTTCAATGAGAATTTGGCAATCGGAAATTTTCTAAATATCGTGCGATGTTTGGATTACATTTATGTTTATATTTATTGTAGATAGCTGAATAATATAGATGCCCTCAAGAAATCGTGAATTTGTATATTCTCCATCGATTTAAAATTTTTTTATGGTGACGTGTTACGAGATTTTCATTTTTAACGTTACAATTCGAGTTAAACAAAAACTGTTTAAGTCGCATTTAGAAAAAGTATACGCCAAACTCATCGTTATTTGGGACAGGAAATGGCCAACTAGGTCACCCGATTTATCATGTATAGAATTTTTGTTGTGTCTTCCAATCTCGCGAGTATGAATTGAATGATAATAATCGAAGCGACAAAATTTCTTGGAAAAAAATGATAAAATTCCATGATTTTAATGGTGGTTGCATATTTGGCCAATTTTATTTGTATCAATAAATTTTCTTCCGAGATTTTCTTTCAACAACTTCGAAACGAAATGGATTTCGAGCTTTGTTTATAAAAATTTTTGAATGGTAATGGCCCCTAAAATATTTGAATTATGGGACACCCTGTAGAGTGTAGAAGAAATACTTCTGTATATCTGTGAAAGGAATGATTTTATAAGATTTAGAGTATTTCAAAAACGTCACTGGTGAAACAATAGTTTGGAATATTTTGTCAAAAGCTTGGTTAGCTTCCACGTTCATCCCTTATTTCTATTCATTTTACTACCTATTTTACTCGGTTCAAACGTCGCGATATACATATAACCGAATTTTTGGATTTTGATGGGAATTTAATTTCGAATACATATCATCAAGTAGTTTGGCTTATTTAGGGATGATAGATTATAGTTGACAAATAAAAATGGACCAGGTATAGAGGCTGATACTTACATCTATGATAGATGAGAACCAAATATGAACCATTTTTCTCCACAAAACTGGGTTCTCCAAGTTTAACAAAGTTTAGCCCTAAAATCTTTGAAGCAAATGAGAAAACTGAATATGAACCATTTTTTTCCACGAATCCTTTCAGAGTTCTCATATTTTTTCGAAAATATCAATCTGATTAAAAAAAAAAAGCTCAATTTTGTTCAATACGATTTGAAAGAGAGTAATTTATTGCTCATGGTCAACAATAGACCAAATATTTTATTGGGTCTCATAAAATATTTTGTACATTGTTGATTTCATCGGGTTTTTTATGTATCATAAATCATCTGAAATGTGGAGGATCAATAACATCAATTTGACTGAAATCAGATAATCAAAAGTTTTTTGTTTCAAAGAAATAAGTTATTATGAAGAAAAGAATTATTCTTATATTTATTATTTTATATTTATAATTTATTATTTCATATATTTTTTTTACATTCATTCGTTGATTATCATTAATTTCAATAAAGTGAATCAACCATTTCGTAGGGTTTCGTTAATACATACCTAAAGTTCCCAAAATCTGAAATTTGTCAATTTTGGGGGTGACACCTTATACATATACCAAGAAACAATTTTTTTAATGAGATTTAGCTTGAAACCCTAATACAAAAACCGGAGATCATTTTGTAAAAAATATCAAAATACGTATTTTATTTTTGATAATTTAAGCTGTGAACAATAATATCCGCGACGAATATATTTTCGAACAACTGATAAGCTGTTGCACCAAACTAGTAAAATATCTGAGCCATCATGCTGTATTTTATTGATAAAATATTAGAAAACAAAAGAAATTTTTGGAAAAAAAATTAAATCAAATTCCTGGTATTAATTTGTAACGAACTGTTATTCCAATATTCTTTTTTCGCCGAACAATAGTTCGTTAATTTTTTTTTGAAACCGAAATTTTTCAAAAATCGATATTATTCTTTCGAAAATTGAAGGATTGGCCTATTATTCCAATGATATTTAAAAATAAATACATATATCCGAATAAGGGTAGTTTCCATCAAATCACTCGCCTTCGGATAAGCTGAAATCGATTCTACAATTTTCGAAGCAATTTCAGATTTTCCCACTATAAATTTTTAGGTCAATCTTTTCAGTTTCCTTTCCTTTCGACTTGATGATGTCAATATATCGGGGGTAAAATTTTGTTCATAAATTTCCGTTGTAAAAAACCTACGAAAGTAGCATTCAAGAAAATCCATTTAATCGTATTCACCTCATTGCAAATTTATTTATTGAGATAGAAATTGGTTCATAGCTTCCTTGAAACCGTTGAAAATCCGAAAAAGTGGCGTTGGAAAAGTTGAAAAAGGATGTATATTACCTCGTTTCAGGGTGGAAAATCGATACTTACGTTTATATCTTACTTCGATTGCTTCTGTTTGGACGGTTTTCTATGGCATTCTCACAGAATGAAAAAAAATTCATTCAGGGGTTGTTCACAATCGTGATGGAAATAGGTGATTTTAATTTCGAGGACTGGCGAAAATGTTGCCTACAAAAAAAGTTTCGAAAAAAGTGGTTATCACTAAATTTTGAGAAAATGCTATCAAATACAGAAACATAAATTCATTCATTTTTTTCTATGGGACACCCTGTTTTTCATTTAATTTTCAGAATGAACCTCTTTTTACTGATATTGAAAATATTTTCATATCGTTTTTGAGCGCTCGTACTACTTACACGAGGGCTATATCATTTCACATACACATACATGTCTGTATTTTTCGAATTTTGAGCCGAAAATGGTCTCAATCGACTATGTTCGTCTCACTGATGACGAATCCGTCAAAAAATTCGAGTCTGTCCGTCCGGCCGTCCGTCCGGCCGTCCGGCCGTCAGCACGATAACTTTCGAACGGATCAACTTAGAGACTTGAAATTTCCAGTGTAGGTTCAGATCCCGAATGCCTCGGTTAAGTTCGTTAATGGGCCAAATTCCACCAGGGGTTCCGTGAATATGGCCGTTCAAAGTTTTGTTTCCCTGATTACTTGAAAACTACAGATTCGATCAAGATGAAATATTGCACTCAGATGGAAAATGAGGTGTTTTAGCTACGTACAAAATTTTGTCCAGATCGCATGACCAGAACCATAGAAACCATAGAAAATTGTAACTTTTGAACGGAAATGCCTAGGGACTTGAAACTTTCAGGATAGGTGTGGATCTCGAATGTCGTGATCACGTTCATCTATGAGCAACATTATACAAGGGGTTCCGTAAATACGGTCGTTTGAAATTTTGTTTTCTCGATAAATTCGAAACTTCGGATTCGATGGAGATGAAATTTTGTATTTTAATCGAGAATGATATATTGAAGCAATATTTTGTCCAGATCGCATGACCAGAACCATAGAAACCATAGAAAATTGTAACTTTTGAACGGAAAGGCCTAGGAACTTGAAATTTTCAGGGTGGGTTTGGATCGCGAATATCGCGGTCACGTTCATCAATAAGCAAAATGAGACTAGGGGTTCCGTAAATATGGCCGTTCAAAATATTTTTTTCCAGATAGTTTCGGAACTACTGATCGGATTGGAATGAAGTTATGCATCTAGCTGAGGAATAATGTATTCAAAGTACGTGCACAATTTTGTCCAGACCGCATCACCAAGACCATAGATACCGTAGAAAATTCTAGCGAATTATCGAAAAAAAAATTGGTCACCTAAAGCACTGACATGAAGTCTGGAGTTTGGCCTAAGTTTCAGAATTTTTGTGACAGCTGTCGAAAATTCCTTCAATTGATTTCTAAAACTGGAAAATGCGAATCTACCTACAAGTTGCATGTACGAGCGCTCAAAAGCTCCTGCCTTCACGGCAGTGCTTTTCGTCATTTTTGGGTTATTAAATATCGAATAACTTGATTATATGTATTTGGATTCTTTTCGCCACTGTGAACCATTTTGATTATTAAATCGAATAAATGTTAATAAATATGTATGTCATTTTCAAAGCTCACATAAAAAAATTCTGACTTTCACAATATAGATATTCAGAGTTACAACTAAGTTATTCGGAACTTAAAACTCAAAAACGGTCTCGAAAAGAATATAAGATGAAGGTAACATACGGTTCACTTTGAAATCGTTGAAAATGTATAGAAGTGGCGTAGAAAACATGAAAGAGGATCAATTCAATCCTATTTACCTCATTTCAGGGTGCTCACCTGTTTTTTTACTTCCATTGCTTCTGTTTGGTGAAAATTGGTGATTTCAATTCAGAGGACTCGAAACTAATATCGAGAATGTATACAGGAATCCAAACGCCATATAGATGTTTGAGATGTGGGGTCCTGTCAGATCTGATCGCGGCCTTCGGCCGCGACCCAGCTACGCTTGATAAAAAGCCTTATCGATCTTGAGTTTTTCCCCTACCAAAAATCGTTCAACGCGAAGTCTTCACTTCAAAAACTTGAAATAGTCCGATCGGTTATGCTGTTCACATTTGCCCCTCGATGGTCAACGACTCATTCAGTCATATCGGAGTAACGCATTAATGACAATATCCAAGATACGAGAAAAGTGTACATAAATGTTGAAGAAGAGACACGAAGAATGAATGTTGACTGATGTAATTGATACCACCATCCCCGCCCCGTTCCAATCAATAAGAATATCCCTGCATCAGAGTGATATTGCAGAGCAATGGCGCACTCGTTTTGTGTGATCTTCAGGCTCCGTCGTTTCCCACCTTGGGAACTGAAAGCTGAGCGAAACGTGACTTCCTGCACTCCGTTCGTCTAAATTTGATACTTGTACCATGTCTATAGTCACAGCCGAACGCAAACATGGCCTTTATTTGTTTTTTCCAGTTGTGCAAATGGAAATACTGCCGCACAATCGACCCCAACCGGAATAACACGAGGAAATTTTGGCCAGGACCGAATTCGATGTTGAAAATTGGAATCGTAAATTGGTGCAGAAAAAGTCGATAGCGTTGTCAACACCGCTATAGTTGAAAGAAGGGGGAAAGATATCCGATTCCAGCTGGAAGGCGCTACGCGCCGACTTCAGTTGAGGCCCTATTCAACTAATATTTCCTGTTCAATTCAAAAATCATATGCAATGTAAACTATGACGACAAAGTCAATTTTGCCAACGTGAGGGTCCTATAACTACCGAGTTGAAAAAAATTCCTACCCCCATAATTTCAAAAGTTGATTATTAGAAATAATTAACCAAAATGAGGAATCCAAATTAATAGCCTTACTGATCGAATTCTGCCTGCTGCGCGTTGCCGAAGACAAGAGCTCCTTTGTTCGCCGTTCCTCTGCAGTTGATTGAGGTAGAAAGAAAGGAAACGAACAGAATAAATAAATGAAATGGCCACCACCTAGGCCGGTTTTACCTGTAGAGGAGAGAACGGTATATAAACATTTTAATCTACGGTTCGAGGTTCGGTTCAAGGTGGATTGTGTAACCATGGTGCATAAAAATATTAATTTCTTTCGGTATGCGCCTGGTTGGAACACACACAGACTCGCATAAAAGGGGATATACATACAAGAAAACGGTTCGAGTTTTATTGATGAGCATGTCACCCAAATGTCAAAATTTGGGTAGAAATCTGCGTTCAATACATTCCTTTTAACAACCCGAAGGAAAAAAGTCCAACCAGTTTTCGAAGGTGGGAGCTTATATATTGAGAAATGCACAGCTGACAGGAATTCCTGAAGATAATGCCGTTCGACATAAGGGAAAAGACCATTGAGGGAAGGTCGTATATGTAGTATACATAAGGGATGGGTCATGTGCCACCTTTTGAAGGTGCTAGAACTAGAAATGAAGCGCCGTAAATTTTGGTATAGATCCATCATGAATAGCTCGACCAAACATCAATCTTCATCGGAGTCACCTAAACAAAATAAGCTTGATTCGAATCCCGAGATGTCACCACTAATTATACAATTTTACATGCCTCACTTCCTCTTTCGAGAAATGAATATTAGTAACTAGTTGCAACCTCAGCAGATAAAATTTCCTGAAAATAGTGAAAATAGCATTAAAATTGTAAATTGACAGTTTTTGCCGGCACTAAAATGTACTGGAAATATATTTCCATGAATGGTTTGAATTTTTTATTTCCATCGTGGCCCCCTTCATAAAACTAAGTAATGAAAGAATTGATTTATTGTTCCCTGAAATGTTCGAATCAAGCTTCACGAATAATAAATTTAAATCTCATTTGTCAATTTTAATAGGAAAAATTATAAAAAGCACTGCCGTGAAGTCAGGAGTTTTCGAGCGCTCGTTCATCCACCTTGCAGGTAGATTCGCATTTTCCAGTTTCAGAAACCAATTGAAAAATTGTTTGACAGCTGTCAGAAACTCCAAACTTCGTCAGTGGTTAAGGTGACCAATTTTTTTTTTGATAATTCGCTAAAATTTTCTACGATTTCTTGGTAATGCGATCTGGACAAAATTTTGCATGTAGTTTGAATACATTATTCTTCATCTCTATGCAAATCATTCCAATCCAATCAGTAGTTTCGAAATTATCAGGAAAAAAATATTTTGAACGGCCATATTTACGGAACCCCTAGTCTAATTTCTCCAATTGATGAACGTGACCGCGACATTCGCGATCCAAACCTATGCTGAAAATTTCAAGTCCCTAGGCCTTTCCGTTCAAAAGTTATAATTTTCTATTGTTTTTATGGTTCTGGTCATGCGATCTGGACAAATTGTAGCTTCAATATATTATTCTCCATTAAAATACAAAATTTCGTCACGATTGAATCCGTAGTTTTGAAATGATCAAGAAAACTTAATTTCAAACGAACATATACGGAACCCCTAGTCTAATTTTGCTCATTCATGAACGTGACCGCAAAATTCGAGATCCACATCTATCCTGAGAATTTCAATTATGATTTTCTATGTTTTTTATGGATCTGGTCATGCGATCTGGACAAAATTTTGCATGTAGCTTAAACACGCCATTCTCCATTTGAGTGCGAAATTTCTTCTAAAGCGCAATGGAAAAAATTCAATATCTTGTTCTTAAATTGTATGACATGAGCACTATGAATTATCCGCCATTTACCATCGTTATTATTACGCACAAAAAAAAATTTCTAAAAGTTAGGACTGAATTCTGATGAAATGCTATCAAAAATATGGTAAAAGAAATTCATTTATTTTTTTGTATGTATTTCATTGAATTTTTTTTCCCTGATATTGAAAATATTCCATATTACCCCTACTTCATAACGTTTTTGAGTTATTGAACGTCGAATAACTTAGTTATATTTGAATTTCTTCTTCCTCTGAACCATTTTGATTATTTAATTGAATAAATTTAATAAATTGATATGTAACTGTCATTGTCGAAGCTCACATAAAAATTCTTTCTTTCACAGAATAGATATTCACAGTAACATGTAGTCTAACTAAGTTGTTCGACATTTAAAACTCAAAAATAGTATAAGATAGAGGAAACATATTATGGTATACTTTGAAATCAAGAAAAAAATCCGAAAATTCAATAATATATTAATATACTATTTGAAAAAAAATACTAAATGCTACAACTACAGTCATTACCACACAACTTTTATTCGAATCTTTTTTTTCTACAGGCAATAATAATGATGATAAAAAAATAATTTTTTCCGGGAATAATAACAATTTTTTTTGATATTTTGCCTTCCATCTAGCATCGCCAAGAATAAATAGACTACAAAATATTAATCGAATGAATTTTCATTGGAATCCAAAATGAATATCAAGGTTTCCCCTCTAAAATCATTTTTTCGATGATACCGAAATTTTTCAAAATTTGATATTTATCTTGCAGAAATCGCTGAATTGGCCTGTTATCGATATATTCCAATGGAATAAAAAAGAGAAAAAATGAATTCACATCGGAATGAAGGCAGTTTTCTTCATTTCATTTCTCAAAAGTTGGCATTCGAGATACTGCAACTACAGTCATAACCACACAACTTTTATTAGAATTTTTTTTTTGCTACAGGCAATGATAATTATAATAAAAATTATTTTTTTCGGGAATAATAAAATTTTTTTTTATATTTCGCCTTTCATCTAGAACTGCATCCAAGAAGAAATAGACTACAAAATATTAGTTGAACAATGAATTTTCATTGGAATCCAAAATGAATATCAAGGTTAATCCTCCAAATTAATTTTTTCGATAAAACCGAAATTTTTCAAAAATTGATATTATTCTTGCAGAAATCGCTGAATAGTCCTACATATTATCGATATATTTCAATAGAATTTTGAGAGAAAATATCAATTCACATCGGAATGAAGGCAGTTTTCATCATTTCATTTCACAT
The DNA here is from genome assembly GCA_963966015.1 of Aphidecta obliterata. NCBI lineage: Eukaryota > Metazoa > Arthropoda > Insecta > Coleoptera > Coccinellidae > Aphidecta > Aphidecta obliterata. The sequence goes on from OZ014427.1 coordinate 12,532,142, forward strand.
AAGCTGAAAAAGATTTTTCGAAGGAATTTCAGATTTTTCCAATGAGATTGGAAGGAAATTGGAAAATCTTTTGAAAGAAATCGAGAATTCTCTTATTCTTTAGATTTTCTTTCCTTTTCATTTCTATTTTCTCGTGAATTTTAATGCTTTATAGAAGTGTGAGGAAAAAGACCATATCTGGTTGTATTTTATAGAAAAAACGTATTTTATAGAAAAAACGCAAAAAATGTAAACTGCTCGAAGGAATGAGTTTTTTTTTTAAAGCTACAATTAACTAGAACAAACATTATTGAGATACATTGGTTTTATTATTTTGATATAATAAACCATAAATTAAAACTCGAAAGTTTTCATTCTGTCTGAGTATAACTTATCAGGAACTTCGATGTCAATCATGATTCGTAATGAGAAAAAAATTATAAAAAGCACTACCGTAAAGTCAGCAGCTTTTGAGCGCTCGTTCATCCACCTTGTAGGTAGATTCGCATTTTCCAGTTTTAGAAAACCAATTGAAGAAATTTTTGACAGCTGTCAAAAAAATGACAGCAATTCTTTGTCAATTATACCGAATCAGCTGCTACAGAAATATAAGGATTTTGTATTCAATAATTCGTTGGAATTTAAAATGGTTCTGGTTATGCGAAAATGTATCTTGAATATATCATTCTTCATTAAAATACAAATTTTCGTCACGATCGAATGCGTAGTTGTCAAAATATCAAGAAAACTGAATTTCAAAGGACCATACGACCCCGAGGGCTTTTTCAGATTAGATCGCGGCCTTTGGCCGCGACCCAGCGAGGTCCAAGCAAGCCTTTAGATTTCGAAGGAATGTCTTAGCTTTCATCATAAGAATACGTTCCAGAAAGGGGAACATAGAGTATAATCCAATATGATAAGAACTAAGCCTTACTTTGAAGAATCCATAGCACTCTTGACCTTGATTTTTGATAAGAGTGTTCTATGAACAACCAAAAATAGCAAACTATTGATGGATTTTTTTATTCAATCTTCAGCTGCTGTGACCTCCAAATGGTGCATTCGCTCAAAGCGAACGTAACACGAGACCATAACCGAATATACATACAAGTGTCGTCGCATATAACAGACGTGGAGGATTCTTCAGGAAATATTCAATACCTAGTATTACCCGCGGACCGCAAAAGATGGAGAACTCGTATTGAATTTCGTGGCAGAGGCATTTCCGCCGTCTACCGCAAACGTTCGCCCGAAGGCTGAGAGCGGCGTCCGTCAGGGCAGGCAGTTAATGTGAAAATCCCCCGAAAGGCCTTGGAGACGCGGATATTAATAAGTTCCCCCCGAAAATGACTATGTGTCGGCCGATTTAAACGTCTTCAATTCCGTTTTAAGTACAGGCCATCTCGGAGAAGATAACGCTGACCAAATTGGATCGATGAATACGGGGCCCGGAAAAAAAAGAGTAGCGGCTTCCTTTGGCTCAAATGATGGGGGTGCGTTCCTTGGTTTCTCATATGGTCCGGACGGGGATTGGGCGGACAAGTCCGTTAAATTAATGAGTCGATAGGTTGAAATTATACCGTTCCCGAAACGGACGAAATTGTTGGATGTTATTCGTTTAATGGGACTTGGGGTAATGTACAGGGTGGAACGTAAAGTTGAAAATAATCTGTGGGTGTCTTGGTAAAAAAAAACTGCAAATTCCACACAAAGGTTTATTATCGTCACAAAACTTAGATTTTCGAGAAAATGAACCTTAACTGTTTGGTGTTGTTACTTACATTTTCTCTCAGTGGTTTTTCAAAATTCCATCATATTCAAATATGAATACTCGAATTATTACATAATATCAACCAGATCTAAGTCGGGAAATCTTGTTTTGACAATCGTAGCCTTTACTTATTCAATGCAAATCCGATGGATCCTAGATAGAGAGAAGTAAGTACCAACATATCTATGACAAGGTCTTCCAAAATGATTAGGCTATACCTAATCGAAATGAGACAAACACAACGAATAAATATCGTTAAGTATGTTATACCTACAAATGAAATAGGTAATTGGAACTTGGGTTCCGCTTATCCAGGCAGATACGTTCATGTGTGCGTATTGCCAAATCGAAAGTGGACTGATCTCATGCTTGGTGAATTTTCTAGCGAGTATGACATTGGCAGAAAAAAAATACCGAGAAATATTGGCAGTCGTATACTTCTAGATTAAAGTTGCTACATTCCATATCGATAAAATCTAGCCAACTTCGTCGGTTACAATCGGGTATCGTCGCTTTTTTTTTCTTGGAATTCGATATAATGAAGTTACGGAATCATTGAACGGTGATGGGTTCCTTATAAAAAAATACTGCAATTTTCACTAAGTTGGTTCGTTATTTCTACGTTACCTCGAATCCTCGATCTAAATTTCACGAAATATCTTCATTTTCCAAGGCAAATAAGTGTATCATGAGGTTTTGATTCGAAATTTCATAACTCACGAACTGATAGGAGTAAAGCATCACGTTGAGAAATTTTCGATTGGGTAAAATTTTAGATTTAATATTACATATCATGATTTTTTCCATCATAAATCACGGTTTTTCTGTAAAAACATCAAAAATCACAATTGTTTTTGGAAACCACAAAAATCACGTTTCTTATATCAAGAATCACGATTAATTGTTTTCAAAAATAACTTCTTTTTGTTTCAAGAATATTAAAAATCACTTTTTTCTTTCAAAAATAACTTTTTTTCAGGAATATCAAAATCGCGTTCTTTAAACATCACTAGCTGCCCTTTCTTATTTCCAAAAATTTCTTTATTCTTCAAGACACATCATAAAACAGTGTATCATGTCATGAGGTCTTGACACTCATTCGAAATAGCAAATTGTTATTCGAAATTTCATAAGTCACAAACTTTTAGGACGTTTTATTGAACATAAAAATCACTTGCTGCCAACTGATAGATATACGATTAATCGAATGAATATAATTCAACATGAGAATAAGCTATTACCTTCAAATTCGTCTACTGTAAACCCCCAAACCAACATTTCGATAGGCAATAATTCTACCTTTCTACCTTAGTCAAAAATCACGATTTGTTTGGATAACATCAAAAATCACAATTGTTTTTGGAAACATCCGAAATCACGTTTTTTATATCAAGAATCACGTTTAATTTTTTTTCAAAAATAACTTCTTTTTGTTTCAAGAATATTTAAATTAACTTTTTTCTTCCAAAAATACCTTTTTTTAGGATTATCAATCGCATTCTTTAAACATCAAAAATCACAAGCTGCCATTTATAATTTCCAAAAAATTCTTCTATCTTCAAGACACATCATAAATAGTGTATCATGTCATGAGGTCTTGACTCTTGACACTCATTTGAAATAGCAAATTGTTATTCGAAATTTCATAACTCGCGAACTATTAGGAGCAAAGCTTCACGTTGAGGTATTTTCGATTGAGTTACATTCACGATTTAATGTTATCAAGTTTTTTTTCAAACATCATAAATCATGGTTTTTCTGTTAAAACATCAAAAATCACCATTTGTTTGGAAAACATAAAGAATCACGATTTGTTGAAAATCATCATAAATCACGATTTCTTTAAGAACATCGAAAATAAGTTTTTTCTTTTCCAAAAATATCACAAATCGCGTTTTATTGAACATAAAAATCACTTGCTGCCAACTGATGGATATACGGTTAATCGAATGAAAATAATTCAACATAAGAATAAGCTATTACCTTCAAATTCGTCAACTGTAATCCCCCAAACCAACATCTCGATAGGCAATAATTCTACCTTAGTCAAAAATCACGATTTGTTTGGAACACATAAAAAACCACGAATTGTTTGGATAACATCAAAAATCACAATTGTTTTTGGAAACATCCGAAATCACGTTTTTATATCAAGATACACGATTAATTTTTTTCCAAAAATAACTTCTTTTTGTTTCAAGAATATTAAAAATTACTTTTTTCTTTCAAAAATAACTTTTTTTTCAGGATTATCAAAATCTTCCAAAAATTCCTTTATTCTTCAAGGCACATCATAAAACAGAGTATCATGTCATGAGGTCTTGACACTCATTCGAAATAGCAAATTGTTATTCGAAATGTCATAACTCGCGAACTATTAGGAGCAAAGCAGTTGAGGTATTCTCGATTGAGTTACATCGGCAATTTAATGTTATCAAGTTTTTTTTTCAAACAGCATAAATCACGGTTTTTCTGTTAAAACACCAAAAATCACCATTTGTTTGGAAAACATAAAGAATCACGATTTGTTGGAAATCATCATAAATCTTGATTTTTTTTAAGAACATCAAAAATAACTTTTTTCCAAGAATATCCAAAATCACGTTCTATTGAACATAAAAATCACTAGCTGCCAACTGATAGATATACGATTAATCGAATGAATATAATTCAACATAAGAATAAGCTATTACCTTCAAATTCGTCTACTGTAATCACCCAAACCAACATCACGATTGGCAATAATTCTACCTTAGTCGAAATAGCTATTTTGACAACTCCAACTAGATTTTGTCTCGATCATAATTTTTTTTTAATGTCAATTACATGAAAAACCTCTTTTTTTTATCCATAACATCATAAATCACGGTTTTTCTCGACAAAAAACATCCAAAATCACCATTTGTTTGAAAAACATGAAAAATCACGTTATGTTAGAGAAACAAAAAATCATGTTTTTTATAACATGAAGAATTACGTTTTTTCAAAAACATCATGAATCACGGTTTTCCTCGAAAAACAGAAATCAAGTCTTGTTTCTATTTTGATTGATTTTTTCCCATAAACAGAAGTTGCTATTTCAAAAACGTTTTTTGAAGTTCAATGAAGAAAATTCTTACAAATTCCCAGATCAGAACACGAAAACAGTGATTTTATTTGTTGTATATAAAACCATTAATCAGAACTCGAATCATAAATTGTCAGAAATTTTGAATTCAATCGCGATTCTACTCATGTTTATGTATTTGAATCCTTCCAACCCTAAAAACGAGAAATAAAATTAAAACGTTGACATTGTTATCATAACATGCTTTGAATAAAGTCGTTATGTTGCCAAAAAAACAAGTTAAAGATATTATTCCTTCTGGGTGTAACCCTTCTCATGTCACTGACAAAAATAAACCACAATATACTCCCAACAAAGAAGAAAACACATTCAACTTGCTCTTGAAGCACCACGTCAAGTTTTAGTCAATCCAGTTTCCAACCGGCAATTTATATTAATTTTGACCACAGATAGCCTGGCATTCTTCGTCTCCTCGAAAGTGACCTGTGAACCTTGATAGTGACGGAATGAAGTATAGTTACCTCTAGAAGTCTCCCTCGGCCCATCTGATATGTACTGTTGTCAGATCGGACAGAATCCACAAGATTTATTTGATATTTCGTTTCTTCTACGAACCGTACCGAAAACGTAAGGCTTCATCAAAATTTAGGTGGAACTTCGCCAGGAATTCGAGAGATGTGATATTTTGACAATCAGCTGAGCCTCTCCATTAAATAGTAATTTTTGATGTGTGAAAAAACCGTGATTTTTGATGTTTTTGAATGAATTCGTAATTCTTGACATTTTCGAAGAAATTTGTAATTTTTGATGGTTATAACAAAAAAGTCGTGACTTTTCGTGATGTTCAAACATATCGTGATTTTTAATATTTTTCGAAGAAAACCGTTTCATGAAAGCTGACTTATGCTGATATTTTCAGTTATTGCTTCTTCTAGGGTAAAGCGAACCAAAAATCAAGTTGAAAACATCAAAATTATCTCCATGTTAGCTACTCCGACAAAGGTAGAACTGTTGCATATCGAGATGTTGGTTGGTATTAGAGTAGACGAATTTCAAGGTTATAACTTATTCTTATGTTAAAATTAATATATTCATCCTATTTATTGTATATTTATCAGTTGGCAACTAGTGATTTTCAATGTTTGAGAAAACGTGATTTCTGATATTGTTGAAAAAAAAGTAATTTTTGATGTCGAAAAAGAAACGTGATTTTTGATGTTTTTCGAACAAATCGTGGTTTTTGATGTTTTTTAAACAAATGGTGATTTTTTATGTTTTTTGGAAAAAACCGTGATTTTTGATATTTTGGAACAAATCGTGATTTTGATGTTTTGAGAAACATGATTTTCGATGTTTTTCGAAAAATAAAGTGATTTTTGATGTCCTCGAAAAAATTGTGATTTTTATGTTTTTCGAACAAATCGTGGTTTTTGATGTTTTTCAAACAAATCGTGATTTTTTTATGTTTTTCGGGAAAAACCGTGATTTTTGATATTTTGAAGTAAATCGTGATTTTTGATGTTATGAGAAACGTGATTTTCGATGTTTCTCGAAAAAACGTGATTTTTGATGTTTCTCGACAAAACGTGATTTTTAATGTTTTTAAAGTGATTGTCAAAACCATAATTTTTTTCAACCCTGTTTTTTTTTAGAAGAACTTTTAATGCATACATTTTCAGTTATTGCGTCTACTAGCGTTAAACTCAACAAAAATCGAGTTGAAAAAGTCAGAATTATCACCATCTTAAAGACTTCAATAGAAGTAGAATTTAAGGTGAAAGAATTTGAAAGTCATTACTTATTCTCATGTTGAAATTTAACCCTGTATAAATGCTAGAAGCTAGAAGGGAAGTTGCCATAGTCAATTTCTCATGTTATTCTGGTGTTGGTTCCCAAGCTATATGTCTCCCCGCATAAATTCGCCATAACCTCCACTCCCACACCTTCTAATTCAGTTTTCTTATTGTTTCAGGTAAGTTCCACCTTCTCTCGGTCCTGCACTTGGCCCCCAAGTGAGCGACGCTCTCCAGCCTCTCCGATCTTCGCTTCCAACGTTGCCATATGCTGAATACAAATGGCCTGTAACTGAATCGACAAAATTCAACTATAGAGACACCCTCGCTCGCATCGCCATTAACTCGATTTTCTACCCGGTCGGGCCGCGAAGAAGAAAAGAAGGCTTTCATCCAGCCATGGTGGAATCGGTGTATTGTTTTTTAGTTGTTTCAACTCTGCCCGGAATAGGGGTGCGTGATACGCGAGAACGCAGGGGTGCGGTGCCCTTTGGGGGCGGCGCGGGGATTATTTCGTCCTCTCGCCCTGCAGACTAAGGGATGACCAGGGGGGGCGTGCGAGCTGAATAAGGACGACGGTAGAGGAGAACATACTACTTGTTTTTCCCTTTGGGGAATAATATTTTGAAACTGAGTATTCATTCTGGGATTTAAAATGACGTAGCCAGAGAACCCCTCGTAATGTTCAGTTCACTTCAATGAACAAATGTGGTCCATTATTATTTATATGAAAAAAAATGCCACGACATGAATTAAGTTAAATATCTTATAGGGTTGGAATATTGTAAAAAATAATCTTGAACTTTCTACAAAAAAATTCCAATTCAAACCGCAAATTAAAAATTGAATCTTTTGAATTGGCGTTTTCCCCGAGCAACCGAATGTTTTTTCTTCCGTTGCCACTGCCTGGATAATCTGCACTCCGCAGGCAATTTCTGAATGTACCGAACCCCTAGGAATAATGTATAATAGCACATCGGATCTGTGGGGATCACTGAATTGGATGGGATCTCAAGGGGTATCCGAAGGCGTCACATGGTCTTGAGGGGGGTGGGAATAATGAACGGGGAAGATTGTTAGTGTAGGGCTTCGGGGATAATGAGAATAGGGGAGGGATGGGTCTCTCTGTTATTTATTTTTGAATTTCTCACATGGAGTAGGAAGTAAGAGTGTTTATATTTTCCTCAGCCACTGGGCCAGTTGTATCCTTAGGAAAGCTTATCGAGAGGCCATTTCGATCAAAAAATGTTAATAAACGTAACGTTAATCAAAGTACAAGTCGCTCAATATCTCAATGGCATCAAATTTCCAGCAACGTGTTCAGAATGAGCTAGACCTACACATTGACCAGTTCGATCACCCGATCTATCACTTCTAGATAATTCTCGAAAATCTGTCGTTGACCCTTATTTCACAGAGCTCAAGTGTCTGTGTTGCCAAATAGTCTTACTTGTTTTATTTTCCAACGATAAACTACGTTTTTAATGATGGATATTGGCCAACATACTTCAGACATCGAAACAAAAAAAATATTTCGTTTTATAATTAAAATAACTAGTTGAGTCTTTCCCATGATTAAATATAAAGCAAGATGCGAAACATAACGAAGCTAGATATTCTCGAAAATCCAATTGGAAAAATGATTTTACCGAAGCCTTATATGGAAGCTCACCTGCGCGCGTAAATCGAATTACCATTAGGATTCAGCTACATGATCTGCCTCCTGGGTATCTCTCAATCTCGACGTATACTTTCAAATCTTCTGAATTTATGTTGAAATCGTGAGTCGAATTGAATAATTTCAGTCGGTATTATCATGATTTATCGCGGCGAAATAAATGAAGAATTAAATCAGGTTCATGCTCCCAGAGGTTCGAATCAGTACACACCACCATAGACCCTATAGGAGGGACACAACATGATAAGAGGCGATCTATGCGAATCTACTGAGAAGCACTATCTTCAAGGACAGAAAGCTACTAGCTGATAATCTCTTACAGGGAGTTCTCTGTGAAGTCCTCGCAATGGTGAACCACTACTAGAGAGTACTCTCTGGAGAAGGTCATCTCTTAGTGGGAGTACTACCTCCAAGAGAGAAAACTCTGTTACACTACTAGTGAGTGCTCTTTTCTAGGGTAAAACACTGCTAAGGAAAGAACTCTATTACGGAATACTATAATCAAAGAAAAAACACTATAAGGGAGTATTCTCTTCCGGGAAATATTCTCTTCTAGAGTGAAACACGACTAGGGAGAGAACTATATTACGGTTTCTATCAGCAAAGAAACAATATGGAGGAAACATAAAAACGATAAAAGACCAATCATAACATCTGAATGAAAGAATGTGAACTAACAAAAAAAAATGATAAAAATTACGAAAAGCACTGCCGTGAAGTCAGGAGCTTATGTGCGCTCGTACATCCACCTTGTAGGTAGATTCGCATTTTCCAGTTTTAGGAATCAATTGAAGAAATTTTCGACAGCTGTCAAAAAAATTCTCAAACTTAGGCGAAACTCCAGACTTCATGTCAGTGCTTCAGCTGACCAATTTTTTTCGATAATTCGCTAGAATTTTCTACATTATCTATGGTCTTGGTGATGCGATCTTGATAAAATTTCGCACGTAGTTTGAATAAATTATTCTTCAGCTAGTTGTAGAGTTTCATTCCAAACCAATCAGTAGTTTCGAAATTATCAGGAAAAGAATATTTCGAACGGCCATATTTTCGGAACCCCTAGTCTAATTTTGCTCAATAATGAACGTGACCGCGACATTCGCGATCCAAATCTACCCTCAAAGTTTCAAGTTCCTAGGCCTTTCCCTTCGGAAGTTATAATTTTCTATGGTTTCTATGGTTCTGGTCGTGCGATCTGGACAAAATGTTGCTTTAATATATCATTCTCGATTAAAATACAAAAGATTATCTCGATCGAATTCGTAGTTTCGACATTATCGAGTAAACAAAATTTCAAACGACCGTATTTACGGAACCCCTAGTATAATTCTGCTCATTGTTAAACGTGAACGCGAAATTTCAGATCCACACCTATCCCGAAAATTTCAAGTCTCTAGGCCTTTCCGTTCGAAAGTTATGATTTTCTATGGTTCTGGCCATGCGATCGGGACAAATGTAGCTTGAATATATCATTCTCCATTAGTATACAAAATTTCGTCACGATCGAATATGTAGTTTTGAAATTATCAAGAAAACTAAATTTCAAACGACCATATTTACGGAACCCCCTAGTATAATTTTGCTCATAGATAAACGTGATCACGACATTCGAGATCCACACCTATCCTGAAAATTTCAAGTCCCTAGGCATTTCCGTTCAAAAGTTACAATTTTCTTTCTTCTGGTCATGCGATCTGGACAAAATTTCACATGTAGCTTGAACACCTCATTCTCCATTTGAGTGCAAAATTTCATCTCGATCAAATCTGTAGTTTCCGAGTAATCAGAAGAACAAAACTTCGAACGGCCATATTTACGAATTTTCCGACGGATTCGTCATCAGTGAGTCGAACCTAGTCGATTGAGACCATTTTCGGCTCAAAATTGGAAAAATACAGACATCGTGACGAAATTATATAGCCCTCGTGTAAGTAGTACGAGCGCTCAAAAATGAAATAAAAACAATGAAATCACAGGGGTAAAGTCAAAAGAAAAAAGTTGGATAGAATCATTCATATAAAACAGTTGAAAAATAAACAATTTCAAACAGTGAAAAAAGGTCTATAGTATAAAACAATTAAATAATTGAAAACAGGAGATACAAAAATTACGAAAAGCACTGCCGTGAAGGCAGGAGCTTTTGAGCGCTCGCACATGCACCTTGTAGGTAGATTCGCATTTTCCAGTTTAAGAAATCAATTGAAGGAATTTTCGATAGCTGTCAAAAAAATTCTCAAACTAAGGCGAAACTCCTCTGTGCTTCAGCTGACCAATTTTTTTTCGATAATTCGCTAGAATTTTCTTCGGTATCTATGGTCTTGGTGATGCGATCTGGACAAAATTTCGCACGTACTTTAAATACATTATTCTTCAGCTAGGTGCAAAATTTCATTCCAATCAAATCGGTAGTTTCGAAATTATCAGGAACAGAATATTTTGAACGGCCATATTTACGGAACCCCTAGTCTAATTTTGCTCATTGATGAACGTGAAATTCGCGATCCAAACCTACCCTGAAAATTTCAAGTTCCTAGGCCTTTTCCTTCGGAAGTTATAATTTTCTATGGTTTCTATGGTTCTGGTCATGCGATCTGGACAAAATGTTGCTTTAATATATCATTCTTGTTAAAATACAAAATTTTATCTCGATCGAATCCGTAGTTTCGAAATGATCGAGAAAACAAAATTTCAAATGAACATATTTACGGAACCCCTAGTATAATTCTGCTTATAGATGAACGTGATCACGACATTCGATATCCACACCTATCCTGAAAATTTCAAGTCCCTAGGCTTTTCCGTTCAAAAGTTACAATTTTCTATGGTTTCTATGGTTCTGGTGATGCGAGCTGAACAAAATTTTGCATGTAGCTCAAATACCTCATTTTTCATCAGAGTGCAAAATTTCATCTCGATCGAATCTGTAGTTTCAAGGTAATCAGGAAAAGAAAATTTCGAGCGGCCATATTTACGGAACCACACGGCGAATTTTGCCCAATAACGAACTTAACCGCGGCATTCGAGATTCGAACCTACCCTGAAAATTTCAAGTTTCTAGGACATTCCGTTCGAGAGTTATCGTGTATACGGACGGCCGGACGGACGGCCGGCCGGACGGACAGACTCGAATTTTTCGACGGATTCGTCATCAGTGAGTCGAACATAGTCGATTGAGACCATTTTCGGCTCAAAATTCGAAAAATACAGACATCGTGACGAAATGATATAGCCCTCGTGTAAGTAGTACGAGCGCTCAAAAAACGGGGGTACTTTTGGGCGCAAACCAAAGTATGGGGCAATAGCATAAAACAATCGAAGGATCCGAACAAACATGATGGGACGAATCAGTGTTGCCGCTGGCTTAGCGAGGAATTATGTTAGCACGTTGCTAAAATTATTAGATTTCAATAGAAATTATGTTAAAATTTCAAATTGACTGATAATGACAACTAAATGAACGGAGAGGTAGAACAAAATTTTTATGATCTTGAAAAATACACAAACAGATAAAAGTGAAACTGAAAACTGCAAAAAATAAGAGAAATATTTTATAAATATGAATAATTTTCAACAACATATACATACCTAAGAAGAATTTGAAAAATTAACATAAAATAAATAAATAAGATATAAATAAATAAATGAACATATGTATTTACTTTTCTATGTTTCAGCAAAATCTTCAAAAAACTTTTCATTGGTGAAAATTATGTTAAAATTAACAATTAGGTATGTTAAAAATTGAAAAATATATCAGAATTGATACTCTATTATGGAGTAGGTACTATGATCGAAGAAAGACCACTATTTGAGAGCATTCTCTGTAGACGGTAATCTCTTCGGAGAATTACTCTCATCTAGGGGGGAGTACTCTCTTCTACAGTTAAACATAACTAGAAGAAGAACTCTAATACAGAATACTATAATCAAAGAAAGAACACTACAAGGGATTAGATCTGAATGTCCTAATATCCCGGCAATTCATAGTAGGTTGAATGAAACACTATTCCAGATACAAATACTTAGGTGATTTTAATTAAAACACAACATGTTTCGAGCTCAAACATGTCATCCCCAGGAGAAAATCACACAAGTGAAGTTGAAATCGAGAAAAAAAAACCCATGAGGAAAACATGAATTGGATAAAAGACAAAGCATAACATCTGAATGAAATAATGTAAAATAACAAAATGATAAAAATGAATTAAAAAACAAAAAAATCGAAGGATTAAAGTAAAAAGAAAAAAGTTGAATAGAGTCATTCATATAAACCAGTTTGGAAAGTCAACAATATAAAACAGTGAAAATAGGTCTCCAGTATAAAACAATTTAATAATTGAAAACAGAAGATATAAAAAAGTGACCAAATAATGAATTGAAAAAAAGGTAGAATGTCGTGAAAAGGGTACATAAAAATCTTCAAAAACAATTACTAGACAATACCCTATTTGCACCCTATATTTACCCTATTTACATTACTAGGGGGTGATCTCTTATACGGAGTACTTTCCTCAAAGGTGAAAAACTACTTAGAGTATAACGGAGTACTTCTCTCAAGGGGAGAACACTACTTGGGAGTAAAGAGTTAACACTACTAGGGAGACATTTCTTCGGGGGATTATCCTCTTCTAGGGTGAACCACAAATAGAGTGGGAACTCTCTACTAGACCGTAGCAGTGGCGGCTCGTGAGCTCACAATCAGAGGAGGCCAAGCAAAAAATACAGGGTGTTTCATAATATATGCGCAGGATTTCAGGATGTGATAGCTCGTCCAAAAGTATGAAAAAAAGTTTTCATTAACTTACCCTCTAAAATGCACCATTTTCGAGATACAGGGTGTTGAAATTGAAGGGTTTTTACCGAAACTTTTTATCGTACAGGAAACGCTTTCGTAAGCATTTTCTAATCATAATAAGCAATTTTTTGTGCGGAATTTTTTCCTCCCAATTGGTGAAGGTTTATCGAGTTTTTCAAATAATTTGAATTTAACTGATGCCCCTAAGTGATATTTTCATCTGCTATGTCTTTCAATAAACCTCTGTAAATTTTTTAAATCCGAATATCCTAATTTTGACCACACATTGTTTTCTGAATCTTCGGAAAAAACAGAGCAAAACCAACAAAATAATTTATTTCGAACTGTACTTCCTGTCAGAAACTCGTATTTATTGTACCATTGAACGCAGAAGGAACGATTATGTTTCGAATTGACAATTAAATTTTGCATAGCAGGCTGAGGTGTCTTCATAGTTTAAGTAATGAAAATTTTGTCATCGTAAGGCATTTGACTGAAATTTTTCTTCAGAAGAAAATCAACGTTCCTGGTTTCCGTTCCCATTCTTCTCGATAAAATATATGAATCTAAATAGCCATCCTTCCTCACCTACAAACTTCGCCAAACTGATAGTCTGTACATAGTACATACATTTAATATATATTATACATAATATTTTATTATGAAGATGAAGGTATAGAATAGTGATACCAAAGATTAAACAACTTGTTGTACTCTTACGTGATGCCGATCGTTCATATTCGGGATTCGGGCCGATCGGGCTAAACGAATATATGTACTGGAGACTGGGCCTCCGTCACGTGGTTTACAGCTCGAATTCTGACTGGCCCCTGCTTTGTATTAAGAGTTATTCGAAATTTTACACAAGCGTAGGTATCTCGACTTGGAGGCTCGGCCTCCGGGTCTGAACTCTGCTGTGTTGTATTCTTTAACGCATCGCATGCCTGACGTAGTACTGGTTGCGATGCGCAATCTTCTCAGTTTTGAAGTCTGTTGCGGAAGATGAATAAATGTGATGAGATATTGGGGTGAAAAATATCCAGAAATTTGAATATTCTATTGATGTAGGTTAACATTATATAGTTGAACTAAGAATTAAATACAATGCAGTAAAATTTGGGGAGGCACGGCCTCCTCTGCCTCCTCTGAGCGGCCGCCACTGGACCGTAGGTGATCTCTTCGAGATAGTACTGTCTACCAGGGTAAAATACTACTAGACAGCACTCACTAAGTTTGATGGAATTGCGACAATTAATTCTAGACATATAAAAATTCTAGTGACACACTGTGAATCCACGCAGTTCAAGTTGCTTGGAATAAAGTGCCACAAGTAGACATCGACCATTCCGATTTTTTCAGACTACATATCGATGAAATTCCTTGAAAATGTTAACGTTTCATGTTTGTAAGATGTAAGACCACCTCATTGCCAAAAAATAAATTCGAAGAAATTATTCACGAATCGTTCGTTCACCAGAAGGCATAGAAGTTCACGTGAACAGCGTACATCCTTCGTGAACTTCCCACGTACTAATCGACAAACTCGACTTCCTCGCAGATACCTCGAGGTATTTTCGGCGCACAGTCCAGCCGTGTCGATAGAGAGCCAGAAACGCACGTCTGTCTCTGCAGCGGCTCCAGGTCAGCTCAGGTAAGATTCGGGATTTCGAAATCCGACAACAACAAAACCGCACGTTGCCATTGAATTCGAAATCGCTCTCCGTCTTCTTCGGAATGCGTTTTACCGATGTCGATGTTAATGAGACGTACTGTCCTTGTCTACGTTCAGGAAGCCATTTACGTTTCCATTCATCTCGAATTGTTCACTTACAGGTGAATTACTCGTCAATTAAACCGCGATGCCAGCTATTTGATGTCAACAGAGCCGGCACTGCCCGGCGACTCCGATTGGCGATTTTTCGTTGTCATCAAAAATGACAATGCGAGTTTGAAAACTCAATTAAGTTGGTTACAGTTCGGACTCAAAATAAATAGATCACAAATTGTTGTTATGTACAATGATATTGATGACCGTGACAGGCTTGGGCAAGTTCAGTACAGGTTCTGCTGGATTTTTCTTAGATAAAGGATCTTTTCCACAATTTCGATTTAAATTATCACGTTATCAAATTATAGAAAAATTAATTTTATTTACTCCTATTGAATTATATATTCTAATTATACTTTTGAGCAATTGAAAGTATCTGTAAACCAACATCGTGAGTTGTAATAACTCACTACTATAACTCCCTGGCTCTGTGCTTCTGAAGCCGATTGGCCGAAAGGGAACAGTCCATCATTGGTATTGAGGGTCACTTGAATAATTTATACGATTTCTCAAATTAAGTTTATACCTAATTATTATTGTGAATGTTTTGCTGAAAAAGATTAATTCAGATGGTGAAAACGAATTATTATGTGCACCTTCAGAAATAAGACAATCAGACAATGTTGCCAATGTTACCATACAGAATTTATTGCCCTCATGATTGGTGTAGCAGTAAGAATATTAAGTCATCGTTTACAGAGAATGTTCTTTTGGCATATTTCAGCGAACTTAGCACTAAATATAAAGCATCGCCCTTATAGACTTTCTACTGCATCCTAAGAAGCACAATCAACATGAGTAATGCATTGTTATAGGCAACTTTTGAGATTTGTAAATAAAGTGCTTTCTCTGTACTTGTATCTCAGTATTTATTGTTATAGTCGTAGATGAATTAAAGTATTCAACTTGCGGTAATGTAGGTGATAACTCACGCAGATGAAGTTTGCAGCGCGAGCCGAAGGCGAGTGCTGTAATTCATCAAGTGAGTTATGACCTACATTACCGCTCGTTGAATAATATACTATTATTGATGCCCCACCATTTTGGAAGATTTATGAACTGAATATAAAGTTAATAAATATCCCATCGGCGTCAACAATGACTGAATAATTCATTATGCCCAACAAAATAGAACGAATATGGAGAATAACTCCCCAATGAATAATAAGGTTTCCCTGTATAAAAATGGGTATAATATGGATGAGATATTCTATTCGACTTTCGGATCTTTAAAAAAAAAAAAATTATAAAAGCACTGCCGTGAAGTCAGTAGCTTTTGAGCGCTCGTACATCCACCTTGTAGGTAGATTCGCATTTTCCAGTTTCAGAAATCAATTAAAAGAAATGAGACAGCTGTCAAAAAAGTCTCAAACTTAGGCGAAACTCCAGACTTCATGTCAGTGCTTCAGCTAGAATTTTCTACGGTTTCTATGGTCTTGGTGATGCGATCTGGACAAAATTCCGCACGTAGTTTGAATACATTATTTTTCAGCTAGGTGCAAAATTTCATTCCAATCCAATCAGTAGTTTCGAAATTATGAGGAAAAAAATATTTTGAACGGCCATATTTACGGAACCCCTAGTCTATTTTTGTTCATTGATGAACATGACCGCGACATTCGCGATCCAAACCTACCCTGAAAATTTCGAGTTCCTAGGCCTTTCCCTTCAGAAGTTATAATTTTCTATGGTTTCTATGGTTCCGGTCATGCAATCTGGACAAAATATAGCTTCAATATATCATTCTCGATTGAAATACAAAATTTTATCTCGATCGAATCCGTAGTTTCGAAATAATCGAGAAAACAAAATTTAAAACGACCGTATTTACGGAACCCCTAGTATAATTCTGCTCATTGATAAACGTGAACGCGACATTTCAGATCCACACCTATTATGAAAATTTCAAGTCCCTAGGCCTTTCCGTTCGAAAGTTATGATTTTCTATGGTTTCTATGGTCTTGGTGATGCGATCTGGACAAAATTCCGCACGTAGTTTGAATAAATTATTCTTCAGCTAGTTGTAGAATTTCATTCCAAACCAATCAGTAGTTTCGAAATTATCAGGAAAAGGATATTTCGAACGGCCATATTTTCGGAACCCCTAGTCTAATTTTGCTCAATAATGAACGTGACCGCGACATTCGCGATCCAAATCTACCCTCAAAGTTTCAAGTTCCTAGGCTTTTCCCTTCGGAAGTTATAATTTTCTATGGTTTCTATGGTTCTGGTCATGCGATCTGGACAAAATGTTGCTTTAATATATCATTCTCGATTAAAATACAAAATTTTATCTCGATCGAATTCGTAGTTTCGAAATTATCGAGAAAACAAAATTTCAAACGACCGTATTTACGGAACCCCTATTATAATTCTGCTCATTGATAAACGTGAACGCGACATTTCAGATCCACACCTATCCTGAAAATTTCAAGTCCCTAGGCCTTTCCGCTCGAAAGTTATGATTTTCTATGATTCTATGGTTTTGGTGATGCGATCTGGACAAAATTTCGCACGTAGTTTGAATACATTATTCTTCAGCTAGGTGAAAAATGTCATTCCGATCCAATCAGTAGTTTCGAAATTATCAGGAAAAAAATATTTTGAACGGCCATATTTACGGAACATCTAGTCTAATTTTGCCCATTGATGGACATGACCGCGACATTCGCGATCCAAACCTACGCTGAAAATTTCAAGTTGCTAGGCCTTCTTCTTCGGAAGTTATAATTTTCTATGGTTCCTATGGTTCTGGTCATGCGATCTGGACAAAATATTGCTTTAATATATCATTCTCGATTAAAATACAAAATTTTATCTCGATCGAATCCGTAGTTTCGAAATTATCGAGTAAACAAAATTTCAAACGACCGTATTTACGGAACCCCTAGTATAATTCTGCTCATAGATAAACGTGAACGCGACATTTCAGATCCACACCTATTCTGAAAATTTCAAGTCCCTAGAACTTCGTTCGAAAGTAATGATTTTCTATGGTTTTGGTCATGCGATCTGGACAAAATTTCACATGTAGCTTGAACACCTCATTCTCCATTCGCAAAATTCAAACATCTCGATGAAATCTGTAGTTTCCAAGTAATCAGGAGAACAAAACTTTGAACGGCCATATTTACGGAACCCCTAGTGAAATTTGGCCTTTATCGAACTCAATCGAGGCATTCGGGAACTGAACCCACACTAAAAATTTCAAGTCCCTAGGTTGTTTCGTTCGAGAATTATCGTGCTGACGGCACATTTTCAGCTCAAAATTCGATAAATACAGAAATCGTGACGAAATGATATAGCCCTCGTGTAAGTAGTAAGTAAGAGCGCTCAAAAAGTAAATAAAATAATTACATGGAATAAGTGTCGAATGTTCAAGCACATTCTAATATAACTCCGCATTGTTTCTTTTTTTTCTGTTATCTTTACTTTATCTTTGTGAATTTTTGTTACAATTTTTTTTATTGAAACTTTTTTGCAGTTTGTTTTTGAATAACAAAATTATCGCACGAAAAATAGGCACCTATAGAGTGATTATGTGTTTATCTATTGGAGTTAAGTAGCTGCTATTCAAATTCGCTACAGAGGAAATATTTCAAGCGTCATCATCAACTAACCGAAATTATTTTCAACTGATAACTGCTCCCTATTAAACAATTTAGAATGCCACGTGTGGTTCGAGGCCGTCTAATGTTAAATACAGCCAATGCATCTTTGTTAAGGGGGTATTAAAAATAATTTTATCTATTATATATAATCTCTCTTTGATAGAACCTGAACTATTAGTGAAGCGAATTAGACCAAGTACATATACAGGGTGACCTCCAATAGTGCATATATCTGTTTGTACTCCATTTTTGAATGCTAGAAGATGTACTCAATTTCTGTTTTACAGGGATCGACAAAATAATAATATAACTGTCTAACTAGACAACGTCCTCAAGTGTTAATGTTAACAGCGACGTCACAAGCACGCGCATGACACCTATAAGTTTGGCGCGAAATTCAAAATCAGTTCAAGAAAGGGCAGTATTCTGTACTAAACCATTGTTTTCTACAAACTAAAAGTAGAAATTTGAGGACATCGAAGAATAATTTTTTGAAAACGAAGAATAATAATTCCCCGGGTGTGTACGCAACAGCTATCGGTTCTAACCTTCGATTACCCCCAGTTCCCGGCCTTCGAGCCACTCGGCCCTCAAGAACCCCAGATCCCTTCGGATCTCCATCCATCCAGCCTCCTTTCATTTCGTCTCCGAAATCTCCTACGTATCCGGCCGCGCGCGTTAGTTTAGAATTTAATTTGGACTGATCCTCGCGGATATATTCCGTTTGAGAGAGCGACGAAGGGGGCATAAATCCGGGTGCCCTGCTCATTACTATGCCGTGGGGAGCCGTGCGAGCGTGTGCTCGGTCATGTGGGGGCAGTGCCGTAGCTGGAAGTCGCTTATGATCTCTCGCGCTAAGATTGATTAATCCCGTAAGATTGTTTCGGGAAGGGGGCCACTCCGGGAGAGGGTGGATCGATACGTGGAAAACCGGCCACGTGGGCCGATCTGCATAATGCACGCCGGGGATCGGTGTCAGCGTAGGGGTGGCAACGTCGGGAGGGGGATGGATGTTGGGAAAGGTAGAAATGGGAATCTTTCGGATTTCGTCACGAAAAAAAGCTTTCAGTTTCATCTATGGGACATTGCCTTTAATTGAGGTCCTGTAGTGGACTTTGAACTACCGGTCGAATAGCAAACATTTGTGTATTTTAAATTAAACTATTTGTTCTCATTTTCATTAGTACTATTTTACCTATTAGTTTTGGGACACCCTGTATGTATACAACTACATATGGTTTTCCCTCCTCAATTGAGAAAACCATTAGGTTTTCAGGGGGATACGAAAACTCCCTACAAACCCAATTAAAGTGGTAAAATTAACACTTCGGTCGTCAGACGGAGGGGTGAAATGCAACAGAAGGGTGTGAAGATCCGGCATTGTATTTGAATAACTGCGATACCGGGAAATCATTCACGAATTCCTATACGGGATACCTGTGCTAGGTGGAAAATGTGGCCGGATAGGCATTTGATGAACATGTTGATTTATCCGAGTAAACATTGGGTCGTTGAAAAATTGATGGGAATAATCCGATACCAACGTTTTCATGGAAAACTATTTGGGTTAACAACATACGTAAAACTCATGAAATTTACACATTTTTGATCTACACCGAGCCGTGCATAGGAAATTGGCAACGCCGCATCCGCTCGATCGGGGGTCCAATGCCCCAGCGGACACCGCAATAATCGCTTCGAAATTATTCTTTTGGAAATTTTGGTTAGGATCATTTTAGTATATCATACAACGATTATGTTATGATGGTTATTGATACGCGAGCATTAACCGGGATACGAAACGAGCCGAAGGCCAGTTTCGTATGGTTTATGCGAGTGTATCAATAAGCATTACATAAGCGTTGCATACGCTTTTTTTTTCTACTCCCGATAAATAATGAAGAAGTTTCAAAGATGAAAATATGCTTATCTTACCGCCATTAAGTGAGAAGATCTGTTGACGTTACTTATTTTTTTCTATTTTCCATAATTAAGAAGAGAGACAACAATTTTTTACTTCAAAAAAGATTCAATAATTCAAGTCTACGTTTAATAAATAATATTGAATAAATATTAAGCGATCAAGTAGATTTGAATAATTAACCATTATTGAATCTTTTTTGAAGTAAAAAATTGTTGTCCCTCTTCTGAATAATGAAGAAAAAAACAACGTCAAAATGAGTTTTGAGCGCTTGTACTAATTACACGAGGGCTATATCATTTCGTCACGATATCTGTATTTTTCGAATTTTGAGATGGTCTCAAACGACAGAGTTCGACTCACTGATGACGAATCCGTCGAAAAATTCGAGTCTGTCCGTCTGGCCGTCCGTCTACACGATAACTCTCGAACGGAATGTCCTAAAAACTTGAAATTATCAGGGTAGGTTCGAATCTCGAATGCCGCGGTTAAGTTCGTTATTGGGCAAAATTCGCCCAGGGGTTCCGTAAATATGGCCGCTCGAAATGTTGTTTTCCTGATAACTTCGAAACTACAGATTCGATCGAGGTGGAATTTTGCACTCAGATGGGGAATTGTTCAAGCTACATGCAAAATTTTGTCCTGCTCGCATGACCAGAACCATAGAAACCATAGAAAATTATAACTTTGTAATGGAAGGCCTATGGACTTGAAATTTTCAAGATAGTTGTGGATCTCGAATGTTGCGGTCACGTTCATCAATGAGCAAAATTAGACTATGGGTTCCGTAAATATGGTCGTTTGAAATTATTTTCTTGATCATTTCGAAACTATTGATTTGATCGTGACGAAATTTTGTATTCAAATTGAGAATGATATATTCGAGCTACATTTTTTCCAGATCGCATGATCAGAACCATAGAAACCATAGAAAATAATAACTTTCGAACGGAAAGGACTAGGGAAATTTTCAGGATAGGTTTGGATCGCGTATTTCGCGGTTACGTTCATCAACAAGCAAAATTCGACTAGGGGTTCCGTAAATATAGCCGTTCAAACAGTTTTTTTTCCTGATAATTTCGAAACTATTTATTGAATTGGAATGAAATTTCGCACATAGATGAAGAATAATGTATTCAAACTACGTGGGAAATTTTGTCCAGATTGCATTACCAAGACCATAGAAAATTCTAGCTAATTATCGAAAAAAAAAATTGGTCACCTAAAGCACTGACGTGAAGTCTGGATTTTTGCCTTAGTTTGAAATTTTTTCTGACAGCTGTCAAAATCTTTCCAATTGGTTTCTAAAACTGGAGAATGCGAATCAATCTATAAGGTGAATAAACGAGCGCTCAAAAGCTCCTGACTTCACGGCAGTGCTTTTCATCTTTTTTTTTCCATGATTTAGAACAGAGACAAAAATTTTTTACTTCAAAAAAGATTCAATAATGGTGAATTGTTGAAGTCCACTTGATCGTTTAATAGATAATATTGAATAAAAATTAAACGATCAAGTAGAATTGAACAATTAACCTTTATTGAATCTTTTTTTAAGTAAAAAATTTTTGTCTCTCTTCTTAATTATGAAAAAATGAAAAAAAAATAACTAACATCAACAGACCTTACTTAATGGCGGTGAGGTAAGCATATTTTCATCCTTGGAAGTCCTTCATTATTTATCGGGTGTAGAAAAAAAACGTATGAAACTCTTATGTAATGGTTATTAATACACTCGCATAAACCATACGAAACTCCTCTTCGGCTCGTTTCGTATCCCGATTGATGCTCGTGTCTCAACAACTATCATTACATAATCGTTGCATAATATACCAAAATTTTCAAAGGAATAATTGTGTTTTTTTTCGTAATTTAGAAGATAGACATAAATTTTTCTCCAAAAAAGATTCAATAATGGTGAATTGTTCAAGTTCACCTAATCTTTAGATAAATAATATTAAATAAATATTAAACAATCAAACGATAACTTCAAAAATTAACCATTATTGAATCTTTTTTGAAGTAATAGTATATTATTTCATAAGGAGGAAAAGTGTCACTTTTCATGGCGAGCTTCTGTTTACCCGCCGAACGGAGTGAGTCGGGTAATTGAAAGCGAGCCATGAAAAGTCACTTCTTCTCCGAATGGAATATGTTATTTTTGAGCGCTCGTACTACTTACACGAGGGCCATATCATTTCGTCACGATGTCTGTATTTTTCGAATTTTGAGCCGAAAATGGTCTCAATCGACTATGTTCGACTCACTGATGACGAATCCGTCGGAAAATTCGAGTCTGTCCGTCCGGCCGTCCGGCCGGCCGTCCGTAAGCACGATAACTCTCGAACGGAACAACCTAGAGACTTGAAATTTTCAGTGTGGGTTCAGTTCTCGAATGCCTCGGTTAAGTTTGTTAATGGGCCAAATTCCACCAGGGGTTCCGTAAATATGGCCGTCCAAAGTTTTGTTTCCCTGATTATTTGAAAACTACAGATTTGATCGAGATGAAATTTTGCACTCAAATGGAAAATGAGGTGTTCAAGCTACATGTGGAATTTTGTCCAGATCGCATGACCAGAACCATAGAAACTATAGAAAATTGTAACTTTTGAACGGAAACGCCTAGGGACTTGAAATTTACAGGATAGGTGTGGATCTCGAATGTCGTGATCACGTTCATCTATGAGCAACATTATTCTAAGGGTTCCGTAAATATGGTCGTTTGAAATTTAGTTTTCTTGATAATTTCAAAACTACAGATTCGATCGTGACGAAATTTTGTATACTAATGGAGAAATTTATATTCAAGCTACATTCATCCAGATCACATGACCAGAACCATAGAAACCATAGAAAATCATAACTTTCGAACGGAAAGGCCTAGGGTCTTGAAATTTTCAGGATAGGTGTGGATCTGAAATGTCGCGTTCCATTTATCAATGAGCAGAATTATACTAGGGGTTCCGTAAATACGGTCGTTTGAAATTTTGTTTTCTCGATAATTTCGAAACTACGGATTCGATCGAGATGAAATTCTGTATTTTAATCGATAATGATTTATTAAAGCAATATTTTTTCCAGATCGCATGACCAGAACCATAGAAACCATAGAAAATCGTAACTTTTGAACGGAAAGGCCTAGGAACTTGAAATTTTCAGGGTGGATTTGGATCGCGAATATCGCAGTCACGTTCATCAATGAGAAAAATTAGACTAGGGGTTCCGTAAATATGGCCGTTCAAAATATTATTTTCCTGATAGTTTCGAAACTACTGATCGGATTGGAATGAAATTATGCACCTAGCTGAGGAATAATGTATTCAAACTACGTGCAAAATTTTGTCCAGATCGCATCACCAAGACCATAGATACCGTAGAAAATTCTAGCGAATTATCGAAAAAAAATTAACAGCTGAAGCACTGACATGAAGTCTGGAGTTTCGCCTAAGTTTCAGAATTTTTTTGAGAGCTGTTGAAAAATCCTTCAATTGATTTCTAAAACTGGAAAATGCGAATCTACCTACAAGGTGCATGTACGAGCGCTCAAAAGTTCCTGCCTTCACGGCAGTGCTTTTAGTAATTTTTTTTCAAACGCTTTGAAATTCGTTAAAATCTGGCGATTAGATTTATATTCACGATCGTTATAATTGAGTGATCAATAGAAAGTTTGCCTAGTTACGGTTGTCCCGCAAAATTAATTTTGATAGTTAATAACATTTTTTCCTACGGTGTGAGGAAATGTAATTCATCGTTGACATAGCAACCACTTCTCCTACGGTGGAGGAGAAGTAGAACTTTTCGATGATCCTGTCAGTCGAAATATGACGTTGTTTCTGTACGTTTGAAAAAAAAATTTTTTTTGTCTTTTCTAAATTATGAAAAAAATAAAAAAAAAAAATAACTAACTTCGAAAGATCTTCTCACTTAATGGCGCTCAAGGAGTGGCGCATGGGATTGACCATTACCCCCACCTAGTGATAAGATTAGTTTGTATTAGTAGGTAGCTTTACAGTTTAGAGAATTAATTTATTTATATCTTAATCTCACCTGAAGATGATGCTTTGCTTCGAAACACGTGTCGTGGAATTTAACCCAATGTAGTGGAAACCATATTAGTTATTCTGTTGTAAGTTTGATTATGGATTTCTATCAAGTATCGGCTTATTCTATTAGAATCATTTTTCACATATCAGCTGAGATATTGCAATTTTCGTTTTTAATTCTATTCTTCTATCTCGATTGTGTGACGATTAAATTTCTTCGCGACATGGAACGATTATAACTCTTGGAGCACAGCGTTGGTACCGATTATGCCTATATTGCTTGAGAAAGAACATATGTTTTTGTTGTTAGAATACACCGATGAACAATTCGTTCATGCGTCGCATCACCCACAAAATAATACATGGAAGGAAGTTGAGGTCGTAACATTTCAACAGAGTGTGCTACCACTCATTATTAGGCGGAGACGAGAAGTAGCGTGGACATAAGGGGCAACCAAGCGTGGTCACCTGGCTAATAGGTCTCTTCCTGAGGTAGGTGGAGGAAGGTAACAACATTGTCTGTCGAGCTTAGTTTTCGTTTTCTCCACTAAATTCTTTTGAACGCTTCCTCGTGTAATCCAAGGTGATAAAAACACACTTTGCATACGAAGCGACTAGGAGGAAATCAACCCGCTCAAGACAACAACCCCGGGAACAAAAATTCCAGGTCTAGGTACTTAAAGCCTGTTTTTCCTCGAACGCATTATCGGAAACAATAAACTCAATGAACATTTTCCGTCTAATCGCGAAACCACAAGAAGTACCGCTTTTTTTCCGGCCCCGTTCAGCTGTTCGCCACG
Source organism: Aphidecta obliterata (assembly GCA_963966015.1). Lineage (NCBI taxonomy): Eukaryota > Metazoa > Arthropoda > Insecta > Coleoptera > Coccinellidae > Aphidecta > Aphidecta obliterata. The sequence goes on from OZ014427.1 coordinate 12,557,425, forward strand.
TAGGGGAACCTTCGTCATATCCCCGACATTATTTTGTTTTGATGCAACAAGAGCAAGGACGAGAAGGAGGGAGCGGTAGAGAGAGAAAAAACGTGACGACGGAAGGTCAGGTAGAGCGAGCTCAGGAATTCGCCGCCGACGTCTTTGATCCGTTAGGGAAGGGGAGGTTGCTCCTTGCGGTGCGGGGCGCCAACGAGGTCGGGGCTGAAAAAAAAATTGTTCCATTTCGTTGGGGGGGGGTGTTCGGGCGTTAATCTGGGACCGGGAGGTGTCGCGACTGCTTTGATTAACGATAAGGTGTTATTGGTTTTTCGACAGGTGGGTCGCGCTGACTTGCAACCTTTGAAGTTGTGCTAATTGGGAAAGTTATTTAAGAATAGCTATTTTATATCTAGTGTGACGAATCCGTTATGAGAAAACCGTGACGTCCCCTTATTCGATGTATACCCTTAAGCAACTTTCGAGCCTTATAAGCTTCGACTTTCTATGTTTCGTCTACGTTAACGTCTTGAATTTTTCTTGAATTTAAGCTGTATGCCAACAGTATTTCAATATTATCATTGTTGCATTGACGAATTATCGAACTCACAATGAATTGTGGAGAGGCATACAGCGGGAATATTTGAGTGCACTTCAATTATGGAAATTCAGGTTTGATATGTCAAAAACATCGTGAAATGCTTTCACGTGAAATTATCTCAACTTTCAAAGAAGTCCAATGTTGAGATATCACTCATATACAAGTCAGCCATGTTAGATTGAAGATCATTAAAATACATATTCCTTTTTACTGTAGCCCATTCGATAATTATAGAATTCTTTATGGGCATTGGCAACTTTGCAAAATTTTAACTATATAACTCTAAGAGTGCCATTTTATGTCAGGATTCAAGAAGGATAATCAATTGAACTCAACAAAAATTTGAGCTGTGGTAGCGAAACTGGTGAAATAAACAGACGAAACTTTTTGATACATTGAGGCATGTGGCCAAGTGAATGGATTGGGAAAAACAGGATATATAAAAACACAGAAACAAAAATTGAAGGACCCATTTAGTGCACGAAGAATTTTGACATGTTAATTGTACTGTTACTCTCAATATATGATCCAATTTGTGATTTTTTTGATGAAGGGGATATAAATCAATGAAAAGGGAAATCAGAAAAAAAATTTGTCTTTTTTATTAATTTTTTTTCATGATATTTCATAATGTTAACTGAACTTTGAAGTTTTCGAACTTTGAGTGCAGTTTCATCATGGGAAGTCAGGTTTGATATCTTAAAAACATCGTGAAATGCTTCTACATGAAACTATCTTAACTTCCAAGGAAGTCCAATGTTGATATATCATTTATATACAAGTCAGCCATGGAAGATTGAAGATAATTTAAATACATTTTCCTTTTCACTGAAGTCCATTCAATAATTAATTATAGAATTCTTTATGGGCATTGGCAATTTTGCAGAATTTAAACTATATAACTCTAAGAGTGCCATTTTATATCAGGATTAAAGAAGGATAATCAATTGAATTCAACAAAAATTCGAGCTGTGGTAACGAAACTGGTGAAAAAAACAGACAAAACTTTTTGATACATTGAAGCATGTGGCCAAGTGAATGGATTGGGAAAAACAGGATATATAAAAACACAGAAACAAAAATTTAAGGACCCATTTAGTACACGAAGAATTTTGACATGTTAATTGTACTGTTACTCTCAATATATGATCCAATTTGTGAATTTTTTGATGAAGGGGATATAAATCAATGAAAAGGGAAATCATAAAAAAAATTTGTATTTTTTATTAATTTTTTTTTATGATATTTCATAATGTTAACTGAACTTTGAAGTTTTCGAACTTTGAGTGCAGTTTCATCATGGGAAGTCAGGTTTGATATCTTAAAAAACATCGTGGAATGCTTCTACATGAAACTATCTTAACTTCCAAGGAAGTCCAATGTTGATATATCATTTATATACAAGTCAGCCATGGAAGATTGAAGATAATTTAAATACATTTTCCTTTTCACTGAAGTCCATTCAATAATTAATTATAGAATTCTTTATGGGCATTGGCAATTTTGCAGAATTTAAACTATATAACTTTAAGAGTGCCATTTTATATCAGGATTCAAGAAGGATAATCAATTGAATTCAACAAAAATTCGAGCTGTGGTAACGAAACTGGTGAAAAAAACAGACAAAACTTTTTGATACATTGAAGCATGTGGCCAAGTGATTGGATTGGGAAAAACATAATATAATAAGACAGAAACAGATATTAGAGGATCTATCTAGAACATGAAGAATTTTGACATGTTAATTGTACTGTAACTCTCAATACATATATGAACCAATTGGTGAATTATTTGATGAAGGGGATATAAAATCAATGAAAAGGGGAATCAGAAGAAAATTATGTAAGTATTTTTTATTCATTTTTTTATGATATTTCATAATGTTTACTTAACTTTGAAGTTTTCGAACTTTGAGTGCAGTTCCATCATGAGAATTCTGGTTTGATGTTTCAAAAACATCGTAGAATGCTTTCACACGAAATTATCTTCACTTTCAAGGAAGTCCAATGTTGATATATCATTCATATATACAAGTCAGCCATGAAAGATTGAAGATAATTCAAATTCATATTCCTTTTCACTGGAGCCCATTCAATAATTATAGAATTCTTTATGGGCATTGGCAATTTTGCAAAATTTTAATAATATAACTCTAAAAGTGCCATTTTATTTCACGATTCAAGAAGGAAAATCAATTGAATTCAACAAAAATTTGAGCTGTGTTAACGAAACTGGTGAAACAAACAAACATAACTTTTTTATACATTGAAGCATGTGGCCAAGTGATTGGATTGGAAAAAACATAATATATAATAAGACAGAAACAGAAATTTAAGGATCTATCTAGAACATGAAGAATTTTGACATGTTAATTGTACTGTAACTCTCAATACATATATGAACCAATTGGTGAATTATTTGATGAATGGGATATAAAATCAATGAAAAGGGGAATCAGAAGAAAATTATGTAAGTATTTTTATTAATTTTTTTTATGATATTTCATAATTTTTACTTAACTTTGAAGTTTTCGAACTTTGAGTGCAGTTCCATCATGAGAATTCTGGTTTGATGTTTCAAAAACATCGTGGAATGCTTTCACACGAAATCATCTTCACTTTCAAGGAAGTCCAATGTTGATATATCATTCATATATACAAGTCAGCCATGAAAGATTGAAGATAATTCAAATACATATTCCTTTTCACTGGAGCCCTTTCAATAATTATAGAATTCTTTATGGGCATTGGCAATTTTGCAAAATTTTAATAATATAACTCTAAAAGTGCCATTTTATTTCACGATTCAGGAAGGAAAATCAATTGAATTCAACAAAAATTTGAGCTGTGTTAACGAAACTTGTGAAACAAACAAACATAACTTTTTTATACATTGTGGCCGAGTGAATGGATTGGGAAAAACATAATATACAATAAGGCATAAACAGAAATTGAAGGATTTATCTAGTACATGAAGAATTTTGACATGTTCATTGTACTGTTACTCTCAATATATGATCCAATTTGTGAATTATTTGATGAATGGGATATAAAATCAATGAAAAGGGGTATCAGAAAAAAAATTTGTATTTTTATTCATTTTTTTTATGATATTTCATAATATTAACACAACTTTGAAGTTTTCGAACTTCGAGTGCAGTTCCATCATGGGAATTCAGGTTTGATATCTTAAAAACATCGTGGAGTGCTTCCACATGAAATTATCTTAACTTCCAAGGAAGTCCAATGTTGATATATCATTCATATACAAGTCAGCCATGGAAGATTGAAGATAATTCAAATAAATATTCCATTTCACTGGAGTCCATTCAATAATTATAGAATTCTTTATGGACATTGGCAATTTTGCAAAATTTTAATAATATAACTCTAAGAGTGCCATTTTATGTCACGATTCAAGAAGGATAATCAATTGAATTCAACAAAAATTTAAGCTGTGGTAACGAAACTGGTGAAAAAAACAGACAAAACTTTTTCATACATTGAAGCATGTGGCCAAGTGATTGGATTGGGAAAAACATAATTTATAATAACACAGAAACAGAAATTTAAGGATCTATCTTGAACATGAAGAATATTGACATGCTAACTGTAATTCTCAATATATAAACCAATTTGTGAATTATTTGATGAAGAGGTTATAAGATCATTGGAAAAGGGAATCAGAAAAAAAAAATTGTACTTGTTACGTCTACGCAAACGATTTTAATAAAATTCAAGCGGTCAATTCCATCATAGAATTAAAACCTAGAAAATTCTTTAGTATATTTTTCAAAGCGAATTAATTCTGAAGTTCTGAATCTTGCAAATTTTTTTTTTAATTTCACATATGATTACGATGGTATTAACCTGTATATGTACCAACAGTATTTCAACTTGATCATTATTGCATTAACGAATTATCGTACTTACAATGAATTTTACAGAGGCAAACAGCCGGAATATTTGAGTGCAATTCAATTATGGGAATTCAGGTTTGATATTTCAAAAGCATCGTGGAATGCTTCCACATGAAATTATCTTAACATCCAAGGAAGTCCAATGTTGATATATCTTACATATACAAGTCAGCCATGGAACACTGAAGATAATTTAAGTACATATTCCTCTTCACTGGAGCCTATTCAATAATTATAGAATTCTTTATGGGCATTGACAATTTTGCAAAATTTCAACTATATAACTCTAAGAGTGCCATTTTATGTCAGGGTTCAAGAAGGATAATCAATTGAATTCAACAAAATTTAAGCTGTGGTGGCGAAACTGGTGAAACAAACAGATAAAACTTCTTGATACATTGAAGCATGTGGCCAAATGATTGGATTGGGAAAAAAAATATATAATAAGATAGAAACAAAAATTAAGGGAACCTATCTGATACATGAAGAATTTTGACATCTTAATTGTACTGTAACTCTCAATATATAAACCAATTCGTGAATTGTTTGATGAAGGGATATAAAATCGATGAGGAGGGGAATCAGAAAAAAAAATTCAGTACTAAGTAGTTATATATTTTTTTTCAGATATTCAATAATGTTAACTCTGATTGATTGAAATAATATTTTACCTGAAATTCAGTTGGTCAAGTTCATAGTTGTTACTGACTGAAATTTTATTTAAAATAAGACAAGAAACAAGAATTCCTTCACTGTTGGTTGTGAAAATGCAGGGGTTGAATTTATTCCTCTGAATCATTGCGAAGTCATAATTTATTCCCCCAATCAGCGGACCTTTGAATCCGGCGATTGCATCACAATACAACCGAATTCGCGTTACATGTCCATGTCGACGCCGTAGCGTCGACTTTTCCGACGCCGTAGCGTCGACTTTTCCGACGCCACCGTCGTTGAAAATCGGCTTTTCGCATTGCCGATGAATTGGTTGATGTCTCGCGGAAATTTCTATCGAAATACCGTAGCAGACAGACAAAAATTACACAATGCGCGTTCGCGTTCGTTTTCCCCATCAGTTCCCGCGACAATGAATCGTAATTCACCATTGTTGGACTGTTCAGAGTTCCTTTGTTGTTGTTACGTGACGTCCAAGAAACAGATAAAGTCGTCCTGGAGGTGTTCGAGTCGTTGATTACTCCAGGTGCGTTCATATAGAATGATAATCGGAGACAATGGCGACGTGAGCGAGTTGAAGAAAAAAAAAAAGGACGTGAGGAGCTACGCCATCAATGAGTCTTTGGAAATTGGACAGATGCATGTCCAATTATCGGATAGTGATAGATTGGTAATTTCGGAAGAAGATCCTTGGTTGAATTACATAGTGGATCTTCTCAGGCCGTTTAGTATCCACATATCGTCCAAATCGGACTCCTCGCGGCGTTGCCAGATGAATGTAAAATACGAGCTGAACTTTCCACAGTCCTAGTCAACATACATTCATCCCTTGTAACCTCATCTTCCTATAATCGAATCGTTTCCACTATACAACACACGAAGAGCCTTCGACGGATCTCGTCCGATGCAGCTTGCAGAGTTCCCCTCGAATTTTCCCGGAATTCCCTTCGCATCCGAAGAGAGTCTCGGTTTCCCAATTATTCCAACTGAAACTCGACTGAGCAACCGCAGACCGCCACTCCAAACCGGGCGAAAGGGTTGTGGAAATGTCGCTATCTTTCGTCGGCAAGGCGGGCCACTTCGCAACAATTTCCCGATGAAGTCGGAAAATACAGAAGGATGAGTTGGATTTGCGAAATAGAACGACGAATAGAAAGTATACAGGGGTGTATACTGCAGTCAAAGTTCAAATACTTCAAAGCTAAGTTAACATTATGAAATATTTAAAAAAATTGATAAAAAATACAATTTTTTTTTCTGATTCTCCTTTTCATGGATTTTATATTCCCTTCATCAAATAATTCACAAATTGGGTCATATATTGAGAGTTACAGTGACAAAATTCTTCATGTACTAGATAGATTCTTCAATTTCTGTTTCTGTCTTTTATATATTATGTTTTTAAATTTAAATTTTTGTTCAATCCAATTGATTATCCTTCTCGAATCCTGACATAAAATGGCACTCTCAGTTAAAATTTCGCAAAATTGCCAATGCCCAGTGAATGGGCTCCAGTGAAAAGGAATATGTTGTCATGGAAATCCAAAAATGAAAAATAAATTCAAAATAATATCACACAAAGTCAAGAACCTTTTCAAAAATCGTATAAATCATTGTAAAATGATTTTTCTCAAGAGGGTTCAGAATTATTTAAATGTTACCATAGAAATTCTTGTAAAATTATTAGAATTAAGGAAGCCGATTTTAGACGATTGAGAAATGCCAGGATAGAAATAGTGCTTTCAGAAGGCTTGTTTAAAAATTGAAAATTGATCGTTCAGAGAGGTTGTTGATATTAATATTCATATTATTAAAACATCGAGAATTTTTGAAAAAACCTGGTTGAGTGGAATTTCGTGCAGTCTGAAGGAATAGGAATAGAACTTTTAAAGTGAGAAGATAAAATCAACAACATAACATTGTCGTCATAAAGGTACAAGCAGGAATTTTCTGTTTGGAGATTCAAACATCCAACATCCGAAGGACAGGAAAGGAAGAAGAACATTTTGATAAAATCAACAACATAACATTTTTGTCATAAAGGAACAAGCAAGAATTTTCTGTTTGGAGATTCAAACATCCAACATCCGAAGGACAGGAAAGGAAGAAGAACATTTTTGAATTCAGCTCAAATAGAAAGACTGTTATGAATGTGAGTTCGGTTATTCTTATGTTTCATGTTTATTTTTTTGTCTTTATTAACATTATTTCATAATAATTGTTCAAATGTTAGAGTTAGTAAAATTGTTATGGTTCAATTTTAAATATTCATAATATTAAATTTTAATTTTGGAATTTTATGAAAAACCACTAACAATATTCAAATGATTTCGTTTTTCAAATTTTTTTTCTTTATTTTTTCCCGCGACTCTTTTTAAGGAGGGTTCTTAAGGTGAGAAGTAATTAATTCAATACAATTAATTTGGTTTTTTAAAAACCAAACTCTAACATCTGAAGAATAAACATGAAACATAAGAATAACCGAACTCACATTCATAACGGTCTTTCTATATGAGCTAAATTCAAAAATGTTCTTCTTTATTTCCTGTCCTTCGGATGTTGGATGTTTGAATCTCCAAACAGAAAATTCCTGCTTGTACCTTTATGACAACACTGTTATGTTGTTGATTTTATCTTCTCACTTCAAAAGTTCAATTCCTATTCCTTCAGACTGCACGAAGTTCCACTCAAACAGGTTTTTCCAAAAATTCTCGATGTTTTAATAATATGAATATTAATATCAACAACCTCTCTGAAGGATCAATTTTCAATTTAAACAAGCCTTTTAAAAGCACTATTTCTATCCTGACATTTCGCAATCGTCTAAAATCGGCTTCCTTAATTATAATAATTTTACAATAATTTCTATGGTAACATTTAAATAATTCTGAACTCTCTTGAAAAAAATTCATACGATTTTTGAAAAGGTTCTTGACTTTGGGTGATATTATTTTGAATTTATTTTTCATTTTTGGATTTCCATGACAATGTATTTGAATTACCTTCAATCTTCCACGGCTTACTTGTATATGAATGATATCTCAACATTGGACTTCCTTGAAAGTTCAGATAATTTCGTGTGGAAGCATTCCACGATGTTTTTGAGATATCAAGCCCAAATTCCCATGATGGAACTGCAGTCAAAGTCCGAAAACTTCAAAGTTAAGTTACCATTATGAAATATTATTTAAAAAAATGAATAAAAAATACAATTTTGTTTCTGATCCTCCTTTTCATGGATTTTATATTCCCTTCATCAAATAATTCACAAAGCGGGTCACAAAATTCTTCATGTACTAGATAGATTCTTCACTTTCTGTTTCTGTCTTTCATATATTATGTTTTTCCTAATCGATCCACTTGGCCACATGCTTCAATGTATAAAAAAGTTTTGTCTGTTTGTTACACCAGTTTCGCTAACATTATAGAATATCTGAAAAAAAAAATTTATAACTACTTAGTACTAAATTTTTTTTTCTGATTCCCCTCTTCATCTATTTTATATCCCTTCATCTCATCGAACAATTCACAAATTGGTTTATATATTGAGAGTAACAGTACAATTAAGATGTCAAAATTCTTCATGTATCAGATAGGTTCCCTTAATTTTTGTTTCTATCTTATTATATATATTTTTTTCCCAATCCAATCACTTGGCCACATGCTTCAATGTATCAAAAGGTTTTATCTGTTTGTTTCACTAGTTTCGCTACCACAGCTTAAATTTTTGTTGAATTCAATTGATTATCCTTCTTGAACCCTGACATAAAATGGCACTCTTAGAGTTATATAGTTGAAATTTTGCAAAATTGTCAATGCCCATAAAGAATTTTATAATTATTGAATAGGCTCAAGTGAAAAGGAATATGTATTTAAATTATCTTCAGTCTTTCATGGCTGACTTGTATATGTAAGATATATCAACATTGGACTTCCTTGGATGTTAAGATAATTTCATGTGGAAGCATTCCACGATGCTTTTGAAATATCAAACCTGAATTCTCATAATTGAACTGCACTCAAATATTCCGGCTGTTTGCCTCTGTAAGATTCATTGTAAGTACGATAATTCGTTAATGCAATAATGATCAAATTGAAATACTGTTGGTACATATACAGGTTAATACCATCGTGATCGTAAGTGAAATTAAAAAAACAAATTTGCAAGATTCAGAACTTCAAATTAATTCGCTTTGAAAAATATGCTAAACAATTTTCTTGGTTTTAATTCTATGATGGAATTGACCGCTTGAATTCTAAAAAAATCGTTTGCATAGACGTAACAAGTACAATTTTTTTTTTCTAATTCTCCTTTCTATTGATCTTATAACCTCTTCATCAAATAATTCACAAATTGGCTTATATATTGAAAATTACAGTTAACATGTCAAAATTCTTCATGTTCAAGATAGATCCTTAAATTTCTGTTCTTGTCTTATTATATATTATGTTCTTCCCTATCCAATCACTTGGCCACATGCTTCAATGTATCAAAAAGTTTTGTCTGTTTTTTTCACCAGTTTCGTTACCACAGCTCAAATTTTTGTTGAATTCAATTGATTATCCTTCTTGAATCCTTTCATAAAATGGCACTCTTAGAGTTATATAGTTAAAATTTTGCAAAATTGCCAATGCCCATAAAGAATTCTATGATTATTGAATGGGCACCAGTGAAAAGGAATATGTATTCCAATGATCTTTAATCTTCAATGGCTGACTTGTACATGAATGATAAATCAACATTGGACTTCCTTGGAAGTTGAGTTAATTTCATGTGGAGATTCCACGATGTTTTTGACATATCAAACCTGAATTCCCATAATTGAACTGCACTCAAACATTCCGGCTGTATGCCTTTCTGAAATTCATTGTGAGTTCGATAATTCGATGCAACAATGATCTCATTAAGATACTGTTGGTTAACAGATTTTTACCATCGTAATCGTATGTGAGATTAAATTTTATATAGTCTTCTAGGTTATATTCACGTTTTATTTCTATGATGAAATCGAACAGTTTTTTTTTGTAATCAGAAATAAAGTTTCGACTGAACTTTCAAGGCCTGATTCAATGTCAAAAATGTCTGAATAGAGTACTGACTGAGGCCAGGCTTTAGCTTTAGACATTTAAGTTTAGGGCGTTTGTGAATACGGATTATACAAAATCAAAGCTTAGAGCGCTAAGTTTCTTAAAAACGTTGAAATCGCAGTCAAGGACCACGTGGATAATATCCACCAGGTCCTTTGTCGAATAACACCCATAAGAACTGGTTCTCTGTGTTGGTGGTTCTGACACCCAGAGGATAACCAGCTGGACGTTCGGCTGCCAACTTATACTCCACACGATCGGAAATCTCATCTCGAATCTGAAGCAATATCATCACTCCTCTGTCTCCCAAACGATGATTAACTCCCACAAATAAACGACACCGACCTGCCAGGTCGCTCTCGACGGATCGAGATGTAGGTATGGAATTCTTGGGATACCCCCTGTACGCACGTTCGGATTTCTTCTCGATTTTGACCGGCCGACGACAACCTCACCTCCGTTTCTTCGCAGGCGGCGCGTGCCTGTAGACATCAAGCGTGCCGCGGCCGGCCACCAACTGACGACTGTTCCGTACCTGAACTAAGGGGGACCACACACTGCACGTTCCGGGAACGATGGAATGTTAACAGCGAAAATTTCCCAATTGACAATTTAACCAAAATAATGGCCGGAAGCTGGAGATTTTGACACGAGTGTCGTTCAGGAAATTATCAAGTGAAAGTATTTTGTATCACAGCCAAAAAAAATGGATTTCTTGTGGAATTATCTACGTGAATAAATTAATTAAGACTTCACTCGTTGTAGCTCTAAAATCAACAACCTCGCCTAACCACATTCTACACCTACATCGTAAAACCGAATATCGCACAAATCTCGACGTGTGCGGCCCCCTTAATCCATCCGACTTCCGCACGCTAACCGTGCCTCGTCACTTTCAATGGAATCGCGGAGGCGATGACTTCCCGATCCCGACGTAGTTTTCTCCGCACGTCGTCCGCGCACCGTCCTCGTTCGACGCGTTATGGGAACGCGACCGTTTCGCGCGATACTCTATTCCCAGGAATTTTGCGGCCTGTATCTTTTACTATGTTGCACGTTTAGTGTAAAATACTTCGACAAAAACAAACGATTAACTTGACTGACGTCCGACAACTGTCGACGCGCGGTGTTGGAATTTCAATTAATGTCGCCGCCGTTATTTTTTCGATCGGAAAACGTTCCGAAATTGGTGCGGGGTATTTTCGTGATTATCAGGAGGGAGTGGCGTTCCGTGGATTTGACAAGTTTGAGACCGAGTTTGAACTTGATGCGGTGTATTCGAAGCTTTTTCATTATTTTGTAAAAAAATATGTTGAACATTATGAATAACACACGTTTAAAAACAAAACGAGCGCAAAAAAGGACGTATGGGCTATGACTCAGCTTATGCCATGAGAACATGTGATTCTATGGTTCGGAACGATTCGGCGAAGGCTCAGAGGGCGCGAACGTTCTGGAGCGGGGGCCTGACACGGTGTTGACGAACTGTATGTGAGCGTCGAGCAGAGTGTCGCTTCGAGACTCCGGTTGCTAGCTGTGGAAGTGCGGAGCACCGCCGCACAATTTTTCAGATCATTAGATAACGAACAATTATTTCCTCCAACATATCAGATTGAGAACATGAATTATATTCTGGTTATCGAATTGCACTCAAATTGATGTTGAGGGGACACGTTTTTTTTCCAATTGAAAAGCATAACTCTGTTATTTATTGTTTTAATCTTGGTTTTTGAATAGATTGAAACAATTTCAAACAGGAAAACATCATTTCAACCACCGCCGTGAAGACAGCGGCTAAACTTGGCAGACCTAACCTCCGGAAATACCCGATCGACCAGTGGCGTGCCGAAAAAACATTTCTATGTACTATTACGATAATTATAAGTTCTTTTTCGGGACTAATGGAAATAATACATTAATTATTTACCAAGATAACATGAAATATAAATGGAAATTGTTTATAATGGTAAATAATAGAAGAAATGTTAAGCCGAGTGGCCGATTCTTACACAGCTCGACATTTGAAAAATTCTTTTCACATAGAAGCCGTGGTTCTAGCATCACCAGATTTTCACAGGATGTTTCTTATTGCAATACTAATATTTCGTGGAAAAATGGTTGACTTCTCTTGGGATCCAGGGGTTGAAATTTCAACTCTTAAACTTCAAAAATTAATTTTAAATAGAAGCCGCCGTTCTAGCATCACCATATTTTCACAGGATGTTTCTGATTGCAATACTAGTATTTCGTGAAAAGATGGTTGACTTCTCTTGGAATCCAGGGGTTGAAATTTCAACCCTTGAATTTCAAAAATTAGTTTCATATAGAAGCCGGCGTTCTAGCATCACCAGATTTTCACAGGATGTTTCTTATTGCAATACTAGTATTTCGTGAAAAAACGGTTGACTTCTCTTGGGATCCAGGGGTTGAAATTTCAACCCTTAAATTTAAAAAATTCTTTTCATATAGAAGCCTTCGTTCTAGCATCACCAGATTTTCACAGGATGTTTCTGATTGCAATACTAGTATTTCGTGAAAAGATGGTTGACTTCTCTTGGGATCCAGGGGTTGAAATTTCAACCCTTAAACTTCAAAAATCAATTTTATATAGAAGCCGCCGTTCTAGCATCACCATATTTTCACAGGATGTTTCTGATTGCAATACCTGTATTTCGTGAAAAAATGGTTGACTTCTCTTGGGATCCAGGGGTTGAAATTTCAACCCTTGAATTTCAAAAATTAGTTTTATATAGAAGCCGCCGTTCTAGCATCACCAGATTTTCACAGGATGTTTCTTATTGCAATACTAGTATTTCGTGAAAAAACGGTTGACTTCTCTTGGGATCCAGGGGTTGAAATTTCAACCCTTAAATTTAAAAAATTCTTTTCATATAGAAGCCTTCGTTCTAGCATCACCAGATTTTCACAGGATGTTTCTTATTGCAATACTAGTATTTCGTGAAAAAATGGTTGACTTCTCTTGGGATCCTGGGGTTGAAATTTCAACCCTTGAATTTCAAAAATTAATTTTATATAGAAGCCGCCGTTCTAGCATCAACATATTTTCACAGGATGTTTCTGATTGCAATACTAGTATTTCGTGGAAAAATAGTTGACTTCTTTTGGGATCCAGGGGTTGAAATTTCAATCCTTGAATTTCAAAAATTTGTTTTATATAGAAGCCGCCGTTCTAGCATCACCATATTTTCACAGGATGTTTCTTATTGCAATACTAGTATTTCGTGAAAAGATGGTTGACTTCTCTTGGGATCCAGGGGTTGAAATTTCAATCCTTAAATTTGAAAAATTCTTCTCATATAGAAGCCATCGTTCTAGCATCACCAGATTTTCACAGGATGTTTCTTATTGCAATACCTGTATTTCGTGAAAAAATGGTTGACTTCTCTTGGGATCCAGGGGTTGAAATTTCAACCCTTGAATTTCAAAAATTAGTTTCATATAGAAGCCGCCGTTCTAGCATCATCAGATTTTCACATGATGTTTCTTATTACAATACTACTTCAACCCCTGGACCCCAAGAGAAGTCAACCATTTTTTCACGAAATACTAGTATTGCAATAAGAAACATCCTGTGAAAATCTTGTGATGCTAGAACAAAGGCTTCTATATGAAACTAATTTTTGAAATTGAAGGGTTGAAATTTCAACCCCTGGATCCCAAGAGAAGTCGAACATTTTTTCACGAAATACTAGTATTGCAATAAACACATCCTGTGAAAATCTAGAGATGCTAGAACGAAGGCTTCTATATGAAAAGAATATTTTAAATTTAAGGGCTAAAATTTCAACCCCTGGATCCCAAGAAAAGTCAACCGTTTTTTTCACGAAATACTAGTATTGCAATAAGAAACATCCTGTGAAAATCTGGTGATGCTAGAACGGCGGTTTCTATATGAAACTAATTTTTGAAATTCAAGGGTTGAAATTTCAACCCCTGGATCCCAAGAGAAGTCAACCATTTTTTCACGAAATACTAGTATTGCAATCAGAAAAATCCTGTGAAAATATGGTGATGCTAGAACGGCGGCTTCTATATAAAATTAATTTATGAAGTTTAAGGGTTGAAATTTCAACCCCTGGATCCCAAGAGAAGTCAACCATTTTTTCACGAAATACTAGTATTGCAATCAGAAAAATCCTGTGAAAATATGGTGATGCTAGAACGGCGGCTTCTATATAAAATTAATTTATGAAGTTTAAGGGTTGAAATTTCAACCCCTGGATACCAAGAGAAGTCAACCATTTTTTCACGAAATACTAGTATTGCAATCAGAAAAATCCTGTGAAAATATGGTGATGCTAGAACGAAGGCTTCTATATAAAATTAATTTTTGAAGTTTAAGAGTTGAAATTTCAACCCCTGGATCCCAAGAGAAGTCAACCATTTTTTCACGAAATACTAGTATTGCAATAAGAAACATCCTGTGAAAATCTGGTGATGCTAGAACCACGGCTTCTATGTGAAAAGAATTTTTCAAATGTCAAGCTGTGTAAGAATCGGCCACTCGGCTTAACATTTCTTCTATTATTTACCATTATAAACAATTTCCATTTATATTTCATGTTATCTTGGTAAATAATTAATGTATTATTTCCATTAGTCCCGAAAAAGAACTTATAATTATCGTAATAGTACATAGAAACGTTTTTTCGGCACGCCACTGGTCGATCGGGTATTTCCGGAGATTTGTTCTGCCAAGTTTAGCCGCTGTCTTCACGGCGGTAAAAAATCGTCGCCTGTATGGCCGAATCTGGTTCAGAAAACCCTCCCGGTCAAAGAGAAAAAAGTTTTCTTTTGTACATTCAAATATTGAAGGAATTTCGAAGGATTAAAACGTTTCAGAGCTGTCCAGCCTAAATACAACACTTTCGAAAGAAATTGCGCGCTCCTTATAGACAAGTTGATCACATTCGATAAACAACACAGAGCACCTAATTCCTCTTCGAACGAAGAGCAACCCGAATTCCCCCTCTTCGAACAGTCACAAATGTCCTCATCATTCTCAAAGTCGCCCAGAAACTATCGATCCCCCGCGAACCACAGAAACCGATAACGCTCCCGTCCAAAATGGCCGACGCTAAGGCTCACAGACTCCCCGATCATCTCACTTTTATTATTTATTTAATATGTAACATGTGTAGGGTGTACAATGGAGTACCGTGCACTTGTCAGTGTCATTCGGCTCCCCGGATGAGGAGAATCGAATTATCGGTTCAACGACCTCGGCATGGGGGAGAGCCGGGGCCCAAACTCGACGCCGGTGTGCTCTCTGGATCTTTTGCGCTGTGGGGCAATCGGTTATGCAGGCGGTCCTTGTCCGACTTCGTTATCTGCTGGAGCCCCGACGGTGATTCTCGTTCGTATGTTGCTGCTTCGGTGCCCCGGATAGTATTTCGTACATGAATCTTTGATTATGTGCCTTCGATTGAGGACGTTTCAAGACGGAAATACGTCGATGGGCATCATAGGAGCGTGGCGCAGGGAGGGCATCGAGGCACTGCCCCTTTCTCCTCACAGATGCATTTCATTGAAAAAATTCGATTTGTATCAATCAATATTGAATTGATGAAAATCCATTATGTATTCATTTAGTATTGACTAAGATTTTCACTCAATAAAGGGAAGGAGTTGGAAACGGATACGGTAGACCATGTATCAGTACAATGTTTTTCTAGGAATCGTCACAAACCGATCATTACGGTTTGATAAATTCAATAACAGGGAATTTATTGAACTAAATTCCATCATTAAGTGAATACAGGAATTTTTCTTCATCAATTTCAAGACTTCCTAAAAGATTGCGCTTCTTTCCTTCCTTTTCTAAATCATTAGTAGAGCACTCGTTCACTAAAACAGTGTTTCGCTATACAATAGCATCTACAGGTGGATGAGATGAACCTAAATACAAGGTGTTTTTCAAGGTGGGGCTTTTTTTTTGACAGGTGCTATAACTAGATCATTTCGCCTGAAGTTGATCATATAAAATATTCAATTTGTAAAAGGACAAAAATTCTTCGGCACCAACATCTCAAGACGACTCTAGATCGTGTTATCTCTCTGTAAGGAGATCTGCCATGAATCACGGTGCCATATGCATTCCAGCAAGTGAATAAAGTGCTGGATTTCATCGAAAAATTGGATATTCTCTTTCAACTATTATTAAGAGATTTTTCCTGAAAGGTATAATTCTTAAAGTTCAAACTGAGGAGGGGAAAAATTTCTGATTGGAAAGTTCCATTAAAAAAAAATCAGGGAGTTCACAAACTCACCGATAAAATTGATCCAAATTGATCGAAATGGTCACCATCCGTTTGATGTGCACAAAGTCTTGCCTGGCATAATAACTTAGTATTACATGCAGCAACTATCACATCATTTTGCTCACGAATAATGTCACAAGCATTTTCAATGCATTGTTTTAGTTCTTCAACTTTTTCCACCTCACCGTTACTGTACACTAATGTTTTCAAATGACCCCAAAAGAAGAAATCACAGTGGTTGAGATCTAGGGAGCGTGCAGGCCAAGAAATCGACACTACACGTCCTATCCATCCATTTGGAAACACATTACGAAATTCGGAAAAGTCACAAAAATCATACGCTCTGTCAGATGAGTTCCCGTAAACTGAACGCATTTAATAAAAACATTTAAATCCCAATACGTACCATCAGATCCGAACTGGGAATTTCTCTTCGAGTTCGAAATACTCGGCCCTGGTGGATATTTTAAATAAAGTATTTTTGGAATTTTGACTCATTTCGACGAGTTCTAGCACCATAAAAAAGTCTCACCTTGCAAAACACCCTGTTTATTGTTGCAACTTGCTTATAATATATCAATTTCGAGAAGGGAGGGGGATAGAAACGGAAACGGTCAGCTATGCACCTGTACAATGCTTTTTTAGGAATCGTCACAAACCGAACCGTTATCTTCTAATCGTAATTTGTTAACTAAATCTTACATTAAGTAAATACAGGGACCTTTCTTCGTCAATTTCAAGAGTTTCTGAAAGATTGGACTTTTTTTTTTACATACAAAATTTCTCAATCATTAGTGAGGCACTTTTCGGTGAATAAGTGATCTGTGAAAATTAAATTTGTTCCAGGTTGTACACTGTTTCATTTGCCCTATGCGTCACAATAATTGTTTTCAATGAATTCTCATAAACAGCATGTTGAATTCTTTTCATTTTTTGAATCTACATTCAGGCGTGTTTGCGAAAGACTTCCCCCAAAAGTTTTCAAAAAAAAATTCAATATTTATGCGTGTAATTCAATCCATCCAATACGGATAATTCAAACTTACTACAACAATTACTTGCGATAAAAAAAAAATTTCAAATTCATATTTCTTCCACTATCAGAAAGTTGTATTCATCGCTTTCTTATTCGATTTCAATCCATCACCTTTCAAATCGGATATATGTTCATGTATTTATAAATATTAGAAAAGTTATGGATTACAATCAAATCAACAAATCGATGGCTAATGAGAAGAACTTTTTGTAATTGGGAGAAATTTAAATTTTTTCTTTTTCATCGCCAGTAATTGTTGAAGTAAGTTCGAATTACCCGCATGGGACGAATTGGGTTACACGGAAAAGTATTGAATTTTATTCGAAAACGTTCCAGGGAAGTCTTGTGCATACACGCCCGAATGTACATTCAACAAATTAAAAGAATTCAACACGCTAAGTAGAAATCATTGAAACAATTACATATTGTGATGCAATGAAAGTAGTGTACACACTTAAGACGACTCTGGATCGCGTTATCTCGTTAGGAGATCTGACATGAATCACAGTGCCATATGCATTCCAGCAAGTAAATGAAGTGCTGAATTCATAGCAAATTTGTATATTCTCTTTCAACTTTTATTAGGAGATTTTTGCTGAATGGTATAATTCTCAAAGTTCAAACTAAGGAGAGGAAAAATTACTGATTGAAAAGGTCCTATAAAAAAAGGAAGTTCACAAACTCCGATGAAATTGATCCAAATTGTTCACAGAAATTGTTCGAAATGGCTACCATTCGTTTGATGTGCACAAAGTCTTGCCCAGCGTAATAACGAATTATTACATGCAGCAACTATCACATCAGTTTGCTCACGAATAATGTCACAAGCATTTTCAGTGCGTTGTTCTAGTTCTTCAACACCGTTACTGTACACTAATGTTTTCAACTGACCCCAAAAGGAGAACTTCAGTTGTTCGAAGACCACTACAAGACATTAATTAAAGGCAATCATCTCCCATAGATGAAACAGAAAGCTTCAGCCTTGAATAAAATATAAAAATTAATTATCGTGACTGATTCTTAATATCAACTCTAGAAAATAATTGATATTATAATGTGCAAGTTGCAACAATCTACATATTCAATTCTATCTCATCCATCTGAAGATGCTGAAGAAATCCGAGTGCAATGTATTACTGAATAATAAGTAACAATCAATAGTCAAAACCTCGTCAAACTCAAAGTAGTGTTGATATGTCGCAGTGGTAGGGCACCTCGCATTTAGCCCCCCCAGGTTTATATAAATTAGGTATACATCGACTTGTGGGGATGAATCGCGCTCCTAACGCGAATTGGTAGGACATTTTGTCTCTTTCCCAAGCATAATCCAAAACTGCTCAATTTTTTTCTTCAGTAATAAATCTTTGGAAAAAATTGGTTTCCTACACAACTTACAGGCACTTAGGATGTCTGATAGATTAGACACTTAACCCACGATCCATATAATAAACCAACGACTTTCAGTTCCTCTAACATGAATAAATCATTCTCACCTTCCCGTCTTGGTCCTTCCGATCATGTTCACACATAATTCAGTAGTTCCTAACTGGGTGCATTCAAATGGTTCCACAATGGATTGTCACATTCAGCCTCTGGACATAAATTCTCGGTGCTGCCGCCTTCCAGAATTCAATTACAAATTTAATTTGAATTAACTAGTTGGCATGGATTGCTAAGAAGTAGAATTTGATTGTCCAAAGTTAGGAAGGTTACGAAACCGGTATACTTTTCGGCGTAAGTCACGTCGAGAACATGTGCCGGGCTTTATTGGATTCCCTACGATAATACTCGAAAATGGAACTTGCTCTTACTGGAACATACGACCGCGTAGCGGTCGTCAGGAACGCAGAGCGCCTACGCGTTTTTAAGTTGAAGAAACGATCTTTCAGATCTTTTCATCGGTATGCCATTCGTCTCATATTTCCAGACAACACAAAATTGAAAAACGCTCTGGCTAGGAATTCGAACAAGAAACTGACTTCACGTCGTGTTTTTGTCGATTTTTTTAAATTTATTTGTATATCTTGAAAAATTTCAATTAGTCGTTGTTTTCAAGAAATGCTTTGCGAACAAGAATTTTCATCTTGAATAATGCATTAATTTTGATTTTTTTTTTCAGGTAAGCTCACTTTGTCAGTTGTCATGCCTCCCTATACAAAATTGGTGAGTTAGATCTCAAGAATGAGAAACTAAGTTTTATCCTAATTTCATCACCAGTTACAATTTTTGCCAAATGGAAAAAACGACTCAACTCACTTTCTGGACGCGCCTCGTACATGCCCATAATTCATGGTTACGCACGTTCTCGTTAAGCCGAGCCCACACCCACTTGGTGTCGAAACCGAACGCAGAAATCGGTTCGTTCCGAGTGTTCCGACGTTATTAGTTCAAAAATATCCGCCCGTGTAACAGAACGTTTTCGAACATTAATTATTATTTCTTCGATATGGATGACTTGGGAATAAGCCGAATTTATGGACACGTAAAATATTAGTTTAGGTAACTAATAAACATTATCGGTTTCAATTCCATCTGTGCGTATTATGCAACGTTCCAGTTGACGTAATGGATTCAACAGGGACTCCACTGGAACTTTCTCTCTCGCTGATATTTACGCAAGAGGGTTATTTTTTTTTCTGGAACCCGGAGGCTGAATTGAACACTTCAACTCAAGTTTTCAACCCCATTCAGTAGAAGAATGTGCAGTATCCTCGTTGCGGTAATTGAGCCTCCAAAATGTAGAATTTCATCCCCATCCCAGAAATACAGGAACGCTCAAGTATACCAACCACTAGTTCGATGAAAACCTGTCATATTTTTTATCATGGGCAACTATCACTTTCAACTTTGTAAAGGATAAGTTTCAGATTTGCATATTTCCAACCCTTCTGAAAAATATTCGCTCCTCTCGTATTATTGTGTTGGGAGACCGTTAATATGTAAAACTGTTAAACAGGTTCCTGTTGGACAACTCACTGTTTATCTTGAGCCAGTTCAGTACAGAGAATAGACGGAGACTAAGATAGGGAAAGTCTGAGGATATTTGGAAAAAGTTGAGAAATTTGAATGACCTATTTTTTAGTAGCAAAAGCAACTTTCCATCTTTTATTCCTGGTCACTGCTTCTTCCACCTTTCGTTTGAGGACATTCTGTTGTTTCATATGCATAGTCTGCATCTTTTGAATTTGATTCTTTTTCTTAACATCTCCCTGTCTGATTTCCAACTCCCTTTCTCTCTGTAATTTCCGTCTCCTCAATTTTTCAGATTCTTTTCCATACTTATCACCAATCTGGAAGTTTTTCATTATTAAAGACTAAAAAAAAACAGAAAATTTTACAAATAAAATTTATGATGATAGTAACACCCTAAATGTTTTCCAAATAAATATCACTCACCCTCAAACGACAACTTGGCTCTCATTGTCTGCCTCATCTTCTGTGCCACTTTATTTTTTCTTTCTTCCATAACCCTCCTTCCTATCCTATCCTATATTATCCTCTTCTAACAGGGGTATTGAAGTTTTCCTAAAGAAAAAAATCATTATAATTCAAGGAAAATGAAATATTAATTAGAAACCTTTCTATCAACTATGAATGTACCATCCAAAAGTTTTATTTTTTTTTGGAGGTGTTTCATCTTTAACAACAGTTGATGTCGGAGGTGGTGGAAGTTCTTTTTTTATCTGTTTTTGCTCCAATAATTAATTCAATTCTTCAAACTCCCTTTCTTTGAGCTCCAACCGTTCAGTCTGCATTTTTATTATAGTGGTGATGTGATCAGATTCCGTATTAGATGCTTCAAAAGATGTATATTTATGTCTTGGTTTGATACAATAACAAAGTACAACCAAATAAATTAGATTATTTTCAATGAACTCACTACTTTTCAAGTCTACTCATCTGAGCTGTCCTAGAAGAATGGCTATTTTTTTCTTGATATTCTTACTCTAAATTATTGAGGGTGGCACAATGCTCCTTTTCAAGTTCTTTCAATTTTTCGTTATACTCTTTTTTTCTAGATGATTTTCGCTAGGAGTTTTTTCCACTTCGATCGATTTCATTGTTAAACTACATTTTTTTTTCAATTCAATGGCTAAATCAATGAGTACTCTCGTACCTTGCTTTGCTTCAGCCATCGTTTGAATGTTATCTAGATTGATTCTTGACTTTACATCTGAAAGGATAAAGATTCGATATTTCACTGAAATTGAGGATATTGGACAATATATAGCTTTACCAAAATAAATTGAAGAGTTTAAAATTTCTGAAACAGTGATATAAATCAATTAATTCTACAAACCATCATCCGAATCTAAAAGTTTCTGTCGCATATCTTGTATCTGGACAGAACGCAATTCAATATCATATTCTAAATTCTTAATTTCAGCAACATTTGGATCCCTAGCAGACTGTAATGAATCTAATTGTTTTTGCAGCAATGCTCGATCTTCCAAAAGTCCTGCCAAAGTAACTTGAAGTTCAGTGAAACCTAGTGATACCTCAATTTCGCGTTTCAGCTGAAAAATAATTTTCATTAACATTGAATTGAAATGAAATAATGTCAAGATACATTGATTTTAGAACACCAAAAAGAGATCTATATTATCGCCTTCTGTGAAACGTATAAGATAATTTTTTTTTCATTGGAAAATGCAGCAAATTGAACGAAATATATTTCAATCAGTATTTAGGATTCATCAGATGATCAATCAACACATTTTATTACCTTCTTTTGCATATACCAAATTTTCATCAGAAAATGCGAATATTTTTTCATTCTTTTCGAGTTGATATCAGACATTGATATTTTGATTGGATTGTTGGGCACATACTTCAGAATGATCATCAAGAATCTTCTATACCAAGTTGGAAAGATTAGGCAGTTATTGGTGATAATTCATGAAAAATGACTAACCTAGTTAGTGAACCACTCAAGGCCAGACGATTTATATTCTTGAGCTATTTTTCTAGTAGCCAAAGCATCTTTCAATCTCTTATTTGTGGCCACTGCTTCTTCCACCTTTCGTTTGGGGACATTCTGTTGTTTCAAATGCATAGTCTGCATCTTTTTAATTTGATTCTTTTTCTAAACATCTTCCTGTCTAAGTTCATTTTCACGAATATTATTGTAGTCAATCGCATTTTGTGCGTTCCTTTCAAGTTCCTCAGCTAAACAGTCCTTCCAGGCGAGATTTTCATCAAATCCTTCAGCAGCATAATGTTCTTGAATATCATTCATTTCTCTAGCCTCTGTTTCATTACAATGGTTTTCAGCGTCCATAAGGGAGGATAATTCCGTTTCTTGGACATTCATATCCACCTCGACTTTTTTTATTTCCGCTTTCAAGTCTTCGAATTGATGTTTCATTTCTTGAAATTTGATTTTGCAGACTGTCGGCCCTACCACTTTCAATGGCAATAGTTATGTTATACAATGTGTGTCGTTATATTCTTTGAGGTAAAATTTTTGCAATTCTTTACATGTTCGTAGATGTTATAGCTTTTCGATGAAACCATTGTAAAGTTTTTAGTAAGTAATATTCAACCATCAAAAAATGTCGGGGGTGACACTTAAATCAAATTCAAGTAGTAAATTTCCGAACACTCCCATTCGTACCGAACAAGAGGAAGACACTTCCGCCGCGTAGGTACCCCAACCGATACAATTTTTTTTTTGTCGAGTATCCAAAACCAATAACCTTTCTTCTCTCTCCTCGCAGTCTGAAATTCCATCTATGCACCGTCCAAATCGGCCGCTGTTATTTTAAGAAACGTTTCTCATGTTTCAATAATATGAACGAAATACTGGGCTGCAGTATGTCGGGCTGAACAAACGCAACTTTACCTGCCTTTGTGCGCCGCACTGCCAGCTGTGTCTTTCTATGGTGGAACGGCACAAAAGGCCTTTATCTCGGAGGACCATTGGTTCGATTGATACGAGTGCGCTGCACCCTGTCTCTAGCGAGAGATTGAAGAATGGGATAAGGAATTGAATGTCTGCAGACCGGTGTTACGAGATGCAATATTTCAGGAGAGACTCGTAACAGAAACACGAAACGAAGATGCGTCGATATTGGGTTGGATAATTTCAGGTTTTTGAACGGGGGGAGGGCTTCCCTTCATTTTTTCACAGTTACGGTTTCCACCACTAATAAACTGCATAACCTGAGAACTCAATTCATTTTTCGTGTAGAGTAGCCCACATTCACAATGCATAGAACATATAGTGTAGAACAAGATGCATGGAGTTAATGCAACAGAACAACAAAATGCATAGAATGTATAGTGTAGAACAAGATGCATAGTTATAGTTCATGCAACAGAACAACAAAATGCATAGAACATATAGTGTAGAACAAGATGTATAGAGTTTATGCAATAGAACAACAGAATGCAAGAACATGACGACTATGAAACAATAAGTAGAACCAAATCCAACTTGACTGCCCCTAAACCCCACAAGACTCTATTTAAGCGATCATTTATGTTTCTTGGACCTAAAGTCTATAACGACGTCTCACCTGAGGTCAAACTAACTAATTCTGCCGTTTTATTGAAAAAAAAGATGAAAACGTGGCTGCCTAATATGACACGATTCTATGCGCATAAACTAGTAGACCGTCTTACACCTCAAAATCACACTCATGCAATTGTTGCCCATTGCATTTAGTTTTTCATTGTGATAATTTTGTATTTCCGATCGGTCCTTTTCTGTTTCTTTTGTTTCTAAGTGTCATTAGTCTGTCTATTGTTGTAAAAGAATGTATTTCGGTGCAATTTCATTTTTCTGGATCGAGAGACTTCCATATGAGCACGGACAAGTCTTACTTTGTGCTGGCATTCTTCCGACCATGTTTTGTACTCTTCAACATATGAAAGAACGAATGAATTATTATTATTATTACATAGTTTGAAACAAGATGCATAGTTCATGCAACAGGACAACAAAATGCAAGAACATATTAAAGTGTAGAAAAAGTTGCATAGAGTTCATGAAATAGAACATATAGTGTATAATAAGATGCACATAGAGTCTTTGCAATAGAACAACAAAATCCAAGAATATATAGTGTAGAACCAGACGCATAAAGTTTATGCAAAATAACAACAAAATGCATAAAATATATAGTATATAATAAGATGCATATAGTTTATGCAGTAGAACAACAAAATGCATAGAAAATATATTGTAGAACATGATGCATAGATTTCATGCAATACAAAAACAAAATACAAGAACATATGGTGTAAAACAAGGTGCATAGAGTTTATGAAATAGAATAACAAAATGCAAGAACATATAGTGTAGAACAGGATGCATAAAGTCAATGCAACAGAACAACAGAATGCATAGATTATATAGTGTTGAACAAGATGCACAGTTCATGCGAGGAACAACAAAATGCATAGAACATAATATAGTGTAGAACATGATGCATAGAGTTCGAGCAATAGAACAACATAATGCAAGAACATATAGTGTGAAACAAGATACATAGTTAATGCAACAGGACAACAAAATGCAAGAACATATAGTGTAGAAAAAGGTGCAAAGAGTTTATGAAATAGAACATATGGTGTATAATAAGATGCATAGAGTCTTTGCAAAAGAATAACAAAATCCAAGAACATATAGTGTAGAACAAGATGCATAGAGTTTGTGAAATAGAATAACAAAATGCAAGAACATATGGTGTAGAACAGATGCATAGAGTCAATGCAACAGACCAACAAAATGCATAGATTATATAGTGTTGAACAAGATGCATTTATTTCAAGCAATAAAAAAACAAAATGCAAGATCATATAGTGTTAAACAAGATGCATAGTTCATGCGGGGAACAACAAAATGCATAGAACATAATATAGTGTAGAACATGATGCATAGATTTCATGCAATAGAACAACAAAATGCAAAATCATATAGTGTAGAACAATATGCATAGAGTTTGAGCAATAGAACAACATAATGCAAGAACATATAGTGTGAAACAAGATACATAGTTAATGCAACAGGACAACAAAATGCAAGAACATATAGTGTAGAAAAAGGTGCAAAGAGTTTATGAAATAGAACATATGGTGTATAATAAGATGCATAGAGTCTTTGCAAAAGAATAACAAAATCCAAGAACATATAGTGTAGAACAAGATGCATAGAGTTTGTGAAATAGAATAACAAAATGCAAGAACATATGGTGTAGAACAGATGCATAGAGTCAATGC
The DNA here is from genome assembly GCA_963966015.1 of Aphidecta obliterata. Lineage (NCBI taxonomy): Eukaryota > Metazoa > Arthropoda > Insecta > Coleoptera > Coccinellidae > Aphidecta > Aphidecta obliterata. Next base: position 12,583,227 of record OZ014427.1, read on the forward strand.
AACAGACCAACAAAATGCATAGATTATATAGTGTTGAACAAGATGCATTTATTTCAAGCAATAAAAAAACAAAATGCAAGATCATATAGTGTTAAACAAGATGCATAGTTCATGCGGGGAACAACAAAATGCATAGAACATAATATAGTGTAGAACATGATGCATAGATTTCATGCAATAGAACAACAAAATGCAAAATCATATAGTGTAGAACAATATGCATAGAGTTTGAGCAATAGAACAACATAATGCAAGAACATATAGTGTGAAACAAGATAAATAGTTAATGCAACAGGACAACAAAATGCAAGAACATATAGTGTAGAAAAAGGTGCAAAGAGTTTATGAAATAGAACATATAGTGTATAATAAGATGCATAGAGTCTTTGCAAAAGAACAACAAAATCCAAGAACATATAGTGTAGAACAAGATGCAAAGAGTTTATGAAATAGAATAACAAAATGCAAGAACATAAAGTGTAGAACAGATGTATAGAGTCAATGCAACAGAACAACAAAATGCATAGAATATATAGTGTGTTGAACAAGATGCATTTATTTCAAGCAATAAAACAACAAAATGCAAGAACATATAGTGTAGAACAAGATGCATGGTGTTTATGCAATTGAACAACAGAATGCAAGAACATATAGTGTGAAACAAGATGCATATTTCATGCAACAGGACAACAAAATGCAAGAACATAGAGTGTAGAAGAAGGTGCATAGAGTTTATGAAATAGAACAACAAAATGCATAAAACATATAGTGTCTAATGAAATGCATAGAGTCTTTGCAATAGAACAACAAAATTCAACATATACTAGTATGGAACAAGATGCATAAAGTTTATGCAATAGAACAACAAAATGCATACAACATAGATAGTGTATGAAAAGATGCATAGAGTTCATGTAATAGAACAACAAAATCCAAGAATTTAAAGTGTAGGGCAAGATGCATTAACTTTATGCAATAGAACAACAAAATGCATAGAACATATAGTGTACAACAAGATGCATAGAGTTTATGAAATAGAATAAAAAAATGCAAGAACATATAGTGTAGAACAGATGCATAGAGTCAATGCAACAGAACAACAAAATGCATAGATTATATAGTGTTGAACAAGATGCATTTATTTCAAGCGATAAAAAAACAAAATGCAAGATCATATAGTGTTGAACAAGATGCGTAGTTCATGCGAGGAACAACAAAATGCGTAGAACATGATGCATAGATTTCATGCAATAGAACAACAAAATGCAAAATCATATAGTGTAGAACAATATGCATAGAGTTTGAGCAATAGAACAACAAAATGCAAGAACATATAGTGTAGATCAAGATGCATGGTGTTTATGCAATTGAACAACAGAATGCAAGAACATATAGTGTGAAACAAGATGCATATTTCATGCAACAGGACAACAAAATGCAAGAACATAGAGTGTAGAAGAAGGTGCATAGAGTTTATGAAATAGAACAACAAAATGCATAAAACATATAGTGTCTAATGAAATGCATAGAGTCTTTGCAATAGAACAACAAAATTCAACATATACTAGTATGGAACAAGATGCATAAAGTTTATGCAATAGAACAACAAAATGCATACAACATAGATAGTGTATGAAAAGATGCATAGAGTTCATGCAATAGAACAACAAAATCCAAGAATTTAAAGTGTAGGGCAAGATGCATTAACTTTATGCAATAGAACAACAAAATGCATAGAACATATAGTGTAGAACAAGATGCATAGAGTTGATGCAGTAGAACAACAAAATGCATAGAACATATAGTGTATAATAAGAAGCATATAAATCGATCAAATCTACATTTTGAACCAAATATCTACAATCATAAATTCCCTCCAGATACCTAGGGTCGAGACACAAAGAAATGCATAAAATAAATGCTGTAGAACAAGATGCATAGAGTTCATGCAATAAACAACAAAATGAATAGAACATTAGTGTAGAACAAGATGCAGAGAATAATAATGTACGGACTATCTCCTGATGTTCGTCGTTCTGATGAATGGATATTCATAAATTATAGTGTTGTGAACTTCAATTTTTGCCGATAGATACAACAAGAGTTGAGGAAATCCATGTTGCACCAAAATCGATCAAATTTACATTTTGAACCGTATATCTACAATCATAAATTTCCTCCAGATGCCTAGGAATAAGAACAAAGAAATGCTGCAGAACAAGTTGCATAGAGCTCATGCGATAGAACAACAAAATGAATAGAACATATTATGGTGTAGAACAAGATGCAGAGTATAATAATGTGCGGACTATCTCCTGATGAATGGATATTTGAAAATTATAGTGTTGTGAGCTTCAATTTTTGCCGATAGATACTACAATAGTTGAGGAAATTCACTTTGTACCAAGGTCGATCAGATATCCTTTCATAAGTGTTTCTACCGAAAATATATGGTATAGGAATAGAAAATGACGATTTTAGAAGAATTCAAATGGGTAAATGAAATAAAATTTCAGGGGGAGCTATGAACAAAAGATACATTTTGAGGAATAATAGATGTCCTACCTACAGATGAGAGAGAATATCAACTTTTCATCACACTTTTCCATGAAAGGGTATTTTCATATAATACCGAGTACGGAATCGTGTCAAACTGATATCCTGAAACATATCAACACAATCTTCCCAACAAACCAAAACCGACAAATCCGCCCCTAATTCGCCTGCGGGGGTGACGACGCTTCTTCGCCACTCCGCGATTTTTACGTCGCCGACGCCCCGCTTCCATCAAACCCCGAACACGGGGTGGAAATGCAGCTAATTCGATATCGTTTACGTCTAGATTTAATTACAGATGGGGTGGCTTTCTCGGGGGGGGGGGCGAGGCTCGGGTTGGCGTCGAGTTCAGTATGTCAAGATAATCGCTGCCGGTCTCGGGGAAAACGAGGACCCGACTGAAGCCCCAACCCTGGACGTTTTCCCGCACTAAATCTTTCGACACGTCGGCCGAAGGTCCGTTTTCTTTTCGGCGCGGGGAGATCTCGGAGCAACAGATGGTGTGATTTTTTTCCGCGGGACGGTCAGGAATTTGGGAGGGGTGGTTTTGTAGTTTCGGTGATGGTTTAACTCGGACAACCGGTATAGTTTTTATGTTGTTCTAATACTTCTCAGGTCTTTAATATGTAGATCACATTTCTACTGGCATACCCAGTGCAGTCTCGTGTTGATTTAAACTCAAATCGGTTCTTACATAAAGTGGCCAGTCGTTGATACAGTAGGGGCTTAAAAAGTCACCCTTTCTCCATGCAGCAAACGCAGCTTCGATTAACATAAAATACTCCTCAATCAATGTGGCCCATCTCCGCGTTTTTTCAGGAGATCGCATAGATGCAGGCGAATTGGGTGCAAAAATGACTCGCCCCGGACCCTCACCAAAGATCAGTCGGGACCGACGTCCGCACACACCCGGGAAAAGATAAAAGTCTGATTTAGTATTCACAGATGCGAGATGTGGCTTCGGCCCCCAGACTGGGGACTCGTAAATAATCATATGCGAGATCTGTACCCCCCCGCCTGACCTCGACACATGCTTAGCCATATTTCCCATTAGGGCATTATCTGTGGGACGGTGGCGGGGGATGAAAATGGGTTGCGTGGATTTTCAGCACTGATTCCGGTCGTTGACCGTGTCCTTTCAGCATAATATTTTGGAAGCTTTGTTTTAAGTTTTCAGAATCAGAAAATAGAAGTTGTTATTTAATTCTTCATTATTTCTCTTCACTCAACGTGCTAATTCCTGTGCCGAACCTTATTTCCTCACGTACATCCATAAAAATTCGATACAATTACTGAGGAAGAGAATTGGCAACATGGTTTGGGGGTTCGATAGCCTTGAAGGAATCCAATGGTTAGTAGGTCGTTGGTTAATATCATGAAAGCCGGTATTCATCTTCGTGTGTTTTTCCTATAAACCATCGATCAGTTTGGAGAAATTCTTAGTGGTCAGTCAGGAACTGTGATTCTGTGCTATTTTTGAAAACAGAGTTGGTTCTTCTCGTGTTTCGCATGTTCTTCCGTTTGAAAATCATTTTGGGATTCTCAAAATGAATATTCAACTGTGTTCAAATTCCCGGAAAGGGAAAATTTGGAAAGGAAATGGGTAAAAACTTGACCCTATCTCAAAATTGGCTCTGCTGGCTCAATATTAAGTAAGAAATGCCACTTACATGAAATAAATTTCTTTTTATAGGTAGTGGCTCTGCTAAATTGATATAAAGTTACCGGGGCACTCATAAATAAACATTGAATATCATCGAAATGGCTATGAAAAATCGTTCAGTCATTGTCGAAGTCCATCTGATGAATAAAATAAGGGAAAAAATCCATTTCCTCATAGCATATTCATTCTTTGCAATAGAATTTCCTGGTTTCTGCAGATATTTCGCAATTTTGGCAATAGTGCATTTGTAAAATTATCCTTTCCTTTTGTTTTCGTATCATTATCGACCAAGTAATATATAATACATTTATCGAGAACTCGTGAAAATTTATCGCGCTTTTATTTTTTTTATAGGCGTAGGCGGTGGCTTCGCTTACTTAATATAAAGTTTGCAGTGCCACTCATAAATAAACATTGAATATCATGGAAATGGCTATGAAAAATCGTTCAGTCATTGTCGAAGTCCATCTGATGAATAAAATAAGAGCATAAGAGCTCTTAGCATATTAATTCTTTTCAATAGAATTTCCTGGTTTCTGCAGATATTCGCATTTTGGCAATGGTGCTTTTGTAAAATTATCCTTTCCTTTTGTTTTCTTATCATTATCGACCAATTAATATATAATACATTTGTCGAGAACTCGTGAAAATTTGTCGTGCTTTTATTTTTTTTTAAGGGGGTGGCTTCGCTAACTTAATATAAAGTTAGTATTGCCACTCACAAATAAACATTGAATATAATCGAAATGTCTATAAAAAATTGTCCAGTAGTTGTCGAAGTCCATCTGATGTATAAAATAAGCTCTTAGCATTATAAATCTTTTCAATAGAATTTCCTGGTTTCTGCAGATATTTCGCAATTCTGGCAATAGTGCATTTGTAAAATTATCCTTTCCTTTTGTTTTCGTATCATTATCGACCAAGTAATATATAATACATTTATCGAGAACTCGTGAAAATTTGTCGCGCTTTTATTTTTTTTATAGGGGGTGGCTTCGCTAACTTAATATAAAGTTAGCAGTGCCACTCACAAATAAACATTGAATATCATCGAAATGGCTATGAGAAATCGTTCAGTCATTGTCGAAGTCCATCTGATGAATAAAATAAGGGAAAAAACCCATCTCCTTTTAGCATATTAATTCTTTTCAATAGAATTTCCTGGTTTCTGCAAATATTTCGCATTTTGGCAATAGTGCATTTATAAAATTATCCTTTCCTTTTGTTTTCGTATCATTATCGACCAATTAATATATAATACATTTATCGAGAACTCGTGAAAATTTGTCGCGCTTTTTTTTTATAGGGTTTGGCTTCGCTAACTTAATATAAAGTTAGCATTGCCACTCACAAATAAACATTGAATATAATCGAAATGTCTATAAAAAATTGTCCAGTAGTTGTCGAAGTCCATCTGATGTATAAAATAAGAAAAAAAACCCATCTCCTCTTAGCATTATAAATCTTTTCAATAGAATTTCCTGGTTTCTGCAGATATTTCGCATTTTGGCAATAGTGCATTTGTAAAATTATCCTTTCCTTTCGTTTTCTTATCATTATCGACCAATTAATATATAATACATTTGTCGAGAACTCGTGAAAATTTGTCGCGCTTTTATTTTTCTTTAGAGGGGGTGGCTCCGCTAACTTAATATAAAGTTAGCAGTGCCACTCACAAATAAACATTGAATATCATCGAAATAGCTATGAAAAATTGTCCAGTAGTTGTCGAAGTCTATCTGAAGAATAAAATAAGGAAATGAACCCTTCTCCTCTTAGCATATTAATTCTTTCCAATAGAATTTCCTGGTTTCTGCTGATATTTCGCAGTTTTGGCAATAGTGCATCTGTAAAATTATGCTTTCCTTTCGTTTTCGTATCATTATCGACCAATTAATATAATTATAATAATAATACGAGGAGGTGGCTCCGCTAACTTAATATGAAGTTAGCAGTGCCACACAAAAATAAACATTGAATATAATCGAAATGGCTATGAAAAATTGTTCAGTAGTTGTCGAAGTCCATCCTATGAATAAAATAAGGGAAAAACCCATCTCCTCTTAGCATATTAATTCTTTTCAATAGAATTTCCTGGTTTCTGCAGATATTTCGCAATTTTGGCAATAGCGCATTTGTAAAATTATCCTTTCCTTTTGTTTTCGTATCATTTTCGGCATATTAATATATAATATATTTGTCGTGAACTCATGAAAATTACTCGCTCTTTTATTTTTTTTATAGGGGGTGGCTCTGCTAACTTAAGATTAAGTTAGCAGTGCCACACAAAAAATAAACATTGAATATCATCGAAATGGCTATGAAAAATTTTCCAGTAGTTGTCGAAGTCCGTCTGATGAATAAAATAAGGGAAAAACCCATCTCATAGCATATTTATTCTTTACAATAGAATTTCCTGGTTTCTGCAGATATTTCGGAATTTTGACAATAGTGCATTTGTGAAATTATCATTTCCTTTTGTTTTTATATCATTATCGGCAAATTGATTTATTATATATTTGTCGTGAACTCATGAAAATTTTTCGCGATTTTATTTTTTTATAGGGGCTGTCTCCGCTAACTTAATATAAAGTTAGCCGTACCACTCACAAATAAACATTGAATATCATCGAAATGGCTATGAAAATATTTCTCATTTTTGGAAAAATCGCATTTGTGAAATTATCCTTTTCTTTCGTTTTTGTATCATCCTTGACAAATTAATATACTTATAATATATCTGTCCTGAACTGAACTGAAAAATTGTCTGGCTTTTATTTTTTTTCAACAAACGATAACGAATGAATTGTTTTTATTCAGTCGATCGCCTTGCTAGGATTGTCTTTCAGTCTGTTACACTACTTGAAAAATTTCCACTACAAATACATAAATTCCTGAACGAGCCCTCGATGGGCTAACTCCGCCTCTGCTTCCAGTCGATACAGCAGGAAAATCTTTCGATCAATTTTTTCCTATAGTGGAAGAACATATGTATATTGAAACGAATAAATTTTGTGAATGTTATTTGTAACATTTTTCTCAAATCATGAACATTCCCTCCGGTAGAAAAGGGAGGGATGCGACTGATTTTTGACCGACAGTCGCGGTATATCGAGTTACCACCGGGCCACGATCCCTTCCTCCCCGTTCCTGCGGAGCTTTTAAGGATAATGGTAATCGTCCGTCGACGAATGGCGGGGCCCTACTAAAAGGGTGGCCCGCTCATCGATCGGCCTCGGCGGTGCCCGCGCCGCCACCTCGCGTCAAATCCTCCTCACACCCCGACTTCGCGAACATCTTCGATATTTCGATTTTCGAACCTTCTCGCCTGATTGGGGATCTCGTGACACAAGGTTGAATTTCGATTCGGAAATTAGATCAAAAGAGTAGAAGAATGATCTGGTAGGTTAGTTGTCTGGAGCGCCCAACTTGACGCTCTGTGGTCAGCCTCGGTTTACTCGTTGGTCCTAATCGGCTGTTTTGTTCAGGAATTTTGAAGTCGTGTAAAAACTATAACTTTCAGTAATAAACTGATAATGGTTCGGCGAAGAAGTCATTCCAAAGATAGTACCTCTTTTCGGGCACCACAATTTATGAAATAGTTAGGTACGTAAAAAAAAGGTTTAGCTGTATACGGTGGTTCCCTCTAACTTACCTCACCGACAAATCTCGAATATTGGCGTTTTGAAATTCCAGTCCAGAGACTGCAAACATAATAAACCGAAGAGCTACAAGATGTTGTCAGGTAGTTCTTGAGGGAACTCAGTCCGACCATGTCAGAAGTTCACCTGTACAAACCGACTTATTTAAAACACTCATTTAGTGCCTTCTCGCAACAAAGAACTATGTATTATGCGGACCTTTTATAGTTAGAAATGAGGAGAACCACCTGCTTAGGACACCTGCGAGTTTCAACTAATTATTATGGTTCGTTTCAGTATGTACAGTCATTCACTTCTAATTTGTAGGAATATTGTCGTTTTAACGTTTTCAAATCGCCTTGATGGAGGTATCATCATTCAATGTGTGTATTAAAAAATATGTTATTCAAATGAATAAAAAAACTCATGATGTCTTGAAATAATTATTCATTCCTCGATGTCTTTCTTCAACGACGAACCACTATAATCGACCGAGGAAAAATTCTAACCCCTCGTCCCTCAAAAAGCTCATACTCACCGCTTTTGGTTGATAGGAAAATCCGATCAGAAATCCCAATTATCGTAGAAGAAAACAATTCTTAGATTTTTGAGGTAAAATATTTTGAACTGCATTTTCTGCTTTCTCCGATATGTGTGGAGCAGTCTTTTTTGTGAAAAATGTATGATAATACTGGAACACAATTTAACACGGATATTTCAACAATGTCAATGCACTATGAATTTCGGCATTTCACCACTTTAGGAGTTTATATCTAACTAACTGATATCTTAACAGACAAAGTCATCATATAATTTTTGATATCCCACACGGCAATCTCACCCAAAATTTTTCGTGATTTTACCACATCATTCTCTGTGTTCCACAGAAAACAATTGCCTCTTTTGGGAAAATTATCATTGTTCTACAATTTTTCATTCTATAACAACATGAATACTGAATTGGTATAATATGGTCACTACTCGGATTCGCAACAAATTTTCATATACATTTTTGAAACATCATTAAAACACTGACACAATTGGATTTTTTGTGCGGAAACATTTTTTTTGCAGTCTTTTTCATGAAAAAATGTATGATAATACTGGAACACAATTTAACACGGATATTTCAACAATGTCAATGCACTATGAGTTTCGGCATTTCCCCATTTTAGGAGTTTATATCTAACTAACTGATAACTCAACAGACAAAGTCATCATATAATTTTTGATGTCCCACACGACAATCTCACCCAAAATTTTTCGTGATTTTACCACATCATTCTCTGCGTTCCATAGAAAACAATTGCCTCTTTTGGGAAAATTATCATTGTTCTACAATTTTTCATTTTATAACAACATGCATACTGAATTGGTATAATATGGTCACCACTCGGATTCGCAACAAATTTTCATATACATTTTTGAAACATCATAAAAACACTGACACAATTGGATTTTTTGTGCGGAAACATTTTTTTTGCAGTCTTTTTCATGAAAAAATGTATGATAATACTGGAACACAATTTAACACGGATATTTCAACAATGTCAATGCACGATGAATTTCGGCATTTTACCACTTTAGGAGTTTATATCTAACTAACTGACATCTCAACAGACAAAGTCATCATATAATTTTTGATATCCCACACGACAATCTCACCCAAAATTTTTCGTGATTTTACCACATCATTCTCTGCGTTCCATAGAAAACAATTGCCTCTTCTTGGAAAATTATCATTGTTCTACAATTTTTCATTTTATAACAACATGCATACTGAATTGGTATAATATGGTCACCACTCGGATTCGCAACAAATTTTCATATACATTTTTGAAACATCATAAAAACACTGACACAATTGGATTTTTTGTGCGGAAACATTTTTTTTGCAGTCTTTTTCATGAAAAAATGTATGATAATACTGGAACACAATTTAACACGGATATTTCAACAATGTCAATGCACTATGAGTTTCGGCATTTCCCCATTTTAGGAGTTTATATCTAACTAACTGATAACTTAACAGACAAAGTCATCATATAATTTTTGATATCCCACACGACAATCTCACCCAAAATTTTTCGTGATTTTACCACATCATTCTCTGCGTTCCATAGAAAACAATTGCCTCTTTTGGGAAAATTATCATTGTTCTACAATTTTTCATTTTATAACAACATGAATACTAAATTGGTATAATATGGTCACCACTCGGATTCGCATCAAATTTTCATATACATTTTTGGAACATCATGAAAACACTGACACAATTGGATTTTTTGTGCGCAAAACATTTTTTTTTGCAGTTTCTTCGTGAAAAATGTATGATAATACTGGAACACAATTTAACATGGATATTTCAACAATGTCAATGCACGATGAATTTCGGCATTTTACCACTTTAGGAGTTTATATCTAACTAACTGACATCTCAACAGACAAAGTCATCATATAATTTTTGATATCCCACACGACCATCTCACCTAAAATTTTTCGTGATTTTACCACATCATTATCTGCGTTCCATAGAAAACAATGGCTTCTTTTTGGAAAATTATCATTATCCTACAATTTTTCATTTTATAACAACATGAATAACGAAATTGGTATAATATGGTCACCACTCGGATTCGCAACAAATTTTCATATACATTTTTGAAACATCATAAAAACACTGACACAATTGGATTTTTTGTGCGGAAACATTTTTTTTTTTGCAGTCTTTTTTATGAAAAAATGTATGATAATACTGGAACACAATTTAACACGGATATTTCAACAATGTCAATGCACTATGAATTTCGGCATTTCACCACTTTGGGAGTTTATATCTAACTAACTGATATCTTAACAGACAAAGTCATCATATAATTTTTGATCATCTCACCCAAAATTTTGTGTGATTTTACCACATCATTATCTGCGTTCCATAGAAAACAATTGCTACTTTTTGGAAAATTATCATTATTCTACAATTTTTCATTTTATAACAACATGAATACTAAATTGGTATAATATGGTCACCACTCGGATTCGCAACAAATTTTCATATACATTTTTGGAACATCATAAAAACACTGACACAATTGGATTTTTGGGCGCAAAACATTTTTTTTGCGGTCTCTTTGTGAAAAAATATATGAAAATACTAACGTGGAATACAATTCAACACGGATATTTCAACAATTTCGATGCACTGTGTTGACATTCTACCACTTCATGAGCTTATATCTCACCAACTGGAGACTTAACAGAAAAAGTCATCATATGATTTCTGATATCCCATTTGACCTATCACTATTGATATTTCTCATGCAAGAATTGTTCGTCCAATCACCACCCAAAATAATTTAAGCTCGCTGAAGGTAAATATTACACCCCAATAAATTTAATCAGTTCTTTCCCATCTCCTGGAAGATTATAATTTTCGGGTTGCTATACCAAAACAAACTAAGTCAAATTTCCGAATAGCAAAAAATTCCCCTGGTCCTTTTTCCTAAGGAAATTCAAAGAGAACCCTTCCAGCAGTTTCGAATATTGAATATTGAGAAATGAATTATAGAACGAGTCGCAGAGGTCCAGCTCATAGTTCTCAAGCCTGAAAGTAACTGCATGTGGCTCCTTCTGTATGACCAATCCCCGAAGCATACTCATCTGCATAAATAATGACTAATTACCCCACGGGCCCCCGAGAACACAGTGCCATCCCATTTTCATTCAACAGTAAGTGCCAGTGACGTCATCTGGCGGATCAATACGCAGACACTCGAAGGAAAAGCACAGACTGCGCGTGCTCACTTCATTTAAATAATCACATGTGAACCGTGCAGTATGGCAATGTGATTTATGTTGATTTTCTATGGTCCGCCCTGCCGTGTTCGATGCGACGATGGGGTTATTAAGTTTTGTTTTCACGTTTTGCGTTGATGTATTGGTATTGTCTCCGTGTTCCATGGTCTCGTAATAGGAATTGTGGGACTAATGACCCGACCGATTTTGTATTGAATTTTGTATGGACCGAAGGCCGTTAGGGCGATGGAACGAGAATGATTTCGGGTAGAAGGGGTTCCGTACGTTTGTGAATAGTGTGTATAAATTTTACGCCAGAGCGATCACCCAACTAATCTACGATCGTTCCGATTCGGCATGAGGAGACACTGTAGCGAGACCATAGAAACAAAGATCATCAAACGAACCCCGGTTTCTGTTAACCAAACCGGCCGTCAATGTGACAATTCGAACTCTTATTCAGAGACTTCAGTGTAATATATTATATTATTATTCTTCTATATTCTTTCAATACTACCGCTAATAATTCGTAATTGTTTCAATAATTTCAAAATCGAACTACATGTTATGGCAAATATTGATTCTCATTTTTTTGTTGCAGGTGAGTTTACCTTCGGTGAAGATACAAAACCAAGAACACCAAAATGTTTGCCTTCCTCAAACAAAAAATTGAAAATGACACCATAGCTTCAATTTTACGTTGACCAAAACCTCACCATGAAGTTCCATTAGCAGGAAGGAAGAGGAACCAGAACGAAAGAAAACTTGTGAAAAAATTCAAATCGAGCGAGTTGGGTTAAGATAGTTTCAAAGACCTATTCAGGTTAGGTTGCAAATGTTCGATTTATTCAACCATAATTTCTGAATTCTCGAGTAAGGTTTATTCAGTTGAACGTAATTCGAACATTTCCATAAAAAAAAATAATTTCTCAAAGAAGAAGAAGAAATTCTATGATGATTCGAATCTTCTGCGCGAATTTGTTGGTAGCCCTGACGAAAACTGTCAATTAACGATAAGTCTGACATTGAAACGTCAGATTTTCTCAGTGTCAAATACCATAGAGATATTTAAAATAGTATCTACTGTTGAATTTCTTCGCAATTACCCCGTGACCCATAGGAAAAACACCTACCTGATGTGCCTTGAGTCACTAACGACCAACCGAACCCCTCAAGACATGGAAAGTGGAGGTCGGTTGGTTATCTGTCAAGTCACGGTTCTTAGCCTTTCGACGACGACTAAGCGCTACGCAGCACAAAATGTCGTTATCGCCACTATCTGTTTCACCTATTTAATTGAAAGACAAAATTCCCACATAATTTTCCGCATGGGACATGGGTCTACTTCCGGACGCGTGAGTGCGTCGACCCCCCTATTTTTAAATTGGACGGTCTTCGGTGTAGCACAGTTCCAAGAATGAGGAAACGCGAACTGGATCCGGTTGATCGTCGATCAGTAGTCATCCGGTGATATTTAGAATTTGGTGTGCTCCTCAAATTTCTCAGGATAGCAGAATGAACTATTCGAAGAGGAATAACATAAAATGGGAACAAGATGACGTGGCAAAAGGTTGTGCTTCGAGGTTTAATACATAGGAATAACGTATAATAAGAGAACAACCAATGATATTCAACTTTTGATGCTCATGACGTAGAGGATATTCGGCTATCGTAAAATTCTAATCGAAAAAAAACAAAGAAAAAAATCATAAAACAGGTGAAGTTACCAATTTTTTCTTAACCTCAAGAATGTTTCAGAATTGACAACTTAACTGACACTTCCCATAATGTTAGTTTGTGCTCACCATGCGCTCTATGGTTTTTAAATAAGCCATAATCATAAAATTTGAAGGTTTGTTGACCCCTTCAATGCTTATGATAATTCGTATGTTATGTTATTCCACTTTATTAAAGTGGAGTTATTCGCCGGATTAACAATATAGCATAAGCGTAAAAGAGCATAGAACTGAAATTAATGTCAGAGTCAATAGAGCACGAACATGATGGGAGACAGTTGATTGCTATGAAATTTACAACACTATTTGAGGCTTATGTACGATCCAATACGAAAAATTTTGTCTTAATTGTACAACACTCCAATGGTTGTCGAAGGGGAAAGAAGTCATTCTGGATCGACTTATATGAACCATCCTATAAAAAAACTTGTCATACTGACAATGTACACCGAAGGCCGTTTTGGTACACAGAAAAAAAAATTGAGTTTTTCTGAAGTACTCGATATAATTCGGTGATTCCATCTTTCTGAAATTTATAGAAATAAAATGACATTTGTCATACTGACAATGAACACTGTTTTGGTACATAGAAATGTATATGTACCGTTTTGGTACATAGAAATAAATAGTTTTTTCAATGTATTCAATATAATTCGGTGATTCCACCTATGTATTGAAATTCATAAAAATAAAATGACAGTATTTGTCATACTGGCAATGAACACTGAATTCCATTTTGGTACATAGAAGAAAAATAGAATTTTTCTATTTATTAAATATAATTCGGTGATTCCATCTGTTTATTGAAATTCATGAAAATAAAATGACAGTACATATTTGTGATATTGACAATGAACACTGAAGGCCATTTTGGTACAAAGAAGAAAAAAAAGTTTGTTCAATTTATTCAATATAGGTAATTCGGTAATTCCATCTATTCATTGAAATTCATAAAAATAGAATGACAGTATTTGTCGAACTGACAAAGAACACTGAAGGCCATTTTGTTACACAGAAAAAAAAAACTGTTAAATTTATTCAATATAGGTAATTCGGTGATTCCATCTATGTATCGAAATTTATAGAAATAAAATGACAGTATTTGTCAAACTGACAATGAACACTTAAAGTCATTTTGGTACATAAAACAAAAAAACAGTTTTTTTATATTTATTCAATATAATTCGGTGATTCCATCTGTTTATTGAAATTCATTAAAATAGAATGACAGTATTTGTCAAACTGACAATGAGCACTGAAGGCCGTTTTGGTAGATAGAAAAAAAAAAGTTTGTTCAATTTATTCAATATAGGTAATTCGGTGATTCCATCTATGTATTGAAATTCATAAAAATAGAATGACAGTATTTGTCAAACTGACAATGAACACTGAAGGCCATTTTGGTACATAGAAAAAAAATAGTATTTTTATATTTATTCAATATAATTCGGTGATTCCATCTGTTTATTGAAATTCATAAAAATAGAATGACAGTATTTGTAAAACTGACAATGAACACTGAATTTCATTTTGGTACATAGAAGAAAAATAGTATTTTTCTATTTATTTAATAAAATTCGGTGATTCCATCTGTTAATTGAAATTCATAAAAATAAGATGATAGTATATATTTGTTATACTGACAATGAACACTTAAAGTCATTTTGGTACATAAAACAAAAAAACAGTTTTTTTATATTTATTCAATATAATTCGGTGATTCCATCTGTTTATTGAAATTCATTAAAATAGAATGACAGTATTTGTCAAACTGACAATGAGCACTGAAGGCCGTTTTGGTAGATAGAAAAAAAAAAGTTTGTTCAATTTATTCAATATAGGTAATTCGGTGATTCCATCTATTCATTGAAATTCATAAAAATAGAATGACAGTATTTGTCGAACTGACAATGAACACTGAAGGCCATTTTGTTACACAGAAAAAAAAACTGTTCAATTTATTCAATATAGGTAATTCGGTGATTCCATCTATGTATCGAAATTTATAGAAATAGAATGACAGTATTTGTCAAACTGACAATGAACACTGAAGGTCATTTTGGTACATAAAACAAAAAAACAGTATTTTTCTATTTATTCAATATAATTCAGTGATTCCATATGTTAATTGAAATTCATAAAAATAAGATGACAGTATATATTTGTTATACTGACAATGAACACTGAAGGCCATTTTGGTGCATAAAACAAAATGATTGTTCAATTTATTCAATATAGGTAATTCGGTGATTCCATCTTTTCATTGAAATCCATAAAAATAGAATGACAGTATTTGTCGAACTGACAATGAACACTGAAGGCCATTTTGGTACATAGAAAAAAAAAGTTCAATTTATTCAATATAGGTAATTCGGTGATTCCATCTATGTATTGAAATTTATAGGAATAGAATGACAGTATTTGTCAAACTGACAATGAACACTGAAGGCCCTTTTGGTAGATAAAAAAAAATAGTTTGTTCAATTTATTCAATATAGGTAATTCGGTGATTCCATCTATGTATTGAAATTTATAGAAATAGAATGACAGTATTTGTCAAACTGACAATGAACACTGAAGGCCATTTTGGTAGATAAAAAAAATAGTTTGTTCAGTTTATTCAATATAGGTAATTCGGTGATTCCCTATGTATTGAAATTCATAAAAATAGAATGACAGTATATATTTGTTATACTGACAATGAACACTGAAGGCCATTTTGGTAGATAAAAAAAAATAGCTTGTTCAATTTATTCAATATAGGTAATTCGGTGATTCCATCTATGTATTGAAATTTATAGAAATAGAATGACAGTATTTGTCAAACTGACAATGGGCACTGAAGGCCGTTTTGGTAGATAGAAAAAAAAAAGTTTGTTCAATTTATTCAATATAGGTAATTCGGTGATTCCATCTATGTATTGAAATTCATAAAAATAGAATGACAGTATTTGTCAAACTGACAATGAACACTGAAGGCCCTTTTGGTAGATAAAAAAGAATAGTTTGTTCAATTTATTCAATATAGGTAATTCGGTGATTCCATCTATGTATTGAAATTTATAGAAATAGAATGACAGTATTTGTCAAACTGACAATGAACACTGAAGGCCATTTTGGTAGATAAAAAAAAATAGTTTGTTCAATTTATTCAATATAGGTAATTCGGTGATTCCCTATGTATTGAAATTCATAAAAATAGAATGACAGTATTTGTCAAACTGACAATGAACACTGAATTTCATTTTGGTACATAGAAGAAAAATAGTATTTTTCTATTTATTTAATAAAATTCGGTGATTCCATCTGTTAATTGAAATTCATAAAAATAAGATGATAGTATATTCTTGTTATACTGACAATGAACACTGAAGGCCATTTTGGTACATAGAAAAAAAAAAGTTTGTTCAATTTATTCAATAAGGGTAATTCGGTGATTCTATCTATGTTTTGAAATTCATAAAAATAGAATGACAGTATTTGCCAAACTGAAGGTTATTTTGGTACATAGAACAAAAAACAGTATTTTTATATTTATTCAATATAATTCGGTGATTCCATCTGTTTATTGAAATTCATAAAAATAGAATGACAGTATTTGTAAAACTGACAATGAACACTGAAGGCCGTTTTGGTACATAGAAAAAAAAATAGTTTGTTCAATTTATTCAATATAGGTAATTCGGTGATTCCATCTATGTATTGAAATTCATAAAAATAGAATGACAGTATTTGTGAAACTGACAATGAACACCGAAGGCCGTTTTGGTACATACAAAAAAAATAGTTTGTTCAATTTATTCAATATAGGTGATTCGGTGATTACATCTATGTATTGAAATTCATAAAAATAGAATGACAGTATTTGTCAAACTGACGATGAACACTGAAGGCCATTTTGGTACATAGAAAAAAAAATAGTTTGTTTTATTCAATATAGGCAATTCGGTAATTCCATCTATGTATTGAAATTCATAAAAATAGAATGACAGTATTTGTCAAACTGACAATGAACATTGAAGGCCATTTTGGTACATAGAAGAAAAAAGAGTTTTTTGAATTTTTTCAATAAAATTCAGTGATTCCATCTATTGAAGTTCATGAAAATAAAATGACAGTATTTGTCATACTGATAATGACCACTGAAGTCCATGTTAGTACGCAGAAACAAGCGCGCAAAAGCTCCCGTCTCCACCAATTTTTCAGTCCTCGCAACCGTAATTTTCACCGTTACAATATCACAACCGAAGAAAACTCGAGGCCACAGAGATGGATGTATTTCGAAGATCACTGGGTATATCAAGAAGGGATAGAATAAGAAACGAAGAGGTGAGACAACGAATGGGAATAGATGGCTCGATAATGACCGATATAGAGCGAAAACAGTTAATGTGGTACGGACATGTTCAGAGGATGGAAGAAACACGACTGCCCAAAATGGCTATGAAGTGGATATCAACAAATCGCAGAAAGAGGGGAAGACCGAAGAAAACTTGGAAGGAGGAAGTAACGAAAGCCATGAATGCCAGAGATTTGAGGGAAGATCAATGGAAAAACCGGAAAGAATGGAAGTTAGGCATCGGACAACGAAGAAAAACGTTCTAAAACCGATATATATATATACAATATCGCCCCTTGAGACCGAATCGAATTGTGTTTCGTTCGAATTTCACGTTTTTTATTTTTTTTTTCGATGTCCATCCCGAACCCGGGACGTGTGCCGGGATCAATGCCTGTGCCGACACAGGAAATTCCTCCGTTTCGCTCCTCCTTCGAAAAATTCCGGCGTTTCCATTCGCTGCGAACTTTTCGATAAAACACGAAACTTGGCGGAAAGTTATTTCAACGTCAAAAGAACGGCATAATAGACGTTTTGTTATTGGATGCCCTACGCGGGGAGAGATCTGATGAATTTTCTCCCGACGACAGGACGTGTTTTCTTTGAGTTTCCACGCCGGAAATCTGGTTACGTTCGATCACGCGACGTGCAGGAAAACTTCCACTTCCGATTATTTTCACAGTCGTCTTTTGGGCTGTTGGATAGTTTTTTTATTTTAGTTGCTCCAACCAAAGAATTGCGGCAAAACCACTGGTTGACACTTGACCTGTAATAAAATCCGTTAAAATACCATCAGTGTAAAAGTCTTCTTTAGGAATCGAAGCGTGAACACCCTATATACTACATATTTTCTGAAAGGAAGAATCATAAACGTATCTAACAATAAAATTGCCTGTCGGGAACGTATTTCCGCCATTTCGCTTCTGTGACGGCGGAATCCTCTCCCGCATTTCCCGCTTTACTTTTCCTAATATTTCCTTGTCGTATTTCTATGTCCCAGTCATAAATAAATCCCCGGGAAAATCGCTGGCTGTAACCGAATGAAAAGTTTGAAAAAGCTACGTTTGGGGGCCACTGGAGATTTTCCGAAGCGAACAATGAACGGTGCCCAGAAGAATGATCGACCGCGTATTTGGCAGAAACGGGATTCCTCCAATGGGTCCCGCAATTTTCGGGGTTTCTTCGCTTCGGTAGTAAACGAAACGTCTTAAATGATCGCGTCGTAAATTGACGGGGGTGGAACGACCGGGGTTCGGAATATCGTCCATATTTAGGACACCTCAGCAGAGTAGTTCAATATAAGTAATCTTAGGGTTTCACAGAAACCCAAGACAATCGAATTAAATTTTTACCTTGTAGGCTGTGGTTTTTCTACTGTTATCTTATTTCACTTTTGTGGAATTAATGTTCGTTCATTTATCATTAAACACGTTTCAATAATTCATTGTGAGCAAATAAAGAGCACGTATTGGTTTTTCATAACAGATTGTTCTTGATTTGATCTTGGTTTTTTTATGCAGCAGAGTGCCCAGATAGTAAAAACAATTTAAATGACATAAGGATTCATCGATTTAAAAAGAAGTGATTTCCTAATAGTGTTCTATGCAATTTATAGAAATCTTTAATGAAAGCAAGATGCATAGAATAATATAGGGAAAACCACGGTCCGATAGATGGCGCTGAATATCACAAGACATGTGTCGGGCCGAAAGGGGGTCAAAATTATTCTGTCATTTCTGTCTTTCATAACAAGTGAATCAAATATTTTTTATGAGATTGCGGAATTAATAATAATGCCTGTGAAAGTCGGACATTTTTGATTATGTGGGTGAACGTGAATGTAATAGAAAATGACCACTATATAATAGAAAATTATTGAACTTACGATAAAAAAATCATCTTTCATGAAGTGCTTGCTGCAAACTAACTTCTTTGAGATACGTTTCCCAATCTTCAAGATTGTCTGTCATTTTTCAACTGACTTGGGATTCAACGGGAATTTATGCAAAGAAGTTTCAGAAGAACTATGTGATGAGCATTGAGGAATAGAGCACATTTTTCGTGATCTTATTCCCACATTACCTTTTACAATCCGCTGCATTTTCAGCTCGTATACAGTTTATTTGAAACAATTTTCCATAATTTATCATCTAAATATATCACTCTCGATACATAAATGACTCAAAATCTTACGAATATTTCACACTCTTCCCATATAAACACACACACGTTAGTTTGTTGTTCACCATTCGGGTATTTCAAAGGATTAGAAGTAGATGTCGCCCACTCCGTGATTCTTCCCTATACCGTCAAACTTTACAGTTGATAAACATTTGTTTTCATGAATTGCCTTCAAGTGTATTACAAATCAATCTTTGTTCAAACGGAATTATTTGGCATTATTGCGGGAATTGCAGAAATTACCTCCTAGATTATTAACAATAAAATTCGTTGATTTGTTTCACAAAAGAAAACTGTATTGATAGGTAACAACTTCATTAATTGTATCACAATGGTTCAATAATTGAATTTTCCTTGGATAGAATTACATATTTAGTCCATATTTTGATTATTTTTCTCGAAACAAATTTGTGAAAAATGTAAATATCTTCAATATTATTATGATTAAAATTGTATAGTCCATTTAAGAATTATTGACATCGAAGCAGGCCATGAACGTCCAGCCGAGGCTTTATTTCTAGTTTCTAGTTACTAAAAAGTAACTAAATTTCATCATAGAAATGGAACATAAATATAACCTAGAAAAGTGTTGAGTATACGAATTATCGAATAATTAAGCCGGAATATTTCGATTGCAGTTCAAACGTAGGAATTCAGGTTTGAAAGCGCAAAAATATCGTGGAATGCTTTCATATGAAATTATCTGAACTTATCGTTCATATAAAAGTCAACCATGGAAAATTGAAGATCATTCAAATAAATATTTATTTTCACTCAGGAACATGCAATATTTATTGGTATTGGAAATCTTGCAAAATTCTAACCATATAACTATAAGAGTACCATTTTATGTCAGGATTCAAGAAGGATAATTAATGGAATTCTAGCAGGTAGCTAGTGGTGCAACAGAAAAAAATTTTTGGATACTTCGCAAGCACAGGGCCAAAAGAATGGATTGGAATAAACGTTATAATGTATTAAGAAATAAGAGAGAAACAAAAATTAAGAATCTTTGTAGTACATGAAGAATTTTGACATGAACTTTGTACCGAACTATCAATATATGAACCAATTTGTGAATTATTTATTGCTCGGTGTTGAATACTTTAAGAAAGTCAATTTTTATTTTCATTCATTAAAACTGTCCATGAATTATTGAAAATATTATAATTGATGAGCAATTTTACAATTATTCAGTATACTTTTGAATTGGGAACAATATAGCATGTGTATTAGCAGAGGGAATGTGAACACGGTACCATACAGTATGAGTATAATAAATGCACTTAAAATATCTATGAATGATACAAGAGCAAAGATAAAAGTATCATTGAAAACTTTGTTTCCACGTAGTGTAGTGATTTGGATGTGTTTATTGAATAAGCTGACATAATCCTATTGATGGGCATCCTTTTGCAGGAAAGGTTTCAATATTTCAATAACCCATTCATAGTAATCCTTATCATTAATACCACTGTCAAGAATCGGATCACATCCAGGTAAAAATTGTTTCAGCATTCAAAATAGTGCACCTTCTGCCTTTACCCTTGAATAATACTCTGCATACCTTTTGGATTATTTTCTAGTGTCCACTGACGAATTTGAATACCGTTTTCGAATATCCAAATCTCATCTAGATGAATTTTACGTTTTGTTCCATGTATTTTCGGTATTTATCACAATATCGTACTATTTTTATTATATTTTTCTGTTTATCAATAAGAATTTTCCTTCGATCAACTTTTTTGTATTTGTATCCAATTTTTTTTATGATATAATATAATGTTGACTTCGATCAATTGAAATCTAGGTGCTCTTTGGCCAGTTCGAAAAGGATATCTAAACTGATATATTCATTGTTTTTAATTCTAGCAAAAACAAAGTCATTCAATGTCTCTTTGAAGGAATAATCGTATCGCACAGGTTTTCTTCCACTGCTAATTCCAGGCTATAATAACATGCTAATATTCTACGGACAGGGCTTGGTGAAATCTGAAAAGTTAAGAGACATTGATCAATCAGAATACACTTTGAGTCGGTGAATAACAGTTTACCTGAAACCCTAGCGGAAATATATGCCAAAACTTTGAAAAACTCGAAGTAACACCGACAAACTGCCTGGCGTTCTCTTGTTAGGCGCGATGTATCCTGGTCAATTCCAGCCATTTTATTTTAATAGCATAAGACAAAAAATACTCAAATTCAGAGCAAATTTTTATAATTACATATTCACCAATATCTTCGATAAAATCATCAAAGCAAGATTTCTATGGGTAATGTTAGTGCTATTCCTATACCAACCTGAATTCAGAAACCCAAAATATTACTGAATAGTCTATTACCAACTTAAATTCGATTTTTCACAGCCAACCAAGATGTCAATAATTCTTAAACGGAGTATAGTGCCATTTATCTACGAATATCTACGATTCCCACCATATGCCGATATAATATCAATATTTCCGGAATTCTAGTCTCTTTGCATGCCTGAAAAATCTTGTTCCAACAGTCGCACAATAATTTCATTTAAAAATTAATCTTCCAATTGCACATAAAGGACTTGTCAACTGAAAACGGTTTGTGCTGCCCCCTATATTTCTATATCAATGAACTCTTCACATCACAGAATCGAACTAATGATTAGTTCGAAGTAATCTCACCCCTTCCGGGAACTGTTCGATCAGCTGTTTCAGTTCAGTGACAAAATGATATTTGCCTTTGATGTTATACTGAGGTTCTCACACATGTTATATTGTTGATATTCGATTATTTCCATTTGGGTTATAGTATAAATATGGGTAATTAAATCGCTCATAACCAGGTTCTTAGGTGAAAACCTACCTGTGTTATAAATATTATACCCATTGCCATACTCGTTTCCATATGAATTATTTTGTATTTTCATCCAAAATGCGAAAACTTCTGCGAGGGGTAAGCGTGTTCCCCAAAATAGATAATAGATATGATCACCGGATTACTTCGAACTGATCCGAGATGTCGAAATCGGTGATCCTTGTAATCGGGTTGACCCGTCTAGAGTTTCCGTAAAGCCCTTCTATGCTACTTTTATCCATAGAACTGAGCTGTCATTCACCATTTTGACGTTAGAATGTTATTTCGTACGAAGACGAACTGAAACATTGAATTCTTTATCTATTATTCTCCTTCCGCCCCCCCGAAAGAACAAAGAATTGAAATTCCAATCGTTCACCAGGAAAATCTCTCGATATTGGGCCGACGTGCGGCATAAACCATCCGGATCGGGGCCTCGCGATCGTGGCTCGAGCCGAGTTCAGACGGTGTTCCCCTGCCCTCGTGTAATTCGCGTCGCGACTATTAGCCCGGGTCCCCCGCCGTCCCCCTCTGCTCGGCAAACTTGTCTGGGTCTAGGTCACCCCGACCCCCCCGCCCATTCTAGCTTCGATCGATTTCAAGGTTGAATTTGTTTATACCTGTTCTGCTTTATTTGTGTATTGTCCGGTGTTGCACTGACTGATCTTCAACGGCGTGCCGGTGGTACACTCGGATCGGAATGCGATTAGCGCTCGAATGGAACATGCCCGTTTCCTTCTATGTTCGAGAATCTTGGATCTGTTTAGGGCTTTAAGGAAACACTGATCTGGTTCCGATCAGCTGTTCTCGGTTCAGTTGTCAAATTCAACTTTTCGAACTGGTTTTTGAATATTTTAGTAATCTAACAATCAAACCTTGAGGAAGCTTATCTCGATTATTGAAAATTGACCTAATTTGATTAATTTTATCATTACTACTTTGACGTTTGGTGACAACCAGGTGATCGGGTTAACCTGATCAGTGTTTCTGTAAAGCACCCAAGTCAATCAAAATGCATAGAATACTTCTATCGAATTAGCCGAGTTTCTTCTTCTTACACCCCTACTTCTTGGAATATTGGCTCAACCATAATGAAGATGTCGTTTCTGTCGAGGGTATTGTTCTACTCTGTAATTCGACGAAAGCTTCGAAATACTTCCACACTGATTTGTGCGACATGTTGATATGAAACGCGAAAATCACTAAAAGGTCTTCAAAATGATATAACTGCATATCTTTGGATAAGAATCGTATTTGAAAGTTTTATCGAAATATTTATGTTTTTATCGATTCCTCATTTTATTCATAATGATAATGATCAAATTCCTCCACTCATGCCTTCCAATTATGTGAAGATTCGTATCATTACGTATATCGATATCGCCCAAACTAAATTCTCCAACAAAATCGGTAACTATATAGTATAAACATAAATATAACCATGTCTACTTCTGATTCGACGTATGTATTTCCGATTTGTCAGAGTATTCGAGTGGCGCTAGTATCGTGTGTAGACCATAGAAAATCTCACAAAGCAAAAGATGAAGCGACTGAGCGGCCAACATGTGTCTCTCTTCTTTAGATCATCCATAGAGCCATAGAACTAAAACTGCCCGCTCACACTCATTTCCTACTATATCTACTCCACAGTTGGAATGGAAATTCCCAGTCCACTCTCTATGGTTTCAGGTTTCTCTTAAAATTATCATGAACCCTCTGAAATGGAATCAGTGTGTTGGAAGAACGACGAATGATACCTAATTCTATCAATGTATCCCGAAAATCGTTAGATTTTCCTAGAAATCCACCAAAATCTCCAGACGATGGGCGATTCCGTCATAATTTGCCCCGAGAAACGTCAAATGAACTCAGTGATCGCGGAATTTTCCTCCAGAGATAAAATCGATTTAGTGTTCTATGTTTATCAGTTCTCCAAAGAGGGCGTTCTATGTTTCCATAACCTCAATCTTGAAAAAAATTTAAAAATATTGTTTTGGGTGGAATATTTGTTGATTGGGTTTTTAAGTGTTAACATTGAAATAATAAGTGAAACTCGAGGTCCACATATATGATTTGAAGAAGTTCCTACTACATATTTCTTATGTTTTCCGAATTAACGCAGAACTTCTATACTGCTCCCGTTCTTTTCTCTTTAGCGGTTGTATATTGCTGAGCTTTACAGGTTCTACCTTGGCCCTTTCTTGAGAAAATATATTTCAATTCTCCCAAATAGTCCTTTAGCACCTTCGATCGAATTGTTTCTTGTCGCAGAACAATGAAGGCCGACATTCCCCAAGCACTTAGCCTCGCTTTTCATAGAGTAATTTCCCATGGTCTCTCTTCAGATTCAAATGGCGCTAGTATCGTGTGTAGACCATAGAAAGTCTCACAAAGAAAGATGAAGCTACTGAGTGGCCAACATGTGTCTCTGTTTTTTGGATCATCCATAGAGCCATAGATCTAAAACTGCCCGCTCACACTCATTTTCTACTATATCTACTCCACAGTTAGAAAAAAAAATGTCCAGTCCACCCTCTATGGTTTTATATTCCTCTTGAAATTATCATGAACCCTCTAAAATGGAATCAGGGTGTTGGAAGAACGACGAATGATACCTAATTCCATCAATGTGTCCCCTAAATCGTTAGATTCTTCTTGAATCCACCAAAATCTCCAGACGACGGGCGATTCCATCATAATTTGCCCCGAGAAATGCAAACGAACTCGGTGATCGATCGGAATTTTCATCAGGAGATCAATTTAGTGTTCTATTTTTTCAGTTTTCCAAAGAGGGCGTCATATGATTCCATAACCTCAATCTTAAAACAATATAAAAATATTGTTATGTTTGGACTATTTGTTGATTGGGTTTAGTGTTAACTTCCAAAAAATAATTAATACTCGGGGTCCACATATATGATTGGATTCGAATGGCGCTAGTATCGCGTGTAGAGCATAGAAAATCTTACAAAGAAAGATTAAGCGACTGAGCGGCCAACATGTGTCTGTCTTCTTTAGATCATCCATAGAGCCATAGACCTAAAACTGCCCGCTCACACTCATTTCCTACTATCTACTCCACAGTTAGAAAAAAAATTCCAGTCCACTCTCTATGGTTTCATGTGTCTCTTGAAATTATCATGAACCCTCTAAAATGGGATCAGGGTGTTGGAAGAACGACGAATGATACCTAATTCCTTCAATGTATCCCCCAAATCGTTAGATTCTTCTAGAAATACACCAAAATCTCCAGACAACGGGAGATTCCGTCATAATTTTCCCCGAGAAACGTCAAACGAACTCGGTGATCGATCGGAATTTTCCTCCAGAGATAAAATCGATTTAGTGTTCTATTTTTCTCAGATATCCAAAGAGGGCGCTCCATGTTTCCATAACATCAATCTTAAAAATATGGTTTTGTTTGGAATATTTGTTTATTGGGTTTATGTATTAACTTCCAAAAAATCAATACTCGGGGTCCACATATATGATTTGAAGAAGTTTCTACTACATATTTCTTATATTTTCCGAATAAACGCAGGTTCTACCTTGACCTTTCTTGAGAAAATATATTTCAATTCTCTCAAATACCCTATTAGCACCTTCGATCGAATTGTTTCTTGTCGCAGAACAATGAAGGCGGACATTTCCCAAGCACTTAGTCTCGCTTTCCATCGAGTAATTTCTCATGGTCTCTCTCCGTCGGGTGATCGCCCCTCAGTCGCCGGCGATCAGTTACGCCGCTGCCGGACTAATTGAGAAGAATCGTAGGAATTCTCCTTTGTTACCTCGCCAGCGGCGTAATCCATCGCGAAGGCAAATGCATCTCGACAATGGCCAAAGCCACTTGGTTATGAACGGCCCACTGGCCCCCCCGACTTCGTACAAGAAATGCTGCATTCTCACCCGAGCGGCCCCGATGACAGCTGGGGGCCTGGTCTAAGTCTCCAGCCGATGCAGATGGCTCGTCTTGAAGAGGTCATTAAGGGGCCGAAAGAAGTTGGACCTATACAACCGAAAAAAATTGTAGAATGATTTTATTCTGGAGGAAAATGAGGTTCAATCGAGTGGTTGGGTTGGAAAAGATTGAGGAACGCCAAACGTTCACGTGCAGAATGAACGATTCGAAGATGACCGCGAGATGGAGATTAAAACTCTCCCCAAATAATGGTTTCGAACACGCACATCCTCTTCAGAGATGCAGTAGCTTAATATGTTGAATTTAATGATGTTTGTAAGAATGTTTAGGATAAGCCTTCAGAAAAATTGTATTTAGAATTTGATACAATTTTAGATGATCAAGTCTTATTAATTTGAAAATGTCCCAAAAAAATTATGATTTCCTCCTCACCACATTACAAAAAAGTTGAAAGCCCCATAGGGTATAAATCATATCATACTCAGGCAATATAAGAGATTCAAGATCTCGCCGATGTGTGTTTCGTCTCGGGACCATTTGTGTACTGCTCAGTAAGATATACCAATGGTTCCTGCCTTAGACACCTCCAGATCGGAAGCGGTACTGTCCACATTAGTGAGGCTTGTTATCATTTCAACCAAATGTCTATAACTTTCAAATTTTTGGAGGATGATCTGAAACGCAGATTCGTGGTTGAATTCAATTTTTAGGTATAAAGAACGAATAAATGACTGAATTATGATGGTTCCATGTTTTTAATGATGGAGTCCGAAATCAGGAATTTGCTTTTGGCGGAGCTCGACCTGGATCGAGTCTTCATTTCCGAATATCGTTATGGTTGAAGAAGAACGCGGATTTTGTATAGGTTTTCCGAATCGAGCAGTATTCGCCGGATTCTTCATCTGAATTATTGGAATTCCCACGAGGTCACGTTTCGGCCCGACAGCGAGGCTACTTTCTACTTCCAAAAGGAGCTGTTTTTGTGTTGTCATCCAATCACCACGTTCCGTATTCATATTCGAACTATTTTTATTTTCCTCGAATCGTAATTTCACAACCCACAGTTCGAATATTTCCAAGACACGACTTTTCGATATGGTAATGTCTAAAGGCTAGGAGGAGATTCTTTCGGTGGGATTTTGGGTTGTGTGTTGAGTTGAAACTGAATAACTTTTTCATTTGTCGCGAGAAAAGTATACCTATTGTTATTTTTACCTTTTTTTCGGTATAAGTGTGATGCATAATGAGTCACCGATAAAGAACACCCAGTATATGTATCTCAATTATGTTGTGTATACGAATTTTTTTCTCATAGCATGTGCATTTCTCAAGATATTCAGCTGGAATTCGGAAGTCGTGAAAATCTACTGGGTGATATTTTTCTGGAGCAGAGAGCCATTTCTCCCTTCAGAACTTTTTTGTGATGCGCCACTGGTAGTTTAAAAAATATGACAAAGGATCTTTGTTCCATTTTGGAACTTTTTGATCTCCTTCTTTTTTTTCGGTATAAGTGCAAGTCATAATGAGTCACAGAAAAAAGATCACCCAGTATATCACAATTATGTTGTGTATACAGGATGCTCCCGAATTTTTTTCTCATAGCATGTGCATTTCTCAAGATATTCAGCTAGAATTCGGAAGTCTATTTCACGTGAAAATTTACTGTGTGATATTTTTCTGGAGCAAAGTTCCATTTCTGCCTTCAGAACTTTTTTGTGGTGCGCTACTGGTAGTTTAAAAAATATGAGAAAGGATCTTTGTTCCATTGAAGAACTTTTTGATCTCCTGCCTTTGTCCGGTACAAGTGCAATTCATAATGAGTCACAGAAAAAAGAACACCCAGTATTTCTCAATTGTATTGTGTATACCGGTTGTTCCCGAATTGTTTTCTTGTAGCATGTGCATTTTTCAAGATATTCAGCTGGAATTCGGAACTCTATTTCACGTGAAAATGTACTGGGTGATATTTTTCTGGAGCAAAGTTCCATTTCTCCCTTCAGAACTTTTTTGTGGTGCGCCACTGGTAGTTTAAAGAATATGACAAAGGATATTTGTTCCATTTTGGAACTTTTCGATCTCCTGCTTTTTTTTCGGTATAAGTACAATTCATAATGAGTCACAGAAAAAAGATCACCCATTATATCTCAATTATGTTGTGTATACAGGTTGTTCCCGAATTTTTTCTCATAGCATGTGCATTTCTCAAGATATTCAGCTGGAATTCGGAAGTCTATTTCACGTGAAAATCTACTGGGTGATATTTTTCTTGAGCAAAGTTCCATTCCTCCCTTCAGAACTTTTTTGCGGTGCGCCACTGGTAGTTAAAAAAATATGAGAAAGGATCTTTACTCCATTTTAGAACTTTTTGATGTCCTATTTTTTTTTCGGTATAAGTGCAATTCATAATGAGGCACAGAAAAAAGATCACCCAGTATATCTCAATTATGTTGTGTATACAGGTTGTTCCCGAATTTTTTTCTCATAGCATGTGCATTTCTAAAGATATTCAGCTGGAATTCGGAAGTCTATTTCACGTGAAAATATACTGGGTGATATTTTTCAGGAGCAAAGTGCCATTTCTCCCTTCAGAACTTTTTTGTGATGCGCCACTGGTAGTTTGAAAAATACGAGAAAAGATCTTTGTTCCATTTTGGAACTTTTTGATCTCTTGCATTGTTTTTGTTTCCGCTACTTTTTTCGAAAAACAAAAGTCAAATAATTCACTCTAAGAAGCAAGAAAATCGAAATTTTCAAGAAAATTCAGTCAAAAAATTCTAAAATGAAACAAAGATCCTTCTCATATTTTTTAAACAATCAGTGGTGTATCACAAAAAAAAGTTCTGGAGGGAGGAGACATTGCTCCAAAAAAAATATCTCCCTGTAGATTTTCTCTGGCAATTGACATGTCATATAATATAAATTCTAAAGTATAATATCTTTGCCAACTTTCGGCTAAATATCTCGAGAAATGCAGATGTTATGAGGAAAAAACTTTGAAAAAATTAAGCCTCATCGTTTGTTCCTTCAACTTGGGAACACTTATATAATATGTTTATTTTGCTTCAGAGGAAAAAAGATCAGTTTACTGGAAATATTTCAAATTTTTTTTAGTCCTAGCCTGTTCGTCTTTCTGCATTCATATGCGATTAGATGCGTTTTTGAGGCATACGGGTAGTAAATTTTTTTTTATATTGCGGCATGCCTCAGCAAGCAGGTGATGTTCGAGTGAACGACCTCCGTGTTATCATTTCGATCCAAACGATTAAGTTCGTTATTTTTATCTACATAACGTATGTAATTAGTGATTAGTGCTTTAAAAGCTATTTCCTGTCGTACCTTATTACGTTGTTAGCGCTCCCTTTAGGAATTCTAAATATTACAGTGCGACATTTTTTTCAGTTACATACTCGTGGTCACTACGAAAGAATTTTACAAAAAGAAAAAGTTGAATAATTAAATAATTTTTTGAGTTGTCCTTCGTTTTTGTCAAAAATGTCACCTATCACAAAATGACAACACAATTTTGACAGATAAGGTACACCAATGTTAACAAACTTTTTCTTATATTTCAAAAAGAATGATGTAATTTAATTCATCTAGAAGATATATCGAATTCGAAACGAAAATATCGGCAGGATTCAGGCTTTTATACAATTTCCATTTTTTTTTCGTTGGTGGCGCCATCTATCAACAAAAATGAACGAAGGAAAATCTTCGTATCATTGTTTGAAGCTATATTTCCAACCTCAAACTTGAATTCTTTCAAACCAGAACGCTCTTAATTGTATTTTCATTAATGCAAATATTTGTTTCCAGGTTTCCACCTGAGTGGGATCGTTTCAGCATGCAGAAGTTCGCCGCCGCCGACCCTGCCTTGTGGGGGCCTCGAACCTCCTCAAAAATTTAAAGTTGCCGTCAGTTTCGATAGGTAAGTGCGCGAACGAACAAACTGGCGGGGATCGATAGAGTCCATGCATTTTTATGAGTTACAAATGATTCAGTAGATTGAATAATGGAGGACAATGGGGGAGCCGGGGTTGGGTCCCGTTTAATGGACCCATTTTAGGATATATTTGCCTTGTCTTTGGCGGTTAATTATTTAGCGAAGGAACATCGTGTTGGCCGTTTTTACCGTCGACTTACAAATGAAATCAAGAAAAAAGAAAATGGGGTTCTTATGTAAGCTTGTTGAGTTAATGTGCAAATTAGGCGTGGACATGAATTTTTATAAGAATCACGGATATCAGCAAAAAATTCTTAGATCTCTTTCGAAGGACCTCACAACATAAGCTTAAACGCACCACTTTGGACTTTTAATAATCTTACATGTACAGGATCGAGACATGCCTTCATATTTCATAAAGGTCAAAAGTTTAAAGCAGTTTTCATTTCTTTCAGATGTAAAATTACTTCAGTTACGTGTAGCTGTGAAACAAGAGACATATTTTGGTGTCAGCATGTGGTAGCCTTATCTCTGTACCGCATTAGAAATGCGGAAAGTGTTAGACTTCGTGTTCCTATATCAGGTGAGTGCATTCTTATCAGAACTACATCGAAGGTTTTTCTTTATTTCGCCAAAATTTCCTGATGTCGACAACCCTCTTTCTTAAACTAATCCATCCAATCACAGGAAAAGTGATAAACTCTAATAAATAAACTACGAACTTTTTCCATTTCCACCTCGAGTATGTTTATATCATTGACATTCTTATTTTATACATTACGACTAATAACTAATTGTCTACTTCATAAAAGTTCTATTTCGTCTACCGAAGTAGGCATTGTGGGCGAGGTATGTTCACTATGCGCATATGCCGTGATATTTTAAGCGGTAGAGTCGGTAGTTCAACCGCGTGAGCGCCATATTTGTTTTTCCTTCCAGAGTGAGGTTACGGATTATTGTACAAAGTTTGGAAACTTTTGATGTTGATCTCTGTTCGTTTTTCGTTGTCTACGTGTGTTTTATTGACTATTAACAAGAAGAGCTGAATCATGGCATCAAAAGATACCTTCTTTGACACTTTCAAGTGTTCGTCATCAAGTGTCGCAAAGAAATTCAGTTTCAAAAAACTGGCGGAAAACAGTAACATTTCCAATAAGAACAATACTGATAACATCTCAAAAATAAAGTCGACTGGAATCGATTCTGGAAGTCCAGGAAAAAAACGTCTGGAAACATCTTCATTTTTGCCCAATTCTTCAACTGAAGCATCTAGCAAATTCAGGAAGGAAGAGAAGCAGGCTACCCCAAAGAAAGAAAAGATAATTGCTGAGAAAAGTTCCAATATAAGGGGGCCAAATTTGAAAGCGTTAAAATCCCCTTTGTTGGTGCCTCAGAGGAAACAAACTATCGAGAACTTTTTTCAACGAATTGATTCAAAAGATGATTTCGACTTGGTCAGTTCTCAAGTGAACAAAATAAAAACTAAAAATTCATTAAACAACTCTAACTGTAGTGAGTTTGCTACTTTGAAGCAAAATTTCAATGAAAGTGTAAGTGAATGGCCAAGCTTAGTTTCGAAAGTACCAAAGGAGAATCAGTTGAATAACCCTAGTTTTTCTTCAAATCAATCTACGAACAATGAAGGTGTTACCAGTAAAAAAAAATTTGAGTTCAAAAAGAAGAATATAAACGACAAATCAAATGCTCAGATGAACTGTGAAAAACCAAAATCACCTTCGAAACACAGAAATAATAGAAAGGAAGTGGAAAACATTATTCCGAAACCAAATAATCCTATAAATAACATTATAGACTTAGAGAAGGACGAAAGTCCCCAGAAGTTCAAATTTAAGAAAACCAGAATTGTTTCATCACCAGAATCGCAAGGCGAATATTCCCAAAAGAATGATTTCAAATCTCCGAGCACTCCAGCAAACATACCGTCAAAAAAAGAAAACATATCAGAAATTTTAGCCACCGCTGAATCAGATTATATGGACGACGAAGAATTCGATAGATTATTTGGAACGGCTAAAGTTCCTTCTCCACCACAAAATAAACCTGCAACACAGTCGAATTTTTCGGGGGATTACCTAGATGATGATATTAATCTTGAGGATATCGATTGGGATAGCGAAGTCCCAGTGGCCATTAACGCTAAAAAGGACGAATGTGCTGAACTCCTGGAAGGTGTGGATTTAGAAGATTTTGAAGATGAGGCCCTGACAGCATTTAAGTTTAGTGGTCGAGTGGATAATTCCAAAGAGTTCGTTGGGGATTATCCCCATTCTCAAGTGATGATGGAAGTGTTACATTCCCGTTTCGGTCTCAGGAATTTTCGGCCCCATCAACGTGAAATTTGTAACGCGAGTTTAACAGGACATGACATATTTGTTCTTATGCCTACAGGTGGAGGTAAAAGTTTGTGTTATCAATTGCCTGCAACCCTAACTCCTGGAGTAAGTATTGTAATTTCACCATTACGATCGTTGATAAGTGATCAAGTTGATAAACTGAATGCTTTAGATATTCCTGCAGCTGTTTTATGTGCCGACCAAACTAAAGAAGAAGTTGAGCTGATTTTATCGAAGATCCACACCAAAGAACCTGAAATAAAATTATTATTTTTGACCCCAGAAAAAATTAGTGCATCCAGGCAATGTTCTAACGCTTTGGATTATCTCTACGCTCGTGATAAGCTAGCTAGAATTATAATTGATGAGGCTCATTGCCTTTCTCAGTGGGGTCATGATTTCAGGCCAGATTATAAGCAATTATCGTGCCTTAGATCCAAATATCCTAAGGTGGCTATAATCTGTTTGACCGCTACAGCAACAAAACAAGTGGAGGGTGATGTAACAAATATTTTGAAATTACGCAATGTGAAAACATTCATCAGAAGTTTCAATCGGCCAAACATCAAATATAAGGTGATTCAAAAAGAGAAAGCAAATGTTGTGGATCAAATTTGTGCGTTGATTAGAAACCAGTTCTTCAAGAAGTCCGGTATTGTCTACTGTCTTTCAAGGGATGACTGTGAGAAAGTAGCAGAAGAACTGAAGAGGAAAGGTGTTCCGGCAATGCCTTATCATGCGGGAATGAACAGTAAAGTTCGAGACACCATACAGAGGCAATGGATGCAGGATAGATTCAATGTTATCGTTGGTACTATAGCTTTCGGTATGGGAATTGATAAACCAGATGTGAGATTTGTAATTCATAATTCTATTCCTAAATCAGTCGAGGCATTTTATCAAGAATCCGGAAGAGCTGGACGAGACGGTGAAGTCTCCTACTCATACCTCTATTACGGTTATAACGATGTTAAAAGGTTGCAAAAAATAATGATGATGGAAAAAAGTAATAAAAGAGCCATGGAGGGACATTTTGAAGCCCTGAAAACGATGGTATCCTATTGTGAAAACCATGTCGATTGTAGGAGATACTTACAATTAATTCATCTCGGAGAAACATTCGATCGACAGATCTGTGTCAAAAACAAAGAAACCGTTTGTGATAACTGCGAACAACTCGAGAATTACAGTCAAGCGGATATGACTAATCACGCGAAGAATTTGTGTGAGATGATACGAGATTTTTCAGATAGAAGGGATAAAGTAACACTTCCTCAAGTCAGTGAGGTCTATAAGGGTTCTAAAGCGAAAAAAATAGTTGAAAGAAGACACGACAGGCACCCTCATCATGCTAAAGGTGCTTCAATGGACAGAGTAGACATTCAAAGAATATTAAAGCAATTATTGGTTAAGGATATTTTAAGTGAAAATTGCGAGTACGCTGGCGGATTTCCTGTAGTTTATATTAAACCAGGGAAGAATTTTTTTAAATGCAATTCAAGTGATTTTAAAATTTCAATAAGCGTTGGCAATGGCAACAAGACAGTACCCATAGCATCAGTTTCAAGAGATGTACCAGACAGAAGTTATGTACCTCCTGAAAAAAATGCGACAGTCGTCGTCAATTCGATTGCATCTACCTCTAAACCGGGAACTTCATCTCCAGTTACTTTATCTAAACAAGAAATTAATTCAATCAGAGTCAAGTGCCATGAAGATTTGCTGGAAGAATGCAGAAGATTGGCATTAGAAAGAAATATGACATTGTCTTCGATCATGAACCTTTCAGCCATTAAGAAAATGTCGGACGTACTTCCAAACAATAAAGAGGAAATGTTGAAAATCCAACATGTTACTGCAGCCAACTATGATAAATATGGAGAATTCTTCCTTAAAATCACTCAAAAATATGGAGAAGAAATAGAAACCAAAAAGGCCATGTTGGAGAAATCTAAACCACCAATACAACCCGTCAGTTACAATGACGACGGTGATTGGTTTTGTGATTCTTCTTTACCAAGCACTTCTAGTCAAGGAGTGAAGAGAAAGTCTTTTGGAGGATATAAGAAGACTACAAAAAGATTTAGGAAGGGTAATTGGAAGTCTAAAGGAGGAAAAGGCAAAGCTAAATCTGGAAAAAGTAAAACTTCCCCTAAAAAGAATGCGCCTGCAAAAGGTTTGCAATTGATGCCAGTCCTCCACATAAGTTAATAGGCTTGTGCAACTGCTGAGGAGTGGAGGGTGGGACATACATTTTATTATGTAAGTCAGTCTAAAGAAAAATTATAATATTGTATCATCGATAACTAGTTACCGGAATAGAGAGACGACTCGGAGATTTTATGGCAGTGAAATAAGTCTCATTCAGATTATTTCCTAGGTGTTTTTAATCGAAATTATTTCTTCCAGAAACTCTTTTACAAATGGACAGGCAGCAGTTGCAAAAATTCGTACAGTACCTGATCTCAGAACACCACACTGAAGTGCTTCCGACGGCCCAGAAACTGGCTGATGAAATCCTTCAGCAGAGGTCGGAAATAAATCAAATTCCCGGGGCCCCAGATCCAACGGCGGGGGCTTCGGCAGACGACGACCATACCTGGCATCTGGACGAAGAGCAAGTTTGCGAACAAGTTAAATCGTATCTCTCGCAAGGGGCCTACTACAATGCGAACAAACAGCTCAATTCGTTGTTTTCCAAGGTAATGTTACGTTTTTTTAGGTTTTATTATGATAGGATATAAAAAAGTTGATGCGTAGAAATAATTTTTACGTCCCCAAAATTCTTCAAATGATTTTTTTTTTTATAGGTCAGGGAAATGTTGAGAGCTCAAGATTCCAACGGTGCCAGAATGTTAACCCTGATAACAGACCAGTTCCTATCAGATCCTAGACTGCAGATGTGGAAAAATCAAGGCACGCCAATGACTGATAAATGTAGGCAACTTTGGGATCAACTCGGTAAGAATTCTCGTAGATCATGTAATATTTTTTGAAGAGACGTGGAAGGTGGTGTGGTCTTTCATTAATCATGTTGGTTTTCAGGTTCTTTGTGGGTTTGTATAGTTCTAAATCCAAATTGTACAAATCATGAGAAGCAACAATGGAAAGCGTTGTTGGAAAAATGGACTAGAATTGACGTCTGCCCTCCTGAAGATCCAGATTTTCGATTGCAACAAGTTAACCATCATTCACACAGAGATTCTGTAAGTTAAATTTGATTCTATTATTATATATCACTGATGTTCTAATAATCTTAGGGAACTTTCTGTGCAATGACTTCCGGTTGTTTACTTGGCCGCTTCTATAAACCTACTTTTTCTACAGTATAGAGACCGAGACAGGGACAGAGGCTACTTTCACGATAGAGATAGGGATAGATACGCTGATAGAGAAAGAGATCGTCGCGACAGAAGGGACAGGGATAGAGAGAGGGAAAGAGATAGGAATAGAGCTTTATACGATTCTTCTGAAAGCTCCGATGATGATGAAGACTACAGCCCAGTGAACAAGAGATTAAGGACAGGCAGCAATTCGAAGTCGGCATCTCTGCCAAGAACCATTTTTCACAGAGCGTTGGACGCTGTTGGCATGTCTTGGGATAACATGCATTTGAAAAACATCTTGTACAGTGATACTTACTGCTCCCATGTTCCAGATACTACTAATTTAGGAAGCTTTAATTCCCAGGGACAACCCCTTTGGAACGGTAAGTCTACCAAAGTGACATTATTTTGTGGATAGAAATTGAATGATATACAGTTGAGGACAAAATATTATAAGGTGGACTATCTTTGGGGTGATATTCGTCTGTGTATATTCGAAAATTGATGCGTCCGGGAAAAGGTATGGTTAATGACCTGTTCAGAGTTTTTGAATCAGTTGGTACTTCTTGCTATAACATGAGTAAATTTAGCCTCTAGTGATTGGAATAAAAATGAAATAATACGGTTTATTTGGATACTATTTGAAAATGAAAGTTTTTTCTGTTAGAACATTAAGGGCCAGTTGTATAAAACTTAATTGATCTATGGTTCAACATGAGGGTTTTAAGAAAACTGAACTGATCCCGGTTCAGTTCACTTATCAGCTGTTCAGTGTCGAAAGTGCTGCCAACCTCAATTCTTTCGTTTGAATTTTCGAGCATCTGGATAATTTGCTTTTCTTTTTTGGACATTCTGCTAATATTGACAGCCAAAACTGGGGAGGGTAAACGGAATCATTTAAATTTCAACAAATCAGATTAATCCCATCATTTTTCGGATAATTGTGACAGTTGTCTGATAAATTTCCCAATGCTAGGTTTGGGATCTCTAATTGGAATCAGTGTTTCCGTAAAGCCCTATCAGAACTACGCACACCACTAAGCGTCGACTGAGTCAGGGTGGAGTTGATAGTACGGAGAAGATTTGGTAACTTTTGTTTTTTCCGATTTTTGACATAGCCTAAACAAAAGTCTTCTACACAACTAAAGAGATTGATCGGGCGATTGGTCAATACTGGTTATGTCACATCCGTCGAGATTTTCGCAATGTTCAAATAGGATTCTTTGGAATCAACAAACAGCCCCGAACACCAACCCCTGTTTGTTAAGTTAATAAGGATTTTCTTCAAGTATCGGCCGAATCAATCAAATGTTTGATAGTGGGCTCTGCCAGTTGGGCTTTGTAAATTGTGAGGTTATAAAATAAATAGATCCTTTGACGTAACTATTTAAAAGCGTTTATCTACAGTTTATTCTCTTGAATGGCCAATATTGGGCGTTCACTTGAACTAAGTTAATTGTGACATGGTGTTTATACATGAATTTTCATTACAACGTTAAACGACAATTCAAAGTGTTTATACAACCGGCCCTAAGTGATCATATTTTCCCAAAAATGTAGCAGAAGTACCATTCAAAATTCAACAGTGAATCTCTTATTATTCTTGCCTGAAAAATGCAAAACTTAATGAAAGAGTGCCTGAATATCGGATTAATTTCTGTTTATATTGTGCAAATCAAATCCACTAAACATTAGCCACTGAAATACTTTTCAACCATAAATCATTTGCACCCTCAGATAATTTATCAGACAATATTCAATATATGAGATAGACTTAACTACGTAATAATTATTTCATCCTATTTATTTTTATTCAATTGATTTTTTGATTGAAGAGACTGATGTAAAGGAAAAAGTTAGGAATAACTTCGAAAGTAAGTCGAATTTTGAACAAGATCTCATGCTCTCTTAGGGAGAATGTTTATTAGTATTATTTTTATTCAACTCTTATGTCCCTCCTGTTAAAATTATGTATCATATAAATTCAGTCCCATGAGTGGGAGTTCTTAAATTTAACGTAATCTCTTTTAGTGCATCAACTAATGTTGTGCACATTTGTTCATCTCTAAAGGGTCCCCAATTTCAAGATCTAGCCCTACTTTTGTTATGATAATTCCTAAATCCTTGTTTTCATTTTTAGTTACAAACATAAAAGGTTTTTCGATTAATGTTTTCCAAAATGTCAAAGTTTATATTCCATGGGTAAATTATCTGAAAAAATACATACTTAGATTGTTGTTTATACAAGTTAGTATTTATGTAAATATATATTTTAGGTACATCGAATAAAAGATCATTTAGAAATGCTTCTTTCTATGAAATTACTGAGAGAGTACAGGAATAATATACATACGATCCATTTGTAATTTTCTTTTGTTACTATTTTCAATATTATTTTCTGTTATAATAGGAGTTGTGTTATCCAAATGGATTGTTTGGTATGTTAATTTCCTTTTCGTGAAATTACAAAGGTGAATGCTTCCTGTTGTATGTATAAACAGTATAGTTATATTAAATAAGTACAAATAATTGACAAACAGTTGACCAAGGCATAAAGCATCGTCTACTGTCATTCCATAAGGTACCTCCCTAGCTGATACGCTGCAAAAAACATGAATGGGGGAATGGTCCTTTTGGGTGTTGTAAATTTTTCATTTGATAACAAATGTAAAAACTGAGTGCTTCGTTTAGAACATTAGAAGCGCCAGTTTTTGGAGTAATGCAGCATCTCGTTGAAAACATGCAGGTTTTTCGATTAATGTTAACCAAAATGTCAGTTTTTATTCCATAAGTAAATTTTCTGAAAAAATATAAATGCTCATTTGTTGAAAATAGGAAGGTCCAACTAACCAATATTTTCTTTGCAGAATCTATTCCTTTATGTGCCGCCAGAGTGGATTCGTTAAAATCCCACGGACATAACGAGGCTGCCTTGAGGTTGGCCGTTTCTGTGGTAAGGACGATGAAACAACAACAGCTAGTTGCCCAAAGGAGGTGGCACGAAAGTCAGCAGAGCGCCAGTGCCAGTAGTAGTAAAACGGATGCGAGTTGCAAGACAACCGCTTGCACATCTAGATGTAACGGATTTTGCAATGCCAATGCGTGTAGCACAACCTCGGCTAATGCTCCTGTTAACACCGAGATGTGGGTGGGACATCCGTTAGATCCCATCGGGTGTCTGTTCGATACCTTAGCAGATGCTTCCGTTATTCCTGATGACCATACGAGATCGCCATCTTTTCTAGGTAAAGAATTTATTTTATTTTCAGTTTCATCAAAAACATGGTTCTTTAAATAATTTTGAATGAGAAGTAATATTAACACTTTTGAACTACTTTCGGATCCATAAATTTATATCATTTTAGAAATTTTAGGAATGGACGATGATACTATTAGGCCCAGATATCACCATGTAGCGGTGGTAGGCTCTAGAGATAGATCTGAAACATACTTAACCCTCGGTTTCGAGGTGGCGCTCATAGGTTTGGGTCAACAACGGATAATGCCAGTCGGATTGTATGCTCAGGTAATAGACTAGCTTATTTAGTCCCCTACTGAAAAATACATATCAAAAATTTTTCAGGAAAAAGCTTGCAAGCAACAAGAACAATTGATCTTGAAATTACAAGACATCGAACAAGACAACTCGTTGGTTGCTGTACTCAGGAGACAGGCAATAATTCTTCTCGAAGGAGGCCCCACCAGCGGACTTGGCATCGGGATTCATCCAGAGAGCATACCAATGCATACATTTGCACGTTTCATGTTCCTATCGTTATTGAACTACTATCCGGATTTGGCATATGAGGTTGGCTTGAGAGCCATGAGGTTACCGATTCTCGAAGAGCATGAAGATTCGGATGACCCTTTAGGGGGAAACCCTGGGAATTCTCTGATGATGGGGAGGTCTCCTAGATGGTTCACATTGGGACATATAGAGACCCAACAATGCGCTTTGAGTTCCACCATGCTGAGTGCTGCTAAAGGTAATAATATTTCTATGCCTTGGAAGAAAGATAGAGAATAAATAAAAAGTTGAAAAGCACTGAAGGTTTGATAATATTATTTCCTTCCAGGTGAAGTTCTCCGTTTGAGAACCGTCCTCGAATCGTCCCAAAGACACATCCACAGTTCCTCGCACCTGTTCCGACTTGCACAGGACGCCTTTCGTTTCGCGACCCCAGAGAATGGCCCCAGGCACCCGACCCTGCTAAGTGTGGCCTTCGAACTGGGCCTTCAGGTTATGAGGATGACGTTGTCGTCGCTCAACTGGCGTCGGAGGGAGATGGTCAGGTGGCTGGTTACGTGCGCTACTGAGGTCGGCATGGACGCTCTCATGTCGATAATGCAGAATTGGTATCAGTTCTTCACGGCAACAGAAGCGACCGGTCCAGTCGCCACGACGATTATGTCACACAGTACTATAATGAGGCTCAATCTGAGTTTTACCCAACAGGAGGAGCTTTCGAGCTGTGCAAGAAATCTGGCTTTGCAGTGTGCCACTAAAGTAAGTGAAATTTCGGTTTTTTTTCACCCAGGATGAAAATTTACTCAGTATCTATAGTCTGTTTGAATATAAGAGAGAGCATGTAAAAAAACTGAATCCGTTTGTTTTGTGCATAACTGATGTCTTATTGGTCAAACGGTCTTATCTACAATATCTTCTCTGCCCTTAACAGTCTGCCAGGATCCTACTCAGAACAGATGAACCTATAAAATTTTGTCAAATGGAGTTACGCAATTTTCTTCTGAAGGCGACGATATACAGAATTCTCAGAGAATATAAACAAAATCAGATATTGACTCCACCCAAGAAAAAACCCCTGTCGTTAAAAATAATTGATTCAAATGAACGATTTCGATATGAACCTAATTAGGAGAATAGTTTTTTTTTTTTTTCGTAATGAAGGTCTTACAAGTTGTTAATAACGATGACAGCCTTCCGAATTTCAAAAGAACAACCTTTTATAAATTATTGAAAAAAATGAAATTTAAATTTAGAAAATGTGGTTGTGATATATTGAAATATTGAGACTCTTAGATGTAAAAAAGTTGCTATCATTTTCTGTTATATATATATTGATACAAACCATACAAAGTTGTATATTTTTTAAATCAGTGAAAATTAAGCTTTCACAGAAAACAAGTGTTCCCATTTATAAAAACATAACTTTGGGTCATAGCTTCATAATTGAAAATCCTGCTAAAGAGACGAGCACACCACTGGATTCTACGTAAAAAAGTGCCTGTATAATGTTTTAATTTCACAGCTCTATCATCAGTATTAATGGAGAGAACCAAATCCATCAGAAATTACCTGAATAATAACGTCCTTCAATATTCAGTACGACTTTCCCTGTAACTCTGTATATTTTACGTAGAGGTCTTCTGTGCATTTCATTCGGAGAATA
Source organism: Aphidecta obliterata (assembly GCA_963966015.1). Classification (NCBI taxonomy): domain Eukaryota; kingdom Metazoa; phylum Arthropoda; class Insecta; order Coleoptera; family Coccinellidae; genus Aphidecta; species Aphidecta obliterata. The sequence continues at coordinate 12,624,923 of OZ014427.1, forward strand.
ATATCGAGTTGAAACTGTACGATTGTCTGAACTACCCTCGATTCGACTCTGGACGGAAAGTAACTCTTTGAAGCCCCTACCACTAGTATACCAAGCTCTCAGTTACATTTGAACAGACTGAAGTCTGTACTCTCTATTTAGTCCGAATAGTTCATTCAACATCAATAAACTAAAATATTAAAATTACATGATCCAGAGTTCACACAGTCTCTGATCTTGGAGGTGTACTCATAAATATAATATTTTATTTCAGTCTGTATGTTTATGAACATAAATCATTAATTTCTCTCAATTTCAGGATCCACCAAATTGTGCCTTGAATGCCTTAACTCTTTGTGAGAATGAGGCGTTGTCTTTTGAGACAGCCTATCAGATAGTTGTGGATGCCGCTTCCCATATCATGACCTCTTCTCAACTGTTTACCATAGCAAGGTACATGGAACACCGAGGTTACCCTACAAGGGCATATAAATTGGCAATGTTGGCTATGAAAAACGTACATTTAGCCTACAATCAGGTAAATTACTGCTATACTTTGATTCAAACGTTGGCTTCAACATTATATTCCCCTTTTCAGGAAAGTCATCCCGCTATAAATGATATTCATTGGGCTTGTGCGTTGAGTCACTCACTGGGCAAGAATGAGCTGTCGAATATGATCCCACTCCTTGTAAAAAATGTGCAATGTGCGAATGTCCTGTCTGATATACTGAGACGATGCAGTATGACCGCCCCTGGTATGTCTTGCCCCCACCCTGCTCCCCTCGATTCTGGGAAGCATTCGAGCCACTCCCATAGAAGTAGGAGCTGTGCACCTGCTGCTATAAAGCCATTATCGTATGATAGGTATGTAAACATTCAGGTTTTATCTATCTTTTCGCAAACTGATTTTAGTTCGGCATTACTATAGTCCTGTACATTTATCAACACATTCTTGACTAAGTTAGTATAATTTCAGGCCACCTCTTCGTCAATTGCTGGAAGCTGCTGTCGCTGCCTATATAAACACAACCCACTCAAGACTTACACATATATCTCCTAGACACTACGGTGATTTCATAGATTTTCTAACGAAGGCTCGAGACACATTTTTATTAGCCCACGATGGCCACTCCCAGTTTACGCAGTTGATAGAGAATATGAAGGTAGCATACAAGGGTAAGAAAAAGCTGATGTTCCTTGTGAAAGAACGGTTTGGCTGATGCCACGCCAAGAGGGGGCAGTGTTGCCTGAGAAATGGACATTTGGGGTGATATTTGTCTGTGTATATTTGAAAATTGATGCGTCCGGGAAAAGGTATGGTTAATGACCTGTTCAGAGTTTTTGAATCAGTTGGTACTTCTTGCTATTACATGAGTAAATTTAGCTTCCAGTTATTGGAATAAAAATGAAATAATACGGTTTATTTGGATACTATTTGAAAATGAAAGTTTTTTCTGTTAGAACATTAAGGGCCGGTTCTATAAAACTTGATTGATCTATGGTTCAACATGAGGGTTTTATGAAAACTGAACTGATCCCGGTTCAGTTCACTTATCAGCTGTTCAGTGTCGAAAGTGCTGCCAACCTCAATTCTTTCGTTTGAATTTTCGAACATCTGGATAATTTGCTTTTCTTTTTTGGACATTCTGCTAATATTGACAGCCAAAACTGGGGAGGGTCGGAATCATTTAAAATTGAACAAATCGGATTAATCCCATCATTTTTCGGATAATTGTGACAGTTGTCGATAAATTTCCCAATGCTAGGATTGGGATCTCTAATTGGAATCAGTGTTTCCGTAAAGCCCTATCGGAACTACGCTCACCACTAAGCGTCGACTGAGTCAGGGTGGAGTTGATAGTACAGAGAAGATTTGGTTACTTTTGTTTTTCCGATTTTTGACATAACCTAAACAAAAGTCTTCTACACAACTAAATAGATTGATCGTGTGATTGGTCAATACTGGTTACGTCACATCCGGCGAGATTTTCGCAATGTTCAAATAGGATTCTTTGGAATCAACAAACAGACCCGAACAGCAACCCCTGTTTGTTAAGTTAATAAGGATTTTCATCAATTATCAGCCGATTCAATCAAATGTTTGATAATGGGCTTTGTAAATTGTGAGGTTATAAAATAAATAGATCCTTTGACGTATCTATTTAAAAGCGTTAATCTACAGTTTATTCTCTTGAATGGCCAATATTGGGCGTTCACTTGAACTAAGTTTATTGTGACATGGTGTTTATACATGAACTTTCATTTCAACGTGTTTATACAACCGGCCCTAAGTGATCATATTTTCCCAAAAATGTAGCAGAAGTACCATTCAAAATTCAACAGTGAATCTGTTATTATTCTTGCCTGAAAAATGCAAAACTTAATGAAACAGTGCCTGAATATCGGATTAATTTCTGTTTATATTGTGCAGATCGAATCCACTAAACATTAGCCACTGAAATACTTTTCAACCATAAATCATTTGCACCCTCAGATAATTTATCGGACAATATTCAATATATGAGATTGACTTAACTACGTAATATTTATTTCATCCTATTTATTTTTATTCAATTAATTTTTTGATTGAAGAGACTGATGTAAAGGAAAAAGTTAGGAATAACTTCGAAATTAAGTCGAATTTCGAACAATCAATACAAGATCTCATGCTCTCTTAGGGAGAATGTTTATTAGTATTATTTTAATTCAACTCTTATGTCACTTCTGTTAAAATTATGTATTATATAAATTCAGTTCTTTGAGTGGTTGTTCTTGAATTCAGCGTTATCTCTCGTAGTGCACATCTATTCATCTCTAGAGGTATCCCTAATTTCAAGATCTAGCCCTACTTTTGTTATAATGATTCCTACATTCTTGTTTTCATTTTTAGTTACGAACATGAAGTTTTTTCAATTAATGTTTACCAAAATGTCAAGTTTATATTCCATATGTAAATTCTCTGAAAAAATATAAATACCTAGTTGTTGAAACAAATTATCGTACAGGATTCAGAGAATGTATTCAACTCGACGAAATCTCAAAATATTACTAGGAATCAGATTTTGAAAATAATTTCCCTTGCGTTTATCTTGATTTAGTTATTGTTTCAATTTTTATTCAACCAAAGATTGTTGTTTATACAAGTTAGTATTTATGTATATATATATATTAGGAACATAGAATAAAAGATCATAAAGAAATGCTTCTCTCTATGAAATTACCGAGAGAGTACCGAAATAATATACATACGATCCATTTGTAATTTTCTTTCGTTACTATTTTCAATATTATTTTCTGTTATAATAGGAGTTGTGTTATCCAAATGGATTGTTTTGTATGTTAATTTCCTTTTCGTGAAATTACAAAGGTGAATGCTTCCTGTTGTATGTAAAAACAGTATAGTAATATTAAATAAGTACAAATAATTGACAAACAGTTGACCAAGGCATAAAGCATCGTCTACTGTCATTCCATAAGCTACCTCCCTAGCTGATACGCTGCAAAAAAACATAAATCGGGGAATGGTCCTTTTGGGTGTTGTAAATTTTTCATTCGATAACAAATGTAAAAACTGAGTGCTTCGTTTAGAACATTAGAAGCCCCAGTTTTTGGAGTACTGCAGCATCTCATTGAGAACATGCATGAAAATTTTCTGTTGCTATGTTCAAACTAATCAATCAAAATGGATGAAGTAATCAATTTTGTATTAAAAATGAAGGCAATACTAGTATAAATTTGTAATCCACCCTCTAATTGTTAAACGCTGCCTCTGAAACGCATCCAGTTCTTGATTTAAATGGTCTGTGATTATCTCATATTTATTTTTGTCCAGTGCCACAATAATTCGGCCCTCTCCGGTTTTTAGTTGTTTTAATTGAAATCTTAGTTTTAAAGTGTGTAAATATTAAATTCGCCAAATTGGTACATGTTCCATTCCGATGATATAATTTTTATATTAATTGTTGTCCTGTGTTTGTGTATACTTAGGAAAATGTACATATTGCCAAAAATACAAATATTTGTAATTAAAATTTAGTTTTGTTACAATATTATAATGAACACATGATTTCAAAATTTTCCCTCGAAATATGAGTCTTTTTAAGTAATCAGATATATGTATTTTCCCTGAGATGGAAGAGAAAATATTCTAGAAACTTATAGGTTTTGAGATATACCAATTATTCTACAGAAACCGCAAGCTACAGCATTGAGCCCTTACTCGTATTTTGACGATGAAGAAATTATTTCTTTTGGGTGTAACCGTTCTATTGTCACTGAATATACTAAAAAAATGATAAACATGTAAAAATTGAATCAAACGAAAAATGAAATTCAAGGAAATTTTTATTTAGACTATACATTTTGCTAACATTAGCCGTTCAATGAACGTTGCCCGGAGAATACCGCGAGGAGGTTGTTAGCTCATTCTCCAGAACCTTCATAACTCTGAAGATTATTTATCATTAGGATCATTTTTGAATGCAAAAAAGCATTCATGCTTTGTACGCTTCCCGTACAGCTTCGAGGAGAGACTCAAAGCGGTCTATGTCGTTTTTATCACAGTAACGACGCCATAAATACCCAACAAGTCTCTCAGCATAGTTGCTGTCCTCGAAACTGCTGCGACCACGGAAGAAGTCCTTGCATGGTCGCAATGAACCCTCGCTTTGTCGCCAGTTGGTGCCACCTAAAAAAACATTCAGTTGTAGATTAAACTCCCCTAAATTGACGTGAATAATCAACTTACCAACATTTCTAAGCTCAGGGTCACTACGATAAACTTTTTTGTGAACGTAGTTGCATTCAGGCAAGGAGGATAACCCATCATATGCTTTCCAAGAATCTGTATGTATTTCAGATCCTGGAAGAACGCACTTTGCAATCTCTTCAGCTAGGTTGGTTTCATCAACAACAACCATTCGCACATTACCACTAATGGTTTCAATCATGCCAATTACGCAATGCCCCTCCAAAAACCGCCCTCGACTGGGTTCCCGGTGTCCAAATAAACCTTCATCTATTCGAATGACCACTCCTGGTCCTCCAATCGCAGTAAGATTCTGTTGGATATTGGTGAAATGATCTACCACCATTTCTCGACAATATCGATACCTAAACATCGAGAATATCTTTACAATAAATCTGACAATTTTACGAATAGTCTTACCAAGTCGTAATGGTTTCTTGAGGTATCTGTGTTCGAGGATCCACCTCTGATGAAACATCGCAAGTCTCATGACGGGCATCCTCATACGACAAATCCCGTGTGAAGGAATACATCAGACTAGGGATAAACACTTCACAATTACCAAGAATTCAAAATAAAATAAAAATTCACAAACCCAACTGCAATGTGCACTGGTGTACGTGTCTCCTCAAAAAGGGTCCCGATGGCAGCGGAAACTGATTTGTTACATCCAATTTTGGGGCACCGAAAGCGCCCGTGATCTCTGTCGTCGTAAAACTTCATTTCTATCCTATGAATAGGACAGAATTGGGACGATGAAAGAAGTCCACAACGATGAGCCATGGCAATGGCGTCTTGAGGTGTTCTCGGCAACGAGCAAAAGGTCCAATTTCTATTCATAATTCCAGATAAAATTGTTACGATTTGAATCTAGAACTCGCAGAGAAAACAGAGTTTTATAAATCAGCTGATATGTTTTGGTTTTGAGAACCACAGAACAGAACCAAAGATTAGACCAAAGAGTAACAACAAGAGAGATCACTCTGTCAAATTAGTACTGAATCGCCCGTAAAAGTGGTGGTGACCTTGAAATTGCTCGAACGCTATTGATGGAGGAGTTGGGTAAGCGCTGGTAAGCGTTGGGCAAGCCAATCACATCACATCTCGTGGACCGCGCCAAAGATTGAAGGTTTGAAATCTGACGTTTGTCGATTTTAATGATGAAAATGGAGGTAGAAATATTTTGTGCTTTAAATGAATTCACAGGCAAAAAACTATTCGGAAAATCTAGAAATTTCTTCGTGAATTGAGTATAAGGGAGTTTTCAATGTATACAAATATCAAATTCTGGTGCTGTTGACATGAATATTCAATGAAAATGTGTAATTTTTTCGAGAAAAACTGAAATTAGTATCGTATTCGATGATGAATATATTGCTAAATAAATTATATTTAATGTATATTCCATACGACTAATGAAAATTGAAGGATTGCTACTTGTAACATAAAATTAGAATTTTTAGATTTTGTTGCTGTGAACGTGCTATATGAACAATAGAATTGTTTCCTTCAGTTCGTGTTCATTATATCGCCAAGATCAGATAATATCCGGGGAAAACACTGAATTTTGAATTGTCTACCATGGTGATACTAATGCTGAATGAATGGAATTTGTTTTATACTCGATGACAATAGTTATTGATGGATATACCTAGTTACTTTGGATATAAATCTTGGAAACTGGATTTTGTTACTAAAATACTGGAAGGCTGAAATATAAACTTTCTTCAATACATTATCACAGTATGATCACAAATGAAATGTGTAAAGAATCTAGTTTCTACAATATTATGTAAAAAAAGCAGCCAACATAAAAGTTGTATCATACATAATACATTCGGGATATAGATTCAATAGAATGAAATCCTGAAAATGTCCTCATTCTGTTTCAATAAACATATTGCTGCGTTTAATGTATGAAATGTTGAGGTTAAGATTATTTGAAAATTCAAAAATCATAATAAACTTAGAAGTGGTTGTCTCTCTCCGATTCACCCCTCTCTATTTTCAGATGAACTCAAGGTCATAGGATAGTGAACAGGCGTAAAAGCGGAGTGATCCATCTTGTTGTCTAATCTTTGATTAGACTCTTTGACAGAACACTTACCACTTACCATAGACATTCGCACATACGATTTACTTCGAAAAGCGTGCGCGAAACAACAAAAACCGAGCCCTCCGGTACACGAAAGCGGCTAAAACATCCACTATTAACCACAGAACACTACATATTGACCATAGAATATAAAATATTCTATACTCAAAGATGTTGACAGAACATTAACCTAGAATTAAACTATGGCAGTGGTAAAAAATAAATAGAGAAGTTATGTTTTTCTTCGATTGAAATGGCTAATCAAACAGTTCTTGATTATGCTGACAATATCGTGGAGATAATTGATATCTTAACTGACGATGAGGTTAAATCTTTAGCGACAACCATAACAGGCGGCCTCCTCAAGAATAAAATCAATTCTAGACGAGGTAAAATGATTATTTATGTACTTTTAGAAAACCTAAAAGTTTTTTTACAGATACAGTGAAAGCAATTTTAAGCTATTCCGAAGATATACGAAGCATACTTCGAAGAAAGGTTTTCACCAGAGAAAAATTGTTGTCGTACATATACGACAAAAATATTTCCGTGAAATTACCTATCACCAAACCTGATATAATAGAAAGGATTTTACAATTCTGGACTGCTGAGATAAACGATTCAAAAACAAATGACGCAGAGAGTGAAAACTCGAACACAAGTAATTTCTCCGTAGGTTGTAGTGAATCTACAAGTAATGAGATTGGAATAAATGACGATAGTCACCAGCAAATTGTGGCAGGAACTTCAACTGTTGAAGAATCCTCAGTTATCGAAAAATCCAAACAGGATGATATTAATATTCGAAAAACGGTGAAGCTTTTAGCTGAACAATTTAGCGATTGGTTCTATAAATTATTGAATGGAAATGAACTTGCTGCAGAGCATTTTTTTCCAGATGGAGTTTTAAATCTATCACTTGTGTTGAATGGAGATACAAATACTAAGAATGTTTGTAATGATCCTACAGCATTAACGGATACTTTAATCAGTGTCAAAAACCAATATAATTTATTCTTCAATCCAAATTTGTTGGAAGACAGTTTAAAAGCACAAATGGATCCTCACGGCTTAGTCATGGTAATGGTTGGAGGAACTTTGCACATAAATAGTGTTTGTGTCGGTGTCTTTGAACAAATGTTTGCTTTAGCTAGAGATCCATTCTCAGAAAATAATTGGAAAATCAAAAGAACTGATCTACGTTTAACGAATGGTAGTGGACTAGGTGATAATGAAATTGAGAGTTCAGATTCACATTGTATAAAGATAACGTAATATTTGTAAGAACACTGAAAATTAATTTATTTGTACGAAGTATGGAGCAATTTTTTATTCATAATAAGCATTAAATAATATTCTAGGGAAATAACTATGATTTAATTGTTCAAATAGTTGTTTTCTTTAAACAGAGTGGTACCTGTCCATCATTATGGGACGTAAATAACAATGAAGGAATTTATTTGGTAATTCACAAATGATGGACATTATTTTGTAGAAAATGAATTTTTCATTTGTCACAAGAAATTACGTTTTATGTAATTAGAAGCAACCTTTCTGTAAGCCAGACAATAAATGAAAGACGGTAATTACAAAGCATGTTATCAAATAACACTAATTTCTGGAAAAAATACCACAACCACCAGAAAGATCAAATGTCCTTATTTGAACACCAAACCGCGCCTGGATGTGACGTATCAAGTGCTGACATATCACAGAACCTTGTTTGCTGTTATGTTGAATTCAGGCCAATCAGAGCCCAAAGTATTAATGACGTAACAAGTAGTAGCCATAACGCTGTTTTCAAATATCTCGCTAAATTTGTGGGTTTTATAGCGGCTTTTTCGTGAGTCTTCGCAGAAAACCTAGGCATACATGTTGTAATCAGCTATAGTTATTAATATAACTATGGTTATCCTGACTTTCCTTCTCATAATCCCGGAAATCTAGATCGGTATCGTTACACGTTTTATTTTTTTTTTATAAAAAGTTAGAACTGTTTGATGTGAACCGAATATAGAATACTTATATAATATCAAAAACGTTTGAATGAAGAACCACAGGAAGGAGAATTCGACTACTTTTCTTCGTATAAAAGCGAGACGGAAACCGCCATATCGAACAGCCAGTTATGACTCATCTGCATGGTGTTTCTCCTGTCTTTCTCCACCAACAACGTGAACAAACGCACATGGGCTTAACATGGATAAGGTTGAGATTGTTTTTTGTTATTTCTCAGTTTTCATCATATTCAAAGTATAATGAATCGTATTGTAAATTCTGAGCCGAGAATGGTCTCGACCGATAAAGTTGAAGCTGCTAGCTAATAGTATAGTAAAGTATACGCGGATATTGTTGATTGAATGTGTCTGTATGGAATACCTCACAACGAGAATCAATTATATTTTAATTTGTGAGAATGCAATAGGAGGTGAAAATATCAGAAATATGTAAACAAAATTAATTTTACTTAGAGGGCAATGAATGTATCTTCATATATTTTCTGTTCTTTTATTCATCCTCCTCCTTTGTTTTTCATTTTATTTCATGTTTGATACATTACATCCTTCCAAATGGACTCTACGCCACTGCAATCCGGATATACGAGTCGGCCATATGCAACAACCAGTTTGGTACCACCTGTGTTTCTTTATTCAAAGTTAAAAACAATTACTTTCTATGGTTGGGGGTTGAGGTTAAGTTAATCAAGTTTCAGGTACTTATTTATCGGTCTATTAATTTAATTTGTTCGATATTCGAAGAATGTAGGACACAATGTAAATGAATTGAGGGAAGAAAGTTCAGCTGTTATTAATATAATATATTCGAAAGAGAAATGGCAGAGTCGGGTTCTATCCAGGAAGGATTTTTATGTCCTATCTGCCATAAAGATCTACGTTCTCCCCAAAAATTAATTTCCCACTTCCAAGACTTGCATTCTGAAGAACAGGATATATTGAAATCCATAAGAGGTAAACTATCGTGATATTTCTCCAACCTTTTGTATCTGTGAAGAACCTCCCCTCAATGAAAAACAATTTTTTTCAGAATTTTATGGAAAAGCGAAAAAAAAAATTCTTAAATTGGACGAGCAAGATTTAGAAACCTTCAAAAACGAGCTCACCTTGGAAAATCTCTACTTAGATTTTAGCGAACCGCAAGCACCAGGGTGCTGTACTTCACACATAGATTTATTCAAGGAAATTCGACGCGAGAGGTTGGATCATCAAACCGCAGAAACAAACAAACTGATAATACGGTTAGACAAATTACTGAGATTAGATGGAAATGATAGAAAACAACAAGAACAAATATTAGTTGCTTGGTTGGACGGGAGCACTGTGACTAGATGTCCATCTTGTGCGGCCAGTTTCAACATTGCTAGAAGACAGCATCATTGTAGATTGTGTGGTAGTATAATGTGTAATGATTGTTCTACATACCTTCCGTTTGAAAGGGCACGTAGGTATTTTATTTTATATTCTGTCCAGTGAAAATCTGATTGATTCACATTATGGATTACTTTTGGGGTAGAATCAAATATTAAAGAAACTAGGTACTTCTGTAGCCGTAGATTTGAAATTCTTCGAAATTTTCAGAGAGTATTGTAGCTCCTGTACAGAATTTAGGTATTGGGAATAAAGAAGGAATAAAAGTGAAAGATAATGAACAATTCAGGATATGTTATCATTGTTCAACCATGTTAGAGCAAAGAAGGATTGTGCAAGCTGAACAAATGATGCAGCCGATAATATCTCAGCTGTACGCTCATCTCCAGATAATGAAGTCCCAGGTTCAGTCGATGGTTGATCTGTACAACAAGGTTAATATCAATTAATATTCTTAACATAACCAATTTTCTGCAAGAAATCAAAAAATCTCTGTTTATTTACCTGTCGATAATATTCATTTCAGATGTATGTATCTCTGACTGGAGGAGAATCGACATTTCAAGTTCAAGACGCACAATCTTTGAAAGCATCGATAGGTTCTAAAGCAGAAATAATTGACACGATTAGTAAAAAAATTGCTAGCTTACCAACAGACGATTCAAATCCCAAAGTACAAGCTCTTCAAAACAGTATTCGTAGAGCTACATCCAATTATATAAAAGATTATCTTTTAACATTACCCCCTCTTCCTTCAATACAAGAAATAGCAGCTATAAAAGAAAATCGTTTACAGAAATTTTCACAAGAAGATGCCCAAGGCAACAATCAAATAAAAATAAAGAAGGTTACAGTTACCACAGGCTGGTCGCCATCAATTATTGAAAATTCAGTAAAAACTGAGGAAGACCCAATAATAGAACAGATTAATATTGTAAGAGATTATATAGCACAGGCTAGGAAAGCACAGAGGTTCGAGGAGGTGGCATCTCTGGAAGAAAATTTGAAAATGTTGAAGGAAGCTTATAAAAACAATCAAGCTTCGAAACAGGAACAAAAATAGACGTTAACGGAACTGCAAAGTATTTTATTAAAGATATATTTATAATGCATTATCATGACATAAATTGAATTTATAGATTTGATAATTATAATATCTGTTTCAATATGTGTGGTATTTGTTATTCCATAATTAGAAGAGTTATATCCAGGTGGAATCCATCATTAATCTTCCTAACTGGATAATCCAAACAATAAATTCAAAGGTAAAAATTAATGAAGGTATAGGTATGATCGATAATAAACAAATAGACTTAACAGTAAAGATTTTTGGAGTTATGAAATTTTGAATATCAGTATTTTAGCGTCTGGGTTCAACATTGGCTCCATAGTAGAATTCTGAATCAAATAATGTTAAGTTTCATACATGTCAAGTGTTTTCAGCATAAGAATTTTTTTATATCGATATAACACAGTTCATTTATATGGTTGAAATATGTGAAAAAATTTTGGGGTAAACCGGGAAAAATAAGTGGCCATATTCTATACCTTCACCCAAATCATTGAAATAATAGTTTGGATCTTTTTAAGTTAAGTGAGGGTGAGGACATTGCAAATACTATAGTTTACAAATATTGAGTCGACATTTTAATTGAAAAACTGATTTCCCTCATAAATAAATATTATGAAATAATATTCAAAAGTAGAAAAAGAAATTTCATGGAATATTCGAATCTTTTAAGAAATTCTGTTGGTAGTCATAGATAAAGGAACATTCCTTTATCTATGTTGGTAGTGTACTGTATAGGGAAATATTACGTAACGCTAGATGGCGCTGAAAATCACAAGATGTCAGGCCGAATGATGATCAAAATTATTCTGTCTTTCATAACAAGTAAATCAAATATTTTTTATAAGATTGCGGAATTAATAATAATGCCTGTGAAAGTCGAGATTAGCACTTCGGATTTTTTTGATCAGGTGGGTGAACGTGAATGTGATAGCAAATGACCACTATATAATAGAAAATTATTGAACTTACGATAAAAAAATCATCTTTCAGGAATTGCTTGCTGCAAAGTAACAACTTCTTTGAGATACGTTTCCCAATCTTCAAGATTGTCTGCCATTTTTCAACTGACTTGGTATTCAACGGGAATTTATGCAGAGAAATTTTAGAAGAACTATGTGATGAGCATTAAGGAACAGAGCACATTTTTCGTGATCTTATTCCCACATTACCTCTTACAATCCGATGAATTTTCAGCTCGTATACAGTTTATTTGAAACAATTGTCCATAAATTATCATCTGAATATATTACTTTCGATAAATAAATGGCTCAAAATCATACAAATATTTCACACTTTTCCCATATAAACGCACAACCGTTATTTTGTTGTTCATCACTCGGTTAGTTCAAACGAATAAAAGTAGATGTCGCCTACTCCGTGATTTTTCCCTAACTTTTATGCGGTAAAACTATTACTGACATTGCAGTTTTCTATTGAAAACCGCAAAAAACTAGAACTCTACCTTAGTTCTAACTAACGTGAAAATATTACTCTAGATAATCTTTGGCCAAGATCGTGATCGTATAGTGATTTGAAGACTCTACGTTGTGTATGCAGCCCAAATTACGCATGATTCAATAGAAGAAATTGACGGGAAAATAGGAAATTCAAAACACATATTTTTAGCACCTGAAACAGGAAAATAACAAGTTTATTTGTGCTGTTGGGGACGGTTCCGCAACTTCAGGTCAAATAATAAGAATCGGGAAAGACCTGCAAGAAAACCCGTTCTGTTCAAAGAATAGAAGTGGTCGAATGGTGAAACTCAAAAACCCAGAGGCCTCTCTCCTCATCTCGTTCAAATACCGTTGATCCACAAGTAGAGGATATTCATAAACAGCAATAGGTTGACTGGTGAGAATTCTCTCATATGATGTTTAAAAATGATTGGGTAAATTAAATGCTGCACTGATGACTCCTTAACCTTAGTAGGTGATGATGTGAGAAACCTGTCAGGTATTCTTCTCAGGGATACAACTATCATTAGACGATCCATGATCTCCTACGCAGTAGGGAAAGGGGGTATGCGACTAGTCTCCTTGTTGATATACAATATCCCACGGCGGATAAGTAGTTTTATAGATAGTAGCAAATAAACATACTTTATCCTATGAACTGCAATAGTTCCTCAATTCGGAATATTAACTAACGTTGAATAGAAATAACTCACTACAAAAGCAAATGAAGTCTAGTGGATCAAAAGTAATTACATGAAATTACGCATTGAATAAGTAATGGAACAGCTGAATTAGAGCGTAGAAAATTAGAAGTAGCATGTATATAATAATGATAAAGTAGTAACTAAATATGATGAAACTCAGGTGTTAAACTCCACCCTTGAGGGTTTGAGATCAACCAACTCACAAACCAAACCTGTTATACCTTTAAAAGATAAGATATCAGATAACCACCAGACTATCGAAATTCAAAGCCAGAGCCAAGAGAGCCTCCCAACTTCGAGGAAATGAAATGATGAAATGATATTTATTCATCCATTCAGACACAAATACAGTGTATTGGACAAGTCATAAAAAATAATTCAATAAATGAACAGACAAGTAGAGAAACAGTGAAATTAACTAATAAAGTTATCATTCAAATATTCATTAACACTGTAATAGCATTTTCATAAAAGTAAATTTTTAATTTTTTTAGAAAAACTAGACAATTTCAATGTCTTCATTGAATCAGGTAGATGATTGAATAAAATAACACTTTGATATTTAGCAGATGATTCATATTTTGTTGTTCTATGCTTCGGTATGAACAAAGTATTAGCATTTCTCGTATTGTAATTGCGGAAACTGGACAGTTTAGTGTTGCTCTTCTCATTTTTCTTAATAAACAAAAGACATTTGAATAAGTATATACAAGGAACAGTCAATAGTTCATGCTTCACAAAAACAGGCCTACAGGATTCTCGAGGTTCCAGCGCAAATATCATTCTAAGAATGCGTTTCTGGGCTATAAATACCCTAACGAGATCACTAGAGCAACCCCACACCATAATATTATAGACAAGCTGACTATAAACAAAGCTATAATAGACATTCAGAACAGCCGTGAGGGGAAGGTTATTTTTTATTCGTCGGATAGCATAGTAGGAAGAACTAAGTTTACCACTAATATAGGCAATATGATCAGTCCATCTTAAGCATTGATCAATGTAGACACCTAGAAACTTTGTGGACCGCTTTCTCATTTTTTCAAAGAGCTTCTGTGTTCTGAATAACGACCACAGATTATTCTTTTTTTGGACGAAATCTGCCATCTTTGAGTAGGTAACTGTTAACTAGCGTTGCGCAGATGTCAGATTTCAACAAAATTTCAAAATGCTAGGTCGTTCCGTTCGAGAGTTATCGTGAATACGACTGGACGGACAGACTCGAAATTTTCGACGGATTCGGCATCAGTGAGTCAAACTGTGTCGATTGAGACCATTTTCGGCTCAAAATTCTAAAAATATGGGCATCGTGACGAAATGATATAGCCCTCGTGTAAGTAGAACGAGTGCTCAAAAACAGATGATTTTCCCCATAAATAAATATTATGAAATGGTCTGATATTCAAAAGAAGAAAAGGAAATTTCATGGAATATTCGAATCTTTTACGAAATTCTGTTGGTAGGTTTGATGAAAGCTGTTAATTTTAGGTTTAGGATCCTGTCAATTTTCCAGATTTTCCTAAGATTGAGACTGGTACCAGTGGTACCGTAACAGTAATAGTAGTAATACCCATAGGTAAAAGGTTTAAAATTCCTTTTTCTATGCTGGTACCGGTACCATTCGATTTCTCATCAAAAAGTTCCATGGAACCGTTTATCTAGCAGGCGTTTTACGGGATATGACAGCATAATTTTCGATTAATTCGAGGCGATTAACGAAATCGGCCTGCATAGCACTCTTATAACACTGATTTCAAACGCGTACGACACAAAAGATTCACTGAAATCTATTTCTCGAGCCCAATCTACTGAAGCTTCATAAAATCCTTTTCAATATGGAAATTAAACCACTTTCCAAAGAAGTGATATCGAAAATACGATGTACCAGCAACGTCAATAATTTAACACAGTGCGTAATAGAACTTGTGAGTTGTTTCCATGTACTTGAATTAATCAAATGAATATTGATCTATTATTTATTATTGTCGTAAACTATTCATCGCAAAAATTACACAATTGTTCAATTCACTTCATTCCAGGTACTGAATAGTTTGGACGCCAAGTCATCTGCAGTTGCAATAAGATTGAATTCTGTCAGTTTCAGGATCCAAGTAGTAGATAACGGTATAGGAATATCACAAGAAAACTTGGACAAAATTGGTCGAAAATATTCAACCAGTAAATGTCAATCTTTGTTGGACCTCGAGAAGAAGCCGAAAACCTATGGCTATAGAGGTGAAAGCTTGTGGAGCATTTCGAATGTCTCTAAAACATGTATCATTACCTCCAAATACTCGACATCTGAAAAAACGTTCTCGAAAAGTATACATCTTCGAAAACATGGAAAAGTCATAGTTGCAAAGAATAGACAAAGCGTTGGCACAACAATAACAATAGATGGTTTCTTTTATAATTTACCAGTGAGGCAAAAACGGATGAAAAAAGAATTCGAAGTGGAGGAAATAATCAATTTCCTTAAAAGTATGTCTATAATTCAGTCCCAAATTTCAATCACTTTAAGGGATGATTTAACTGGGAAACTATTATTCAAACGTCCTAAATGTGCCAACGTTATAAAATCTTTCACAGATCTTTATCCCGATATCAAATTCGATGATACAGTCGTGATGAAAGTACATAAGGATAAAATCAGCATCGAAGCATTACTTTTGAGGGATATCTTTAAAGAAAAATCAGTTCAGCACATATTCGTTAACAAGCGGCCAGTTCGTCATTCTAAATTGCAAACTTTTATTTGTAAGAAATTAGCCAAAGACAAGAAGAAATTACAACTTCATCCAACATTTTTATTCAATATAAAATGTTCTTTGTCTACCTACAGTATCATTTACGAAAATTCTGAAGCAAAAGTTGAATTCCTGAATATTGATTTGATCTATCTTTGTATAGAGAAATTAGTTCTAAACTTCCTTGGTAAAACGAAACCGTTCCAAGAAGTTAAGGAGGTTCATGAAAATCGAAAAAGTGTTTGTGGAGTCTCCGATCTGGGAGGTGCAGTAAAAGGTTTTGGGTTCAAAAATTGGCTGCAGAGGAATGAAATCAATGAAGAAGGGACTGGTGTTATTGAAGACGTAATTGAACAGAGCGAGCTCCAAATGAAACAGACAAGAATAAAGAAATTATTTGAGAAGGATAAGTTGAAATCTTTACCCATCAAAATCTGCCAACAGAAAAATAATAAAATAGGAAGAATTTATGGGGAAAACCAAAATAAACAAGAAATTAACAAAAATGAAAAAGAAAAGAATTTAATTTGTATTCCAACACACAGTGAAAATTTACAAGAAAAAGTTATGATGGATAACTTTCACAGGCTGGAGAAAAACTGTAAAAACATTATATCTAAACGAATACCTGAAGAAACACTTTTTTCCAACTTCACAAGCACAGAGGAAAAAGGAAAAGATTTCTTAATGTATATGTTTCTGAAATCGACAGAAATATTCAATGGAGATAAATCCCAAGAACAACCAACTGAAATTCCTGAAGACAATGGAAATTTGAACGCTTCCATTGAAACAATTATGGAATCAAACATTTTCTTCCAAAACATAACTAAAACTAAAAACCATCAATTGAATGAGAATATATCTGTTTCAGTTAGATTGAAACGGAGGAAAAATGTCGAAGCCCATTTTCCAGATAAATTCACATTTTCTCCACCAGAACCTAAAAAGAGAAAAGCACAATATGCGAGTAACAAAGGCAACAATAAATCGAAGAAGAATTCATTAAGTCCATACTTTGAGGCAAAAAATAAATCGAAAAGGACAACGATTGAGAAACAACACGTTATGAAAACTTGCAATTTCTTCATGGGTGACGATTTGAAGAATAATATTTTTTTCCCAGAACAGTTCGACGACAAGAATCTTACAAAATTAAATTCCTGCTTATCGAAGATTAACAACAATTCAGAATACATTGAACATAACGATATGGGAAAATGTTTCGATCAATGGTCGAAAGGAAATTTCTGTTTCTTGAATATTACGAAAAAGGGATTATTAGGTGATATTAACAAATCATATATATTCAATTTTGAGAATGTAGTCAAAAACGATGACTTCAGTAATAAGCGTTTGTTTAAAGCAAAATCACGAGCTAAAAATGATCCAAGAGAAAATTTGGCACTTGCACCATCAGGGAATTTTGATTTCGAAAATTTGCCGTTTAGCCCAATCCCTAAAATTCAAAAACCGTCTGAAGATATCATAAAAAATGAAAAACAGAATAGAACGCTTTTCGTTTCAACTGAAAAAAATAAAACAACATGGAGGAAATATGTTTCTGATGGTGACTATCGCAGGACCTCAAGCCCCTACTTCACAAGGGAAAAATTTAAATACGTAAGGAAATACCATGACGATCCATCATTTTCTCTGAATACTCGCGATATCTCACATAAAAAAATCGAAGGAAAATGTACCAATCAAATATTCAGGAAATTTCATACAGATCCCTTCGATCATTCAAGACTCAAAAAAATCCAGATAATGAAGCAAAACATCGATAAACTATTCTTGAATTCGAAAAGTAATGAAAAGAATGTAATTTCTTTCACAACAAAAAACGAAACTGGAATATACACCAGAGACAGCTTGGAACACAACAGAAAAGATGAACTACTTAGCTCAAGTCCTTTATGGCAAAAGTTCATCAAGAACAAAAGTAAATGCGTAAGAAATAAAAATTTCAAAGAACTTCCTTCGGTTAAAAACAAGAAAAATTATTTCAAAAACACACCTAAAAAAATAACCGAATACCTCAAAGAAAAAACCACTCTAAGCAGAGACAATATCGGGGAATCCCCCGATTTGTTTTCAGACGTAATATTTAACTCCGCGAATAGATTGATCGAAAAACCTGAGACTGATCTAACTTTTCTTCCTAATTCGGCATTCAGCTTCGATATCGATACCGTTTTTGGTGGTGAGAAAGATTGTCGTCTCGAAGATTTGAGAACTCTAACTGCTGTAGGTACGGCGAAAAGTTCGAATTTGATTATAACTCTTGACATGGAGGAAGAAAATACGGCGAAAAGAGATGCAGAAATAAACACGAACACTGCTGGTCCTTCTGAAGATGGATGGATTAAAAAATTTGACCTTGAAGGAAACGAATTCTACTTCAATGAAAGAACAGGTAACTTCGGCAAATCCAAAAGTATAAAAATAATGCCCATAGTAAAAGTATATTACAAAATATCTTCTCATTGCATTAACTTGTTCACAATTCGTTCCGAACCGGTTCAGAACTAGACCAAACATGCGTACGTCCATCAGTTTAGTTCCGAACCTGCTCTGAACGTTGGTAAAATTTACCAGTAAAAAACTGTCGGGACGCTGAAACATTCAGGTTTTATGTGATGATACTTCAGTATCAGACATTTCGATCCAAACTTTTTCGTCCAATTAACATCATCGCCATTTCAGCCCTCAAGCAGGAAGGCGAACAACCTCCAGGTCAGTCGTTGAGCGCCTCATAAGAGGATTAGCAGGAGACCACGCTGCTTGTCGCCGCAGGCAACGCCATCTCCTGGATCTGCGGAGAGCTGCCACAATTTAAAAGCCATTTAAATTCTTTGTCTACGTTATTATCACCTTAAACCTCCATCTCAAGTTTTTATCGGGCCACACTGTATTAATGCGCTCAGTGTAAAATCAAGAAAAGCTATTCAATTCTTGAAAAAAATATATTATTGTTTCCTTGTTCAGGAATGACATCCTTTTTGCGTTCAAAGAAAGAAGACGTTTTCGTTTTGAAAGAAAGAATGAAGTTCATTCCTAAGGGATTATCACCTATTTTGATCCCAGATCAGATATTAGAAAAAAGTTTGAGCCCCGTTTCTAAGGAAAAACTTCACGAAGGGATTCTTAAAGCCTATGCGGATGATCTTGGACTTGTCAAGTGGGAAAAATGCATCAAAGGATGCGGTGAGTTCTTTGAACATCCTAAAATCAATATAATAAAATAATGATATGGAAATCCCATCACCAAGGAGTTTGACAAAACAGCCAGTGGAGCAATATAAAAATTCATTGAATACTGAATACTTTATTATATTGATTTTCATCAAGGATTGACCTAGTTTCATAATTTTTAATTCGAAGAAAATTCTCCATTTTTAGATCCGAAAAAATTTTTCGAGAATTTATTTAGGGAGAGGGTGAATGAGTATGAAAAAGAAGTTCCCAATATCATTAGGAGAAGAATGCCTCAATTCGCTTTGAAGTCCTCATATGATCATAAATTCAACAAGATGGTCTTCAAGAATTTGACAGTGATCGGCCAAATTGATCAGAAATTTATTGCTGCAGTCGACAAGAGAAAATTGAACCTGATTCTTTTCGATCAACACGCTGTTCATGAACGGATAAGGCTCGAGAACTTGCTCAAAGGTAACAATAGACTCGTAAGCCTCTTCAAGAAACTAATCATTGATAATAATATAATGAAAAGTTTCACGACGTTAAGCGTATCGAGTCGCGTCTTCTGGCTTGGAATATAAGTTCTGCATTTCATGTTGGTCTTTATCGTCGATTGAGTTATGCGGTACTGATGACAGCTAACAAGCCAGAAACCGGTCTACCTGCTATACTTATCGATCAATTATGACATTCCATTCATTGATTGATTATAATATTCTTCCTATAACCATGGAAGTATGTTTTCATAGAACTGTAAACATCAAACCAAAGTACCAATGTAATTTTTCACCAGACGACGAATAGTCGACTCCGCAGGACAACTCTATGCTCTCAATAACCACATAGCACGAAATGTCGTACAAACCACAAAACACTATCATTTCGTATTACTTATCGGATAATTCGATCGAAATATCCGATTTTTTCTCTTCTTTTTTAGAATATGAGGGAAAGAGTTCGACCTGTGAAAATGTCACGTTATTCATGAATCAAACTGATCTGGGACTCTTGAAGGAACATCATAATTATCTGAATGGTATCGGAGTTCACTTTCGTTTCTTGAAAAATGGAATAACTGTCGTTGAAATTCCTACATGCTTCTTGAATAAAATCACGAAAGAGGTAAAATTTCATATACCTAAGTAAGTCAATAGTTAAATAAAAAAATTGGGAAAATCTTGGAATGACCAAAGTTAATCTGAACTAATGCAAAATATATGAGCGATGAAGTTATATCTAAAGACCAGGTATATCTTCCTAGACTACAGCGGCACAGCCTCATTATGTGTCCACGATGAAATGCTTCTTGTTATCCCTTTTTCGGACTTTTTATTTTCCAGTGTCCACTTCCAAAATTACTTCAACTTTTCATAAGAGAGATTTTGGATCTTGTGAAAGAAACTAGGGGAGTATTGACTGGCTTGCCGACAATGATGAACCAAATCATAAATATGGAGGCTTGCAGAGGTAATGATAGCCCATAAAAAGGCTAGGAAGGATATTCTTTCGTTGGCATCCCTGAGTGTCATTAACTTCGAATTAAATACTCCAACGCAGCGAAATTGAACATACCGCCAAATTGTTTCTTTTTCGATATCGTTTATTCTGTAGTTCTTACGAACTCCAGTTGCCCATATCTCACCTACTAGTAGTTGAGATATACCTAGACCATTATTTCGCCATTATTTTTCATATTCTTTTTTTATTGTATTTAATATCAAAAATCTTGCTTATGTAGTCGACTTATCATCTTTTGTGACAAAGGATTTCATGAATCAGTTGTATTCGGGAAGCGATACGAGATAGTCGATATACGGAGCGCGAATAAATTACAGTAAGAATTTTGCGCGTGTTAAATGAGTGCGGGAGTTATGAGACATTGAGTATGACACGCGGGAGTTAGGAATACTTGATATTTTCAGTATTTCGATATAATAAAATCAGAAAAAATCGTGAGTACACATAGAAAACGTTTGAAACAAGTCGATTTTTCGAAATATCCGATTAATTCCCGAATGGCTTATTACGTTTTTTTGATATATCGATACAATAACGTCAAGCAATGTTATTTTGAATCAATATTGAAAAGTTATTGGGACATTAAACTTATTTTTTGAAAAAATTTTACACTCGAAAGTGACGTTATTATCGATTTTTATCCTAGTCGATTTACAGTTCGCGGTTTAATTATGAAACAAATTCATTGAGATCGTAAAATGGGCCAGCGAAATTGAACAACAATTGTTTTTTTTTCGATATCTTTTATTCTGTAGTTCTAATGAACTTCTGTTGCCTTCTTACCTATTAGTGGTTGAGATGTACCTAGACCTTTCCGTCATATTCTTTTTCTTTCGTATTGAATATTAAAAATCTTAAAGGTTCTGTAAAATTTGGAGAATTCTTATCACGAAAGGAAATGGAAAAACTAATCGAAGATTTATCTCAATGTATGTTACCATTTCAATGTGCTCACGGAAGACCCACTCTTGTTCCACTGATAACTTTGGATGACAGCCTCGGAGAAAATGTACGTTTTCAATATTTCTTCACATAATTCTGCTTCCTAATATTTTATATTTCTCTTATAGATAGAAAAGCCGAATTTGGGAAGTTTGAAACATAATTGAATAAGTTTAAAATGATACCTTTGAGATTATTATTGTTGTTTGAACTTATAAATGTATTTTGCCGCTAGGTTCAGTTGATTCGAACTACTTCCTTCTGACGCATATAACACATCAACAGTGCCTTCTTGTAATACGATTGGTTAACGTTTGTGACCGGAAGTCGAGCATGACCAATCAAAATCACTGGCGCAAGACGTCATGGTCGCCCCTCCCATTTCTGTTGATTTAAAGTTGACAGTAGGTATATTTCATAGTGTTTTAAATGAGAAATTGATCAAAATAGTAGAAAAATAATGGAGCAGAACACAATCACTAGCACTTAAATGAGCTTCTGAGGGGTTTTTCTAGGAGGAACAATTTTAAATAAAATACAGATCTCATCAGAATGATTTATTAATTCAGGTCCAAGTTTCCTTCCATCAAATTTCTCAGATCAATCAAACAATTGGGGGCTGGCCATTCCTTACTGGTAAAGTGTTTTGTCCAGGTTGGTAAAATTGATTCTGGTACGGATTGTATGGGTTTGGGTTGTAAGGATTGTATGGGTTGTAGGGATTGAAAGCATTGTAAGGGTTGTACGAGTTGTAGGGATTAATTCCCGCTTGGAAATTGTTTGGTGGTGCTGCTGCAGGTAAGGATTGAGACATGCTCAGTCCAACCATAGCCATGATGAAAGGTAAGCAAATGATGGAAATCTGCAAGATCAATGAGGATTATTCACTTGTTGTGTTTATGGAATATGAGAAATTAAATTTTTTCTGAACGAAATGAAATTAATATGTAAAAAACCCACCTTGGCCATATTGATATTCAACTGAACTCGATGTTCTTTAGATAGATGATAAACAGAAACTGAAGATTCTTCAAGTCAACGAATCTTTTATACTCCTATCTTATAGCGGGGTAATAGTATTTCAACGCAAATGATTTTATTACTGCATAATTGTGGTGTGTATAGTTTCTATCTTCTACAGATGATCGCGAGTATCACAAATAATGATGTTGATTTTTGAATAACCCGCCTCTTCATCATATGAAAAGTAAATTCGTGAATGACGAAATCAAAAGTAGAATAGCTGAAACTGAAGACTGTAAAACTTAATTAGGGATAATATTAATCTCTGATACTGACTGATTGCCAAATTAACACGAAGGTGTTAATTCGATATAATACGCTCGATTGTAGCAATAAAATCTACGTAGTTTCTCGGGTGAAATTTGCCTGTCTACTAATGAATTCAGGTTAGGTGGGATGCACAACCGAATAAAATCGTTTATAAGAACGTTTTCGGGTACTGAAAATCATTGTAAAGTTATTCTCCACAATATCTCAGTCCAAAATGTTCAAGGTAGGTATTTGAGAATGTTTGTGTAGGTACTTATATCGAGCGTTCAAAAACTTTAAATTTATTGTTATATTTTTTAGATTAGCATCTTCCTTGCCCTTCTAGTAGCCCTGATCGGGTTGTCAGCTGCTCAATACCGAGTGAAGAGACAGTCATTCACAGCAAGTGTGACTCCAAATGGTTACCAGGCCACTTTGAACCCTTACAACCAGTACAACCCTTACGATCCATACACCGGCGCCTACAATCCTTATAGACCCTACCAGAATCCGCTCTATCCTGGTTTCCCTGGACAATCTATCTTTCCGAACCAAAGATCTCAAGGATTGGGAGTAGTCCCACAATGACGAATCGAATTTCGAATTCAGGGCAAATATCGAAACTTAGACCAGAAAAATACAATCCTCTCTTCTATGGGTGACTGTCGACATCATTGAGGAATGTTTTTCATTAATCTGAGCTCTTGACCAATAAATATCTGTTGAATACTGAGGTTTTATAATCTACCCCATATTGTTGAAACAGAGTGCTGTTACTCTTTGCAAGTATATTCTATCTTCATACCACCACTGTGGTTCGTACAAAGAGTAACAATTTTTGTTTCGTATTTTGGAACGCGGCTAAAGTATTCTGTGTCATGAAGACGTTACGGAAACACTGATCGGGTTAACGATAACCCGATCACAGATTTCTGCGGAAATAAAATAATCTGACATCTGTTAAAGTTGTCCGTTAAATCAAAGACTATTTCCTCTTTGGTTAAATGATCGTATTCTCGATTGCAACAACCGATGGGGGCGCTGTGAAATGTAGACAAACATGAAGGAAAACGAGTATCTTTAACCAGTACAACCCTTACGATCCATACACCGGCGCCTACAATCCTTATAGACCCTACCAGAATCCGCTCTATCCTGGTTTCCCTGGACAATCTATCTTTCCGAACCAAAGATCTCAAGGATTGGGAGTAGTCCCACAATGACGAATCGAATTTCGAATTCAGGGCAAATATCGAAACTTAGACCAGAAAAATACAATCCTCTCTTCTATGGGTGACTGTCGACATCATTGAGGAATGTTTTTCATTAATCTGAGCTCTTGACCAATAAATATCTGTTGAATACTGAGGTTTTATAATCTACCCCATATTGTTGAAACAGAGTGCTGTTACTCTTTGCAAGTATATTCTATCTTCATACCACCACTGTGGTTCGTACAAAGAGTAACAATTTTTGTTTCGTATTTTGGAACGCGGCTAAAGTATTCTGTGTCATGAAGACGTTACGGAAACACTGATCGGGTTAACGATAACCCGATCACAGATTTCTGCGGAAATAAAATAATCTGACATCTGTTAAAGTTGTCCGTTAAATCAAAGACTATTTCCTCTTTGGTTAAATGATCGTATTCTCGATTGCAACAACCGATGGGGGCGCTGTGAAATGTAGACAAACATGAAGGAAAACGAGTATCTTTCCGGGATTTATTGTGGTGATTGGTGAATCGGATTATTTGAGGTGTTTTTCAGGGTTTTCCTTCGATTTTGGGAGTGTTATGTGAAGACCTTTTAGTGAATGATTGGATTTTTGATAGTGTAGTGTCAAGATTATTGATTTTAGGTGAACAAATTAGTTTTTTCGAATTTGCTTTACATCGAAATTGAAAATTTCAACAGAAAAAATGGAGCACTGAGTTTGACGACATTGTTCAATTATTTGGAAGCTACACCTTATAGTCGATCATTTGTGCTTTTCTTCGATCCATTTTTCCACTATGTCAAAGGCATAATGACACAAACAGCTGAGGTATCTTTCTTATGAAATTGAAGACCCAACAATTACAATTGTATTTTTTTTTAGTACAAGAAACAAGAACTTTGTTCACTCATTGTTATATGAATCAATGTCCTAAAATTCATGTACATATATTATCAAAACATAAAATCGTTTTATTCAGACTTTACCTTGAAGATGATCCTAATTTCGTTTTTACAGAAAGATTTAGTCACAGTCATATGAAATACTAAATTCAATTTCATAACACTCTTGTTGATAATTATTGAATTATCTTTCCAAATCACCACTCAAACCTGCCCCAGACAATTGGACTCAAACTTGTTACCTATTATTCAATAACTTCGTGAACGTATTTCAACTAAATAACACTGATCTAAATACCTTTAACGACTATTTTTTTCAATACCAATTACTCTGCTCAGAAAATGATGAAAATTCCTAAATATACCTACCACGTGAAATATGAAAACAATACTCGTTTTCTAGGTTTAGGATTTAGCCGGCAAGGGGCATTTAGACTTTTTGAATCGCGAATAATTGCCGCTTTCGATTTGGAATTTCGTGCACCGGTTTTTGGTGTTTCATGCACGCTTTTCGAAGCAAATCGAACGCACCACGTCAGTGTTTCGTGCATCGAGGCACTCAGATCTCAATCAATAGGTCCAAACTCTGCACGCCCGTTGATAATCCTTCTGTGTCTGTACTGTCTGTGGCCGTGTCGGCTTATTTTCTCTGGTTGGTAATACTGATATATCCGATTGTTCTTTGTTGGTAGAACCGGTACAATTGATCCCGCTTGGTTTGGTTCCTTTATTTCTTATACGTTAAAAGTGAAATTCATATAGGAGTGCTTTATTAGAAGAAAAATTCACCAAATATCGTTACCACCAAAAACAGAAGACCCAAATTGTTGTGCAAAATGGTGAGATTTTATCAAACTGCACGTTATTTTGAACTTCAATAGCTAATAGCATTTTTCATTAAATTTTTGATTTAACACGTGTTGCCGGCGAAAGCTGTTTTTCATTTAAGAATTGTTCTAATTTCTTGTTTTTAGTCTAATCAGGTTAATGGTCAAGTAGACGAAACAATGGAAATACAAACAGTTACCAATAACTCAGTTAAAGATGAAAAAATGGAAGATGTGCCTGTTGATGAGATGACATCTAGGGATTATTATTTCGATTCCTATGCTCATTTTGGAATTCACGAAGAAATGTTGAAGGATGAGGTTAGGACCTTGACCTACCGAAATTCGATGTACCATAATAAACATTTATTTGCTGGTAAAGTCGTGATGGATATTGGTTGTGGCACTGGTATTTTAAGTATGTTCGCAGCTAAAGCTGGAGCTAAACGCGTGATAGCGGTAGAATGTTCTAACATAGTAGACTTTGCTCGTAAAATCGTGGAAGCAAATAAACTAGACCACATCATAACAATCGTCAAAGGAAAAGTTGAAGAAATATCTCTCCCTGATGGGATAGAATCAGTAGATATCATCATATCTGAATGGATGGGATATTGTCTTTTCTATGAAAGCATGTTGGATACAGTTTTGTTTGCTCGTGATAAGTGGCTCAAACCTGATGGTCTTCTATTTCCTGATCGTTGCTCTCTTTTTGTTACTGCTATTGAGGATAGACAATACAAGGATGAAAAAATCAACTGGTGGGACGATGTATATGGTTTTGATATGAGTTCAATCAGGAAAATAGCTATAAGTGAACCTCTAGTAGATGTAGTTGATCCAAAACAGGTAGTTACAAACGCTTGTCTTCTCAAAGAAGTTGATTTATACACAGTTACCAAAGCAGACTTGGAATTTTCATCGCCGTTCCATTTGATATGCAGAAGAAATGACTATATCCAAGCTCTGGTTACATTTTTCAATGTTGAATTTACGAAATGCCATAAGAGGCTTGGCTTCACAACTGCACCAGATGCAGCCTATACCCACTGGAAGCAAACAGTGTTCTATTTCGAAGATTACTTAACAGTTAAAAAAGGAGAAGAAATCGATGGTATGTTCACTATGAAACCTAATCCAAGAAACAACCGAGACTTAGATTTTGTCATGGACATTAATTTCAAGGGTGAACTGGGGGAAGTACATGAAACCAATAGATACCGAATGCGTTAAAATTACAGCTTATACTTCGAATGCTTTTCTGTTTCTTGATTAGTGTGATTCATGAATATAAGTGTTTATTTTTGAGCTAGTCTTAAGTCATTTACTCAATTTTTAAAATTCAAACAGAAGGAAACCTAAAAATGAAACTCCACTCGATGAAAAGCGTTTAAAGGCAAAGGTTTTTAATTGTTATGGAACAATACTTCCTTTCTAAACATACTGGGCTGGAAATTTTTCTGAATAAAAGAAACCTATGTATTAGTATTACTTATTTTATTTTATGGTTTTTCTCTTTGAAAACCTCGAATTTTTATTCCTTTCAACTATTCATTTTATGAATATTGTTTTAGAGAATGATCTATTGGTCTTTCCAATACAAAACAAACAATTAGATATTTTGTACTCTAGGTCTTCACAGAAATACGATTTATTTCTGATGTGAATTTTTGTAAATATAACTAGAATAAATGAAATTATCAACGCAAGAACATTTTTTTAGAAATGTTCGTTTATTTCTCAATTCAATTCCCTGTGACAAGTGTAGGTACTGCTGCCATCCTCAAAAAAGAGGTGGAAAGTGATGAATTTGATTCGAAATTCCTCAAAAGATTTCAGTTGTTCCATTTTTAGGGTACCTTTTTATATTAAGTATGAGATATTTGTATGACTTCCACTAGCTATATTATACTGTAAATTTTGTCAGAACAAAATAATGTAGTTGTATATAAAATTCATTTCTTATGGATACAGTGAATCTCCTGATTTATTACGATTGAGAAATCTCTTTTATGCTAAATGTTGCAGCAATTTCATTGCCTCCTAGCACATGTTCAGTAATTTTCAAATAAAAGATTCGAATTGAGCTCTCCAACAAGTTCGTTTCTAAGGGAACCCACGAAATTTAAAAGGTTCAGAGGCAATTGAAATTGGGTTATTTCTTTGAAGTCTTCAAAACTGGAAAACAATAATTTGGAAGTATATTACCATGTCATTTTCCAAATCTTGTCGTTACAAGACAGAAACCTAAATATTCAGAAGAGTTTTGTTTTTTGTAGAAAGTTGAAGAGAACTATTTTTTTTTACACTTACGAGGGAAAAATAAGGACTTTAATCATTTTCTTTCTTTATTGTAATTTATCGATATAATATAACATAGTTTTGGATAATTTGTACGACATGCCTATACTATTTATTATTATAATAATAAAACAATATCTGACAATGCAGTATTTTCATTTTTATAGCTCTTAAAAAACATTTTTGAATGGAGAAGGTAAATATAAACTTATTCGATCACCCCTATAACAATTCTCCATAGAAGGTGATATGAATTGATAACTTTTTGAAAATTTGTGCTTAATAAATAAAAAATCAAATATTACCTTATTGATGTAGAATTCTTGAGAATTAAGGTTTGAAAAAATGTTGTTTTTGTGATTTGAAATCACTCCTAAGCTGAATAAAATTATATAAAATAGATTTATCCAACTTCACCTGAAATATAAAAAAAATTTAGGTGCACATACTTTACAAACCAATATCTTCGTTTAAACACCTTCGGAACAGAACTGAGCAAACAGATTAATTGGTTCTGACCGCTGTGTAAACAAAGCTATTATGCGCTAAAAACATACCAAAGAATCTTCTGAGCAGACTTGTTGCAAATTTTCTGGTTTTACCAATAAAAGGTTACAAAGCGCATGTAGTGTCTCAAACTGCTCCGCAGTGGCTGGACCGAGAGGTTTCGTGAATGAACGATATTCATTCAGATCACAAATTGCAACCATAGCGCCTAGAAGAGATATTCAGATAGATCATTTCGAAAAGGTGTAGAATATGGTCACTTCTCGAATTTCGATGAAATTTTCAATGAAAGGAATGAAAAACTTAGGTGCGAAAAAAAAAGATTTTTATGGAAGAAGGTGTAGATTTTTTGACATATTTCTCCCATTTAATTGCAATGTATCGTATCAATTTCACGTTTACCACGTAAAGAAACGATTTTTAGATTAAAAAACACTCGAGAAGCATGAAATTTAACATTATTTGATTCGGAATATTGGAAAGATGACAAGCAATTTCTACCAACTGCACAACATGCGCTTGAATTGAAGAATTGCGATGTTGCCAGGTCCGGCTGGGTTTAGTCCTAACTTAACCTAGCCTAACCTAAATATGAAATTATTGAAAGGAAAATGAAATATATGTCGGCTTAGTGATTTTTTGTATGAACTCCCATCAAATAACGATCGACTCAATCAGTGGTAGTTAATTTTGTAACGATATATATTTTCAGTAAGTTTTTTACCTGCTGTATTATACTGAAACTGAAGCATATGATCATACACAATCTTGTACAATTTGAGACCTAAATCTTGTAAAACTTGATTAACTCTACTCCCATCTAGATTCTCACTGATTTCTTTGATCACACCAGTTATATATTGAGAAACTTGCTTGCAAGCCTGTAAAACAACTTCGTTATAACATGACCACTAAGAATTGAGATCGGAACTCACTAAACTTGCAACCGTATCGAAATCATCAGTTTCTGGCTTGAAATCGTTCTTTTTTTGTTCAGTTTGTAGATATAATTTCACCCAAGTAGTGATAGCATTCAGTGACCTGAAATTGGGGTATGCAAAAAAGGATTTCAACTTGAAGAACATTACCTTTCCAAGCCAATATTAATTTTTTTTTCAATATCTTCCAATATAAATTTCTTCCTTGAGATACAATCATCGTACTTCAGAGTATTGCTAGAAAAACGTGTTATCGAAATTGTCATAATAGAATAATAATAGATTATAGAAATTATAACAGTGCTAGGTGGAGGACTTTGGAAAGTTCTTGTTGATGAACACTTCAGCTCTTATAAATTCTATATGGCAGTGATTTCGTAACTTTTTTCAGTTTCAAAATGTTTTCATTATCGCCCTAGGGATTCACAAACCATTTGAGTACATATCTCACCTGATCAAGGGCATAACAATATCAGAAAATTGTTTTTCCACCAAGTGAATTATGTTATTTGCGTGATAAACAACTGTGAAGAAATAAATAGTGGGAGATCGTGAACCTTCTACCACAGGCACAGATTGAAGCCCCAGTTCTAAAGCATAATCAACATGTTCTATCAATAGTGAATTCATTAGTTTATCCAAAATTTGGGAAGCGTTATTCGCCTTATCCTCTGATTTAGATAACTGTAATGAAATAATACAAAATAACTACGAAATTGCGAATAAAGATTGAACCATACCAATGCACATCTCTGAAACGCATTCTTCGTGTCTTGGAGGATTGTAATAGCCAACTCTTCAGAAAGAAATGTTTCCCCACCATAGTTTTCAATTTGGACAATATTAATGTTCGTTCTCGTTCCAATCACAGCCTGTATGTCTCTCCTCAGATCTTGAAATCTTTCGATAAAAACGGATTAATCATATAACTCAGTATTACCAAAATTTCTTACCCTCCAGACTGTAAAGGTTTTTTCTGATGGTGTTTGGATTCATAGTATTTTTGAAGATTTGTACTGTTTCTTTCCCGCAGACACTTCAGTTCGAGACTAAATAAGAAGACAATTATAGATAGGGTAGATTTACAGGTGAATGGGCTTTTCCAGTGAAATTTGTAAATTAATCAAATTAAAATAATTTTTGTGAAAGCTTGGACTGGAAATTCCCATGGATGAAAATTTTGAACATACATACTTGATATAATTATCTACATATTTGTTGAATATGTTATTCGTCAACTTCTCTAAATAATTACTATCAGTCCCAAAGTTGAAAACAGCTAATTCACTGGACAGTAGGTTAGTCCTATAATGAAAATTTATCAATTATGAACCTCAAATAAAGATTATTTCACTCACTTCAAATACAAATCATAAAGAGTACATAAATAAACATATGTATCCTTGGTTCCATCTAAATTTTTTGCTATGTATTCTGCAATTTTTAGCTGATAAATATTCAGAACAAATTTTGCCATCACTTGTTCCGGATTGACAAACACTTTCTTGATAATTTCCTCGCTACTCTCGCATAATTTGAAAAGATATGTGAAGACATCTTTTGTCAAAAGACAGCCCTACAAATAAATCACTGTTTGAGATAACTAAAACAGTATTTTTCATAAATTGATATCAATTTTACACCTTCCATAACTTACTATATACACCATATTTATAATCAAAACATACAGGATGTGGCGTAATGAATGGATAATATGATACCTGCGTTAAGAGGAAGTTGTGGCGTCCAGAAAAATCAAAATAAAAAAATCAAATAAGCAAAACAAAATTTAAGTTACCTAAATCTTAAAAAAAAACCATGCACTTATTTTTCTGAACCGCCACAACTTCCTCTACCTGCAGGTACCATATTATCCATTCATTACGCCACACCCTGTATGTTATGTACGAAAAATACAGGATGTTTTCAGAGGCGAGTCCTTTTACGCGCTTGTTTTAAGAAATTATTATTATCATTTTGCCCAAATATCTGTATTCTCGAATTTTGAGCCAAAAATGGTCTCAAACGTTTATGTTGGACTCATGGATGGAGAATTCGTGGCAAATTCAATTCTTTTCAGCTAGAAACACGATATCTCTTGAAAGAAGAGAAGAGTTTCGAAATCTCCAGGGTTTTGTTTTTTCAACACTGTTGTAACTTAATCTAACCTAACCTAAACATGAATTCATTTCAAGAATTTTTTCAACACTGTTCTAACTTAAGCCAACCTCACCTAAATATAAATTCATTTCAATAATTGTTTCAACACTGTCCTTACTTAAGCTAACCTAACCCAAATATTAATTCATTTTAAGAATCGTTTGAACACTGTCCTAACTTGACCCAACCTAAATATCAATTCATTTCAAGAACTGTTTCAACACTGTCCTAACTTGACCCAACCTAAATATCAATTCATTTCAAGAACTCGTTCAACACTGCCCTAACTTAACCTAACATAAATATTAGTTCATTTTAAGAGTTGTTTCCACACTGTCCTAACTTAACCTAACCTAAATATTAATTCATTTTAAGAATTGTTTCCAAACTGTCCTGACTTAACCTAACCTAAATATTTATTCATTTTAAGATTTGTTTCCACACTCCTAACTTAACCTAACCCAAATATTTATTTATTTCAAGAATTGTTTCAAAACTGTCTTGACCTAAATATTAATTAATTATAAGAATTATTTTTAACACTGTTATAACAAGCTAACCTAACCTAAATATATATCTGTACCTCAGAGCAGAAGGGTATTAAGTCACAAAATGTGAGTTTCCAAGGAGAGCGTAAAATACTTGCATTTTTCGTTTGATTTGCATTGTGATTAAGGACTTGATACTATGTTATTTTCGTTATTTCAAGTCCAATCGTCTTGAAGTTAGACCACTAAATAGAGCGTGAAATTTAAATGAAGGTGAGCCAAAAAACCCGAAATTTGAAATTTTGAACTTAATACCCTTTTGCTCTGAGGTACGGATATATTTTTTTAAACTTTGGTAGTTTTATTGGCGCGATCCTTGAAAACAATGGTTGATTTTGACAAGTTCTACCTTCTTAAAAAAAAACCTCCTGTATACACATTTATCTAAATCAAATTACGTGAAAAACTGCTTACTTCTTGACTCTGCTCAATAAAGGCATCGATACAATGGGTATAGTTTTTGAAATCTGAAAGTACTGCAGCAATTTCCTGCATTCTTTTCAAATTTCCCGCTTTCTGTTCATTCACAAATTCTTCGATAAGGGCCCGTTCAATTTCGTCATATTTTCTTTCTATTTTCCGTTTAACTCCATCAAATCTGAAAAAAATGTCAAAAAGGATTCGGATATTACATTACACTGAACTTACTTAGGGGATGGCAAGTCCTGAGAAATCAGATATAGTTTTTGAATAACATCAGCGGCATCATTGATCTAAAACGTACTTGATCAGACAATAACTCAAATTTATTTAATTATATAACTTACTCTTTTAGGATCCGTGAACAACAATGAAGTTAAAGGCCCAGTTGATATGAATTCACTCAAATGTGACATAAGTCTCTGCGCTTCTACTACACGTGACCTAGGCCCATTAACACTGTCTAACTGATCTCCTAGATGAAGAACTTTAGTAGCTACATGATTAATTTTTCCATCCAATTCTTGGAAGTGGT
Organism: Aphidecta obliterata; assembly: GCA_963966015.1. Lineage (NCBI taxonomy): Eukaryota > Metazoa > Arthropoda > Insecta > Coleoptera > Coccinellidae > Aphidecta > Aphidecta obliterata. Next base: position 12,658,408 of record OZ014427.1, read on the forward strand.
TTATTGTTTGCTAAAAAGTAACTTCCAACTATTCAAAATCCCTTTGAATTATGGAATGAAACATACTTTATTTTGATCAAGGAAACCTTGAACTTTTTTACAAAATATTTCTTCATCCTCCTTAACTATAGCTTCCAACCGTTCACACTTTTTGTGTTGTCGTTCTTGTAGCAATGTGAGATCCCTATAATCGAAAAATTGTTTACGAAATAAGTTTTTCGAAACACACTTACTTTATAGCTTGTATGAAAGATTCATGTAACAAGGATGCATTAAAATCTCCATTTCCATCTTGCTTTATTTCTGCAATAGTTCTCCATGCAAGACATTCGACAAATTCTTTGGCATCAAAAGGTTCCTGACGTTGACAAAATATTAAATCAGAGAAATTGAATAAGAAATTAATATTTAACCTGTTCCAGCTCTTTCATATATTGTTGCATCATTTTTCCTAATTAATTGCTATCCTATTGTAGAAACAAAGAGTAATATTTGTTATTAACATTGACTGTAAATACTGGAAATTGTAAATACTGTAAATGTTATGACGTTTGACGTTTCGAATAAATCAAAGATTTGTGTTTGATAAGTTTGACACTTGGTAGTTTTTCTATGGTTCGAACCTTACCACTACTTTTTTTCCCTCTTTTGTCCGTGCTTGGCTTCTCGTGATTCCAACTACCGATGAGTGCGCTGCGAACTGTAAACAAACATGGAGGAAAACGAGTACTTTTTCGGAATTTATTGTGACGAAACGGATTATTTTAGGTGATTTTCAGGTTTTTCTTCGATTTTGTGATTCACTTCATAGTGAATGATTAGATTAATGATAGTGTAGTGTCAAGTTTATTGATTTTAGGTGAACAAATTGGTTTTATTAATTTCAATCATCTCGAAATTGATAATAATTCAACAGGAATAATAGAGCAATATTTGAGTTTGACGACAGTGTTCAATTATTTGGAAGCTACACCTAATAGTGGATCATTTTTGCTTTACTTCTGAGGCATCTTTCTTACTTTCTTATGAAATTTATAGAAGTGTATAGCCCTGTTTTGATTTTTCTTCGAGGAGCAATTGTAGATACAACAATTACAATTGTGAACTGTTTTTTTCAAGTACTAGAACTATGTTTACTCATTGTTACACAATCCAAAGTCCTAAAATTCATGTACATATATTATTTGAACATAAAATCGTTTCATTCAGACTTCACCTCAAATATGATTCTCATTTCTTTCTTATAGAAACATTGAGTAACAGTCATTTGAAATACGAAGATCAATTTCATAACAATCTTGTTGATAATTATTGAATAACCTTTCTGAATCACCACTCAAACCTGCCCCATAAAATTGGACTCAAACTTATAACCTAAAATTCACTTTTTTTTTCAATACCAACTACTCTGCTCAGAAAACGATAACAATTAAAAAATCTGGCTTAAAAACACGTGAAATATGAAAGCAATACTCGTTTTCTAGGTTCGAGATTTAGCCGGCAGGGGGCGTTTAGACTTTTGGAATCACGAATGGCTATCTACACAATAAACTTTTCTCCCTATCATTTTCAACATTTCAACCCACCCCCAGATATTCCCAACGTCCATAACCTGGCTGGGATGCGAACCCGATAACTTCGGCACCCTCGTCAACTTTCCAGACTGCCGAGACTACTTGGTTCTTGGTAAGTCTTGGTTACTTTCTACTCTATGCTTGAATTGCTCGAAGTGTACTTTGCTTGCTTGTGCTTGTCAAACAATCTATGTGGAGAAAATTCATAGATAATGTAAGTAAACAAATAATACACTTTGGATCTTGAACTTGAAGAAATCAATTTTCAATATTTTCATCATGTTGAGAAAAAAACTGAAACTTTCTAATGTTGAGGAACAAAATGATAAGTTGTCCAATAACGTTTCATCGAATGAAATCCAAACAAATGCAATATCTACAACACTAGCAAATGAAGGCACTAGCCATGGTTTTAAATATCAATCGAATTATTTTGCTGCTCCACCTTTGATTGATGCTTCAGTTTCAGTCAAAATGATCGATATTCAACGAAATTTGAATGAAATATTAGATAACATGAATTTTGTCAAAAATCCTATTTGTTATGTTTACAATCCCACAGTTTACGCCAATGAACCATATGAAAAGTACTTGAAACTATACTGCAATAAGCAAAAAAAAATAATATTCATGGGTATGAATCCCGGCCCATGGGGTATGTGTCAGACTGGTATTCCATTTGGTGAGGTAAATATGGTAAAAAATTGGTTACACTTAGATGGTTACGTTGGCCAACCAAGTAAAATATGTAAAAACAGAAAAATCAATGGGTTCGATTGTACTAGAAAAGAAATTAGTGGTGACCTGTTCTGGAATTTTCTCAAGAATTTGTGTGATACTCCACAGAGTTTTTTCAATAATTGTTTTGTTTATAATTATTGCCCTATTGCATTAATGAAAGAGAATGGAGGAAATATTACACCTGCTGATATGGAGGTACTAAAAAATATACTGTACATCTTTTTGTACAAAAGGATAGAGATTATTGTTCATAATTGTTGATAAAAATTCGAAAAAGAAATCATAAAACAAAAATTTATGTTGAGGATATTAATCAAAAAGTCGATGTCGTTATTGTTTATATTACGGAGTTTCGTAAAAAAAGCATTATACTTTTGAATATAAGATTGTTGGGAATACCGATCGTTGATTGAAAATTATGTTTTTGTTCAAATCAATATACATATTATGTTTTTACAGATTACTCTTAGGAATTCATTGCAAGAAGCTTGTGATAAAGCATTCATAGAAGTTATTTCGGCTCTAAAACCAGAAATTATAATTGGAATTGGAAGATACGCAGAAGCGAGAGCACTTAGCATTGTAAAACTTTCGCAGCAAGATATAAAGGTATTGTACATGCCACATCCAAGTCAGCGCACTCCCAACAATAAAGACTGGCCAGAAAAGGCTAGCAAGTTCATTAATGAAAACAATTTAATTCAGTTCTTTAAATAAATGAAGTGGACAAGAAATGGAACCACTATCAAAAAAAGTCAAACCAAATGAAATTGAAGAAATTTTACTAAAATCAGATGGCATTCTCAGCGAAGTTGAAAAGGAATACATGGAAAAAGCTTTCTTTTATGCGAACGAAGCTCTTCAGGCGCAGGAAGTTCCAGTCGGTTGCATTTTTGTTCACCAAAATGAAATCATAGCGGTTGGACGAAATACAGTTAACGAAACCAAGAATGCAACCAGACACGCTGAAATGAACTGTATAGATGATGTTTATGATTATTGCCGTTCCAAAAATTTCGATCCACCCGAGGTATTTGAAAAACTCAGTGTGTATGTAACTGTGGAACCGTGCATAATGTGTGCTGCCGCTTTATACGACTTGAAAGTGAAATCTGTGATTTTCGGTTGTAAAAACGATAGGTTTGGCGGTGAAACTGTTTTCAATGTTGCGAACGTATTAAAACCGGTAACCGAGAGGAAAGGTGGGTACAGAGCGAACGAAGCTATGAATTTACTGAAAACTTTTTATCAGGGGGTGAATCCGAATGCCCCTCCTTCAAAAGTTAAAGTAAGAGGTAAAAAATTATCGAAAAATAATTAATGCTCAAAGTAGGGCATTATTTTTAAGTTTATTTGATTATATTGTTGTTTTAGTTAGAAATGTTTTTTTATTTTTGCTCAATATCAGTTAAAAATGCCTTTTCATTCACTTTATCGATAAAGTTTAATTTTTAAGTACGAGTTATTCAATGTTAACTTGATAAAGGTTATAGAAGATGGTCATAAATGAAATGTGATGATTTTTTCAAAGAGAAAAAAACAAGTTATCCAGATTATTTCAGAATTGGGAAATACATTTTCGATATTTTCAAAAGAAGTGAAACTAATATTTATTCAAATTTCAATATTTCATAACATTCACTGTATAAACTATTATGCTGGTTTTCTAGATTGTTATTAAAGAATTTTACAAGCAGAAACAGTATATGATAGTTTAAATAAAGACAAAGTATAAAATCTAACACCTTAAATAATTTGAAATATTTATAAAATAAATTTTTAAATGACTAGTTACGAATAATTTTTGCTATTATGCCTTATTAAGGATGCTTTTCTCAATCATGTTCATAATAAAAAACCGAAATATAATGATTCAAATACTTGTTCAAATTTATTTAGAGCATAAAATTTTTTTCTGAAAAACTAAAGAGATCAAATTCAGAAACTGTTTTTACTCCAAGTATTAAATGCATGTTGATCACAGTAGATTTATTAATTTCAAACTCTGTTATCATTAGAAATCGGTAATATTTTGAGAAATTTCAAGTTCTAAAAAGATTTTTCAGATACTGCATCATGCAAAAATACATTAAAATTTAGCTTTTCCTTTCTATCAACAATTCATATTCATTTCCGAAAATATATTTATTAAAATCAAAACAAGTTTAATCAGCATTTTTCCTTAAAACTACTAACACATTATATTTTCTTTGAAAATATAGAAGAACGTAACTGGGAAAATTACATATTATATTTACAAAAATTACAATTTTGCATCATAACTATGCAGAATAAAACAAGTGAAAAGAACAATTTAAAAAATTCAACGATTGTTCCAAGAAACTGGTTTAAGAACTAAGATTGACACATTTACGATTAGAGATATCCATATTATTCGAGGAATTATTCAATATTTCCGCTTCCTTCATATCACATGAGCTCACGGAGCTTGAACTTGAAGAACTAGAATCTGATTCAGAATCAGACGAACTATCACTACTACTACTACAATTAGACTTCTTCGAAAGTTTCAAGTGCAACTCTTGATTTTGTTGTTTTAGAGTTTCATTCTCAGATTTCAACTGTTGCACTTCCATCTGCAAATCAATTTTGGTTCGATCATAATCCCCTTCTGTGCGTTTTCTTAAAATATTCGATAACAATTCCACTTTCTTCTCCAAACTGAGGTACTCTTGAATTAAATCAGTTTTTGACATATTATGCAGGTGTTCAGCATGCACAGTTTCATACTGGTTATCGAAATCTTTGATTAAAAACTGTTCCTCATCGTCTGGCGATGAATAGAATTCCCCATCCGATTCGACACTGAAACTGGAATCTCTATTTCTGTTGAAAATGGAGGTGGACGCTTTGGTTTTATTCAAAAGCCTCTCATCTAAGTTGTCAAAATCACAGTGATCTTCTAACAAGAATTGATTGCTATTATGAGGAGCTTCGGGCTTTACAACATTCGGTATTCTGCTCTTCATATAAGGCTGCTTACGTTTAGATTTCCCGCGCCTAGTCTTTCTCTTTTTCTGTGGAATGTGATGATCGGCAATCTTCGGGCTGTGCTCGGTTTTAACGGATGCGCTCGTTTCTTCCTTTTTAACTTCAACTACGTCATCTTTGGGACGATCTACAAGCGACTGTAATTCTTGATCGACGACTTCTGAATTATTAACCATTTCACCCATATTTTGGAAATTTGCGATTCAGAATGATTATACACCAATATTACACCACAATGGGCTTTTAAATGAATATACGTCTGATACTAACTGCACTCGATATTCACACGAACTGAACAGTATCGCCATTTCTATTATTCTGAAAGCTTGGCCTGTTGTACGTGAGAGGCGCTGAACTCGTTCCTAAAGAAAAAATTGAAATTCTATTGGATAGAAAAAGGAATAAAAGATAAGCAACATGCGCGTACGTTCTTGTCCCTTTCTTTTTATCCGAGTAGAAAAATCTAAAATAGCCAATGTTCCGATTCTGAATAACAATTTATGATATTGATAGCGCTTCCATCTCTTCCATAATTCATCCGGCTTCGGTTTTATAACTTTTTTTTGCGAAACGGGAAATAATAAATTATGATTGTGCCATTCAAATTTTTTTAAATTTTGAATCTAGGGGAGGGATTAACAATTTAATAAAAGTACCTTATTTTCACAATGCTCAAAATCAAACTTCTAATTGTTGTTAGAAGCCAATAAACCTATACATACAATGTTAATGTATCTATTTAGAAGAAGAAATTATCTTGGAATAAAATTTATACATTCTTTATTTTAATATCACTGCTCTGATAATAAAGAATGGAACACTCGCAGATGGTAGGGGAGGTCCAGGGCCGTAGCTAGGAAAAATTATCAACCAGGGCGCAACAAGGTGGGTTAGGTAATGTTTTTATCAGGACTCTCATGGGCGAATTTAAGGGGGTGGGGGGTTATGGTAATGGGTATGAGTATCAAAAACTTAAATTTAAATAAAGACAAAAGTATAAAATCTAACACCTTAAATAATTTGAAATTTTTATAAAATAAATTTTTAAATGACTAGTTACGAATAATTTTTGCTTACCCTAATTAAGGACGATTTTCTCAATAATGTTCATCATAAAAAACCGAAATATAATGATTCAAATACTTGTCCAAATTTATTTAGAGCATAAAAATTTTTTCCGATAAACTAAAGAGATCAATTTCAGAAACTGTTATTACTCCAAATATTAAATGCATCTTTATCACAGCAGATTCATCAATTTTAAACTCTTAGAGAGTTATTAGAAGTCGGTAATATTCTGAGAAATTTCAAAGTCTTAAATGGTTTTTCAGATACTGCATCATGCAAAAATACATTAAAATTTAGCTTTTCCTTTCTATTGACAATTCATACTAATTTCCGAGAATACATTCATTAAAATCAAAACAACAAATTTAATCAGCATCATCCTTTCTTAAAACTAATAACACAATATATTGTCTTGGAAAATATAGAAGAACGTAACTGGGAAAATTACATATTATATTGACAAAAATTACAATTAAGGGAAGGTCCAGCAATTAATAAAAAATAGACGGCAGCCTCATAAATATTAATTGTATGAAGTCAGGAGCTTTTGAGCGCTCGTTCATGCACCTTGTAGGTAGATTCACATTTTCCAGTTTTAGAAACCGATTGAAGAAATTTTTGACAGCTGTCAAAAAAAAATTCAAACTAGGCGAAACTACAGACTTCACTTCAGTGCTTAAGGACCAATTTTTTTGCGATAATTCACTAGAATTTTCTACGGTATCTATGGTTTTGGTAATGCGATCTGGACAAAATTTCGCACGTATAGTTTGAATACATTAATCTTCATCTATGTGCAAAATTTCATACCGATCAGTAGTTCCGAAATTATCAGGAAAAAAATATTTTCAACGGCCATATTCACAGAACCCCTAGTCCCTAGGCCTTTCCGTCCGAAAGTTACAATTTTCTATGGTTCTGGTCATGCGATCTGGACAATGCAATTTTACCTTGACGATTGAGACCATTTTCGGCTCAAAATTCGAAAAGTACAGACATCGTGACGAAATGATATAGCCCTCGTGTAAGTAGAACGGGCGCTCAAAAATAGCGAAATGAACACAAGTATAGAGAACATTCCCCAAATGATAATAAGCAAAATCTCCAAATATTCTACGCTAAGTAGGTATTAGGTAGGTATACCAGAATTCTTTTCGAAAATATGAACGCCAACGAAAACTTTATATGGAGGTTTTAGAAGATTACTGGGTGATTATATAAATAGATAGATATAATAAGTGCTCAGCTATATTTTTATTATTTTTTCATCCTATTTTTATTAATTATCATCGTTATTTCAACCCTCGAGGCAGGGGGTGAAAGACTTTATAATTAGAATGATGGTCTAGTTGATGAACATCATTGAAAGGCCCTCGAGATTCTCTGAACAATGGTTTACACGTTTACAGCCAAAGAGGCTGATTTATCATTTAAGAGCATCTTGATTCTTGTGTACGTATTTGAGTGAATCTGAGACTAATAAGAATTCCCATATAAGAGTAAGTTTTTACCTAGAATAAGATTCTGTGTATCGAAGTTTATAACCGTTAATTCAAACAAACGTAAACAAAAGATAATTTGAAGAATTATCTCTGGTGCCGATTTCAAAATGCCAGATATAAAATTAACCCCGTTAGGTGCCGGTCAAGATGTTGGTAGAAGCTGCATACTTTTATCGATGGGGGGTAAAAATATCATGTTAGATTGCGGCATGCATATGGGATATAATGATGAAAGAAGATTTCCAGATTTTACCTATATCAGTCCAGAAGGACCTCTTACTCCATTTATAGACTGTGTTATAATATCTCATTTTCATTTAGATCACTGTGGAGCATTACCATTCATGTCAGAAATGGTGGGATATAACGGCCCAATTTATATGACACATCCGACAAAAGCTATTGCACCTATATTATTAGAAGATATGAGGAAAGTTTCAGTTGAACGTAAAGGTGAACAAAATTTCTTTACTTCACAAATGATAAAAGACTGCATGAAGAAAGTTGTCGCCGTTACTTTACATCAATCTGTAATGGTAGACAACGATATTGAAATCAAAGCCTATTATGCTGGACATGTATTAGGTGCTGCAATGTTTTGGGTGAGGGTAGGATCTCAATCTATAGTATATACCGGAGACTATAATATGACACCTGATCGACACTTAGGAGCTGCATGGATTGATAAATGTAAACCTGACGTTTTGATTTCTGAAGCTACATATGCAACAACAATAAGAGATTCTAAAAGATGTCGAGAAAGAGATTTCCTGAAAAAAGTACATGAATGTATAGATAAAGGAGGAAAGGTATTAATTCCCGTGTTTGCTCTAGGAAGAGCTCAAGAACTTTGTATATTACTTGAAACATATTGGGAAAGAATGAATCTGAAAGCACCCGTTTATTTTGCTCTAGGTTTAACAGAAAAGGCTAATAATTATTACAAGATGTTCATCACTTGGACTAATCAGAAAATTAGGAAAACTTTCGTTCAAAGAAATATGTTCGATTTCAAACACATCAAACCATTCGACAGGCAATACATGGATAACCCCGGACCTATGGTAGTTTTTGCTACTCCAGGTATGTTGCACGCCGGTCTAAGTCTACAAATTTTCAAGAAATGGGCTCCGAATGAGAACAATATGGTGATAATGCCAGGTTTTTGTGTACAGGGAACAGTCGGTCATAAAATATTGAATGGTGCCAAAAAGATCGAATTCGAGAATCGTCAAATCGTGGAAGTTAAAATGTCTGTAGAATACATGAGTTTCTCAGCGCATGCAGATGCGAAAGGTATAATGCAATTAATTCAATATTGTGAACCTAAGAACGTTATGCTAGTGCACGGGGAAGCCGAGAAAATTGCCTTCTTGAAGGATAAAATAGAACAAGAATTCAGTATCAAATGTTTTGATCCTGCCAATGGTGAAACGGCTATTATACAGACCCCTATTAAAATGCCTATCAACGTTAGTTTACAGCTGCTGAAAGACGAAGCTAAAGTCTTCAGTGCCCTACCTCCGGATCCAAAAAGAAGGCGTACCCTACACGGGGTATTGATGATAAAAGATAATAATATTAGTTTTATGGATGTAGAAGAAGCATGTAAAGAAGCAGGCATTAACAGACATATAATAAGGTAATAAATATTTCAAGATGGTGAAGGATACTTTCCATAAATGTTGTAGGTACTTTTGACTCACATTTTCTTTTTAGATTTACCTCAACAGTTTATATAAACGATTCTGGACCTGCAGTTTCAACAGCTCACAAGCTTTATGATATTATGAAAGAAAAATTATCTCAATGGACAGTTACCTTTGTCGAGGGTGAAATATCTGTAGAATCTGTTATGATAACTGTAGAAGGGGAAGAAACTGATAACAAAGGTGTTCGAGTAACGTGGACCAATCAAGATGAAGATATAGGAAGCTATGTATTGAATTTGATCAATACCATTGGACAATAATGTGTTAATCTAGAAATAATTTTTGGAATAAAAGATGGTTTATTTTTTAACCGCCATCCATTGTCTTATTGCTATTCTACAGAAACTTTCAGTCAACAAAAATATGCAGTCTTTCAAAGAGCTTGTTGAAGGAAGATAGGGACATTTGAAAGAGGAACAATTTTTTTCAATTAGTTTTTTATTAAGTTATCAATTTTACATTTATAATTATATACAAATTCAACGAGCCATTTCTAAGTTGAGGTGGGGTTGCGTAAATTAGATTTTGAAGGCAAAAAATAAGCTGTGTGATTCATGAATTGCAAAAGCTTCATTATACATTTAAAATAAGAGAATTCTCAGTGGAATTCAATATCATGACGGAACAAACCAGTAGCAATTGCATATCTGCATCAGATTAATTTTTAATGATTTTTTTGGACTCGTTAATAAATAAATATTGTTCCAAAAGAGACTCATTAAGACTATTTTGCCATTATTTCTTTAATTGTCCAAAATATTTTCAAACAAATTTTAGACTTCAACAAACAAGTAGAAGAATAATTCTACTAGATTAAAAACAAGATAAACATAAATTGATATACAATTACCAAAATTAAAATGAGACATCCAAAATAATAAAACCAGTCTGAATTTGTTAGTTTGAGGAAATCAATAAAAAATCAATTTAATGACAACCAATATTTACAAATTCTTTCCATAGAGTGTAAATCGATAGGAACCTCATCTATCAAGAATTTTTGGAAGGTGCAATGTATCACAGTTTAATACCATATATAATATTCGTTGTAGAACTTCACTCTTTAATTCTGAAAAAATAAAATAAAACTTTAGATTCAATGCTCAAGCTCAATCTGAAGCGTTCAAACCTTATGGGATCTGGTGAAGGGAATCAGGGTGTTACAGGATTGAAGAATACTCTTCTGAGAGCAATACATGTTTCTCTATAAGAATGTGAAATTTTAAACTAATTAGTCTACATGAAATAACACCTACCAAAGTTAGAGAAACTTAACAATTTCTCTCTAATGAATAGAAACTAAACTTTTTTCATGCGTTTTGGTAAGCTTTTTCTCAATATAACACTCTTTCCTCTAAATAAAATCCCTACCTTGGTTTTTTGAAAATCCTTCTATCCAAGCTTTGTTGCTGAAGAAAGAGAAATAAGAATTAAAATTTCCACAACAGTGTATATCAATGAAACTATAATACAAAATCTTGTGTCTAATGGAGTATAGAAATATAAATAAAGTACAAGAACATTGAAATTCAAACGTTAATCAAAACTTGAGTTGTATGTGTTTTATCCTGTTCTGAAAATTCTTCCTTGCATGAATAACTTATTGGATGGAATGGGCAACCATTCTGTATCAATTAGTTTTGAATGATATGAGGTTTTTGTAGAATATGTAATATGCATTGCTTGTAGAAGAGAATTAATACAAGAGGGAAATATTGACAATAATATATTAACCTTCAATTCAAACTACAACTATGTTTAACTCAGTTCACTCACTGTTTTATTATCAGTTCTGTTCGTACAAGCTGCACTATTGCATTTGCAATTGCCCCTGCAAGAGAGGCCTGTTTTTCTACAGCCACATCTGTTAGTCTGGCAGTTTGTGGCACACGCACACCCTCCATCAGATGATCTTTTTCCTGGTTTTTCAGGTATATCTTCTGCAATAAAAGATTTTTACTTGAAAACAGCCAATTTAACTGAAGAATTGAGTTGAAGGGTCATCAGGAGACAGGACGATTCTTAAAATTAAATATTCAATAGGATGAAAAACTCGCACATCTTATGCCTGAAATTGTACATAAATTGAATACTGATGATATTTGGATTTATAATGTTAATCATCAGCAACTCAAGACACAAAACTTTGGATGATCCGATCACTTTATACAACTCACAAATTGAAGCACGTATTGTTTCTCCTTGCTGAAGCTTTCCGAAGATGCTCTATTATTGAATATGCTGGACCTGTCTGGTCAATCTAATGAATTGATGAATATTTTCTTGAGTCGTTGCAGCAGAGGGGAGGATATTTAATTTCTCCATGGTCTGTGTATTTTCAATAGTTCTAATGTTGCAAAATATCACATCTAGGTTTTTGCCTTCCCATCTTTGGAATGATTTTTACAAACATGTTCTCAAAAGAAAAATTCATGTATGCTTCTTGAAAGTAATTTAATTGGAACAATTTTGGAAGTCCGTCCTTCAAATGTTCAGGAATAATCAACAGTTCAAGGTTTTCTGCCAGTTGAATAAGATAATATCTGTTTCTTTTATCATGTTGATAGGATCATCTCAAATCATTTGTTGAATAAATAGACAGTAAGTTCTCAATCCACAATAAAACACACTGTGAGTATAATATCCATATTACCTGTTTGAATATCTTTTAAGAGTGTATCTATCACAATTTGGTAGTATCTGTTGAAAAAACCTAACAGATTTTCTAGTCAACAGCATCTTTGCTTGAAGATTTGCTTTTTCGCCTATAGAGACGTATGTGTTTAAACGCCCGTTTCTTTCTTAGATCTGAAAAGCTCATTTGATATATGACATGCAAAAAAATATGATTTATAGACATAGCATTCTCCATACCGGATTTATAAGTTTGTGCAAATTGAAAATAAAAATAAAGCAATGAAAAGTGAAATTTATTGAAGAGAGAAAGGAGAAGTTGAAAATATAGTTTGCAGACACCAACAGATCATGTTTTTTGATTTCCGAAACAAGAATAGTGAAAACAAAACGATTCACTTCAGAATAATCCCAAACAACTTCTATTCAAGTTTATATAACCGCTGCACAAAAATCAGAGAAAACATTTCCAATTATTGTGGAGATTTTGCGGAGAAAGAAAAAAATAGAAGCGTGACAATTTTTTTTCTTTCCCAACAAATTCTCCACAATTATTAGAATAGGTTTCATTGATTTTTGTGTACGTGGCTCTGCAAACTTTTAGGGATTTATATATACCTTACCATTTCCCTCAAAAAGAGTCTGTATCAGACGAGATATATATTTCAAATGAACCGAAAAGTAACGAAGTGATTTTTTTTCACTTATTGCAAATTCAGTAATCTTTCAGACTGTCAAAATCCGAAATTTTTTTTGCGAGCAGTACCTATTGCACGACACATAACTGGCAAGTTTCTGGTACCTGAGCACTGTTTTAGTAAAAACGCATTACCCCAAAAAACAATTTTGACTACTACAGATTCAATATTTCGTATCCAATAAAATTCTGAAAAACGAAGATACATAATACATTCTTCACAAGACCTGTTGGTATTCGCTATCTATAATGTGTGAATCTTGTACATTCATTTCAACATTAGATTCTAGAGGCCAAAGTGAGGCTTCTCTTCATTTGCCATTGTTCCAAATTCGACTTGATGTTTGATTTTGTGACAGAAATCTACTATTGAAAAAAAAATGCAAGATTTGTCCTGTATGTTTTCTAAATAAATATCACTTACCCTCAAACGATAACTTGGATCTCATTGTCTGCCTCATCTTCTGTGCTACTATATTTTTCCTTTCTTCCATAACCCTTCTTCCAATTGGAGTCTTAACCCAATCTGGATCTTTTAATATATTATCCTCTTCTATAACAGGGGTATCCAAATTTTCCTGAAGAAAAAATTATTATAATTCAAGGAAAATAAAATATTGATAAACCACCTTTCCATCAACTATGAATGTACCATCCAAAAGTTTTAGTTTTTTTGGAGGTGTTTCATCTTTAACAACAGTTATTGTCGGAGGTGGTGGAAGTACTTGTTTATCTTGTTTTTGCTCCAATAATTTAGTCAATTCTTCAAGTTTCCTTTCTTTGAGCTCCAATTGTTCAGTCTGCATTTTTATTATGGTAGCGATGTGATCAGATTCCGTATTAGATGCTTAAAAGGGATGTATATTTATGTCTTGGTTTGATACAATAACAAAGTACAACCAAATGAATTAGATTATTTTCAATGAACTTACTTTTCAAGTCTACTCCTCTGAGCTGTCCTAGAAGAATGGCTATTTTTTCTTGATACTCTTGCTCTAAATTATTGAGGGTAGCACAATGCTCCTTTTCAAGTTCTTTCAATTTTTGGTCATACACTTTTTTTTCTGGATGATTTTCGCTAGGAGTATTTTCCAATTCAATCGATTTCATTGTCAAACTACATTCTTTTTTTTTCAGTTCAATGGCTAAATCAATGAGTACTCTCATACCTTGCTTTGCTTCAGCCATAGTTTGAATGTTATCTAGATTGATTCTTGACTTTACATCTGAAAGGATGAAGATTCGATATTTCATTGAAATTGAGGATAATGGACAATATGTAGCTTTACCAAAATAAATTGAAGAGTTTAAAATTTCTAAAACAGTGATATAAATCAATTAATTCTACAAACCATCATCCGAATCTAAGAGTTTCTGTTGCATATCTTGTATCTGGACAGAACGCAAATCGATATCATATTCTAAATTCTTAATTTCAGCAACATTTGGATCGCTAGCAGACTGTAATAAATCTAATTGTTTTTGCAGCAATGCTCGATCTTCCAAAAGTCCTGCCAATGTTACTTCAAGTTCAGTGAAACCTAAAGCAACCTCAACTTCATGTTTCAGCTAAAAAAAAAAAATTTCATTCACATTGAATTTAAGGTAAAATAATAAATAAATTATCGTCTTCCATAAAATGTATAAGATAATTCTTATTTTTTTCATTGGAAAATGCAGCAAATTGAACAAAATATTGTTTAATCAGTAAATAGGATTTATCAGATAATCACACAACACATTTTATTATCTTCCTTTGCATATGCCAAATGTTCATCAAAATATTGTATAGTTATTGGTGATAATTCATGAAAAATAACTAACCCAGTTAGTGAACCTCTCAAGGCCAGAAGATTTATGTTCTTGAGCTATTTTTCTAGTAGCCAAAGCATCTTTCAATCTCTTATTTGTGGCCACTGCTTCTTCCACCTTTCGTTTAAGGACATTCTGTTGTTTCAAATGCATAGTCTGCATCTTTTGAATTTGATTCTTTTTCTTAACATCTTCCTGTCTGAGTTTTGCCAACTCCCTTTCTCTCTGTAATTTCCATGTCCTGAATTTTTCAGATTCTTCTTTCATACTCTTCACCAACCTGGAAGTTTTTCATTATCAAACACTCAAAAAACAGAAAATTTTACAAATGAAATTATGATGATCTGAAAGTAACATATCAGAAAAGACCAAGAGTATTAATGTTAACAAATTTTTCTGTCAGACACAAATGAAAAACTGGGTTTCAAGATATTGATGCAAAAAATGGAATTAACATCTGCGTTGAATCGTTCAATTGCAAAAATTTTATTTATATCACTGCGACTAATTTGTTTGCTATTGTCATTTATAATTGATCGATGTCTTTCATGTGTGTACATTATAAAATCAAAAATCTGCATGAATTTATTTCTATACTCACCTAACTCTATTCTGTTTCATCTGTAGTATTTCATGATTGAGTTGTTTTATTTTATGTTCATCCTTTTCTTTCAACCTTATAAGTTTGTTTTGTTCATTGAGTCTTTTTGTCAGATCTTGAATTTGGTTTTCTAGTTCCTTCACTCTTTTACGACGTTCTTCAGCAATCTTATTTGGCACATTATGCTGTGCATTTTTAAGTTGTTGCATCAATTCATTTTTTTCTCTCTCCAAAGCTGTTTCGAATAAAAAATTAACATTAAGGTACAAATACAGATATAAATCAGTTTTAGTCCGAAAATTACCTACCTTCGATTCTAAGTTCATTTTCACGAATATTATTATAGTCAACCATATTTTGTGCGTTCCTCTCGAGTTCCTTAGCTAAACCCTCCTTCCAGGCGAGTTTCTTCATCAAATCCTTCAACTCAGTATTTAATTCGATTTGTCTTGTAGCATAATGTTCTTGAATATCGTTTATTTCTTTAGCCTGCGTTTCATTACAATGGTTCTCAGCGTCCATGAGGGAAGATAATTCCGCTTCTTGAACATTCATATCCACCTCGGCTTTTTTTGTTTCCGCATTCAAGTCTTCGAATTGGTGTTTCATTTCTTCAAATTTGGTTTTGCAATCTTTGAGACTGTCCGCACTACCACTTTCAATGGCAATAGTTATGTTATTCAATGTGATGTCGTAATTTTCTTTGAGGTCAACAATTTTTTTACTTAGCAATTCGTTACATGTTTGTAGGTGTAATAGCTTTTCGAGGAAACCTGCTTTATCATTCAGAGCGGAAGATAATTTGTTTGTAAGATCTCTGTTTTTCGCTTTGATATCTGCTACTTCTTTTTCCATCAACATTATTTTCTCTAGAGAGACTGTAGGCCCACCTGAAAGATATTAGAAGAATGCTGACAAAATTCAAATACTTAGAAACATTAACAAAACATTTCAAACCTAACACTTCGTTTCCTCTATTTAATTGAAATATTGGAACTCGACATTACCTTGTCCTAATAATTGCAGCTGAAGCATCTTAACAGTCTTTTTCAATTCGTTTATTTGAGCTGTATGGGGATCTTGGTTAACAATAGGTTTATTCTTTATTTTTCTAGCTCGATCAGCATATCTCAAAGTTGATAATGTTTCATCTATATTATAGTCAGCTGGACTAACACATGCTACCATCAGAGTTATGCTGTTGCCTCCAAGCGAATCTAAAAGAAATTGACTTATAAAATAGTGGTTAAGTTCGTTTTTCGTACAAAAAAAGTGCAAGAATGGAAATAAATCCAGTAGTGAACTAGAACAAAATGCTCAAATTGAGCAGTACATGTCCTCAGTATTGAAATTAGTCAAGTCTCAAGCAATGGAGTAATTATTATTAGGTAATATAAAAAGATATCCTCAATTTTCACTTTTTTGATGAAGATATTCATTAAACGTGAAAATTCTCACCTTTCAATAATCTGGTGAGGTTACTATCCCGATAAGGTATGAATCTATTTTCTTGTTTGTCCTCTCCTAACAAAGAAATAACATTTCCTAATACCAATAATCCCTTATTGATGTTAACGCCTTCTTTGAAAGTCGTACCGACAGCTCCAGTTTTCTTAGGTCTTTCTGATCCAGCCAGATCAACCAAATGGAACTTTGCGGTTTTATTTTCCTCACTGGAAAATGAACGTTTGAATCACATGGATTTTCTAACATTCGGCTCCAATTAACATCTAAGCCAAAAACTACCAGTATTAATATCAAAGAATACTCACCTATCATGTTTAGCTTGCATTGCAATATTCAACGTAAAAATAGCGTGACTTCTAGAACTTTGGGCATTCATGTTCGTAGAAGCCGTAGCCCTACCGCTAGACCCTCTTATTAAACAATTAAAAATATCGTTTGTGTTCTCAACAGGTATTTCAGTCAAACCAGGTATGTGAATACCTGAAATGAGACATTTTAGTTTTTAAACATAACATCAATAACAAACACTGAATTCGTACAGAGAAATAACTTGAGACTTCATTTTTAAAATTCAGCATAAATCATATCCTACCTTTTTGAGGGTCCTCCCTTATTTCTAACACACACTGCTCCCTGGGTTTTTCAGAAAGTAAATCGTAAAGAACCTCCTGATACAATTCCATGAAAGAGACTGTGATGGAAAAATCAAATGTGAAATTATCTTTCACAATTTCAAATATTTGTTTCACACTTCTGGGAATTACACCCATATCTTCATTTCCAGAGAACGTTGTTCCCATTGAATAAGTTTTACCAGATCCTGTTTGACCGTAAGCAAGGATTGTCAAATTGTACCCTGAAAATATCAGTTAAGTCAAAGTTCAACAAGAAACAACATAAAAATTATCAATTCAATTCAATTTAGTATTTGAAATAACACTATAATAAAGAATTTTTCTTGAGAACAAAATATACTCACCTTTGAATAAATTTGGAATTATGTCTTTCACACAAGAATTATATAAGTCCAATTGGGATGAATCTGTGTCCAAAACATAATTGAAAGAGAATGCTTTCTCGGTATCTTTGACATGAATCTGCGATGCATCTTTAAAAACTTCCAAAATATTTTTACATCCCTTTTCTATTTCACTTTTCACCAAAGGTCTTAATCTAACTGCTACTTTCACTGATGAATTATCCCCCATCTGAAAATGAATTGAGAATATAATGTAAATGTCACAAATATAAACATAGAATTATTTGTTACTCGCAGGCATTTCTGGTTTTCTTTAACGTGAAGTATTACCAGTAAAGGACTTATTTAATTTTTTAAACGTTTTCTATTTCTCTTCAACTATTCCCTTGAGAGCATTATAATAACTGAAAATTGTTACTGCATATTCCTAAAAAAATTTAGCATTCAAGGAATAACTTGAAGTCAAACTGTTCAGAAAAACAAAATTCTTCCACAACTTTTTTTATTCAACATGCATTGTTGAAAGATACGTAATATGTATAAACCTGTTTGAACTCACCATCCACACTGATTTTTTTTTTTCAAAATGAATCGAATTTTCCCAGTGAAAAAACTGATAACGATTAATCAATCAAACGATAATATTCTGTCACTGCTCTACTCATAAGTTTTCAAAAATTAAATAAACACCGGGACGCTTCCTATTTGAAGGGTGTATGGAAGTAATGACACATATGTAAGGGTACTTACCGTTTATACGAATAAAAACTTTTCGAAATAGAAAAAGAACTAAAATTTAAAACAGTTTCAATAGAATAAAATGATCAAGCCAAGTAAAATACAATAAATTCATTGATTATTTGACACTTTTATATAACGCATAGAGACAGTTTCAAAGTGAACGATACTTTTACAAAAGTTTTGTTTGAGATAAACGTTAACTTTTAACTGTCGAAAGCAACGCCAATTCAAATATGACATTTGACTTTTTATTGGTGATTAGTAATGGGGGGGGGATATGAGCGGGAAAATTTGCAATGGTTTATAATATCAATTTTCATTTAATCCTTTCACCGTTTTATAAATTCGATTGATCAGAAATTTCTTGTACCTAAATTAATTATTCAGGCATTTGAGGCGTGAAGTATTGTTCATTTTCATATTCCAATAAGAAATTCAGAATGAGGTTAAGTTGACACAACCAGAGATTATCCATCACAACACAATCATAGAAATATCGAAATGTAGATAAATTTATTATTAGGTCTCTGCTATGAAATGAACTATTCAGACCAAATGCAAGGTAAATATTTCAGTATTTACCATCAACACCTTTTGGTAAATTTCTTGAGTATAAATATCACAGGATTATATACATTTGAAAATATTTATGCCAACCAAACATTTTCAATGGTCGTCACCGTCCTTGTGGCGGGAAAATTGGCAGAATATTCAAAAGTCAAAAAGTAACCAAAGCTGGGATAAAAGTAACTCATAAGATTTATTTTTTATTTATATCAATGCATTACCGTTCACTTGTTTCATTTGATACATCAAATTATATAGGAGGTTATCGGCTCCTTTGTGAATAAAAATGGTTTTACGAAATTCAGGAAGATATGTAGCCAATAAAAAAGATGAAATTCCTGGGCGATCAGGGGGTTCAGCTCCTGAAAGGTATACAAATCAGTTTGAAATCAATCGATGATAATTCACTCAAGATTTTCAGAGAAGAAACTTCCGAATATAGACTGCGATTGTCCCTAGAGAACGAAGCTATAGATGCAAAATATGGTTTTGAAAGACCTACAGATTGCCAAGAGCATACTGGCTTTCTACTCAATATGCATTCTGTAATTTTCTTATGATATGGAGTAATGAATTGTTCTGATTTTATTCATTTGTAGACGGAAGTTTTGGATGAGGATAAAAGGTTGATTTCCGCAGTGGATTTTTATTTCATGGAAGAAGATGGTACAAGATTCAAAGTTTCTTATGCATTCATGCCATATTTTTACATATTAACCAAAAGGGAATGCATCAATGAAATAAGTCAATTCCTCGTAAAGAAATATGGTGGCACTATTTCTAAATGTCAGGTTGTAGAAAAAGAAGATTTAGACTTGGTGGGTTTAATTTAACTTATTTCAAATTTTGTTTGTTATATCTATTATTTTCAGCAAAATCATCTTATAGGACTCAAACAAAAATATATAAAACTTTCCTTCGCAAATCAAACTGATTTAATTAAAGTTAGGAAGGAAATACTCAAGAATGTCCGTAAAAATAGAGTAAAAGTTGATGAAAACAGTTTTTATACGGAAATGTTAACGGAATCATTGGTAAATGTACAGAATGATCCTACGAAAAATAAGGGAGAACCAATGGAGAATATATTGGATATAAGGTACTTCTAAGGAAATAAAAATAATATTCCCGCAGTAATTTTTATATTAGCTTGAAAATAATAGTGAATTTAATTTTTTCTAAAAACTAACCAAAAATTTCTATGCATATGATTGATATTTTAGAGAATATGATGTACCCTACCATGTCAGAGTTTCTATAGATTTGAAGATATTTTGTGGATCGTGGTATACAGTTAAATGTAAGGCGTCGGTCACAGATCCACCAATCATTGAGCTGAGAAGTGATATTATTGAACGACCAGAACCCATAGTTTTAGCTTATGATATTGAGACAACAAAGCTACCCCTAAAATTCCCAGATGCTAACACTGATCAAATTATGATGATATCTTACATGATAGATGGTCAAGGTATGATCTTTTTTTGAAGTCTAACTCGGAATTTTACTACAATCTTTTGCAGGTTTCCTCATTACGAACCGAGAAATATTATCCTCCGATATTGAAGATTTCGAATACACTCCCAAACCCGAATTCGAAGGAAAATTCACCATATTCAACGAAGTTAACGAGAGAGCCCTTGTAACGAAATTTTTCGAACATATCATCGATGTTCGTCCGCATATTTTTGTCACTTACAACGGAGATTTCTTCGATTGGCCGTTTTTGGAAACTAGAGCAGCGGTGTACGACTTGGATATGAAAACTGAAATAGGTTTCAGTCGAAATAAGGAAGATATATACGTGTGCAAACCTGCAATGCACATGGACTGCCTGTGTTGGGTAAAACGAGATTCTTATTTGCCGGTAGGATCTCAAAATTTGAAAGCTGTGGCCAAAGCGAAACTGAGGTAAAATATCGACATATTTCATACAAAATGGTTTTGATTCAGTTTATGAGCTGAAGAAGAGTTTGTAAATCATGAAAGCTTACCAAAAAATTGAATCCTGTATACCTTTGAAATCTAAATCCAGTTGGAAATAATTCAAATAGAGTTAGCAATATCTACTTTCCAGTACTTGATTCAAAATTGAATTATTATAGACTGAATCTCATGACCACACTCGTTTTGTCATAACATCAGCATCTTTGGATGGATAAATAATCGTTGACAATATTTTTTAAGGTATGACCCGGTGGAGTTGGATCCTGAAGAAATGTGTCCTTTAGCTGCTTCAGCCCCGCAGGTTCTCTCAAATTATTCAGTGTCAGATGCAGTAGCTACATACTATTTATACATGCAGTATGTCCATCCTTTCATATTTGCTTTATGTACAATTATTCCGTGTGAACCAGATGAAGTACTTCGAAAAGGCTCTGGTAAGATTACATCAAAATCTGATAATTAGAGACTGGATTATATGCATTCTCGCGGTTTTTTGTATATTTTACCCAAAATTAAATGATGGCATGTTTTCCCTATATTCTAAATTTTTTTCGTAAGTTGATAAAAAACACCATTGGCTGCTTGGATTTTAAAGCACCATTAGCAACCACGTCCCTATTTTTTTGGTGGGGTGGTGTTATACATGGTGTTTCATTGGAAAACGGAAATACTTAAAAGGAGGATAGAGGGCATCGAAGTGGTTCTAGATATACCACATTTATTGGCTCTGACTGTCTTTGTAACCAAGACACATGATATTTTCAATGAGCTTACCTTTCAAATCTACTCCTCTGATCTGTCCTAGAAGAATGGCTATTTTTTCTTGATATGCTTGCTCTAAATTATTGAGAGTAGCACAAATAAGGAGCATTTGTGCTACTTTCAATAATTTCAGTTCTTTAAATTTTTCGTCAAACACTTTTTTTTTGGATGATTTTCGCTAGGAGTATTTTCCAATTCGATCGATTTAATTGTCAAACTACATTCCTTTTTTTTCAGTTCAATGGCTAAATCAATGAGTAATCTCATACCTTGCTTTGCTTCAGCCATAGTTTGAATGTTATCTAAATTGATTCTTGACTTCACATCTGAGAGAATAAAGATTCAATTTTTTATTGAAATTGAGGATAATGGACTATAAGTAGCTTCACCGAAATAAATTGAAGAGTTTAGATTTCTAAAACAGTGATATAAATCAATTAATTCTACAAACCATTCTGTTGCATATCTTGTATCTGGACAGAACACAATTCGATATCATATTCTAAATTCTTAATTTCAGCAACATTTGAATCGCTAGAGGACTGTAATTGTTTTTGCGGCAAAGCTTTATCTTCCAAAAGTCCTACCAATGTAAAGTTCAGTGAAACCTTATCTTATGGTATGCTGATTTTAATAAAACCTAAAAACTTTCATTTTTTAATGTTTCATATTTTGATATTTCGCATGCATATATTGAGCTTTTTATGTTGCATATAATCCGGTCTCTACAGATGTAACATTTCAGCAAGAGACCAACA
Source organism: Aphidecta obliterata (assembly GCA_963966015.1). Taxonomy (NCBI): domain Eukaryota; kingdom Metazoa; phylum Arthropoda; class Insecta; order Coleoptera; family Coccinellidae; genus Aphidecta; species Aphidecta obliterata. The sequence goes on from OZ014427.1 coordinate 12,680,982, forward strand.
GTCATAGGTTCTTTTTCCCATATCAGGAACACTTTGTGAGGCTCTCCTCATGGTGGAAGCCTTCCACGCGAACATAATCTTCCCGAATAAGGAGGAAACAATTCTGAATAAACTCACGGAAGATGGCCATGTGTTACATCAAGAAACATACGTAGGAGGTCACGTGGAAGCCTTAGAATCTGGAGTATTTCGTGCAGATATACCTTGCAGATTCAAACTTGTACCAGATGCAATCGATTCTCTTATACAGAAATTGCCGCATACCCTTCAACACGCGATTGAAATAGAGGAAGGTGTGGCTATGGAGAAGGTGTTGAATTTAGAGGAAGTGAAGGATGAAATTGTGCAGAAGCTCACAGCTTTGAAGGTAAGCGGACTAAAATTTACATTTCCTATAAATTGTTTTTCTCTGAAGATTCCAGGTTTTCTGATTTGGAATATTTTTAATTTTAGGAGCGCCCAATGAGGCTGGAAAGACCTTTAATTTATCATTTAGATGTTGGTGCGATGTACCCGAATATTATTTTGACGAATAGGCTCCAACCGTGTGCGATGGTTAATGAAACAATTTGTGCTGCCTGTGACTTCAACAAACCTAATGCTAAATGCCAGAGGAATATGGCTTGGATGAGTCGAGCTGAGTTTAGTAAGTTTTGAACCGTACTATTTTCTTTTTATCCAATTTATAATTTTTATTTTTCAGTTGAAAAATATCATGAGTTAGTTTGAATATAAATGTTGAGAACTGAGTTGTTTTCTTAAATAATTGTTCTGTATTATTAAAAAATTAATTTTAGTGCCTGCTACAAGGAACGAATACCACAGAATTCAACAGCAGTTGGAAACGGAGAAGTTTCCGCCTATAGTTCCCGGAGCACCAAAAAGGGCTTTTCATCAATTGTCAAAGCAGGAGCAAGCCGATTTGGAGAAGAAGAGACTTTTGATTTACTGTAGAAAAGTCTATAAAAAGCAGAAAGTGACTAGAGTAGAAGAAAAAACGACTACAATTTGCCAGAAAGAAAATTCCTTCTATGTGGATACAGTAAGGGCTTTCAGAGATAGAAGGTAACATTCAACACAATACAAAATTTCATTTCGACTATCATCAAACTTTATTTTTAGATACGAGTACAAGGGTTTATCGAAAAAGGCCAAGTCGGCTGTTTCAGCCGCTATTAAAGGAGGAAATGCTTCGGAAATCAAATCTGCAAAAAACAGAGAAGTTTTGTATGATTCGCTACAGTTGGCTCATAAATGCATTTTGAATTCATTTTACGGATATGTAATGAGAAGAGGGTATATTATTTTTGGATTAAACAACTCCTGCGCTATATTTCTCATTATTTTCAATTTTCAGGGCCCGCTGGCATAGCATGGAAATGGCTGGAATTGTATGCTACACGGGGGCACATATAATTATGAGAGCACGAGAAATCATCGAAAGGGTTGGGAGACCGTTAGAATTAGACACCGATGGTATTTGGTGCGTACTTCCAGCATCTTTCCCGGAAAATTTAGTGGTGCACACTAACGACGAGAAGAAGAAGAAACTTATAATATCCTACCCGAATGCAGTGTTGAATTCGATGGTCAAGGAATATTTCACCAACGACCAGTATCACGAATTGGAAGATCCCGCGACGATGGAATATAAGTTGAGGGAAGAAAATTCTATTTTCTTCGAAGTGGATGGACCTTATAAAGCCATGGTTTTGCCGGCTTCGAAAGAGGAAGGAAAAAAATTGAAGAAACGTTATGCGGTTTTCAATTTCGATGGATCATTAGCTGAATTGAAAGGGTGTGTATTGAATATTTTCAATAATGACCAATATTATTTGGTATTATTCCCATTTAGGTTTGAAATAAAAAGGAGAGGCGAGCTCCAATTGATTAAAAATTTTCAATCCTCGGTCTTCGAAGCTTTTCTCAAGGGTGATACTTTAGAAAGCTGCTATGCCGCTGTAGCGCAAGTGGCCGACTATTGGTTAGATGTGCTCTTTTCTCAGGGAAGGAACATGCCAGATAGTGAACTTTTCGATCTTATATCTGAGAATAGATCGATGTCAAAGAAATTAGAGGAATACGGAACACAAAAGAGTACTTCCATTAGTACTGCCAAAAGATTGGCGGAGTTTTTGGGAGATCAAATGGTCAAAGATGCAGGATTGGCTTGTAAATATATCATTTCGAAGAAACCCAATGGAGCTCCTGTAACTGAAAGGTTAGTCAAAAAAAATTCAATATTATTCTCATAATTAATTAGATAATGTGTTTTAGGGCTATACCTCTAGCTATATTTCAAGCTGAAGAAAGCATTCAAAAGCACTATCTTCGAAAATGGCTCAAAGATAGCTCTGTAGATATTATTGATATCCGCGATATTTTGGATTGGGGATATTACATTGAACGTTTGGGAGGCGCCATTCAGAAAATTATAACAATACCAGCAGCTATGCAAGGAGTAAGTAGAACATTTGATCTAACCTAACATCTAAATTGAATTTGCATATTTAGCAGATTCCCTCAGGTTTTTGCATATTTTACCAAAAATCTATATTTTCAATACACTCTATTTTATGCATCTATTTTAACGGCTTTATCTAGGTCCCCAATCCTGTTCCAAGAGTTAGGCATCCTGATTGGCTGCACAAGAAAATGCTGGAAAAAAACGATAATTTCAAGCAGCGAAGAATAAACGAAATTTTCTCGGCTGCACCCAAAACATTTATAGTAGACGATGTTGAAGATTTTGGAAAAATGAAAGCGCCTCCTCAGAGAACTGTCGCAGTAGTCACTAAAAGAAAAAGACAGAGAGAAACCGAATATGACGAAGAAGAATTGAATAGAACTTGGAGGGAAGTTTTGGGAAATCCACCTAAATTTGGTACGACTATGGTAAGTTCAAGATCCAGCTGAATTCAAAAAACTATTTAATTTTATTATTTCTCAAGGGAGAAAGAAAAGCTTGGTTAGCTTTCCAAAAGAAAAAGTGGGCATTCCAAGCTTTTCAACGAGACAATGGACAACAATCGAAAAGAATTAAATCTGCAGGTAACACTGCTCTTAGATCAGGAGTGAATATACAAAGTTTCATACAGAAAGCTCAAAGAAAATTATATAATCAATCTTGGCAAGTGGTACAAGTGATTGAAACAAATACACCAGGAGAATTTAAATTGTGGGCTTTGGTAAATCATACTTTGAATTTTAATATTTTTCATTCCTCATTCACCATATCCTATAGGTCGAATCAGAATTACATTTACTCAAAATGAAAGTTCCGAAAATTTATTACGTAAATTTGAGAACACCGAAGGATGCAGAGGAAGGAGACCTTTTCAAAAAATGTAATCGGATTCTTCCTAGATCTAGGCCGGTACATCATTTGTATAAATATTCAGTTCCTGAAGAGTTGTATAGAAAGCATGAAAAGTACGTACCTCATTAGTAAAACTAGGTTCGATCAACTATTAACTATTTACTTTCAGAGATGTGTTCTTGGATTTATCCGATCCAAACGTTGAAGGACTTTATGAAACTCAAGTTCCATCAATATTTAGGGTTCTCAGTCAAATCGGAGCGGTTTGTAAACTAAAAAGAGGGGCTAATAATACAGATGTCTTCGATTTAGAAGATATAGAAATGCTGAATACATCGAAGGGTTCTTATTTACCCAAAGATTCCTTGAAGCATATTTATTTCTATCAGCACAGACATCCCAGCAAAAAGCAACAAATGTTCGGATTATTCATCACACACCTTAAGAAAGCTTTAATTATAGTTGCCGACTCTGTAAGAACAAACTTGATGCCAAATATGAATAATTTATATGAGGCTGAAAGAATCGTGAAGTGAGTCGCAATGACATTTCCTTGATTCGGTTCTCATAAGAGCTTTTTGCAGAAGGGATAAAAATCCGGATGATACTCATCTTCCTCCAGAAGGGGTTCAATTCGAAGTTAGGGTCGAGACAGACTTAAATGTGGTTTATAAGTTATTACATAAAACGTTGCAAGGGTATAAGGATGAGAAACGTGGACCGACTTTGCTTGCTATCCAGTCTACAACCAGTATTAGTACTCTTTGTGGTAGTATTCCCGCTCTCTCGGAATTTCCACAATGCCAGGTCCATATACAAGTAAGTACTCAAAAATTTCACATATTGTGATAAGTTTGTCTTCATTTTATTTGGATTTCGATGTTTCGTCTTTCTGTTCTGGAATCAGTTGAAATTTTTTGTGAAATAGTGATAAAGAACAACTGTATATGAATTTTCAGGATTTGGACGATCTATACAACGTATTAGAATGGCAGAAAGTGGGTGCCAAAGCATTAGTTCGAAATTATCTTAACAGTGAAAGAGTGATTGAATTAATGACGGAGCAATGTAGATATTTTTTATTACCCATAGGAAATATGCCAGCAGATCCAGCCATATTCGGTTCTGATTTATTTTACGCAAGACATCTTATGCAACACAATCACTTAGTTTGGTGTTCACCTTCGGATAAGCCCGACTTGGGAGGCAGTCAAGAAAATGATGCAAGGTATGAAAGATACATAACTATTCTATTGTAATTTAGATGAATTAGAAATTCTTCAAAATTTGCTGGGATTCTGTTCTCAGGCTTCTGGCAGATAATCAAGAAAGTTCCAGTGAGGTTTGTAATAAGCCCGGATGGTTCTCAACGATGTGTATTGAACTTGACATCGATGGTTTAGCTATAAATACACTTTTACAAGCTCACCATGTAACCGATGTAGAAGGCACATCTTCTGTCAATGCGTTCGATGCAGTCAACGCAGCATCTTTGGATGACCTGATTGGGGGACACCACGCTAACTACGATGAGACTACCAGATGTGCTGAAGCTTTCAAAATTTTGAGGGGAATGGCAACAATGTGGATGAGGGATATATCAATTTACAAAAACGTTTATGCGGATTTCCAAGTTATTCACTTTTACAGGTAACAATAATAATGTATTGTAACTATGGTAGATCTCGACAATTTATTTTCAGATGGTTAAGATCACCTAAAGCTCTTCTTTATGACCCAGCATTATTGAGAACTCTACAAAATTTGATGAAAAAACTTTTCCTCCAACTTGTTGCCGAGTTGAAGAGGCTGGGTTGTACAATAATTTATGCCAATTTCAATAAAATAGTAATTTGTACCAAAAAGAGAAACGTTGAAGATGCAGTAGGAAATATTGAATTTGTTGTTGCTTCAATAAGGAACAAAGAATTATTTCATTCACTCGAAATAACATTTAGGTAATGTAGTCTGATATATTTTGATGAATGGCGATAATTACAGTTTTATGTAGGCAATGTTGGGAACATCTCGTTTGGTTAGATACTGCGAATTACGCTGGAATACAAGGAAAATTATCTGACAATCTACAAAATGATAATGATGATCCAGAAAATCCAGAGAATTTAGACAATGATGAAGAAGAAGAGGAGGAAGAAGGGGTAATAAATTCAATCAAACTACAGTATAATATTTCAATGCAGAAATAGAGAGAATAATCTAAAATGCTCCTTTTCAGCCTGTAGTTATGATGAATTGGAATATTGCAGAACAACTCCCTGAAAAAGCTGGTTGTCAAGAAAGTTTTAAAACAGTCATTGCTGGTTACATAGACGCTATTTATCAAAGATTGAAATCGAGTAATAACACCACCATGGTGGCACCCGTATTCAGTCAACCTTACAATGGATTAACCGCTCATGAAGACGTAGCAAATTACGCCAAAGACTTGATCAACAATGAAATAAGCCAATCTCTTTTTAAGTAAGCATCAAGCAGGAATTTAATGCCTTGAAGCTTTCTCGAAACATTAATTATGTTTTTATTTGTAGGATAACAGAGAAGATGAACAGAATCCTTCCTTCGACTCCAGACGGAAATTTTCCAGCATTAGATTACGTCAAAGCTGTTTGTCATGTTCTGGATTTAGATCCTAGTGTTAGAGAAGCTGTGATACATTTAAAGAGTAACTTATTTAGACTATTAGGCAAGTTGGAACCATCGCCATTTTCTTCAACTATCTTTCAAAATAATTGCAGGTGTTGGTGAATTTTCGGACAAGGCTAATTGGAAAGATCTTAACGTTTCTTACATAATACCACAAGTAATATGCAAAGCTTGCAATCACTGCAGAGATTTGGATCTTGGGAGAGATCCATTCAGATCAGAGCATGCTTGGTTATGTCCTTTATGTAATACACCCTATGATAATGGTGAAATTGAAAATTTACTATTAGATATAGTTAGTCGCAAGTTTTTGGCTTATAATCTCCAAGATTTGCAATGTAAAAAATGTGCTCAGGTAAGATTTTGCTTTAGCCAATTTTATAACAAGAATCAATGTATATAAGCTAATAAGATACAACATGTTTGTCGTATAAATAGTTGGTAGCACTGATGATTTTTCACAGATAATCTAGGGTGTTCTCTAGATTATTTAACCAGCATTTATAAATCCAACTTTGTGAACAAATTTAATTTCAACGAATAAATGACATTTTTTTCAGATTAAACTGGAAGATTTAATCAAGTACTGTTCATGTTCCTCCGAATTTAAGTGCTTAATATCAAGGGACGATCTGATAAAACTTCTGGAAACATTCAAAACCTTAGCAGAAACTTTCAACATGCCAACATTACAAGAAACTATGGAGCAAACTTTACAAATATGTTGAGAGAAAAAAATAAATAAACAGTTGTTATATTGTAATATTTATTCAATAACACTAATGTTTTTTATCATTTGAAATATTCAAATTGCAGTAAAATTCCCCAAAAATGCACGAACTACATGTGCTTACTTGGTTTCCATGTTGATTGGATCGATTTTGGGATCTTCAAACTTGAAAGATGGGAATTTGGTCATGTCTTCTCCACCGCTTCCGCCAAATTGTCTAGCAACTTTTTCTAATTCACTTTTGAGTTCACTCTGCAGTTGAGGAGAGGGTTCTACTAAGTTTTTTTCGCTGAAAGATATTCAAATATTAATTTTTCAGAAAATATATAACTTGTTATTTTCAAATACTTCTATAACTTTCAGGGTTTCAATAATAGACCAGGCAATAGAGATTTTTTCGTGACAAAAATAGTAGAAGAAAACGGCGAGTGGGGAGTTACGTGGGGTGGTCCGTGGATTTTCAGTAATATGTTTTCGACTCGCAAATATCATTACTTTTCTTGTAATTGCGAAGAAACACCAAAAAAAACGATGTTTTTTTAGTTTTTTGCTTGTAAAATCTGAACCAATGGAGCGGTGCTAATACTCCCAACAGACGAATTGTAGAGAATGGAAAGATGAAAAAAATGAGTGCTAGTGGAACTCAATCGGGTCATCATTACCGGAGGAAAGCCGGAAAAACCGTGAAAATCAGCGTTTTTTCAAATCCTCATAACTCGGCCAATTTCAAAGTTGTAGCGCTGGCTTTCCAAATGAAAGTAGTGGTCAATAGATACTTTGAGTGTGCATAACCCGGACGTTGTCCGATAAATAGTTTTTGCGTAATTGCGATTTGAATTATTTAAGGCACTATTTTCCGGAAGAGCTGGATGCGTCGGAAGTAGTCCGATTTCAATTTGCAAAACGGATTTTGAAAGAAGAAGTATAGTACCACAAAAAGGCAATCTTGATTTTCCGTTAAAATGCTTCAAAATAGGTGAAAAAAGCATGCAATCATGACCAAAATAAGCCGAATGCTCGATTGCAGTCAAGTAGTGGGGGTATATACGTAAATATTCGCGCCCGGCCTCAGCGCGATTTTCGTTCCCCGCGTCTGCCGGCTACCCCCACTATCCGACCCAGATGGAGCACTGGGCCGGTTTTGGTCATGTTTCCACGTATTTTTCACCTATTTTGCAACATTTGAACGAAAAATCAAGTTTGCCGTTTTGTAGTACTATACTTCTTCTTTCAAAATCCGTTTTGTAAATTGAAATCGGACTACTTCGGACGCATCCAGCTCTTCCGGAAAATAGTGCCTTAAATAATTCAAATCGCAATTACGGAAAAACAATTTATCGGACAATGTCTGGGTTATGCACACTTGAAGTATCTATTAACCACTACTTTCATTTGGAAAGCCAGCGCTACAACTTATAAATTGGCCGAGTTATGAGGATCTGAAAAAACGCTGATTTTCACGGTTTTTCCGGCTTTCCTCCGGTAATGATGAGCCGATTGAGTTGCACTAGCACTCATTTTCTTCCTCTTTTCATTCTCTACAAATCGTCTGTTGAAAGTATTAGCACCGCTCCATTCGTTCAGATTTTACAAGCAAAAAACTAAAAAAACATCGTTTTTTTTGGTGTTTCTTCGCAATTACAAGAAAAGTAATGATATTTGCGAGTCGAAAACATATCACTGAACATCCACGGAACACCCCACGTAACTCCCCACTCGCGGTTTTCTTCTACTATTTTAGTCACAGAATGACCCTTTTTCGGCTCTATTGCCTGGTCTATAATTCTAATGACACTAGAACAACTGGCAGTTATATTTGTTTCTTTCTAGCACAAGTTCCAAGCCGATAAAAAATAAATGTACACTAAAAAATATCTGAATACCCTCATAATAACCCTGTTATAATAGTAAGAATTATTATCTGAATAATTTAGCAATTCCCTATCTAGATGGTAATTTAGAAGTTGAACCCCTGAACATATAACTATGGTTATTTAATATTTACTCATTGCTCTTTTGCCTGTATTCTCTGATTTTATCGAGGAAAAGTTGTTGAATGGGATCTGTCGCCTTTTGTAAACAAGGTGCTAATATTCCAATATTTCTGCTTTGGATTGCACCCCTTACAGATGTTTTAAGTTGATTGAGAACGTTGTAGTTGAGCATCTGAAAAATAGATCAATAGTTATGTAACAGATCAAAAGCGAATGCAAGTAGAGGTTATAAGAAATATCAAGATCAACATAGTAGGGATAATTAAATAAGCTCACATTGATGAATATTTTCAATATTATTCCCAAATAGATAGGAATTACCTTTAAAAATGAAATTTATATGGAGCCCTAAGTAAATCGGATCGACCAAATTGATTTGACAGATCGGACCATAAAAAACTAAATATATTTAGCTGTCAGTTCTTCTTCTTTTGCATTTAATTGATAACTATTCGCGATTCCAACTACTGATGAAGGCGCTGCGAAATGTAACCAAACATGGAGGAAAACGAGTACCTTTTCGGGATTTATTGTAGTGAAACGGATTATTTTGGGTGTTTTACAGGTTTTTCCTTTGATTTTGTGAGTCTTTTTAATGAATGATTGGATTATTGATAGTATAGGGTCAAATTTATTGATTTTGGGTGAATTGAATTTTTCAATTTTAATTATATCGAAATTGACAATAACTGCTGAGGCGTCTTTCTTATGAAATTTATGCAAATGTATAGCGCTGTTTTGATTTTTCTTCAAGGAGCAATTGAATATACAACAAGTACAATACAATTGTAAAATGTTTTTCTTCTAGTACTTCAACTTTGTTCACTCATTGTAATATAATCCAATGTCCTAAAATTCATGTACATATATTATTTAAACATAAAACCGTTTCATTCAGACTTCACCAGATGATTCTAATTTCTTTCTTACAGATACATTGAGTCACAGTCATTTAAAATACAAAGATCAATTTCATAACACTTCTGTTGATATTTATTGAATTATATTTTTAAATCACCACTCACCTGCCCCAGAAAATTGGACTCAACTCAACCTAAAACTTAATAGCTTTGTGAACGTATTTCAACTGAATAACACTGATATAAATACCTTACCGACCGACTTTTTTCAATACCAATTACTCTGCTCAGAAAACTTCTAAATATACCTCACGAATACCTGGCTCCTGGATATAAAATAAAACTATCGGGCTCAGAAGCACGTGAAATATGAAAACAATACTCGTTTTCTAGTTTCGGGATTTAGACGGCAGGGGGCGTTAACACTTTTGGAATCGCGAATAAGAATTCGCAAAAGCTGAAATTTTTATTGTGTTTATTTACATTTTCACGTTAATTCTCTATATAACAGATTTCTATAAGAATTGGAAGGCGTTTAACAATAAAATTGCAGAAAAGTAGTTCCAGATTCATCAATTAAAATCAATATTTGGCAGCATAAAATTCATTCAGGAAAAAAATTGTTTGAATTCACGTCAAGATACTCTAGATATACACTGTTTCAAAGAAATTAAATTCAGATATTCCTTGAAATGAATGTTGAAAATTAAATAAATGCAAATAGTAATGAAGACCTCTCTATTCTCAATAATCAGTGATTGGTTACAAAAGAAACTTTTGGTACATTCTCTTTTTAGATTTAAATCTGTTCTAAAAATTACATATAATATATCAAACAGAAATTGATTTATTCAGTTATAATGACGGAAGTCAAGAAATAATAAATTGTAACTTGTATTTCCAAAATATTCATGAAAAAATAGTAGTATACATGCAGAAATGCACCATTATTTATTAATTAATTTGTCCTGGACTTTTAGAAACATCACTGCTAATACACTGCCAATTTCCCTCCAAGCTCTGTTTCCAAACTGTAACTATATTGTCGCCCCCAGAAACACTCAAGACATTTCCATATAGACACCAACTGACATTCCAAACAACATCATCGAAAGTATGGAGTACAGTAGAGTCCCAAGATATAGCATCATCGCTAGTCCAAATTATGACCCTTCTATCTTGTGAACAGCTTGCAATCGTATGATGGTGCAGACCAGCTGAAGGTGCCCATGCAACGTCCCTTACCCAATCAGAATGTACTTCAAGTTTGCAAACCTAAAAAATGAGATATATACAATATGTACAATAGATTAGTAACGGTTACAACCTCAACCCAACGGTCCTGATCTTCTTTCCATATTTTCACCAAATTATCGCAACCACCAGAGACCAACATCTTCTTCAAGGATGGTTCACTGTTATTATCGAGAGCGGATTCGGGAAAAATTGCAGGGGACCAAGAAACAGCATTACAGCCGATTGCGTGAGCATTCTGAATTTTCTTCGCATCCCATGAGTTACTTTCCATTACGTAGGTAAGAATTGAAATCGAACCATCACTACTACCACACGCCAATATAAGTCCAAACTCGGCAGGGGCGAATTGAACAGAATTAACACTGGAGTCATGATTAGCATATTCATAATATTTACTGAATTTACCGTTGGTTTCTTTCCATATAATAACTTTCTTATCGTAAGAACAAGAAGCTAACAAATTTCCAAATTTGGGGTGACTCCAAGCTATTTGCCAGACAGGACCAAAATGACCCTTTAAATCATCTATTAATGCATGCCCATTCTTTATATCATAAACTTTCACGCTGTTATCCGAAGAACAAGTTGCTAACCTAAGACCATAATAATCGACTTCAGCATCATGTATCATATCTTCATGACCTGTATCTATAGTTTGAACTAGAGAAACCATTTTTATTTATATAATGCACTAATATATTATTATTTATTAAATTTTCTTGTTAGAATTAATCTTGACACCATTAGGTGTTGACGGTTGCTACGTCATCAATAGGAAACATAGAAACTAATTTTTTTTTCCATAAATTGTTTGTTTTTGTTCGCCAATTTCTTGAAATTTCAGATCTATTTCGAGGCGTATATCCACATAATTGAAGAAAAACCATTTGCTGTCGGTCAGGTTTCTGAAAAAACTATAGGGATAGGGAAGAATCACGGAGTGGGCGACACCTACTTTTAATCGTTCGAAATACCAGAGAGGTGAACAACAAACTGAAGTGTGTGTGTTTATTATGGGAAAAGTGAAGTGAGTGTATGATTTTAAGTCATTTATGTATCGAAAGTGATACGTTTACATGATAATTTATGGACAATTGTTTCAAATAAACTGTGTACGAGTTGAAAATGCAAGAGGAAATTTGGGAATAAGATGACGAAAAATGTGCTCTGTCCCTCAATGCTCATCACATAGTTTTTCTGAAATTTCTTTGCATAAATTCTCGTTGAATCCCAAGGCAGTTACAAAATGGCAGACAATCTTGAAGATTGGGAAACGTATCTCAAAGAATAATAATATGTTACTTTGCAGCAAGCACTTCCTGAAAGATGATTTTTTTATCGTAAGTTCAATAATTCTCTATAATATAGTGGCCATTTATTATCACATTCACATTCACCCACATAATCAAAAATGTCCGAAATGGTAATCTCGACTTTCACAGGCATTATTAATTCCGAAATCTTATAAAAAATATTTGATTTACTTGTTATGAAAGACAGAAATGACAGAATAATTTTGACCCCCTTTCGGCCCGACATCTTGTGATTTTCAGCGCCATCTAGCGTACGTGATTTTTCCCTATCCAAAAGTATAAACGCCTCCTGCCGGCTGAATTCTGAACCTAGAAAACGAGTATTGTAATATTTCACGTGCTTTTGGGCCAGATATTTTTATTTTATATTCAGGAACCAGGTATTCGTGAAGTATATTCAGAAATCACCTCTGCTCTACACATTTTCACTGAATGCTGCAACCTGCAACTCATTTAAATATTATTTATATTCAGAATTTTTCTCAAAATAGTCAACCGGTGCAGAATTTTTTTTTGTGAATGAACAATGAACAGATCAATTAATTCAAAAATATATTGAATTTCACATTATAAAATCTATAAATATTAGTATTGTGCTAAATAAAGAGCATTTTCTTTTGATTTTTACAATATTCTATCGTTCCATAAACTAACAAGAGCCTCTTGTCTATTGCATGCAAATGGTCTTCTATTAAAAAATCTTGAACGTCTGGCATAACTTTCAAATACTGGCTCATTTTATTATTGCTGAGGGTCAATAATTTTCTCAAAGTCTTTTTTCTCAGTCTGAAACACAAATAATTGATCAGTTGCAGCTCCCAAACAAACATTTTTCTTCATCTACATTTAAAATACAAACTTACACACAGCATTGATATAATGGGGCCAGTATATCAATATGATGTTCGTAGGGATTCCCTAGGCCTTTTCCATTATCAATGAGCAGTATTTTGCCATCCATAGTTTCATAATGATGACGGTCCCCGTTTTGGATAAGGAAATCAAAAATTGATGTATCAACCATGTCTAACACACGATTCTTTGAAATGTTGTTTTGCACGATCCTGATGAGTTAAATCAGTCATATAAGTTTGATAAATTAAAAGATTACATTTTTCTTTCAAGAAACACCAAATAAAAAACTAATATGATCATTTTTGCCAACTACTTACTTGCAATATGATTCGTTTTGTTCCCACTCAGCAAGTTTTCCAATTTTATAAGTTCTCATCCAAGGCGACTTTGAAAGTTTCAGTTTATTCCTAATATTGAATATCACAGCTCCTGTCAGAGTATCATACTGGTCCGTACATATAGCATCTTTCTTCGAACAATAAAAACATTTTCCATAAATGCATGTCTTATTTTCCTTGGTAAATGTAGTATCTAAGAATTTCTTTGAAGCAACAGGTAAAACATCTTTTCTCACTTTTATTTTCCTTTCAATACAATATGGAACAAATGGTAAATTCAAAATAACAGATAAGTAGAAGGCTACGATCTCAGAAGTGTGCCTGTCTTTTCCAACGTAAACAGGACCTTTCAGAATTCTTTCTTTTTGGTACCATTTTGGTTTGAATATTACTTCTTGATCCCCCTAAAATTTATTAATCAGCTACATTCAAGTTACTTTCGTTATGATGTTTCTTACTTGCAATGTGAAGAGAAACTTCAACTGACTTCCTCTACCATCTAAATCGGCCTTTATTATCGGGGCATATTTAAGAGCTCTGAATAAATCCCCAATCTCTTCATGCTTGTGATTTACAATTCGTTGATTTGATATCCAGGAATTTGATAGATTCCAAAGGTAAGTTAAATTCAAGTTATTATACTTCCTGATATTCCGTAGGAAAATCTCAGTACCATTTTCAGCACTAGGTCTTGGGTTCAGATATGCACTAGGAAGATTCTCGGAATAAAAAATAATGATATCTTCTATGCTGTTATTCAGACCAGGAACAACTTTTATCGTTGAATTTTTCAGTTCATTCAATTTCAAATAAAAGAAATAATTTGATATTGCTAGAATTGATAGAAAAATAGAAAGCATAAGTAGTATCAACTTCTTGGTTTTCTTCATTTATTCGTAACAAAGGGTACATAATTATTGAATATTGAGACACCAGTAAACCAAACGAAATGAGAGGTAGTTTTTCTTGTTTTAGTAAATTCTCATCCTTTTTTATTGAGCGCTCGTATTTATCAAGAATTCAATCATAACATAACCTAAAATGATTGATCCATGAACCATAGACCCTTGATTTACCTGCTGTTGTTGAGAGGAAGAAAACTGAACAGATTAGATTTTTTGGGAATTTTAAAATTGATATTTCTTTTCAAATCAGTCATCTAAATAATTCCATGACGTTGAAGAAATTAATGATAATTTCAAATATTCAAATCTGCTTGAAGTGGAAAGTACTAAGCATGCGCAAAGGTACAATTCTGCTTCCAGCTGTTTCCCTTCTCCCTCAAAAGTCAAGGAAATCGAATTCGACTGAAAATGAAAATAGTATTGAAGTGGTAGTGTTATAGGTAATGACGTTTCATGTTTGATCATCATTTAAGTTTGAAAAACATAATATAATTCATCTAAAAACTTCAATAAAAGTTGTCAGTTAATCTCTACAACGAATCTTCAGTTCATTGTGAAAATCAAAATCTAGCTAAGAATTAATGGCGTCGTAGACAAAACTCTGACAAAAACATTTCGAAATACTGTTATATTTTTAAACAATGGCGATCACGAAACCAACGAGTAGTGCTTTAAGAGCCTTAGCTGTGGAATATAAAGGTTTGCTAGAGGAACCAGTTGAAGGTTTTCGTGTCAAATTGGTTAATGATGACAACCTCTTTGAATGGGAAGTGGCTATATTTGGACCCCCTGATACTCTGTACATGGGGGGTTGTTTCAAGGTAAGGCTTTCTAATTTCTTTGTTCGAATAAAGGAAGCAAAATGGACAATGTCATGAATCATTTCGGATTGTCTTGAAGAACATTGGAAAATGAATAAACACAAATCTATTTTTGTCCTTTGAGTGAACAAATTTTTTCGGTGATACACTACCTTGAAATCAAGGTGGAAATTTGAATAAATATGATTTATGCATTTTAGGCAAGGATGAAATTCCCTCCAGATTATCCCTATTCACCACCGTCAATCAGGTTTTTAACGAAAGTTTGGCACCCTAATGTATATGAGGTAAGTTACTTTAAGCCTCACCTTAGATTTTGTAGTTGATTTTTTCTAAGATAGAGTTGTGGATAAAAAACCATCAATTGGTACAAGAAATTGGCCAATTCATGACATTCTTTGAAAGTTGCATTAGACCTGGGGAAATTTCTTCATCATATGTCTGACAGTTAGGTTAGGATCAGATCATACTAAAGGATGTTTCCAAATTAGACCTGAACCTTGGAGGACGTAGTGGTATCACTCATTGGCTGTCATTTGAGCCATATTTATTGATAACCAAATATCAATCCAAGATTTTTGAGTTATTGTGTTTTTCAAAAAATTTCTCACCGTACCTCATTTTTCATTAATTTTTTCTACGTTGATCAAATTTGATTATATTTTTTTATTAGATGTTGAAAAAGAATTGGTATGATTTGAAAGTATGTATATGAAGAGAATAAAAATCAATTTCTTTTATCAATTTGCCTGCAACTTTGAAATTCCACTATTCAATATGTGTAAAAAAATTATTTGAAAACTTTCAAATTCCTTCTTTATTTCCTTAAAAAGTTTTCGTGAGAATGCAGGCACTAGTTTCGTTTCAGCAGATTTTGATTTGAAAGGGGATATAAGCGAAAAACAAAAAGTTACGAATAACTTGTCCAATCGAAAACTTTTTTAGAGAATAAAGAAGGAATTTGGCAAGTTTTTAAAATAATTTTTTTATACATAAATTGTGGAATTCGAAAGTTGCAGGCGAATTGATATTAGAAATTGATTTTCAATCCCTCCAAGGTTCACGTTGAATTTGGAAACACCCTGTATACGTTTCTCTTGAATAATACAATCCTGAATTACTCTACTGATTGAAGTTTTAACTATCTTGAACATAGTTGTGTATCAAGTTGATTATGTAAAGAATGATTCACACTCTAATCATAAAACTTACCTGCTATCTTAGAATTGACAATGGAATAGATTCATTGTTGAATATTTTCGCAGTATGAACAATTATGGAATAGTTTTCTCCTTTTTGAGGATACCTCCTTCATAAAATGTGATGAAAGTCAATTGCAACCATTTTGAAAATTACAAAATCCTGATCAACATCTTGAACTTTATTTCTGCAAGAAAGTGACAAAATTGTAACTAGAATTTTTTCCCGGTAAGCTGGTGATATATATTTTATGTTTAGAATGGTGACCTGTGCATTAGCATCCTGCACCCACCCATCGATGATCCTCAGTCTGGTGAATTACCATGTGAACGTTGGAATCCCACACAAAATGTGAGGACAATTTTGCTCAGCGTCATTTCCCTTCTCAACGAGCCTAACACTTCCAGTCCTGCCAATGTAGATGCTTCAGTCATGTATAGGAGATGGAGAGAATCGAAAGGAAAAGATAAGGAGTACGAAAATATCATCAGGTAATCCATTTCATAGAAATCTGCTTATGGGGAAAAGTATTCAAAATTTATTGATCAAAATACACTGGCCCACCTTAAATTTGACACAATTTCAAACATGGATATCTCACGAGCCGCTAGTTGGATATTGATGCCCTTTTTTTTAAATTTTAGGTTTAACCTTCGATAATGATGTATCCTAAGATATTTTTGTCTAGATTTTAATTTCAGTATATACGAGGTGCAAGATTGATAAGAAGATTTTTCCTTCAACTTTGACACACCCTGTGGATACAATGAGCTGCAGCAACGAATGGCAAAAAGAGTCAAAATGAAGTCCCATCTTTTCTGGTTATTTTGTTTTTTTAATCGTGTGTTTATCTCTATTATTTCTGCCTGGGGGAACTTTCAAACAAACTTATATAAAGTACACATTCTTCGAGAATCGTCAGAGACTACATTGCAGCAGTCGAATTCCGAGTTATGGTGTGGCCACCGTGCAGTCCTGACCTAAACCCCATTGAAATTTTGTCGAATTTTAGGTGGGCCGATTGCATTGCACCCAAGTGTATTTCTTCATATAATTCTCAATAATGGCTCATTCACAATGAACGTTTTAGTTACACGGTCAATATAATTGACGCAATATAATAATATGTCGAAAAAACGGTAGACCTCAATATTATTGTTTCAATATCCTCCTTACACGTTCAATATATTGATCGATATCGATATTGCTTAAATAATATTGATCGTGTAAGGCTCGCTTAAGTCCTACTCACCAAGTGTCAAATATTTTAATGTTTCAAAAAATAAAATGGCTCTACGGAAACAGTGGTTAAGCCATTTAACCCCACTAACAGCTGATTTCGTTCACTGTCAACCTCAAATTTTTGTATCAATTTTTGAACGACTGGATACTTTGCTTTATTTTTGCCAAAATCAGATCAGGAGTACCAACTCCCAATAATACTTGAGTTAAAACTCCCTTAAATAAGGAACAATTCAAAAACCCCAAAATCAAAATAATTTAGTGGAAATTCCCCTAACAATTTTTGTTTGTTTTAAAATCCGTTCATATTTCAAATAAAATCTCGTTCTCTTTCATTTTGACATTTTCAAATCATTCCCATAAAGTCCGATAGGGAAAAATCATGTACCGCTAGATGGCGCTGAAAATCACAAGATGTCGGGCCGAAAGGGGGTCATTTCTGTCTTTCATAACAAGTATATCAAATATTTTTTATAAGATTGCGGAATTAATAATAATGCCTGTGAAAGTCGAGATAACCACTTCGGACATTTTTGATTATGTGGGTAAACTTGAATGTGATAGTAGATAACCACTATATTATAGAAAATTATTGAACTTACGATAAAAAAAAAACATCTTTCAGGAAGTGCTTGCTGCAAAGTAACATTCTTTCAAATCTTCAAGATTGTCTGCCATTTTTAAACTGCCTTGGGATTGAACAGGAATTCATGCAAAGAAATTTCAGAAGAACTATGTGATGAGCATCGAGGAACAGAGCACATTTTTCATGATCTTATTCCAACATTACCTCTTCTGCATTTTCAGCTCGTATACAGTTTATTTGAACCAATTGTCCCTAAATAATCATGTATATATATCACATTCGATACATTAATGACTTAAAATCATACAAATATTTCACACCCTCTCTTATAAACACACACGTTAGGTTGTTGTTCACCATTCAGGTATTTCAAAGGATTAAAAGTAGATGTCGCCCACTCGGTGATTCTTCCCTATATTGAACTATGAATTTTTCCCACAGGAAACAAGCTATGGCAGCCAGGGCTGAAGCGGAAAGAGATGGCATCCAAGTGCCCCTAACTCTAGAGGATTATTGCATCAAAACCCAGGTGAAACCGAACCCTTCTTCTTCAGATTCCCAGGCTGAAATGGCCGATTTCTACGATGACGATTACGATGAGGACTATGACGATCCCTCTTATGGATCGGATTATGCCGAAGACGACAACGACAGCGGAAACGGCGAATCATGATCGCCATCTTGGTGATCAGAAAAACGAAAGTGTTTCAGTGAAAGTTGATTAGAAATGTTTTAGAAGGATTAACATAGCGTATTATACAGGTTGTGGCTGCTGGAATGATCAAGGTATATATTGAATACCTACATGAAATGCTGTTGTGAAACCTCCGATGGACCTGTGAATATCTCGATGTTTTCACTGATTGATTGTGATATCTGAGCACTGCTTCTCAAATCCATTTCGAAAAAATTTGTTTTGTTCTCTCTTGAATGTGCTGTTGTAATATTATTATCTAGTATCATAATTGGTTGGAGTATTCTTTAATATTTTATTGTGGATTTCAAGAGATGAAATTTCTCAGTGGGCATTTTCCTGATAGTTTGTGGGCTCCATATATATTTATTTTTTTAAGGATTCTAAATTATGTTATGGGACAATGATATTCAGTAACATCCTGTATGAGAGCTAATTCCATTTTTGATGATCGTTTATTTGTTGTCCACAGTGGAATTTAGTGAAGCACACTAAATCTCGAGAATTTATGTGGCAACTATTCTGCTACTCACTGTACAACATACAATTAATTATTGATAAGAGCATCCATATTCTTACATATTCAATTTGGTTTTATCTTTTTGTTGAATTGTAAGTAGTTGTCATTCTGGATATTCTTTTGAACGAGGATAGGGATAGCCGGGACCCCGCCGTATTGTTCACTCGACACTGTATATTTTTAGCATAAGTGATATTCCCAAATGGGCAACTTCTGAATGTTGTTCAGCATCGATTAATGGACATTGGGTTATTAAGTTGATTTGAATTTGTGTTGTGAATAAGAACATAAAGTTATATATTAACCTGGGAGGTCCATTTCACAGTGCTGTGAAATTAGAAATTCATCAATAAAATTTGCTTTTGGAATGACAGAAAGGAATCTTTCCTGTTTGTTATGATTCTTTCCTTCAAATGGACTGATTTTCAAGCTGGTGTTCAAATACATATATTTAATTGGACTTGCATTTTGGTTTCAAGATATCTTTTCTGCCATTTTTCTGTAGTGAACTTATTATTTATCGATTTAAGAAGTCAATGAAAATTATATGAGTGATTATATTTCCAAAGGTCATCTGTAAAAAGAATCATATGTTTTTCAAATAAAGTAGAGAAGAAACTATGTGTTCAATACATAAAATATATTTTCCTACCAATGAATAATCTTACTTCATTGAAAGAAAAATACACAACTCGAGTAGTCAAAAAAATTTAAAAAATTACTGCCGTGAAGTCAGGAGCTTTTGAGAGCTCGCTCGTCTACCTTGTAGGTAGATTCGCATTTTCCAGTTTCAGAAACCATTGAAGAAAATTTTGACAGCTGTCAAAAAAATGACAGCAGCTTTTTGTCAATTATGCTGAATCAGCTGTTATAGGAATATAAAGATTTTTTTTATTCAATAATTGGTTGGAATTTAAAATGGTTCTGGTTATACGATCTGGAAAAAATGGAGCTTGAATACATCATTCTCCCTTAAAATACAAAATTTGTCACGATCGAATCCGTAGTTTTGAAATTATCAAGAAAACTAAACTTCAAACGCCCATATTTACGGAACCCCTGGTCGAATTTCGCCCAATAACAAACTTGACCGCGGCATTCGAGATGCGAACCTACCCTGAAAATTTCAAGTCTCTAGGTCGTTCCGTTCGAGAGTTATCGTGGATACGGACGGACAGACTGGAATTAGTTTGAATACATTATTCTTGATTCATGTGCAAAATTTTATTCCATTCCAACAAGAAGTTTCGAAATTATTAGGAAAAAAATATTTTGAACGGCCATATTTACGGAACCCCTAGTCTAATTTTGCGTTTTGATAAACGTGATCGTGACATCAGAGATCCACGATCCACACCTATCCTGAAAATTTCAAGTCCCTAGGCCTTTCCTAGTTATAATTTTCTATGGTTCTGGTCATCCGATATGGACAAAATTGTGTATGCAGCTTGATCTCCATATGAGTGCAAAATTTCATCTCGATCGAATCAGTAGAACAAAATTTTGAACAGCTATATTTACTGGTCCTGGTATTCTGTCCATTAACGAACTTAACTGCGGCATTCGGGAACTGAACTCACACATGTTCAAGTCGCTAGGTCGTTCCGTTCGAAAGTTATCGTGCTTACGGCGAAATTCGAAAAATACAGACTTCGTGATGAAATTATACAGGTGTTCCTAAATTGGAGGTACAAGTCCTTAAGTAATTCTAAGAAAAAAAAGTCCCATAAACATGGGATCGCAAACATTTCGTTTTCGAGATACAGAGTGTTAAAGTTTGAATTTTATTCAAGTTTTTTTCTCATGGTATCTAACTCCACAAGATAATCAACTGAAATTTGGCATAGATATTACAATTGAGAGTATTCACCATGTGACATGCTTATTTCGATAGCAAATCTACAGGATGGTATTTTTTCTGGAACACTGTCCCCTGTTTTCCTCCAGAACTTTTTTGGTGAGCCACTATCAATTTAAAAAAATATTAAAAGTAGCTTTGTTGTTATACTGAACTTTGTGGTCTCTTGTAGTTTCGTCGTACCGATTTCGAGAAAAAAATTTTGAACGATTCTCTCGAAATCCTCAGAAAATTCAAAATTGTTATAAAAATTCACCCTGTGTATTTGCTATAGAAATTGGCATGTCACATGGTGTGAACTCTCAATTGAAATATCGATGCCTAATTTCAGTTGAATTTTTTGTGAATAATTGTAGAAACTATGAGAAAAAACCTTTAACACCCCCTATCTCGAAAACGAAGCGTTTGCGATTACATGTTTATGGGACTTTTTTTTCTTAAAATTACTCAAGGAATCTCCCCTCTTCGTTTGTACCCCCAATCAGGAACAATCTGTATAGCCCTCGTGTAAGTAGAACGAGCGCTCAATGATTAAAGATGCATAGAAAATCCGACATTTTATGTATGACATATTCTCATAACCTATAAAGTTAGGTTGTTCTATGTTTTTTAGGACAAGTTCCAAATCACGACCCCTAGGGCAAAACAGATATATAAATTTTCAAATGTTAGATATTTCTTCATGATTACTCTAAATTCGTTGCAGTTTAATTATCGAATCGTTCAAAAAACCTAATTTTTAAATTTTAGATCATATCTGCGCATCTTCGATAAACGTCAGAAGTGTCAAGTGTCATACAAAATCAATTTTCTGTGGTAATCGGTTTAGCGATATGAAAATTCGCATTATTTATTTTTACCAGCTTAATTAATTAAACGTTGGATGAAAATTGTGTAGAGAACTGATATCTCTACACCTACCGTGTATTCATCATCTTGATGTTTAACTGCTGTATACAATCAGAGGACTCCGCGAAAGGTGAGGTCAGACTTATTTGCATCGTTTCCATCCCCGCCGTTCTGGATTATCATGATTTAACATCCGCCATCTTTGCTTAGTTAATAGGCGTTGACTCGTATGTTTTGTTTGTAGGTCCGATGGCTGCAATTAGAAAAAAATTGGTAATTGTTGGTGACGGTGCGTGCGGAAAAACATGTTTGCTTATAGTATTCAGCAAAGATCAATTTCCCGAAGTATATGTGCCCACCGTCTTCGAAAATTATGTGGCCGACATAGAGGTTGATGGAAAGCAAGTTGAATTAGCATTATGGGATACAGCCGGTCAAGAAGACTACGATCGTCTTAGACCACTATCTTATCCTGATACCGATGTAATCCTCATGTGCTTCTCGGTAGATTCTCCGGATTCTCTTGAAAACATCCCAGAGAAATGGACACCTGAAGTGAAGCACTTTTGCCCAAACGTGCCAATCATCCTTGTAGGTAATAAGAAAGATTTACGCAATGATCCCAATACTATCAAAGAATTAGCTAAAATGAGACAAGAACCAGTAAAGCCTCAAGATGGTCGTTCGATGGCTGAAAAAATTAACGCCTTTGCTTATCTAGAATGTTCAGCTAAAAGCAAAGAGGGAGTTAGAGAAGTTTTTGAAACAGCTACTCGGGCTGCTCTGCAGGTCAAAAAGAAGAGAAAGAATCGTTGTGTCTTGCTTTGAGCCGTAATGTATTCTTATTTTATATAATATCCGTTGTGTGTTAATGATTTAAAGGGGGCTTCTGCATCATGTATGAAACTAACAAAATAAACCCCTCTTCTTTTTGTTTAGTTCTCTTCTAAAAATTCCTGCTCCCTTTTGTACCTATGTATATCAAAAGTTGTTAGAGTGTGGAAGAAAACTTATTTCAAATTATCTAAAAAAATGACAGCAGATTTGGAACACTGATTTTGGCGAATTTTCCCATGTAAGACCTGTTAATATTTTTTAATATAACTGTAAACATACCAGTTGATTGTTGCAAACATGTCAGTTTTTAGGAAGATTTTTCTTCCATACTGTGTCTGATATTTTTTATATTCAAATAAAATGTTAATAGTTATAATCTGTCAGTGTCAACTGCACAAAGTATATATGGCATGCACATTTTTCTGGAATAAAAATTGAGAACTTCATTTCCTATACGCTGAACATTATTATGAAGTGGAAATTTCAAAATTTTTGATTTCATTTGAATTTCTTCCATTTTGAAGAAAGTTTTTTTTGTTTTGAATTGAATTCTTGATTTTTTGTGATGACTTTAATTTTGTGTTGGTGTTTGAAAGTTTTCTTCGAATTTCTCAAAATGAACACTTAAATATCGTCGTGAAATTGTATAAAACTGAAAATATCATTTTCCACTTTTTTGTACTAAAATCAAAGTTGCTTTCAGTTAGGTAGATTATTTTGTGAGGACTTGCTCTCATAGCTATACATACATCGATTCAAAATGCAGGCACTCGGTTGGGTATTCAAAGGACAGAATTAAGATGCCCTCTATATATGTATTTAAGAATTAGAAGCCACTAATGGATTGTATTGAACAAGTCTTCATAATTTAGTAGGTATTCAAATTATTCGTATTTTTAAGATGAATATTAAAAATTATGCATTATTTTATATATTATATGTAATAATATGATCAATTATTATTGAATTTACAATGTCATATTTTTGAATTTGACCATTCGTTTTTTTCAGACACAAGTCTAGTGTCTGAAGCTGTTATTGTAGCTTTAAGTTAGTGTGTATCTTAAAGGTAAATAAATTGTTTTCCTTTATTATATTACTTTTTTCATCATTTTCCTTTTATTTTCACATTTGATTTCTTAAAAATTATGAACATATCTCTTTGCTGAATTATATATCGAAATGTGCTGATATTTGTATTTCGGGGGATCAACAAAGTTTTAAAATTTTATGATATCGTGTAATCAACCTCTCGACTATGTGCCCAATAAAGAAAGCACTTATTGAACAATGATTATGTGCTTTGAATTTTCGAACATTTCCTCTTTAGTTATGTTATTTTTATATTTTTCAGTTGAAAAACATCTCGCTTTTTAATAAATCAACGAATTCAGGTAAAATGGTTTTCGTGATGAATAAAAGAAAAATTCATTGGGCTCAGTTTGAAAAAAACTATAGTAAATTTTTTAATAGAATATTTTTATGAAAAGCCTAAATAATACAAATATTCAAAAGATAATCTATATTCACACAACCAAAAAAAGTATTACCGATCGATCTCTGAGAATTAATAATGAGTCATCTTCAATTTCGTTCCAACCGGAACATACCAGCATAATCCTTGAAGTTATCATCAGAGAAGTTCATATACAGGTGTCCCTTAAAGACATGCTAATATTGAAGGAGGTGATTCTTTGACTTATTTCGAGAAACAAACTTCCTATTAACGTATGTCCTAAAAGTTTTAACTTTTGTGCTACAAGGTGATGAAATTTCGAAAAAAAATCAGTTTTTGAGCTCTCGTTCTACTTATACGAGGGCTCTATCAT
This sequence comes from Aphidecta obliterata, assembly GCA_963966015.1. Lineage (NCBI taxonomy): Eukaryota > Metazoa > Arthropoda > Insecta > Coleoptera > Coccinellidae > Aphidecta > Aphidecta obliterata. The sequence goes on from OZ014427.1 coordinate 12,705,653, forward strand.
TTCGTCACGATGCCTGCATTTTTCGAATTTTGCCGTAAGCACGATAACTTTCGAACGGAACGACCTAGAGACTTGAAATTTTCAGTGTGGGTTCAGTTCCCAAATGCCGCGGTTAAGTTCGTTAATGGGCAAAATTCCACCAGGGGTTCCGTCAATATGGCCGTTCGAAATTTTGTTCTTCTGATTACTTCGAAACTACTGATTCGATCTAGATGAAATTCGGCACTCAGATAGCGAATTACGTGTTCAAGCTACATGCAATTTTGTTTAGATCGCATGACCAGAACCAAAGAAAATTACAACTTTCGAACGGAAAGGCCTAGGGACTTGAAATTTTCAGGATAGCTGTGGATCTCGAATGTCGCGGTCACGTTTATCAATTAGCAAAATTAGATTAGGGGTTCCGTAAATATGGTCGTTTGAAATTTAGTTTTCTTGATTATTTCAAAATTACGGATTCGATCCTGACGAAATTTTGTATTTTAATGGAGAATGATTTATTCAAGCTACATTTTTTCCAGATCGCATGAACAGATCCATAGAAAATCATAACTTTCGAACAGAAAGGCCTTGGGACTTGAAATTTTAAGGATAGGTGTGGATCTCGAATGTCGCGGTCACGTTCATCAATGGCCAAAATTAGACTAGGGATTCCGAAAATATGGTCGTTTGAAATTTAGTTTTGTTGATATTTTCGAATCTACCAATTCGATCGTGACGAAATTTCATATTTTAATGGAGAATGATATATTAAAGCTACATTTTGTCCAGATCACATGACCAGAACCATAGAAAATTATAACTTTCGAATGGAAAGGCCTAGGGACTTTTCAGGATAGGTTTGGATGTCGCGGTCACGTTTATTAATGAGCAAAATTAGAATAGAGGTTCCGGAAATATGGCTGTTAAAAATCTTTTTTTTCTGATAATTTCGATTGGAATGAAATTTTGCACATAGATGAAGAATAATGTATTCAAACTACGTGTGAAATCTTGATCGTATTACTGAGACCATAGATAACGTAGAAAAGTCTAGCGGATTATCGAAGAAAAAATTGGTCACCTAAAGCACTGACGTGAAGTCTGGAGTTTCGCTTGAGTTTGATAATTTTCTTGACATCTGTCCAAAACTTCTTCCAGTGGTCTCTAAAACTGGAAATTGCGAATTTACCTACAAGGTGGATGAACGAGCGCTCAAAAACTCCTGACTTGACGGCAGTGCTTTTCAATTTTTTTATAATAAATGAGATAATATTGTAGACATCTTCATAAAATTTGGTACATGTCTTCTATGCATCAAGGCGCATTTTGTGATGTACACAAATTTTCATATGCTCTACCAGTGGCGTCCGTACGGGTGTTGCATTGAATATTTTTGGAGGAAAAATACTACGCCACTGCTTTCTCTTAAAATAAGAATTACTTTTGAGTTCCTCATTAGTTTTTCAGCGAATTTTTTGAGCATTCTTTGTTCGACGCATGGTTTTCGTTTGAAAAAATAAAAATCGTTTTACTTCAGGATCAATTCCTCAAAAATTTGATGCGGTGTGGAAATGTTTGTGCATTGACTGAAAGCAAATTGACAAAGCAGATTTGTTCCAAAATGAATGAAAATCCAAAAATATATGATTTTCTTGTCAGATTGATTTAAAATCGCTTCATAATTCATAATCATAATTCATAATTTTTTTAAAATTTTATCACCCTGTATCTCAAAAGTTTTTATTCTTAAAATTAGTTAAAAAATCACCCCCTCAAACCATGTATCGGAACACCCTGTATAGTACATAGGTAAATTTTAAAATCCACGCAATGAACTTTAATGAGATTCCCCTCTCTTCTTTCATTTAATCATTCGACAGATCTTCTGATTTCATTTCGATTTCACTGATGTATCTCAGTTATACAGTGTGAACTGATTATCGTAGGAAATTGTAGGTCTCAAGCACATGCTAAACAGGTCGAATATGGACCCAATATTTTATTGTGTAATAAAATATTCGGCCCATTGTTGGCGTCGCTGGAATATCAGTGGACACTTCCGATTCAGACCATGAAAGATCTGAAATGTGAAGGATTTATAACACCAATTTGAAAAACCAAATGATATTTGGTTTTCAATAAAAATCAATACAAGAATTAATTCTCATATTCATTAATGATTTACAATACACAATATTATTGGTACTCCGCGTTTTTTCTATAGCTCATAAGTAGCAATATTCCTTTGACGTTGTTACCTAAAATAATATCTGCCCATTCATTCTTGGGTCACTCTGTAGGAAACGGGACACATTCGAAGGTCGTCGACTCCGGCATGGGCCTCGACCGTCAATTATATAGTTGCATTTCGAAGAGTTTACCTGCGAACATTAATCGATAACACGAATACGGGTACCCCGCGGCGTATTTCTGGACCGGCCTCTATAGCAGAAATTTCGTTGCCGCCTTGGGGAACATAACCCTCGGTCTCTGTTAGTTTGTTGATGCCAAGAACCTTCGAATCGGATATTAGTTTCTCCAATTTATTGTTTTTGGGGGGAAAACTTCTACAGCCACGTTGTATGCATTTGAGAACATAGACAACTGATGTTTCGATTTTACGATACTCTATGCGTCTGAGGTTACGCCGACAAAATAAATATAATTATGAAAAAAGGTATCGTCAATCTTTGTCCCCATTTCTCAGGGATCTTCTGGGATACTGTTGTTAATGTTGAAACTATGAACCAGAGAGCTTTATCATTTTGGTCAAATGTCTGTAATTTTAGAATTTTGGGCCGAGAATGGTCTCAAACGATTAGGTTGGACTCAGGGATGAAGGTTCGACCATCCAACCGATGATTTTGGGAACTCCAGATGTTCGAAGACCACTACAGTACCTTAAGGAAAGGCAATCATCTCCCATAGATAAAAATATATATCCCTTCTTGGTGTCAATGAGTATTCTACTTACTACAGGGTGTTCTTCTATATAAGTCACTTGGTATTTTAGTTCATAATAGTTAGTGGACGGGGTTAGGGTTGGGGTTCTGATTTCCCTCTGGGAAATGGTTTCGAAAAGGAAAACCCACGCGGAATTCCGATATCAATCGAATACAAGGAATTCCACCGACAAAATCGTATAAAACAACAATACAGAATTGGTAAACATGCGCAACGCCCACTTTTTCAACAAACTCAAGTCGAGACAAGCGATCCGTTGAACGTACAGCGAACAAACCAGACCAGCTAGTTTACTGCAAGCCAAGACCATCCGCGGCTCTTGACAGTTGTTTCAGTGTTTTCCATTTGTTGTCTAAACGGCAATGTGTTTTTTTCTTGTGGCACTCCTTCGCCGAACCTTCCCGTCCGGAAACCAGGGGTTTTGGGAATAAGTGGATGGACGATGATGAGGGACACGGATGGTACAGTGCTGTTTCCTAGGAAACGGTCGTGTTTGTTGTCGTCGGGTCGAATTTGTATGTGCCAACAATGCTAGTTCTTCGGATTCGTCGTTGGTGATGGTTTGTTTGTATGTGTTTTCGATAAGGTCGCATCCTCGCGAGTGTAACTGATTAAAAATGACCCTTACGATGAAAGGAACGAACAATGTTTTCAGTTTATAGCCGGAGTTTCATGGATACACGACCGGAATTGTCAGACTTCTTAAATAAAATGTAAGTTGGATATATAGTTTATTAACCCTTTTTGAGCTGTGTGCGTTTCTGATAACTTTAGTTGGTTCCATATGCAAAATAGACAACATTTGATTTTGGGTATACTTTCGATAAAAACGTGCACGTTTGGGTATCAAAGGTTATACAGGGTGTGCCACCATTCTAGCGACAAATTTTTACCATACCTTTCGTTACGATCAAAAAATGTTAGCCTACATGCCTTATCGCCAATATTCCAAAGGTCTATTATTTCCACATCACCCCTGCAAAAATTTCGCGAAATATCTCACAACATTTAAAAAATGGGTTGGTCAATTTTTCGAAAAAATTTTTCTGTCGCAAATGGGCTTCAAATCCATTCGAAATGCTCCGAAAAAAATTAAAGTCAGTAAAATTTTACCTATACACATTTCGAATTTAATGATCTTCTATTGGATAAACCCCCAAAATGATTTGTTTTTAATTTCAACTTTTTTTTAACTTCAAAATGCATGGTAAAATCGTCATTCAGGCCCCACCTTAAAGTTTGATAATTTTTTTTCTCATAAGAAATTCAATAGCATCTACTTGTCTCAATGTTTTTGGGAAAAATTCATGTTAATTTCGTGAATATGTATTAATCAAAATTGTTAACCTAGCCTTAAATAAGAATTTGTTCTAAGATTTACAACTTGAACCGAATATTAAACTATTTACTGAGGAAAATCATGACTTTATTGATGTCACAACGAAAAAACCCCGCCAATTTTCCACGAAGGTTCATTATTTCCACATCACCCCTGTGAAAATTTCGCGAAATATCTCACAATATTTAAAACAATGAGGTGTTAAATTTTTCGAAAAAATATTTCTGTCGCAAATGGGCTTCAAATCCATTCGAAATGCTTTGAGAAAAATTAAATTCAGTAAAATTTTACCGATACACATTTCGAATTTCATGATTTTAGGTTGGATAAAATCCCTAAAATGATTTGTTTTTAAATTTCACCTTTTTTTACTTCAAAATGCATGGTAAAATCATTTAGGCCCCACCTCAAAGTTTGATAATTTTTTTTCTTATAAGAAATTCAATAGCATCTACTTGTCTCGATCTTTTTAAAAAAAATTCATGTTAATTTCGTGAAAATGAATAAATCAAAATTGTTAACCTAACATAAGAATTTTTTCTTAGATTCACAACTTGAATACAATATTAAACTATTTACTGAGGAAAATCATGACTTTATTGACGACACACCGAAAAAACCCCGCCAATATCTCACAACATTTAGAACAATGGGGCGTTAAATTTTTCGAAAAAATATTTCTGTCGCAAATGGGCTTCAAATCCATCCGAAATGCTTTGAAAAAAATTAAATTCAGTAAAATTTTAACGATACACATTTCGAATTTCATGATCTTAGGTTGGATGATATCCCGAAAATGTTTTGTTTTCAAATTCAACTCTCGATTTTTTTACCTTCAAAATGCATGGATCGGATTCTCGAGCTAAGAGGGACAAATGCCGGTGAAATCCGAATTTCGTAAGAATTTTCATGCAATTACCCCCTCAATTACCCAGCTAATCAAGTGAATTGTAAAAATTTCTGAAGGTGTAAATACAGTTTTTTCCTAGAACTATTACAAATGTTTTTTACTGAAAATGATAAACCAAAAATCGAAAATTTTTAAAGCGTAACGTCTTTCCATATTAGAAGGAAGTGATTTCACTCACATCTAGTAATATAAGAATGAATAGATTGCTGGTCAATAGAAACACCAAACTAACATTTCGAAACCAGTTCTGCATGAATTTCTTGAAATGCAAGAGATAATCCGTTATGTATACAATCTAAAACAATCAATTTATTGAATTGCAAATAAAGTTGTAGCGGAAAAAATGTTTTTTAATGCCATGATAAATTCATTCAAATGAATTTTCACTCTCTCCTCTAATAAATACTTATATCATGAGAGGTTCGTTAAAATTGAAAATAATTGTTTATTTCGCTCGGTTACCCTCGAAGAAGTAGAGTTGCTTCATGAGAAATTAGAACCCCCTTATGCTTTTCAAGAATCGATCTATGAATATTAAGGGTTGAAAATCGAGATATGAATTTTAAAATAAATATTGCTTGAATGATGAAATTCCAAATTTCACAATAGTTCTGGAGATGATTCAGATTATTAAGAACTAATAAACTATTGTGTAAAATTTGCAGCATTTCAAAGCTCATAAGGTTTATGAAAAACTGTAAATCGGGATGAGTAGACATTATTTACAACCTCAATAAAATCCAATCCTAAATTAGCATGAAAATAAAAACATGACATAATACATTAAACGGATTAGATAAAAAAAGTGCAATAAACGAATCAATGTGAATTGCAGAAATATAGGTAATAGTTTCGAAATGAAAACAAAATAAATTTTTTTTATTAATTCGACATTTTCTGAAGTGAATTTAATCGCCGGATTTTAAACACACCTCTGAAAATTTGTTGCAAAAATCCAGACATCACCTAGTTTATTCTATTCTCGGGTGTTGAAATAATAAGCTGAACTTTCAATTGGAGCCAAGGTCCTTCACATTGTTAAAGAATTCAGGATAAAGATTCTTTCACTCTATTAGATGATGAAGGTGGCAGATTTTTCCTACAACCGCGCTCAAAGTACCCACTTTACGCACTCTGTGGAGTTAGTTAGTTTCGCTATCTAGTATCAAACAACATTTTTTCGTTAACGGTATTCTACAGTTTGAAAATACTGACAGTGTTAACAGAAAGTTTTGATATTTATTATAATTCATTTATTTGACGTGTATGTCATTCAAAAGTCATTGAACATATTAAATTCTTTGGCGGTCAGTATCCCGGATGAAAAACCAGCCCAAATTTCAAATTTCTATGATTCATAGAAACACTTTTATCGAGCGTTCAATAAAAAACGAGGTAAGGAATTCTATGGACTTTTTAAAGTAGGGCTTAGCTTGTATCACAATTGATAAGCTATGTTCCCTTATCTGAAGCGTAACCTCACATTCGAATATCAAGGTTTACTTTGAAATCTTCCCCGTATTTTCATGCGTCATTCTTTCCAAGTGTCTCTTCAAATTTCGCGTATCGCTATAATTTTCCTCGTATGTACCATTGACCCCTTTCTCGAATCTACATTCGGACCACGACCAATCATTGGTGAATGACATTTCTGTGTCGAATAGATACTCCCGATTAGTGATCACTGTTCGAGTTTTTTTCACTCTCGTTTCTATTCGTGTGGATAGCAAGCGACGAATTCCTATACGCTCAATTACAATATACAGTTTCAATATTTTCGGTCGATGAAAAAAGTCAGGCAAAGCGGCGTTTTGTCGGTACCGTTAGGTTGGTAATATGTGATACGCGACTGTCTACGATTTGCGTGGGCAAGAGTTAAAAGGTGTGTCCGTCCACCAACCAGAAAGATACGTGTCATGTAGGTAATGCTGACTGAGATTTAAATTGAATCCTGGCTATGAAAGAAGTCGGAATTATCGACTTCATACGTGAAAATTGCTTGTGGCCTTTCCCACTTAAACGAATTAACTGTAAATTGTTACCACAGAAAAAATTAATGACAACAACATACTTGAGAGAAATATCGTTCCACCAATATGAGAAAACAATAAAACTGAACAAAAATCATTGAAAATTTAAATACTGAGTTCTCTGATAAAATATGTTGACTATATACTTAAAAATGCACAAGTTTGTATTCTCGATGATGGATTGCTACGATAATTCCCGAAGGAAAATACAGAATACAGCAATCCGTTTTCTGTGGAAAACCAATTGGAGGAATGATGCCTGTAAACATCAAGCTGTCAGATTTTGTTTTTGTTGCGGTTTAGCTGGTGTTTTTAAACGTCTCTTCCTCTTAAATTTTGTTTCACTATATTAAGAGAGAAGAATTTTTATCAGAGAAAAAATTAATGACAAAAACAAAAACATACCTGAAAGAAATATTGTTTCCCAACATGAGAAAACAATAAAACTCAACAAAAATCATTGAAATACTGATTTCTCTTGATAAAATATGTTGACTATATACTTAAAAATGCACAAGTTTGTTTCTCAATGAGCGATTGCTACGATAATTCCTGAATGAAAATACAAAATACAGCAATCCGTTTTCTGTGGAAAAACCTATTGGAGCGAATGATGCCTCTAAACATCAAGCTGTCAGATTTTGTTTTTGTTGCGGCTTAGCTGGTGTTTTTAAACGTCTCTTCCTCTTAAATTTTGTTTCACTATATTAAGAAAGAAGAATTGTTACCACAGAAAAAATTAATGACAAAAACAAAAACATACCTGAAAGAAATATTGTTTACCATTATGAGAAAACAATAAAACTCAACAAAAATCATTGAAATACTGATTTCTCTTGATGAAATATGTTGACTATATACTCAAAAATGCACAAGTTTGTATTTTCAATGAGGGATTGCTACGATAATTCCTGAATGAAAATACAAAATACAGCAATCCGTTTTCTGTGGAAAACCAATTGGAGCGAATGATGCCTGTAAACATCAAGCTGTCAGATTTTGTTTTTGTTGCTGTTTTTAAACGTCTCTTCCCCTTAAATTTTGTTTCACTAAATTAAGAAAGAAGAACTCTCGGGGATTTGCCGAGGCAAATATATTTCGAAATTCTCTGGGTCTTCTCGTGCAAGTTTCAGCCTTCATCCACCCATTTCGAATAACGGGCTAGTCGACTTCCTAACTCTCATATTGTACAGAGATCTGACGACACAAGCACATCCATGACACCGAGTGTTTTGGCGCTAAATTCAAAACCGATATTTCGTGGAAAAATATTATTCTAGCAAAACTAGATACATTTGAACATGGTAGAATGGTTAGCCTACTGCCATCCTGTGAAGTATTCGGAGAATTCAACTTCGATCTTTCTCAACTTTTGCCAGTCCTGTTAAGATAATATACTAGTCATTAGCCGCACCTTATGATTCAACTGGGTCTCACTTATTTTCTGAACTCTGCTTTGTCTCCAGTCGCAAGCCTCAGATGAATAGAAAAAAGACCAACATAAGTCGGTCATGCAGATCCTGCTGATTTGCGTGGTTGGTCGTACTTTTATGTCGTCTATTTCCTATAAGGAGCAATTCGTGTTCACAACATTAGAAAGCATCACAATATTTTTTTATTTTGAGTAAATGTGGTGCGAACACAAACATATTTTATTATCTGATTTGAACTTACTTCGGATTTATACCCTCCTGCAGTCCAACATTCTGGTTTCCTAAAAAAAATTGATTCTGTATACTTGTTCCTTTTGACTGCTAAAGGCCATTGGCAGTACTGCCTGAAAGGCATTGAGGTTATGTTTTGTCCATAGACTAATAATAAAAATAATAATTATTATTATTAGTCTTGTCATATCATTTGATTTTGATCAGAATTTTGTGGAATATCTGTTGATTAGGATTTCATTTTATTTATCAAGAAACTATGAACTGAATGATTCTCAGGTAAATGATATAAGATTCGACACAGTTTCTTCAACATATTTCTATTTCATAACCTATTTCACAATGGTTTTCGCCCATTGACCATAGAGTTCGTCAATAGGTTGACAATTTTGTTCCAAAATTTTCCAGGTATGAATTTCTACACCAAGTTCTACGCATCTTTGTTTCAACCTTACAACAGCCTATAATTCCATCACTGTTTCCCCGAACGGACAAGCTCAGTTTTTTTCAAACAACTTTTAGTCCGTCGTCGTCTTCTTGAAATAGCAACGAGAATCAAAATGCAATATAATCAATACCCAAGTGTGTAGTGACTGAAGACTGAACTCTTGCCGTAGAAAGTTGAAATCTACAAGTTGAGTTCCTCACATCCATATTCATAGATGAGTAATGGGTTTGAGGACCCCTACGAATTTACGAGTGAAGAGAGGTCAATCTCAAGGTTGAACCACTGTGTATGTATGTTTGATCTTTGTACATCGAGCAGACTGCGAGCCAGTAGTCGATTGTGTCTCGTTTTCTTCTTGGTAATGCGAGAAAGAATGAATATACCATGAGGTTTGATAGAAAGTATCACCCACTATGGTTCTCGAGGCTCTACAATTAATATCGAACAATCGGAAACGGCCTGTTCGTTGAACAAAGAAAGAAATAAATGATATTTTGAAACATACGGGCATATTTTTCGGTATCTATAAGGATACATTGTTGATTCGTTTCGCCCCTTCGGAAATGTTCCGGAGAAATTTCAGACGTCGAATTAATTCCCCACGATAAACGTCACACTAGAGTGATATTTGTCATTGTCATGTTTGAGATGATTCAACGACCATAGATTAATCTTCTTTGTTGTTGGTTTTTGGGCGATTCCTGTCAAAATGCCAAAGGGGTACCAACCGTAGAAAGACAATTCCACTTTTGAGACCTTTTGTTCGGTGATGACTTCCCTTCGTGGGATATATCCAAAATAAAAGATCGCCGCTTGCGTCGTTTGAACTGAAACAACGTAACAATACACGTGCGCGATCGTCCTGTTGTTTATTTTCAAATGCCAGATTTCAGGTGTGAACACCCCAATCAATAACCAAGGGAAAACACGAACTCAGTCTGATGAAAACAGTGTGCATGCAAGAACGAATCCCGTGGGATAATTGTCGTACAACCAGGAACAAACGTTTTATCTGAGGTATGTTTGTTTGACAAGATTGACAAGACGTATTATGCAAATATGATGATTTATTGTGGTATGCCGGAAATTTGTTTGTGAGGGGTTTGTTTGATGTGCATATTATGATGGAAATTTGCTGTGTATATTTCAATTATTCAGAATTGAAGTTGAGATAAGTAATACTTATACAAGAATTACAAACCAAGAAAATGATAAGACGAAAACACAAAAATTATTCAAAATTAAGGATGTGTAAAATATATTGAAGATGATGTGAAAAATCGAATAAAAATTATAAAATAAATTCTCTCCTACATAATAGGATGTTTTTCTGGTGGATTGAAAATGGGAGGTACCTTGTTTCACCCAATGTGAAGAAAACTCCAGTCTATTGCCCCACCTATATACAGGTTGGTTCTTGTAAAGGTACCCGTTTTTAGGAAATGTGTTTGTATCTAGATATTTTGTGAAATGAAGGGTAGGCCATATATGTTGGTTTCTTTCGGAAATGCTTGTTATTTCGGTATTGGCCGCCTTGACATATTGATAGAAATGTCAAACCTCTGCTGCCAGAACTGTTTTAAAATTATTTCCAAATGTAGAATCAGTGTGAAATTTTATTGGCAACTGTGGTTTGACACCCTCAGACTATTTATTATGAAGAAATAAGGGCCATTATTATTCTTACGATCCCCAAACAACGAACTATAGGTAAAAATCACGTACCGCTAGATGGCGCTGCAAATCACAAGATGTCGGGCCGAATGATGATCAAAATTATTCTGTCATTTCTGTCTTTCATAACAAGTAAATCAAATATTTTGTATAAGATTGCGGAATTAATAATAATGCCTGTGAAAGTCGAGATAACCACTTCGGACATTTTTGATTATGTGGGTGAACGTAAATGTGATAGCAAATTACCACTAAATAATAGAAAATTATTGAACTTACGATGAAAAAAATCATCTTTCAGGAAGTGCTTGCTGCAAAGTAACATATTCTTTGAGATACGTTTCCCAATCTTCAAGATTGTCTGCTATTATTCAACGGGAATTCATGCAAAGACATTTCAGAAGAACTATGTGATGAGCATTGAGGAAAAGAGCACATTTTTCGTGATTCAATTCCCACATTACTACTCACAATCCGCTGCATTTTCAGCTCGTATACAGTTTATTTGAAACAATTGTCTATAAATGATCATCTAAATATATCACTTTCGATACATAAACGACTCAAAATTATACAAATATTTCACACTTTCCCATATAAACACACACACGTTAGTTTGTTGTTCACCTCTCGGGTATTTCAAACGATTAAAAGTAGATGTCGCCCACTCGGTGATTCTTCCCTATTAATGTTAAATATCATTCACTCTGTCAATTTATTCGCTGAGATTATTCATTTTTCTGTTCAGGATAGTTTCACCACAGAATAATGCTTCTTCATTTGATTCTGCTAGAGCCATCTGATATCGTGTAGAGGTAAATGACACCCAGGGTTACCAACGCAAGAATATCAAATTCCAAAGCGATTATCGCGATTATCATCCAATGATACTCTTAAAAGTTGTTTTCATAAATAGTAGGTGTGTTCTCTCCAAAAAAGTAAAAGTCATTTAAAAAGATTCAAAGGCACTATCGGAAATGAACCAACTGATGGTCCATCCAATATAAATATATTGTTATGGTTCGTTCCAGATATTGATAATATTAAATTTCGAATTTTATAGAAACCACTAACAATATTCAAAGAAATTTTTTTTTTCTTTATTTTTCCGTGCCTCTTTTTCAAGGAGGGTTCTGAAGGTGAACAAACCAAGAAACATTTTTTTACAACAACATATAATCTGGAATCTTATTCTAAAAACCAACCCAACTATCAAAAGAAACTTAAATTTAATATATTATCTAAACTCTAAAACAATGTTTGATCGGTGAGTGCACTCACTATATTGAATTTTCAACTTTTCCTCTTCTCAACAGAACGCCGCTTCCAACTTCTCCTTCTCTCTTTTACTTGCCAATTTCACTCCAACAACACAATACTCAAATACCATTCATTATATCTTCTTTCTTACAAAACCAATCTTTTTGCCAACTTTTCAAAATTATCGATGTTTCCGGCTGACGTTTATCCCTCAATTGTTCCTTCGTCTGCTCTCCATCCATATTATTTTTAAAATCTCCTTTCCTGGGTAACATTCTTAATACTTTTTTTTTCTATAATCTAAACATAACTAACTAAGCTTAACGATTTACAATGAATCATTTGAACCCTCTTGAAAATATTATATAACAATAATTTATACGTTGATCAAATTTACTGAATTGATTAAGAGGTTTGAAGGTTCTTGACTTTGGGTGATATTATTTGAATGTATTTTTATTTTAAATTTTGAGAAATATAACCTTTTTCAATTTCCATAACAATATGTAATAATATATAAAACATAAAACTTGGCATTATTCCATAAAAACTTAAATCTCGTCAGTATTACTGTTGAGATATCTGTTGTTGTATACGACATGGATTGGAGGTAAAGCTTCTTTTATGGAATTTTGTACATATATTCAATTCTCACGAGTAAACTGTACTTGTTTATTGTTTATGTGAAGAGTTTTTGAAATAGTTCCTGAGTATTCGTTTACTGTTAGGTGACATTATTTTCACTATGATCTAAACCGGAATCAAGTGAAAATGTGGGTTTCGCTCTTAATCGTAAGTATGTGGGAGGCTCAAGGACGGTGTCAATAGAGGAAGTAGATAACCAAGAACATTGAAAAAGTCATCCACATTAAGAACGGCTTTGTAGCATTGTTATCAAGGTATGTTTCCCATGGCGGACGGGTAACAGCCTCTGATCATAGTATTGATCTTATTCTTCTTCTCTTCCTTTTATGTGCTAGTATTGATCTAATGATAGTGAACTTTGTGAAATTTTACTGAATAGGCGGGATTCTGTTGTTTAAACTTTTTACTACAGGAATATCTGACCAGAACTCTCACCCTGTATACGTACGCTAATTCCTCACTAACGCTAGAGTAAATTACTAGGAGACTCTGCGAAATGAAATAAATGAATAATGACTCCTGCCATCAGGTAAACCTTATTAATTAAAATTTCTTAATTAATAATCATCATTAACCTGATTACATCCTCGTCTGGTAAATTTATTGTTAACATACTCATTTTTCAGGGAGATAGATAAGGTATCTCCTTCTTTGCGAAGGTATAAATGGTGGTTTTTGCAGACATTTTTCAATATCAAACTGAAAACGAGTACTTGATTGGACCAGAGATAAATTACCACACATTCAAGATTTCTCTACTCTGGCTACTTGGTTATTAGACGAGATCTTCGAATATTATAGTTCTCCGAATGATACTTAAAGAATTACACATTTCGAAGATATCCGCGAATCAACCATGTCCGTCCGTCTTACCAACGTATGTCTTAGCTTTTATTATTTCACTCCATGTTCCGATCTGAATTTTCAACATGAACTGTCATTGGTATTGATCTATGGCGGAACATAGAATGATATATTCGCTTGATGAAAGCTAAGCGATACGTCTGCGTCATTTGGACGCTCTATAGTTGGCAAGGCAATTCCCCGAATATTTCATTATTTCTCATCGGTTGCTTTTCAATTTCAGATATGAAGTGAAGAAACGCACGAAAAATGGCCGCCACGTCCGGCCAAATAATAGCAGCGGCAGCCCGCTGGACAGACGAGGGCTACTACATCCAGGAGTTCGTATCGAAGAACAACTTACCCGCCGTAGTGAAAATAATAAAGGGCCAATACGGCGGCCTTGGGGTACCCACCCTGCCGAGTCCCGGTCTGCAGTCGATCGCCCTCCTCGTCTCTGTTGGAAAAAGACAGAAGATACTGGCGCAAGCGGTGAAAATAAAGGAAGGAAAACGTTTGGTCAGTGTCGGTCCTAGATTAGTGATTCCAGAAACTTATTCGGGATATTTCGAATTGTTGAGTGAGGAAGGTAGGGCGGTACGATGTATCGACAGCGTTTCAGAACTGTCCAGGAGGAGGGCCGAAGGCGGCTGTCTGGTCAGGGAGACCATACGGGCTGTGCAAGCCAAAATAGATCCTCTGAGCGGATCTGTTAGTCCAGAAGGTGCCAGAACAATTCCTGCGGGTGAAATACTAGTCCCATTCGGAGAGATCAGTCTTCCAGGTGAGTGGCCGGTGCGAGGTCTAGTAAGCGATCGTGCAGTTCTGTGGTCTATCCACTACCTCTTTGTAATCAATTTTAACTGATCCCAGATTAGTTTCCGAACGCTAGGATCAGTGATCTGGTTAATCCCCGGTTGGCCCCATCAATGTTCCGTAAAGCATATAGTAGACACTAATCCGGATCCGGCTCGGTTAACTCTGTTTTTGGTTCAGCTGTCAACTTTATCAATTTTCGAAAATCTTGCTAATTTGCTATCTTTTTTGAGCATTTGAACAATCTCATACCACCAACTAACCACATTAATTTTATTATTTATCAGAACTTTGACAGATTTTTTGTTAGGTTTGGTCAGGTTTTTTTTTTGAGAATTTGTATAACTGATTGCCCCAACTCGTGAGGAGTGACCAAAATCGTTGAATTTTACCAAATCACATCAATTTTATAATTTATCAGACTAGTTTGACAGATGGCTGGTGAAACTGGTTTTCTTTTTTCGAAAATTTGAATAATCTGATAGACCTAACTTGTTAAGTTAAGAATATCGATGTTTCCATGAATCCCTATAGATTGTTTCCGAACGCTAGGATCAGTGATCGGGTTAATCAGGTTGACCCTATCAGTGTTCCGTAAAGCCTATAGGATCCGGCTCGGTTTACTCTGATTTCTGTTCAGCTGTCAACCTCAACTTCATCAATTTTCGAAAATCTGGCTAATTTGCTTTCTTTCTCGAGCATTCGAATAATCTGATACCACCAACTTATTACATTAATCTTATAATTTCTCAGAACTTTGACAGATGTCAGGTTAGGTTGGGTCAGGTTTCTTTTTTTGAGAATTTCAATAATATGATTGTCCCAACTCGTGAGGAGTGACCACAATCGTTGAAATTCACCAAAT
This sequence comes from Aphidecta obliterata, assembly GCA_963966015.1. Lineage (NCBI taxonomy): Eukaryota > Metazoa > Arthropoda > Insecta > Coleoptera > Coccinellidae > Aphidecta > Aphidecta obliterata. The sequence goes on from OZ014427.1 coordinate 12,721,093, forward strand.
CACATCATTTTATGATTTATCAGACTAGTTTGACAGATGTCTGGTGAGGTAAGTTTTCTTTTTTCGAAAATTCGAATAATCTGATAGTACCAACTTGTTAAGTTAAGAAGATCGATGTTTCCATGAATCCCTATAGATTGTTTCCGAACGCTAGGATCAGTGATCGGGTTAATCAGGTTGATCCTATCAGTGTTCCGTAAAGTCTATAGAAGACACTGATCCGGATTCGGCTCGGATTAATCTGTTTTTGGTTCAGCTGTCAACCTCAACTTGATCAACTTTCGAAAATCTGGCTAAATCGCTTTCTTTCTTGAGCATTTGGAAAATCTGATACCACCAATTTATTACATTAATCTAATAATTTCTCAGAACTTTGACAGATGTCAGGTTAGGTTTGGTCAGGTTTCTTTTTTTGAGAATTTCAATAATCTGATTGTCCCAACTCGTGAGGAGTGACCACAATCGTTGAAATTCACCAAATCACATCCATTTTATGGTTTATCAGACTAGTTTGACAGATGTCTGGTGAGGTAAGTTTTCTTTTTTCGAAAATTCGAATAATCTGATAGTACCAACTTGTTAAGTTAAGAAGATCGATGTTTCCATGAATCCCTATAGATTGTTTCCGAACGCTAGGATCAGTGATCGGGTTAATCAGGTTGACCCTATCAGTGTTCCGTAAAGCTTATAGTAGACACTGATCCGGATCCGGCTCGGTTTACTCTGATTTCTGTTCAGCTGTCAACCTCAACTTGATCAACTTTCGAAAATCTGGCTAAAACGCTTTCTTTCTTGAGCATTTGAATAATCTGATACCACCAACTTATTACATTAACCTTATAATTTCTCAGAACTTTGACAGATGTCAGGTTAGGTTTGGTCAGGTTTTTTTTGAGAATTTGTATAATCTGATTGCCCCAACTCGTGAGGAGTGACCACAATCGTTGAAATTCACCAAATCACATCATTTTATGATTTATCAGACTAGTTTGACAGATGTATGGTGAGGTAAGTTTTCTTTTTTCGAAAATTCGAATAATCTGATAGTACCAACTTGTTAAGTTAAGAAGATCGATGTTTCCATGAATCCCTATAGATTGTTTCCGAACGCTAGGATCAGTGATCGGGTTGATCAGGTTGATCCTATCAGTGTTCCGTAAAGCCTATAGTAGACACTGATCCGGATTCGGCTCGGTTTACTCTGTTCTTGGTTCAGCTGTCTACCTCAACTTGATCAACTTTCGAAAATCTGGCTAAAACGCTTTCTTTCTTGAGCATTTGAATAATCTGATACCACCAACTTATTACATTAATCTTATAATTTCTCAGAACTTTGACAGATGTCAGGTTAGGTTTGGTCAGGTTTTTTTTGAGAATTTGTATAATCTGATTGCCCCAACTCGTGAGGAGTGACCAAAATCGTTGAAATTTACCAAATCAAATCAATTTCATAATTTATCAGACTAGTTTGACAGATGTCAGATGAGATTAGTTTTCTTTTTTCGAAAATTTGAATAATCTGATAGTCCCAACCCAACTTGTTAAGTTAACACGATCGGTGTTTCCGTGAATCCCTATAGATTGTTTCCGAACGCTAGGATCAGTGATCGGGTTAATCAGGTTGACCCTATCAGTGTTCCGTAAAGCTTATAGTAGACACTGATCCGGATCCGGCTCGGTTTACTCTGATTTCTGTTCAGCTGTCAACCTCAACTTGATCAACTTTCGAAAATCTGGCTAATTTGCTTTCTTTCTTGAGCATTTGGAAAATCTGATACCACCAACTTATCACATTAATCTTATAATTTCTCAGAACTTTGACAGATGTCAGGTTAGGTCGGGTCAGGTTTCTTTTTTTGAGAATTTGAATAATCTGATTGCCCCTATTCGTGAGGAGTGACCACAATCGTTGAAATTTACCAAATCAAATCAATTTTATAATTTATCAGACTAGTTTGACAGATTTCTGGTGAAATTAGTTTTCTTTTTTCGAAAATTCGAATAATCTGATAGTCCCAACCCAACTTGTTAAGTTGACACGATCGGTGTTTCCGTGAATCCCTATAAATTCGAAAATTCCGCATAACAGATGGACAAAAGCTGATCAAACTGTAGTTGTGTAGTTCGACTGACGCAACATTCAACTTGACAGCGATGTCAAATCAATTTGGTTTTCTAAAATGTGGTTGAGTGAAGAATGAACTACTCTACGGTCATTTTGGTTTGACATGAGGTGGCACTGATGCGAAAAAATTGTAAAACGAACCACAGATTCTGTTAACCAGTGGCAGTGTGACAAATAATGTCATTTTATGAAATCGACACTTCTAGAGATGGAATCACAGAATTACATGGAATACGAAAAAATTCTCAACAACAGATCAGAAAAACTAAATTTTTTTCACGATTTTATCGATGCCTCATATGTAGAGACATTCGCGCAAGAACATGAAATTTATATGCTTCAATTAAGTTAACACTCTTCCCCAACCTTCAAAGCATCAATTTTTCCCCATAATATCCCTAATAAACGAAAGATCAGGAAATCGGGGGTGGCCATGGCAAGAGATTAACATTAACTTTTGCAAATTCATAATTGCATTTCCACACGTTTCTCATTTTGTATTTCTTTCAAGGTTCCAAGGGCCGTTATCTCAAGTGCCTTGACCCAAAAGGAGATACCCTGCTGCTTGGTTTGGAACAGCGAGGCAAATTCTCCATTTTAGCTCGAGAAGATAATATCAGTGGTGTCCACACGGTCAGAAACTTACTCAGCAAGAGATTACCTCTTACTGTGAGGTTGGTACACGGAACTGCACCTAGAGGCCTCAAAAGCCCAAATCACTTTGTGCCAGAAATAAGACTGCTATCTATCGTAGAAGAAGAACACATATTCGCTGTGCCCCTCCAGAAGGACGATCAGAATGTAGTGGCCTTACCTTTGGGGGCACCCTTAAAATTGCTAAAAGCTAGAAACGAAGAAATATTGAAAGGTAATACAACTAAGATTTTTTTGTAATGAAAAAATACACCAAATAATTGGAGGACCTGAATCCTTTCATTTACACAATTTGTTCCAGGTATGGTTGAATACAGCAGACTGGTAGAAAGAGTAACGAAACTAGCGTCTGAAGTTTGCGACCGAATGCAAACGATAGAGGGAAAACTAGGAGAAGGCAAGAAACTACCTCCAGCGCATCCCCCCGACCCAAGAAACGGCTTCCTGTTACGTCGCAGTGCCTCGTCAGACTCCGCCAATCACAAACCCAAGCATTCTCACAGAAGAGACGAAAACGTTGTGCCAGTATCGAAGAACTACGACGAGATCGACCAGATTTACGATTACGTCAGGGGTGTTGCACCTTTACCCAAAAATATCCGTTCGCCCTATTCGGAACCCAGTCCTTCGTCGATCTCCCACAGTTCCGCGCCCTCCAACACCCACTCCTTGACCGACATCAAACCCGAACCGCCACCTATAGACACGATCCCGACGAAAAAGATACACGCGGAAAAACGTAATAGGAAGGCTTCGACTGTTCAGGAAGCTCCAACGAAAGTGGTCCCGAGTGTCGAAAAGACTCCTCCGGGACTGCCCAAACTATTCGTGAAGAACGGGCAGTCTCAACGGGTGAGGTTACTCAGGCAAAAAAGTGCGTCTCCCATCAAAGAAACGGCTCCTACTTGCCGGTCCAAAACGGGTTCGCCCTTGTTCAGTATCAGATACAAGTCCTTGAATAGTCTGCAGGTGATGGAGCTTGATGGTACCTTGGATTCCAGTAACTCCGGGAACGATTCGGGAGGTGTTTTGAAACAACCCGAGAAGCGTTCCAGGAAACTGTCAAGGCCGAGGAGTTTGACAAACCTCATCTGGGAAGTGAAGGAGTACCCTGATATAACAGTGCCAGTTATAGAAAAATCGAAGAAAGTTCAAGCAGCTGCCATAATATCGAAGAATAAGCATTCTAAATATACCATTAACAGTCAACGTCGAGGTACCCTATATTTGTGAATTAGTTATATTGAGGGGGAGACTGAGTTTCAATGAAATACAGAGTTGTTTGGCGATGATTAGTAGGCTAGTTTGAATTTAAGCTTGAAAAATTGACTACGCTTTATGTTTGAAAAGCTTGAAAGGATAGTTGAAACAGGGTACAACGAAATTTGGTTATTTTTACTTCAAAATACCTTAAATTGAATGGAAACAAATTTTGATAGTCGATATTCGTAGTAGTTATTTCCAAAATATTGGCTCGAATAATTATTACAGCAATATAAATTTAAATTCTTGTCTTCTAATGAGTACCCTTTTTGTGTATTAAGTCAAATATACAAATACAGCAAGGAGCTGAAAAGAACATATCATGTACCAAGTTTTTGAATATTTTTCAATGTGCCTTTTCGAAAGACTAAATAAACCATTTCTGTTATATTATTATGGATGATGTAAGCTATAGAGTCGCAATGTAGGCTCCCTCCCAATATATGCTTGTGATTTTTATGATATATAATAGTATGCCTTCCATTTTTTTGATATTTGTGATTTTTCTAGTTTTAATTCAACTTTAATAAATCGTATTGTGATAATGTTTTCGCGAGAGAGTATTTTTTCGAAACTTTTCTACCACATAGGTCATATTATTATGTTATTTACATTAAGAACATTCCAAGGATCTGCAGATATTATTTGGATATATAATTATTTTCTCAATATTGTATGGATGCTAAAAGTAATGTACTAGTATTTATGAACACTTTTGGTCGAATTCAATAAAGTGCTATTTTCTTCAGTTGTATTTTTCTAGTTTTTTATTCCAATATTTGTGGCCAATACTATTGGATAAATTTGCGTACTCCCCCTTTTGATACCCCTGCTCTTAAAAAATTTAAACAATTTTTTCGAAATGTGTTTTCAATACTTCAACATATCTCTGGACTATTCAAAAAAAATTTGAAAAGCACTGACGTGAAATCAGATTTTGTTTATTCATGTGTAATGAAACGGGCTTCAATGTTCATTGTCAGTATGAAAAATATTGTCATTTTTTTTATAAACTTCAAAAGATGGAGAGAACTAATTTTTTTTCTGTGTACCAAACAAACTTCATCGTCAGTATCAAAAATAATTTCATTTTATTTCAATAAACTTCATAAGATGGGATCCCCGAATTTTATTAAATTTATCAGAGAACTCAATATTTTGTACAAAAACGAACTTCTTTCTGTGTTCATTGTCAGTATGTCAAGTACTGTCATTTTATATATTTTTATGAACTTTAACAGATGGAATCATCGAATTGTACCAGAAGAACTTTTTGAATAAAGAACCACAGGAAGTGGTACCAAACTGGTTATTGCATATGGCCGACTCGTATTTCCGGATTGCAGTGGCGTAGAGTATTTTTGTAGGGTAGAAACTAGAAAACTTCCATTTATTTTAGTTTTTGTTGATGCTTTCAATCAAACATTGATCGAAGATTATTTCTTAAAGCTTTTTGTGTGAGCTCTCTCGCAAATCAATAAAACTTTTCGAGAAAGCCAGATGAACGAATAATATACGGCTGTTCATCTGAATTTATCGAATTCAAGAATGAAAATTGAAAAATCATACTAGATAAACTAATAAGCAAGCCAACAAAACAATTCATGTTTCCAAGATACCAACGAATCCATCATTTGCAGTCGTAGACCGGTTTCGATCCATATCAGATCTCATCAGTACGATTAGCAAAATTATAAATTCGATGTGAGAACCAGAAGACCTTAGAACATAAGGCAACGTTGTCCTGAGAAAATTTTCCAAATCACGCCACCTGTCCGTTCCAAGAGCAACTGTCTCAAATATCTGTAGATCATAAACTGCTTTATCGGCTCTCCAATAACAAAATACACTTGTATGACGACGCCGTAAACATCACAAGCATGTTTGTAATGTTATATCTGTAGATCATAAACTCCTTTATCGGCTCTCCAATAACGAAATACGCATGTATGACGTGCCGTATTTGATACAGTTGCAGCCAGATGAATTGAACCATTATTTAATTTACATAAATTATTTAATTTCCATTTGCAAGGATGTAATAGACCGTTTCAAACATTAAATAAACTGAAAAACAAATAAGGAGGATGAATAAAAGAATAGAAAATATATGAAGATACACTTTTTGCCCTCTGAATATTGGTATCCGAAATAACTTATTCTAGTAATGCCATAGTAAAACATCACTCAAGGAACTTAAAAGTTTAAAAGATAATTTTTTTATTATTGATCTGACATGGATACCTTGTGTAAAAAAATATGTATTGAGACATTTTCGAAACGTGAGAAAAAGTATCATTGGGCTGTGAAATCTTTGAAAAATCATCACTTTCTCCCAATTTCAAATGTACATATCCTCATTTTCCTTTCAAATCCGTTTCACTGGCCAGAATGAACGAAAGTATTCATCAAGCGACTCTCTTCTTGAGCTACATGCAACAATTATTCAGTTTTTGCTCTAGTTGCACTAATAACGATTTCTTGATAAAAAAAATTTATTTCAATATTGGAAATAATAAACCAAAACAAATGATTTGGTTTATTTTCATCCAAACACAAATTTCCAATAGTGTTTTATTCAACAAAAATATTACAAAATGAAGTCTAAGAAAACAATATCCAACAAACACACAATCATCCTAATTTAACAAACTGAGAATAGAGAGAGATATATATTCGATCTACAAAAAAATATTACAGGAATGTATATATATACTGAATTAAAATCCATATAATTCAAGTAGCATCAATTCAATGAATATAATAACACACACAATTACCTAAACCTTAAAACAACAGACAATTAGGAATGTATATAATTAAATAAATAAGTTAAACGCATTGTCAATGGTATGTATATTTCAACCCACAGCACCATATGAATGCAATCCCAAAACTTCCTTGTATTTATTTTAAAGACCAAAATTTTCCTGAAACTCGTTTTGAAGAAACACCATGAAAAAGTTTTAGGTTATGCTACTCGTAAGTTGCTAATAGATTCTTGAGTCAGATCGTGAGATTTCAATTTGTAATATACAAATGACTAGGTATCAGACTTCATTTTATGACTGTCCTCACTTTTTCGTAGCCCCAAACGTAGAACTCACGCACGTTTTCTAGGGCATTATTCATTAGGTCAATCATAACTTTCCCCATATGTTCTGGTGCTAAGTTCCCACTGAAAAGTCAATATATTTATTCAACATTTTATTTTAATACTAATAACACTAAGCTGAACTTTCTCATCTCATAATAATTACTTTTGTTTCAATTATTCATACATCTGATAAAGGTTTTTCCAATTTCATTTATTTATATAATTTCTCATGAAAATTCCTTATATTTTCACAAGTAATCAAGAATGAGAATGTAGATATTTTTATCATAAAAAAAAGCATTTCATTGTAAACTCTGTCTAATTTCTAAAGAACCTGATAACAATAATATGCATGATAACCCTGAATTCCAGTTTATCAACTTCGGAAAATTTTACTGCAATCAATGTATATTCAAAACATAAAAGGATAAGATATTGGAAATGAATGGATTCTATTGGATGGAAAAACAAATCACCAACTCATCAATTTTCAACAAATCTACCTTTAACGTGTTAAGAAAAAAAAATTGCAGTGATCAGAAAGCCTAATTAATGTAATTTATTATTACAATAAAAATGTGGAAAACAAAATGATGTGAATCGGAACACCATGCCAAAAGGAAATAACCTTTTGGCACATTCCTTTAGATGTGCTTCTGGGGGATAGAAAGAAGAGGAATAAGATGAACTGAATAAAAAAAGCAAAAATTTGGGTATATCCCAAAATAAAATTGAATATGAAAAATTATTCTACTCACACAAACACTTCTTCGCTGAGATATTTTATGGCCTTCCTGTTGAAACTTGATATCTTCTCCAATGTATTTAAAATTCCTTTACCAGTTTGATCCAGCAAACCTGGTGCATATTCTTCAATCTACAAAATACAAAAAATTAGGATTCATTAAAAATATAGATCACTTCAACTTGCCTTCAAAATCAGATTTCCATAAATTACAACAACAGAATCTTTAGCATTCAGTATCATTTTATAAGAAATAATTCCAAGATCAGAAAATAACTCCGAATAAGGCTCCAAAGTTTCATGCAATTTCTTTTCGTATCCTGGAAATTGTTTGCCAATTTCAGAATTGAGCCACCTTATTCCATCCCCAGTTTTGTTGATGACTTTATGGCTATATGCACAAACCTGGCAGTCTTTCAGGAAATTAGCCAGGACTGAATCTGGAAGGAATGAAATTATAAGAATTACAATAAAAAAAATAAACTCCTTCACAACTTACCCTTCCAACTTCCATGTCTTTGGACGTCAGTAAATATAACTAGTCCTAAAACGGTGAATGACAACAAAAGTAATGTTTTAATCGATATCTTATCACCAGTTGCCTTTTTGGATTCCTTAGCTTGCTGCTTCTGTTGTTTGGAACTCTTCTGAAAGAAACCGAAAAATCATAATTTTTTTATGCATCGCATAGGAGGAAATTTAAATGAACTCGTTATCTGAATAATTCATTCAACAAAAGCAATTATTTCACCTTTTTTGAGGACATTTTTCGAATCTGCACGTAAGTTAGTAACGTAAATGAGATGGATCTGATTTTCTGATTAAAAATTTGAAACTGGAATTCGGAAATGGTATGGATTTTATATTCTATGTTGTGTTGGCATAAATGAAAATTGAATGATTTGGGATTTGTGAATCGTGGAAGTGACAGCCACTGCCACTAGCCAGGCGCGGCAAAATTCACAGAATTTAATCATTAAAGGTAGCATTACACATTACGAGCACCGAACAACTATTGAATATTTTCAAATTGTCCATATCGTAAGTTTTTACTGCTATTTGTTGAATCGATTCCTACCTGGACAATAATTGAAGTAGAATATTCATTGTTATAGATCTCATCTAGGTTGAATGTTCGCACAAATCGAACTGCCTTTGTGAACTTCGAGCGATGGAAACTTCTCCATGGATGATCTGAAATAAAATCATGTGAAAAAATTCCTTCAACACGGAATAATAGACCTGTATATTTATATCGACAAGGAAAATGCATGACGAACTTAGAATTTTGATGACAATTTCATAATTTATTTGGCATCTCCAAATTGTTCCCCATAGATTTGTAATATGCTATGTTATCCTTTTATCCCTGATTTCAATTTTTTAAGGTAAGCTATTATTCCGTGTACTTTAGGATTAATGGGGCGTTTATACAAGGAACAGGTAAGAATCACGGAGTGGGTGACATCTACTTTTAATCGTTTGAAATACCCGAGAGGTGACCAACAAACTAACGTGTGTGTGTTTATATAGGAAAAATGTGAAATATTTGTATGATTCTAATGCATTTATTTGTCCCAAATAAACTATATATGAGCTGAAAATGCAGTGGATTCAGAGAGGTAATGTGGGAATATGATCACGAAAAATGTGCTCTGTTCCTCAATGCTCATCACAAAGTTCTTCTGAAATTTCTTTGCATAAACTCCCGTTTAATCCCAAGGCAGTTAAAAAATGGCAGACAATCTTGAAGATTGGGAAACTTATCTTTAATAATTTTCTATAATATACTGGTCATTTCCTATCAAATTCACGTTTACCCACATAATCAAAAATGAAGTGGTTATCTCGAATTTCACAGGAATTATAATTAATTCCGCAATCTTATAAAAACAGATATGACAGAATAATTTTGATCCTCCCTCGGCCCGACATCTTGTGATTTTCTGCGCCATCTCGCGGTTCGTGATTTTTCCCTATTACCGGAACTTAAGAATTGAGAAATTAAAACAATAGAAATTCAAGTTCAAGCGAATACTCAATGTTCATTGGTTAGATTATTGTTTCTCTGTAGAAATCTAGAAATTCAGTGGTTGTACTGATTAGGTGTTAAGTTTTAAGTTATATACGTTAATTATCTGTATAAATCCAGCATAACTTCAGCAAATAAATATTTTTCTGAGGGGTCCCATTGACTCCTAGGAGAGCCAGAATAAAATCATTGAACATTCTTCTGTGGAAATATCTTAATACGGTAGACCTAATGAATAAATTCAAAGGGTAGTTCACTGCACTCACCTACAGAACATAGACAAATTTTAATTGTTTCGAAGTTGACGTTTGAGATATATGTATTTCCAAATTTGATTTTAATTTTTATATTTTATGTATATAATAATATGAAGAAGTAAGTGCTCGTTTGGTTCTATCGACAAAAATAATAGTTTTAGCAATTAATGAAATTTTTGAGTTGTTCATGAATTAGAATTTATGATTTGTGAATCTTACAATTTGAAGAGTTGTCTTTAAATTACCATTTCCACTTTGCATTTGGAAAGTATCGGAGCGATAATTAGTACCTAGTTTCTATAAAACAATTAAATTATTAGCATTTCAATTGTTGTAAATTCTTCCTCATTCGTGTTCAAGTTGTTTAACATTTAACTTTAGTGTTTGAGTCCTCTCTTTTCAGATCGAAAATGGAAAATGATAAGCAAGCAACAGACTCTCACCCATTGATGTATTCCTCAGTATCCCCTGATTATCCTGATCTAATTCCTGAAAAACCAAAACGAGGAATTACAAATATAGACCAAAATAATTCCTTCGATCCCCCTGCTCACAGTACAAGTTTGGAGGAGAGTGCGGAATCTCAAAATTCCCAAACAGATATAGCATATTTAGGATATAATGAAGAATTACCAGGTTTGTTAAATTTTGATTTTTCATTTTCTATTATATTGAAACGAGTCAAATTTATAGATTTCCCAGACAGCCCATCAGCTCTGAAGAAATCAATGAAGTTTGAATTACCGGTGGAAGTATCATATCATGATTTGAGTGATAACGAAAATGAGAAATCCGTGTATGAAGCTCATTTGGGTGAAAATTTTCAAAATGTGAGCTTGACCATGAATGAAAAGGAAGGTAATGTCATTTTCTATATCATTATCGTTTTTTGGATGTGCTAATATTATTGATATGTCAATTATCCAAAAGTCTCGGGGTTAAAATCAACAATAAATTTAGTTTGATTGTAGAATTTTTCAGGGAATTTAAATTTTCTTAGCCAAAACCAAAAAAGTAATAAATTGAGAAGAATAAAAGTGGTACCAACCAAAACGAGTGATGATAGTGAGGTGTCATCGATCGATAGCAATAGTGACAGTTTGAAGTCTGAAGATGTATTCAATGGAGATCTGAATAATATGGAGGATTTGGAGACTGAAGATGGTAAGTTTAATTTATAAAATTGATATTTTTGTTCATACAAAATTTCAACTTCTCAGATTATCAAATAACGGAACCTATAGAACCGTTGAGTGCTGCAGATGAAAGAAGACATGCAAGATATTGGCAAAGGATGGTATTACCTGATGGAGAACAAAGAACAATCGATATGAGGGTTATTGAACCGTACAAATGTGTTCTTTCTCATGGGGGTTATCTCAGGGCAGGGGGCCACACGGCCATCCTTATTTTTTCTGCTTGCCATCTACCTAGTGATTCCAGAATCGATTACGAATATGTCATGGATAATCTATTTCTGTAAGTAAAATAGAAGTTCAGAATCTTAGGTAACTTTTCAGTCGGCCACAAGAATTAGTGAAAATCGATTCAAATTCAGAACAACACATATAAGTAAAAATTTTGGGGACATGAACATATTTTATTCATCAAATTTGGTGAACCAATCAATTTATATTATTTCCGATAATTTTTTTAAAATTATCTATGCAATCAAGCTTTTCTTCCCCCTTTACTTCCTGATCTATTTCCCTCTTTCATTGGAGCAGGAGACTTTTTCTGAATTATTCATCTTCACTTTTGGAAGAAGAACAGTATCAATATAATCAGAACAGTAGGTAATTGAGGTTATGAGCGATATTGCTCTCACATAGTAGATCTAGTATCACATCTGTCATTCTCGTCCAACGTTGCCAGATCTAAACCACTCTCAGCTAAGTTTTGAGGTTAGAAATCAAAGGAATCGTATAAAGAACTTTAAAAGCTGAGATATTTGGTATAACCTAGCTCAAGAGGCCAGTCCATAAATTTTGAAAGCTAAAAATCGGGGGATCGGATTGCAAAAAATTCATTGCGGGAAAACTATTCAACAGAAAATCATGCAAAAATCACTCCAGCATCATAAACATTGATAATTTTATTGGGTAAAGTCCAGCTCATTTCAACTACAAGCAATGCCTAAAAGTGTGCCTCCAATGAGACCAACGGTTAAAGCCTTATTCTTTTTACCGAGAGATTTCATCTGGCCTGTCGTTTTGGAGCAGTATTTCGAACAAGTACTTTCTATTCCAGTACGGACTTTTGCCGTGGCTGTATCCAAACTGGTGGATACGAGTTTGTTGTGGTGAGCGACTTCGTAACCGATTATTCCCAGTCCTGCAGCAGCTCCTGCCTTCCTGGTCACTTTCATGGCCATATATCCCAAAATTAAACCACCAACGGTACCAGCTGCAAGATTGGCTGCATAATTGTTCAGAAGTTGAGCCATAGTGGAGTTGAAAGGATTTTCAGTTTTTGCTTTGAAAATATTCCTGAAGTTTTTTGGATCTGTTTATACATTCTGCGAAGAAGTTTTCATAACTTCAATGATTTCTGGAATTTTACTGTCAAACTGAATGAAATCTGTCAAATTGATTTCCAAGTATTTTTTTTATTGAAGAATTGGAAAACTCAAAAAGAAAAATTGTTCCAAATTTTATTTTATCATTATTTTATTACATCCAGGTCATTTTTTCTTCTCTTCTTGTTACTTGTATTAAAACAGGTAGAGTTGAAATTTTGAATCCCAGAACGATTCAAAAGATTTATTATTCATTATCATTGTTTTGCTTACCAGAATAATGGTTGATTTTTATATTTTATCTGATTAAATTTATACTTTACAGATATGTTTTATGGACCCTTGAAAGACTAGTCACTGATGATTATGTCTTGGTATATTTGCACGGAGGTGCAACCAAAGTACCTGCCTTCAGATGGATCAAACGATGCTATCAAATGGTTGGGAGAAAGTTGAAAAAGAATCTCATCCATTTGTATTTAGTTCATCCCACTTTATGGATTAAAACCATGTTATTTATGGCTAAACCTTTCATAAGGTGAGTGTCTCTTCAATATGGAATAGGAAATTTGAGCGGTTTTATGTTGAATTTTCTAGAGTCTTCAGGTAGTTATCAAATTTCACATGAAATATTATTTTGCAGTTCTAAATTTTATCGAAAGATAACATATGCCAACAGTCTCAAAGAATTGATGGCTCGAGTACCACTTGAAGCTGCTGCTATTCCAGACAAAGTAAAGATGCACGATGCTCTTCGTACCAAATAATCTAGTGTATCTATTGACTAACAAGACATTCCAAGAACTGTAATATCAAAACAAGGCTGTAGAAATCAGTATCAATGTGATTGCTCTCTTTGGAAATTTTTTGTGAGTTTCCATTCCAAATTGATCTGTCTGCATATATTATTGATTATTATTTTTATATTTTATTTTTACATCATCTTCGATTTTTCCAGAAGTACTTGAATTGCATTCCAAAAATTGTTGGTTTGTTTTTGTTCTCAATTTCATTTTGCAAGGGGGAAGGCGGAAAGTATAATATCCTAGCTATTGAAAAGTAATTTCATTCTTCGACTTTTATCGCTCCCAAAGTTTAAAATGACAAATTATTATTTTTTTATGCCGATTTTGTTCCACATTTTTCTACTTTTCAATATATAAAACAATTTATCTCACAAAAATCCAATCCGAACATGATATACCATAAACAATTATACAGTTTCCAAAACTTATGGCGATATAGACAACTTTCAGGAAAATTCCAGAAATTTTCATTCAAAAATAGTTAGGAGGAAATTGGTTTAATCTCATTATCCTCTAAAAGGTCTCTTTTATCAAATTGGAATTATTTAGTATCACGCAAACTTTTTTTTTACCTATCTGAATTATTATAAATTTTAATATTTCATTCTTCCTTTTGAATATACATCGAAAATATATGAAGTATAATGGCATACAAAAAATTCTGTTTTCTTTTTTAATATGTGCTGTGATGTAGTATTATTTTTTTGTTATTGGATGTGTTAGTAATTTATTCATTAGATAAATTCAAGGTTAGAAATGAATTTATTGGAAATCATTGAAAGTAGCAATAAGCAATGATAAGCTTATTTGAATAAAGAAACAAATATTGTAATATAAATAAGTGGTCGGTAAGAATGTACAAAAATAAATAAAATTGTTGTTGCTATACTCATTTCATTATTTTCCTTTCGAAAGTGTTTGAGGAAATGAAACTTACCTGAAACCCAGAATCATAGAAAACCATAATTTTCGAACGGAAAGGCCTAGGGACTTGAAATTTTCAGGATAGATGTGGATCTCGAATGCGCGGTCACGTTTATCAATGAGCAGAATTAGACTAGGGGTACCGTAAATATGATCGTTTGAAATTTAGTTTTTTTGATCATTTTAAAACTACGGATTCAATAGTGACGAAATTTCGTATGTTAATGGAGAATGATATATTTAAGCTTCATTTTGTCCAGATCGCATAACCAGAACCATAGAAAATTATAACATTCGAGCGGAAAGGCCTAGGGAATTTTCAGGTTAGGTTTGGATCGCGGTCACGTTCATCAATGAGCAAAATTAGACTAGAGGTTCCGTAAATATGGCCGTTCAAAATATTTATTTCCTGTTAATTTCGAAACTGCTGATTGGATTGCAATGAAATTTTTCCCATAGATGAAGAATAATGTACTCAAACTACGTGCGATTTTGTCTAGATCGCACTACCAAAACCATAGAGAATTCCAGCGAATTATCAAGAAAAAATTTCAAAAATTTTTTTCTAGAACTGGAAAATGCGAATCTACCTACAAGGTGGATGAACGAGTGCCGAAAAGCTCCTGCCTTCACGGCAGTGCTTTTTATAATTTTTTTTCTGAGTGCCAAAACGGACTTCAGTGTTTATACTGTTCATCGTTAGTATGACAAAGACTTTCATTTTATTTCTGCAAACTTTTATAGATGGAATCACCGAATTATATTGAAAATATCAGAAATTCTTTATTTTATTGCCACATGGAACAGCTAGAGAACTGAATATCCACATAACGACGCCTTTTATGTAGTAGTTAAATTTCAGTAATAGATACCGAAGTTTGAAAAAAAAATGTTTAACCTTCTAGTGACTACAACTACAACGTTTCAATAGGGAAAAATCTCGTACCGCTGCTAGATGGCGCTGAAAATCACAAGATGTCGGGCCGAATGGTGGTCAAAATTATTCTGTCTTCCATAACAAGTAAATCAAATATTTTTTATAAGATTGCGGAATTAATAATAATGCCTGTGAAAGCCGAGATAATCGCTTCGGACATTTTTGATCATGTGGACGAACGTGAATGTGATACCAAATCACATTCACACAAAAAAAATCATCTTTAAGGAAGTGCTTGCTGCAAAGTAACAACTTCTTTGAGATACGTTTCCCAATCTTCAAGATTGTTTGCCATTTTTTAACTGACTTGGGATTCAACGGGAATTTATGCAAAGAAATTTCAGAAGAACTTTGTGATGAGCATTGAGGAACAGAGCACATTTTTCGTGATCTTATTACCACATTACCTCTCACAATCCACTGCATTTTCAGCTTATATGCAGTTCATTCGAAACAATTGTCCATAAATTATCATCTAAATATATCACTTTCGATACATTAATGACTCAAAATAGACTCAAAATCAAACAAATATTTCACACTTTTCCCATATAAACACACACACACCTTAGTTTGTTGTTCACCATTCGGGTATTTCAAAGGATTAAAAGTAGATGTCGCCCACTCCGCGATTCTTCCCGATTGACTCATGAGAATACTCTTCTAAGATATCATAAAAGCTAAGTCCTACTCCATGATGGAAATATCTTCCACCATGATAGTACTCTTGACCTCGTTTTTTATTGAACGCTCGATATTATTTCTGATTTTTCCATCCAAAATTTTGGTGATAAAATAAAGAGTATTCTATATTCTATGATAGATAAAATAAAGTATTCTTTCATCTATGGTATTTAATGTTTGGATATTCTGTGAACGGCGCGGTGAGAAGAAGCAACTTAACCTCTTTTATCTACTTATTCGTTGATATTTCTTAGCACGTGCAATCTTAAGTTTTGTTTTGAAAAGTGGAAACATGGAATCGTCGAATACTTCTTTAGTGAAAGAAAAAAAGAAAAAATCGAAATGTGTGGAGTTGGGAGATCTTCAAAGCAAGGGAAGTTTCATGGTAGATCCTTCGGAAATTTCGGCAAAATTGGATTCATCGAAGTGGCCACTGCTGTTGAAAAATTTCGATAAGTTGAACGTGAGGACGAACCATTATGTACCCCTGGAAAATGGATCATCGCCCCTGAAGCGAGATATAGTAGAATACATCAAGGCAGGTTGTATTAACCTGGATAAACCAAGTAATCCGAGCAGTCACGAAGTTGTGGCATGGATCAAACGAATCTTAAGAGTACAAAAAACAGGTCATTCTGGTACTCTGGATCCTAAAGTAACAGGATGCTTGATTGTCTGTATTGAAAGAAGTACAAGACTTGTGAAATCACAACAAACTGCAGGTAAAGAATATGTTGCCGTTTTCAAATTACATTCCGCATTAGAAGGTGGTGTTGCTCAAGTGAAGAGAGGCCTAGAGAGTTTACAAGGGGCGCTTTTTCAAAGGCCTCCTTTGATATCTGCAGTCAAAAGGCAACTTCGAGTTAGATCCGTATATGATAGTAAGTTGAACTTTTATGATGAAACCAAAAATATTGGAGTTTTTTGGGTGAGTTGTGAAGCGGGCTCTTACATACGTACACTGTGTGTACATTTAGGAATCAGACTTGGAGTTGGTGCACAAATGTTAGAACTTCGTAGAGTAAGATCCGGTATACAAACAGAAAGTGATGATTTGGCTACATTGCATGATATTTTGGATGCCCAATGGATGTTCGATAATCATAAAGATGAGAGTTATTTGAGGAGAGTGATTAAACCCTTGGAAAGTTTATTAGTTGGACATAAAAGGATAATAATGAAAGATAGTGCTGTAAATGCTATTTGTTATGGTGCTAAAATTCTCGTACCGGGAATTTTAAGGTATGAAGATGGTATCGAAATGAATGAAGAAATAGTGATTATTACTACAAAAGGAGAAGCTGTATGTTTAGCTGTTGCTTTAATGACGACATCTACCATTGCTAGTTGTGATCATGGAGTTGTTGCCAAGATAAAGAGGGTTATAATGGAACGAGATACTTATCCCAGAAAATGGGGTCTTGGACCTCGAGCAGCCAAGAAGAAGCTCCTTATCGCTAGAGGGGAATTAGATCAATATGGAAAACCAAACGATAAGACACCTAAAGAATGGTTGAACAGCTACGTCAACCTACAAGTAAAACAGGAAGTACCTGAGCTAGTAGAGAATCCAGCTAAGAAGGTCAAGGTTGAAGCGGCTGAAGAAGTTGCCGCCGACACTCCCAAGAAAAAAAAGAAGAAACAAAGTACTGACGAAAGTATGACTGAAGATAGCACGGTTGTCGCGGATATTGAAGTCAAAAAAGAAAAGAAGAAGAAGAAGAAAAGGCAAAATGATGATGAGGAAGCAGGAACCAATACATTGACAGAAGAAAGTTTTATTGGCGAGAATAATGAAGAGAGGAAAGAAAAGAAAAAGAAGAAGAAGGATAAGAGTAAAGATGCAGAATAATTTGTTTTATAATCAGGTAATTTGAATTTTCATATCAGTAAAACTTCACTTTGGCCCAATAACAGGTTTTTTTTATGGACTCACTTTTTCATAACAAATCGACGGATACCAGTCTCAATCTTAGGAAACTTATAGTTCAGATAATGAAAATGTGACTTTTAACAACAGATTTATGTTGAATTGTCACTATGACAGAATTTTCATAGAATATTCAAATATTTCCTTTTCTTAATTATTACGCCTCTTCATGAAACTATTTAATGATGTAATTAAATATTTCTAAGAATATATTAGATTGCGGACATGCTGTATATATTGAACAAATACTATCATCGGCAAAATCTATTGTTAGACCCAAAGGAAAGTCTAGCCTTCATATTGTTAAATCCCAAATATTACAATGTATTTTATTAATATTCAAATTTCTGTAAAATATTGTTATGTTGAAAGTTATTTTTCTGTAGGCTTCTTAGACTTAAATATCCCCCAATTATTAATAAAAACTAATTGACTTTTTTTTTGTTCTAGATCGAGATTCATCTTCATGTCTTGTGGAGAAGTGAATAATTGATGGACCATATAGATGTTAACATTGGACATTGTTGATTTAAGATGTGCTAATTGTAAAATAAAGTGATGGAAATATAATGAAATCTCATCTATTGAAAGTACAAAAAACTAGTGTGAATCAAAAAAAAATCCTAGTGCAATATCAAAATGATAAATATTCATTATCATAAGTTCTGAGATGTCTCATAAATAACGTATAGCCGGGATAGTAACATTCAACATAAGTAGTATTTAATCATTCGACCAACATTTTCGCTAAAATTTTTATTCCCTCTTCATTGAACATTTAGTTTGAATAGAGTAAAGAAATTTTTTCCTTAAATATATAAATATCCTTATATTCCAGGAAAAAAGTTTTTGTGGCAGGATAAAAAATGATATTTCGAGAAATGTGATGAAACCATTCGATTTACAGATAGTTTTAACTGAAATTTTCGTGTGTGCACATCTGTCTAGAATCAAGGACCGTTAATTCTAAGGTTTTCTGTAACTTTAACACTCCATATCATGTTCATGATTCAAACATTGAAAAAAAATGTATTACACGATTATCATAATTCAAAAACTTTATTGTTACCTGTATCAGGTTCTCTTTCAGTTGATAGCATGTAGTCCTTCAAGAAATTGCTATACAACAAACTTTTTTTCAATTTATTGACGATAATAAACTCTCAAAATCAGGCTCCACAATCTTTAATTGAGTTATACATTTACCCAATCCATGGCAATGTTGGAATGGAGAATAACATTGAACAAAACGAGTTTAATAAATAAAATGCAGTTTAAATAACTAATTGCAGATACAAATTGTTATTCAAATATGCAATATACTCCTACAAAGTCTAATTTATCAAAATATTCTATCAAGTTCGATTAATCTGAAACCATAGAAAATCAATTTTGATATCTGGCTAAAAGGGAAAAAGAAAGACCATAAGGCCGTAGAAGAAAATTATTCGTGATTCCAAAAGTCTAAACGCCCTTGCCGGCTAAATCCCGAACCTAAAAAACGAGTATTCTTTTCATATTGCACGTGCTTTTGAGCCAGATATTTTTATTTTATATCCAGAAACCAGGTATTCGCGATGATTATTCAGGAATTCTAATCGATTTCTGAGCAGAGTAAATGGTATTGAAAAAAAAAAGTCGGTACGGTATTTATATCAGTGTTATTCAGTTGAAATACGTTACCGAAGTTATTGCATTTCAGGTTACAAGTTTAAGTCCAATTTTCTGGGGCAGGTTTTAGTGGTGATTTAGAAAGGTAATTCAATAAGAGTGTTATGAAATTGATCTTCGTATTTCAAATAACTGTGACTCAATCTTACTGTAAGAAAGAAATGAGAATCATCTTCAAGGTAAAGTCTGAATGAAACGATTTTTCTTGAATAATATATGTACATGAATTTTAGGACATTGGATAATATAACAATGAGTTAACAAAGTTCTAGTACTAGAAAAATAACAGTTTATAATTGTAACTGTTGTGTCTTCAATTGCTCCTCGAAGAAAAATCAAAACAGGGCTATACATTTCCATAAATTTCATAAGAAAGATGCCTCAGCAGTTCTGTCATTAATGCCTTTGGCATAGTGGAAAAAATGGACCGAAGAAAAGCAAAAATGATCGACTATTAGGTGGAGCCTCCAAATAATTGAACACTGTCGTCAAACTTGAATAGGGTTCAACAGGAAAAAGGGAGCACCTTTTTTCTGTTGAATTTTTTTGTTCACCTAAAATCAATAAACTTGACACTACAATAATCTAAAAAGTCTCTACATAAGACTCACAAAATCGAAGGAAAAACACCCAAAAAAAATAATGCGTTACACCACAATAAATCCCGAAAAGGTACTCGTTTTCCTCCATATTTGTTCACATTTCGCAGCGCCCTCATCGGTAGTTGGAATCGCAAATTAGAATATCTTTTATCTATGGATTAATCGAGCTTCCTCTGATTGTTCTTTTTCTACTCAACTCACAAATCAGAGAAAAAGACCAGTTCTTATCACCATAGTAACCATAGATAAAGGAATGTATTCCTTTATCTATGATAGTAACCTAACCTCCGTAACATAAATACCTAAAATTTCATTCATATCCATAGGAAAAGTAATTGTTAAAATTGATTTTTTCTACTCAATTTATAGATACATACAAGTATCGATGTGAAGATCTTTCAATAGGTATTTTTTCTCATTTTCTATTTACAACAATTATAACATTGGGAGCATTAAAAAATGAATTTTTAGATATTTATAAATATTTCATCAGCGAATATGGAAGAGGTTCCTGTAGAGTCGGACGATCAAGGAGATTATACATATTTTTACAAACCATCCTATGTTATTGTTGCTATCGATACACATTGTTCAATGTTCAAATCGGATGGTCAGCCAACACCTTTCAAAAATTGTATGAAAGCATTATACAGGTTATCAGACTATTTACTTCTTAAATCTGATACAAGAGGTTGGAGCCCATTCTCTGTATATTTATATGATAAGGATGAGAAGGCAACTCTAGTGAACTTCAAGGATAATATGATTGAAACTTCGAAATTATTGAAACTGAAGTCACATCTTAGTGAAGATGAACTGAAAAAGGAATATATGAGGAGTTACGATTTGGACTTAGCATCCTTTTTGCGGTTCTCCAAAAGAAAATTCAAGGATGTTAGTACTAAATTCTTTAAGAGAATATTGATTTTCATTACGAATGATCCTGACCCGGTAAGATCCACAAGTTTTATTTCTACTTTGGGCAACAAAAACTAAAATTTTGTAGGTAAATGGAGACGCATCTAAAAGGTTCACAGCTCTTCATGAAGCTAAAAATTTTGAAGAAAACGATATCAATTTCCAACTAGTTGTTACCAATGAAGAGTTTCAATATGATAAATTTTATTCCGAGCTATTTTCTTTACTGAGCACTCCACAACAAGAAATAATATGTGAAGATGAGGAGGGTTTATTAGAGAAAATCCTCTCCACGATCTGCTTCAGACACTCTCAACGGAGACTCTGCTTTTATCCATTCGCAGACGATTTCACAAAGTACATTACCGTAATCAAAAAGAGTTACATTAAATATGAGAGACTTCTGAATAATGATTTTGTAGCGGAGGATGGCACTCTGGTAAAGCGAATATCTCAAAATTCTTCAGAAGAGATGCTTTCTTCAGATTTCAAGTATTTCCTTTATAATATAGATAGTAAGACATACTTTGACCAGGAATTTAGTTTGGACCAAAGGGTGGAAAGTGATCCGAGGTGTTTCCCAATTGGCTGGACTCTTTTATATGTATGCCACCGTTTGAATGGAATAGGTGAAGTTATAACTGAGCCTAGAATTGTAGAAGCCGATGCTAAGGAAGAGCTTCCGTATTTTAATCAATTTTGGCAATATTGTGTCAATAATGATAAAGTTTTGGTATGCGCTAAGGTGATGAGGAGAGGGGATTCCCCAAAAGCAGTTGAACTCGTTCCCAAGCTCATACATGGTAATAAGGTAAATGTAACGAACTAAATTTTTTGCAATCATTTTATCAACCAATTACTTTCCAAAGGGCATTTGTAAGTAAGGTAAAATTATACAAAGTTGACCTAAGAAACTTCTAACATCTTTGGTTTATTCAGCATTTCTTAGGTCTTATACTCTGTATAATTTGACCATAATACTTATTTCAGAATACTTTCATAGTATATCTTCAACATAAAATTGTTATATTTTCACTATCTATACAAAAACTCACAATGATGTGAGAGTATTGAAAAATTTGTGTTTATTTCACTTAATGAATGTTTAAAATCTTTTCCACCTCTTTAATTTTTATTTATAGGTATTTCTCGAAAAAGATATAGCCCACGCTGATGAAATATTCGAACCTGAAAATAATAAAGAAGAACCGGTAATCCTCACAGATGAACAAAAGGACGTAACCAATGCTTTGATAAAACAATTGACATTCGAATTTCAAAGTTCTTTCCTCATAGATGAAGCACATTTGAATAAAGTAGAATATTTAAAATCGAAATTGATTGGAGAAGACAGAAAAGAAGTCGTCACAAAAGATCTATTAACTTTGGAAGAAATCGATGAGATAATGGACCAAATTATGGATGAGTTCTTCGAGTGCTTTCCGCCCGAGAGAGGTGCCAAAAGAAAAATATCTGAAAAATGAGATGGTGAATTGGCTTGAAGAATATTCACGAAGATTTCCACATTCAGTAATTGATATTTTTTAATGACGACTAATTATTTATTATTGTTAATTAGTCTAATTGAATTATTTTCTGTGTATCTGGTAATTCATGTT
The DNA here is from genome assembly GCA_963966015.1 of Aphidecta obliterata. Taxonomy (NCBI): domain Eukaryota; kingdom Metazoa; phylum Arthropoda; class Insecta; order Coleoptera; family Coccinellidae; genus Aphidecta; species Aphidecta obliterata. The sequence continues at coordinate 12,743,875 of OZ014427.1, forward strand.
ATAAAAGAATCAAAAATTAAATAATAAAAGAAATGAACCTACCTACAGACATCGGAGCTATTTTTCTGGATATTGAAATTGAAACAAATTATCCATGATGAATCTCCTTCAAATCATCCCAAAATTCCAGGTCTGTGTTTATTTCTTTCATATTGAATTATAATTTACATTGAGATCAGTTTATGTGTTGATAAAAAAATCTCTAGTTGTGGTAAAAAAGTACTTATATTTATATCAAAAAAAAAAAAAAAAAACAGTAGTTTGTTCCTCAACTTCCCTTAGAATATCTTTTCCAGAATTTTTTCACATCATCATGTGAATTTTTATCGATAACCAAAGTCCTCTTCTCTTTATGACTCCATATTAGGTAACCATTTGTTTGAGCATACTCTTTCAATACATTGAAATCAGCCTGAAAAGTATGAAAGGGGGGATAAATATGTTATTTATTTGAAGTAGATCTTAATATAGATTACATTAGATAGGCTAATGAAAGTTAATATGTAGGTGATACAAAGGGGTGAAAGACCTACATAATTTGATAAATATTTCAATCTGAATCGGGTAGATATTTAGATGAAGTTTTGTCCATGGACAATGTTTACGCACTTTTTTTCACGTATTTTTATTGATTCATTGGGAACCGGAGATACTGAATTTGCAGTTGATATACAAGTGAGGCTTTTTTTTTGACAGGTGCTAGAACTCGTCAATATTCCTAAAATCTTTATAAAGGTGTTTCCAAATTAGACGTGAACCTTGGAGGACGTGTTAGTAGTATGACTCATTTGCAGTCGTTTGAGCCATATTTATTGATAACCAAAAATCAACAGTTTATGAGTTATTTGAGTTCTAGTGATATTTGGAATATTTTTCACCTGACTTCTTTTTTCGTCAATTTTTTCTACGTTGACCAAATTTGATTATAATTTTGGATTATTTTCATCGGAAAAGGATATGATATGTATGAAAAAAGCAAAACTATGCTGTAAAAGATGTTGAAGAAGAATGAGTATGATTCTAAAGTTGGTATATGAAGAAAATAAAAATCAATTTCTTATATCAATTGGCTGCAACTTTCGAATTCCACAATTCATGTATGAAAAATTTTTTTTAAAACTTGCCAAAATCCCCCTATATTCGCTGAAAAAGTTTTATTTAGAGACAAGTTTTCCCTTGATTGACAGGCGTGAAATCATTTTCCAACAGGATGGGTGTCTTGCATACTTTAGGCTAAACGTTCGTATATTTTTGAACGAATTGTTTCCTAAAGGGTGGATAGGTAGGGAAGGAGCTATTTCGTGGCCAGCGAGAAGTCCGGCTCTGACACCCTTAGATTTTCATGTTTGGGGCAGTTTAATAGAAATAGGAGATGAAAGGGAACACGAACAACTTGGGGATATAATAGACAGAGCATTGAGATTGATAGTAAATTTTAGGACTGAAGAAATTAGAAAGAGGGCACGCACGTTCTTGTATAAGGAATGGGGGAGGACATTTCGAACATAGTTTATGAATGAATTTTCTGAAGAAATTTTGAGTTCAATTGCAATAAAAAAATATTTAATTCATTACTTTTCTTTCTTGGCTTATATCCCCTTTAAAATCAAAATCTGCTGAGACGAAACTAGTGCCTGCATTCTCACGAAGACTTTCTTAGGAAATCAAGAAGGAATTTGGCAAGTTTTTAAAATAATTTTTTCAACATCTAAATACAGGATAGTTTTGCTTTCTTCATACATATCATATTCTTTTCTGATGAAAATAATCCAAAATTATAATCAAATTTGGTCAACATAGAAAAAATTGACGAAAAATGAAGACAGGTGAGAATTTGAAAAAAAACACAAGAACTCAAATATGTATATCGGAAACTGTTGATTTTCGGTGAGTGATACTATCACGTCCTCCAAGGTTCACGTCTAATTTGGAAACACCCTGTATAAAATATTCAACAGGGCCGAGTATTTTGAAATGAAAGGTACAGTAACGGTGATGTGAATAGTGTTGAAGAACTAAAACGAATTAAAGATGCTTGAGACATTATTCGGGAGCAAAATAAAGTGATTTGGATCAATTTTATTGGTGAGTTTGCAAAAAGATATTATGTGATAATCGAATAAACGCCGCTCTTAAACCCGCCAAATTCAGTGAGACATTCAAGGCTTCTAGTTAACCCATGTTAACAAAATTTTACATGTGGATTCTCATCCTCATTATAATTTTGTTCATCTAGTACAATAATTGTCTTAAATAATCTGATAACTCACCTGTGACAAAAATTGACTGTACAGAACTCCTTCCTGGTAAGTCAACCTATTTCTTTCCAATTCCCACAACTTTATCTGATCTACTACAGTAGGAGGAAGAGGATTTTGATTTTCTTGCAACATTTTCTCATGAGCGTGCTGCTTTAGATAACTGATGATTTGGTCCGCTGTTATACCTCCCCTTAAAGCTTGCCTTACTGATTCTCTTGTGATAACACCTACAACTAAATTAGGAAACCTGAAAGAGCGAATTTGGATTAATGAAATTTCAACAAAACATCATTTTTGTTTGAATGAGCCTTCGACTTGTAGATATTTTGAAATAGCAGACCCCTTTCAGTAAACAGAACACTTTGTTGTTTCCTTCCTCAAAATTCGGCTTTACAAAGTTTTAGTTTTCATCAAATTAATATTACCTTGCAGTTATGAAGGAAAAATATAGATGGAAAATAGTAAATAAGAATTGAAAATAAGTTGATAATTCCATACCTATACATGAGCTCGGTGAACAAACTTATGAGTGCTACTTGCAAGTTTGAGTTTGTGTAAGCATATACTCTGTAATTAGTTTCCACAATAATGTACCCTTTGTGTGTATCGTCCTCAAGAACTGGAATACTTTTGTTGGTAACACTACTAGTTATATTAATGGCTAATCTTGTCGGATAGAATCTTCCTGCCTTTCTCTGAAATTCAATAGTAACATTAATTGAAGATCCATAGTTTGATGCTTCAACTTACTTTTCTCTGGTAAACCAAACCAAATTCTCTCAAATGTTGTAGGAACACAAGAAGCTTTGAACTCATGCCCTCTGTGCTATAGTCCTGAAAATTAAAGATATAATTCTAAATAGTGTAGAAATTTGAGAGATAACCATTTCTGTAGGTAGGTACTCAAAAATATGCTCCAATGGAATATAATGAAATGTTCACATAATTTAATCTAAAATCTTTCCCTTACTGAATTCATAGCAAAAAAAGGTCCAATACAATCAGCTTTCACAATTTTCGTAATTTCAAGTAATAAGTATTTGTTCAATTCAAATCCTCATAGGTATACTATTATACAGGCTGTTTCCAGATTCAACGTGAACCTTGGAGGACATGTTGTTATGACACATTTGCTGTCATTTGAGCCATATTTATTGATATCCAAAAATCTACAGTTTACGAGTTATTTGAGTTTTTGTGTTTTCTGAAAAATTACTCACCTTACTCAATTCTTACATCCACGTGCACAACTTGTGAAGAGAATAGACGGAGATTGAGAGTAAATTTCAGGACTCAAGAAATTAGAAAGAGGGCAGGTGCTTGTATAAGAGATGGTGGAGGACATTTCGAACATAATTTATGAATGAATTCCTTGATGAAATTTTGAGTTGAATAGCAATAAAAAAATATTTAATTCGTTACTTTTCTTTCTTTGCTTTTACCCCCTTTCAAATCAAAATCTACTGTAGTGAAACTAGTGCCTGCATTCTAACGAAATCTTTTTTAGGAGAAATTGGCAAGTTTTTAAAATACTTTTGTCATACATTGCAGGCGAATTGATATTATAAATTGACAATTCTTTTCTTCACATACTAACTTTCAAATCATACGAATTCTTCTTCAACATCTATTACAGCATATTTTCGCTTTTTTCATACATATAACCTTCTCTGATAAAAATAATCCGAAATTATAATCAAACTTGCTCAACGTAGAAAAAATTGACGAAAAATGGTGCATTTCAAAAAACACAAAAACTCATAAATTGTCCTTGGAGGTTCACATCGAATCTGGAATCACCCTGTATTTTGTTGAAAAAATCTACCCACCTTTCCCAGTGTACTAAAACTCAATTGGAATAAAAACGTGAGGCATTCAACCAAATCTAGTCCTCGTTCTTCGACAGTATCCAAGTACTGAAGGATAAAATGCCAAACTTGAGCATGTCTATCTAGTAGCAAAAATTGGAACCCTTGCTTTGTGATCACTGGACTGCCATCTTCTTCATCTCGTTTCATCAGTTGAGCATGTAATAAGATTCTGACGGCATCGGCAGATATACCTTCTTGCTGTTGGGAGCCGACCATATAGTGTAACACACATTCCCATCTTTCTATAGAATATGTGTCCAAAAATGCTACATCTCTAGCTTTGCTATCTGTATCTAGGGCAGATGACATACTCCATGGTTTACCCCTAAATATTTCAATTTAGTCAAGAAATTAAAATTGTATTTGTGCTCTTACCCTCCTAATAGAGTTATTTTTAAATTTTTTTTGAAAGTTGGCGATAAAATCCATCCAAGGAGACCACCGGGAATTGTAGCTTCTTGCCATACCGACAGTTCAGTAAGTATTTTACTTACTATATTATGCTCTCTACAAATATGATTTAATACTGAACCGATTATTCCTAGAATTTTCAAAATAACTCACTTCAAATAGGCAGTTGAACCCCACGAAGCTACTACGGCTTGCGGGACAGGTTGTTCCACAAATAGTATACGAATCACATATTGTCTAGCTAATTCCGGTAATTCTCTGAAATATAATTTATCAATTTACAATGGAAACCAAACTAATATTACTACCTATACACAGCTAAACATATTGTTGGATGATTGTAAAGTTTATCTAATACATTAGGTGGTCTGGTTCTCAGGTAATCATAAAGATTTTTGCATTCTAAATTCGAAAACTTATTGAGTGAAAGAATCGAAGAGGTATGCGAAGAACTGGACCCATTATCAGCCATAAGAAATTCCAGAAAATATATGCTCAATTTTTGAACACACGAATGTAGAGATAAAATATGTTTCGGCTGAAAATTTTCAAATATAATTTTTTGAGGTTATGGTTGTGAATCAGAATCACTGACTGAAACCAAAACAAAAAATTTCAGGTTATTGGGAGGTCTATGGAAATCTTTTTCTTGATAAAGTGATTTTCAAATCAAATTGTAGTTGGCTCTATGATTCACATTTTCGTGATTCCAAAAGTCTAAACGCCCCTAGCCGGCTAAATACCGAACCTAGAAAACGAGTAGTGTTTTCATTTTTCACGTGCACCGTGCACCAGGTATTCGTGATGTATATTTAGAAAAGTTTATCGTTTTCTGAGCAGAGTAATTGGTATTGAAAGAAACATAGTCGGTAAGGTATTTATATCAGTGTTATTCAGTTGAAATACGTTTCCCAAAGTTATTGAATTTTAGGGTACAAGTTTGAGTCCAATTTTCTGGGGGAGGTTTGAGTGGTGATTTAGAAATGTAATTCAATAATTATCAACAAGATTGTTGTAAAATTGATCTTCGTATTTCATATGACTGTGACTTCATCTTTCTATAAGAAAGAAATTAGAATCATCTTCAAGGTGAAGTCTGAATAAAACGATTTATGTATAAATAATATATGTCCATGAATTTTAAGACTTTGGATTATTGCTCCTCGAAGAAAAATTCAAACAGGGCTATACATTTTCATGAACTTCATAAGAAAGATGCCTCAGCAGTTTGTGTCACTGATGCCTTTGGCTTAGTGGAAAAAATGGATCGAAGAAAAGCACAAATGTTTAACTATTAGGTGTAGCTTCCAAGTAATTGTCGACAAACTCAAATAGTGCTCCATTTTTCCTGTTGAATTATTATCAATTTCGATATAATTAAAATTGAAAAAAAGAATTTGTTCACCTAAAATAAATAAACTTGACACTACACTATCAGTTATCCAATCATTCACTGAAAGGTCTTCACATAAAACTCAGAAGAAACCTGAAAAACACCTAAAATAATCCGTTTTACCACGATAACTCCTGAAAAGGTACTCGTTTTCCTCCATATTGGTCTGCATTTTGCAGCGCCCTCATCGGTAGTTTGAATCGCGAAGTCTATGGTAATCTTTTTCTTAATGAAGTGATTTTCGAATAAACTTGTTGGTTCTATGATTCACACATTTTGTTTTTTCTGTCATTCTGTGTCTCTCGAGTTTTGTTTGATGTTTTGAAACTAGCGATGTTTTTCATTTTGTGATGGTAAAAATACTTTAATTTTTGCTGTATCATGCAAATAAGGAGAATTGATTCGTTTCATCGATCGAGATTAGAGTGAGGAAGTTATTTCATATTTAAATTGATATATATTTGACTTCTTTCGACCCTTGCATTGAAATAAATAATAACGAGGATGTTTCTTCTCGTTGGAGAGAGCTCAACGTTTTATCTAGCTAAAGATGGAAAATATATGATAGGAAGACATGTGGGAGATATCATAATAGGAAATTCTACTGTTAGCAGAAAGCATGCAGAGATTATTATTGAGAATAATGAAGCCTTTCTTCAAGACTGTAATTCCAAATATTTCACTAAATTAAACGGAGATATCTTAATAGCCAATGAAAAAATAGGATTGGAAGATGGTGCAGAGATCATTTTTGGTGAAGTTAAATTCAGTGTTAAAGTAGGTGAAAAGTTTATCACTTGTTCTACGGGTGTGAAGGATAATGAAGGAGAACTCTGTTCAGTTATAGAAGAGCTCGGAGGTGAATATTTGAAAGATTGGAATGATACATGCACTCATTTGACAACATCTGAGATTATGGTCACATTGAAAGTTTTACATGCGATCATGGACAACAAGCAAATAGTTACACCCAATTTTTGGAAAACATATTTGAAGAATATAAAAGATAATAAGTTGCCACCTGATCCATCTGAATTTTACCCACCTTTAGGGGAGAGTATGATACATTCAAAATATTTGGATAATAATCCTAATAGAAAAACTATATTTCACAATAAAACATTTACGTTTTGGAAAAAGAAGAGACACTCGAGTATGAAGGATATCATTTCTAAAGCAGGTGGTAAATCTGCACTCATCCCACTATCTAATAAAAATAAATCAGAACTCTTAAAATTAATGGAGAATAGTATTGTAATGGATCCAGAAGACCCAAATATAGAAGAAAGATATTCTGTCGTTTTGGAGGCTTATAAGGAGAAAGGAAGAAGGATTATTCCCATTCAAGAAATTGTCTTGGCGATTTTACAGTGTTCATGTGAAGAAAACTGCAATCCTTATTTTAATAGAGCTCAGACAGTTTTCACCAGGGAAAGAGTGAAACCAGATCCATCTAGAATAGTCATTGGAGAAACTGAATGTTTACAGTTCGACTCTGAAAAGGAACCAGAAGCGAAAGTCATTCCATCTTCTTTTGATCTTGTGAATTATACAAATACTCAAAATGAAAGAAATATCACTCAAAATGAAGGAAATATCACTCAAAATAAGAGGAATATCACCCTAAATGAATCTCTTGTAAGTCTAGAGGAAAAAAATAACGAAGTAACACAAAAAATTGTTATAGCAAAGAAAATCAAATTGGACCCTGAAGTGGTAGATGTTGATGCTCCAACTAAGAGGAAAGCAGGTCAGAATTTTTGAATAATATAGAAAGAGAGAAATCAACTTTATTGATCAATCAAATGGCTATCGACCGCAGTCTTCCAGCCAGAATAATATATTTTGTTAATTTCTGTTGAATGGTATTTTATTATTTTTCTTTGGGAGTCTGATTATATTTTTCAACTTTTCATTGCATTACTCACTAACTCACTTTTGTGCCGTCAGAGAATGAAAATTTGTGTTTTTTAATGTCAAATTTTAACCAATGAAATTCCTTGAAATTTTCGAATACATAATCGAATTTGTTAGGTCAAACACTATAATTTGACTTTTCTTGATCAGACGATAGAGGTAATTTTGAATGCTATTTCAGAATCTTTCGATATTTCCGAGTGTTCAAAATTTATAAGTTTGATATTTCAGCTCTGCTATTCAAAAGGCCAGCACAAGAACCACTTGCTTCTCCCGCAAAGAAAGCAAAGGAGGACGAAGAATGCTTGAGGTTCAATCCGTTCCATGTCATGAAATCGCGAATAAGTGAAGGACCATCTACATCGAAGGAGAAAAATGATCTGGACCTAACTAATAATCCATTTGGACAAATTCAATTGAGAAAAGACTTGAAAAAAGAAATCGAAACGGAAGATGTTCTCATAGTAAATGATGCAGATTCCAACTCCAATAATGAAAGCTCAAAGAAAAGAAAAATTGAAGATCGTTTAGATTCTGACATCTCGGGAAAACGTACAAAGATAATTTGTAAGAAAAATCGTAAATTTGTTAAAGTGGCATCGATTGATTTTTCAATACTGAATCACACTGTTTCGAGCGGATCTTGGGTTGATAAGTCTATCAAGAAAGAGATCAAACAAACGCCTTCGAACTTGGACAAGGAAGAACAGAAATGGTGTGAGAGATTCAACAACTCTGTTGTTATTGTGTCGAAAGATTTGTGGAGGAAAGACAAGGAGAATACATCGAATTTGAGTATAATTCCAACTAACTCAAATGTGAAGAATTTCAAGAAATTTCGAAAGGCAGCTGTGCCAAAAACAGATCACATAATTAAATGTTCGAAAATTATTTTTGGGAAATCGAATTTGGGAATTGATTACCAACATTCGGATGATGAGGATAATAGGAATATGTAGAAATTGTTTTTATATCGTTATGAATATTATGTTTATTATATTGATGGTGTTTCATTAAATATTTTTTTAATCTTATGATTTTCTTAGATATTATTTGTTGTCAACTATCCCATCAACGCATTGGAAAGAAATTATAAGAGCGCTGACGTGAAGAAGCTTGTTTCTGTGCACCAAAACGGTTTTCAGTGTTCAATGTTAGTATGACAAGCACTGTCATTTTATTTTACTAAATTCAAAAGATGGAATCGTCAAATTATATTGAATATATCAGAATAATTTAATTTATTTTTATTGGTGCCTAACTCGAGAAAAGTAAAATCTAAATGATAATTTTTTAACGACGGCGGGTTCTCCTCTTGGCTTTCCAAACACTGCCAAACTTCAATCAGAAAGAGAGAAGATTGCACATGGCAGCACTGGTTTTCTAGTACGCGTGACATTCATCTCCCCTCTAAGCAGTGGCGGCTCGTGAACTGAAGAAGTGCTGCAGAGCGTAAGAAAAGCGTTAAAGATTTAAAATGTGCTTTTCATTGCATAACTATTAAACGAAATTAACAATAAAAAAAATTACTCACGGATTCTGGCAAATTGGAGTGCAGCACCACCACTTTACGTTAAAACGATCTGCTCTCAACAAAATTGGACATTTTAGTTTTCTAAAAAAGCTACCGATTTTCTAATTCTTAAAACCGATGCCTTTCTTGCACACAGTAACAAGTAATTCAAGGTCATGGGATGGTTGACCGGGTGATCCATCTGTATACTCTTATGTCTAATCTTTGGTTCTTATTTCATAGCAAATAGCACCGACCTTCACCTTGTTTATCTGATTATATACCTACTTCGATTCCATTAGAGCTAAACATATTTATGCAGGGATCTCGCGTGGTAAATAAGCGCACAATGAAAAAAGATGTCATGCAAGGGTATATATTCAAACGAAGAAAAATTGTCGGGCTGAAGCCACTAAATTTCCGTTACACAATTTCAATTTTCATCGGATTTTCCGAGCACTCAAATTTTATTCAACATTGACCTTCAGTTAGCAATCCAATTAGGATGTCCTTCCAGAGTTCATAAAAGGGAGATTATCCAAGTTACGTGATTGAATTGTGGAAGGTATGGAGAAGAAGGTGGAAAATCGCGAAGGTGCTTTCTTAGCGGCATCCCAGATGCCGGGAGATAGTAGCCCAGTTTTTACTTGGTCTCCCTTACCCCCCAGACGACAACTCAGTTTCACTAAGAAAGAGAAGGTTAGTTAATCTCAAACTAGGCATGAAGAAAGTGCATTTGATATTAATCAAACGAGATTTAATTCGTATGACAATACTAAAAGAAAAATGTAGAAGCAATAATTCCGAAGAATAGTTGTTTTGTGGCGTAGGTAGGTGGCGTTAGTGGAGGAGGTTTACTCTGTGGATTATCGTCTATGGTCACTACGCTGTACTGTGGCTGGGCCAATAAGTCCGAAGCCACTGTTTTTTCGGAAATTTTTCTCCCACATATTATGATAAACTAAGACTAATGTGGACATTTATTACATAATTAATAATATTATTCGACAGCTACAACATAGATATTCTGAAGAAGAACTGTATCCAAACTGTGATGTCAATGTTTGGTTGAGATCATGCGAAGAAGAAATCATCGAACCCCTAGAGGGAATTGTGAAAGGTGAATTACAACTACACTTACGTTTAGCTTTTTGCTCCATTCCTTCAACAAAAGTCAAGAGATTTGTTCTTCGCAGGAACCATTCCGCCTTGGTTGCAAGGATCCTTACTTAGGAATGGTCCAGGCTCACTTAAAGTCGGGAATGAAAATTTTCAACATATATTCGATGGTTCTGCTTTGATTCACAAGTGAGTTGAACATAGAAGTACGGGTTATGATTCCAGTTGTTTTCTGTGTGGGCTTAGTTACTGTGTCCTTAAGCACTTTGAATTTTTCACATAACAGTGAGTGGTGGAAGAGTACACTGTGCAACAGTTATGTTATTTATCTTTAGTTTTCGTGGTCTATTAGATGAAAATGTTTTTTCAAATACGCGGTCCATTATTTTTGAATCATCCTCATTTCAGATTCAACATTGCAGATAGAAAAGTGACTTATCAATGTAGATTTTTGCAATCTAACGTATACAAGAAAAACTGGGAGGCGAAACGGATTGTGGTTACAGAATTTGGAACGAAAGCTGTAGCAGATCCATGTCATTCAATATTTGATAGGTGAGTGTCTTTTTATAATGATATCGAACGTTCAATAGAAAACGAGGCCACGGGAGTATGGCTTAGCTTGTTCTAATCTCATTACATTCTATGTTCCCTAATCCGAAGCGTTCGGAAATTAACCTGACATCTGTCAAATTTGAGTTTGTTTTATACGGTTAATTATCGATGATCTTCAAGTTAGGCTATAGGATTATTCGAATTAACACAGAAAAGTAAAGGTTGACAGGTGAACATCAGACTAAATTAACCATTTACCGGGCATCTGCGACAGATGTCTGGTTGATTTCCGAACGCTGAGATCATTGATCGGGTAAATCGGAGTAATGAGATTGTTCAATTCATATTGACCAAATAAGATTGATTTAATTATAGTAACTTACAGGGTGGCCGCAATTTTCAATCCATCGTTGGACCAATCGGACAACGCTATGATATCTCTCTACCCTTTTGGTGACGAAATTTATGCATTCGGAGAAATTCCAATCATTCATAAAATAAATAGCGAAACACTGGAGACGGAAAAGCAAGTGGATATCAGCCGACATATTTCTATTGTACATCACACGTCACATCCGCATGTCCTACGAAACGGTGAGAATATGAAAAAAACACTTTCGCTTGTTTCTGTGTACCAAAACCGCTTTCTGTGTTCATTGTCAGCATGACAAATAGGTACTGTCATTTTATCTTTATGAACAGAGATGAAATCACCGAATTATATTGAATATATCAGAAAACCCAATTTTTTTTCTGTGTACCAAAATGGCATTCAGTATTCATTGTCAGTAAAAAATACTGTCAATGAATTTTTATAAACTTCAAAAGATGGAATCACCGAATCATATTGGATAAATCAGGAAAACTCATTTTTGATGGCAACATCAGAAATTTGAGATACATAAAGCCTAAATGATAATTTTTGATCATTGAAATTTTCCAAAACCTGGAAAAACTTATCGAGGCTCTAGGAAATTTCCGAAAAATCATCACATTCTCCAATTTTCAAGTGTTCCTAAATATCCCTATTCTTCCTTCAAATCCGTTTCACTGGCCAGAATGTACGAAGTATCAATACAGAACCTCTATGGTATTGGGGCGAAATTTTGATTGTAAAAACCTGAAAATGTAAAACAATTATCGGAAATTCCTGGAAACTGCACGTGTGGTGAAAAATCGCGTAAGAGTCGAGTAACAGAAAACTGCGCTCGAGGTTCACTTCAAAGAAGTTTGTCTCTAGACTAAATAGCAACCTGCTTTTATTTAGTGGCTATACACTTATTTGTTATATTTTGTATAGTATTAGTATTATTATTATTATTTTTCTTGTATTTAGTATAATAGTTAACGTCTTGATTGCGCATTAAAAAAAAATTGAGAAGGTTGTGTAGGGAAGGTTGAAACATTTATATCAGCTACCTATTCTTTGATAAACGAATGGAAACTGTAGGAATAAATGAATGCAAATAATATAATTGCATTACTAGGTATACTTCATTTCAGGTGATGTTTATAATTTAGCGATGTCAATGAGCTCTACAGGACCAATCTTTAATATTGTAAGATTTCCTCATACAACTTCAGGTGAGTATAATAAAAAAATATTGCGGTTATTTATTATCTTCTTGAACTATGCGAACTTTCCTCGTGAAACTTTTATTGCAGAGTCCCTCGAAACGACATTCGAGAAAGCAGAAATCGTAGCAAATATTCCTTCAAGATGGACTTTTCATCCATCGTACATGCACACATTCGGTAAGAGATGAATGCATATGTTGAAGACAAGAAAAGTGTTCGGAAATATTCAGAGATATCGCAATAATATAACCACATAAAACCTCAAGGTTTTTTGAGTCTTTGTTGGTTACTTTGGAGATTTTTTACATACCACTGTACATTCACAATTTGGCAAAAATCTTTTGATTACTTGATCTTTGAATAATTGTCAAAATGGATTTCGAGTTCGATTATCTATCATTTTGTTAATGAGACTTTTCTTGTTCAATCAAATGTCAGATGTGAAATGTCAGTGACAAAAGTGTTGCCAACTTGAAGTTCGATATTGCGGAATGAAACTCCCTTTATTATGACCATGTGCAGTCGTAGAAGCTTGCAATTAATCGGTATTCATCTCCAATAAATATATTCACAAAGTGTGACACCAGGTATGAAATATGTTTATCTTTTTTTCCAGGAATAACCGATGATTATTTCATAATTGTCGAACAACCCCTGAACGTGGCTGCGGCGGCTGTCGTAGCGAATAAATTAAGGAACGAACCAATGGCCGGTTGCTTCAGATGGTTTCCAGAAGAATATGTTCGTACGATATGAAAAAAATTAAAAAATCCGATATACCCAATTTTTTTCAGACACAAATCAATGCGATCTCCAGACAGACTGGAAAGCTGTGCCGAAAATTTTATGCCAAATCTTTTTTTTTCTTACACATCATCAATCAATATGAAGATTCTGGTCATATCGTAATCGACATTTGTGTTTATCGAGATCCATCGATGCTTGATTGTATGTATGTGGAAACGATGAAGGTCTGTGAAAATTTCAGAAATTAAAAATTTTCTACATCAAGTCATTTTTCCCTCTTTATTTCACCGAATATTTTTGCCAAAATTTTTGTTGTATGGGGTTACGAGACCACATCTCTCAATAGGCACTACCCAAAAGATAAACGGTGAAAGTAAATGAAATGAAAATAGAAAATTTTTTGAAGAAATAATCAACAACTAGAATATGAATAAGTTTCTTCTACAGTCTATGCAACATAACCCCGACTACGCTAAAATGTTCAGAGGAAGACCGGCCAGATTTGTTCTCCCAATGTACGCACATGAAAATCCAGGAGATCCCACAATAAACCTTGTGAAATTAAACCAAACCAGAGCGAAAGCATTTTATACAACTAAGGGGGATATTTTGGTTGTTCCAGAACGTTTATGTAATTTAGGTTGTGAGACTCCAAGGATCAACTACGACACTTTCTTAGGTAGGTATTGGAGAATCACCATCATCTTCAACCAGTAATGCAGTAATATCTCACTTTGATTATAGGAAAACCATATCGTTTTTTCTACGCCATCAGTTCAGATGTCGATGCCGAAAACCCAGGAACGGTAACTGGCCCTAATAGTTTTAATTGCTGTATTTACGTGGAGATTTTTTCGCAGATTATAAAAGTAGACATTCTCAACAAAACGGCGAAAAAGTGGTGCGAACCAAATTGTTATCCTAGTGAACCTATTTTCATACCATCTCCGGAATCACAGGTAAAAATGTTATTCTAATAACAATAAACTGAACAATGGTGACTGTGTGAATAAATCGTCTTACGTTCACGTACGCCAGAACCTTTACAAACTTTAACCTCCGTAAGATCATCGGAAATGTTTACTTATGAGTATTTTCACAGTTTGAAGACGACGGTGTCGTCATTTCTGCCATGGTTTGGGGAGGAAATGATGTGAACCACGCTGGTGTGATCGTTCTAGATGCCAAAACATTCACGGAAATCGCAAGAGCTGAATTTCAAACTCCAAGTTCGGTTCCGAAATGTCTCCATGGATGGTTTATTCCCGAGAAGGGGGGTTAGAACATAACGAAACGACCCCAGTTCAAAATAATAATAATAATAATGCATCAAACTTGTAAAAATTCAATTAAATAAGTCAATAAAATAAACATCAAATTTCAATCGCTCCAAGCCACAATCACGTTCAGGCCGAGATTTTCCAGATCCTCCAGTGCGTTCCGTGATATGTAACTTCCATCTGGTTTCACCACCATTATAAATGGCAAGTGTGAAATTCCGAATCTCACACGAATTTCCCTGAAGAAAATTTCGTATCAATGTGGGATGAAAAAAAATGTCTCGATAAAATTGATTCATTCGTAAGAACGAGGTCAAAGCAAGCCTTGAGATTTCGAATGTATGTCTTAGCGTATATCAGATGAAGGAACATAGAATCTAATCAAATATGACACAAGCTTAGCCATACTAGCCAAAGTCAATAACGCTCTTTGCCTCGTTTTCGCGCGCTTGTTTCTATAAACAAGGGCGTTAAAAAGAATTTTCTAATATTAGATACTATTCGCAAAGTACACTTACTCAGCATGGGAATCCAATTTCGTCTGATCTTCGAATGGAATAGCATACCAAGGTCCACACATACGTCGAAAGAAATAATCGAAGTCCGTGGCATTTTTTTCTGAAGAGATTAATATTATTTCGAATCCGCAACGATGCTTGAATGCTTCCTGCAATATTGTCACTGTGTAATGTTCTAGACTTTCAGATGATCATTACTTATACATCGTTATCGGCCATCTTGACCTTCTATTTGTGATTAATTATTTTGAAAGTTCCATGGCTGTTTTGGTTGAATTGCTAATATTGTCCATAGGCGTAGCATGTGTTATTTTTTTAGGGAGAACTTAAAAGTTTAAAATATTCATAATAAGCTGTATTAATCCGTTCGGAGTAGTGAAATTATAGTTTAGTTGAATAAGATTGAATTCAATAATATGTTCACGAAATTAATTTCATTCAAGAACCATAAATGAGTTGGTTTTGAAAATATGTGTAGTATTCCAATGTCTTTTTTTATTGAATGGGAGATGTTTGCTATTTCCATTGGGAATTCATGAAAAATTTTGAATTAGCTATTGTTAGAACTGATTTCAGGCAATGAAAATATATTTGCATACCGCTGCACTCGAGATCCGAACACTGAAAATGTCGAATTTCTAGGTCTTTCCTTTTGACTATTCCCGGCTCAAAATTCGAAAAATAGAGACATTGTGACGAAATGATATAGCCATCCTAGAACCCAACCTAGCCTACGCCAATGTTCAAAGTCGGCCATATTGAGCTTCTATTCCGGCCCCACTTATTTTAGCCCTATGCTCCCTCTTGCTATTCTATACTCTCAGATCATAACATTCTTTGAAGTAATCTACTCTGAAATCGGTATTATAGGAATCTTCCTCATTTGCTGAAGGAAAATCTATTACAGTATTTCAAGTAACTGTGACTTAATCTTTCTGTAACAAATAAATTAGAATCATCTTTAAGGTGAAGTGAATTATAGGACATTGGGGTATATAACCATGAGTGAACAAAGTTCTAGTACTAGAAAAAAAATTACGAAAAGCACTGCCGTGAAGGCAGGAGCTTTTGAGCGCTCGTACATGCACCTTGTAGGTAGATTCGCATTTTCCAGTTTTAGAAATCAATTGAAGGAATTTTCGACAGCTGTCACAAAAATTCTGAACCTTAGGCGAAACTCCAGACTTCATGTCAGTGCTTTAGGTAACCAATTTTTTTTCGATAATTCGCTAGAATTTTCCACGGTATCTATGGTCTTGGTGGTGCGATCTGGACAAAATGTGGCACGTAGTTTGAATACATTATTCCTAAGCTAGGTGCAAAATTTCATCCCAATCCAATCAGTAGTTTCGAAATTATCAGGAAAAAATATTTTGAACAGCCATATTTACGGAACCCCT
The DNA here is from genome assembly GCA_963966015.1 of Aphidecta obliterata. NCBI lineage: Eukaryota > Metazoa > Arthropoda > Insecta > Coleoptera > Coccinellidae > Aphidecta > Aphidecta obliterata. The sequence goes on from OZ014427.1 coordinate 12,760,438, forward strand.
AGTCTAATTTCGCTCATCGATGAACGTAGCCGCGATATTCGCGATCCAAACCCACCCTGAAAATTTCAAGTTCGTAGGTCTTTCCGTTCAAAAGTTACAATTTTCTATGGTTTATATTGGCGCAGTGGTTTGTGCGTTCGACTTCGGTGCCGGTCTGCTTGATTGGTCCCGGGTTCGAATCCTCCGGTCGGGAAAGAAATTTTCTGACATGGAGCACGGTTCCACCATTCACTGTTGGGTAAACAATTAACAGTGCTGTGCCTCAGGTGGCGTAAGGACACAGTAACAAAGCCTACACAGAACACAACCGGGTCTCCTAACTCGCACAAGCTCTGAGCTTCTGAGGGGTCTCACAGAGACCTAGGAGAGTCGGGATATAAACAATATACAAAACAATATACAATATGGTTCTGGTCATGCGATCTGGACAAAATATTGATTTAATATATCATTCTCGAATGGAATACAAAATTTCATCTCGATCGAATCCGTAGTTTCGAAATGATCGAGAAACCAAAATTTCAAACGACCGTATTTACGGAACCCCTAGTATAATTCTGCTCATTGGTGAACGTGAACGCTACATTTCAGATCCATATCTATCCTGAAAATTTCAAGTCCCTATGCGTTTCCGTTCAAGAGTTACAATTTCCTATGATTTTTATGGTTCTGGTCATGCGATCTGGACAAAATTTCACATGTGGCTTGAACACCTCATTCTCCATTTGAGTGCAAAATTTCATCTCAATCCAATCTGTAGTTTTCAAGTTATCAAGGGAACAAAACTTTGAACGGCCATATTTACGGAACCCCTGGTGGAATTTGGCCCATTAACGAACTTAACCGAGGCATTCGGGAACTGAACCTACACTGAAAATTTCAAGTCTCTAGGTTGTTCCGTTCGAGAGTTATCGTGCTTGCGGCCGGACGGACAGACTCAAATTTTCCGACAGATTCGTCATCAGTGAGTCGAACATAGTCGATTGAGACCATTTTCGGCTCAAAATTCGAAAAATACAGACATCGTGACGAAATGATATAGCCCTCGTGTAAGTAGTACGAGCGCTCAAAAAACACTGCACTATCAATAATCCAATAAAACGTCTCAAAATTCACTCAAATAATCGAAGGAAAAACACCTAAAATAATTCGTCGCAACACGATAAATCCCGAAAAGGTACTCGTTTTCCTCCATGTTTGTTTGCCTTTCGCAGTGCCCATAAAAACGACCATAGAAAAATGAAATTCAACTGTGTTCGGTAGACAGTCTACTCTGATAAATCTAATCTAGAAAATCTCCTCACTGGATGTACGAAAATCCAGGTCCGGATCATTATAACTGTTTCAGTAAAAAAGTCCTAGGTATGAAATAACCGAACACAATGTACTTACTATTCTGTTTTGGAAATGTTATTATTTGTAATTACTTACCTTATAAACTTCTTTCAACAAGTTCATGAGGTCTTTAATTCCTACACAATTGGAAGAAGCGAAAAGGAGTATATAAGCTTGTTTATTTTCCAGAACCTCGACAGCATTGAATCTTTCCCCATTTTTGTTTATCAGGGACTTTCCAACAAAAATATCCATATTTTTACCTCAAAATTATAATAAACGATTTTCGTACTTTTTCTTTGATAAAAGTTAATGCCTGCGAATCTTCCGTCAAATTTTGAAGGAGAGAATCTACCATAGATAATGCAACTATTCATTGTGTTCCATTACAACCATGATCTCATGAAAGATTCAGATTTTATGTGGGGTTCTATTGTGCTCCCCATGAAAGGATAATAAAGGATTGTTAATCATTAAAATAAATTTATAGATTTTTATGATTTTATTCTAACAAGTTTCTAAAATTTCTTGAAACTCTTCTTCGAGCTACTTCCTTTCGTAACCTTCAATACATTGAACCTCACAGTCTTTGATAGAGGTCTGCATTCTCCTATGGTTACTACATCTCCAAGCTCAACATCCCTGAAACAAGGAAATAATCCATATACCAATAGAATTAGAAATTTTTAGTTTTAGAATAAAGTAAAAGGAACAAAAAATAAAAGATGAGCTCTGTTAAAAATGAATATCAAGAAGGAAAATGTTCCTTTCCACAAAAAAAATATGCATTTTGAATGTACATACCTGAAACATGGCGATAAATGGACAGACATATTCTTATGCCTCTTTTCAAAACGATTGTATTTTCTGACGTAATGAAGGTAATCTCTGCGGATAACAATTGTCCTCTGCATTTTAAGTTTCATTACAACTCCTGTTAGGATGCGACCACGAATGGACACATTACCAGTAAAGGGGCATTTCTTATCAATGTAGTTTCCTTCTATCGCCTGAAATTAATTCACGAATTGAATAATGACCCAAGGATTAATAATAAACCCCAAAAAGTTGTTAGTATGAGACCCAATAATTAGGAAAAGATACATATCTACAAATCTATTATAATCCAGAACCAGGTTAAATGCAATAATAGTAATAATCTAAAATTATCCTTCCATACATTTATAATATACAGGGTGTCTACTTTCATAAGGGCCAAACTTCAGTAGGAGATATGATCTCCCACTGAAGTTTGGCCCCTTTAAAAGTAGACACTCTGTATAGGACAAGTCAATATCTATAATTAAACCACCGACAAATAATTTTAGCCACTCGTCAATTGACCAGCTTATTCAATACTAATTCAAATTCCTTTCTCACTGATGAAGAATAACTAGATTGATAAAATTACAAATCTACTAACAGACCAAGTTGATTAACTCCACCAATATGAATTTCCCACATGAAGCAACATTGAAAGGCTCAGCAAATAGTTGAATTTGTTCATAAAAATGAAATACACACATAAAACAACCTAGTAGCAAATTGAAGACGAATCCACAAAAACCTGACCTGTTGATAGAATATGATTACGTAGAGAATTTATAGGTACTATTATCATAAAGCAAACAGTGACTACAAATTACAGCAGAAAGCATTGTATGTTAGTAATGAAGATATTAAAACTATCCCAATCCCAATATAAGTTCCAAATACTCCTTCACCACCAAGCACCTTGACTGGCTGAAGAATATCGAGCAACCCAAGTCTAGAAATATAGTTTTAACGAACCTCTCTGGGGGTTTTGAAACCTAATCCTACACTTCTGTGATACCTAAGATTCTTCTTCTTGAGACCCCCTTTCTTGTTCAAGAAAACTGTTGGCTGTTTCTGGAAAGCCCTTTCGCCCTACATGGAAAACAAAACGAATTAGTCAAGTTAAACATTGCCTACCTCACGAGGAGTTTTAAATCCTAATCCCACTTCACGGTGGTATCTTAGGGACTTCCTCGATTTTTTACCGATGCCCTTTTTGCTCTTGATAGAAGCAAGAACATTAGCAACAGTTGGTTGTTTCTGATATGCTCTTTCGTTCTGCAAAATTAGAATCGATTATATTATACAAACATATCTGAAAAGTTGAATACACCACGTGCACGATACAGATATAATCGATAATATATTTACTTATGCATGAACTTGATGGAACCTACTCGCTTATAAAATATAGGTTCGATTTTACGGAAATTGATACACAAACAAACTCGAAAAAAGGGGAAAAGACGTGAAAAACTCATGTCTTACCTGATCCGCCATCTTGATACACTAAACGAACCTCTAAAAAGAGTGCACCCCGAAAATTTGATGTAAGAGAAGAAAGTTAACTGTCATTTATTTCCAGTGCTGCCACTTTACCATAGCATTTCACCCTAAACAAGAAACGAGAGGAATATTTTCTTTTTCTTGTTTATATTTACTAAGGTCGGTTATAACATATCGATACCTTTTTGCCAAATTATCGTAAGCCTCAACGTACTACGTTGAGGCTTACGATAATTTGGCAAAAAGGTATCGATATGTATGCGTTTTTTTAAATCTAATAATGGTTTAGTTAATTCCCCAAGGAGACAAGAATATTGATATCCGTTAGCAACGTCTCGAAAAACGGAATAGACGGATATAATACATTGCTATTTAATTCACTTTCCTTATTTAGTGGTCATGGCCAAATAAAAGAGAACTTGGCCAATCAGTAGAAATTTTGAAAATATTAGTTTCTTCATTGATAATAAACGTGCGTTAAAAGAAAGCAACCCTTGAAATTCAATGTTTAGCTTATTCGCGATTCCAACTACCGATGAGGGCGCTGCGAAATGTAAACAAACATGGTGGAAAACGAGTACCTTTTCGGGATTTATTGTGGTGAAACGGATTGTTTGAGGTGTTTTTCAGGTTTTTTCATCGATTTTGTGAGTTTTATGTGAAGACCTTTTGGTGAATGATGAATAAATTTTATTGTAGTGTCAAGTTTATTGATTTTGGGTGAACAAATTGGTTTTTTCAATTATATCGAGATTGATAATAATTCAATAGGAAAAATGGAGCACTATTTGATTTTGACGACATTGTTCAATTATTTGAAAGCTACACCTAATATTCGATAATTTGTGCTTTTCTTCGGTCCATTTCTTCCACTATGCCAAAGGCATTAGTGACACAAACTGTTGAGGCATCTTTCTTATGAAATTTATGGAAATATGTAGCCCTGTTTCGATTTTTCTTCGAGGAGCAATTGAAGACACAACAATTACAATTGTTAACTGTTTTTTTTCTAGTACAAGAATTTTGTTCACTCATTGTTATATAATCCAATGTCCTAAAATTCATGTAAAAACATAAAATCGTTTCATTCAGACTTCAGTTTGAGGATTACTCTTATTTCTTTTTTACAGAAAGATTAAGTCACACTAGTCACAGTCATTTGAAATACGAACATCAACTTCATAACACTCTTATTGATAATTACTGAATTACATTTCTAAATCATCACTTAAACCTGCCCCAGAAAATTGGACTCAAACTTGTAACCTAAAATTCAATAACTTCGTGAACGTATTTCAACTGAATAACACCGATATAAACACTGGAAAATTCCAAATATACCTCACGAATACCTGGTTTCTGGACTGGATATAAAATTAAAATATCTGGCTTGAAAGCACGTGAAATATGAAAACAGTACTCGTTTTCTAGGTTCGGGATTTTGCAAGCAGGGGCGTTCAGATTTTCGGAATCGCGAATAGCACTTTTGACCTCATTTCTTATCAAACGCTCGATATTAGGTCTGATAATTCGATATCCACCTTTATTATATGAGGAAATGTTCAAATAAAACTCATTTTCAATAAAAAAAAATCTATTGAACTTCTCTACTAATCTCATATAGAAGCAACCTCAGAATATGCAATTAAAAAAGCATGCATAATGACAGTCTTCTGTAACAAGGAAAAAGTAAAAACTAATTTTCCGCAGAAGAAACCTTAGGATTTTTTTTTCAGCTATTGAAATTTCATATCCTTGAGTGTTCTCCAATAATGTTTTCAGTCATACCATAGAGATTATGGCTATGGACAAATAACGTCCAATCATCAACCTCTTGATTTGGATCTGTGAAGAAATCCGCAATATTTTATTTTCAATTGCTGTGAACCAAGATGCATAGAAAACATTTTCTATACATCCCTGTGAACATAGTAACAAAAGTTTAAAGAATATCTTGTGAAATTTTTGTAGAAAACATATATAATTAATTCATTTAATAAAATTTTTCGAGAATATATCAGATAATATACATCACAAAAAAAACATTGTAGGTGTTTCAATTATTCATGCTTGTTCCTTCAAGATTCCATACTGGAAAAAAGGGTAATAAAGATCACAGAAAATAATGAAATATATTCCTTCAAAATTTGATGGAATATAATTAGAAAATTTAACAAACCTAACTAAAACATAAAATAATCAATTAATCAAACATTCTTATTCATATAAACATATCCTGAATTAATAGTGTGAAACACACTCTTCTTCTCTATACATTTTACATTTTAATGAAACTCATTACTCACTATGGATGACGTTTCGGTTTATTGGATTAAAATTTCAGTGGAAATTATAACAGACTAGATTAGCTATCAAATGAAAATCAATAATTCTTTGTATGACTGAAAACCAACAGGTGGAATAAATAATTAAATGATAATATTGGCACGCGATATACATTCTTTGCAGCCAGCATCATCTGTATAGATATATATTTGTTTCTTCATTTATTGAGGAATCATAAAGCAGGCAGCGCAATCCCGGAAAGGAACTCGGCCATTAAAGCTCTGTGTATGAATAAATACTATCGAATTAGCAGCATTGCTTTAATCTCATTCAGCGCTAGCTAACGGCACACCTACTAAAGCTACAGGCACATATTTGACATGAGTCTGCCAAGCGGAGTTCAGCTGGAAGAATTTGACGCCACTGAATTCCACACCGTCCACGTAAACTAAGAAAAGAAATTGCATGTCAAGTTAAATCGTTTATAAAAAAATTCGAACCATATAAAATATACTTACCTTTTAAGGGAGTATTGTGAGAAGAACGAACTGAGCAAATCATCCTTGATACGTATTCGATATACTGGCTTCGAGCCTCTACATCTTTCTCCTTCTCTTTCTTTTTTCCTAATCTCATAACTGCAACAAAACAAAATAGTACATTCCACATGAACTGGATAAGGTTAATGAAAAGCTTCTACTCACTTTTCTGTTTTTTTTCTTTGTTAGCCAATTGAATCACCACATTCAGTCCATTCGTGCAGGTTGGATACACCTGAATCCCTCTGAAAAGCCCCTTCATGGAAATTTTTCCATCGGGTTTACCTTTCTCAGTCTTTTGAACATTTTCTCCTATTTTGGGAAACTGCCAATAGTCAATTTGTAGCTCCAGAGGCTCCCACAGCTCCCTCACCTGAACATTGGGAGATGAGGGGGGAGTCAGGGAAGGTACAGAAGGAGGACTCGAACATGTAACATCATCTAGGTCTACCGAAAGCCCAGTGATGGGATCTACCGGTCCAACCCTAACTTCCTGAAAAAATGCAAGATTGTTGATTTATATGACTTTTTTTCAAACGCTTAGGGTATTTTTTGTAGCAGAGTAGAATAGTTTGTTTAAACAGTAAAAGGCTTCGAATTAAACCATTTACACTGAAATTTTCAACTTTTTATCATCAAGAACGATAGTGTTACCCCAGAATAAGGTGAAGGTGTAGAATATGGTCACCACTCGGCGCCTGCATCGAAGTTTCATGTTTTTCATGGCATATTTCAGCTCCTGTGAAATTTTTATCAAAATTGAAGAGGTGGCCACATTCTACACCTTTTCTCAATTCTTGTAGGATGTGTTCGATTTGACTTATACTCACATTTATAAACGGAATAAAGTGTTGGTTGGAATCGTCATAGCACGTCAGCATCACTTCGCCGACGGGCAATTGCGCAAACGGCGCGGTGGGGGGCGCCGAAATGTACTTCTGCAATTTCTGCATGACATCGTCGACCCTGACATCCTGTTCCGTTGGAAATAGGGTAGCGTACCCCTGATCCAACAACGTTAGCTGCTTGGCGATACTACAAGTTCCAATCGGTATCACATACAATCTGAGGAAAGAAAGCCACTCCGATGGCTTAGTCGAAAGGAGTTCGACGTATGGACGTACCACCCATCCTAATAAGAGGTCTCCACCCAACAAAATCAGTCTGATGAAAGTGAACGCTCCCGTTTTGGAACAGCTGTTGTAACTGTAAAGAATCTCAAGAGTCACAGATTGAATTCACCTGATGAATAATTATCAATATAAAGAAGTAGACACAAGATTCAATTTCTTGAAATAAATTATTGAATACCAGCTAACCCGACAGACGTTGTCCTGCTCGAATGATATTAATCGCTTCAGAAAACGTTTTTTATTCAATATTCAAAATTTTGATAAACTGAATAAATCGAAACGGAATTTCTTTGAGAAAAACCTTTTTTCCATCTAATCTAAGAAATAATATAGTAAATGTTATACCACTTTAGAATCCTCATTAAAAGCGCTAACTTTTAAAGTCAGTCGCCAAAGTGATGTAGTACAATTTTTTTCAGTAGTCAGTTGAATTTTGGCGAAATATTAATTTTGAATACTTGGTTCGGCAAAGAGTGCCATTATCTTCAAAGCTGGAGCAGTTGGCTTAGAATCAAAGGTTACAGGTTACAGAAGCCTTATTCAGGATAACATAGAAAAAATAAAATTGGAAAAAAGGAAAGATTTGTAGCAACAGGAGTTGCAATCATCACATGATATGCATTTTCTCAAATAAAATAAAATGCAATATAATTTGGAAAATACACGCCTAAGATTTTTTTATATTTTTCTGATTATTTTGACTCGGCCTGTTACCCGATTCCGGCTTGACGTCGACTTCTGGGACACTGTATACAAATCAATTGCCATGCATTAGTCTCGAAAATGGCTCGACCAAATTTGATGAAGTTTTTTGTGTGTGTTTTATCTGATGACTATTATGACTTCTTGGACACCCTGTATATTAAAATTAATATATTTCTCTTACTATTTATGGATTTTATTGCACAGGTGGGATAAGAGCGCCTTGACTTCCACTGCAGAAATAGGCTGGAATACTTTTTGATGAGCCAGCTTCGAATATATTGGATTTATCAAACTATCCGGTCCACTAAGTAAAAAAATATTTTCAGGAAGAACACTTTCTTCTAATGGTAAACTGCGGGATATATGTTCCAAAAATGTCTTTCTGGCCTGAAAGAACAATGCGAAATTCATAAGGGAATAATTGGAAGACTGTCAACTTACCGTTATTGTCTCAAATATTGGAATATCAGAGCAGACACTCAGAGAATTCTTTTTTTTTGCCGAAGAGGCGGAAGAACGAAAGAGCTTAGCCTTTCTCTCAGTCAGTTCTTGCATGATATTACTGAAATCATTGTCGGCACTCTTTATTTTCTCGGATTTCGCGGGTGGTTCTCTAGGAGGCGAACCAGTTTGCGCATCACTCTGTATTTCAGGATCTGTAGATAACAGATCTGCATTTCCATCACTCCCTGAAAACAATTCGAATGTATCCGATATTTTGAAAATTAATGCCTTGTATTTAATTTTATTCACATCGAAATAGAAAACCAAAATCCAACTTTTACCTGAGTAAGCTTTCTCGTCAAATAATTTATCAGTATCTATAAAAGTTTGACTACTAGAGTCTAGAAGACTTTTACTGCTACTGAAAAATGGTCGTAAACTTGGTTTTGGAGTACTGGATATGGACATTGTGTCTTGTTCTCCGCCTGAATCTTCGTCACAACTGAGGGATTCCAATTCTTGAAATAACGCCTGAATATCACTCGTATTCGTGAGATCTGCACCTCTTCCTCCCTCACTGTCTGCCACACGGAATCTTCTTAAGAGAGATACAAACCTCTGTTTGAGGTTATGCTGAAAGGATGAGGGTCATTTAATTATTTTTTTCCCATTCACAAGTACTCAATTACTGAAGAAAGTACCTTTTATATGAGCATAAAACTGTTAAACTGCTTACCGAGAATGATTAGGAATATGAATGATTTCAAAATTTTCAAAAAATCATAATCATAATTTGTTCAATTATAGTTAAATGTGAAACCTATACAATATCTGAATTCAGAAGTTACTATGGTACATTATTGTAATGAAGATTCTATTATGAGAGATTGTTACATACAATCTCTCATACTGAATTCTGAATGCCCATCAATAATACTCCATATTTGCCCATTTAAACGCAAATATAAACAATCACCCTGTACATCTGCATATTCAAATTTTTATGTTCAATAATCAATTATCATTTTGCAATACATGAAATGATTCCGTTAAAAATTAAAACTGCACTTACTCTTGCATGAGGTATTTTAGTTCTTAAAGGCTCACTGTCAGACAAGTCCCCTACTTCCTCTTCTCCAGAGCTTATTTCGTCGTCTTCATCACTAAAGTCATACTTATGTTCTGATTTACCTTCCTGATCGACTGGGGTGGAGCTTATCTGCATTACACTCAATCGAGCAACCGGTCCAACTCCTTTTTCTTTCCCATTATTATCGGACATTAATTCGAGCTCTAAATCCATATGTTTTTGGAGAACCTGCCGTGAAAATAACAATGAAATCGATCTTCATTACTGTTTCAATTCACCTACTTGATCCATCCTTATTACTCCTTCTGCAAGGGTTTTGTATCCTAACATAGTACGGTTCTTATATCGCTTTCTTCTTTGGAGCAGAATATGTAGCTTATTTCCTTCCCTTTTCAAGAAATGGGGATACTGCAGACAGAAAGTAAGATCTAAGGATGCATCTAGTAAACCATTTGACGGTAGAGTTAGTTCATGTGACCGGAGAGTGCGTTTCGTAGACTGCATTTTCACAGCTATTGAAAGGGACTGTAACTCGGACCCAAGAGGCTTCAGAATCACCAATCTTGTAAGTGTTAGAGAACACAACCTAAATCAAATTATGTTTATTGATATTCCATTATGTGAAGACTGTGTTTACCTTGGAATACAGTTTGAAGGAGTTCTATCCACCCAAGTGGCATAAAGCCGCATTTTATTGGGAACATTCCCAGAACTGGTCATGATTTTCAATTTCTCAGACATCTTACTGGTAATTCCTATCAGTTATTGGTTTAACGAACCTCAGTCATATTTTCTTGTTTGTGGGGTGATTGTTGTGTGATCATTTACTACTATTTCACGTACAAGTTTTCCTCTTACATTTTTTATTTAATCGAAAGAAATAAACCGATTTGTCAGTTTCAAGTGACAAAACAACAACTATCCGCGAAGCAATCACAAAGGATAAATATAAGGGTCACCATAGATCTTGAAAGTTATTTGTATTGAAATCGGTTTTATTATTGAAATGTGTATATTGTACAAGCAATCTTTACACTAATAATAGAATAATCAATACTATTGTGAACTGATATTCAAGAAATTTCAGTGAACATATAAACAAAATGACATTTTATCTGATAAGCAATTTCCTTTTTTTCCTCAGATAAATTTTCCTTATCAGACTTCCCCACAATCATGGGATACAATTGAAAATTGAAATCTATTTAAAATGGGATCTAATTTGACTTGAATTATCTTGCCTGCGTTTTCTGGATATCTGGGAAACTTGTCAGAAGTTCTGAGGTGGAAATTTGATTGTTTTATTCTGATTCCTAAAATTATTGAATTTCATAAATTAATGTCGATCTAACTTGTGATTGCTTTTTACATATGTAGAGCATTTATGAATATTCAGGTCCAAACTCGAAAGAAAATTTTAAATTAAAAGTAGTATTTATAATTGTTATTAAAAATACCCCTCTCCGGAGTCACCGGTATATGGCGACTGGAGAGTGATGAGAAAGTGTATGGAGAGCTTTAGCTTCATAAATTTGGGTCACAGAATCAATGAATAGTTGTCATTTCGCGATTCCAAAAGGTCTAAACGCACCCTGCCGGCTAAATCTCGAACCTAGAAAACGAGTATTGTTTTCATATTTGACGTGCTTTTAAGCCAGATATTTTTATTTTATATCCAGGAACCAGATATTCGTGAGGGCAGGTTTGAGTGATGATTTAAAAAGGTTATTCGTATCTTCGTATTCCAAATGCCTGTGACTTAATCTTTCTGTAAAAAAGAAATTAGAATCATATTTAAGCTGAGGTCTGAATAAAACGATTTTATGTTTGAATAATATATCTGCATGAATTTTAGGACATTGAATTATATAACAATGAGTGAAAAAAGTTCTAGTACAAGAAAAAAAACAGTTCAGAATTGTAATTGTTCTGTCTTTATTCAATTGCTCCTCGAAGAAAAATCAAAACAGGACTATACATTCCCATTAATTTCATAAGAAAGATGCCTCAGCAGTTTGTGTCACTAATGCCTTTTGCATAGTGGAAAAAATGAACCGATGAAAAGCACAAATTATCGACTATTAGGTGTAGCTTCCAAATATTTGAACATTGTCGTCAAACTCAAATAGTGCTCCAATTTTCCTGTTGAATTATTATCAATTTCGATATAATTAAAATTGAAAAAACCAATTTGATCACTTAAAATCAATGAACTTGACACTACACTATCAATGATTCACTGAAAAGTATTCACATAAAACAAAAAAAAATCGAAGGGAAAACCTGAAAGATACCACAATAAATCCCGAAATGATACTCGTTTTCGGCCATGCTTGTTTTAACTTTGCAGCGCCCTTATCAGTGGTTGGAATTTGGAATCGCGATTCATGTATTTTTGGCCATAAACCATAAACTACAAGTTACCTGAAATTAAGAAAAATAAATTTCTATGGCTTAACTTATTGGGCGCGCGTTTTTGTATCAAAACAAATCCGGAACGACCGGAACTGAAAATAGTGAAAATACAATTTTATTTTTCTGAACAATGTCTCACCAAGGAAACAATTACAATAAAAAAAATTTCAGAAATAAGAAGCAATGGAACCCCAGAAAGACTGTTTTAACAGATATAAGTGTTATCGATACAGAACCATCCCATGGGTATTATGGATTTAAAATTTATTTTCCTGATGAAGGTACTGAGGGGATCTGATAAATTAATCGTAATTAAATATATCCCATTGCAGCCCTAATTGATGTCAACATATTACTCATGCAGTTGAAAATTTGCAGCAAGTTTTTCGATCAAAATAGTGGTATTTTCGATATCAATATGATACAAAAATTTAAATGTTTTTCACTTGAATACAAATTATTGTTGGAAGATGAATCTTTAACCAAATGGCCTGATTTCCAGGATGAACTGATCAGCAATGCGGAATATATTCTTAACTGTTTTGGTTTAGCTATGCACCAAACGATTTGTGACAATCTCATTGCGAAGAGTAGCAACGATGTTGACGAGACTCTTGAATCGTTTCATATGAATTTGGGGAAGATAAGACCTAAAATCACGAACTACCAGCCAATTCTTCAACTCAAAGATCTCAAAGTGAATATATATGGTGAGAATTAAACATAAATCAACATGATTATTTTTTTACCACATTTCTATTTCATAGAAAAACTTAGTTGTGTTCGTGGGACGGTAATCAAAGCTAGTGGAATCAAAATACAGTGTGAATATCTAGCTTTTTCATGTAGTTCTTGTAAAGGGACTCAAATTGTAAGACAGAAAGAGGCGATGTTCACACATCCCATAAAATGTCTGACGAAAGGTTGCCAATGTCGGAGTAATTTTATACCATTGCATTCATCTCCATATACAAGGACCATTAATTGTCAAACTATAAAAATTCAAGAATTGATAGGAAATGATCAGGTCAGGTAAAAGTCCTGGATTATATTCGACTTTGCTGAAAGTTTGTCTATTTGTAGTATGAAAATGGTCGTACTCCTAGGACAATCGAGTGTGGATTAACAGAAGATCTGGTGAATTCATGCATGCCCGGGGATGACATCACTATAACAGGAATAATAAAAGTAAATCAGTGTTTTCTATATTCTTGGCTTATATGATCTCATCGGGATGATTCTTGTAATATACAGCTTTGTTCGAGAATAATATATTTCGGAAGTTGTTTTCCTTAATTTTGTTTATGTAGAAGATTGTTGTATCGATTCAACACAGAAAATATGTTTTAAGGTCAAAAAAGAATCTAATATGGTTAAGAACAACCAACCGTCTCTCTTTGCTATGTACATGGAAGGAATAGCAGTTGCTAATAATAAGAACAGAAATCAAGGTAGTTATGGCGCTTCTGAGCGTATAACATTCCATATGGAAGATTACTATGCAATTCAGGTAAATATTTTTGGTTCCTTCAAATACCAAAAATGCAGGTGTGTGTCTTGACAATGACATGATATTGGAATATTAGTTTGATGACTTCTATTCATTTTGTAGAAGATACATGCGGAACCAATGCTCTTCAGATACCTGGTACAATCTTTGTGCCCAAGTATATATGGCCATGAAATTGTGAAAGCTGGACTTCTTTTAGCTCTATTCGGTGGAACAAATAGGAATTCAGCGCGAGCCGAATCCCATATTATTATGATCGGTGATCCGGGGCTTGGAAAATCTCAAATGCTTCAAGCTTGCACGAATGTTGCTCCTAGAGGTAAACTATGGAAAGTATTATTTGAAGTATCACGAAAATTATGCCTTATCTATTAAATTAAAGATTTTTATGATACTTACATCACCTAATTCCGATTTAAAATGGCCTCGTTGGAAAATCTCAAATGCTTCAAGTTTGTACGAATGTTGCTCCTAGAGGTAAACTATGGATAGTATTATTTACAGTATCATGAAAATTATGCCTTATCCATTAAATTAAAGATTTTTATGATATTTACATCACCTAATTCCGATTTAAAATGGCCTCGTTGGAAAATCTCAATTGCTTCAAGCTTGTACGAATGTTGCTTCTAGAGTTAAACTATGGATAGTATTATTTACAATATCATGAAAATTATGTCTTATCTATTAAATCAAAGATTTTTATGATATTTATATCACCTAATTCCGATTTGAAATGGCCTTGTTGGAAAATCTCAAATGCTTCAAGCTTGCAAGAATGTTGCTCCTAGAGGTAAACTATGGCTAGTATTATTTATGAAAATTACGCCCTGTCTATTGAATTGAAGAGTTTTTTTAAGGTATTCCTATCACCTAATTCTGATTTAACGTGGTCACAGGAGTTTATGTATGTGGAACTACGAGCACCAGTTCTGGCCTAACGGTTACTCTAACTAGAGAAGGAGGCGGTGATTATTCATTGGAAGCAGGTGCCCTTATGTTAGCAGATCAGGGATGTTGTTGCATTGACGAGTTCGATAAGATGCGAAATCAGCATTCCGTAAGTTTAGATGATACGAATAGAATTTCAGAATTGTAATGAGAATTTTAAGTCTCTTTTGGAAGCTATGGAGCAACAAAGTATAAGCATTGCGAAAGCAGGAATTACTTGTACCTTACCGTCCAGAACCACCATTTTGGCGGCAGCTAATCCGGCTGGAGGTCATTATAATAAAGCTAAAACTGTGGCAGAAAATCTGAAAATAAGCGCTCCTATGTTATCGAGATTCGATCTTATTTTTATCCTATTGGATAATCCTGATGAAGTAATTATGTATTTCTAATCGAGGTCTAAGATCATTTATTACCAGTGCGTTATTTTTTAAGGAAGTAGATATGATGTTATCCAGACATATTTTAGCAATGCATTCTAATTCAATCGATAGTTCTATATCAAGATCGACTACTTCAGGTGGAACATCTTCCAACGAGCAAGGTTTGAGGTAAACTATTGGTGAAAAATTCCGATTACAGTTGAATAATCTGCATTTTCCAGGGCAAGATTGCAAATACAACAAAACGAAA
This sequence comes from Aphidecta obliterata, assembly GCA_963966015.1. Classification (NCBI taxonomy): domain Eukaryota; kingdom Metazoa; phylum Arthropoda; class Insecta; order Coleoptera; family Coccinellidae; genus Aphidecta; species Aphidecta obliterata. The sequence continues at coordinate 12,775,801 of OZ014427.1, forward strand.
GTGTTGAATTTCTTCCTCATAATCTCTTCAGAAAATACATAGCTTATGCTCAGAAATATGTCAATCCCCATTTATCTGATGGTGCCAAAGATGTAATTAAGTCCTTTTATTTGAGTCTTCGAAAAAGATTCCAAACAGGTGAAAGCACCCCGGTTACTACCAGACAATTGCAATCTTTAATTCGTCTTACTCAAGTAAGTATCAGAAACTTGTTGAGTTTTTCGAAAATTTTATTTTTGAATTTTTGTTCTAATCTCAGGCTAGAGCTAAATTAGAACTGAGAGAAGAAGCTGATCGTCAAGATGCTGAAGATATTGTGGAAATAATGAAAAGAAGTTTAAGTGACATTTTCACAGATGAAACTGGCTTACTGAACACAACTCGATCTCAAAATAGTACAGGCATGAGCAGTAGGAGCAAGGTAAATATTTTAAAGAAATGCTGCAAATTTTACATAAAAGGGTATAATATAATCCCGTCTTGCTTGTTAATTCTTTATTTTGTGGAAAAATCTTTTTAGGCACTAAGATTATTATCAGGCCTGCAGCAACTCTCTAAGTCTACATCTAAATCTTTGTTTTCTACAAAAGAAATACAAGAATTGGGGGAAAAAATTGGTATACTACCAGATAAATTTCATAATCTGTTGCAAAATCTTAATATTCAGGGTTATCTTTTGTATAAGGGTTCTAATACTTATCAATTGTTGAGTGCTTGAAAGTTATTGAGGATTATGAATATTTTAGTCATTTGTTGCTGGATATTTTATTTGTTTCAATAAAGAAATGTGTTTTTATCATTAGTTTTTTTTTTGAGAATAGTATACAAGGGAACGTAGTTCGTCACAAATTAATATTCCTACGCTCCTTGTTGTGTCGTGGTTTTAGGAAAAAAAAAAGTAGCATATACCTATTTTATCTCAATCTAATAATTGTAGTTTTGCACTACAAAAATAGACCTACTAATGTGCGTGAAAAAATAAACGAGGCCAAAGCAAGCATAGAATCTAACAGAATATAATGAAAGCTAAACCCTGCTTTGAAGCACCCCTTACCTCGTTTTTCTTTATTGAACGATAGGTAGTACAGAATCGTTATAAATGATTGTAACATCACATTCGGCTTTGGATTATTGTTTGAGGCTCCACACTTAATGTGAACTATAGGTATCATAGAATTTTGAAACTGACAACAATTATTATTTTTACGTCATGCGCACTGTAAATAAATTCTGTGGCTGGAACAGTATTCGTATGAAGTGACAAAACAGGAATATTTCTGAGTCCACTTGTCAACTTTCAAATCATTTCCTCTCTGTTTATTTAAAAAAAAATATAGTGAATATTCATTTATTTCTGCAGTTCTTGTTCATTGGATTTAAGTTCAGTCAACACTGATTCGACTGGTATCTTCCAAAACTCCTTAACATACGGTAATCTATCTGATGGATCAGTACTCCAATGATGCAATCTACACTTCACTTCTTGTTTTTCCTTTGGGCTGAACTGAAATTGATTTAGTTTTAGTGTGTAGAAGGAAAGGAGTGAATCTGGAACGTACCTCGACAGTAATACAGAATTCTTTTCCTTCTAAGTTCATATTAGGGCCTTTGATGGGCGTTTCTGGAAGGATTATCGCTTTCTCCGGCACCTCCCATCCGCATTTCCTAAAGGAGGCCTTCACATGCCAAGGTTTTATTGTCCAAGGTGACTCCATATTCATCACAACGGATAAAGTCATTTTTTCTAAAGACTGCATACACTAAGACAAAATCAATATCGTCAACATACTGAAATCACATAGGAATATCCACTTACGATGGGTACAATGGGAGAAGATGGCTTATCTTCAACATCTTCTTTCAAATCGGCATACTTGGTAAGATTTTCTTCATTTGCATAGACTGCTTTTTGTAATAATATTAAATTATTATATCCATAAGAGGGTTTAACTTCTACCACGTCCCCTTTACTGCCTAAACCTTCTATATGTGATGTTAAGATTAATTTCATCAGAGGTTGCTTTTCGGAGGTTGTATCTTTCAACAGTTCATACACATAATGTCTGCTTCGTAGAGTTTTAGGTGGCAAACCTTTTTTGTGAAGAGGTACAGGAAATTTCCGCTTCACGATAAAAGTTGTCTAAATTGGAACAAAGTCAATTTGATTAATTTCAGAGTTCATATATATTTTAGAGGGACTCACTCTAACTTGCTGGTTTAATACTGGGATGCAAGAATGACTTGGATATTTTGTTATTATATTCCTAACAGCTGGCCACATTTTAAATTATTCTCCTTGTTTGCTTATAACTATCAAAAAATTATTTTCAAAGAATACACTATTTTTTTATTGATATTTTTGGTTATCACAGAACACTGAAGTTAATGATAGAATAAGAAAACTGTCGAATTTTAATTTCTACAAATAATAAAATATTTTCATCGAGAATTTATCAGATGAGAGATAAGCAAAGAAGGTAATGGATTCACATTATTAATTCACCTCCTTCAAGATATTATAATCTTTTATTGTATCCGACAAGGTTGTATGTATTTCTATGACTCCTCAAAATGGTGGTGGTTTTGCATTTGTGGCAATATCATTGGAATTTTAAAAATAATTTTTATATGAAAAATTCGATAGAATTCAGTGTTTTTGCGACTCCTAGGATAATGCTGGGATAATTCTCAATTAATGCGTTGATTGCTATGAACATTTGGTGAGTAGGATGAGCTTTTGAACACAAGAATGATGTTATGAGAAATCTAGCCTATCTTGAAAATTACTTGGAATAAATTTGGCATTGTATCCCAATGTATTATGTATCGGTATAATCGATACGAAATTGAGTTATTTATTCTTATGCTCGATTCATGTAGATTCGTTGAACCCAAAGTTTTAATTCCTCGTTCAACTAATCCGAGTTGGAACTGAATAAACATTGTACAATTTCTGTTTCATGCTTGTGTTTATTTTATTGGGGGAGTTCTCAATATTCTTGCGGAATTCTCCGGGATAGTGTGGATAATTGGATATATAGTATGAGTTCACTAAGAATATAAGGAAGAATAAAGAATATAAAACGAAATTTTAGGTTAAATAAAATTGACTTTTTGACAGTTTTGAAATGTTCAATCAGAAATCCTTTAATTCAGGAATGATCAGTTAATCTATAAACCTTGAGTTTCTAGGTGTGTGGATCATACAAACGAAAAGCAAACACACATGTTCCGATTTTCAGTATTCTACGGTTGATAGTTTTTCGACAATGAATTTTTTGTATTGTATACCTCAATTTTTTGTCATTAGAATGCATGAATCGCATTATCTTGCTGAAAGGATTCCTTGCATTAGTTAATTCGAAATGCTATCGTTAGTTTCTATTACTATAAATAGGAATTTGAAACGTCAAATACGTTTCGTGAGCTTCAAACAAACAAAAAATTACGAAAAGCACTGCCGTGAAGTCAGGAGCTTTTGAGCGCTCGTTCATCCACCTTGTAGGTAGATTCGCATTGTCCAGTTTTAGAAACCAATCTGAAAGATTTTGACAGCTGTCAAAAGAATGACAGCAGCTCTGTCAATAGATTTTTTATGGGTTCATGTGAACTTGAATCATTTCTGACTTCTCCTCGAGGTTTATTCGGAATTTGTACAAATCTGATAATTCAAATGACATGTCTAGGATTATTCCCATATTCTTGTTGATGGTGAGTTTTATAGGAAAAACGGAAAAGTTAGTTATCTTTTTACCAATGGCAATACTTCAAATGAATTATGTTATATTCGATGATTATTCATATTTGAATTCGATCAGTTTCTATGACCATCGACCATAGGGAAGAATCACGGAATGGGCGACATCTACTTTTAATCTTTTGAAATACCCGAGAGGTGAACAACAAACTAACGTATGTGTTTATATGAGAAAAGTGTGAAATATTTGTATGATTTTAAGTCATTTATGTATCGAAAGTGATATACATAGATGATAATTTATGGACAATTGTTTCAAATAAACTGTATACGTGCTGAAAATGCAGCGGATTGTAAGAGGTAATGTGGGAATAAGATCACGAAAAATGTGCTCTGTTCCTCAATGCTCATCACATAGTTCTTCTGAAATTTCTTTGCATAAATTCCTGTTGAATCTCAAGGCAGTTAAAAAATGACAGACAATCTTGAAGATTGGGAAACGTATCTCAAAGAATAAATTGCAGCAAGCACTTCCTGAAACATGATTTTTTTTATCGTAAGTTCAATAATTTTCTATAATATAGTGGTCATTTGCTATCATATTCATGTTCACCCACATAATGAAAAATGTTCGAAGTGGTTATCTCGACTTTCACAGGCATTATTATTAATTCCGCAATCTTATAAAAAATATTTGATTTACTTGTCATGAAAGACAAAAATGAGCGGTTCTTGATTTTTCCCTACAGAAGGAATAAAGAAAATTAAAGTCAGTCGATTTAGGGGAAATAGAAAGTATTGATGAAATGGAAATTCTTATTAGGTTATTGAAAGTCATGGTACATTACATACATTTTGAAGAATCATAGATTACTTCACGAAAAGTTCAAATTAGAATACCATTTTTCAACAAGGTGTCAAGTAAGTAACCTGAGAAATATGACACAAAATTCTCGGCAAACATTTTCGCACTGAGTGAGATAAAGTTTTTTTTTTAGTGTGTAAAGCGAGTACTTTACATTCAGTTGCCAATGTAAAATACCAATTTATTATCCGTTTCAATCGATGCTCTCTGGCAGCCGTTCCTAGTGAAAACTGGTGGTCCCCTTATTTTATTTTTACTCAGTCTGCGTAACGATTTTTCATGAGAAGGAGAAACATAACATACATAAAACGAGGCGGCCTTGGCATTGACCGCTGGTAACGCGATGCAGCTTTGAATATTTTCAAGGTGATCAGGGTGCTACCAGTTGGAGAATATCGTTTGACCAAGATTTGGTAATTGTGGTATTTTTTTATTCGACAGGAGATGGTCGGAACGCACAACTCATTGTGCTAAGCTCGACACTGAACAAATCTTCGACTTCTATAATTTTTCAGTACAATAAGATGTTTCAAAAATAGGCTGTAGAATTCTTCGTAACTTGCACTACCCCACGCTATAAGTAATAATTTCTTGATATCGAGCATAAATAACGTTATCGCGTGAAACGTAGAAGAGGTCATGGACGCAAATCCGATTATTTATCAGAGTGTAACGTAATTTTTCCCGAATAATATGCAGATTACAAGCACTGAAATGTTTCTTTTTCTTCTAATATTATCGGAGTTCACGTAACCCTTATCTCTTAAAGTCCACCAAACATAATTTGTTTATATTTCGATGAATTATTCCAATCGTAATCCGATAAATCCAAAAAATCATAGCTGCTAATCAGACACTATTTTTGGTTATCTGCTTCAGTTACACTCCGAAGATCCATAGTTGGGAAAATGCACTAAAATATTTCTTGATCGCCCACCTCAGATTGTAATGATTTTTCTGTACACGTACTTATTTGTGAGAAAATAGGTTGCTTGTAGTTTGGGGCTTTAGGAGATATGATTATAACCTAATTGTCAACTGTCAAATGAAGGATGGACAAATTTAAGGCGATTCAATGTAGCCGTTGAAATAGTAGAGTAGTTTTCCTAAAATATGTTTGTTAGAACCTATGTACATATAGGGATATATTATATAAGTCCAAAAAATCATAGCTGCTAATCAGACACTATTTTTGGCTATTTGCTTCAGTTACACTCCGAAGATCCATAGTTGGGAAAATGCTGTAAAATATCTCATGATCGCCCACCTCAGATTGTAACGATTTTTTGGTACACGAACTTATTTGTGAGAAAATAGGTTACTTGTAGTTTGGGGCTTTAGGAGAAATGATTCTAACCTAACATAACTTAATTGTCAACTGTCAAATGAAGGATGGATAAATTTAAGGCGATTTAATGTAGCCGTTGAAATAGTAGTTTCCTAAAATATGTTTTTTAGTACCTATGTACATTTAAGGATATATTATATAGGTCCAAAAAAAAATCATAGGTGCTAATCAGACACTATTTTTGGCTAACTGCTTCTGTTACACTCCGAAGATCCATAGTTCGGAAAATGCTGTAACATATTTCTTGATCGCCCACCACAGATTGTAATGATTTTTCTGTACACGTACTCATTTGTGAGAAAATAGGTTGCTTGTAGTTTGGGGCTTTAGGAGATATGATTATAACCTAATTGTCAACTGTCAAATGAAGGATGGACAAATTTAAGGCGATTCAATGTAGCCGTTGAAATAGTAGAGTAGTTTTCCTAAAATATGTTTGTTAGAACCTATGTACATGTAGGGATATATTATAAAAGTCCAAAAAATCATAGCTGCTAATCAGACACTATTTTTGGCTATTTGCTTCAGCTACACTCCGAAGATCCATAGTTGGGAAAATGCTGTAAAATATCTCTTGATCGCCCACCTCAGATTGTAATGATTTTTCTGTACACGTGCTTATTTGTGATAAAATAGGTTACTTGTAGTTTGGGGCTTCAGGAGTTATGATTCTAACCTAACACAACCTTATTGCCAACGGTGAAATAAACGATGGACAAATTTAAGGCGATATAATGTAGCCGTTGAAATTGTAGTTTTCTAAAATATGTTTGTTAGTACCTATGTACATATATGGATATACTATTTCATTTTTCGTTTACTTCTTGTACTAATGAACATTTTTATTTCAGGGATGCCTACGAAGATGTGAAGTATTGTAGGTGAGACAGCTTCAATAGTAATTATATATTAGGTATTAATGATCTTATTCTATTATAGCATCGGCTTCTATAGAAATTGTGTGGAATTATTAATTTTTAGGATCCCTTAAGTGAACAGTTGTTCTTTTATGTTCCCTTGCCATCATATATCTAGCGAATATGAAGTTACACGCCCGAAAACTTCTTCCCCGACCTGGGGTTTGATCTCGCGACCTCACGATCATCTTCGGATTGGATGATCCCTACAGAAGGGGGGCCTCCTCTCACGATCGCAATAATTTCCCAATTTCCATAAAATGACGTACATGTTGATGCATTGTCAGTCGATCTGCTGTTGCATCCGATTATCTCCCGTGTGTTGCCCAATCGTGTGGCGCGTCGCGGTCCTCCTCTCCTGCGGGTTTTCGACTTGACCGGCCCACTCTAGCACGTGGGTATCGGAAATCGGCATCTCGAGACGGCTCCCCGTCATTGCGTTGCGTTTCTCGGGGATCGGTGCATTTCTGGGCGTTTTTTGTCGGTACGTTCGTTTTTCGATGGTCGCGGGTTGCCCGCGATGGGTCCGTTCAGTTTCGGTTAGCGTTGCCGTGTCCGCGACGGAAAACCGGGACCTTTTGTGATTTTTTTTTATCCCCGCCACATGTGTTTCATCCGTCGGAAAATGGATAGCTGGATGCACGAAGTGGTGAGTGATTTGTTCAGGAAATCGTGTTCGAAAGTCGAGATTGAAGGGAAAAAAATGTTTCCTTGAATACGGATTGAGGAATACGTGAAACATGCAATTCTTCTGATTTCCTAGAAATATGTATTAAATCTTCGAAAAACTTTGAATAGAACTATATAGTTTATTATAACCTTATTCCGTATTCTGATTTGTTCAGAATTAATAGCAAATCATTGATATGGAACATTTTCTAATATCGCCTCGTGAAAAAAAACCGCCGACATGAATAAAAAAAACATATTTCCAATGATTTTCCACAAGTTGAAGATATTTTTCTTATTGCAACTTGAATGTTTCTTTAGATTTCTTTACATCATAAATTGTTTTCTGCAAAAGTTTACACAAACTTATCACTATATTTTATGAAAAATCTTATATAAACTCGGGAGCATACCAATATAATATGTAGGTACTTACCCAATTTCATTATTCCCCACGTTTTGATAAGAAATGGAATAGTAATGGTCTCAATATCTGGAATATCTGGAATCTTATGGTTTAGCAGATATGATTAAAAAAATATGTATAGAAATCTGTGGAAATCTAACATTGCAATGTCAGTTGAACATTGATTGGCACTATTGGCAGTTCTTGCCAGAGCTACCAACATATTTCCGTATGGGATTCGAATATGTCATAGAATTCCTTTTCTTTTTACTGTGCGAATTATTATGGTTTAGAATAAAAAAATTATTATAGTTCCCGAGGAAAACTCTGCGCGCTTGTTTCTTTGAATTCGAAATAAACAGAAAATGATAGTATTTGTCATACTCGCAATGAACACTGAAAAAAAAATATAAATCGATGAATCCATCTACGTATTGAAGTTCAAACAATAAATTGACAGTAATGAAGTCCGTTTTGGTACACAGAAAAAAAATTTTGTTTTCGGTATAAATCGATAAATCGGTATATCGATGAAACCATCTATTGAAGTTCATGAAAATAAATTGACAGTATTTGTCTTACGATGAACATTGAAGTCCTTTTTGGTACACAGAAAAAAATTGTGTTCTCTGATATATTCAATATAATTCGGAGATTCTATCGTTTGACGTTTATAAAGTATTTGTCATAATGTCAGTGAAAACTGAAGGCCAGTAAGTTGGTAGACAGTAACAAATTTTTGTTTTTCTGGCATATTCAATATGAATCGATGAATCCATCTATTGAAGTTCTTAAAAAAAAATTGACAGTATTTGTCATACTCACAATGAACATTGAAGTCTGTTTTGGTACACAAAAAAAATTGAGTTCTCATATATTCAATATAATTCGGTGATTCCATCTTTTGAAGTTCATAAAAGTTTTTGTCATAATGACAGTAAAAACTGAAGGCCATTTTGGTACACAGTAAACATCTTCTGTTTTTCTGGCATATTCAATATAAATCGATGAATCCATCTATTGAAGTTCTTAAAAATAAATTGACAGTATTTGGCTTACGAAGAACATTGAAGTCCTTTGTGGTACACAGAAAAAAATTGTGTTTTCTGATAGATTCAATATAATTCGGTGATTCTTCTGTGCTTTTCGGATTTTTCAATCGATGAAGTGTGAAAAGGACGCAGTTTATTTTATAGTGCTACGCACGTGACTGCCCGATGATTAATCTATGTCTGTTTTATTTTGTAGTTTATCTATCACGCTTCAAATGAACTTTGCGTTTTTGTTTTGTGAAATTGTTGATAAACTAATACTTCTTTTGAATGCCAATTTCACAACGCGTTGTGTTCTCAACTGTTCATCAACAATCACAGAGATTATTTTATTCTACTCTAGTACTCTTGTCAGTGGATGGCATTTGGATATATTTTGTTATTATTCCATAATTAGCTGACCCATCCCGGCGCAGGGAATTTTAGTTCGTTTGATACCCGATGTTTAGTGTTTCGGCGCCTGGAGCCAGCACAAATAGATCATTCTAGAATTTGAAAAACATTGAACATATAGGTTATAAGCCTACCGAACATAGAATCTGAAAATCGGAATGTGTGTTGATATGACGTTTCCACCACAGATAACATATCCAACAAATAATCTAACATCTGTAATCTGTGGACGCTACTCAAACGCAATAGATTATTTTTTATGCCAAAAAACGCTACATCTAATGGACTATATCGGGCATGATCCATTTCTGGACTTTTATTTTTCTTTTCAAAATTAGTATTGATATTGACAGTTTCACCACAGAATAATGCGTTTTTGAAAGCCCCACCCCCGATTTTACGGAAGCCATTTGATTTCAACAGAATGACACCCAGGGTTGCCAACGCAAGAATACCAGAGCGATTTTAATCCGATATGGTCTATCAATGAAAATAATAAATCAATAGGCTGTATTGTCATAAAAGAATGACGGATATCGAAGCAGGATGATAAATGGTGAGCGTTGCCCTTGTTCTGGCCGTGCGACAATATCCAACCCACGAAAATTGATTTCCTCGTGTACAATCTCGATGTGAAATTATTTTGCATTCCCAAGCAGTCTAGATTACTTGATCCAAACAACATAAATCGTGTTCGTTTGGCTAAAACAAAGTCAAGGCTGGGCAAAAACCGTATGTGCGAGAGACCGTTGCGTTGCATTTAAGATGACCTTGATCTTGAATAATCCAGTTACCAAGTCTACTGTGATTCGGATTATGCTGTTATGCGTTACCTCTCAAGGACTGCCGAATTTGATTGTTTGAATAGGTACAATTGTTCCGAGAATTTAATGCTTTGGCAGTGGTATCATGCACATTTTAGGACTTTTGTCGAAAATTAGATTGGCATCAGTCTCAACTCAAGGAAACTTTTAGTTTTGAAGATATGGACTTTAATGAGGAATCGATGTTTTCTAAGAAGATAAAGAAATTTTGTTGAAGCTTGTATGGTGATAAGTTGGTAGTTCTGTTGTAAATTGACAATTCACAATAATTAATATGACAGTGAAATGTCAAATTTTCATGGTTTTGGTGTAACGTGTAATATCTTGTCTTGATGTTGAAGTCATTCAAAATACTAACAAATAAAAATCTTCAATTTCACATAATGGTTTATTATTCCGCGTCATTTCGTTTCCTTGCCACCATAAATAAAATTAAATCTGAGAAGACAATCAGTCGCTGATGAGTAATGAAATTTTCAATATCCAACATATGACTAATTGGCCAAAAAATATTCTTGGATTATTTTCATAAAATATTAAAATTTCGAACCTTTGTCTAACCTCTCCAGAGATCTTCTCAATTTTGGCTGCGCCCTTGGCAGGGCTCAACATACCACCCCTAGCAGCTGTTCCCTCTAGCTACGGCCCTGCCACCAGCACTTGGTGATTGATTGACCTTCTAAGTTAATTCCCTCGTGATTTGGTTAGGGAGTGACAAAAATACAAAACGAGAAAGTACGCCGACGTCATAACTCCCAAAAATCGAAAGCTCGCATCGCGTCCTAGGCGCTTACAGAATTCATTCTCCCAGGTCGGGAACTCGTCGAAAACATCGATTCATCACGTCAGGACTGGTAAACAGATGACGGGTTCATTAAAAAAATTTAAAATTAAAATAACCAGTCATCTGCGGATGAAATGAACGCGAATAAGACTCGCCTTGTAATTTTGGCAATGTAATGGACCCACGTTGAGCCTCCGTCTCTCTCTCGCTCCATGATTTTTCTCGTATTAGCCAGGTAAAAACTGCATTAAAGTTAGGCGGAGCAAGGAACGGTGGGTCCTGTGGTGTCTAGACGAAAGTCAAGGTCGCCCAAATAGTCTTCGGGCTTGAAACAAATACTCTCGTCGGACGTGCGAACTTCAAATATTATTGCGGATGATACACTATAATAAATTTATCTCTTCCACCTGAAAATACCACGCAAAAGTAAAGATCATATTTTAAATATGAATTTTGTATTCATATGAAGCGGCAAAATAGGAATATTTTCAAGCCCACTGCGATGTTACAATTATTCATAGATACCCAGTATTTGAGTAGTTTTGTTTACAGGTGTCAATGATGACAGACACCCCTGTCCATGTGGAAGTGAGTTCGGCTGCTCCTCCCCCTTCCTCCTCCATCAAAAAGGAGGTGGATGGTTTTGCTGAGTGTTCGCCCTCAAACAGCAATACTTATTCTCCAACTACAACTATGGTACATGACCCGAGCGTAAGTTGGTTTTTTTCTTTGCTCAATTGAGCATCGTAGCTTAGCACACTGACTTGCTTAATGCTGAATCATTAGAATTATAATATTCTTTTGACTAAGAGCAATGAAAAGTTTCAAATAATATAGCACAAAACTTGTTGCTCTTTGACCGGGAGGGTTTTTTTCAAAATGATTTGACCATCCAAGTTTTGGAACTTAAGATGTTCAAAGAACACAACACCTTAATGAATCGCAATCATCCCCCAGATGAATCAGAAAGCTTAAGTCTCAAAATCAAAAAAAAATCTTCAAATTAAATAATCATGAATATTGGGGATATAACCACAATACAGGGTGTCTACTCTTAAAAGGGCCAAACTTCAGGGGGAGATCATACATGAGATTTGCAACAAAAAATGTCATATGGTCGAAATGTTCGACGGTTATTCTTCAATTTAACATTTCTTGATTTCACGGAATATTTCAAGTTTTTCCATAAAATTAATTATACTTTAGTTATCCTTGTATCCTCATCAAAGTTGACCACATATTTGGAAACAGCATTGAATTTGCTACAAGATAAGATTTCTTTGTCGAAAAATTCTTATTGCGGGCGTGGTAAGGAGATGAATATCACGATTATGATCGATCGATGAAAAATCATTAATAATGGACATGTTCTCTTTCCAGCAGAAAATACCCCATTTTGTTGGCTTTCGAATGACATATCAATTTTTGTGCTTGCTGCTTGTCTTCTGCCCTAATATCATGGCTAATAAGATAACAACGAAAAAGTCGAAATATTCCAAACCTGGATTCGCTCTATTTTGAAGCTCTTTATGATTGAACATCGAAGTAATTCAGTGGATTCAAGAGAATTCGAAGGAAGGTATTAGGGCAGAAGAAAAGCAGCAAGCACAAAAGTTGATATATCATTCGAAAGTCAACTAGATGGGGTATTTTTTGCTGGAAAGAAAACATGTCCATAATTGATGATTTTTCATCGATAAAACCATTGGAAAAATATGACTGGTTTTGTTCGCTTCAGAATCGTGATATTCATCTCCTTACCACGCCCGCAATAAGAATTTTTTTGGCACATAGAAATTCTCATCTTGTAGCAAATTTAATGCTGTCTCCAGATATGTGGTCACATTTTATGAGGCTACAAGAATAACTGAAGTTATATGACATTTTTGTTGCAAATCTCAAGTATGATCTTTCACCCTGTATAGCTACACATCTCTAAAATCATAGTTTGAATCGAAATTAATTCCCAAACTGCAAATTTTCATAAGTGATTGAAATTTTGTTCCAGATCGATTATCAGGAAAATACGAAATACGAAATAAGCTCCAGATCACCAGACAGTCCAGAAAGACAGTATTGTTCCTCCACCACACAACCCCATAACGACTCTGGCTTAGAACTCAATGTAAGTAGTGATTTTCATGACACCTAGTAGAGAAGCAAACTTGGAATAGATTTCATTGATTTTTGTGATCTCTTTCGTTGCTGGTCCATCATAGACAAACATTTTATTGTTACGATCCGAAAAGATGAATGGAATGTTAGCAGAGAAAAATCGAGATGAGGTTAATCAGATTGCAAAATTATTCGGATACATTAAAAATTTAAATTCGAAGAAATAGACACAATGACACTGGAGAGCGAGTTCGTTCAGTAAGAATCGCTAAAATATTCAAATGAATTTGGGGGAATTGATTCTGTACGACAGTATAACTCAAAAACGTTTTGTTACTCTTGTTATGGTAACAATATAAAATGAAAGGGAATTTGATACAGAATATTATGAAGACATTTTTCAGGATGACATCAAAGCGGAAGGCTCACCAAGGAGGGTTTGTTTAGTCTGTGGGGACGTAGCTTCAGGTTTTCACTATGGTGTCGCCTCGTGTGAAGCTTGCAAAGCTTTCTTCAAAAGAACCATACAAGGAAATATAGAATATACCTGCCCAGCTAATGGAGAATGTGAAATCAACAAGAGGAGGAGGAAAGCATGCCAGGCATGCCGGTTTAGAAAGTGCTTAAGATCTGGAATGCTGAAAGAGGGTGTAAGACTGGATAGAGTAAGGGGTGGAAGGCAAAAATATAGGAGAAATCCGGATTGTCCCTATCAGATCCAGGTAGTTTCTTCGCAAAGGCCCGTTCTTCAGCTTGAAGGTGAGAACATATTTTTCACTGCAGAGTTTTAGAGATTTCATTAGAAATTTCGACCCCACCTCAACAAACCAAAATCTTTTAAAATTACCCAACAAATCTCTGATTACAATCTTCATTTGATTTGTACGAATAGGAATCAGACACTTTATCTGTTTGAGACGGTTTTTCATGTTTCCTTATTTTCCATCAATTCAAATAACGCCAAAGAAAAGATACTTACATATGGCACCCAGTTCTTCGCAGAAAAGTTTGAATTTCATAATTTTCAGATATAAAGATGCTAGAGGCGTTGGCTACTTGCGAACCTGACCCTTTGGAGATCAACACAATGCTAGGGAATTCAAAACTACGTTACCTGCCAATTCTCAGTGAAATTTTCGATAAAGAGTTAGTTGGGATTATCGGTTGGGCTAAGCAGATACCTGGTTTCACCGATCTGCCTATTAACGATCAAATGAGACTACTGCAAAGTACCTGGGCAGAAATATTGACTCTCACATTAGCGTTTAGGAGTCTGCCACTACTGGGGTCATCAAGATTGCGATTTGCGGCAGATTTCACCCTCGATGAGAAGCAGTTGAAGGATTGTGGAGCTTCTGATCTATATCAAGGGGTAAGATATCTCCGGGATTTCATAGTTAGAAGTTTTCTTCTCAAAGTGAATGGTACTATACTTTTTTTATATCTTTCAGTGTTGCCAAGTGATTGAAAGAATTGATGGCCTGTCCATTTTAAAAGAAGAATACTACCTCCTTAAAGCCCTTGTTTTAACTAACTGTGATGTAAAATTGGAAGAAAATCATTCTTTGAAGAAATTCAGAGATACCATATTGTCGGCTATGTCAGACGCAGTTGGAGTACTAAGGTAGGTTCAATTTTTGCATCAATATCACTGAATTATATAATTTCTTGTTGCAGACCTTCTGGTGTTCTATACCAGGTACAGCAGTTACTTCTTTGTTTGCCGGCAGTGCGACAAGCAGATCAAATAGTTCGAAAATTTTGGTGTAACGTTCACCATCAAAATTTGGCGCCGATGAATAAATTATTCTTGGAAATGTTGGAAGTTTACAGTCGGTAGCCAGATTGATCCTATGGATATCGCATCTTGGTGACAGGTCAATTGTGTGCGAAGGAGAAAATTTTAATACAAATGGGAATGTTGTAGAGGTCAATTCTGGTTTTCATCCCATTTTGTATAAAGGCATACGATCGGATTAGGTGAAACGCTTATGATGAGTGATTTTTGAGTTCATAACCATACGAACTTTTCCTGGGAAGTGACACGTCTTCAGACGTTTATCCAGTTTATACTCATTGTTTTTTCAAGTACAAAACTGTAGAATCTGTTTCATCTTGAATTATTGCCATCTCAGTTATTGTACCCATTAATCATACCAATGAATTTTGGTGCAAAGATTGGTTGTTAATTTTGCATAAGTCATTTTTCGCGAACTCAATAAAAATCAAATAGACTGTAATGAAAACAACGCTTCGTTATTTGTACATAAATAAGTTTTCAAATTGTTACATACACGAATATATTCGAATTATATTTGTAAAAGAGTGAAAACTATGCTTTCAGGCTTGAATAAATAAAAAGGTATACGATTTCATTCTTTTATTCATTGTTCCAATTTTTTCCACGAGAAATATGGTCCAATAGTTGCATCAAATTTCATACCTCCATACTTTTGCCGGCTTTTTACACGTGTTTTAATTCGATAAATATGTTAAATATAGAAAAATATTTAGATGAGAATAATTGTTGAGAAGTAGTTTTAAGTAATAAAGTATTTTGATTAACACATTTCTTTTTTATTATGCATGAAAAACATTATCGAGACTAAACCAATGTTCTTAATGTCTGTCTATCTGGTCGTTGCATTAGATTTTATTTTGACAAATGTGAAGGATTTATATACAGGTAACTGGCCTTTTATTTCAAATCTCAAATAATTAGGGTTGAAAAAAACACAAAAATTGAATAACCGAGTTTAATCCTACACACTTCTTTGAAAAAAAAATGATAATAACCGCCTGCTACTGTTTTACAAAATATGTAAAGGCATTATTTAAATTATACCATTAATATTTTCACCTTTACATAAAGTTGAATTTGTTCAAAGAATGAAACAAAAAACTTAACAACATAAATTCATGAATCAACAAGTGAGGTATAAAAAATTGCATCAACAAAGGAAACAGATACAAGGCAGTGACACAAAATAAATGGTAAATATATCTCTATAGAAATGTAATTAAAAAATAATTCACTACACACCATCAAAAATATCTATTTTAATTTTTCATTTATTTTCTAAAAACAAATACATATTTAAATAAAAATCACAGTATATTGATTCATATTTTCGAAACTAAGACTCGTAAGTTTGACAATTATGGCATTTGGTGAGTGTACACCTTCTTCAACTTAAACTTATTATATACATTTATAACTGCTGATACATCGCATTGGAAGAAGGCAAAATTTTATAGAGCAACGTACAGGTTAAATTACAGCAGCAAGATCTTAACTTCAACAGTAAACCCAATTTTGTGATGAGCATATTTTTATTAGAGATGTTTTGGCAATAATAACAATTATATTAGAACTTTTACCTATCAAGATTTTACGAGCGTTTTGTCTTTTTCCATTAAAAGTTAAAAGTCCAGCTAGTACAAACTGCCCCACTTTATGAATAATATTTAATTTGGGTAGATCTGAGATGATAAAACTTCAAATAAAATTACATCAGCGTATATCGATGGATAGGGGAATTAATCCTGAATTTTATTACCCAAAGATTTCGATGTGATCATAATATATGAAAATATCTTCAATGAAAAAGTCTGATCTATTGTATTTTTGGGATTTCCGATGTTTTGAACTTCTTGTTGCGAGAATTACAGCCATATTGTTCTACCTTCATGAGTTATTGTCATTTGGAGAGGCAATAACATGCACCTGTTTACCTTTTGTTGCATTGTAAACTTGTCCAGCACTAAAAGGTTCCAACCTTGGATGAGTCTCATTTTTTCCTGATTTAGAAAATAAATGTATTCAGATTTTTGGTGTTCTACATTGCAGAAATTCAAATACATAACAATTTCATGCCAAACCGAAAATTTTATAATCAAGCTCAAGAAGTTTCCCGAATTCTCTTACCTGAGTGCCCTTCCGCAGGGATATATTTCGATATCCTTACAAGAGGTAATGGTAAATATCCAACAGTTAAAGGCATAATGTCCAATACGATAACTTCAGGCTCCACATCCGATTCGAAGCTCACTACTCCTGCGGTCCTACCACAAACAGCCCAAACACTCTGTTCTGCGAGCACCTCGTACATAATAGACTTCGTCTTGACGTTTATATCATCAATACTTCCGACGTTCCGAATGGTAAGATTGAGATGACAAAGGGAACCAACCCGACAAAATTCATTTCCTTTTGCTGGCTCCAGGGTGGCATCCAAGATATATAAGGTCTAATAAGGAAATTATATAAAAATAAGAGTCACAAATGCTTTGTTATATCTCACCTCGTAATCCGAAATATCGAAGAAATATTGGTATAACTTAGGTTCCATCTTGACTTCCTTTATGCTATAAGTGATGTTGAATTCTGCATTCAAAGTATTCCCTTTCAATTTGGGATTCAAGACGACCTCCCATATCAATATGTATGTATGGCCATGCTGAAGAATCTGAAATATTATAAAATATTAATATTTTGGTTTGGGTAAAGACTATGTCGAATAAGAAACAATTTGGTGGCATGTTCAATTTCTTTGTGTTGGCATCCGTGAATTTATGTCAGTAGTGTCAGTTGACATTTATATGAAGTCTCTGTCAACTTATCCAAAAGCGTTTGCCGAGATTCTTCGTATTTCTGTTTATTATTATAAGTGACATTGTATGTTGAATATCGTTGAAATAGATCATTTCGACCAATTCGTCTCATTGCTACAGAAAATGGAAAGAACTTGATGTATTCACTCACCTCAATATTATCATTCCTATCCATGATTTCACATTCTTGCTTTGCAGAAAATCTAGGGTTTTCTATCGTAATATCAGTCTGACATTGTCCAGTTAAACTTATTTGTACAAATTTCCTAAATTTGACCGTGAGTAACTTCCAACTACTCATCAGCGGTGGTGTGAAACTCAGACTTACAACTAAGGGTTTCGGATTCCAAGGGCACATTATTGAGACTTGATGATCTTTGGAAAGCATGTCAGCCATCACCCTAAGCTTTCTACGGACACTCGAGAATATTTCTTGGTTGCCCACTTCGAATTCACAGCTATTTGTCAGAGGAGCATCATGACGTATTTGTAGTGTAAGACCACGAGAAGTGCTCAATTTTATTTTCAGAGTCTGAAAGAATGTTTGTGAACTAAATCAAAAAATATAAAATGATAACAATTCTGGTATTTTGTACCACTTGACCCAGTCTATGGAGAGGGCTTGTTCAGTTATAATATAAAAAAACCGTAAATTTCAATTTTGCCAGAATTCTGTTATTCTTGAAGTGCACAATGAATGTAGAAAATTACTCACAGGATCAACAGGATAACTGCCAACTGTTAGTATTAAATTCATCGCTTGCTCGATCCCAGACAATAATGGTGCAGGATTTTTGTACAGTCTTAAAGAGGGACCTTCTTCTTCAACCTCCAATGGAAGCCTTGGAATGATTGGCGGCGAAATCAGTTCTAGTTGTCCAATACGAATTGCCATTTGTCCCAAATGGTATTTTCCTGTTTGGGTTGCCTTTGTGCTCAGTCTCATAAGATTTGTTCCAGGTGTTAGTAAAAAGGGCTACAAGAAAAAAGTACTGTCAACGCAATAAAATGTTGGAATGGTACTCCACAAATTTTTTCCCTGTCTGGCGAACTCACCAATTTATCCCAAAACCTTTCCGTCACATACCCAAGTGGATTTGTTTATAACCTTTTTATTATAACTATTGACAGAAACCCAAAGAATTTGTAATATGCATGTTGAATATTCTCAGAGTCTGTTGATAATCGAAAATTTTGAGAATTAGAAGATGCAACTTCAAACTTTGGATAATCGAAAATTCTGTTGATAATCGAAAATTTTGAGAATTTGTAGATACAACTCCAAACCTTGGATAATCGAAAATTTTGTCGACCATCGAAAATTTTGAGAATTTGTAGATGCAACTTCAAATCTTGGATAATCGAAAATTCTGTCTATTATCGAAAATTTTGAGAATTTGTAGATGCAACTTCAAATCTTGGATAATCGAAAATTCTGTCTATAATCGAAAATTTTGAGAATTTGTAGATCCAACTTCAAATCTTGGATAATCGAAAATTTTGAGAATTTGTAGATGCAACTTCAAACCTTGGATAATCGAAAATTCTGTCGACAATCGAAAATTTTGAGGATTTGTAGATGCAACTTCAAATCTTGGATAACCGAAAATTCTGCTGATAATCGAAAATTTTGAAAATTTGTAGATGCAACGAAGTCCATCTTTTCTCAAAAATTACATATTTTCATAAAATTACTTAAAAGATTGAAGAATAAGAAACAAAATTTGATGTGACTCACCAACTTGACAACTTCCAAGTACCTTCGAAAATCACTTTGTACAGGTGGACTACTATCCTTTCTCTTAAGTTCATTTAATTTACATACGACACTCACACTCGACAACTGTTTATCTTGCTTATAATCCAGGTGTCTCTGGATCTTCAGTTTCCTCAAACTCGCATCTGCCCCCCTCAAATCTTTTTCCGTCAAACTCCTCCCTTTGCAGTATTTCTCGACTCTCTTATTCGGTTCATTCTCCAATGAAACCATTATATTTGAACATAATATCTCTCTAGGAAAATTAGACTCTACCACACATTCCAATTCAACATTACTGTCTTGCATTATTATCCCTAAATTTTTTACACTTATGCTTATTATTTTAATAATATCACTGAAAGGCACAACTAAGGGTTTGTCTAATTTGTCAATGTATTTGCGCATTTCATCAAAGTAGGTCCATCTAACCAACGTATCTAAATCCACTGCAGACGATACATTTGTGCAACATCTGAAAAAAATTTCAGGGTTTTCAATAAAGGGTTAAACTCGGTGGGAAATGGAAAATCATATGTTAATATGGATATTACCTGATAAATTTCCTCCAATCCTTTGCCTGTTTATAACAGTCTGCCAATTCTTTCTCAGTCTGGGCTGCCACCTCATTCCAGCCATCCTGCCTAAAAAGTCGCGAAGCATCACTTAAAAATGCTGCGGCTTTCTGCGTCTCTCCTAGTAGTAAATAGAAGGCCGCTACTTCTCTGCCGACAAGTCTGGCAGATCTGGCTCTGCCAGTGTGCTTATATGTTCCCATTGATAACTCAGCTAGCTCCTAAATTTAAAAATTATAATTATTCAAAAAGTGAACACCATCCAGAGTTTCATTAGAGATTACTCTCATTCATTTTAGATAGGCTCTCACCAGGTAAGTTTTGTTGAAAGCATCTTGAGAACAAAGAGCTTCTTTTAATTTATCAGTGGGTGAAGGTGCAATAGGTGTTCCAGGATTATCTCCCATTCCAGCCGATAAACCAACAACAATATGCAGTTGTTCCGAAGTTGGAGTACTGCCCGGTAAGAGTCCACACAATTCACCCAAAGCTTTCAACTGAAAGGAAAAGAAACTTATTTCAAAAGGTAGCTCTCAGCATTAGTCCATAGCAAAACAATCAAATTCTAACCTCCGAGGACCTTACTTAAGGTTCAACTTGAAAATATTTTCGTTTGCACCAGTTCGACATTATAAATACTCAACTAAGGCCACTAAGGGTGACTTATATATGGCAGCAAGAGCTGCATATGACAGATGTGATACATTAGATCTACTGTGCGACAGGAATGTCGAAAATATCCATAAACAGGGTGTCCCAGAAATCGACGTCAAGCCGGAAGACTGAGTCATAATAGTCATCAGAAAAATATAAACAGAAATCTAAGTATTGTATTTTTCAAATAATATTGCATTTTCTTTTATTTGAGAAAATGCACATTATGTGATGATTTTTGAACTCCCGTTGCTACAAATTTTTACTTTTTTCTAATTTTATTTTTCCTCTGTTATCATGAATAGTGCTTCTGTAATCTGTAACCTTTGATTCTAAGCCAGCTACTCCAACTTGGAATATAATGTCACAATTTGATGAACCAAGTATTCAAAATTAATATTTCACCCAACTTCAACTAACTGAACTGAAAAAAAATTATGCTACATCAGTTTGGCGAGTGATTCAGAAGTTAGCGCTTTTAACTAGGATTCTAAAATGGTATAACACTTACTACATTATTTCTTAGATTGGGCAAAAAAAAGGTTTTTCTTGAAGAAACTCAGTTTTGAACAATTTCTTTCAACTTACTAAAAATGATTCACCAATACGTGCCTTAAGATCATAACCTTAAGATAAATTTGTGGTCGGATGAATCGATATTCAAGAAAGATGGTTACATGAACCTACACAATTTACATGAGGGGCACATAGAAAATCATAATTTAATGAGAGAAGATAGATCCCAATATCGGTTTAAAGTGAACATGTGGACTGAAATTTCGAATGGAAGAGTCATAGGACCTTTTGATTTACCAGAGGTTTTAAATGCTGAAATTTATTTAGATTTTTCACAAAATCATTTGACAAATTGGTTTCAAGAAGACCGGTTCCCAACGCACTATACCCTTTCAGATAGGGAATATCGAATTCGGTTGAAGCAAATAGAATCTTCATTCTTCAAAAAAGATGCTTAAGAAGTATTTTTGGATTGGGACCTGATGAGTCATTAAAAGGTTATTACGTATAAAATACTTTCTTTGTAGAGTTTATACATATATGAATGTGTAATGTATGTAATCAATAATTATAATGATTTTAAATCTTTCATATTGAAACATGAATATGATACTAGGGGCAAGACC
This sequence comes from Aphidecta obliterata, assembly GCA_963966015.1. Taxonomy (NCBI): domain Eukaryota; kingdom Metazoa; phylum Arthropoda; class Insecta; order Coleoptera; family Coccinellidae; genus Aphidecta; species Aphidecta obliterata. Next base: position 12,797,612 of record OZ014427.1, read on the forward strand.
TATTTAAGTGCTGAAAAAACAAATCACACATATATACAGAAAAATGTTACCCATTTTATACTAACAATCTGGAATAAATTACCTCAAAAATTTAAAAGTAGGCATATTGTACAACAGAAGAAATCGTTAAAAAGTTTTTTGCTTAGAAAATGCTAGTATAATGTTAAAGATTTCATGGATGATGAAGATTTAAATGAACTTCAAAGTAACTAATTAAGATTAGATATTGGATAGTGTTAAGGATTTAGGGTAGGTTATGGGTTTCTTTCTTTTGGTAACGTGATTCACATCTGTAAGATATAATGGATCAAATAAAGTTTATCTATCTATCTAAATTAAGAATTGCCGGGCAGATGGATAGGGCGGTCTGCAATCACGTGGCCAGCCCGCTCACCTGATTTAGATCCCTTAGATTTTTTTACTGGGGAGCAGTGAAAGAAAAAGTTTATTTAAAGCCAATGGAAAATGTAGTTGAGCTTCGGGAGAGAATTACAAAAGCAGTTGAATTCGTCAATAATGGAACATTCGCCTGTCTGATATCCCGATCTTTTTCAAGAAGATGTCATACATTTACTGCGGCTGAAGGAGGGCAGTTTAAACATCTTTTGTAAATCTTGCCATAAATCGAAACTGAATTTCTTTGAAAAAAACCTTTTCATCGGCCCATCTAAGAAATAATGTAGTGAATGTTATACCATTTTAGAATTGCGTGAGCCAATACCAAAAAGTGGCGACACTTTCAGGCTCACTCACACTTTATGGCAGGACTCGCTCTATCTCAGCCAAACCAGATTCTTAAAGTTATGGCACGTATTGGATACACTAGAATCATTTTTAGTAAGTTGAAAGAAAATTGTTCAAAACTGAGTTTCTTCGAGAAAAATCTTTTTTTTGCCCAATCTAAGGAATACTGTAGTGAGTGTTATACCATTTTAGAATCCTTATTAAATGCTCTAACTTGTAAAGTCACTTGCCAAACTCATGTAGTACAATACAGTCAGTTGAAGTTGGGCGAAATATTAATTTTGAATCCTCGGTTCGGCAAAGAGTGACATTATCTTCCAAGCTGGAGCACGGCTTAGAATCAAAGGTTACAGGTTATCGAAGCACTATTCATGATAAAATAGGAAAAATAAAACTAGAAAAAAGTAAAGATTTGTAGCAACAGAGGTTAAGAAATCATTACAGTTGGCTTCAAATTTTTTATCACATTCACACTATTGTTCTTATAAGTATATGAAATTATCACGCTCATAACCTCAATTTTTGACTGTTTTTCTTCCAAAAGTGAAGATGAACTATTCAGAAAAAAAAAATTTCTGCTTCAATGTTTTCTGATATATTCAAAATAGTTTGACCTCCTATTTTTTGCAGTTTATGAAAATAAAATGACAGCCTTAGAAGTTTTATGGAATATAACTTTTTGTTTTGTTCATGGTATGAAAAATTTGAACAAATAGCGATCAAAATACATGAATTTATAATCTGTGATCAATATGAGTTTTCCTACCTTTTGACTAGCATATGCCCACAATGAAGCCGTGTGCTTAGAATATGCTTCTACTTCACCGGCATGGTTAAACTTGTCGCAAGTTTGAAGCACTTCCATTGTAGCTAAAAAGAGCCAACAATCGAGCGCTCCTGGTGGAGAAGAAATTTCTAGTATGGATAATTCTCTTGTACATGTGTGCAAGAAAGGTAAGCATCTGAAAGCCATCTAAAAATAAATATTTCATAAATCTCAAAAATTTTTTGGTTCACCAGTTAATAAATTACTATGTTACATTCTTCATATAACTCAGGAGACGTCATGTTCGATGATGATAATCAACTAACCTGCCATACTTTATCAGTCAGCAAGAGCATATGTGCCTGATTGGCGAATAAGTAAGCTCTGAGTTCTAGAATAGAGGGGTTTTCGAGAATTTGCGAACGCCCTAACTTCAGAGCGTGCCATCTTTCCAAAGGGGTTTGAAAATCACTCAACCAAGCTACCGATTCACATGTCACTCCGTTGACCACGAATTGAGAAAAAAGGGCATCTAATTCGTCATACTGTACCAGGGCTTCATCATAAAGGCTTAACATCTCCAAAACTTGAGCCAACTCCTCCTACAAAATATAAGTTTACAAATCGATCAAAACAAGTACTTCGTCTAACAACTCGAAGATGGTAATTAAGTTTGAGATAAACTTTCTGGTTATAGCAAAGAGCAGACCGTCTCCTAGTAAAAGAGATGGATCATTGATGACGATATTATTTTGATTTTAAAATATATATGAAAAGATGGGGGAGAATTGAATGTTATATACCTGTAAATGAAAATAGTTCATAAATTTCCAACCTGGTTCATTTCTCTTCTCCCTTTGCTGCCTCACATGATCTTCCAATCGTGAGACAGCTTTAGAATAAGCGACTAAAAGCAGATGTCGAATACGATTTACTAAACCTTTCCACGACTCGGTTGTACCGGATTTTCCAGGATTGATAACAGAAATACAACGATCTCCTACAATGATAATATTCATTAAGGAAGAAAATATGGACGGTTTTAAAATCTTCCACCTTGTTTCAAAGCGAAATCACCTCGTATCTTATCTAACACTGTGGTCCGTGGTAATAATTTGTTGGCTCTTTTACCATCGTAATTTTCCACCACAACAATCAACCAATCTTGAATATCCCTAGAATTCAATTCCTTCAACCATCCCTCAATATCTTCTTTCAAGGTGGACCTATATAAATCTACATCCTGTAATGTCACAAAATGAAAATATAACTTCCTATATATGTTGAAAAAGAAAATAAATTCAAACTCATTCTGATTCTTCTAATAATTAATCTAGAAGTTAAATTATACATAGACCCCAGCCTATCACTAATAGAAAACACTTTTCACAAGATTTCTGATATTTCTAAATCATTGACATAATAAACTAGTTTAATGTTCCTCACATTACATTCAGTCCAATAGATATGGAATAAAGGCTGTCGAATCAAATCCCATTGGGAACCTTTAGGTAGGCCAACAGAGCTGAATGGTACAAAATTGGCACCAATATGGACCGATCTCACAGGTCTCCCTAATGTGCGCTTCCATTCCGCAGAATCTTTGGGTAATGATTGCAGTAAATTATCTTCGATGGGAGAGAACACTTCTAGCTCTCCTGCACCTACGATATAATGTTGGTAAAGCTATCTTAGTAAGAAAAAAATGAGGATATTACATGTAACCAAAGGTCTTCTATCAACCAGTTCTTTCTCTAATCCATTCATTTTCAATATTTAATTGTTCTTTAACAAACAAAACTGACATTTTTGGTTGAATTTTTCCTTTTTTTTTGATATTACATCATTAACAAACCCATTTCCGTTTGGAACATAAGATTTGTTTGGAAATATTTTGAAACACTCCTACATTCTCCAAAATTTGACAGTTCGTAGTAATAAGCAATGTCAGTACAGGTGACATTCGATGACCAACTATTACAAAAAAAAATTCCTGAGTATTCACACAATTCATCGTTTTCTTCTTTGTTTTCCAAAATTTTTGCGAAACCTTGGGCTCGTCTCTTGAATTCCTCGTTGTTTAGAATAAATATGCATAGAAACCCTGGTGTAGCAACTGGGACCGGGACCTGAAAAATTTCAAGACATGGAATTCTAGTTCTTTGTTTCTTCTACTATGATCTACATCGAAAATTCGAGAATTAGCTCTGTACATCTGCACAACGCTAGTATACAGTTACCTACTCAAAGATTGCAGATTCCGTCCGAAAAAAAAAAATCTGTAATCGTTATTCAGAATAAAAAAAAAAAAGAAAGAGTGGTCCTAACCTCGAAGTGGTGATCTCTCTTGGCTCTAGCTCTTAAGTTCTACAGTCTGGTGGTTATCTGATATCTTGTCTTTTTAAAGGTAAAACAGGTTTGGTTTGTGAGTTGGTTGATCTTAAACCCTCAAGATCATGTGTATTTAATTCTTGAGTGTTTCCCACGAGAACTTCTTGTATTAACGATTGTTTAATCATCACCTTTTCTAATCATATCTGGGTTATGCAATATTCTTTGAATAATACTTGTCGAATAACTCTATACTATATGTAATCGTTGTAGTTTTTAGCTAATATTAAGGATATTCATAAGCAGCTTCAGTGTCATCATTATGTTCCTCATCTTTAAATTATCAGCGAGCAACTGTATCAATAAAACCTCATCTGCTTGAGAACTTGAGATCCACTCTTCACTCATTATTATCAGTTATACATAATCCTTGATGGGATTACTGCCCAAGGAGACAGCTATCGTAGACGCAACATAACTATAAATAAAACTACTCATCCGCCTGGGATATATATCAACAAGGAGACTCTGGGTTTTAAGTTTTACAGTCGACCTATTGCTATTCATTGTACAGATCGGGTTTTTTCGCAGGTCTTTCCCGATTCTTATTGTTTGGCCTGAAGTTGGGGAACCGTCTCCAACAGCACCAATAAACTTGTTACTTTCCTGTTTTGGGTGCTGAAAATATGTGTTTCGAATTTCTTATTTTCCCGACAATCTCTTCTATTAAATCAAGCGTAATTTGGGTTGCATACACAACGTAGAGTCTTTAAACCACTATACGATCACGATCTTGGCCAATGATTATCTAGAGTAATATTTTCACGTTAATTAGAACTCATTTAAGGTAGAGTTCTAGTCCTTTACGGTTTTCAATAAAAAACTGTAATCTTAGTTAGAGTTTTACAGCATAAAAGTACCAATACAGTACACTAGATCGAAAAATTCGAGAATTGCCTCATAGAGAAAGACATACATGTGTGATGTGTAGATGGATTTGGTGCCAAGCACATTAAAAGAAGAAGATCTACATGTGTGTTCTGTGGACTAGATTAGATTGTTACTCTTTGGTGTTTGACAATATACAGTTCGAAGTTCATAGACACCTGACAACAAGACAACACATGTGATATATTATGTGAAGCGACAGACATTGTTCAGTTGTGTTTTCAAAGCTACATATCAACGTTTGTGAAGCAATATGGAGATGGAAAAAAAAATTGCCTCTAATGATAATAAGCCGATTCACCACAATAAATCCCGAAGAAATACTCGTTTTCCTCCATGTTTGTTTACATCTCACAGCGCCCTCATCGGTAGTTGGAATAGCGAATAGAATATTCTATATTCTATGCTCCAAAGATTTGATTAGATTATTCTTTAGCGACTCGAAACGTCAAAATTCATCTAGGCTAATCTTTGGCATGGTGGAAGGAAGGTTTTTTCAAATCGTTGTTCAGTTGTGTTTATAAAGCTATCAACGTTTGTGAAGCAATATGGTGATGGAAAAAAAATTTGCTGTCTATGATAGGTGAGTCATAATTTTTCTTTGGTTATATTCCATTGGAAAAGCTCTGGTTTTGAGGAATTCATCGTATTATAATCCTACTTAAATTAATGTTTTTGAATTATCGCGATACCACCAAAATTGTAGAAGTTGATGAAAATGAAAATATATAGAGATATGTGGTTTTCAGTTTATTTAATTTCCCGAATTGGGAGCTCTAGAACGTGCCATCCATTTGTCTTTAGATTCAGTAGTTCCGCAGATCCTAGCACCAGAAATCAAATTTGGACCACCAAAAACACGTTTCTTGTACGTAGAGATAATTCTAAAAAGTTCAATCGTTAACTAAAACTTGATTATAAATATTATAAGAAGCCCTTCCGTGAAGTCAGGAGCTTTTGAGCGCTCGTTCATCCACCTTGTAGGTAGATTCCCATTTTCCAGTTGTATAAACCAATTGAAGAAATTTTTACAGCTGTCAAAAGAATGATAGCAGCTCTGTCAATTTTGCCGAATAAGCTATTACAGAAATATAAGAATTTTTTATTCAATAATTCGTTGGAATTCAATATGGTTGTGATTATGCGATCTGGAAAGAATGTAGCTTGAATATATCATACTCCATTAAAATACAAAATTTCGTCACGATCGAATCCGTTGTTTTGAAATTATCAAGAAAACTAAATATCAAACGACCATATTTACGGAACCCCTGGTCGAATTTTGCCCAATAACGAACTTGTCGATTGAGACTAGTTTCCCCTCAAAATTCGAAAAATACAGACATCGTGACGAAATGATATAGCCCTTGTGTAAGTACAACGAGCGCTGAAAAATGTTTCAATTATTCGATTTGTTCTAGTGCTCAGTATCCAACTGATGAAGGTTGTTCTGAATGCCTGAAAATTGAAGATGTGGACATATTGGAACAGTTCATCGATGAGAATAGAGTACATGAAAGAAGTTCATACTTTGTTGAATTTGAAACGGCTGAAATTAAACAAGGTTATAATTTTGATGAAGAAGAACAACATGAGATAAATACAAGTGGAATAGCTGCAGAAATTGAATTCAATGTAGTACACTCGAATAAGAAGGAACACAAGTGTCACTTATGTAAGTATGCTTCAGCTCAGAAGGGGAATCTGAAAACACATATAGATTCAGTCCATTTGAATATAAAAGAACACAAGTGTCACTTTTGTGAGTATGCTTCACCTCGGAAGATTGATCTCGGCAGACACATAGATTCAGTCCACTTGAAAAAGAAGGAACACAAGTGTCACTTATGTGAGTATGCTTCAGTTTGGAAGATGAATCTCAAAAAGCATATAGATGCAGTCCACTTGAATAAGAAGGAACACAAGTGTCACTTATGTGAGTATGCTTCAGTTTGGAAGATGACTCTCAAAAAGCATATAGATTCAGTCCACTTGAATAAGAAGGAACACTTGAATAAGAAGGAACACAAGTGTCACTTATGTGAGTATGCTTCAGTTTGGAAGATGAATCTCAAAAAGCATATAGATTCAGTCCACTTGAATAAGAAGGAACACAAGTGTCACTTATGTGAGTATGCTTCAGCTGTGAAGGCGGGACTAAAAGAGCATATAGATTCAGTCCATTTGAAAAAGAAGGAACACAAGTGTCACTTATGTGAGTTTGCTTCATCTCTGAATAGGAATCTCAAAACGCATATAGATTCAGTCCACTTGAATATAAGAGAACACAAGTGTCACTTATGTGAGTTTGCTTCAGCTCAGAAGATTCATCTCAAAAGGCACATAGATGCAGTCCATTTGAAAATAAAGAAATTCAAGTGTCACTTATGTGAGTATGCTTCAGCTCAAAAGATTAATCTCAAATATCATATAGATGCAATCCATTTGAATATAAAAGAACACAAGTGTCACTTATGTGAGTATGCTTCAGCTCTGAAGCGTCATCTCAAAAGGCATATAGATTCAGTTCACTTGAATAAGAAGAAATGTAAGTGTGATTAGGCATCAGTTGCAAGTTATGCTTCGTAAAAAGAATTCATCTAAATCAAGACAATGTAAATTTGTTATAATGAGAGTCTCATGTAATGATGGTGCATTTTATTGGAAACTTTCATTCCTGGTCATCCCCTTGATTACTCAGAATATTATCAAAACACCAGGTGAAATTCATGTCCTTGAAGCTTTATAACACGTGCCTAAATCTTACCAAACATCAAACGATGATGAATTTTTCAGAAATTGAATTGATCCCTATAATATCGAAGAATTTTATGGATATTGAACTGAAATTGAAATAATTTTCCTTTTAATTGTATATTCAATAATTGATGAAATTAATAAATATTATTTTTGTACTAAAGCATAATAGTAATTTTCGTAACAAGTCCAGAAAATACTGTTTAATGGCCTTTTGCGTACACTATTTTTTCGGCAACCGTGTAGAAAAACCAAATCAATGGGACACATTTCTTTATTGCCATAAATGCGACCAAAAACCATGCAAACTTTCAAAAATAAAAATGTCAGCTAATTTCTTATCAAATCAAATAGGTGTCGGTCGTAATTTCGTTGCTATGGGAGAGGTACTTCCCGGACTAGGCCGGGAAATGTTACTTTCTCGAAGGAAAAGCCTCTGGGAAATTTTATTTCCGAACAAAAACTGTTGATTTTCTGATGTTAAATTATTAATATCCCTTTGATATTGTAATGAATATAGTCCAAGTTCTCTTCAAAATAATTTATTTACAGTTCACTAATATTAATTATCAGTCTTGTGCTGAACCATATTAATTCGACCTCCTTTTCCCCGTCTGGTATCGAAAATGTTGGCTGGTTCTAGGTCTTTGGAAGAAAAGGCAACTAAGTTTTTCAATTCTATTGGTAAGTTATTGCCTTGGCTAATCATACCTTGTACACTTTGAATCACAGAGGAACCTGACGAGCAGTGCCCTAAAACTGTTCCTTTTTAAAGGTCACTGGGAAATAATTAACGTTCATGACCCTTACCGGCACCAATTCGTCAGCATGCAGCAAGGTCTTCCCTAGTCCAATTTCCTCATCATGAAGTTTGGGGTCGAACATGACCACGTATTCATTGCTTGTATTGCCGTCCAGACGAGCCTCCACAATGTTTTCGGCCCTCTCAGGTACACTTACATCTTCTGTCAATACGACACAGATCTTCACTTCTCCTCTCCGTTGATACGTAAGACGCCGGCCTTGAAATTCAACTCAAACCCTCTTGAGTTCATGATGTCCATCCCAATGATTGCATCGTCTCCGATGTCCGCTACTAGTGCCTGATGTTTCACTTTAGTGCTGCCCAAAACCAGTTCAACCGGTAGCTCACCATATACAGTAGCTGGCTCCCCTGTTGCTGTGCGTAACTTCCGAGTCGTCGGTTCAATTCGTGCCGGTGCTGGCAAAGGAAGGTCCCAGAATTGTCCTAGTTGCACCTGGTTGCAACATGGTGCAAGACTCGTCATTGATGAGACAGGTCGATTCTTTGAACGTCTAGGCTCCTGTGAATCTTCCTCAATCATTCGAATGTTACCTTGACCTCTGGAGTTTTTCCGTCGAATTCGGCGGCTTCATGGAAAGCTTCTTAATTTCAGAACTGACGTTGAAATCCTGCATACCCTTCTTCAGGTCCATCATTGAAATTTCATTGATCATGTCCGTGGTTTGCGCAGCATAAACTCGTTTTTCTAGCTTGCTAATGGTGTTCTTCATTTTTTCTATTTCTTCACCGAATTTATCTATGTCTGTGATCATTTGCTTCCCAATGTTGTCCATCTCTGTGTTCATTTGTTCCCTAATGTTATCCATTTCTGTCTCTATTCTTTCTTCTACACTACATAGTTCCTGTTTTAGGGCTTCCGTGCTTGCCAGGAGCTTCTCTTCCAAGTTTCTTGAAACTTTTCTTGCATATCTTCTTTCAGGGATCTAGTAGTCTCTTGAAACTTTTCTTCCAAATTTCTAGAACTCTCTTACATTGGTAGTCTCCTGAAACTTTTCTTTCCAAATTTCTAGAACTTTTTTGTTTCTAGCTCCCTTTCCTCCAGTTCCTGTTTCAACTACGCGCCTCTCAATTCTACAAGAAGCACTCTTCTCATCATTTTTGGTTTAAAACCAGCCTGTTCAATCAGTTTATTTTTCCGCGAACCAGCTTTTCACGCGAGCACTTATTTATTTAAAAATCGCACTTCTGAGTCCTCTGACACCAATGTAATGAATATTGTCAAGTTCTTCTTAAAATAATTTATTTACAGTTCACTAATACTAACTTATTTACACCATTCAATAATTTATCTACACGCAATTTAGTCCTATTCTGTATTGTTGCTCTCGTTCGGCCGATGTCGTTTTATATCCGCTTCATAGTTCTCGAAGGGTTCCAGTATATTCGAGAAAGTCTCTTTCTAGATCCTTCGCGTCTCGCTCCGCCTTGACGCCCACGTCCGAGTGATGCGATTATGAACAGAAAATACCTAAAGATGCATAGGAATCCTGGTGTAGAAATTTATACTTGAAGACTAAGTTCACGACAAACTCGATCTCAGACCATGTTTTAGTTCCTCAGTAATCCACGAGCGTGGCCCTAATAACATCGTGTAATAGATTATGTATTTTCAATATGAAATAGTAGAAACTTTTCAAATCTATCCAGATTATCGCTTAGTTAACAGTTTCTTCCCTAATACTATCTAATAATTTAGAAATCATGAATTTTAGAACAATTTCTCATATTTATAGATTATGGAAAAATGAAGCTCGAGATAAGAAAGATAGATCACGAAATCGATTTCAATCAGTATAGGGTATATCCCCCGTAATAATTATGTCATAATGCATGAATCAATTTTTGGTATTTAACATTAGAAGTTTTCCCAGTATGAATTCGGAAGGAAGGGAATCTGAATCAGGGCCATCAGATAAAATTTATTTTATTTTCATCAATAATGTAGACAGTTTCAACAGAAAATGTATATTATTCTTTTTAGAGTAAATTCATTACTATCCAATTAAACTTTCGTAGAGTCTCTATAATCAGAAATTTTCAGAAAAACAAGATGACGTTAACGACATCTTTTCAGTGCAAGATAGGGCATTTAATCACTGTACCTTAACCAAGTCAATTAAATCCAACATTTTATGCATCTCATACATTTTAGAGGAAAAGATTATAGGGAAAATTCCACACATGTGATTTTTAACCAATCAGAACGTGTATTTCTGACTAATCACCATCGCAACAGATTAATTTTAGTGGACATTTTTTCCTCAGGTCATGTCTCGCTCATGAATATTATATTATTATATTATCAAGCAACACGCTTTCAACATTCTCTATGAGAAAATTATCTCGGTATTGTCAAGGCCCTAGGGGTATTACTATTGATAATTTTTTACTAACTATAGTAACCAATCAAATTACTTAATTAAGAGTCATGTGTCAAATTTCATGCAATCACCTTTGGATTACAGGCATTACAGCGATAATACCCAACATGTGGTGTTTTCAGTTTGGTGTTTTGGACCGCAGAAAAGAAGGTGTAGCTTCCAAATAATTGAACACTGTCGTCAAACTCGAATAGTGCTCCATTTTTCTTGTTGAATTATTATCAATTTCGATATAATTGAATTTGAAAAAATCAATTTGTTCACCTGAAACCAATAAACTTGACACTACACTATCAATAATCCAATCATTCACGAAAAAGTCCTCACATAAAATTCACAAAATCGAAGGAAAAACCTGAAAAACACCTAGAATAAGCCGATTCACCACAATAAATCCCGAAGAAATACTCGTTTTCCTCCATGTTTGTTTAGATTTCACAGCGCCCTCATCGGTAGTTGGAATAGCGAATAGAATATTCTATATTCTATGCTCCAAAGATTTGATTAGATTATTCTTTAGCGACTCGAAACGTCAAAATTCATCTAGGCTAATCTTTGGCATGGTGGAAGCACAGCCGTCTTTATTCTATAAGAGTCTATAAAGACGGCTGTGGTGGAAGGAAGGTTTTTTTAAATCGTTGTTCAGTTGTGTTTATAAAGCTATCAACGTTTGTGAAGCAATATGGAGATGGAAAAAAAATTTGCTGTCTATGATAGGTGAGTCATAATTTTACTTTGGTTATATTCCATTGGAAAAGCTCTGGTTTTGAGGATAATTCATCGTATTATAATTCTACTAAAATTAATGTTTTTGAATTATTGCGATACCCACCACCAAAATTGTCGAAGTTGATGAAAATGAAAGAGATAGAGATATGTGGTTTTCGGTTTATTTTATTTCCCGAATTAAGAGCTCTAGAATGTGCCATCCATTTTTTTTCTAGATTCAGTAGTTCCGCAGATCCTAGCACTAAAAATCGGATTTGGACCACCGTCCTCCGTCATTACAAAAAAATTTCAATCGTTAACTAATAGTAAAAATTATAAAAAGCACTGCCGCGAAGTCAGGAGTTTTGAGCGCTCGTTCATCCACCTTGTAGGTAGATTCCCATTTTCCAGTTGTAGAAACCAATTGACAGCAGCTCTGCCAATTTTGCCGAATAAGCTGTTACAGAAATATAAGAATTTTTTATTATTCAATAATTCGTTGGAATTCAAAATGTTTCTGATTATGCGATCTGGAAAGAATATAGCTTGAATATATCATTCTCCATTAAAATACAAAATTTCGTCACGATCGAAGCCGTAGTTTTGAAATTATCAAACTAAACTTCAAACGACCATGTTTACGGAACCCCTGGTCGAATTTTGCCCAAAAACAAACTTGTCGATTGAGACCATTTTCGGCTCAAAATCAGAAAAATACTGATATAGTGACGAAATGATATAGCCTTGTGTTAGTACAATGAGCGCTGAAAATTTTTTCAATTATTTGATTTGTTCTAGTGCTCAGTATCCAACTGATGAAGGTTGTTCTGAATGCCTGAAAATTGAAGATGTTGACATAGTGGAACAATTCACGGATGAGAATGGAGTTCATGAAAGAAGTTCATACCGTGTTGAATTTGAAACAGCTGAAATGAAACGAGGTTATAATTTTGATGACAAAAAGCAACATGAGATTGATACATGTGGAAATACTGCTGAAATTGAATTCAATGCAGACCATTCGAATAAGAAGGGAAACAAGTGTCACTTATGCGAGTATGCTTCAGCTAAGAAGAGTCATCTCAAGAAGCATATAGAATCAGTACACTTGAATAAGAAGGAACACAAGTGTGACTTATGTGAGTATGATTCAGTTTGGAAGATGAATCTCAAAAAGCATATAGATTCAGTCCACTTGAATAAGAAGGAACACAAGTGTAACGTATGTGAGTATGCTTCATATCTGAAGATGAATCTCAGAAGGCATATAGATTCAGTCCACTTGAATAAGAAGGAACACAAGTGTAACGTATGTGAGTATGCTTCATATCTGAAGATGAATCTCAGAAGGCATATAGATTCAGTCCACTTGAATAAGAAGGAACACAAGTGTCACTTATGTGAGTATGCTGCAGCTCGAAAGATGGATCTCAAAAAGCACTTAGATGCAGTCCATTTGAATATAAAGAAATTCAAGTGTCACTTATGTGAGTATGCTTCAGCTCAAAAGATTAATATCAAATATCATATAGATGCAATCCATTTGAATATAAAAGAACACAAGTGTCACTTATGTGAGTTTGCTTCAGTTCAGAAGATTCATCTCAAATATCATATAGATTCAGTTCACTTGAATAAGAAGGAACACAAGTGTCACTTATGTGAGTATGCTTCAGCTCAGAAGATGGATCTCAAAAAGCATATAGATGCAGTCCATTTGAAAATAAAGAAATTCAAGTGTCACTTATGTGAGTTTGCTTCAGTTCAGAAGATTCATCTCAAATATCATATAGATTCAGTTCACTTGAATAAGAAGGAACACAAGTGTCACTTATGTGAGTATGCTTCAGTTTGGAAGATGACTCTCAAAAAGCATATAGATTCAGTCCACTTGAATAAGAAGGAACACTTGAATAAGAAGGAACACAAGTGTCACTTATGTGAGTATGCTTCAGTTTGGAAGATGAATCTCAAAAAGCATATAGATTCAGTCCACTTGAATAAGAAGGAACACAAGTGTCACTTATGTGAGTATGCTTCATATCTGAAGGCGGGACTAAGAGAGCATATAGATTCAGTCCATTTGAAAAAGAAGGAACACAAGTGTCACTTATGTGAGTATGCTGCAGCTCGAAAGATGGATCTCAAAAAGCACTTAGATGCAGTCCATTTGAATATAAAGAAATTCAAGTGTCACTTATGTGAGTATGCTTCAGCTCAGAAGATGGATCTCAAAAAGCACATAGATGCAGTCCATTTAAAAATAAAGAAATTCAAGTGTCACTTATGTGAGTTTGCTTCAGTTCAGAAGATTCATCTCAAATATCATATAGATTCAGTTCACTTGAATAAGAAGGAACACAAGTGTCACTTATGTGAGTATGCTTCAGCTCGTAGGATGAATCTCAAAAACCACATAGATTCAGTCCATTTGAAAATAAAGAATTTCAAGTGTTACTTATGTGAGTATGCTTCAGCTCAGAAGAATGATCTCAAAAAGCATATAGATTCAGTCCACTTAAATAAGAAGAAACGTAAGTGTCATTAGGCATCAGTTGCAAGTAAATATGTTAGAATCAATTAAGCGTCTTGAGAACAAGAAATATTGATGTCCTGATGTTCAATTATTAATATACCTTTGATGTTTTAGTTGAGAATATGAACAGAAAATACCTAAAGATGCATAGGAACCTTGGTGTAGAAATTTATAATTGAAGGCGAAGTTCTCGACAAACTCTCGATTTCAGAACATGTTTTAGTTCCGCAGTAATCCACGGTCGTAGCGCTAATAACATCGTGAAATATATTATGTATTTTCAATATGTAATGAGATAGTAGAAACTTTTTAAATCAATCCAGATTATTGCTTAGCTAACAGTTTCGTCCCTAATTCTATCTGAATCTAATACTTTAGAAACCTTGAAGTGTAGATCATTTTCTTGTATTTATAGGTTATGGAAAAATGAAGCGCTATTTTTCGAGAGATAAGAAAGATAGATCACGAAATCGATTTCAATCAGTGGTAATAGGGTATATCCCCCGTAATAATTATGTCATAATGCATCAATCAAAAATTTTGATTTTTTAATTTAACATTAGAAGTTCTCCCAGTATGAATTCAGAAGGAAGGGCCATCAGACGAAATTTATCTTATTTTCATCAATATCGTAGACAGTTTCAACAGAAAATGTGTATTATTCTAAATTCATTAATATCCAATTAAACTTTCGTAGAGTCTCTATAATCAGGGTTTTGAAGAGTTGGTATTTTCAGAAAAACAAGATGACGTTAACGACATCTTTTCAGTGCAAGATAGGGCATTTAATCACTGTACTACCAAAGAATAACAACAAGAGAGATCACTCCGTCAAATTAGTACTGAATCGCCCGTAAAAGTGGTGGTGACCTTGAAACTGCTCGAACGCTATTGATGGAGGAGTTGAGTAAGCGTTGGGCAAGCCAATCACATCACATCTCGTGGACCGCGCCAAAGATTGAAGGTTTGAAATCTGACGTTTGTCGATTTTCATGATGAAAATGGAGGTAGAAATATTTTGCGCTTTAAATGAATTCACAGGCAAAAAACTATTCAGAAAATCTAGAAATTACTTCGTGAATTGAGTATAAGGGAGTTTTCAATGTATAAAAATATCAAATTCTGGTGCTGTTGACATGAATATTCAATGAAAATGTGTAATTTTTTCGAGAAAAACTGAAATTAGTATCGTATTCGATGATGAATATATTGCTGAATAAATTATATTTAATGTATATTCCATACGACTAATGAAAATTGAAGGATTGCTACTTGTAACATAAAATTAGAATTTTTAGATTTTGTTGCTGTGAACGTGCTATATGAACAATAGAATTGTTTCCTTCAGTTCGTGTTCATTATATCGCCAAGATCAGATAATATCCAGGGAAAATACTGAATTTTGAATTGTCTACCATGGTGATACTAAGGCTGAATGAATGGAATTTGTTTTATACTCGATGACAATTGTTATTGATGGATACCTAGTTACTTTGGATATAAATCTTGGAAACTAGATTTTGTTACTAAAATACTGGAAGGCTGAAATATAAACTTTCTTCAATACATTATCACAGAATGATCACAAATGAAATGTGTAAAGAATCTAGTTTCTACTTTAAAAATCTATAATGCTAGATTATCGAAATCCCTTCGAGGAAGTATAGCAATATTCAGAAATAATTATCATGTATTTGAACTTCTAAATTCAATTTTCCATAGTGTAGGTGCATAACTAGAACATAATGAATAATTTTTTTATTCGATATCACTTTACAACTATCTACGATCTTTATTTTTCAATATAATTAGGTACCTACTATGAATATAATACATTTGAGAAAATTTCAACTTAATGGAATACAACTAGCCACTGGTTCCTGGTTTTCTAGATGAATGAATTGCTCAGCATTTTCTTCATATCCTATTTCATAATTCTTATATTAAAATTTGCATTTTTGACCCCTTTATATCGCATAACTCTCAGTGGTTAGTGTAGAATGGTTTCCTTGAACAAACATATAGAACATAATATCTAGGAAATTCAACTTTCTGAGAACCTGCAAGTATGTATTTTGAACTGCGTTCATGATCATTACCTCCAATAATGACATCTTACTTTTTTAAAAAACACAATTTGTATGTTCACGATTTCAACTAGTTTTGATTATGCAGAATTTGGTTTTGTCCCTCGATATCTGATGGCAACTACAAACATAAGATTTTGAAAATTAATTTTATTACTGCAGACTTCAGGTCTATATTGCTTACATAGCTAATATGTATTTCAATTCACAAATATATCTAATATATAAAATTCTCGTGTCCACAGTGTTCGTTGCCATACTCCTCCGAAACGGCTCAACCGATTTTGATGAAATTTTTTGTGCTTATCCGGTATCTATCAGAATCGGCCAACATCTATTTTTCATCCCCCTAAATGTTAGGGGTAGTCCACCCCTAAATTTTTTTTTTTTATTTTTCAGACAAAATTTCTAATTTCCATTTTTTTATGATACAACATACAAAAATACATACAATCCCCAATTTTCACCCTTCTACGATCAACCCTTATTTTTTAATAGCCAGAACAACGAGAGGCCGAAGGCTTCGAGCAATTTTGAAAGTGCGAAAAAAGGGAGAGACCGGGGGCGCGAAGCGCCCCCCGCGTTTTCGAGAGGGAGAAACGGGCTTTCCTAAGGTAAGAGAGGCCGAAGGCCTCGAGCAATTTTGAAATTGCGAAAAAAGGGAGAGATGGCAAAACAACGTTTGCCGGGTCATCTAGTAATATATAAAATACAAGAAACAAATTTCTCTCTGAAAAGAAACAATATCTAGATCTATATTTTATCAGATCCTTTTCATTCTCTAGTCATGTATTTCAACCATTTATCTATAATTGTATACAAATAATTATTTCAATTTCACATCTATGGAATTAAAAATAGTAAGTGAGTCATAATAAAACTTCTTTTGTTTTATCATTTATTTAAACGTGAAATGCAACTTGTAGTCTTCTGTTTCTTGAACAAACATGATTTTGAATATTAGATACTGATAAATTTCTACCAGACATGTGATGAGGTTTTCAATAGGTATAACAGTCTCCCCAAAGTTTTCTCTCGAATAACCTCTGATCCATGATGATACATTTTCTCATAAGATAGCCACTGATATAGGGCTCACTATAAGTTGGCAAATTATTTCTTCTAGAATCAGCTTTTGTAATCTGTAAATCGAACTATAAATACGTCTGAGATTCTCGATTTAGGCACAAATCACTTACCAGTAATGATATTATATTTATGACAATATTATGTAAAAAAATTACGAAAAGCACTGCCGTGAAGGCAGGAGCTTTTGAGCGCTCGTACATGCACCTTGTAGGTAGATTCACATTTTCCAGTTTTAGAAATCAATTGAAGGAATTTTTGACTGCTGTCAAAAAAATTCTGAAACTTAGGCGAAACTCCAGACTTCATGTCAGTGCTTCAGCTGATCAATTTTTTTCCGATAATTCGCTAGAATTTTCCACGGTATCTATGGTCTTGGTGATGCGATCTGGACAAAATTTTGCACGTAGTTTGAATACATTATTCCTGAGCTAGGTGCATAATTTCATTCCAATCCGATCGGTAGTTTCGAAACTATCACGAAAAAAATATTTTGAACGGCCATATTTACGGAACCCCTAGTCCAATTTTGCTCATTGATGAACATGACCGTGAAATTTGCGATCCAAACCCACCCTGAAAATTTCAAGTCCCTAGGCCTTTCCGTTCAAAAGTTACAATTTTCTATGGTTTCTATGGTTCTGGTCATGCGATCTGGACAAAATTTCACATGTAGCTTGAACACCTCATTTTCCATTTGAGTGCAAAATTTCATCTCGATCAAATCTGTAGTTTTCAAGTAATCAGGGAAACAAAACTTTGAACGGCCATATTTACGGGACCCCTGGTGGAATTTGGCCCATTAACGAACTTAACCGAGCCATTCGGGAACTGAACCTACCCTGAAAATTTCAAGTTTCTAGGACATTCCGTTCGAGAGTTATCGTGTATACGGCCGGACGGACGGCCGGACGGACGGACGGACAGACTCGAATTTTCCGACGGATTCGTCATCAGTGAGTCGAACATAGTCGATTGAGACCATTTTCGGCTCAAAATTCGAAAAATACAGACATCGTGACGAAATGATATAGCCCTCGTGTAAGTAGTACGAGCGCTCAAAAAGTAGCCAACATAAAAGTTGTATCATTAATACATTCGGGATATAAATTCAATAGAATGAAATCCTAAAAATGTCTTCATTCTGTTTCAATAAACATATTGCTGCGTTTAACGTATGAAATGTAGAGGTTAAGATTATTTGAAAATTAAAAAATCATAATAAACTTAGAAGTGGTTGTCTCTCTCCGATTCACCCCTCTCTATTTTCAGATGAATTCAAGGTCATAGGATAGTGAACAGGCGTAAAAGCGGAGTGATCCATCTTGTTGTCTAATCTTTGGTACTACCAAAGACTATTCCTCTTTGGTACTACTCAGTGTTGCCACCTTCCGTACCTACAGTTTCGGTAGAAAGTTCGGAAAAAATCGGTAGATTTCGGTAGATTTTTGAAAATCATACCTTTTCACCTATATTATGGGTTATTCAAGTTTAAATACCATTTATCCGAAATATTGGGCATGTAGGTTATTACGAATTGAGCAAAATTGAAAAAAGATTTTATTTATTTAGAAAATTAATATTTGAAAAACTAAACTTTTGAACAAAAATAATTATTCTAACAAAATAAATAGTTATTCAAAAAATTAACACCTATTGAAAACAACAAATATGCAAAAAAAATATTTGAAACAATATAAATAATAGGTATTTATCATTTTTACGAAGCGGCAACCTGTAATACATAAATCTGTATTACGTGCGTTATAGATTTGTCAACGTATAACTTAAATTATGTATCAAATTATGTTATGGTAAGGCAATCTTCAAAATAATATCGTAAAGGTCATGATTTCCTAAAATATCAGAACATACATTCACTCCATCAAATTTCGGTAGAATTATTTGCTCTTTCGGTAGATCGGTAGATTGAGAAGAAAATCGGTAGATCTACCGAAAAATCGGTAGAGCTGGCAACACTGGTACTACTGTACCTTAACCAAGTCAATTTAATCCAACATTTCATACATTTTAGAGAAGATTATAGGGAAAAATCACGCACCGCGAGATGGCGCTGAAAATCACAAAATGACGGGCCGAGAGTTGATCAAAATATTCTGTCTTTCATAACATGGAAATCAAATATTTTTTATAAGATTGCGGAATTAATAATAATGCCTGTGAAAGTCGAGATAACCACTTCGGACATTTTTGATTATGTGGATGAACGTAGATGTGATATGACCTAAAATAATCCGTTTCATCACAATAAATCACGAAAAGATACTCGTTTTCCTCCATGTTTGTTTACATTTCACAGCGCCCTCGTCGGTAGTTGAAATCGCGAATAGAATTTTCAATATTCTATGCTCCAAAGATTTGATTAGATTATTCTTTAGTAACTCAGAAGAAAACGTCAAAATTCAACTAGGCTAATCTTTGGTTTCATGAGTAGGTGAATTTTGTATATTCATTTTGTTGTTTCTTTTATGATGTGTTCTGAGTCAGAAAATCCTAGAGTAATTCTTTTGATAAGTGGTAAAAGAAAATGTGGAAAGGATTTCGTTGCTGAAAAACTGCGATCTTTGTATGCCACTTGTGAGAAATTAGAAACAGTTTATGTTAAATTTTTTGCAGCCTACTCGATAAATGTACCATTTTGAGAATTTCTGAACCAATAAAAAAATTTTATTCTGAGAAATGCGGTATAAACTTAAAAGAGCTCCTGGGTGATGGACCTTTAAAAGAAAAATTTAGATTGGAAATGATTAATTGGAGTGATAAAATGCGGTCTGAAGATCCTGGTTGTTTCTGTAGATCAGCATGTGAGAACGGTGAATATAACTATGTGATAAAACGATAACTGAAATCAGCTTATTCGTATATTTTCAGCCGAAAAATGCCCAATTTGGATAGTTAGTGACATAAGAAGAAAAACCGACATTGAATTCTTCAAAAAAACTTATGACAACAGAATAAAAACGGTTCGTATAAATGTTGGAGAGAATGTAAGAAAAGCTAGAGGATGGATATTCACTAAAGGTGAAGGACTTTCTTACATCTTATAATTAAGGTCACTAGTCATTAAATTATTTTAGGTGTGGATGACGTGGCATCTGAATGCGATTTAGACTATTATCAGGACTGGGATTTAGAAATATTAAATGAAGAATCTGATGGGGAACTATTGAAGATACTTCAATTACTTGATATGAATAACTGAATTAATGAGGTATATGTATTCAAATGGGACTTTGAGGAATGAGGGAAAGCAACAGTATTATCTTACTTCAAAAGCTATGAATCTGATTTTATAAATGAAGAAGGAATGAGATGGAATTCAAACTACTAGTTAAATATTCGTCTTCCTGCATATGAAACAAAATGGAAGTGTATACACGGTTTTGAGTATTTTTTTCAAATATAATCAATAGTACATGACGTTTTTATTTCAATCTATGCATTGGCTTCTATTTTCTCCTTAGAAGTTTGCTTAATAGTCGACTTCAACTATTTTGCATTTGAAATGGAGTAGAAAATATGTGTAACTATTTGCCCCAAAGGTGAATTACAAAATTATGATTTTCACAATTTATTATAAATATCACAAGGACATCACAGACGGTCGAGGTATGTGCTAATAAAAAAATTACAAATAATAACATTCCAAAACTAATGAGATTGCTCTATTTCAATAACAAGAGGGCTCAATGTTGAAGTATTGTGAATAATACACTAAAACTCTTGGGACTTACTAATTCAGTGATAGTTTGTTTCATTCATGATTTGATCCAAATTATCTAGAGTAAAATAATCAGCTTTTTTTATGACAATAGGAATTAAAAATAAAATTTGTGATAAATGACCAAATTTGTTTTTAGAATATATCGAATAATCGTATCGGCAACGAATATCGAAATTAAAAAACCTACAGCAAGTGATATTGAAAAGTTTAACCCAATTCAATTATCAATCGAGTTTTATATTTAATATACAATGTCGATGAATTTATGATTTATTATTTTCGTTATTAAAATGATGAGTGAGTGTTACTTCAAAAGTTAATGTTAATTCAATCGAAATCTACAAAAATTAAGAATTTGATATTGCCATGCCCATTTCGTTGGAGAAAAACTTTATCATCTCCTTCACTACAACGGCTCTCATAGAATCTGAACCGAGTACCATAGGTAACACAATGAGTAAATCTTCAGCTGAGATACTTCGTATTGCTGCTTTAACACATTCTGCTAACCTTCTGTGCTGATCGGGAGTCATATCATTCCTTATTATATCTACCACTGATCTACATTTACCTCTACAATTTATGGCAGCTGCTGCGCTGCCTATAGTACCACCTAAAGTGAGAAACTACTTAGAATCTTGAAAATCATCTTAATGTGCTTCTGCATAATCAATTGTATTTACCAACAAACAATCCCATAGGGCCTCCAAAGAGAGTTCCTAATGCTGCTCCGGCGCCTGCTAGCAAAAATCCTTTACCTGCCTCTTTAACAGTAATATTCAATTGTTCCCTTTCAGATAGAACGGCACAAATATCAATTATTTGATCTTGCGAAGGAGCCATTATTTAGGATTTCACCTATAATACACAAACCTTTATAGCTGTATATAGAAACGAAACGACAACTATTTATGTCATATTCGAACAGAATCACGGATGATGCAAGTTGGACTTCGATATCAATCATAACGGTGCATGACGTATTTTTTTTGTTGCTATTTTGGGTTTGTTACCTTACGTTCTCCACAGTAATCTTGACGTTTCCGGAAAAATATAATTCATGTCTATGGATTTTTAACATAAAAATTGTGACAACTGACAACTATATGTCACAAAACTCACAAACACATGGTAAAGTCATAGAGCATACTGGTCATAGACATAGAACTGTTAACAACTGTGAACTGAACCTAAATTTGAAAAACAGTCAGGGAGTCAGGAGCTTTCGCGCGTCAGAGAGGTCCAGGAGGTCCTCCATCCAGGTACTATGCAAAACTGACATCTAAGCAAGATTGCAGATTCCGCCCAAAAAGAAGAGATCTGTGGTCTTGCTTTGAAACACAGAAGCTCTTTGGGGAAGAATCACGGAGTGGGTGACATCTACTTTTAATCGTTTGAAATACTCGAGAGGTGAACAACAAACTAACGTGTGTGTATTTATATGGGAGAAGTGTGAATTATTTGTATGATTTCAAGTCGGAAGTGATATATTTGGATGATATTTTATGGAGAATTGTTTCAAATAAACTGTATACGAGCTGAAAATGCAGCGGATTGTGAGAGGTAATGTGGGAATAAGATCACGGAAAATGTCGTCTGTTCCCCAATGCTCATCACATAGTTTTTCTGAAATTTCTTTGAAGATTGGGAAACGTATCTCAAAGAATATGTTAGTTTGCAGCAAGCGCTTCCTGAAAGATCGTAAGTTCAATAATTTTCTGTGATATAGTGGTCATTTGCTATCACATTCACGTTCAACCACATAATCAAAAATGTCCGAAGTGGGGATCTCGCCTTTCACAGGAATTATCATTAATTCCGCGATCTCATAAAAACTTTTTGATTTACTTGTAATGAAAGACAGAAATGATTTTGATCATAAAATCCTAGATGGGATTACTTCGCAGGGAGACAACTAGCAGACGCACCATTAACTAATCTCTCTCCCACTTATTACTTTCCACAGCTAGGTATCATCAGAATTTTTATTTATTCTTCGAGTGGACTCTTCTCATTGGCTCTCCCCCAGCGTGGGAGAAGGGACTGTTCTCATTGAATATCACCCAAACGTACTTCAAAGGAGACGGTTCTCTTTGGCCCTTTCCCCACCGGTGGACATCACCGTCTAATGAAAGTTGTATTCCTGAGAAATTTCTCACATCACTGGATCCTCACATCACCAATTAAGGTTAAGGAGTGCAACATTTAACTAACTCAACTATCTTGAAACATCATATGAGAGAATTCTCACCAGCCGACCTGTTGCTGCTATGAATATCCTTTACTTGTGTAGTTAAACGAGATAATGAGGTTTTTTGTTTCTCCCCTTCTTTTTTGCACTCTGAAATGAACTTGTGATTTTTTTGTTTTGAGTGCTAAAAATATGTGTTTTGGATTTCCTACCTTCCCGTCAATCTCTTCTATTGATTGAAGCGTAATTTGGGTTGCATACACAACGTAGAGTTCTTAAACCACTATACGATCACGATCTTGTCCAAAGATTATATAGAGTAATATATTCACGTTAATTG
This sequence comes from Aphidecta obliterata, assembly GCA_963966015.1. NCBI lineage: Eukaryota > Metazoa > Arthropoda > Insecta > Coleoptera > Coccinellidae > Aphidecta > Aphidecta obliterata. The sequence continues at coordinate 12,821,058 of OZ014427.1, forward strand.
GAACACGTTTGAGGTAGATTTCTTGTTCTCTGCTGTTTTCAGCAGAAAACTTTAATGTCAGTAATAGTTTTAGCGCATAAAAGTACAGTATAAAACAGGGTAAAATAAGGTGACAAGCAATCGAAATATTCGAGAAGGAAACATATATTTACAAGATACCTCTTCATAAAAACAACAATGAGAATTATTTCAGAACTTACTAACATTACTCTCAAAGAACGTCAATAAATAAGATTTCGAAATTATTTAACAAATAAAACAAGTATTAGGTACAGTTCTTCATCTGTCCCTTGAAGAGCCCTTCTCCTGTTGCCCAACCCACATCAGAAATTGACTATAACAGTATCATATTTCGAATGCTGCTTTTGGAATCGTATACAATTTATCTTGAATTAATCCTGAAATGAAGAAATATTATAAACTGTTATGATTTCATCAGCTATATGGTTTTCGTTTTATAGCTTTTTGCGGTTTTGAACAGTTGGAAGGCACTTGAAGAAGCTATAGGGAAGAATCACGGAGTGGGCGCCATCTACTTTTAATATTTTGAAATACCCGAGAGGTGAACAAGAAACTAACGTTTGTGTGTTTATATGGGAAAAGTGTGAAATATTTGTATGATTGTCATTCATGTATCGGAAGTCTTATACTTAGATGATAATTTATGGAGAATTGTTTCAAATAAACTGTATACGATTTGAAAATGCAGCGGATTTTAAGAGGTAATGTGGGAATAAGATCACGTAAAATGTGCTCTGTTCCTCAATGCTCATCATAAAGTTCTTTTGAAATTTTTCCGTATAAATTCCCGTTGAATCCCAAGGCAGTTCAGAAATGTCAATAAGTTTCTATTATTTAGTGCTCATTTACTATCACATTCACGTTCACTCAAATAATTAAAAAGGTCCGAAGTGGTTATTTCGGCTTCCACAGACATTATTATTCATTCCGAAATCTTTTAAAAAATATTTGATTTTCTTGTTATGAAAGACAGAAATGACATTATAATTTTTATCACCTCTCGGCCCGACATCTTGTGATTTTCAGCGCCATCTCGCGGTGCGTGATTTGTCCCTATGAGATAGTGAAACACGTGTTGTTTTTCAGTGAGTGATAACTGTTTGTGAAAATTGATAATATATTGAAAATTGTAGACTCTGCTTCAAGGAGCTTTATCGAAACGGATGATTCTTATTAATAATGGAAATTTTACAGCGAACTTCGGAATTCAATATATTCTCAAAGATTAGACTCTCTGATCTTTGGTATTTCCATCGAGTATCTGTCATTTCGATTCTATGTATGTATTTGTCCTTGAAATTCTACTACTTACTCTGATTCTTCTTCTTGCAAGGAGGATCGTCATGAGTGCAACTTCTCCCTGAAATGGAAAATTTTTTCTAAAAAAAAAACCATCCAATATTTGTAAGATTGATAAGAGATAAGAAATGATTTGAGTACCTACAGGTCATATTGAAATACATCGTACCTACTAGTTTGGTCTTAATGGTTTAACTTCTAACTATAATAAGGAAAATTATTTTCTTTCATCTCCTACTCACTTTCACTATTGGCCACCGGTTCCCATTCCCCAGTTTGCGTATCCCAAGTCCACGAATCCGGACAGATTTGTACCTCCACGTTTTTTGGAGGCTTCTTCGACCATTTCCTATAAAACCCGTTGGAACAGAGCTGGTAACTGGTGTCTCCGATGTCGTAGAAATATTTACAATTAGTGTAATGCCAAATTCCCCCAGAAGGAAATCTAGCCTGATCTGGACACTGTCCACCCAAACATTTGATGGGTATGCCAAACTTCTGGTTTTCCTTTATTGGGGTCGGACAATCGTCCACTGAAATCAAGTTGGAGAAAATTAAAACGAAAAAAAAAGAAGAACCCACAACGAAGAACTAGGAACACGAGAAAGTCCACCTTTGGAGTGGATCCATAGACATAGGGACGAATCACGGAGTGGGCGACATCTGCTTTTAATCATTTGAAATACCCGAGAGGTGAACAACAAACTAACGTGTGTGTGTTTATATGGGAAAAGTGTGAAATATTTGTATGATTTTAAGTCATTTATGTATCGAAAGTGATATATTTAGATGATAATTTATGGACAATTGTTTCAAATAAACTGTATACGAGCAGAAAATGCAGCGGATTGTGGGAGGTAATGTGGGAATAAGATCACGAAAAATGTGCTCTGTTCCTCAATGCTCATCACATAGTTTTTCTGAAATTTCTTTGCATCAATTCCCGTTGAATCCCAAGGCATTCAAAAAATGGACAATCTTGAAAATTGGGAAACGTATCTCAAAGAATATGTTAGTTTGCAGCAAGCACTTCCTGAAAGATGATTTTTTTCATCGGAAGTTGAAAAATTTTCTATAATATAGTGGTCATTTGCTAGCACATTCACGTTCACCCACATAATCAAAAATGTCCGAAAAGGTTATCTCGACTTTCACAGTCATTATTATTAATTCCAGAATCTTAAAAAAAATATTTGAGTTACTTGTTATGAAAGACAGCAATTTTGATCCCCCCTCTGCCCGACATCTTATCATTTTCAGCGCCACCTCGCGGTTCGTGATTTTTCCCTATAGTATCAGCAAGAGTTCAGGCGGACTTGAACGTCAGACAGATTATTCATTCAAAAGGAAGAGTTATCAATTATTTAGACGTTCTGGCATATTTGATTTTCTTGCGTTGGCTTCCTTTGGTATAATTTAGTTCAAATTAAATTGAACTATCGATACCAATAATAATCCTGAACAAAGAAATAATAACCTTAGCAAACCCTTCCTTACAAATAGTCATATTGAATGACTGACACTTCAAATGAATGAAAACTGATACTAATGACAGATGTTCACGGATGCCAACTGGGAGATATTGAATATGTTACCAAAACGAGTACCTAAAGGATATAATCTTCCTTGCTTATCCCATGTCCATTTATATTTGTCGTTGAGAACAAAATCTGCACCATTTCCACTCGTTACCCATTTTGAGTAGTAACCATCATTTCTTTGAACATAAACACTGTTGCCTTGTTTGAAATAATATTTACCACTAGCACTATCCTTGAACCAGGTGCCAGTCATTGGATACATGTATTTATCTGCCTGTCTTTTGAACCTACCTGAAAGGGTGTTAAATTGTATCGAAAAATGAAAATTAATCGGTCAAAATTTTGAAATAGATTCAAACTTACTAAGGACCGATGAATCAGTCGGAGAACAATCTTCACAGGATGCGATAGAAATGTAGAGAAAACTGAAAATTACGAAGCATTTCATTTTACTATGTTAGATCAAGGAGTGCGCTTAACGACTGTCGATTCTAGTATCGAGTTTTCTATTTAAGACCTTACTAATTAAGTAGGTAATTACCACTCTTCATCGTCGACACATAACAAAACTACGAAATCGGAAGAGTTCGGTGATAACTAGTACTCGAAATAATACAAAGCAATAAGGAAAATCAGATGAATGAATATTATTCGGATGTATTGATGAAAAGAAATGGTGCGTAATAAATTCATCATGGCTATTTCCCTGATAGAAGCTCGTTTGTGATTTGTGCTCAAAGCGAGAAGTTGCGCGCTTGTTTTTATGGTTGGACTCACAGATGAAGAATTCAATTCTTTCCGACTCGAAAAAAATGGCCTAGAGTTTTGAAATGTTCAGGGTACGTTCGAGGTCTGAATGCGCCAGTAGAGTTCATTAATGGTAGAAATCCGCCAGAGGGTTCCGAAATATAGCCATCTGAATTTTGTCTTCTAAATCGTTCGAAAAATTCCGATCCAAACCAATTGAAACGTTGTAGTCAGTTGTAAGATAACGACAAGAAGGTTTATGTGGAATTTGGTGAGGATCGTATCACTTAAAGATTCTTATTCAAAACTTCGGTATCTCAGAAACTATTCACCATATCTTGCTGAAATATTTTTCCACAAATGAGGCATCGATTGAATGAGTTATGTTGAGTTAAATTTACCTTGTTTTGACAAACGTGAACAAGTCCGAAGATCACATATATCCTCTGACGTTTCCCTTAGTTATTATTTTAAACTTTGACGAAGGCATGACTCTTCTTGCAACTCGAGCGAGTTTAAAAAAAAATTGAGCGATCTAAGGGCTGAAACGAATAAAATATGAACCTTCATACGTTTCGTCAACAGTCGCTTGCAGTGTCCAGGATTTTCCGATCAATTTTGGTTAATTGTGAACATTTTCATCATTCCGTCTAGAATGCAGTCGAAATTGATGGTCTCGAAAACGCAGAGAAGTGAATTCGATTAAGAAATAGAGGTAAATAATGATTTATAATGATTTTCTAGCCTCCTCAAAGGTTTTGTTTTACATTTTCAGGTTTTAAGAACCAATAAAATTTCTACTCCCATCACTTACACGTATTAACGGATAAAAAACGAATCCTTAATTTCAGAATTTTTGTGACAGCTGTCGAAAATTCCTTCAATTGATTTCTAAAACTGGAAAATGCGAATCTACCTACAAGGTGCATGTACGAGCGCTCAAAAGCTCCTGCCTTCACGGCAGTGCTTTTCGTAATTTTTTATTTTTTCAGTTGATTAAGGGGGAAACTAAAATTATTGAGTAATGAGAAAATGTTCAATATGTCATTTAATCAATTTTTTGCTTGAAACAAACACAATGTTTCAAAAAAATAAAATAAAGTATAAACTAGAATTTGACGAGCTATACAAAAAAATTACGAAAAGCACTGCCGTGAAGGCAGGAGCTTTTGAGCGCTCGTACATGCACCTTGTAGGTAGATTCGCATTTTCCAGTTTTAGAAATCAATTGAAGAAATTTTCGACAGCTGTCAAAAAAATTTCTGAAACTTAGGCGAAACTCCAGACTTCATGTCAGTGCTTCAGCTGATCGATTTATTTTTCGATGATTCGCTAGAATTTTCTACGTTATCTATGGTCTTGGTGATGCGATCTGGACAAAATTTTGTACGTAGTTTGAATACATTATTCCTCAGCTAGGTGCATAATTTCATTCCAATCCGATCAGTTGTTTCGAAACTTTCAGGAAAATAATATTTTGTACGGCCATATTTACAGAACCCCTAGGCTAATTTTGCTCATTGATGAACGTGTCCACGATATTCACGATCCAAACCAACCCTGAAAATTTCAAGTTCCTAGGCCTTTCCGTTCAAAAGTTACAATTTTCTATGGTTTCTATGGTTCTGGTCATGCGATCTGGACAAAATATTGCTTGAATATATCATTCTCGATTAAAATACAAAATTTCATCTCGATCGAATCCGTAGTTTCGAAATTATCGAGAGAACAAAATTTCAAACGACCGTATTTACGGAACCCCTAGTATAATTCTGCTCATTGATGAACGTGAACGCGACATTTCAGATCCACACCTATCCTGAAAATTTCAAGTCCCTAGGCCTTTCCGTTCGAAAGTTATGATTTTCTATGGTTTCTATGGTTCTGGTCATGTGATCTGGACAAATGTAGCTTGAATATATCATTCTCCATTAGTATACAAAATTTCGTCACGATCGAATCTGTAGTTTTGAAATCATCAAGAAAACTAAATTTCAAACGACCATATTTACGGAACCCCTGATATAATTTTGCTCATAGATGAACGTGATCACGACATTCAAGATCCACACCTATGCTGAAAATTTCAAGTCTCTAGGCATTTCCATTCAAAAGTTACAATTTTCTATGGTTTCTATGGTTCTGGTCATGCGATCTGGACAAAATTTCACATGTACCTTGAACACCTCATTCCTCATTTGAGTGCAAAATTTCATTTCGATCAAATCTGTAGTTTTCAAGTAATCAGGGGAACCAAACTTTGGACGGGCATATTTACAGAACCCCTGGTGAAATTTGGCCCATTAACGAACTTAACCGAGGGATTTGGGAACTGAACCCACACTGCAAATTTCGAGTCTCTAGGTTGTTCCGTTCGAGAGTTATCGTGCTTACGGACGGCCGGACGGACAGACTCGAATTTTCCGACGGATTCGTCATTAGTGAGTCGAACATAGTCGATTGAGACCATTTTCGGCTCAAAATTCGAAAAATACAGACATCGTGACGAAATGATAATATATAGCCCTCGTGTAAGTAGTACGAGCGCTCAAAAATGATCAAGTATGCAAAAAATTAACTGAATGAAGAGTATGACCTCCACTTTGGTTCAGAACAGCTCTACACCTATTTTCATAGTCAAAATGACATTGTCAATGCCCGATTGAGGTATAGTTGCCTATTCTGTGGTTTGAAGCTCTCGGAATTGAAGAGTACTTTGGATACTGCCCAAAATGGGAGTACGTTGAAGCATGTCCCATACATGCTCAATCGGATTAAGGTCCGGGGATTGTGCGGGCCATGGCAATACCTCAATTCCCTCGTTTTCCAACCCGTTCGTCACAATCGCAGCGGTATGGGGACGAGCATGATCATGCATCAGTCGAAAGTTTGCACCAACAGCACCAGCAAATAAAGGCACAAAGGGTTGAAGAATATTATCCACATATTGCTGAGCTGTCAGGAAACCATTTGGAAAAACGAGGTCGGTTCTGTCGCCTATAATTATTACCGCCTACCGCCTCTGTATTTGTGAACTTCCCGAACATTTCTTAAACGTCCCACGTTCCCGGATCGCCTACACACTCGCGTCCGACGAGAATCTGGATTCATCAGTGAACAAAACTGTTGGCCAATCATCTGCATCCCAATTTTGATATTCTTCGCACGAGTCTACTCTGGCAGCGCGATTGCCTCTAGAGAGGGATGGACATAAAATTGGTCGTCGAATATGAAGATTGGCTTCGTGGAGACGATTTCACACATAATCTGGCCCAACGGTTATGTTATGCGCTCGCTGGACTTCCATAACCAATTCAGGTGCTGTGATTGTAAGGTAAAGCAGTAAAAATCTACCCCTGAAATGCCTCCATGAACGACTTATGACTCTTTAGGGAACACCCATCCGCTCAGCTACTTCGACTTGTCGCAGGCCAGCTTGAAGAAAGCCCACTGCTAGATTCATCTCGTCTGAAGACAAAGGTCGTCGTTCCATAGTAAAACACAATATTCTCATTACAACAATACTATTGAAGAACACTATAGACAGAATTAAATCGAAATACTGAGTACTTGTAGAATTTACTTTTTCCATATATCATGTTTGTCAAGTTTTTTCATTATAATTTTCACATTTTTTTTCGAAAAAAGGCGTATTCAAACGGGGCAAATGAACCGATCAGTAAGTTGGTAGTACGGTTTAAACGATAAAAAAGTTTCTTTTGACGCTTTTATGACTTTGTACGAATATCCCTAGACTTTTCCGATGTGTGTATATAATATTTTCCTTTACTGAATATGAGAACAATCCCTAACTGGAAAATTAAACACAAGTTAATTCAAGATGAAATTTATTCTCCTTATAATTGATTATACTTTCCATGCATTTTATTGTTTTGAAGTTATCTGTCTCAGTTCCTAGACAGTTTTTTTCAATACATATATCAACCTGAAAATAAAGAAAATGTATGTCATTACCAAGAAAGTAGTAGAGTAGATGTAACAATAATTTTTTCGGTAGCTGAAGGTCTTACCTGATCTGTCTTGATTTCAATTAGGACCACGTCCTGAAAAGTAGAAACAACGTATTATATATGGACATTACAGGAAGTATTTCAAAACAAGAATAACTTGTGTCAAAGAGACGATCTGAGAAAAATCAGTTGATATTTTTTTCACATGAGGTAGAACAATCATATTCATTTTGGAAAAAACTGACAATCCTAATTTATAATTCAAATTAATCATTTATTTTTCACCTTTTCCGTGCCCAGGTCCTCCGCGTCCAGCTGAAAATGAAACGTGCTTGAGAAGGATATCTAATGAACTTCTAATGGAACATTTTTTTGCTTTGAAAAATGAACTTTCTTCTTCAAGTATAGACTATGGCTGTCTCTCAAGGAAAGTTCGAGATCTCAAAGTGTGGACCTAAGCGGGTCGCGTCTCAACGAAACCTAGGAGAGCCGGGATGAAAACATTGAAGAACTCGAACATCCTTACGAGTACCAAAAAGTCTATTCTGTATCTGCAGAAATATTGTAGACTCTTCATTACTTACAGCCGTAAGGACCAGGACCTACTGTCACGGCTTCACGTCCTTGATGTCCGTCACGTCCTTTATTTCCGTCACGTCCTTTATTTCCGTCACGTCCTTGATTTCCGACACGTCCTTCATGTCCTCCACGTCCTTCATGTCCTCCACGTCCTTCATGTCCTCCACGTCCTTCATGTCCTCCACGTCCTTCATGTCCTCCACGTCCTTCATGTCCTCCACGTCCTTCATGTCCTCCACGTACTCCTAATACACCCTCGGGTAAAACACCCTCGGGTAAAACTGGATAAATACCTGGAACGACTCAGACATTAATCAATCCTATCTGATTCGATCGTATTAGCTGGATTTTAAACAGTCTATTTTGATTCACGAACAAATGGGTTCGAAATTTTCCCGAATTTGAACAATTGGTCTACATTCTATAAAGCACAGCAAATTTCCAATTAGGACGACGTTCCAGATACCAGCTCTATCAACGATACATGTGTGTGACATGAAAATCAAGGATTTTTCTATATTATACTAGCTGACCCGGCAAACGTTGTTTTGCCATATCTCTCCTTTTTTTCGCAATTTCAAAATTGCTCGAGGACTTCGGCCTCTCTTACCTTAGGAAAGCCCGTTTCTCCCTCTCGAAAACGCGGGGGGCGCTTCGCGCCCCCGGTCTCTCCCTTTTTTCGCAATTTCAAAATAAGGGTTGATCGTAGAAGGGTGAAAATTGGGGATTGTATGTATTTTTGTATGTTGTATCATAAAAGAATAGAAATTAGAAATATTGTCTAAAAAATAAAAAATTTTTTTTAGGGGTGGACTACCCCTAACATTTAGGGGAATGAAAAATAGATGTTGGCCGATTCTCATAGATACCGGATAAGCACAAAAAATTTCATCAAAATCGGTCAAGCCGTTTCGGAGGAGTATGGTAACAAAAACTGTGACACGAGAATTTTATATATTAGATGAACAATGTTGGGATATAGGACTGTTTTTGTTACATCGGAGCTCTGTATCCGCGCTCTTCTTGTGATATATCTGTGACGCCATCATTTGGGGTAGGATATATCATCCGATCGAACACATTGCTGGAAAAATCGATTCTAATGAACTAGAATTCCTTACCAGAAGATCGGTAACTAGGACCACCAATATATCCTGCATCGTAAGGGCTGGCCAACCCCAAGGAACCCAATCCGGCAGGACCATAACCTATAAAATATAAATGTTCAATCTAGCCTGCTTGCATCTTGAATCGCTTCAAGTATCGATACGGCTAACCATTAAAAATTTGGGTTCAATTTAAATTGTAAGATATGGGTAGGAAAGAATTTTGGTTCTTGAGTGGTTTTCTCTGAGACTATCAAAGGAAATTCTTGAAAATTAACCAAGCTCAGATCATCGCGAATCGAGGTATAAAACATTTCGTTGATAACATCGATCTAAACACTCCGAGAGAATCAAAGGAAAATGGTGTAGAATATGGTCACCTCTCGGATTAGGGTACATATATCGAAAGCCGAACGGTGACCATATTCTACACGTTCACAGATACGTATTATAATTGAAATTTTCGATACGAACCATATCCATAACCATATCTTGCAAGACCTAGATCTGTTGGACTTCTATAAACAGGCCCTACATCATATGCCGGAAAAAAGAAACCTATTGGGGAACACATTATTTTAACCCTCCTTTAAATGAAAAACTACGAAACAAAAAAGTAAGAAAACAAAAAAAAATAATTCAACATAAGATATATAAATGATACAACAATATAAATGATTGATAAATTTCTGAGCCTTTTTTTGCCATACTCGATTAAAAAGAGTTTTTATCAATTTCAATTTAGAGGAAGAACTATTTGATCAGATGCTAAGGATAATGGAAGCTTTAAAAAGAAATAGACTATGGGAAAACCCCACAAAAACCTTTCAAGAGCGAAAGTCCGGAAAACCTTTCTACTGCTGTCGTACCTACAGATTGTCCAAAAGAGAGAAAATATTTCGAATTTGAATGATGCGATTGATGAACTTACCCGCCACTTCCTGCGTTGCGATAACGCAGATGACCATAAATACCTGAAAAAAAAAAGTTATTATTCGGTCACATTCCTCCACTACATCAAATAAATGACAACTGACACTAATGACAGATATTCACTGATTTCAACATAAAGAAATTAAACGCGCCACCAAATTGTTTCATTGCTCTATAATCCCAATATTTCGTGAGTTATGGTATTTTCAAGTTCTGTTCCCGGTAAAGAAAACTATTTTCTTGCAATTCATAATGATTTCTCACAGTCCCAGATCTGGAATATCACAGTTTCTGGAAATTCAACTAGATCGCACTAGAAAACGCGTGAAAGTGAATTTGAGTTACTCTACTGTGGTATACGATGATATCGTTTCAATATTTGAGGATTTCATTTCATTATTCCTGCTACAGGTTCAATAGGTGAAAAGTAGAAGATTGTGATAGGTACCAATATTTTATTTAGAATAAGAAATTTGGTATCGAATTGGATTGTGAGAATGAGCGAATTTGAAATCTATTTCCGAGAAAGTTTGATTGATTTTTTTGTGAAATTTATAAATTTGTCTAATTTTTACTTACAGTATACATTGGAAGAAACATTTTTATGATTGTGGTTATTTCGGGAACTTACTTGAAAGTAATATTTTTGCGGATTTCTTCATTTATATAGGTGACAAACTATCCATTAAATCGTGAAATATTCGATTGTTCTATAATTACAATTGAACCGTTAAAATATTGATAGTTTTCATCCCATTAATGCTAATTAATGTAATAAATATCGTAATTACATTATGATAATCAAAAATTGGATTTTAGAAAAACGACACTTCCTTACAGAATTTCATGATATTTTTTATGATAGCTATAATTCATAATTGACTACATGTAATTTGTTTATTGCGTTACAAAATATCTCGGAATCAAATTATTGAAGTAATCGGTGAGTCTGCAATCATGAATATCGTCCATGCTTTGTCTTTTTTTTTTCCTCTTTACTACAGTAGTATGTATGTAGTATGTATTCTTTGAATATTTCATGAGATATGTGGAGTTATTCAACTAAAAAACACTATGACAAAAATATTTTGTGATAACTATCAAGAATTATTATCAACTTCCGAGAATTTTTTTTTGTGAAATTCATGAATTAATCCGATTTTTACTTACAGTAGAAATTGAGAGCAACATTTTGATGATTGTGGTTAATCGGGAACTCTGCTCGAAAGTAATGTTTTTTGCGGATTTCTTCACTTATATATCAGTGACAAACTAACCATTACATCGTAAAATATTCAATTGATCTATAATTTAAATTGACCCGTTAAAATATTGATAGTTTTCATCCCATTAATGTCGATTAATGTAATGAATATCGTAATTACATTCTGATAATCAAAAATTTAATTTTTATAAAATCGACAATTCCTTACAAAATTTCATGCTATTTTTCATGATAGCTATAAATCATAACTGACTATATCGAATTTGTTTGTTGGGTAACAAAATAGGTATACTGGAATCAAATTATTGAAGTAATCGGTAAATCTGCATTCATGAATATCGTCGCCGCGTTTTCTTTTTTCTCCTATATGTATGTATTTTTCAAATATTTCATGAAATATGCGAAGTTATTCAACTGAAAATACCAAGACGAAAATATTTTGTAATAACTATAAAGAATATTTTGAATTCCCAAAAAATTTTCTTCAGAAATTATAATATATTGTTATGGCTCGTTTGTGAAATTTGATGAAATTTATTTCAATTTTTGAAATAATTTATATCCAATAACAATTTCGACGAATTTTGTTCCATATTTTAATTGATTCGCTCGAGACTCTTTTTATATTTTTTGGAGGGTCCTAAGATGAAAAATAAAAAAAATGTTTATACAATTATATTTTTAACAATCAAATTCTATTTAACTAACTCTCACTATTGAATGATGCTAAAATTGATAAATCCTTCTGAACTAATGACCGATGATTGCACCCACAGAGAAAAACTATATGTCCAAATATATTTCTTCAATTTTCCCTGGCTTGTTTCTTCATGAAAACAATGGCACGCTGATTTTTATATCCCTTAAACTTGAAAGTTTGATTTTTCTGCACGAACTTCCACTTGGCAAAGTTTTTCAACAAAAATTATCGATGTTTTCTTTTTCTAATCTCAATTCAAACCGAAATTTTTTGAAAGATCCATCCCGACTTTCTCAATCAACTGCCTCTTCACTTTTCACAAATTAAATTTATATCATATTTTCCTTGATATATAAGCATTCTCGATGCACTCTGTTTACTTTCCAATTCCAAATTGCATTTTTACAAAATTTCTGACATTAATTACAATTATATACTATGTGATTAATAATTTTAACAATTATTATTTTTATTATGTGAAGCCCCTTTGAAAATATGATAATGTTATAGGTAATTGATAATGGAAGGTTGAATTTCCGGAATCGACTAAGAATTTAGAATTCATTCTTTTTATTCATTACTGGATCTTATGAAGAGATTAATTTTACATTTTTGGTGTAGTATTTGAATTTATTTTCAAATCTAAAAAAAAAATATGTTTTGATTTTCATAAGTACATATTTAGTTTTTAATGATAATGAAAAAATTTTCGAGAACCTACTGTAAAGCAAAAAAGTTGTAAAAATATAGGTTTCCTAATGAAACAGTACATCTGACGAACTCTTGGAAGAAAGCTTTTCAGCATGAAGCGATAAATAGCACAGTTACTCCAAATATGACTTTCACAAAAATTTGGGCAGTGGTCGGACATCAGAGCAAATACAGTGTACAGTTTGGGGTTTTCTTCGGAAGGAGAACTTCAAAAAGTATTTATGCTTATGGATAGATTTATCACAACTTCATTAATTCTTAATTAGAAGAGAGAAGAAATAGTTCCAGCTAATTTTTGATGCTGAGAATAAATGTTATGTTATAAGGTTAATTTTTGAATACATAGTTAAAAAAAATCTAGTATTGTATGGAATCTACGATTTATTATTCGAAATTGATCATCTAGCCATCACAATTAATTGACCTTGTGTTATTTTCTTAAATATGGATAGACACTTACCTTTTATTTATATATATTTTATATAGACAGTGATGGAAAATTCAATGAAATAGGTTCCCTCTATTGAGATAAAAACGAAAAGGTGAATACTATCAACTTAATGTTCAAATATTTGGGCCTCTAGTGCATATTCTCAACCTTATCAGCTATAGTTTGAAAAAATATAAGATAATTCAAAGAATTAAATATCACATTTTACGATACTAAATTTCAGATTGAGGTTCAGGTTAATTGAATAGGGCCTTGAACTCGAACCTTGAGCAAAGCAAGGACTTCGAGTTTACTGCCTTTTCCCTGAAAACTCCAACTGGTGAATAGAAATATGTAAAACAGAGATGAACAAAAAATATATATTAGAAATAAATTAAACGATTCTTCGCAAACTATACACTAAAGCATTGAAGAAACGAGTTCCACCTTCACCAGAACGAATGAATCTCAACAAATTTATCCAATGTCAAATCAAGGTTTGATTGGTTATCTCAGAATAACAATTATCGAAATAACTTTGAATTTCGAAAGTAATTAAATCTTGAGTGAAAGATTTCAAGACTCGGGACTAGTAAAACTTGAATAATGCCATGCGTAATTTTAGAACCTTTCTTATGCTTCGCCACAGGGGGAGGGAAATTCTGCCCTTGTCGAAATTGTGTTGTTCACACTTAATGAAGCCGAGAGTTCACTGCGACAAAGAACACACCCGTAATTCCTTTCGGTGTTTCGATGTAATTTTGTTGACTTCTTAATTCAACTAAATTCCCGATAGATTCCATGTTATTTTTCTGGAAAAGCTATTCGTGCCTACTTCTCTAAAACTACTTTCTGACTGATTCCCGAAAATTTATTATCAACTCGAACAAGTTCCCTAATTACGTGGTCTTTCCCCTCGGGAGAACTCTTTACGTCCGACTCCCGCAACCACTCCAGATTGTGTCCCAAAAACCATTTTCGACCGAGCTCTTAAACCACTACCTTTCTCCGATCTTCATTTTGTCTGCAGAAAATTTTCAACCCTACCATTCTAGGTGGTTCCAAATGATGTTTTCGTTCTCGTTAAACCAATCACCCCCTTCTATTATCTTTTTAAGGTGGTTCGTGAATTATTAATTATTGGTCTGAAACCAATCACCTCTCACATTTCCGATAGTGGTGGTAGGATGTGAGATTTTCCATCTAATCTACTTGCTTAATTCGTGAAACCGACGAAGGGAAATTATAAATTTCACAACACTTTATTTTTTTGGTCATCAAATGCGCGTTCGGCACTATATTAATGGGTCTTTTAAAACTCTTGAGTTTGGGTTATTAACATTTCAATGCTAGGCGCGTAGTCTAAACAAATACTAAAATTAATTCATTAATTCTTCACATTTCTAGACTAGGCCACAAGAATTAATTCTGCACGTACCGAAATGTTACTTGGTCTTACAATTTATTATATTGATGTGTAATAATATAATCAGGGTTGCAGGTTGCAATATCACCATTCATTCAATCTGTTCCAAAAGGAATTAAAATTCGTGCTCCCTGCAAGAAGAGGAGTCTTTTGTCATTTTCTGTTGAAACAGGTTATCAGGAAAAGGAATACCCAAAAATTCAGTGACTCGCTTTATTTAAAATAAATGGTGAAATGCATACACAAATTCGAGCTTTTCACAAAAATTCACATGAAAGTAATTGAATCAGATAATTTCAACAAGAAATCCCTTAATTCATTCAAACTCAATACTAATTGCACGAGGGGCGAATCGATAAAAGAATACAATTATTATTTACACTTCATCGAATAAATTCCCGGTAGAGCTATCACTCACGCCACTTCATGCGACTCTAAAATCTACACAAATAAAAATTACTAACGGCACTTTCCTACCATGAGCTTTCTCAACTTTTCCCTAACAAGGAATCTCAAAACGAACCGTACCCTTTTTGGTATCCTAAAGCAAAACCACGAACTGCTATCCCCGGGATCTCCTCAACTGTGGATTATGATCGTCAATACGCAGCTTTTCTGTAGGTTTGACGCCGGTTCCCATAAAACTTTCTTATCACAGCGGGGTTATCAAGTTCTCAAACGTATAACTTGAACACTTGACGATCTGTTGATCAATACAATGTATGCCTGGTAAAATTTAGTTCCCCTGTCTCAACTTCGATTATACTAATTCTTTCCCGGGATGTATTCAATAGGTATTAAAATTAACTATTTTGAGTCAGTATAGTCTTAAAATATTACGTTCGACTCATACATATGAAGAATTCGAGGACAAATTCAGTTTGGTCCGTCCGGCCAGACATTTGGTTCCGTCCAAAAACGAACGGCCAGTGGTCGGGATTTTAATCGGAACCATAGAGCTCATTTATTTATCATGCACTAGAGTAAACTCAAACTTTCCCTTTCACGAGATGAAAATCACTTATGATCTAGAGTAGCATTTTATCGAAATTTTTTTCAATTTCGTCACCTTGAAAGTTTCATTAAGTGATTTTCAATGAAATGATTCACTTTTAAAAACACTTTGTATATGAAATATATAATATATTCCTTTCAAGCAAGTTTTACTGAATACTAGAACAATGCCTAACTGGAAAATTAAACACAAGTGAATTTAAAATGAAATTTATCTTCCTCATAATTGATTATAGTTTCCATGTAGGTATTTGATTATTTGAAATTCAAATAAATAATTTATTTTTCACCTTTTCCTCGTCCAGGTCCTCCAAGTCCAGCTGAAAATGAAACTTGCTTGAGAAAGTTATCTAATGAATTCCTAATGGAACTTTTTTTGCTTTGAAAAATGAACTTTATTCTTCAAGTATAGACTATGGGCGTCTCTCAAGGGAAGTTCGAGACCTCAAAGTGCGGACCTAAGCAGATCGCGTCTCAATAACGCAACTCAAACATCCTTAGGAGTACCAAATAGTCTATCCTGTATCTGCAGAAACATTGTAGACTGTTCATTACTTATAGCTCTAGCACCAGGACCTTGACGTTTTTCACATCCTTCACGTCCTTGATGACCTCCACGTCCTTGATGACCTTCACGTCCTGATTCACTTTTGGGAGAACCTGTAGAATAATAGAATACTCAGACAATAATCCTATCTGATTCGATCGTATTAGCCTGGTGAATATGAATTTCAAACAGTCTATTTTGATTCACGAACAAAGGGTTTCGAAATTGGCCCGATTTTGAACAATTCGTTTGCATTCTATAAAGCACAGCAATTTTCCAATTAGGACAACGTTACACATACCAGCTCTATCAACGATGCATGTGTGTGATATGAAAATCAAGGATTTTTATTCTTTATTATATGGACAATGTTGGGATATAGGACTGTTTTTATTACATCGTAGCTCTTCTTGTGATATTTCTGTGACATGATCTCTTTGGTAGGATCTTGTGTTTCGATATATCATATCCGATTGAAAACATTGCTGGAACAATGGTTTCGATGCACAAGAATTCCTTGAAGGTGGCATTCGGATACCGACAGTTGCGACCCGGCAGCCGTGACTTTGGACGCGGAGTACCGCTACTAGGAATTTCAGTGCAACGCTTACGGACACGGCGACTGTGCAGCGCTTCAAGGGGGCGTGGTTTACTCGCGACAACGCTGACCATCCGCTTCGGAAGCAGTATGGTCGTGCTGCTGGATCAGAAAGGGCAGAAAGACGTCTTTAACGGATGAAAACGACGATGTCTTACTTGAGATAATCAGTAAAATCCACCGCTTCAGCGAAAACAAGAGTTTTCAATATTTCAGCGAACTATGAATTTAGGAGATTGAATGAAAGTTCCAGTAATTCTTTCAATAGTCCTACTTTCGATTATAATTCATCATCCATTTCACCACCCGTACAAGCTACTGACTGACTCAAGTATCTCGTATATATGCAATTTGTCATCTAATACATTACAAGGCACTTCCAATACATCATCATCATAATACTTTTTTATGTTTACCTTAGAATGGGGAATCATTTTTCATCCGCTGTTATTGATCCTTTTCTCATCAGTTGAATATCGTTTTCAATTGAACTAAGTACAAATTCGAATTGTGTGTTATTTAGTCTGCAGTACTGTCTAAATTTCTGTTTCTTTACGTTTAATTGCCGTTTTATCAGGATTTGATAGATAATAATACCTCCATCAACTCTGCATTTTTATAATGAATCGAGTTCATTCCGGGCGCTGCTATCCGTAAGCTCGTAGCAGCGCTGCACAGGGTCGCGGCTGCCGAGACGCGACTGTCGAGATGAGAATGCCACCTTCACTAGCAGATCAGTACCAACCATCACCTCCACCACCTCCACCACCACCACCTTGACCACCATCACCACCATCACCACCATTACCAATTTCATTGATATTAACATTGGTACCAATACTCCAACATCTATCATCATGTTCTGCCGCCGACCTCAGGCCGGATTTTGAACCACCACGACCATAACCTATAAAATAAAATGTTCAGTCTAGTACGTACCTTGAAGCACCTCAAATCTCAATACGGCTAGCCATAAAACAGTGGTAGAGGTGAAATATCACCCAAACCACACAAACTCTTATGGGTTCAATTCAAATTGTAAGATTTGAATGAATAATATATGAGTAGGAAGGAATTTTGGTTTTCTCAGAAAATATCGAAGGAAATTCTTGAAAATGAAAACAGAACGTCGGAACTTCGTTCGGAGTTGAAAACATTGAACTACATACTTCGAGAGAAACAGAGGAAAAGGTGTAAAATATGATCACATCCTAGATTGTTTCACATATTTTATTTCTACCATTCAAATCCACTGTATCGGGACGATTTCACTTTTACAACACAAGAGGAGCATTTTTTGAGCTGAAAACACTCGAATTGCATGAAATGTAACATTATTAACGAATATTCTACTACGATGAATGGCGGAAAAATGGTTGAGATGACAAGCGATTTCTACCAACTGCACAACAGACAACGTAATTGAAGAAGTGCGACGTTGCCAGGCCCTCCAGCTGCGGGGGTTAAGCCGGTTATAGATGAATGGCTCCATCTATAACTAGAAATTTTTTGTATTTTCGAAGTTTTTGTTTTTTCAATTGTTTATTTGAAATTATCCTAACTTAACTCAACCTAACTTGAATATAAATTGCTCGTAAGGAAAATAAAATATATGTTGGCTAAGTAACATTGGTTATCCGGATTGTATGGTATTATTTTCCTTCCGCTTTTCACGACCATACAAGATTTTATAAATATCCTGTGAAAATTTTTAATTGAAAATTTAATTTTTCTGATCAGTGACCATATTCTGCACCTTCACAGAATCTTATTATTATTGAAATTTTCGATTCGAACCATATCCTTGATCATTTTTTGTAAGACCTCGGTTAAAAAGAGTTTTCATCAATTTCAATTTAGAAGAAGAACTATTAGATGCTACGGATAATAATTTGGTAGCTCAAAAAAAATTGTCGTCTTTTTTCCGAACACATTCGCCACAAAGGCTCTGGAAAACCTCACAAAAACCGACAGCAAATGTCAGTCAATTTCTCTACTACTGATTTTCCAAAAAAAAATATTTATATTCAAAATTTAAAGGATGCGCTTGATAAACTTACCTGCGACTTCCTGCGCAACGATAACGGAGATGACCATTAATACCTGACGAAAAAAATATATGTAGTTAGTATACGCCATTCGGTCACACCGTTCCACCCATAGATTAAGGAATGTATATATACATTCTTTTATCTATGGTATATGGTTCCATCAAAGATTAGAAAACTCTTCTTTACTCTTTGGTTCCACCACATCAAATAAATGACAACTGACACTAATGACAGATATTCAGGAATTCCAACACGAAGAAACTGAACGTGCCACCAAATTGATTCATTGCTCTATAATCCCAATAGTGCGGGAGTTTCAATATAACCGAGATTCGTAAAGAATAGTATTATTTCATAAGGAGGAGAATTGTCACTTTTCATGGCGAGCCTTTTCCTCCTAATTAGTTATTTTTTTTCAAACGTTTCGAAATCTGGATATCTACCTTTAGATTAGACTTGTATTTAGAATCTTTATAATTGAAAGATCAATGCAAAATTTGCCCAGTTACGGTGGTCATGCAAAGTTAATTTTGATTTTGACGGACATGGAGTATAATAATTGTAGTAACTAATTCATCGTTTACATAGTAACACTTTTCCTTCCGGCGTACGGGAATGTAATTCATCGTTGACATAGCAACACTTTTCCTTCAGGCGAGGGAGAAGTAAAACTTTTCGATGTTCCTGTCAGTCGAAATATGACGTTGTTTCTGTACGTTCGAAAAAAAATATTTTCTTGCAATTCATAATAATTTCGACATTGTACGTACATTTATAGAGAATTCAAAGAAATACTTTAAACTTTGCGGGTCCCTCATTCGCCTAGAAGGGGGCGCAGACTCCCATATCTTCAACTAGATCGCACTCGGAAACGCGTGGAAGTGAATTCGAGTTACTCTGGTATACGATGATATCGTTCCACAATATTTGAGGATTTCAGTTCATTATTCCTGCTACAGGTTCAATAGGCGAAAAGTAGAAGATTGTGATAGGTACCTTCATTTTACTTAGAATAAGAAATTCGGTATTGAATTGGTTTGTGAGAATGAGCGAATTTGAAATTTATTTTCGAGAAAGTTTGATTGATTTTTTTGTGAAATTTATAAATTTGTCTAATTTTTACTTACAGTAAACATTGGAAGAAACATTTTTATGATTGTGGTTATTTCGGGAACTTACTCGAAAGTAATATTTTTTGCGGATTTCTTCATTTATATAGGTGACAAACTATCCATTAAATCGTGAAATATTCGATTGTTCTATAATTACAATTGAACCGTTAAAATATTGATAGTTTTCATCCCATTAATGCCAATTAATGTAATAAATATCGTAATTACATTCTGATAATCAAAAATTGGATTTTAGAAAATCGACAATTCCTTACACAATTTCATGATATTTTTTATGATAGCTATAATTCATAATTGACTACATCTTATTTGTTTATTGCGTTACAAAATATCTTGAAATCAAATTATTGAAGTAATCGGTGAGTCTGCAATCATGAATATCGTCCATGCGTTCTCTTTTTTTTTCCTCTTTACTACAGTAATATGTATGTAGTATGTATTCTTTGAATATTTCATGAGATATGTGGAGTTATTCAACTTAAAACACTATGACAAAAATATTTTGTGATAACTATCAAGAATTATTGTCAACTTCCGAGAATTTTTCTTCAGAAATTATAATGTAGTTTTTCATGACAATGAAAAAAGTTTTTGAGTACCTACTGTAGTGCAAAAAAATTGTGAAAATATAGTTTTCCCCATTGAAACAGTACATATGACGAACTATTGGAAGCTCTTTTCAGCATAAAGCAATAAATAGCACAGTTACTCCAAATATGGCTTTCAAAAAAATTTGGCGGTGGTCGGAAATCAAAGCAAATACAATGTACGGTTTGGGGATTTCTTCAGAAGAAAAACTCCAGAAGGTATTAATGCTTGTGGATAGATTTATTACAACTTCAATAATTCTTAATTAGAAGAGAGGAGAAATACTTCCAGTGAATTTTTGATTAAGAGAATAAAGGTTATGTTAATGTTACATAAATCTTAAATATATTGATTCCACTTCAAGACACATAGATTATACAAGAAAAAATGTTCGACAAATTGAAGAATTTCGTATACACGTAGCACCGTTGCATTTTTTTTCTCGGAAAATTCTCGTTACTTATCTATAAATAGAGCAAGTTTCGTTTATAAATCTCACACAACAGAAGGTTTTTTCCACACTAAATATTTTCGAAATCAAAGGAAGCGTATAATAATATACAAATTTGTCTGTCCGTCCGGTCGTTAACATGATACCTTCCAAAAGAAAATACCTAGAGTTTAGAAATTTTTCAGGGTACGTCCTACTCCATCCGAAGACCTGAGTTTCTAAAACTCTAAAACCAGATGGCCTCTGATGGCGCCACGTTGGTGAATTGCGTCAGGAACCCTTAACCTCTTGTCACTGGCGCTCGAGCGAAAACAGATGGCCTTCTTCAAATCACATTGGCCTGCATTCCCATACTCTTATCTCAATTGGTGGCACCAATACCTAACAAGAACATTTCAGAAAACCCGAATT
Organism: Aphidecta obliterata; assembly: GCA_963966015.1. Lineage (NCBI taxonomy): Eukaryota > Metazoa > Arthropoda > Insecta > Coleoptera > Coccinellidae > Aphidecta > Aphidecta obliterata. The sequence continues at coordinate 12,842,540 of OZ014427.1, forward strand.
GATTTGAATGTTGTCAGTTGAACTACGGTTTGACAGACTCGCCGGCAAGCAGCGTTGTGCGGTCCAGTACCTGGATGGGAGACTGCTCTGGCGACTCATCAAAATATAAAATTCAACGAACAATCGCTTCATAGATGTTTTAAGATATACAAGATATGTATATTCGAAGTTGTCATTAATTTATTTTCCCAGTCTAAAAACGAACGGCCAGACGGGATTTTAATCATGCACTAATCCTTTCACGAGATGAGAATCACTTATGATATAGAGTAGCATTTTATCGATGATTTTTTTCAATTTCGTACCCACCTTGAAAGTTTCATTTCGTGATTTTAGTGGAATGATTTACTTTTAAAAACCCCCGGTATATGAAATATACAAGCATGAGCTTCACTGAATATGAGAACAATGTCTAACTGGAAAATTAAACACAAGTGAATTCAAGATGAAATTCATTCTCCTTATAATTGATTATACTTTCCATGCATTTGATTATTCTAAAGTTATATGTCTCAGTTCCAAGATGGGTTTTTCCAATACATCAACCTTAAAATGAAGAAAATGTATGTCATTACCAAGAAAGTAGTGGAGTAGATGTAAAAATAATTTTTTCATTAGCTGAAGGTCTTACCTGATCTGTCTTGATGTCAATTAGGATAAGCTCCACGTCCTGCAAGTCCAGCTGAAAATGAAACGTGCTTGAGAAGGATATCTGATGAATTGAACATTTTTTTCTTTGAAAAATGAACTTTGTTGTTCAAGTATAGACTATGAGTGTCTCTCAAGGAAAGTTATTCGAGACCTCAAAGTGCGGACCTTAGCGAATCGAGTCTCAACGAGACCACGGAGAGTCGAGAAACATCATTGAAAACTGAGACATCCTTACGAGTACCAATACATAGTCTATCCAGTATCTGCAGAAATATTGTAGACTGTTCATTACTTACGGCATCCTCTACCTTTAACACCAGGACCTTCACGTCCTTCACGACCTTGATGTCCGTCACGTCCTTTGTTTCCGTCACGTCCTTTATTTCCGTCACGTCCTTGATTTCCGTCACGTCCTTTATTTCCGTCACGTCCTTTATTTCCGTCACGTCCTTTATTTCCGTCACGTCCTTCATGTCCTCCACGTCCTTCATGTCCTTCACGTCCTAATCTACCCTCGAGAGAACCTGGAGAATAACAAACGACTCAGACATTTTGATTCACGAACAAATGGTTCGAAATTTTCCGAATTTGAACCATACGTTTACATTCTACAGGGTGTTTCATGAGTGGTTGGTCATAGCCTAGTGGTGAATGCAGGTCATCCAAGCCTTCCAGAAATGTTGATTTTTTTGTATCCTTAGGCTATTAGGTTTAGGGTAATTTATGGATTACGGCTTGAATTTACGATAGCCATAACTTTGGAATCTGAGGTCCGATTTTGATCAAATTTCATGGGTTTGTTCACAGAACAGAAAGTCCTGTCGAATGGCCCACGAAATATCAATATTTTCAGGGCAATACTCAGAATATCGTAGTTTATTTCAAGCCTCAAAATCTATAGTTTTTTACATCACTTACAGAAATACCGTTTTTGCCATACAAAATACATCATTCAATCTGAGCAATTCAATCTTCACTTCGAATGGCACACTCGTTACAAGCGAATAGCGATCGAACGAATATTTTATGTAATTTTCTTCTGATTTTCTTCTGATTTTAGACCTTTCGTGATATTTCTTGTCTTTCGCTGAGTTTTTGAACTTCAAAGAGCGTAAGGACGTTATAATTCATGAGGTAAACCATTTTGGAAAATTTAATTGGAAGGTGTATTCGCTTCACAACACGAATGACTAGATATTAATATTTTTAATTTTTTTCATAAAACTTGAAAACAAATTATTTCATTTCACAATACAAAATGAAAAGGGTAGCACCATAACAGATGTTCGAAATGGAGTACTTCCATCTCGACACATTTTCTAGTTTTCAAAATGAGATTATTTATTGCCCTTCTCATCGTATCGGGATTTCGTTCTAATTTTGTGCAAGTTTCTTCTATCCTTTGCCTCAAATGGTCTCGTGAAGTTATTTCAATGGTATGTACATTTACCTTCAGATAACCCCACAAAAAATAAACAATAGGAGTTAGTTCTGGGGACCTTGGGGGCCATGTTACAGGGCCACCATTCCCTATCCTCCTATTTGGATAGTTGTCATTCAGATGTTGTGTAACTTCTCTGAAGCGAAAATACCCACAATTGGTGAACATAGTTCGAATTTTGAATGAGAATTGGAGTAACTTTGATTTTGAAAGCTATGTATGGAGGCGAAGAATATCGTTCCTTGAATTCAAGTAACACAAATATTCAATGTGTGAAGAAAGCGATACCTAGCGAATTTCCTGAGAATACAAGTCAATATATATTTTTTTTGAATCAAACGCACTCATTGATTACATGGGGAGGGGGTTTACGCCATTTGTCTCAGAATTAAATATGTAGTTTCAAAAGAATTCAAAGATCTATTGAGCATACTTTTAATTACTTCTTTACGCAGCGTGTAAGAACATTCAGTAGGTACTGAGGATTTAGAATACAAAGGAAAGTTATAAAATGCAAAATTTCAGCGGAAGACAAGTAATATTATCACGAAAAGACTAAAATCAGGACCAAATTCCGAAAAAAATCACATAAAATATTAAATCATTCGATCGCTACTCGCTTCTAACAAGTGTGCTATTTAAAGTGAAAATTGAATTCTTTAGATTGAATCATGTATTTTTTCATGGCAATAACGACATTACTATAAGTGCTGTGAAAAATAAAGATTATGCGGCTTGAAAGATAAACCTCGATATTCTGAGTACTGCCCAGAAAATATTGATATTTCGTGAGCCATTCGAAAGGACTTTCTGGAGTGAACAAACCAATGGAATTTGATCAAAATCGGACCTCATATTCCAAAGTTATGGCTATCTTAAATTCAGGCCGAAATCCATAAATCAACCTGTATCTCCCAAACTAATAGCCTTAGGATACAAAACGAGCAACTTTTCTGGAAGGCCTAGAACAGCTGCACTAGGCTATGGCCAACCACTCATGAAACACCCTGTATAAGGATACTACATGAATAACTTGTGTCAAATAAAAAGATCTGAGAAAAATCAGTTAAAAAAACTGATGATCCTAATTTAAAATTCAAATTAATCATTTATTTTTCACCTTTTCCTTGTGGTCCTCTAAGTCCAGCTGAAAATGAAACGTGCTTGATAATAAATTTCTAATGGAACATTTTTTTCTTTGTTGAATGAACTTTGTTGTTCAAGTATAGACTATGAGTGTCTCTCAAGGGAGGTTATTCGAGACCTCAAAGTGCGGACCTTAGCGATTCGCGTCTCAACGAAACTTATGAAATCCGAGATAAATCATTGAAAACTGAGACATCCTCACGAGTACCAATACATAGTCTATCCTGTATCTGCAGAAATATTGTGAATTTTTCATTACTTACAGCCGTTGGATTTACCCTTGACACCAGGACCATCACGACCTTCACGTCCTTCATGTCCTTCACGTCCTAATCTATCCTCGAGAGAACCTGGAGAATAACAAAAGACCCAGACATTAATCTGATTCCAGTGGCGCTCCCAGAAATTGAGTCTGGGAGGGGTAGTGACCGTATTTTCTAACCAGAGATTGAGCCTGGGGGGGGGTAGTGACCGTATTTTGGAATTTAGAAGGAAGCAAAGTATGTATTGAGTGCTGAAAATACGGTCCTGGGGGGGGGTAATTACCCCCAGTACCCCCCCCGTGGGAGCGCGCCTGTCTGATTCTATCGTATTAGCCGGGTGAATATGGATTTTGAACAGTCTAGTATGATTCACGAACAAAGGGGTTCGAATTTGAACAATTCGTCTACATTCTAGCACAGCAATTTTTCAATTAGGAGGAAATTCCACATACCAGCTCTATCAACGATACATGATAATAATAGTAATAATAATAATTTATTGATCCCTTGGACATGTGAATACATGTATGGGACAAATCGAAATAAAAAATGAACTCGGTTCTGATACAATCATTTTAGTATTCATTTATAGTATAATAGCATTTTTTCAACAATAAGCTTCTGACATTTCTCTTGAACTCGTTATAATTAAGATTTCTTATACTATATGGCAGATGATTATACAGTTTTTTGGACTGGTAGATAGGAGACATTTCAAACCTAGTAGTTCTGTGTTTAGCAGTGGCGGCTGGTGGACATTTATCGTGGGTCGGCAGATATATACATATATATAAACCGCGGAAGCCTATCCGAACACACATATAAAAAAATTATACATATACAGGTATAATGGTGAAAAAAATGGCATGTTTTTCAAAAGTAGCCTATTCTCGTATGATAAATTTTCAATCGCATCAATCAAAAATTTCACTTTGTCGGAGTTTCACAAGGAGCAACATATTTTCTATTGATGGCCATTTTGCTCACGTAAAAATCACTTACCCTTTATGAGCCAAACAAACGGAAAAACTTAACGGTTTATCAATAACAAAAAATATTGCGACTCATTTAAGGGCGAGAAACAAACACAAATTTCGAAACTCGGCTCTCGAGCCGTAAACGATAGGGAGCAGAACGAGGTTTTCCGAACAATCCTCGTGAATCGAGATACAGCGGTACCGGGTCGGCAAATTGACGATTGCCGTACCCAGGATATATAGGGCCAACAATATGAGTTTAATTTTGGTCGCTCAACATTTTTTTTCCTTCAAAAAATGTTTGAAACTTGTCGGAAATTTATAAGTATTACATATATGTGCAGCATGCACGTCTATGAAAAATATTAAATACGACAAATATTCATTTTAAGCAACAATAATCTCTTGTTATTATTATGTCATTTGTTATGTGAAACAGAAAATATCGGATATTCGATAAAAATAAACCTTAATATTCATCATTTTCTGAATAAAATTCCAACAGGAATAATTCAACTTTGAACTAATTCGATTCATTGTTATTAACGCTTCGTCGAAAGATATCTAGATAGGGTCGGCAATATGAGGAAAGATGTACCTCATCGAACGACGTTCTTCGTGTATTCGAGATGGGCCCATTTTGTCTACGGACCGAGTATACGATGCGGGATTGGACTTGAAAGAGCGTAATATTTTCAAGAAGTTGCACAGGTATCACGTACCTGATTTTTTTTAATTTTTATAAAATGGATTGGGACTATTGGGAGTCATGTATGTAACGGTAATTTGACAGAAGTGAAAATTTGTATTTTTGCTGATCGAGAATTTTAGGGTCGGCAGTGCCGACCCTGCCGTCCCTGACGAGCCGCCACTGGTGTTTAGGGATATATAGAAATCTCCACTTCTAGTTCTGTAATTATGAAAGCACGACAGTTTAATCATGCTTTGTTAGTTTTCCTTCACAAAAGACATTTGAGTATGAAGATGGAAGACAAGGTTAGGATACCACTTTCAACAAACAAAGTACTGCATGACTGACGGAGGTATATTGTATATCATATGCAAAGTTCGTTTCTGCAATATAAAAGCCAACATCTAAAAAATTTCTCCACAGAAGAACATTATTTGACAAATGGCTGTCAACTAAACTATAGTAGATACTTTTGAGAGTATCTGGAGGAAGAAGAATTTTTACCCTACTTATCGCAAAATAAAAACTATTGAGCTTGCCACACAGTGGGTTGGCCACTTCAAACCACTTTCCACTTAGATGACAATAAATCTAGCGCTTTCTTCAGACAGTATGTCTTAATAGTGGATAATTAGCTTGATATCACTCTGACATAATGTGAAATACATACACTCAGTTTTTCCAATGTTAATCATCAGATTATTCCCATGACACCAGTCTACGAAGCAATTCAAAAGAATACCACACAACCTTTGGAGCTCCTCGAAAGTTGCAGCTGTTATTACCACATCATCATCAGCAAACAAAGTCAATAAATGTTTCCTTATGGGCGAAGTACCTCGACGGGCTACCAAGTCGACATATATCATCCGCAGATTGCCAGGCAGGTCGTCGATAAAGAGCAAAAATAAAAGTGGCCCAAGAACAGAACCTTGTGGTACTCCTAAGTTGACACTATGTTCTGCAGATGATGAATTTTCCAGCTTCTACCCTCGAGATAGCTACGAAGCCAGTCCTAGAACACACCCCGAAAACCTAGGTTGTAACTGAACTGAAAAGAATATCAAATGCTCGAGAGAGATCGACGAATAGCCCTGCCACATGAAAGCCATCATCGAGACCTCTATAAACGCAATCAACGAGGTAAATCGCTGCTGTCTGGGTTGAGCGACCAGATCGAAAACCATGCTGAGCAGTTTCCAGTATATCGAATTCGTCGAGGTACTTCATCATCCTGTTCAATACGATTCTCTCAAAGGCTTTAGAGAATGTACTCAAAAGAGAAATAGGTCTATATAGTTAGAAATTCCATGTATGTCCTTATTCTTGGGAATCAGAATAACAATGGCCTTTTTGAGGAGGAAGGAAATAGGCCAGAACTGATGGACAGATTTATGCAATGAGCAAAATGACGAGAGACTTCTGACTGAACTTCAGAACTCTTGCAGAGATTGAGTCGGCACCCGAACTTTCATTCTTCCTCAAAGACTTTATAATGTCAGCAACTTTACACTCCAACACGAGATGGAAAAAGAATGTGGTGTCCAATGAACATGAGGTACTACATGAAGTTGGCAAAGTATTTCGATAATAGCGGTTTAGTGAGGGTTCAGTTAAGGTCGAGAAATATTCAGCAAAAATATTCGCCAACCCATCAGAGTTATCGTAAATAACACCGTCAACATCCAGTTCAACAGACTGCCCCCCCCTTCTTCTTCCTGTTGAAGTATTCACCATGGACCAAACTGTCCTGCTCTTATTATCTGAACTAAGCTGGAAGAAAGAAACCTAAAGAGGAAAATCCAGTAAAAACCTTTTCGATACCAGAAAACTTTTCTACAACTGTCGTACCTACAGATTGTCCAAAAGAGAGAAAATATTTCAAATTTGAATGATGCGATTGATGCACTTACCCGCCACTTCCTGCGTTGCGATAACGCAGATAACCAAAAATACCTGAAAAATAAATAAAGTTAGTATTCGGTCACATCCTTCCAATACATCAAATAAATGACAACTGATACTAATGACAGATATTCACGGATTCCAACATAAAGAAATTGAACGCGCCACCAAATTGTTTCATTGCTCTATAATCCCAACAGTGCGTGAGTAATGAAATTTTCAATATCACCGAGTTCTGTAGAGAAAACTACTTTCTAGCAATTTATAATAATTTCGTCATGTACATTTATAGAAAATTCAAAGAAATACATCAAACTTTGTGGGTCCCTCTTTCGCCTACAAGGGGACCCAGACTCCCAAATCTCGAATATCACAGTTTCTGGAAGTTCAACTAGATCGCACGCGTGAAAGTGAATTTGAATTACTCTACTGTGGTATACGATGATATAATTTCAATATTCAAGGATTTCAGTTCATTATTCCTGCTACAGGTTCAATAGGTGAAAAGTAGAAGATTGTGATAGTGAATATTTTATTCAGAATAAGAAATTTGGTATCGAATTGGATTCTGAGAATGAGCGAATTTGAAATATATTTCCGAGAAAACTTGGTTGTTTTTTTTTTGTGAAATTCATAAATTAATCTGATTTTTACTTACAGTAGAAATTGGAAGCAACATTCTGATGATTGTGGTTAATCGGGAACCCTGCTCGAAATTAAGGTTTTTTGCGGATTTCTTCACTTATATTAGTGACAAACTATATTTCATATCGTAAAATATCCATTGTTCTATTATTTTAATTGAATCTTGAAAATATTGATAGTTTTTATCCCATTAATGTCAATTAATGTAATGAATATCATAATTACATTCTGATAATCAAAAATTGAATTTTAATGAAATCGATAATTCCTTATTAATTTCATGATATTTTTTTATGGTAGCTATAAATTATAAGTGACTAAATCGAATTTGTTTATTGGCTAACAAAATAGGTATACTGGAATTAAATTATTGAAGTAATCGGTAAGTCTGCAATTCGCTGCGTTCTCTTCTTTCTCCTATATGTATGTATTTTTCAAATACTTCATGAAATATGCGGAGTTATCTGACTGAAAAAAACCATGATAAAAATATTTTGTCATAACTATCAAGAATATCATGAATTCCCAAGAAATTTTCTTCAGAAATTAAAATGTATTGTTATGGCTCATATGTGAAATTTGATGAAATTTATTTGAATTTTGAAAATAATTTATATCCAATAACAATTTTGTTCAATATTTTGATTGATTTGCCCGAGATTCTCCTTCAAGGAGGGTCCTAAGATGAAAAATAAAAAAAAATGTTTATACAATTATATTTTTTACAATCATATTCTATTAAAATATCTCTCACTATTGAATGATACTAAAATTAATAAATCCATTTAAACTAATGACCAATGAGTGCACTCACAGAGAAAAAATATGTCCAAATATATTTCTTCAATTTTCCCTGGCTTGTTTCTTCATGAAAACAATAGCACGCTGTTCTTTATATCCCTTAAACTTGAAAGTTCAATTTCTCTGCACGAAGTTCCACTTGGCAAGGTTTTTCAACAAAAATTCTCGATGTTTTCTTTTCCCAATCTCAATTCGGACCAATACTTTTTGAAGGATCCATCCCAAATTGCATTTTTACAAAATTTTTGATATAAATTACAATTATATACTATGTGATTGATAATTTTAACAATTCATATTTTTATTATGTGAAAGCCGCTTTGAAGATTTGATAATGTTTTAGGTAATTGATAATGGAAGGTTTACTTTAGTTTTATGGTTCCCGCTTATATATTTATGAGATATTCAAAATTTCATGCATTTCTGGTGAAGTATTTTAATTCATTTTTAAATCTAAAAAGAAATATTTTTTGATTTCCATAACAGTATTTAGTTTTTTCATGATAATGAAAAAAATGTTCGAATACCTACTGTAAAGCAAAAAAGTTTTCAAAATTTAGTTTTCCTAATTGAAACAGTACATCTGACGAACTCTTGGAAGTAAACTTTTCAACATAAAGAAATATATAGCACAGTTACTTCAAATATGACTTTCACAAAAACATCACAAAAATTTGGGCGGTGGTCGGAAATCAGGGCAAATACAGTGTACGGTTTGGGGTTTTCTTCAGAAGGAGAATTTCAAAAGGTATATATGCTTATGGATATATTTATTAAAACTTAATTAATTCTTGATTAGAGAATAGAAGAAATACTTCCAGTGAATTTTTGATGCTGAGAATAAATGTTGTTATAATGTTAATTTTCGAATACATAGTTGAAAAAATCGGGTAGTGTATGGAATCTACGATTTATTATTGAAAAAACTATGATTTTAAAACTATCCATCACAATTAATTGACCTTGTGTTATTTTCTAAAATATAGATGACACTAACATTTTCATTATATTTTATGATAGTGATGGAAAACTAAATGAAATAGGATCCCTCTATTGAGATAAAAACAAAAGGTGAATACTATAACCTTATGTTCAACTATTCGGGCCTCTAGTGAATATTCCCAACCTTATCAGCTGTAACTTGTAAGATTAGAAGAAAATTCAAAGAATTAAATATCACATTTTACGATACTAGATTTCAGATTCTCAGAAGATAGAAAATTTGATAAGATCCATTCCATAGAGGCAGATTGGGAGAAATATATAGATTTATCAAAAGATGGTGCCACTTGATACTTACCTCAATAATTCTTGAACATCCAAAACATCAATTATACGCTCAAGCTTTTGTATCAGTTTTTAATTTGATTTGCTTGAATTAAAATGTTTGAATATTTGTTTGTTTCAGTTAAAGAAGTTAAAGAGGCAACTAGAAGTGCAATAGGTCACTCTAAATGGTGTCAATGTTGTTACTCCTGTTTCAAGTGCCAATGCCAGTTCAATTACATCCAGAAGAACTGCCGCAGAATCTCCTGAGAATTTACAGGTAATAGCCATTATTTTTTTGTGTTTGTCATCATTCGTTTCCTTATGTTTAACCCAAAAGACTACATTTTAGAGAACCCTAAGGATCTTCCTTGCTTATCCCATGTCCATTTATATTTGTCGTTAAGAACAAAATCTGCACCACTTCCACTCGTTACCCATTTTGAGTAGTAACCATCATTTCTTTGAACATAAACACTGTTGCCTTGATTGGATACATGTATTCATCTGCCTGTCTTTTGAACCTACCTGAAAGTGTGTTAAATTCAATTAAATAAGATGTTACCCTCACGAAAAATAAAGAGTTAAGCGAAAATTAATAAGTCAAAATTTTGAAAAAGATCCTAACCTACTCATGATCGATGATTCACTCGGTGAACAATCCTCAAATGATGCGATGTAGGAAAAGTAGAGAAAACTAAAAATTACGAAGCAATTCATTTTACTACAAATGTAAGATTAAGGAGTGCTCTTTACGACTGTCGATTCTAATATCGAATTTTCTATTTAAGACCTTACCAATTAAGTTGTTGAATAGTAATTACTACTCTTCATCATCGGCACATAACAAAACTACGAAATCGGAAGAGTTCGGCGATAACTGGACATGAAATAGTACGAAGCAATAAGGAAAATCATGGATGTATTGATATAATTCACGGACGCATATCTAGATATGTACATACTTCAAAACAAAAACAAAATCTTTGATTAACTTTTTGTGGGGTACTAACCCCAATCCAATCGAGCGGTTAATTGAATAGAGCCTTGGACCCGAGCCTTGAGCAAAGTGAGGACTACGGGTTTACTGTATTTTCAATGAAAACTCCAACTGGTGAATAGAAATAAAACAGATATAAACTATCAAAAAGTATATATTAAAAATAAATTAAATGATTCATTACAAACTATACACTAATGCATCAAAAACACGAATTCTACCTTCACCAGAACGAATAAATCTCGACAAATTTATCAAATGTCATATCAATGTTTGATAATTTGTCCTAGAATAACAATTATCCGAAAAACTTTGAATTTCAAGAGTAATTCAATCTTGAGTGAGAGATTCCAAAACTCGGGACTAGTGAAACTTTAATAATGCCATGCGTAATTTTAGAATTACCTTTTCATATGCTCCGCCACCAGGGAGGGAAATCCTGCCCTTGTCAAAATCGTGTTGTTTACACTTGATAAAGCCGAGTTCACTTCTTAACTCAACTAAAACCCCGATAGATCCCGTGTTATTTTTCTGAAAGAACTATTCGTGCCTACTTCTCGAAAACTGCTTTCTGACTGATTTCCAAAAATGTATTATCAACTCGAACAAGTTCCCGCATTACGTGTTCTTTCCCCTCGAAAGAACTTTTTCCGTCCGACTCCCACAACCACTTTGATCCCAAAAACCTTTTTCGACCGAGTCCCCCAAACTACTGCCTTTCTCCGATCTTTATTGTGTCTCCAGAAAATTTTCAACCCTACCATTCAAGGTGGTTCAAAATAATGTTTTCGTTTTCGTTAAACCCATCACCTTCAATTATCTTATTGACGCGGTTCGTGAACGAAACATCGGCAATTATTGGACTGAAGTCCGATAGTGGTAGTAGGATGTGAAATTTTCCATCTGAACACTTAATTCGTGAAATCGACGAAGGGAAATTATAAATCTCACAACACTTTTTTTTTTGGTCATTGAATGCGCGTTAGACACTATATTTATGAGTCTTTCAAAACTCTCGAGTTTGGGTTATAAACATTTCAACGCTAGGCGCGTAGACTAAACAAATACTAGAATTGATACATTAATTCTTCACATTTCTAAACGCTCTCACGACTTCGATTTTTTCTTTTATCGTCTAGGCCACAAGAAATAATCACTATTCCCGACTATTTGAATTAATTCTGCTCGTACCGAAATGTTATTAGGTCTTCCAATTTATTACATTGATGTGTGATAATAAAATTAGGGTTGCAGGTAACTGGAGAATTAAACACAAGTGAATTCAAGATGAAATTTATTTTCCTCATAATTGATTATAGTTTCCATGTATTTGATTATTTGAAATTCGAATTAATCATTTATTTTCCACCTTTTCCTTGTCCAGGTCCTCCAAGCCCAGCTGAAAATGAAACGTGCTTGAGAAAGTTATCTAATGAATTCCTAATGGAACTTTTTTTGCTTTGAAAAATGAACTTTATTCTTAGTATAGAACTATAGGTGTAGTATGTAGTATAGACTATGGGTGTCTCTCAAGAGAAGTTCGAGACCTCAAAGTGCGGACCTAAGCAGATCGCGTCTCAATAACGCAACTCAAACATCCTTAGGAGTACCAAATAGTCTATCCTGTATCTGCAGAAACATTGTAGACTGTTCATTACTTATAGCTCTTGCACCAGGACCTTGACGTTTTTCACATCCTTCACGTCCTTGATGACCTCCACGTCCTTGATGACCTTCACGTCCTGATTCACTTTTGAGAGAACCTGTAGAATAATAGAATACTCAGACAATAATCCTATCTGATTCGATCGTATTAGCCTGGTGAATATGAATTTTAAACAGTCTATTTTGATTCACGAACAAAGGGGTTCGAAATTGGCCCGATTTTGAACAATTCGTTTACATTCTATAAAGCACAGCAATTTTCCAATTAGGACAACGTTACACATACCAGCTCTATCAACGATGCATGTGTGTGATATGAAAATCAAGGATTTTTATTCTTTATTATATGGACAATGTTGGGATATAGGACTGTTTTTATTACATCGTAGCTCTTCTTGTGATATTTCTGTGACATGATCACTTTGGTAGGATCTTGTGTTTCGATATATCATATCTGATTGAAAACATTGCTGGAACAATGGTTTCGATGCACAAGAATTCCTTGAAGGTGGCATTCGGATACCGACAGTTGCGACCCGGCAGCCGTGACCTTGGACGCGGAGTATCGCTTCTAGGAATTTCAGTGCAACGCTTACGGACACAAGCGACTGTGCAGCGCTTCTAGGGGGCGTGGTTTACCCGCGACCAAGACAACGCTGACCATCCGCTTCGGAAGCAGTATGGTCGTGCTGCTGGATAATCAGAGCAGGCAGAATGACGTCTTTTACGGATGAAACCGACGATGTCTTACTTGAGGTAATCAGTAAAATCCACCGCTTTAGCGAAAACAAAAGTTTTCAATATTTCAGCGAACTATGAATATAGGAGATTGAATGAAAGTTCCAGTAATTCTTTCAATAGTCCTACTTTTGATCATAATTCATCATCCATTCCACCACCTGTACAAGCTACTGCCTGACTTAAGTATTTCGTATATATGCAATTTGTCATCTTATACATTAGAAGGCACTTCCAATACATTATCATCATACTTTTTTATGTTTACCTTAGAGTGAGGAATCATTTTTCATCCGCTGTCATTGATCCTTTTCTCATCAGTTGAATATCGTTTTCAATTGAACTAAGTACAAATTTGAATTGTGTGTTATTTAGTCTGCAGTACTGTCTAAATTTCTGTTTCTTTACGTTTAAGTGCCGTTTTATCAGGATTTGATAGATAATAATACCCCCATCAACTCTGGATTTTTATAATGAATCGAGTTCATTCCGGGCAGTCACTGCCCGGGCGCTGCTATCCGTAAACAGCACTGCACAGGGTCACGACTGTCGAGATGCGAATGCCACCTTCACCAGCAGATCAGTACCAACCACCAACTCCACCACCACCACCACCACCACCACCTTGACCACCATCACCACCATTGCCAATGTCATTGATATTAACATTGGAACCAATACCCCAACATCTATCATCATGTTCTACCGCCGACCCCAGGCCGGATTTTGAACCACCACGACCATAACCTATAAAATAAAATGTTCAGTCTAGTACGTACCTTGAAGCACCTCAAATCTCAATACGGCTAGCCATAAAACAGTGGTAGAGGTGAAATATCACCCAAACCACACAAACACTTATGGGTTCAATTCAAATTGTAAGATTTGAATGAATAATATATGAGTAGGAAGGAATTTTGGTTTTCTCAGAAAATATCGAAGGAAATTCTTGAAAATGAAAACAGAACGTCGGAACTTCGTTCGGAGTTGAAAACATTGAACTACATACTTCGAGAGAAACAGAGGAAAAGGTGAAAAATATGGTCACATCCTAGATTGTTTCACATATTTTGTTTCTACCATTTAAATCCACTGTATCGGGACGATTTCACTTTTACAACACAAGAGGAGCATTTTTTGAGCTGAAAACACTCGAATTGCATGAAATGTAACATTATTAACGAATATTCTACTACGATAAATGGCGGAAAAATGGCTGAGATGACAAGCGATTCCTACCAACTGCACAACAGACAACGTAATTGAAGAATTGCGATCTTGCCAGGCCCTCCCGCTGCGGGGGTTAAGCCGGTTATAGATGAATCGCTCCATCTTTAACTAGAAATTTTTTGTATTTTCGAAGTTTTTGTTTTTTCAATTGTTTATTTGAAATTATCCTAACTTAACTCAACCTAACTTGAATATAAATTGCTCGTAAGGAAAATAAAATATATGTTGGCTAAGTAACATTGGTTATCCGGATTGTATGGTATTATTTTCCTTCCGCTTTTCACGACCATACAAGATTTTATAAATTTCCTGTGAAAATTTTTAAATTAAAAATTTAATTTTTCTGATCAGTGACCATATTCTGCACCTTCACAGAATCTTATTATTATTGAAATTTTCGATTCGAACCATATCCTTGATCATTTTTTGTAAGACCTCGGTTAAAAAGAGTTTTCATCAATTTCAATTTAGAAGAAGAACTATTAGATGCTACGGATGATAATTTGGTAGCTCAAAAAAAATTGTCGTCTTTTTTCCGAACACATTCGCCACAAAGGCTCTGGAAAACCTCACAAAAACCGACAGCAAATGTCAGTCAATTTCTCTACTACTGATTTCCCAAAAAAAAATATTTATATTTAAAATTTAAAGGATGCGCTTGATAAACTTACCTGCCACTTCCTGCGCAACGATAACGGAGATGACCAGTAATACCTGACGAAAAAAAGATATGTAGTTAGTATACGCCATTCGGTCACACCGTTCCACCCATAGATTAAGTAATGTATATATACATTCTTTTATCTATGGTATATGGTTCCATCAAAGATTAGACAACTCTTCTTTACTCTTTGGTTCCACCACATCAAATAAATGACAACTGACACTAATGACAGATATTCAGGAATTCCAACACGAAGAACCTGAACGTGCCACCAAATTGATTCATTGCTCTATAATCCCAATAGTGCGGGAGTTATGAAATTTTCAATATAACCGAGATTCGTAAAGAATAGTATTATTTCATAAGGAGGAGAATTGTCACTTTTCATGGGGAGCCTTTTCCTCCTAATTTGTTATTTTTTTTTTCAAACGTTTCGAAATCTGGATATCCACCTTTAGATTAGACTTGTATTTAGAATCTTTATAATTGAAAGATCAATGCAAAATTTGCCGAGTTACGGTGGTCATGCAAAGTTAATTTTGATTTTGACGGACATGGAGTATAATAATTGTAGTAACTAATTCATCGTTTACATAGTAACACTTTTCCTCCCGGCGTACGGAAATGTAATTCATCGTTGACATAGCAACACTTTTCCCTCAGGCGAGGGAGAAGTAAAACTTTTCGATGTTCCTGTCAGTCGAAATATGACGTTGTTTCTGTACGTTCGAAAAAAAAATATTTTCTTGCAATTCATAATAATTTCGACATTGTACGTACATTTATAGAGAATTCAAAGAAATACTTTAAACTTTGTGGGTCCCTCATTCGCCTAGAAGGGGGCGCAGACTCCCATATCTTCAACTAGATCGCACTCGGAAACGCGTGGAAGTGAATTCGAGTTACTCTGGTATACGATGATATCGTTTCACAATATTTGAGGATTTCAGTTCATTATTCCTGCTACAGGTTCAATAGGCGAAAAGTAGAAGATTGTGATAGGTACCTTCATTTTACTTAGAATAAGAAATTCGGTATTGAATTGGTTTGTGAGAATGAGCGAATTTGAAATTTATTTTCGAGAAAGTTTGATTGATTTTTTTGTGAAATTTATAAATTTGTCTAATTGTTACTTACAGTATACATTGGAAGAAACATTTTTATGATTGTGGTTATTTCGGGAACTTACTCGAAAGTAATATTTTTTGCGGATTTCTTCATTTATATAGGTGACAAACTATCCATTAAATCGTGAAATATTCGATTGTTCTATAATTACAATTGAACCGTTAAAATATTGATAGTTTTCATCCCATTAATGCCAATTAATGTAATAAATATCGTTATTACATTCTGATAATCAAAAATTGGATTTTAGAAAATCGACAATTCCTTACAGAATTTCATGATATTTTTTATGATAGCTATAATTCATAATTGACTACATCTTATTTGTTTATTGCGTTACAAAATATCTTGAAATCAAATTATTGAAGTAATCGGTAAGTCTGCAATCATGAATATCGTCCATGCGTTCTCTTTTTTTTTCCTCTTTACTACAGTAATATGTATGTAGTATGTATTCTTTGAATATTTCATGAGATATGTGGAGTTATTCAACTAAAAACACTATGACAAAAATATTTTGTGATAACTATCAAGAATTATTATCAACTTCCGAGAATTTTTCTTCAGAAATTATAATGTAGTTTTTCATGACAATGAAAAAAGTTTTTGAGTACCTACTGTAGTGCAAAAAAATTGTAAAAATATAGTTTTCCCCATTGAAACAGTACATATGACGAACTATTGGAAGCTATTTTCAGCATAAAGCAATAAATAGCACAGTTACTCCAAATATGGCTTTCAAAAAAATTTGGCGGTGGTCGGAAATCAGAGCAAATAAAATGTACGGTTTGGGGATTTCTTCAGAAGAAAAACTCCAGAAGGTATTAATGCTTGTGGATAGATTTATTACAACTTCAATAATTCTTAATTAGAAGAGAGGAGAAATACTTCCAGTGAATTTTTGATTAGGAGAATAAAGGTTATGTTAATGTTACATAAATCTTAAATATATTGATTCCACTTCAAGACACATAGATTATACAAGAAAAAATGTTCGACAAATTGAAGAATTTCGTATACACGTAGCACCGTTGCATTTTTTTTCTCGGAAAATTCTCGTTACTTATCTATAAATAGAGCAAGTTTCGTTTATAAATCTCACACAACAGAAGGTTTTTTCCACACTAAATATTTTCGAAATCAAAGGAAGCGTATAATAATATACAAATTTGTCTGTCCGTCCGATCGTTAACATGATACCTTCCAAAAGAAAATACCTAGAGTTTAGAAATTTTTCAGGGTACGTCCTACTCCATCCGAAGACCTGAGTTTCTAAAACTCTAAAACCAGATGGCCTCTGATGGCGCCACGTTGGTGAATTGCGTCAAGAACCCTTAACCTCTTGTCACTGGCGCTCGAGCGAAAACAGATGGCCTTCTTCAAATCACATTGGCCTGCATTCCCATACTCTTATCTCAATTGGTGGCACCAATACCTAACAAGAACATTTCAGAAAACCCGAATTGATTTGAATGTTGTCAGTTGAACTACGGTTTGACAGACTCGCCGGCAAGCAGCGTTGTGCGGTCCAGTACCTGGATGGGAGACTGCTCTGGCGACTCATCAAAATATAAAATTCAACGAACAATCGCTTCATAGATGTTTTAAGATATACAAGATATGTATATTCGAAGTTGTCATTAATTTATTTTCCCAGTCTAAAAACGAACGGCCAGACGGGATTTTAATCATGCACTAATCCTTTCACGAGATGAGAATCACTTATGATATAGAGTAGCATTTTATCGATGATTTTTTACAATTTCGTACCCACCTTGAAAGTTTCATTTCGTGATTTTAGTGGAATGATTTACTTTTAAAAACCCCCGGTATATGAAATATACAAGCATGAGCTTCACTGAATATGAGAACAATGTCTAACTGGAAAATTAAACACAAGTGAATTCAAGATGAAATTCATTCTCCTTATAATTGATTATACTTTCCATGCATTTGATTATTCTAAAGTTATATGTCTCAGTTCCAAGATGGGTTTTTCCAATACATCAACCTGAAAATGAAGAAAATGTATGTCATTACCAAGAAAGTAGTGGAGTAGATGTAAAAATAATTTTTTCATTAGCTGAAGGTCTTACCTGATCTGTCTTGATGTCAATTAGGATTAGCTCCACGTCCTGCAAGTCCAGCTGAAAATGAAACGTGCTTGAGAAGGATATCTGATGAATTGAACATTTTTTTCTTTGAAAAATGAACTTTGTTGTTCAAGTATAGACTATGAGTGTCTCTCAAGGAAAGTTATTCGAGACCTCAAAGTGCGGACCTTAGCGAATCGAGTCTCAACGAGACCACGGAGAGTCGAGAAACATCATTGAAAACTGAGACATCCTTACGAGTACCAATACATAGTCTATCCAGTATCTGCAGAAATATTGTAGACTGTTCATTACTTACGGCATCCTCTACCTTTAACACCAGGACCTTCACGTCCTTCACGACCTTGATGTCCGTCACGTCCTTTGTTTCCGTCACGTCCTTTATTTCCGTCACGTCCTTGATTTCCGTCACGTCCTTTATTTCCGTCACGTCCTTGATTTCCGTCACGTCCTTTATTTCCGTCACGTCCTTCATGTCCTCCACGTCCTTCATGTCCTTCACGTCCTAATCTACCCTCGAGAGAACCTGGAGAATAACAAACGACTCAGACATTTTGATTCACGAACAAATGGTTCGAAATTTTCCCGAATTTGAACCATACGTTTACATTCTACAGGGTGTTTCATGAGTGGTTGGTCATAGCCTAGTGGTGAATGCAGGTCATCCAAGCCTTCCAGAAATGTTGATTTTTTTGTATCCTTAGGCTATTAGGTTTAGGGTAATTTATGGATTACGGCTTGAATTTACGATAGCCATAACTTTGGAATCTGAGGTCCGATTTTGATCAAATTTCACGGGTTTGTTCACAGAACAGAAAGTCCTGTCGAATGGCCCACGAAATATCAATATTTTCAGGGCAATACTCAGAATATCGTAGTTTATTTCAAGCCTCAAAATCTATAGTTTTTTACATCACTTACAGAAATACCGTTTTTGCCATACAAAATACATCATTCAATCTGAGCAATTCAATCTTCACTTCGAATGGCACACTCGTTACAAGCGAATAGCGATCGAACGAATATTTTATGTAATTTTCTTCTGATTTTCTTCTGATTTTAGACCTTTCGTGATATATCTTGTCTTTCGCTGAGTTTTTGAACTTCAAAGAGCGTAAGAACGTTATAATTCATGAGGTAAACCATTTTGGAAAATTTAATTGGAAGGTGTATTCGCTTCACAACACGAATGACTAGATATTAATATTTTTAATTTTTTTCATAAAACTTGAAAACAAATTATTTCATTTCACAATACAAAATGAAAAGGGTAGCACCATAACAGATGTTCGAAATGGAGTACTTCCATCTCGACACATTTTCTAGTTCTCAAAATGAGATTATTTATTGCCCTTCTCATCGTATCGGGATTTCGTTCTAATTTTGTGCAAGTTTCTTCTATCCTTTGCCTCAAATGGTCTCGTGAAGTTATTTCAATGGTATGTACATTTACCTTCAGATAACCCCACAAAAAATAAACAATAGGAGTTAGATCTGGGGACCTTGGGGGCCATGTTACAGGGCCACCATTCCCTATCCTCCTATTTGGATAGTTGTCATTCAGATGTTGTGTAACTTCTCTGAAGCGAAAATACCCACAATTGGTGAACATAGTTCGAATTTTGAATGAGAATTGGAGTAACTTTGATTTTGAAAGCTATGTATGGAGGCGAAGAATATCGTTCCTTGAATTCAAGTAACACAAATATTCAATGTGTGAAGAAAGCGATACCTAGCGAATTTCCTGAGAATACAAGTCAATATATATTTTTTTTGAAGCAAACGCACTCATTGATTACATGGGGAGGGGGTTTACGCCATTTGTCTCAGAATTAAATATGTAGTTTCAAAAGAATTCAAAGATCTATTGAGCATACTTTTAATTACTTCTTTACGCAGCGTGTAAGAACATTCAGTAGGTACTGAGGATTTAGAATACAAAGGAAAGTTATAAAATGCAAAATTTCAGCGGAAGACAAGTAATATTATCACGAAAAGACTAAAATCAGGACCAAATTCCGAAAAAAATCACATAAAATATTAAATCATTCGATCGCTACTCGCTTCTAACAAGTGTGCTATTTAAAGTGAAAATTGAATTCTTTAGATTGAATCATGTATTTTTTCATGGCAATAACGACATTACTATAAGTGCTGTGAAAAATAAAGATTATGCGGCTTGAAAGATAAACCTCGATATTCTGAGTAATGCCCAGAAAATATTGATATTTCGTGAGCCATTCGAAAGGACTTTCTGGAGTGAACAAACCAATGGAATTTGATCAAAATCGGACCTCATATTCCAAAGTTATGGCTATCTTAAATTCAGGCCGAAATCCATAAATCAACCTGTATCTCCCAAACTAATAGCCTTAGGATACAAAACGAGCAACTTTTCTGGAAGGCCTAGAACAGCTGCACTAGGCTATGGCCAACCACTCATGAAACACCCTGTATAAGGATACTACATGAATAACTTGTGTCAAATAAAAAGATCTGAGAAAAATCAGTTAAAAAAACTGATGATCCTAATTTAAAATTCAAATTAATCATTTATTTTTCACCTTTTCCTTGTGGTCCTCTAAGTCCAGCTGAAAATGAAACGTGCTTGATAATAAATTTCTAATGGAACATTTTTTTCTTTGTTGAATGAACTTTGTTGTTCAAGTATAGACTATGAGTGTCTCTCAAGGGAGGTTATTCGAGACCTCAAAGTGCGGACCTTAGCGATTCGCGTCCCAACGAAACTTATGAAATCCGAGATAAATCATTGAAAACTGAGACATCCTCACGAGTACCAATACATAGTCTATCCTGTATCTGCAGAAATATTGTGAATTTTTCATTACTTACAGCCGTTGGATTTACCCTTAACACCAGGACCGTCACGACCTTCACGTCCTTCATGTCCTTCACGTCCTAATCTATCCTCGAGAGAACCTGGAGAATAACAAAAGACCCAGACATTAATCTGATTCCAGTGGCGCTCCCAGAAATTGAGTCTGGGAGGGGTAGTGACCGTATTTTCTAACCAGAGATTGAGCCTGGGGGGGGGTAGTGACCGTATTTTGGAATTTAGAAGGAAGCAAAGTATGTATTGAGTGCTGAAAATACGGTCCTGGGGGGGGGTAATTACCCCCAGTACCCCCCCTTGTGGGAGCGCGCCTGTCTGATTCTATCGTATTAGCCGGGTGAATATGGATTTTGAACAGTCTAGTATGATTCACGAACAAAGGGGTTCGAATTTGAACAATTCGTCTACATTCTAGCACAGCAATTTTTCAATTAGGAGGAAATTCCACATACCAGCTCTATCAACGATACATGATAATAATAATAGTAATAATAATAATTTATTGATCCCTTGGACATGTGAATACATGTATGGGACAAATCGAAATAAAAAAATGAACTCGGTTCTGATACAATCATTTTAGTATTCATTTATAGTATAATAGCATTTTTTCAACAATAAGCTTCTGACATTTCTCTTGAACTCGTTATAATTAAGATTTCTTATACTATATGGCAGATGATTATACAGTTTTTTGGACTGGTAGATAGGAGACATTTCAAACCTAGTAGTTCTGTGTTTAGGGATATATAGAAATCTCCACTTCTAGTTCTGTAATTATGGAAGTACGACAGTTTAATCATGCTTTGTTAGTTTTCCTTCACAAAACACATTTGAGTATGAAGATGGAAGACAAGGTAAGGATACCACTTTCAACAAACAAAGTACTGCATGACTGACGGAGGTATATTGTATATCATATGCAAAGTTCGTTTCTGCAATATAAAAGCCAACATCTAAAAAATTTCTCCACAGAAGAACATTATTTGACAAATGGCTGTCAACTAAACTATAGTAGATACTTTTGAGAGTATCTGGAGGAAGAAGAATTTTTACCCTACTTATCGCAAAATAAGAACTATTGAGCTTGCCACACAGTGGGTTGACCACTTCAAACCACTTTCCACTTAGATGACAATAAATCTAGCGCTTTCTTCAGACAGTATGTCTTAATAGTGGATAATTAGCTTGATATCACTCTGACATAATGTGAAATACATACACTCAGTTTTTCCAATGTTAATCATCAGATTATTCCCATGACACCAGTCTACGAAGCAATTCACAAGAATACCACACAACCTTTGGAGCTCCTCGAAAGTTGCAGCTGTTATTACCACATCATCATCAGCAAACAAAGTCAATAAATGTTTCCTTATGAGCGAAGTACCTCGACGGGCTACCAAGTCGACATATATCATCCGCAGATTGCCAGGCAGGTCGTCGATAAAGAGCAAAAATAAAAGTGGCCCAAGAACAGAACCTTGTGGTACTCCTAAGTTGACACTATGTTCTGCAGATGATGAATTTTCCAGCTTCTACCCTCGAGACAGCTACGAAGCCAGTCCTAGAACACACCCCGAAAACCTAGGTTGTAACTGAACTGAAAAGAATATCAAATGCTCGAGAGAGATCGACGAATAGCCCTGCCACATGAAAGCCATCATCGAGACCTCTATAAACGCAATCAACGAGGTAAATCGCTGCTGTCTGGGTTGAGCGACCAGATCGAAAACCATGCTGAGCAGTTTCCAGTATATCGAATTCGTCGAGGTACTTCATCATCCTGTTCAATACGATTCTCTCAAAGGCTTTAGAGAATGTACTCAAAAGAGAAATAGGTCTATATAGTTAGAAATTCCATGTATGTCCTTATTCTTGGAAATCAGAATAACAATGGCCTTTTTGAGGAGGAAGGAAATGGGCCAGAACTGATGGACAGATTTATGCAATGAGCAAAATGACGAGAGACTTCTGACTGAACTTCAGAACTCTTGCAGAGATTGAGTCGGCACCCGAACTTTCATTCTTCCTCAAAGACTTTATAATGTCAGCAACTTTACACTCCAACACGAGATGGAAAAAGAATGTGGTGTCCAATGAACATGAGGTACTACATGAAGTTGGCAAAGTATTTCGATAATAGCGGTTTAGTGAGGGTTCAGTTAAGGTCGAGAAATATTCAGCAAAAATATTCGCCAACCCATCAGAGTTATCGTAAATAACACCGTCAACATCCAGTTCAACAGACTGCCCCCCCCTTCTTCTTCCTGTTGAAGTATTCACCATGGACCAAACTGTCCTGCTCTTATTATCTGAACTAAGCTGGAAGAAAGAAACCTAAAGAGGAAAATCCAGTAAAAACCTTTTCGATACCAGAAAACTTTTCTACAACTGTCGTACCTACAGATTGTCCAAAAGAGAGAAAATATTTCAAATTTGAATGATGCGATTGATGCACTTACCCGCCACTTCCTGCGTTGCGATAACGCAGATAACCAAAAATACCTGAAAAATAAATAAAGTTAGTATTCGGTCACATCCTTCCAATACATCAAATAAATGACAACTGATACTAATGACAGATATTCACGGATTCCAACATAAAGAAATTAAACGCGCCACCAAATTGTTTCATTGCTCTATAATCCCAACAGTGCGTGAGTAATGAAATTTTCAATATCACCGAGTTCTGTAGAGAAAACTACTTTCTAGCAATTTATAATAATTTCGTCATGTACATTTATAGAAAATTCAAAGAAATACATCAAACTTTGTGGGTCCCTCTTTCGCCTACAAGGGGACCCAGACTCCCAAATCTCGAATATCACAGTTTCTGGAAGTTCAACTAGATCGCACGCGTGAAAGTGAATTTGAATTACTCTACTGTGGTATACGATGATATAATTTCAATATTCAAGGATTTCAGTTCATTATTCCTGCTACAGGTTCAATAGGTGAAAAGTAGAAGATTGTGATAGTGAATATTTTATTCAGAATAAGAAATTTGGTATCGAATTGGATTCTGAGAATGAGCGAATTTGAAATATATTTCCGAGAAAACTTGGTTGTTTTTTTTTTGTGAAATTCATAAATTAATCTGATTTTTACTTACAGTAGAAATTGGAAGCAACATTCTGATGATTGTGGTTAATCGGGAACCCTGCTCGAAATTAAGGTTTTTTGCGGATTTCTTCACTTATATTAGTGACAAACTATATTTCATATCGTAAAATATCCATTGTTCTATTATTTTAATTGAATCTTGAAAATATTGATAGTTTTTATCCCATTAATGTCAATTAATGTAATGAATATCATAATTACATTCTGATAATCAAAAATTGAATTTTAATAAAATCGATAATTCCTTATTAATTTCATGATATTTTTTTATGGTAGCTATAAATTATAAGTGACTAAATCGAATTCGTTTATTGGCTAACAAAATAGGTATACTGGAATTAAATTATTGAAGTAATCGGTAAGTCTGCAATTCGCTGCGTTCTCTTCTTTCTCCTATATGTATGTATTTTTCAAATACTTCATGACATATGCGGAGTTATCTGACTGAAAAAAACCATGATAAAAATATTTTGTCATAACTATCAAGAATATCATGAATTCCCAAGAAATTTTCTTCAGAAATTAAAATGTATTGTTATGGCTCATATGTGAAATTTGATGAAATTTATTTGAATTTTGAAAATAATTTATATCCAATAACAATTTTGTTCAATATTTTGATTGATTTGCCCGAGATTCTCCTTCAAGGAGGGTCCTAAGATGAAAAATAAAAAAAAATGTTTATACAATTATATTTTTTACAATCATATTCTATCAAAATATCTCTCACTATTGAATGATACTAAAATTAATAAATCCATTTAAACTAATGACCAATGAGTGCACTCACAGAGAAAAAATATGTCCAAATATATTTCTTCAATTTTCCCTGGCTTGTTTCTTCATGAAAACAATAGCACGCTGTTCTTTATATCCCTTAAACTTGAAAGTTCAATTTCTCTGCACGAAGTTCCACTTGGCAAGGTTTTTCAACAAAAATTCTCGATGTTTTCTTTTCCCAATCTCAATTCGGACCAATACTTTTTGAAGGATCCATCCCAAATTGCATTTTTACAAAATTTTTGATATAAATTACAATTATATACTATGTGATTGATAATTTTAACAATTCATATTTTTATTATGTGAAAGCCCCTTTGAAGATTTGATAATGTTTTAGGTAATTGATAATGGAAGGTTTACTTTAGTTTTATGGTTCCCGCTTATATATTTATGAGATATTCAAAATTTCATGCATTTCTGGTGAAGTATTTTAATTCATTTTTAAATCTAAAAAGAAATATTTTTTGATTTCCATAACAGTATTTAGTTTTTTCATGATAATGAAAAAAATGTTCGAATACCTACTGTAAAGCAAAAAAGTTTTCAAAATTTAGTTTTCCTAATTGAAACAGTACATCTGACGAACTCTTGGAAGTAAACTTTTCAACATAAAGAAATATATAGCACAGTTATTTCAAATATGACTTTCACAAAAACATCACAAAAATTTGGGCGGTGGTCGGAACGGAAATCAGGGCAAATACAGTGTACGGTTTGGGGTTTTCTTCAGAAGGAGAATTTCAAAAGGTATATATGCTTATGGATATATTTATTAAAACTTAATTAATTCTTGATTAGAGAATAGAAGAAATACTTCCAGTGAATTTTTGATGCTGAGAATAAATGTTGTTATAATGTCAATTTTCGAATACATAGTTGAAAAAATCGAGTAATGTATGGAATCTACGATTTATTATTGAAAAAACTATGATTTTAAAACTATCCATCACAATTAATTGACCTTGTGTTATTTTCTAAAATATAGATGACACTAACATTTTCATTATATTTTATGATAGTGATGGAAAACTAAATGAAATAGGATCCCTCTATTGAGATAAAAACAAAAGGTGAATACTATAACCTTATGTTCAACTATTCGGGCCTCTAGTGAATATTCCCAACCTTATCAGCTGTAACTTGTAAGATTAGAAGAAAATTCAAAGAATTAAATATCACATTTTACGTTACTAGATTTCAGATTCTCAGAAGATAGAAAATTTGATAAGATCCATTGCATAGAGGCAGATTGGGAGAAATATATAGATTTATCAAACGATGGTGCCACTTGATACTTACCTCAATAATTCTTGAACATCCAAAACATCAATTATACGCTCAAGCTTTTGTATCAGTTTTTAATTTGATTTGCTTAAATTGAAATGTTTGAATATTTGTTTGTTTCAGTTAAAGAAGTTAAAGAGGCAACTAGAAGTGCAATAGGTCACTCTAAATGGTGTCAATGTTGTTACTCCTGTTTCAAGTGCCAATGCCAGTTCAATTACATCCAGAAGAACTGCCGCAGAATCTCCTGAGAATTTACAGGTAATAGCCATTATTTTTTTGTGTTTGTCATCATTCGTTTCCTTATGTTTAACCCAAAAGACTACATTTTAGAGAACCCTAAGGATCTTCCTTGCTTATCCCATGTCCATTTATATTTGTCGTTAAGAACAAAATCTGCACCACTTCCACTCGTTACCCATTTTGAGTAGTAACCATCATTTCTTTGAACATAAACACTGTTGCCTTGATTGGATACATGTATTCATCTGCCTGTCTTTTGAACCTACCTGAAAGTGTGTTAAATTCAATTAAATAAGATGTTACCCTCACGAAAAATAAAGAGTTAAGCGAAAATTAATAAGTCAAAATTTTGAAAAAGATCCTAACCTACTCATGATCGATGATTCACTCGGTGAACAATCCTCAAATGATGCGATGTAGGAAAAGTAGAGAAAACTAAAAATTACGAAGCAATTCATTTTACTACAAATGTAAGATTAAGGAGTGCTCTTTACGACTGTCGATTCTAATATCGAATTTTCTATTTAAGACCTTACCAATTAAGTTGTTGAATAGTAATTACTACTCTTCATCATCGGCACATAACAAAACTACGAAATCGGAAGAGTTCGGCGATAACTGGACATGAAATAGTACGAAGCAATAAGGAAAATCATGGATGTATTGATATAATTCACGGACGCATATCTAGATATGTACATACTTCAAAACAAAAACAAAATCTTTGATTAACTTTTTGTGGGGTACTAACCCCAATCCAATCGAGCGGTTAATTGAATAGAGCCTTGGACCCGAGCCTTGAGCAAAGTGAGGACTACGGGTTTACTGTATTTTCAATGAAAACTCCAACTGGTGAATAGAAATAAAACAGATATAAACTATCAAAAAGTATATATTAAAAATAAATTAAATGATTCATTACAAACTATACACTAATGCATCAAAAACACGAATTCTACCTTCACCAGAACGAATAAATCTCGACAAATTTATCAAATGTCATATCAATGTTTGATAATTTGTCCTAGAATAACAATTATCCGAAAAACTTTGAATTTCAAGAGTAATTCAATCTTGAGTGAGAGATTCCAAAACTCGGGACTAGTGAAACTTTAATAATGCCATGCGTAATTTTAGAATTACCTTTTCATATGCTCCGCCACCAGGGAGGGAAATCCTGCCCTTGTCAAAATCGTGTTGTTTACACTTGATAAAGCCGAGTTCACTTCTTAACTCAACTAAAACCCCGATAGATCCCGTGTTATTTTTCTGAAAGAACTATTCGTGCCTACTTCTCGAAAACTGCTTTCTGACTGATTTCCAAAAATGTATTATCAACTCGAACAAGTTCCCGCATTACGTGTTCTTTCCCCTCGAAAGAACTTTTTCCGTCCGACTCCCACAACCACTTTGATCCCAAAAACCTTTTTCGACCGAGTCCCCCAAACTACTGCCTTTCTCCGATCTTTATTGTGTCTCCAGAAAATTTTCAACCCTACCATTCAAGGTGGTTCAAAATAATGTTTTCGTTTTCGTTAAACCCATCACCTTCAATTATCTTATTGACGCGGTTCGTGAACGAAACATCGGCAATTATTGGACTGAAGTCCGATAGTGGTAGTAGGATGTGAAATTTTCCATCTGAACACTTAATTCGTGAAATCGACGAAGGGAAATTATAAATCTCACAACACTTTTTTTTTTGGTCATTGAATGCGCGTTAGACACTATATTTATGAGTCTTTCAAAACTCTCGAGTTTGGGTTATAAACATTTCAACGCTAGGCGCGTAGACTAAACAAATACTAGAATTGATACATTAATTCTTCACATTTCTAAACGCTCTCACGACTTCGATTTTTTCTTTTATCGTCTAGGCCACAAGAAATAATCACTATTCCCGACTATTTGAATTAATTCTGCTCGTACCGAAATGTTATTAGGTCTTCCAATTTATTACATTGATGTGTGATAAAAAAATTAGGGTTGCAGGTAACTGGAGAATTAAACACAAGTGAATTCAAGATGAAATTTATTTTCCTCATGATTGATTATAGTTTCCATGTATTTGATTATTTGAATTTCGAATTAATCATTTATTTTCCACCTTTTCCTTGTCCAGGTCCTCCAAGTCCAGCTGAAAATGAAACGTGCTTGAGAAAGTTATCTAATGAATTCCTAATGGAACTTTTTTTGCTTTGAAAAATGAACTTTATTCTTCAAGTATAGACTATGGGTGTCTCTCAAGGGAAGTTCGAGACCTCAAAGTGCGGACCTAAGCAGATCGCGTCTCAATAACGCAACTCAAACATCCTTAGGAGTACCAAATAGTCTATCCTGTATCTGCAGAAACATTGTAGACTGTTCATTACTTATAGCTCTTGCACCAGGACCTTGACGTTTTTCACATCCTTCACGTCCTTGATGACCTCCACGTCCTTGATGACCTTCACGTCCTGATTCACTTTTGGGAGAACCTGTAGAATAATAGAATACTCAGACAATAATCCTATCTGATTCGATCGTATTAGCCTGGTGAATATGAATTTTAAACAGTCTATTTTGATTCACGAACAAAGGGGTTCGAAATTGGCCCGATTTTGAACAATTCGTTTACATTCTATAAAGCACAGCAATTTTCCAATTAGGACAACGTTACACATACCAGCTCTATCAACGATGCATGTGTGTGATATGAAAATCAAGGATTTTTATTCTTTATTATATGGACAATGTTGGGATATAGGACTGTTTTTATTACATCGTAGCTCTTCTTGTGATATTTCTGTGACATGATCACTTTGGTAGGATCTTGTGTTTCGATATATCATATCTGATTGAAAACATTGCTGGAACAATGGTTTCGATGAACAAGAATTCCTTGAAGGTGGCATTCGGATACCGACAGTTGCGACCCGGCAGCCGTGACCTTGGACGCGGAGTATCGCTTCTAGGAATTTCAGTGCAACGCTTACGGACACAAGCGACTGTGCAGCGCTTCTAGGGGGCGTGGTTTACCCGCGACCAAGACAACGCTGACCATCCGCTTCGGAAGCAGTATGGTCGTGCTGCTGGATAATCAGAGCAGGCAGAATGACGTCTTTTACGGATGAAACCGACGATGTCTTACTTGAGGTAATCAGTAAAATCCACCGCTTTAGCGAAAACAAAAGTTTTCAATATTTCAGCGAACTATGAATATAGGAGATTGAATGAAAGTTCCAGTAATTCTTTCAATAGTCCTACTTTTGATCATAATTCATCATCCATTCCACCACCTGTACAAGCTACTGCCTGACTTAAGTATTTCGTATATATGCAATTTGTCATCTTATACATTAGAAGGCACTTCCAATACATTATCATCATACTTTTTTATGTTTACCTTAGAGTGAGGAATCATTTTTCATCCGCTGTCATTGATCCTTTTCTCATCAGTTGAATATCGTTTTCAATTGAACTAAGTACAAATTTGAATTGTGTGTTATTTAGTCTGCAGTACTGTCTAAATTTCTGTTTCTTTACGTTTAAGTGCCGTTTTATCAGGATTTGATAGATAATAATACCTCCATCAACTCTGGATTTTTATAATGAATCGAGTTCATTCCGGGCAGTCACTGCCCGGGCGCTGCTATCCGTAAACAGCACTGCACAGGGTCACGACTGTCGAGATGCGAATGCCACCTTCACCAGCAGATCAGTACCAACCACCAACTCCACCACCACCACCACCACCACCACCTTGACCACCATCACCACCATTGCCAATGTCATTGATATTAACATTGGAACCAATACCCCAACATCTATCATCATGTTCTACCGCCGACCCCAGGCCGGATTTTGAACCACCACGACCATAACCTATAAAATAAAATGTTCAGTCTAGTACGTACCTTGAAGCACCTCAAATCTCAATACGGCTAGCCATAAAACAGTGGTAGAGGTGAAATATCACCCAAACCACACAAACTCTTATGGGTTCAATTCAAATTGTAAGATTTGAATGAATAATATATGAGTAGGAAGGAATTTTGGTTTTCTCAGAAAATATCGAAGGAAATTCTTGAAAATGAAAACAGAACGTCGGAACTTCGTTCGGAGTTGAAAACATTGAACTACATACTTCGAGAGAAACAGAGGAAAAGGTGAAAAATATGGTCACATCCTAGATTGTTTCACATATTTTGTTTCTACCATTTAAATCCACTGTATCGGGACGATTTCACTTTTACAACACAAGAGGAGCATTTTTTGAGCTGAAAACACTCGAATTGCATGAAATGTAACATTATTAACGAATATTCTACTACGATAAATGGCGGAAAAATGGCTGAGATGACAAGCGATTCCTACCAACTGCACAACAGACAACGTAATTGAAGAATTGCGATCTTGCCAGGCCCTCCCGCTGCGGGGGTTAAGCCGGTTATAGATGAATCGCTCCATCTTTAACTAGAAATTTTTTGTATTTTCGAAGTTTTTGTTTTTTCAATTGTTTATTTGAAATTATCCTAACTTAACTCAACCTAACTTGAATATAAATTGCTCGTAAGGAAAATAAAATATATGTTGGCTAAGTAACATTGGTTATCCGGATTGTATGGTATTATTTTCCTTCCGCTTTTCACGACCATACAAGATTTTATAAATTTCCTGTGAAAATTTTTGAATTAAAAATTTAATTTTTCTGATCAGTGACCATATTCTGCACCTTCACAGAATCTTATTATTATTGAAATTTTCGATTCGAACCATATCCTTGATCATTTTTTGTAAGACCTCGGTTAAAAAGAGTTTTCATCAATTTCAATTTAGAAGAAGAACTATTAGATGCTACGGATAATAATTTGGTAGCTCAAAAAAAATTGTCGTCTTTTTTCCGAACACATTCGCCACAAAGGCTCTGGAAAACCTCACAAAAACCGACAGCAAATGTCAGTCAATTTCTCTACTACTGATTTCCCAAAAAAAAATATTTATATTTAAAATTTAAAGGATGCGCTTGATAAACTTACCTGCCACTTCCTGCGCAACGATAACGGAGATGACCATTAATACCTGACGAAAAAAATATATGTAGTTAGTATACGCCATTCGGTCACACCGTTCCACCCATAGATTAAGTAATGTATATATACATTCTTTTATCTATGGTATATGGTTCCATCAAAGATTAGACAACTCTTCTTTACTCTTTGGTTCCACCACATCAAATAAATGACAACTGACACTAATGACAGATATTCAGGAATTCCAACACGAAGAAACTGAACGTGCCACCAAATTGATTCATTGCTCTATAATCCCAATAGTGCGGGAGTTATGAAATTTTCAATATAACCGAGATTCGTAAAGAATAGTATTATTTCATAAGGAGGAGAATTGTCACTTTTCATGGGGAGCCTTTTCCTCCTAATTTGTTATTTTTTTTTCAAACGTTTCGAAATCTGGATATCCACCTTTAGATTAGACTTGTATTTAGAATCTTTATAATTGAAAGATCAATGCAAAATTTGCCGAGTTACGGTGGTCATGCAAAGTTAATTTTGATGACGGACATGGAGTATAATAATTGTAGTAACTAATTCATCGTTTACATAGTAACACTTTTCCTCCCGGCGTACGGAAATGTAATTCATCGTTGACATAGCAACACTTTTCCCTCAGGCGAGGGAGAAGTAAAACTTTTCGATGTTCCTGTCAGTCGAAATATGACGTTGTTTCTGTACGTTCGAAAAAAAAATATTTTCTTGCAATTCATAATAATTTCGACATTGTACGTACATTTATAGAGAATTCAAAGAAATACTTTAAACTTTGTGGGTCCCTCATTCGCCTAGAAGGGGGCGCAGACTCCCATATCTTCAACTAGATCGCACTCGGAAACGCGTGGAAGTGAATTCGAGTTACTCTGGTATACGATGATATCGTTTCACAATATTTGAGGATTTCAGTTCATTATTCCTGCTACAGGTTCAATAGGCGAAAAGTAGAAGATTGTGATAGGTACCTTCATTTTACTTAGAATAAGAAATTCGGTATTGAATTGGTTTGTGAGAATGAGCGAATTTGAAATTTATTTTCGAGAAAGTTTGATTGATTTTTTTGTGAAATTCATAAATTTGTCTAATTTTTACTTACAGTATACATTGAAAGAAACATTTTTATGATTGTGGTTATTTCGGGAACTTACTCGAAAGTAATATTTTTTGCGGATTTCTTCATTTATATAGGTGACAAACTATCCATTAAATCGTGAAATATTCGATTGTTCTATAATTACAATTGAACCGTTAAAATATTGATAGTTTTCATCCCATTAATGCCAATTAATGTAATAAATATCGTAATTACATTCTGATAATCAAAAATTGGATTTTAGAAAATCGACAATTCCTTACACAGTTTCATGATATTTTTTTTGATAGCTATAATTCATAATTGACTACATCTTATTTGTTTATTGCGTTACAAAATATCTTGAAATCAAATTATTGAAGTAATCGGTGAGTCTGCAATGATGAATATCGTCCATGCGTTCTCTTTTTTTTTCCTCTTTACTACAATAATATGTATGTAGTATGTATTCTTTGAATATTTCATGAGATATGTGGAGTTATTCAACTAAAAACACTATGACAAAAATATTTTGTGATAACTATCAAGAATTATTATCAACTTCCGAGAATTTTTCTTCAGAAATTATAATGTAGTTTTTCATGACAATGAAAAAAGTTTTTGAGTACCTACTGTAGTGCAAAAAAATTGTGAAAATATAGTTTTCCCCATTGAAACAGTACATATGACGAACTATTGGAAGCTCTTTTCAGCATAAAGCACTAAATAGCACAGTTACTCCAAATATGGCTTTCAAAAAAATTTGGCGGTGGTCGGAAATCAGAGCAAATACAATGTACGGTTTGGGGATTTCTTCAGAAGAAAAACTCCAGAAGGTATTAATGCTTGTGGATAGATTTATTACAACTTCAATAATTCTTAATTAGAAGAGAGGAGAAATACTTCCAGTGAATTTTTGATTAGGAGAATAAAGGTTATGTTAATGTTACATAAATCTAAAATATATTGATTCCACTTCAAGACACATAGATTATACAAGAAAAAATGTTCGACAAATTGAAGAATTTCGTATACACGTAGCACCGTTGCATTTTTTTTCTCGGAAAATTCTCGTTACTTATCTATAAATAGAGCAAGTTTCGTTTATAAATCTCACACAACAGAAGGTTTTTTCCACACTAAATATTTTCGAAATCAAAGGAAGCGTATAATAATATACAAATTTGTCTGTCCGTCCGGTCGTTAACATGATACCTTCCAAAAGAAAATACCTAGAGTTTAGAAATTTTTCAGGGTACGTCCTACTCCATCCGAAGACCTGAGTTTCTAAAACTCTAAAACCAGATGGCCTCTGATGGCGCCACGTTGGTGAATTGCGTCAAGAACCCTTAACCTCTTGTCACTGGCGCTCGAGCGAAAACAGATGGCCTTCTTCAAATCACATTGGCCTGCATTCCCATACTCTTATCTCAATTGGTGGCACCAATACCTAACAAGAACATTTCAGAAAACCCGAATTGATTTGAATGTTGTCAGTTGAACTACGGTTTGACAGACTCGCCGGCAAGCAGCGTTGTGCGGTCCAGTACCTGGATGGGAGACTGCTCTGGCGACTCATCAAAATATAAAATTCAACGAACAATCGCTTCATAGATGTTTTAAGATATACAAGATATGTATATTCGAAGTTGTCATTAATTTATTTTCCCAGTCTAAAAACGAACGGCCAGACATTTGGTGGTCGAGATTTTAATCATGCACTAATCCTTCCACGAGATGAGAATCACTTATGATATAGAGTAGTTAAAGTTATATGTCTCAGTTCCAAGATGGGTTTTTCCAATACATCAACCTGAAAATGAAGAAAATGTATGTCATTACCAAGAAAGTAGTGGAGTAGATGTAAAAATAATTTTTTCATTAGCTGAAGGTCTTACCTGATCTGTCTTGATGTCAATTAGGATTAGCTCCACGTCCTGCAAGTCCAGCTGAAAATGAAACGTGCTTGAGAAGGATATCTGATGAATTGAACATTTTTTTCTTTGAAAAATGAACTTTGTTGTTCAAGTATAGACTATGAGTGTCTCTCAAGGAAAGTTATTCGAGACCTCAAAGTGCGGACCTTAGCGAATCGAGTCTCAACGAGACCACGGAGAGTCGAGAAACATCATTGAAAACTGAGACATCCTTACGAGTACCAATACATAGTCTATCCAGTATCTGCAGAAATATTGTAGACTGTTCATTACTTACGGCATCCTCTACCTTTAACACCAGGACCTTCACGTCCTTCACGACCTTGATGTCCGTCACGTCCTTTGTTTCCGTCACGTCCTTTATTTCCGTCACGTCCTTGATTTCCGTCACGTCCTTTATTTCCGTCACGTCCTTCATGTCCTCCACGTCCTTCATGTCCTTCACGTCCTAATCTACCCTCGAGAGAACCTGGAGAATAACAAACGACTCAGACATTTCGATTCACGAACAAATGGTTCGAAATTTTCCCGAATTTGAACCATACGTTTACATTCTACAGGGTGTTTCATGAGTGGTTGGTCATAGCCTAGTGGTGAATGCAGGTCATCCAAGCCTTCCAGAAATGTTGATTTTTTTGTATCCTTAGGCTATTAGGTTTAGGGTAATTTATGGATTACGGCTTGAATTTGCGATAGCCATAACTTTGGAATCTGAGGTCCGATTTTGATCAAATTTCATGGGTTTGTTCACAGAACAGAAAGTCCTGTCGAATGGCCCACGAAATATCAATATTTTCAGGGCAATACTCAGAATATCGTAGTTTATTTCAAGCCTCAAAATCTATAGTTTTTTACATCACTTACAGAAATACCGTTTTTGCCATACAAAATACATCATTCAATCTGAGCAATTCAATCTTCACTTCGAATGGCACACTCGTTACAAGCGAATAGCGATCGAACGAATATTTTATGTAATTTTCTTCTGATTTTCTTCTGATTTTAGACCTTTCGTGATATTTCTTGTCTTTCGCTGAGTTTTTGAACTTCAGAGAGCGTAAGAACGTTATAATTCATGAGGTAAACCATTTTGGAAAATTTAATTGGAAGGTGTATTCGCTTCACAACACGAATGACTAGATATTAATATTTTTAATTTTTTTCATAAAACTTGAAAACAAATTATTTCATTTCACAATACAAAATGAAAAGGGTAGCACCATAACAGATGTTCGAAATGGAGTACTTCCATCTCGACACATTTTCTAGTTCTCAAAATGAGATTATTTATTGCCCTTCTCATCGTATCGGGATTTCGTTCTAATTTTGTGCAAGTTTTTTCTATCCTTTGCCTCAAATGGTCTCGTGAAGTTATTTCAATGGTATGTACATTTACCTTCAGATAACCCCACAAAAAATAAACAATAGGAGTTAGATCTGGGGACCTTGGGGGCCATGTTACAGGGCCACCATTCCCTATCCTCCTATTTGGATAGTTGTCATTCAGATGTTGTGTAACTTCTCTGAAGCGAAAATACCCACAATTGGTGAACATAGTTCGAATTTTGAATGAGAATTGGAGTAACTTTGATTTTGAAAGCTATGTATGGAGGCGAAGAATATCGTTCCTTGAATTCAAGTAACACAAATATTCAATGTGTGAAGAAAGCGATACCTAGCGAATTTCCTGAGAATACAAGTCAATATATATTTTTTTTGAAGCAAACGCACTCATTGATTACATGGGGAGGGGGTTTACGCCATTTGTCTCAGAATTAAATATGTAGTTTCAAAAGAATTCAAAGATCTATTGAGCATACTTTTAATTACTTCTTTACGCAGCGTGTAAGAACATTCAGTAGGTACTGAGGATTTAGAATACAAAGGAAAGTTATAAAATGCAAAATTTCAGCGGAAGACAAGCACTGGCGGATCCAAGGGGGGGCACGGGGGGCACGTGCCCCCCCCAGACGGAATTTTTTTGTACTGTGGAGATTCCATCACAGTACATAATTAGAAAAATTTTTTGCCTTCCACCCCTTGTGCCCCT
The DNA here is from genome assembly GCA_963966015.1 of Aphidecta obliterata. Classification (NCBI taxonomy): domain Eukaryota; kingdom Metazoa; phylum Arthropoda; class Insecta; order Coleoptera; family Coccinellidae; genus Aphidecta; species Aphidecta obliterata. The sequence continues at coordinate 12,879,262 of OZ014427.1, forward strand.
CCAGAAAAAATCCTGTGCCCCCCCGAGAAAGAAATCCTGGATCCGCCCTTGAAGACAAGTAATATTATCACGAAAAGACTAAAATCAGGACCAAATTCCGAAAAAAATCACATAAAATATTAAATCATTCGATCGCTACTCGCTTATAACAAGTGTGCTATTTAAAGTGAAAATTGAATTCTTTAGATTGAATCATGTATTTTTTCATGGCAATAACGACATTCCTATAAGTGCTGTGAAAAATAAAGATTATGCGGCTTGAAAGATAAACCTCGATATTCTGAGTACTGCCCAGAAAATATTGATATTTCGTGAGCCATTCGAAAGGACTTTCTGGAGTGAACAAACCAATGGAATTTGATCAAAATCGGACCTCATATTCCAAAGTTATGGCTATCTTAAATTCAGGCCGAAATCCATAAATCACCCTGTATCTCCCAAACTAATAGCCTTAGGATACAAAACGAGCAACTTTTCTGGAAGGCCTAGAACAGCTGCACTAGGCTATGGCCAACCACTCATGAAACACCCTGTATAAGGATACTACATGAATAACTTGTGTCAAATAAAAAGATCTGAGAAAAATCAGTTAAAAAAACTGATGATCCTAATTTAAAATTCAAATTAATCATTTATTTTTCACCTTTTCCTTGTGGTCCTCTAAGTCCAGCTGAAAATGAAACGTGCTTGATAATAAATTTCTAATGGAACATTTTTTTCTTTGTTGAATGAACTTTGTTGTTCAAGTATAGACTATGAGTGTCTCTCAAGGGAGGTTATTCGAGACCTCAAAGTGCGGACCTTAGCGATTCGCGTCCCAACGAAACTTATGGAATCCGAGATAAATCATTGAAAACTGAGACATCCTCACGAGTACCAATACATAGTCTATCCTGTATCCAATATCAGAAATATTGTAAATTTTTCATTACTTACAGCCGTTGGATTTACCCTTGACACCAGGACCATCACGACCTTCACGTCCTTCATGACCTTCAGGTCCTACTGTTGCTATTTCTATGTCTTTACCCTCGAGAGAACCTGGGGAATAACAAACGACTCAGACATTAATCCTATCTGATTCGATCGTATTAGCCGGGTGAATATGGATTTTGAACAGTCTATTTTGATTCACGAACAAAGGGGTTCGAATTTGAACGATTCGTCTACATTCTAGCACAGCAATTCTTCAATTAGGAGGAAATTCCACATACCAGCTCTATCAACGATACATGATAATAATAATAGTAATAATAATAATTTATTGATCCCTTGGACATGTGAATACATGTATGGGACAAATCGAAATAAAAAAATTACGAAAAGCACTGCCGTGGAGGCAGGAGCTTTTGAGCGCTCGTACTTGCACCTTGTAGGTAGATTCGCATTTTCCAGTTTCAGGAATCAATTGAAGGAATTTTCGACAGCTGTCAAAAAAATTCTGAAACTTAGGCGAAACTCCAGACTTCATGTCAGTTCTTCAGCTGATCAATTTTTTTTTCGATCATTCGCTAGAATTTTCTACGGTATCTATGGTCTTGGTGGTGCGATCTGGACAAAATTTTGCACGTAGTTTGAATACATTATTACTCAGCTAGGTGCAATTTCATCCCAATCCGCTCAGTATTTTCGGAACTATCAGCAAAAAAATATTTTGAACGGCCATATTTACGGAACCCCTAGTCTAATTTTGCTCATAGATGAAGGTGATCGCGATATTTGCGATCCAAACCCACCCTGAGAATTTCAAGTTCCTAGGCCTTTCCGTTCAAAAGTTACAATTTTCTATGGTTTCTATGGTTCTGGTCATGCAATCTGGACAAAATATTGTTTTAATATATCATTCTCGATTAAAATACAAAATTTCATCTCGATCGAATCCGCATTTTCGAATTTATCCAGAAACCAAAATTTCAAACGACCGTATTTACGGAACCCCTGCTATAATTCTGTTCATTGATAAACGTGAACGCGACATTTCAGATCCACACCTATCCTGAAAATTTCAAGTCCCTAGGCCTTTCCGTTCGAAAGTTATGATTTTCTATGGTTTCTATGGTTCTGGTCATGTGATCTGGAGAAATGTAGCTTGAATATATCATTCTCCATTAGTATACAAAATTTCGTCACGATCGAATCTGTAGTTTTGAAATTATCAAGAAAACTAAATTTCAAACGACTATATTTACGGAACCCCTAGTATAATTTTGCTCATAGATGAACGTGATCACGACATTCGAGATCCACACCTATCCTGAAAATTTCAAGTCCCTAGGCGTTTCCGTTCAGAAGTTACAATTTTCTATGGTTTCTATGGTTCTGGTCATGCGATCTGGACAAAATTTCACATGTAGCTTGAACACCCCATTTTCCATTTGAGTGCAAAATCTCATCTCAATCAAATCTGTAGTTTTCAAATAATCAGGGGAACAAAACTTTGAACGGCCATATTTACGGAACCCCTAGGCGAATTTGGCCCATTAACGAACTTAACCAAGGCATTTGGGATCTGAACCTACACTGAAAATTTCAAGTCTCTAAGTTGATCCGTTCGAGAGTTATCGTGCTTACGGACGGACAGACTCGAATTTTCCGACGGATTCGTCATCAGTGAGTCGAACATAGTCGATTGAGACCATTTTCGGCTCAAAATTCGAAAAATACAGACATCGTGACGAAATGATATAGCCCTCGTGTAAGTTGTACGAGCGCTCAAAAATGAACTAGGTTCTGATACAATCATTTAAGTATTCATTCATAGTATAATAGCATTTTTTCAACAATAAGCTTCTAACATTTCTCTTGAACTCGTTATAATTAAGATTTCTTATACTATATGGCAGATGATTATACAGTTTTTTGGACTGGTACATAGGAGACATTTCAAACGTTGTAGTTCTATGTTTAGGGATATATAGAAATCTCCACTTCTAGTTCTGTAATTATGAAAGCACGACAGTTCAATCATGCTTTGTTCGTTTTCCTTCACATACAAAGAAAATTTGACTATGAAGATGGAAGACAAGGTAATTATACCACTTTCAACGAACAAAGTTCTGCATGACTGACGCGGAGGTATATTGTATATCATACGCAAAGTTCGTTTCTGCAATATGAAAGCCCCGCCAACATCCAAAAAGTTTCCCCACAAAAGAACATTATACGACAAAAGATTTTTTACCCTACTCATCGCAAAATGAGAACTATTGAGCTTGCCACACAATGAATCGACGTGAGTGGACCACTTTAAACCACTGTCCAAGTAGATGCCAAGAAATTTAGCACATTCTTCAGACAATATGTCTTAATAGTGGATAATTAGCTTGATATCACTCTGACATAATGTGAAATACATACACTCAGTTTTTCCAATGTTAATCATCAGATTATTCCCATGACACCAGTCTTCGAAGCAATTCACAAGAATACCACACAACCTTTGGAGCTCCTCGAAAGTTGCAGCTGTTATTACCACATCATCATCAGCAAACAAATAATAAATGTTTCCTTATGAGCGAAGTACCTTGGCGGGCTACCAAGTCGACATATATCATCCGCAGATTGCCAGGCAGGTCGTCGATAAAGAGCAAAAATAAAAGTGGCCCAAGAACAGAACCTTGTGGTACTCCTAAGTTGACACTATGTTCTGCAGATGATGAATTTTCCAGCTTCTACCCTCGAGATAGCTACGAAGCCAGTCCTAGAACACACCCCGAAAACCTAGGTTGTAACTGAACTGAAAAGAATATCAAATGCTCGAGAGAGATCGGCGAATAGCCCTGCCACATGAAAGCCATCATCGAAAACCATGCTGAGCAGTAGCCAGTATTTCAAATTTGTCGAGGTACTTCATCATCCTGTTCAATACGATTCTCTCAAAGGCTTTAGAGAATGTACTCAAAAGAGAAATAGGTATATAGTTAGAAATTCCATGTATGTCCTTATTCTTGGGAATCGGAGTAACAATGGCCCTTTTGAGGACGAAGGAAATAGGCCAGAACACAGATTTATGCAATGAGCAAAATGACGAGAGACTTCTGAACTGATTAACTTCAGAACTCTTGCAGAGATTGAGTCGGCACCCGAACTTTCATTCTTCCTCAAAGACTTTATAATGTCAGCAACTTTACACTCCAACACAGGATGGAAAAAGAATGTGGGGTCCAATGAACATGAGGTACTACATGAAGTTGACAAAGTATTTCGATAATAGCGGTTTAGTGAGGGTTCAGTTAAGGTCGAGAAATATTCAGCAAAAATATTCGCCAACCCATCAGAGTTATCGTAAATAACACCGTCAACATCCAGTTCAACAGACTGCCCCCCCCTTCTTCTTCCTGTTGAAGTATTCACCATGGACCAAACTGTCCTGCTCTTATTATCTGAACTAAGCTGGAAGAAAGAAACCTAAAGAGGAAAATCCAGTAAAAACCTTTTCGATACCAGAAAACTTTTCTACAACTGTCGTACCTACAGATTGTCCAAAAGAGAGAAAATATTTCAAATTTGAATGATGCGATTGATGCACTTACCCGCCACTTCCTGCGTTGCGATAACGCAGATAACCAAAAATACCTGAAAAATAGATAAAGTTAGTATTCGGTCACATCCTTCCAATACATCAAATAAATGACAACTGATACTAATGACAGATATTCACGGATTCCAACATAAAGAAATTAAACGCGCCACCAAATTGTTTCATTGCTCTATAATCCCAACAGTGCGTGAGTAATGAAATTTTCAATATCAACGAGTTCTGTAAAGAAAACTACTTCCTAGCAATTCATAATAATTTCGTCATTGTATGTACATTTATAGAGAATTCAAAGAAATACTACGAACTTTGTGGGTCCTTCTTTCGCCTACAAGGGGACGCAGACTCCCAAATCTCGAATATCACCCTTTCTGGAAGTTAAACTCGATCGCACTCGAAAATGCGTGAAAGTGAATTTGAGTTACTCTACTGAGGTATACGATGATATCGTTTCAATATTTGAGGATTTCAGTTCATTATTCCTGCTACAGGTTCAATAGGTGAAAAGTAGAAGATTGTGATAGGTACCAATATTTTATTCAGTATAAGAAATTTGGTATCGAATTGGATTCTGAGAATGAGCGAATTTGAAATCTATTTCCGAGAAAACTTGATTGTTTTTTTTTGTGAAATTCATAAATTAATCGGATTTTTACTTACAGTAGAAATTGGAAGCAACATTTTGATGATCGTGATTAATCGGAAACTCTGCTCGAAATTAAGGTTTTTTGCGGATTTCTTCACTTATATTAGTGACAAACTATATTTCATATCGTAAAATATCCATTGTTCTATTATTTTAATTGAATCTTAAAAATATTGATAGTTTTTATCCCATTAATGTCAATTAATGCAATGAATATCATAATTACATTGTGATAATCAAAAATTGAATTTTAATGAAATCGATAATTCCTTACAAAATTTCATGATATTTTTTTATGGTAGCTATAAATTATAAGTGACTAAATCGAATTTGTTTATTGGCTAACAAAATAGGTATACTGGAATTAAATTATTGAAGTAATCGGTAAGTCTGCAATCATGAATATCGTCGCTGCGTTCTCTTTTTTCTATATGTATGTATTTTTCAAATATTTCATGAAATATGCGAAGTTATTTAACTGAATATAAATATAAACTATCAAGAATATCATGAATTCCCAAGAAATTTTTTGTATGTATTGTTATGGCTCGTATGAGAAATTTGATGAAATTTATTTCAATTTTGAAAATAATTTATATCCAATAACAATTTTGTTCAATATTTTGATTGATTTGACATAGATTCTTCTTCAAGGAGGGTCCTAAGATGAAAAATTGAAAAAAAAACGTTTATACAATTATATTTTTGACAATCAAATTCTATTAAAATATTTCTCACTATTGAATGATACTAAAATCAATAAATCCATTTAAACTAATGACCAATGAGTGCACTCACGGAGCAGAACTATGTCCAAATATATTTCTTCAATTTTCCCTGGCTTGTTTCTTTATGGAAACAATATCACGCTGTTCTTTATATCCCTTAAACTTGAAAGTTCAATTTCTCTACGCGAAGTTCCACTAGGCAATGTTTTTCAACAAAAATTCTCGATGTTTTCTTTTCCCAATCTCAATTCAAACCAAAACTTTTTGAAGGATCCATCCCAAAATGCATTTTTACAAAATTTTTGATATAAATTGCAATTACATATATACTATGTGATCAATAATTTTAACAATTAATATTTTTATTTTATGAAAGGACCTTTGAAGAGTTGATAATATTATAGATAATTGACTTTAGAAGGTTGAATTTCCGGAATCGACTGAGAATTTAGAATATGTACATTCTTTTTATTTATAACTGGATCTTACGAAGAATTTAATTTTATGGTTCCCGCTTATATATTTATTTGAAATTTCATGAATTTTTGGTGAAGTGTTTGAATTCATTTTCAAAACTAAAAAGAAATATTTTTTGATTTCCATAACAGTATTTAGTTTTTTCATGATGATGAAAAAAATTTTCGAATACCTACTGTAAAGCAAGAAAGTTGTTAAAATATAGTTTTCCTAATTTAAACAGTACATCTTACGAACTCTTGGAAGTTAGCTTTTCAACATAAAGAAATATATAGCACAGTTACTTCAAATATGACTTTCACAAAAACATCACAAAAATTTGGGCAGTGGGTGGAAATCAGGGCAAATACAGTGTACGGTTTGGGGTTTTCTTCAGAAAGAGAATTTCAAAAGGTATATATGCTTATGGATATATTTATTACAACTTAATTAATTCTTGATCAGAGGATAGAAGAAATACTTCCAGTGAATTTTTGATGCTGAGAATAAATGTTATGTTATAATGTTAATTTTCGAATACATAGTTAAAAAAATCGAGTAGTATATGGAATCTACGATTTATCATTGAAAAAACTATGACTATCCATCACAATTAATTGACCTAACACTAACTAACACTGACACTAACATTTTTATTATATTTTATAATATTGATAGTGATGGAAAACTCAATGAAATAGGTTCCCTCTATTGAGATAAAAACAACTATTTGGCCTCTAGTGAATATTCTCAACCTTATCAGCTCTAACTTGTAAGATTAGAAGATAATTCAAAGAATTAAATATTACATTTTACGATACTAGATTTCAGATTCTCAGAAGATAGAAAATGTGATAAGATCCATTCCATAGAGGCAGATTGGGAGAAATATATAGATTTATCAAAAGATGGCGCTGCTTAATACTTACCTCAATAATTCTTGAACATCCAAAACATAAATTATACCCTCAAGCTTTTGTACAAGTTTTTAATTTGATTTGCTTGAAGACTGCATTGAAATGTTTGAAGATTTGTTTGTTTCAGTTCAAGGAAGTTAAAGAGGCAACTAGAAGTGCAATAAGTTAGGTTACTCTGAATTGTGCCAATGTTGTATCTTCTGTTTCAAGTGCCAATGCCAGTCCAATTACATCCAGAACAACTGCCGCAGAATCTCCTGAGAACTTCCAGGTAATAGCAATTATTTCTTTGTGTTTGTCATCGTTCGTTTCATTATTTTAACCCAGAAGACTACATTTTAGAGAACCTAAAGGATATACATCTTCCTTGCTTATCCCATGTCCATTTATATTTGTCGTTAAGAACAAAATCTGCACCATTTCCACTCGTTACACATTTTGAGTAGTAACCATCATTTCTTCGAACATAAAAACTGTTGCCCCAATCCAATCGAGAGTTTAATTGGATCGAGCCTTGGACTTGAGCCTTGAGCAAAGTAAGGACTTCGAGTTTACTGTATTTTCAAAGAAAAATCCAACTGGTGAATAGAAATAAAACAGAGATAAACTTAGAATAGATCGGTCCTAGATTATCATCCAGCGAATGAGGAAGTTCCATATAATACCGATTTCAGAGTAGATTACTCTAAGTTTATGTACCTACTCCTTAGGTCATACTATTCGATGGTTCAGATATAAAAAGCCGAGAACACTGGTAAAGTCTTTAAGCAAGTAAAGTAGAATTCACGTTGATAATAAAATATATCGCCATGATTGAAAAAGCGTTAATCGTAGAATTCAGAAAATTAATGAAACCAAGGGTTTCCAATATCTCTAGTATATTATTACAGTTTTATTTGATAATCGTATGCACAAACTATCAAAAAGTATACCTATATCAAAAGTAAATTAAATGATTCATTACAAATACACTAATACATCAAAGACACGAATTCTACCTTCATAAGAACGAATAAATCTCGTCAAATTTATCAAATGTCATATCAAGGTTTGATTAGTTATCTCAGAATAACAATTATCCGAATAGCTTTGAATTTCAGAAGTAATCAAATCTAGAGGGAACGATTTCAAGACTCGGGACTAGTGAAACTTTAATAATGCCATGCGTAATTTTAGAATTGCCTTTTCATATGCTCCGCCACCAGGGAGGGAAATCCTGCCCTTGTCGAAATCGTGTTGTTTACACTTGATAAAGCCGAGTTCACTTCTTAACTCAACTAAAACCCCGATAGATCCCGTGTTATTTTTCTGAAAGAACTATTCGTGCCTACTTCTCGAAAACTGCTTTCTGAAAAATTTATTATCAACTCGAACAAGTTCCCGCATTACGTGTTCTTTCCCCTCGAAAGAACTTTTTCCGTCCGACTCCCACAACCACTTTTGATCCCAAAAACCTTTTTCGACCGAGTCCCCCAAACCACTGCCTTTCTCCGATCTTTATTGTGTCTCCAGAAAATTTTCAACCCTACCATTCTAGGTGGTTCCGAATGATGTTTTCGTTTTCGTTAAACCCATCACCTCCTTCTATTATCTTATTGACGCGGTTCGTGAACGAAACATCGGCAATTATTGGACTGAAGTCCGATAGTGGTAGTAGGATGTGAAATTTTCCATCTGAACACCTAATTGCTTAATTCGTGGAATCGACGAAGGGAAATTATAAATCTCACAACACTTTATTTTTTGGTCATTAAATGCGCGTTAGGCACTATATTTATGAGTCTTTCAAAACTCTCGAGTTTGGGTTATAAACATTTCAACGCTAGGCGCGTAGACTAAACAAATACTAGAATTAATACATTAATTCTTCACATTTCTAAACGTTCTCACGACTTCGATTTTTTCTTTTATCGTCTAGGCCACAAGAAATAATCACTATTCCCGACTATTTGAATTAATTCTGCTCGTACCGATATGTTATTAGGTCTTTATTTATTTATTTATTACATTGATGTGTGATAATGAAATTAGGGTAACTGGAGAATTAAACACAAGTGAATTCAAGATGAAATTTATTTTCCTCATAATTGATTATAGTTTCCATGTATTTGATTATTTGAATTTCGAATTAATCATTTATTTTCCACCTTTTCCTTGTCCAGGTCCTCCAAGTCCAGCTGAAAATGAAACGTGCTTGAGAAGGATATCTAACGAATTTCTAATGGAACATTTTTTGCTTTGAAAAATGAACTTTGTTCTTCAAGTATAGACTATGGGTGTCTCTCAAGGCAAGTTCGAGACCTCAAAGTGCGGACCTAAGCGGGTCGCGTCTCAATAACGCAACTCAAACATCCTTAAGAGTACCAATAGTCTATGCTGTATCTGCAGAAACATTGTAGACTGTTCATTACTTATAGCTCTAGCACCAGGACCTTGCGTTTTTCACATCCTTTACGTCCTTGATGACCTCCACGTCCTTGATGACCAAGCTGAGAGACACTATGGTAGACCAGAATCTGGTAAAGCTAGCAATTCCGAAATTGTCATGTGGACTTGATAGGCCAGACTGGAGAATCATAAGGAGTATGTTGTAGACAATATTCAAATCCAGCGGAGTTGAAATTCTGGTTTGCTCTAACCATCTTCCACGACCATACATGAAGACCGTGGAATGTCATTTCCATCGAACTTCGCGATGCAGATATGGAGAGTCGTGCAGGTATCGTCACACTCCGAGGATGACATTTCGGGACGAAATGTCTTTAAGAAGGGGGCAATGTTATGATATAAAGCGACGTCGGCCGAGCAAGAGGAATACAGTATTGGACTTAATAGCGCGCGTGCAGATAAATTATTGAGTGTTGAAATAAATTAGTATTAGTGTCATTAGTGAACTGTAAATAAATTATTTCAAGAAGAACTTGGACTGAATTCATTACAATATAACATATTCCTCTCAAGCATGAGCTTTACTGCATACTGAAACAATGCCTAACTGGAAAACTAAACGCAAGTGAATTCAGAATGAAATTTATTATCTTAATAATTGATTACACTTTCCATGCATCTGATTATTTGAAATTCCAATTTTCCCATCCTCCATGCTCTTGATGTGCTTCACGTCCTGATCCACTCTTGGGAGAACCTGGAGAATAATAAAATACTCAGCCAATAATCCTATCTGATTCGATCGTATTAGCCGGGTGAATATGAATTTTAAACAGTCTATTTTGATTCACGAACAAATGGGTTCGAAATTTCCCCGATTTTGAACAATTCGTCCACATTCTATGAAGCACAGAAATTTTCAAATTAGGACGACGTTCCACATACCAGCTCTATCGACGATACATGTGTGTTATATGAAAATCAAAGATTTTTTTCTACATATATTATATGAACAATGTTGGGATATAGGACTGTATTTATTACATCGTAGCTCTGTATCCTCGCTCTTCTTGTGATATATCTGTGACATGATCACTTGGGTAGGATCTTTTGTTTCGATATATCATATCCGATTGAACACATTACTGTAACCATGATTTTAATGAACAAGATTCATTTGAAGGTGGCATTCGGATACCGACAGTAGCGACCCGGCAGCCGTGACACTGGACGCGGATTACCGCTTCTAGGAATTTCAGTGCAACGCTTTCGGACACAAGCGACTGTGCAGCGCTTCTAGGGGGCGTGGTTTACCCGCGACCAAGACAACGCTGACCATCCGCTTCGGAAGCAGTATGGTCGCGCTGCTGGATAATCAGAGTAGGCAGAATGACGTCTTTTACGGATGAAAACGACGATGTCTTACTTGAGTTAATTAGTAAGATCCACCGCTTTAGCGAAAACAAAAGTTTTCAATATTTGAGCGATCTATGAATTTAGGAGATTGAATGAAAGTTTCAGTAATTCTTTCGTTAGTCCTACTTTTGATCATAATTCACCATCCATGTCATCACCCGTACAAGCTACTGACTCAAGTATTTCGTATATATGCAATTTGTCATCTTATACATCACAAGGCACTTCCAATACATCATCATCATCATACTTTTTTATGTTTACCTTAGAGTGAGGAATCATTTTTCATCCGCTGTTATTGATCCTTTTGTCATCGGTTGTATATCGTTTTCAATTGAACTAAGTACAAATTTGAATTGTGTGTTATTTAGTCTGCAGTACTGTCTAAATTTCTGTTTCTTTACGTTTAAGTGTTTATCAGGATTCAATAGATAAGAATACCTCCATCACCTCTGGATTTTTATAATTAATCGAGTTCATTCCAGGCAGTCACTGCCCGGGCGCTATCCGTAAGCAGCACTGCACAGGGTCGCGACTGTCGAGATGCGAATGCCACCTTCACCAGCAGATCAGTACCAACCACCATCTCCACCACCTCCACCACCACCACCATGACCACCATTACCAATTTCATTGATATTAACATTGGTGGTATCACTACCCCAACACTTTTTTTCATCATGTCCTGCAGCCGACCCCAGGCCGGATTTTGAACCACCACGACCATAACCTATAAAATAAAATGTTCAGTCTAGTACGTACCTTGAAGCACCTCAAATCTCAATACGGCTAGCCATAAAACAGTGGTAGAGGTGAAATATCACCCAAACCACACAAACTCTTATGGGTTCAATTCAAATTGTAAGATTTGAATGAATAATATATAAGTAGGAAAGAATTTTGGTTTTCTCAAAAACTATCGAAGGAAATTCTTGAAAATTAACACAGATCGTCGGATCTTGAAGTTTCTAGTTGAAAACATTGAACTACATACTTCGAGAGAAACAGAGGAAAAGGTGTCAAATATGATCACATCCTAGATTGTTTCACATAATATATGGGTAAGAAAGAATTTTGGTTTTCTCAGAAACTATAGAAGGAAATTCTTGAAAATTAACACAGATCCTCGAAACTTGAAGTATCTCGTTGAAAACATTGAACTACATACTTCGAGAGAAACAGAGGAAAAGGTGTAAAATATGGTCAGATCCTAGATTCTGAAAAAAATTCGTGAAAAAAAAGTATTCACATATTTCTACCATTTAAATCCACTGTATCGGGACGATTTCACTTTTACAACACAAGAGGAGCAACTTTCGAGCTGAAAACACTCGAATTGCATGAAATGTAACATTATTAACGAATATTCTGTTACGATAAATGGCGGAAATATGACTGAGATGACGAGCGATTCCTACCAACTGCACAACAGACAACATAATTGAAGAAGTGCGACGTTGCCAGGTCCTCCCGCAGCTTGGGTTAAGCCGGTTATAGATGAATGGCTCCATCTTTGACTAGAAATTTTCTGTATTTTCGAAGTTTTTGTTTTTTCAATTGTTTATTTGAAATAATCCTAACTTAACTCAACCTTAGTCGAATATAAATTGATCGTAAGGAAAATGAAATATAAGGCTAAGTAACATTGGTTATCCGGATTGTATGGTATCATTTTCCTACCGCTTTTCACGACCATACAAGGTTTTATAAATTTTCACTCAATTCTTCCTTCAAATTATGGGTATTTTAACTCCTGTGAGAATTTTATCAAAATCTGATCGGTGACCATATTCTACACCTTCACAGAATCTTATTATTATTGAAATTTTTGATACGAACCATATCCTTGATCATTTTTTGTAAGACCTCGGTTAAAAAGAGTTTTCATCAATTTCAATTTAGAAGTAGAACTATTTCATTAGATGCTACGGATAATAATTTGATAGCTCAAAAAAATTGTCGTCCTTTTTCCGAACACATTCGCCACAAAGGCTCTGGAAAACCTCACAGAAACATTTTCGACAGCAAATGACAGTCAATTTCTCTACTACTGATTTCCCAAAAAAAAATATTTATAATAAAAATTTAAATGATGCGCTTGATAAACTTACCCGTCACTTCTTGCATCACGATAACGGAGATAACCATCAATACCTGACAAAAAAAATATAGTTAGTATTCGCCATTCGATCACACCATTCCACCCATAGATTAAGGAATATTTTCATTGCCTGAAATCAGTTCTAACAATAGCTTATTCAAAAATTTTCATGAATTCTCAATGGAAATAGTAAACATCTCCCATTCAATAAAAAAAGATATTGAAATAGTATACATATTTTCAAAACAAACATATTTATTGTTCTTGAAAAGAAATTAATTTTGTATTATTGAATTTAAACTTATTTAACTAAACTATAATTTCACAACTTCGAACAGATTAATACAGCTTATTATAAATATTTTAAACTTTTAAGTTCTCCCTAAAAAAATTACACATGCTACGCCCATGGACAATATTAGCAATTCTAACCAAAACAGCCATGGAACTGTCAAAATAATGAATCACAAATAGAAGGTCAAGATGGCCGATTTGGTCCCGATTTTTTAATGGTGGGGGTTAAAGAATGCTCCCTCCTGTTATTCTATACTCTTAGATATATACATTCCTTTATCTATGGTTCCACCAAAGATTATACAACTTGTTGTTTCTCTTTGGTTCCACCACATCAAATAAATGACAACTGACAGTAATGACAGATATTCACGGATCCCAACACAAAGGAAATGAACGTGCCACCAAATTGTTTCATAGCTCTATAATCCCAATAGTGCGGGAGTTATGAAATTTTCAATATCACCGAGCTCTGTAAAGAAAATTATTTTCTTGCAATTCACAATAATTTCCTCATTGTACGTACTATAGAGAATTCGGATAAATCCTTCAAACTTGATGGTTCCCTCTTTCGCCTAGAAGGGGGCGCAGACTCCCAGAACTTGAATATCACAGTTTTTGGAAGTTCAACTAGGTGGCACTCGAAAACGCGTGAAAATTATTTAGAGTTACTCTACTATGGTTTAACAATATTTGAGGATTTCAGTTCATTATTCCTGCTACAGGTTCAATGGGTGAAAAGTAGAAGATTGTGATAGGTACCGATATTTTATTCAGAATAAGAAATTCGGTATCGAATTGGATTGTGAGAATGAGCGAATTCGAAATCTTTTTTCGAGAAAGTTTGATTGACTTTTTTGTGAAATTTATAAATTGGTCTAAATTTTACTTACAGTATACATTGGAAGAAACATTTTTATGATTGTGGTTATTTCAGGAACTTACCGAAAATATTATTTTTTGCGGATTTCTTCACTTATATAGGTGACAAACTATCCATTATATCGTGAAACATTTTATTGTTCCATTATCGCATTTGAACCGTTAAAATATTGATAGTTTTCAGCCCATTAATGTCAATTAATGTAATAAATATCTTTATTACATTCTGATAATCAAAAATTGAATTTTAGAAAATCGACAATTCCTTACAGAATTTCAGGGCCGTATCTAGGTACTATTGCGCCAGTGGCAATATATTAGACAGCGCCCCCCCATTTGCGTAGATTTTTTTTCATCCATCATATTTTCGTATAGTTTTTTTTTTCATATTGCTAGTCATATATTTCCGTAGGGGTTTCAAAATAATACACATTTTTATGGAAATTTTTTTTCATTAAAAACATTGAAATACACATTTTAAATGAAATGCATAAAAATAAAACAAATTCTGAAAAAACAAAATGAAATATTCATATTTATGTAATAAATACGAACATTTATCTTAAAAAATATAAATTCTTCAACTTAAAATTTGAAAATACATATTGCAAACGTGAAATGAAAATTTTCTGGTAAGTTGATTAGAAAACAATAATCGATATTCACAATCTCTGCAAAAAAACCGCAAACTTAGCAGACAAATACTATTTTATAACCATTTGAAACACGTACTAATAGTTTCGTACAGGGTCCGATGTTACAATATTCAAGAAGTCCATACGTTAAGTATAAAAAAATCACTAGAATAATCTTTGCCTGATGAGATTGAAGATTCAATGAAAGGTATGAAAAGTAACACTAAAATTTGAGTTTTATTAGATTTCAAAAAAAGAAGCTCTGAAGAAGTAACTCAAGTTTGAAAATCCATATTTTCCGCAATGAACCCAACATTTTTCTTCTTGAATTGAAAGGAACAATATTATTATGTTAAAATACGAATAATTGAATATATCCGATGCCAGAATAATGTCATAAAAAATAACAAATACTTAGTACAACTCACCTTCAATAGCACAATTCACAATGCTCGAATCCAAATGGCACAAAAAAGTCAGAATATAAAAAAAAACTCAAAACTTATAACACTTCAAATCTGGATACACACTAAACGAACATTGAAATTTAAATTTTTTGCTCTTCCCATCACAATTGAAAGAAATCAATATTTATGTAGAATAGAATAAGATTCCCCAATTTTTCTCCCACTTCTTCAGCTCAAAACTCTGATTGGTGAATTTTTGGCAATACAAATCGTTTTTAAAATACCACAGATGTGGCTCAAAAATCTAAACAAATCGATCATTATGAACCATCATCATCAAAGAAGCCGCCCTTCAAAACAAGCTGGATGCGATAAGGGATGTAGTGTAAACAACTCATAAAAGGGCTGTGCTTGGAATCGCATGACGATATTGCCGATTGTAATATTTATGATCAGAGTGCGGCATCTTTGAAAAATTTTTATAACAATTCGACCATATTTCTCGTACTTCTGACCTAATTGCATTATCATTTCTTCACTTATATTAGTGACAAACGATCTTTCATATCGTCAAATATATATTTTTTATCCCATTTATGTCAATTAATGTAATAAATATCATAATTACATTCTGATAATCAAAAATTGAATTTTAATGAAATCGACAATTCCTCACAAAATTTCATGATATTTTTTTATGATAGCTATAAATTATAACTGACTTAATCGAATTTGTTTATTGGATAACAAAATAGGTCTACTGGAATCAAATTATTGAAGTAATCGGTAAGTCTGCAATCATGAATATCGTCGCTGCGTTCTCTTTTTTCTCCTATACGTATGTATCATTCAAATATTTCATGAAATATGCGAAGTTATTTGACGGAAAAAACCATGACAAAAATATTTTGTTATAACTATCAAGAATATCATGAATTCCCATGAAATTTTCTTCAGAAATTATAATGTATTGTTATGGCTCGTATGTGAAATTTGATGAAATTTATTCCAATTTTGAAAATAATTCATATCCAATAACAATTTTGTTCAATATTTTGATTGATTTGCACGAGATTCTTCTTCAAGGAGGGTCCTAAGATGAAAAAAAAAATGTTTATACAATTATATTTTATATCAATGTTTGATTATTTGTCTCAGAATAACAATTATCCGAATAACTTTGAATTTCAAGAGTAATTCAATCTTGAGTGAGAGATTTCAAGACTAGTGAAACTTAAATAATGCCATGCGTAATTTTAGAATTAACTTTTCATATGCTCCGCCTCCAGGGAGGGAAATCCTGCCCTTGTCGAAATCGTATTGTTTACACTTGATGAAGCCGTATTCACTTCTTAACTCAACTAAATTCTCAACATAAATTCCGTCTTATTTTTCTGAAAGAAATTCGTGCCTACTTCTCGAAAACTGCTTTCTGACTGATTCCCGAAAATTTATTATGAACTCGAACAAGTTCCCGAATTACGTGTTCTTTCCCCTCGAAAGAACTTTTCCGTCCGACTCTCACAACCACTCCTTATAGGGTCCCAAAAACCTTTCTCGACCGAGTCCCTCAAACTACTACCTTTCTCCTATCTTCATTTTGTCTCCAGAAAATTTTCAACCCTACCATTCTAGGTAGTTGTAAATGATGTTTTCATTCTCGTTAAACCAATCACCCCCTTCTATTATCTTATTGATACGGTTCGTGAACCAAACATCGGCAATTATCGGTCTGAAGCCAATCACCTCTCACGATTCCGATAGTGGTTGTAGGATGTGAAATTTTCCATCCAAACACCTAATTGCTCAATTCGTGAAATCGACGAAGGGAAATTATAAATCTCACAACACTTTATTTTATGGTCATTAAATCCGCGTTAGGTACTATATTTATGAGGCTTTCAAAACTCTTGAGTTTGGGTTATAAACATTTCAAAGCTAGGCGCGTAGACTAAACAAATACTGAAATTAATACATTAATTCTTCACATTTCTAGGCGTTCTCACGACTTTGATTTTTTCTTGTTTCGACTAGGCCACAAGAAATAATCTCTATACCCGACTATTCGAATTAATTCTGCATGTACCGAAATGTTATTAAGTCTTCCAATTCATTACATTGATGTGTACTAATATAATTAAGGTTGCAGTTTGCAATATCATCATTCATTCAATTTGTCCGAAAAGGAATTACATTTAGTGCTTCCTACACGAAGAGGAGTGTTTTGTTTTATCATTTTCTTCAAAACAGGTTATCAAAAAAAGGAATACCCAAAAATTCAATGAATCACTTTATTCAAAATCAATGGTAACATGCATACACAAATTCGAGCTTTTCACAAAAATTCACATGAAAGTAATTGGATCAGATAATTTCAACATTAAATCCCTTAATTCATTCAAACACAATTGTACGATAGGGTCAACCAAATCGATAAAAAAATACAATCATTATTTACACAAATTCAAAAACATCAAATCAACTCCCGGTAGAGCTATCACTCCCGCCACTTCGTGTGACTCTAAAATCTACTCAAATAAACAATACTAACGGCTCCTTCCTGCCACGAGCTATCTCCACTTGTCCCTAACATGAAGACTCGAAACGAACCGTACCCTTTTTGGTATCCCAAAGTAAAACCACGAACTGCTACCCTCGGGATCTTGCCGGCAACTCTCTTCCTTTTATTCTGATCTCCTCAACCGTGGAATCTTCCCCTTCCTTCAAAACTCTTCTCTGTGATGATACTTTTTAGTGCCTCTCACATCAATTTTTCCATGCCAATTTTTCCAACCTCATCAACGTTTCATTTCCTCATCGCTGATTTTCTGGGAATTTCCGAACTGACTCACCAAAACCATTACGTTCGTCAATACAAAGCTTCTCTATAGGTCTGACGCTCATGAAACTTTCTTAACACAGCGTGGTTATTTAGAAATGAAATTAGAAAAATTATACTAGATAAACTAATAGCAAGCCAACAAAACAATTAATGTATCTCAGGGACCACCAAATTTATCATTTGCACCTTCAGACCGGTTACGATCCATATCAGATCTCGTCAGTACAGTTAGCAAAATGACGTATTCAATGAAACCTTCAAAACATAAGGCAACGTTGATCAGAGGAAATTTCCCCAATCACGCCACCTGTCCGTTCCAAAAGCAACTGTCTCAAATATCTGTAGATCATGAATCACCCTCTCAACTCCCCAAGAAAAAGACACATGTGTGAACTGCCGTAAACATTACGAGCATAATAATATGGTCACACATGGAAATTACGGGTTCAAGCTTCAACCTATAATTGACTTAAATAATATAATGGCTGCTTATCTGAAATGATCGAATTGAGTAATGAAATTAGAAAAATTATACTAGATAAACTAATAGCAAGCCAACAAAACAATTCATGTATCCCAGAGACCACCATAAAAAAGTAATCAACGAAGTGTTACCTGAGGGAAGACCGATAAACTGCAGGAATTGTGGAAAAACAGGACATGTGCGTAGAAAATGTCCAGATGACGGCTCTCATTGTCGACGTGCAGAAGAAATAGTAGCAACACTTCGTAGAACTAGGGCGGTAGATGACCACTGGAATGGCAACAATATTCAGAAAGACCAAGAGAAAGATCCAGAACTTGGTTTAGTCATCAGCTGGAAGAAGTGCAATCGAAGACCATCATGGCAGGAAGTTGCAGGTTACTCGCCAGCTGTTAAATCCTACTGGTCCCAATGGAATTCTTTCACTCTGGACAATGGGGTACTGAAGCGTGTATTGGAGTCCGAAAATGGTGGTGAAGACCGACGCCAGATAGTTGTACCCAGGATTCGAAGACAGGAAGTGCTTCGTTAAATCCATGACGGGGTCGCCGGAGGACATCTGGGGGTGAAGGAGACCTTGCAGAAAGTGAGGCAACGGTTCTACTGGGTTAGTTGCCGAGATGATGTTCAGGACTGGCGCAGAAAGTGCGCTGTATGTGCTGCTAGCAATGGACCTCGAATACGATCAAAGGCTTCCATGCGTCAGTACAATGTAGGCAGCCCATTCGAGAGAATCGCCATTGACATTGCCGGCCCGTTTCCCGAATCAGACCATGGAAATAAAAACATCCTGGTGTGCCGAAGCTTATGCCCTATCTAACCAGGAATCTATAAACCTCGCCGACGTTTTGATGAAAGAGTGGATATGTCGATTCGGTATCCCATTGGAGCTGCACTCAGACCAAGGCAGGGACTTCGACTCCAAATGTGTCAATTGCTGAACATCAATAAGACAAGGACCACGGCGCTTCATCCGCAGTCCGATGGAATGGTGGAGCGGATGAACAGAACAATCAACCTCTACTTGTCCAAGGTTGTCTCTGACCATCAAAGAGACTGGGACCAGTATCTTCATCTGTTCCTGATGGCCTATCGATCTGCAGTACATGAATCTACTGGCCAAACCCCTGCTAGTATCGTAATGGACCGAGAACTACGACTCCCATGTGACCTGCGGTTTGGGATACCACCGGGACAAGACACTGTCGGAGAGGACTATGTCAGCAACTTGAGAC
The DNA here is from genome assembly GCA_963966015.1 of Aphidecta obliterata. Taxonomy (NCBI): domain Eukaryota; kingdom Metazoa; phylum Arthropoda; class Insecta; order Coleoptera; family Coccinellidae; genus Aphidecta; species Aphidecta obliterata. Next base: position 12,899,230 of record OZ014427.1, read on the forward strand.
AGAGAATGGACGATATCCACGAACGAGTCCGGTTAAACATCCAGAGCGCCAGCGATAGAATGAAGCAGACGTACGACATCAAGGCAGAGGCTGGAGGGTTTCAGGATGGTGACCTGGTTTGGTTGCACAACCCTAAACGTAGTCGTGGACTATCGCCGAAGTTGCAGAACTCTTGGGAATGTCCGTTTAAAATCATGAAAAGGATAAACGACCTTATCTACCGAATTCAGAAGCCACCACGAGGTGAACCAAGGGTCGTCCACTTCAATCGATTGGCCCCTTACGCTGGAAATCACGACCAAGTTCGCACCCTCAAACCAACAGAGGATGAGATGACGTATCAGAAGTTTATGTCCTTGTATTCAAACGGACAGAAAGTGCAACATGGTGTTACTAGAGAGGAGCCACGAGACCTTTTCAAGGTGCCTGCTAATTATGCTCTAGCACACTGCGTGGCAGAAGATCTACGAATGTCCAGGGGCATTGCTGTTGTGTTGTCCAAGAAGTTCGGTCAACTACAAACACTGCGAGAGCAGAATCCAGAAGTTGGAAGGGTGCTGCAGTTGAAAAAGGGCGAAAGAAACATTTTCTACCTAGTCACCAAGAAGTAATCCCATGGTAAACCGTCTTATGAGGATGTCTGGAAGAGTCTCACCAAGCTGAGAGACACTATGGTAGACCAGAATCTGGTGAATCTAGCAATTCCGAAATTGTCCTGTGGTCTCGATATATTGGACTGAGAATTATAAGAAGTAAGTAGAGATTTTGGTTTGCTGTAATCATCTTCCACGACCAAATATGAAGACCGTGGAGTGTCATTTCCATCGAACTTCGCGATGCAGATATGGAGAGTCGTGCAGGTATCGTCACACTCCGAGGATGACATTTCGGGACGAAATGTCTTTAAGAAGGGGGCAATGTAATGATATAAAGCGACGTCGGCCGAGCAAGAGGAATACAGTATTGGACTTAATAGCGCGCGTGCAGATAAATGATTGAGTGTTGAAATAAATTAGTATTAGTGTCATGAGTGAACTGTAAATAAATTATTTTAAGATGAACTTGGACTGAATTCATTACATTATAACATATTCCTTTCAAGCATGAGCTTTACTGCATACTGAAACAATGCTTAACTGAAAAACTAAACGCAAGTTAATTCAAAATGAAATTTATTATCCTCATAAGTGATTACACTTTCCAGGCATCTGATTATTTGAAATTCCAATTTTCCCATCCTCCATGCTCTTGATGTGCTTCACGTCCTGATCCACTCTTGGGAGAACCTGGAGAATAACAGAATACTCAGACAATAATTCTATCTGATTCGATCGTATTAGCCGGGTGAATATGAATTTTAAACAGTCTTTTTTGATTCACGAACAAATGAATTCGAAATTTTTCCGATTTTGAACAATTCGTCCACATTCTATAAAGCACAGAAATTTTCAAATTAGGATGACGTTCCACAACTCTATCGATGATACATGTGTGTTATATGAAAATCAAAGATTTTTTTCTATATTATATGAACAATGTTGGGATATAGGACTGTATTTATTACATCGTAGCTCTGTATCCTCGCTCTTCTTGTGATATATCTGTGACATGATCACATCGGTAGGATCTTGTGTTTCGATATATCATATCCGATTGAACACATTACTGTAACCATGATTTTAATGAACAAGATTCATTTGAAGGTGGCATTTGGATACCGACAGTAGCGACCCGGCAGCCGTGACACTGGACGCGGATTACCGCTTCTAGGAATTTCAGTGCAACGCTTACGGACACAAGCGACTGTGCAGCGCTTCAAGAGGGCGTGGTTTACCCGCGATCACGACAACGCTGACCATCCGCTTCGTAAGCAGTATGGTCGCGCTGCTGGATAATCAGAGTAGGCAGAATGACGTCTTTTACGGATGAAAACGACGATGTCTTACATGAGTTAATTAGTAAAATCCACCGCTTTAGCGAAAACAAAAGTTTTCAATATTTTTGCGAAATATGAATTTAGGAGATTGAATGAAAGTTTCAGTAATTCTTTCGTTAGTCCTACTTTTGATCATAATTCAGCATCCATGACACCACCCGTACAAGCTACTGACTCAAGTATTTCGTATATATGCAATTTGTCATCGAATACATTACAAGGCACTTCCAATACATCATCATAATACTTTTTTATGTTTACCTTAGAATGAGGAATCATTTTTCATCCGCTGTTATTGATCCTTTTGTCATCGGGTGTATATCGTTTTCAATTGAACAAAGTACAAATTTGAATAGTGTTATATTTAGTCTGCAGTACCTTCTGTCTAAATTTCTGTTTCTTTACGTTCAAGTGCCGTTTTATCAGGATTTGATAGCTACCTCCATCAACTATGGATTGTTATAATGAATCGATTTCATTCAGGGCAGTCGCTGCCCGGCCGCTGCTATCCGTAAGCTCGTAGCAGCGCCGCACGGCAGCGCTGCACAGGGTCGCGACTGTCGAGATCCAAATGCCACCTTCACCAGCAGATCAGTACCAACCACTAGGACCATCACCTTCAACACGACCACCGCCTCCGCCACCACCACCACCACCAGCACCACCAACACCACCACCTCCGCCACCACCTCCGCCACCACCGCCCCAACCACCCCAACCGCCCCAACCACCAGGAGCACTCCAACCACCAGGAGGACCCCAACCAGCCCAACTACCAGGAGCACCACAAAGGCACGGTATCGGGACCATTTGACAACCCCAGAGGAGCATATTTGGAGCTGTAAACACTCGAATTGCATGAAATGTAACATTATTAACGAATATTCTACTACGATAAATAATTTTATCAAAATCTGAACGGTGACCATATTCTACAACTTCACAGAACAGTATTATAATGGAAATTTTTGATACGAACCATATCCTTGACTCTTTTCAAGATCTAGATCTCCATCACCAGGCCCTGGATCATTAGCTTGAAAAAAAAACTCAATCAGGAGTTTTCATCAATTTCAATTTACAGGAAGAACTATTTCACCAGATGCTACAGATACCTGATATGGTAGCTTAAAAAAAATTGTCTTCCTTTTTCCGAACACATTCGCCTCATAGGCTCTGGAAAACCTCACCGAATCCTTTTCGACAGCGAAAGTTTTTCTTATACTGATTTTCCAAAAAAAAAAATTCAAATTCAAATGATGCGCTTGATAAACTTACCCGCCTCTTGCGTTACGATAACGCCAATAACCATAAAAACCTGAAAAAAATAGAGTTAGTATTCGTCATTCCGTCACACCGTTCCTGGAGGAATGATTCCACCAAAGATTAGACAACTTTTCGTTACTCTTTGGTTTCACCACATCAAATAAATGACAACTCCATGTGTAGATGGTGGAAGCCAAGGATAGAAGAAGAAGAATAAATGATAACTGACACTTATGACAGATATTCACGGTTTCCAACACGAAGAAATTGAACGTGCCACCAAATTGTTTTATAGCTCTATAGGGAAGAATCACGGAGTGGGTGACATCTACTTTTGATCGTTTGGAATACTCCAGAGGTGAACAACAAACTAACGCGTGTGTGTTTATATGGGAGAAGTGTGAATTATTTGTATGATTTTAAGTCATTTATGTATTGAAAGTGATATACTTGGATGATATTTTATGGACGATTGTTTCGAATAAACTGTATACGATCTGAAAATGCAGCGGATTGTAAGAGGTGATGTGGGAATAAGATCACAAAAAATTTGCTCTTTTCCTCAATGCTCATCATATAGTACTTCTTAAATTTCTTTGCATAAGTTCGCGTTGAATACCAAGGCGGTCAAAAAAAATCTTGAAGATTGGGAAACGTATCTCAAAGAATATGTTAGTTTGCAGCAAGCACTTCCTGAAAGATGATTTTATTTTTCTTAAGTTCAATAATTTTCTATAATGTAGTGGTCATTTGCTATCACATTCACATTCACCCACATCATCAAAAATGTCCGAAGTTGTTATCTTTCACGGGCATTATTTATTATTCCGCAATCTTATGAAAAATATTCGATTTACTTGTTATGAAAGACACAAGATTGTGATCACCTCTCGGCCCGACATTTTGTGATTTTCAGCGCCATCTCGCGGTTCGGGATTTTTCCAGATCTTGAATATTACAGTTTTTGGAAGTTCAACTAGATGGCACTTGAAAACGCGTTAAAATTAATTAGAGTTAAACTACTATGGTATACGATGATATCGTTTCACGATATTTGAGGATTTCAGTTCATTATTCGGATGGTTCCAATAGATGAGAAGTAGAAGATTATGATAGGTATCGAATTGGATTGTGAGAATGAGCGAATTTGAAATCTATTTTCGAGAAAATTTGAATGATTTTTTTTTTTAATTTATAAATTTGTCTAATTTTTACTTACAGTATACGTTGGAAGAAACATTTTTATGATTGAGGTCATTTCGGGAACTTACCCGAAAGTTATATTTTTTGCGGATTTCTTCACTTATATAGGTGACAAACTATCCATTAAATCGTAAAATATTCTATCGTTCTATAATAACGATTGAAACGTTAAAATATTGATAGTTTTCATCCCATTAATGTCAATCAATGTAATAAATATCGTAATTACATTCTGATAATCGAAAATCGGCGATTCCCTACAAAATTAAGCCTGCAATCATGAATATTGACCCTGCGTTCTCTTTTTTCACCTACTACAGTAGTACGTATGTATGTATAGTATGTATTCTTTAAATATTTCATGAAATATGTGGAGTTATTTAACTGAAAAACACTATGAGAAAAATATTTTGTGATAACTATAAAGAATATCATGAACTTCCGTGAAATTTTTATTAGAAATTATAATGTAGTTTTTTCATGATAATGAGAAAATTTTTCGAGTAAAGCAAGAAAGTTGTAAACAATAAACATATAGTTTTCCTCATTCAAACAGTAACTGTGACGAGCTATTGGAAGTAAGCTTTTCAGCATAAAGCAATAAATAGCACAGTTACTCCAAATATGACTTTCATAAAAACATCACAAAAATTTGGGAAGTGGTCGGACATCATCAGAGCAAATGCCAGTGCACAGTTTGGGTGTTTTTCAGAAGGAGAACTCCAAAAGGTTTGTATGCTTATGGATAGATTTAATACAACTTAATCAATTATCAATCAGAGTGTAGAAGGAATACTTCCAGTGCATTTTTGATTCTGAGAATAAATGTTATGTTACAATGTTAATTTTCGAATACATATTTGAAAAAAACGAGTAGTGTATGGAATCTACGATTTATTATTCAAAAACTGATAATAATGAAACTATCCATCACAATTAATTGACCTCATGTTATTTTCTGGAATATAGAAACCCTAACATTTTCATTATATTGTATATATAAAGTGAAAACTCAATGCAATAGGTAGCTCTATTTCCTCATTCCGTCTAGAATGCAATCGAAATTGATGATATCGAAAATGCAAAGAAGTGGATTGGAGTAAGATTTCTAACGATTATCATCAAGGCTTCACTTTTTAGAGTTGTTTCTTAATTTTGTCTCAAAGAAAACGAAACAGAAGGTTTCTTCCACACTTAATATTTTCGAAAATCGAAGGAAGCTTATAACAATATACAAATTATGGTCTGTCCGTCCGGACGTTAACATGATACCTTCCAAAAGAAGATACCTAGAGTTTCGAAATTTTTCAGGGTACGTCCTACTCCATCCAAAAACCTTAATTTCTAAAACCAGACGGACCCTTGTCACTGGCGCTCGAGCTAAAACAGATAGCCTTCTTCAAATCACATTGGGCTGCATTCCCATACCCTTATCTCAATTGGTGGCACCAATACCTAACAAGAACATTTCAGAAAACCCGAAGTGATTTGAATGTTGTCAGTTGAACTACGGTTTGACAGACTCGCAGGCAAGCAGCGTTGTGCGGTCCAGTACCTGGATGGGAGACTGCTCTGGCGACTCATCAAAATATTAAATTCAACAAAAAATCGCCTCATAGATTTTTCAAGATAAAAAAGATATGTATATTCAAAGTTGTCATCAATTTATTTTCCCAGTCCAAAAACGAACGGCTAGACATTTGGTGGTCGAGATTTTAATCAGAACCATAAAGCTCATTTATTTATCATGCACTAAAAAAAATTAACTCCAACTCTTCCTTTCACGAGTTGAAAATCACTTAGCAATTCATCGATAATTTTCTCAATTTCGTTACCAACCTTGAAAGTATCATTTCGTGATTTTAAGTGCAATGATTTACTTTTAAAAACCCCCGGTATATGAAATATACAAGCATGAGCTTTACTGAATATGAGAACAATGTCTAACTGGAAAATTAAACACAAGTGAATTCAAGTTGAAATTCATTCTCATTATAATTGATTATACTTTCCATGCATTTGATTTTTCTAAAGTTATATGTCTCAGTTCCAAGATGGGTTTTTCCAATACATCAACCTGAAAATGTATGTCATTAACAAGATAATAGTGGAGTAGAAATAACAATGATTTTTTCGTTAGCTGAAGCTTTTACCTGATCTGTCTTGATTTCAAATATCAATAGTACGACGTCCTGAAAAGTAAAAACCACGTATTATATTAGGATACTACAGGAAGTATTTGAAAAAAAAAATAACTTGTGTCACATAAAACGATCTGAGAAAAATCAGTTGATATTTTTTCCACATGATGTAGAAAAATAATCTTCATTTTCGAGAAAACTGACGATCCCAATTTGAAATCCAAATTAATCATTTATTCTTCACCTTTTCCTTGTCTAGGTCCTGCAAGTCCAGCTGAAAATGAAACGTGCTTGAGAAGGATATCTGATGAATTTCTGATTTAACATTTTTTTCTTTGAAAAATGAACTTTGTTGTTCAAGTATAGACTATGAGTGTCTCTCAAGGAAAGTTATTCGAGACCTCAAAGTGCGGACCTTAGCGAATCGAGTCTCAACGAGACCACGGAGAGTCGAGAAACATCATTGAAAACTGAGACATCCTTACGAGTACCAATACATAGTCTATCCAGTATCTGCAGAAATATTGTAGACTGTTCATTACTTACGGCATCCTCTACCTTTAACTCCAGGACCTTCACGTCCTTCACGACCTTGATGTCCGTCACGTCCTTGATTTCCGTCACGTCCTTGATTTCCGTCACGTCCTTCATGTCCTCCACGTCCTTCATGTCCTCCACGTCCTTCATGTCCTCCACGTCCTTCATGTCCTCCACGTCCTAATCTCCCCTCGAGAGAACCTGGAGAATAACAAAAGACTCGGACATTAATCCTATCTGATTCGATCGTATTAGCCGGGTGAATGTGAATTTTAAACAGTCTATTTTGATTCACGTACAAATGGTTCGAAATTTTCCCGAATTTGAACCATTCGTCTACATTCTACAGGATGTTTCATGAGTGGTTGTCCATAGCCTAGTAGTGAATGCGGGTCATCCAGGCCTTTCAGAAATGTTGTTTTTTTTGTATCCTTAGGCTATTAGGTTTAGGGTAATTTATGGATTTCGGCCTGAATTTACGATAACCATAACTTTGGAATATGAGGTCCGATTTTGATCAAATTTCATATGTTTGTTCACTTCAGAAAGTCCTTTCGAATGGCTCACGAAATATCAACATTTTCAGGGCAATACTCAGAATATCGTAGTTTATGTTTCAAACCTCAAAATCTATTGTTTTTTCATCACTTGGAACTCAGAGAAATGCCGTTTTTGCCATGAAAAAATACATAATTTAATCTTCACTAGGAATGGCACACTTGTTACAAGCGAGTAGTGATCGAACGAATTCATATTTTATGTAATTTTTTTGAAATTCGGTCCTGATTTAAGTCCTTTCGTTACAATATTTCTTGTCTTTTGCTGAGTTTTTGAGCTTCAAAGCGTAAGAACGTTATAATTTATGAAGTGAACCATTTTGGAAAATTAAATTGGAAGGTGTATTCGCTTCACAACACGAATGACTAGATATTAATATTTTTAATTTTTTTTCATGAAACTTGAAAACTACTTATTTTATTTCACAATACAAAATGAAAAGGGTAGTATCATAAGAGATGTTCGAAATGGAGTCCTTCCATCTCGACACATTTCCTAGCTCTCAAAATGAGATTATTTATTGCCCTTCTCATCCTATCGGGATTTCGTTTTAATTTTGTGCAAGTTTCTTCTATCCTTTGCCTCAAATGGTCTCGTGAAGTTATTTCAACGGCATATACATTTTCTTTCCCCACAGAAAATAAACAATAGGAGTTAGATCTGGGGACCTTGGGGGCCATGTTACAGGGCCACCATTCCCTATCCACCTATTCGGATAGTTGTCATTCAGATGATGTGCAACTTCTCTGAAACGAAAATACTCACAATTGGTGTACATAGTTCGAATATTGAATGAGAATTGGAGTAACTTTGATTTTGAAAGCTATGTTTGAAGGCAAAGAATATCGTTCCTTGAATTCAAGTAACACAAATATTCAATGTGTAAAGAAAGCGATACCTAGCGAATTTCCTGAGAATACAAGTCAATATATTTTTGAGCGCTCGTACTACTTACACGAGGGCTATATCATTTCGTCACGATGTCCGTACTTTTTGGAATTTTGAGCCGAAAATGGTCTCAATCGACTATGTTCGACTCACTGATGACGAATCCGTCGGAAAATTCGAGTCTGTCCGTCCGTCCGTCCGTCCGTAAGCACGATAACTCTCGAACGGAACAACCTAGAGACTTGAAATTTTCAGTGTAGGTTTAGTTCCCGAATGCCTCGGTTGAGTTCGTTAATGGGCCAAATTCCACCAGGGGTTCCGTAAATATGGCCGTTCAAAGTTTTGCTCCCCTGATTACTTGAAAACTACAGACTTGATTGAGATGAAATTTTGCACTCAAATGGAGAATGAGGTGTTCAAGCAGGTGTTCAAGCTACATGTAAAATTTTGTCCAGATCGCATGACCAGAACCATAGAAACCATAGAAAATTGTAACTTTTGAACGAAAACGCCTAGGGACTTGAAATTTTCAGGATACGTGTGGATCTCGAATGTCGTGATCACGTTCATCTATGAGCAAAATTATACTAGGGGTTCCGTAAATATGGTCGTTTGAAATTTAGTTTTCTTGATAAATTCAAAAGTACAGATTCGATCGTGACGAAATTTTTTATACTAATGGAGAATGATATATTCAAGCTACATTTCTCCAGATCACATGACCAGAACCATAGAAACCATAGAAAATCATAACTTTCGATCGGAAAGGCCTAGGGACTTGAAATTTTCAGGATAGGTGTGGATCTGAAATGTCGCGTTCACGTTTATCAATGAGCAGAATTATACTAGGGGTTCCGTAAATACGGTCATTTGAAATTTTGGTTTCTCGATAATTTCGAAACTACGGATTCGATCGACATGAAATTTTGTATTTTAATCGAGAATGATATATTAAAACAATATTTTGTCCAGATCCATAGAAATGACCAGAACCATAGAAAATTGTAACTTCTGAACGGAAAGGCCTAGGAACTCGAAATTTTCAGGGTGGGTTTGGATCGCAAATATAGCGGCCACGTTCATCAATGAGCAAAATTAGACTAGTGGTTTCGTAAATATGGCCATTCAAAATATTTTTTTCCTGATTATTTCGAAACTCTGATTGGATTGGGATGAAATTCTGCACCTGGCTTAGGAATAATGAATTCAAACTACGTGCCAAATTTTGTTCAGATCGCATCACCATAGATACCGTAGAAAATTCTAGCGAATTATCGGAAAAAAATTGCTCAGCTGAAGCACTGACATGAAGTCTGGAGTTTCGCCTAAGTTTCAGAATTTTTGTGACAGCTGTCGAAAATTCCTTCAATTGATTTCTAAAACTGGAAAATGCGAATCTACCTACAAGGTGCATGTACGAGCGCTCAAAAGCTCCTGCCTTCACGGCAGTGCTTTTCGTAATTTTTCTTCAAGCAAACGCACCCATTGATTACATATTTCGAGAGGGTTTATGCCATTTGTCCCTGAATTAAATATGTACTTTCAAAAGAATTCAAAGCTCGATTGAGCATACTTTTAATTACTTCTTTACACAGCGTATAACAACACTCAGTGGGTGCTGAGGGTTTAGAATAAAAGTAGTTGAACAGAAAGTAATCAAATTCAAAATTTCAGCGAAAGACAAAAAAATTATCACGAAAACACTAAAATCAGGACCAGATTCCAAAAAAAAATAACTAATATATTAATTCGTTCGATCGCTACTCCCTTATAACATTCAGAGTGAAAATCGAATTCTTCAGATTGAATAATGTTTTTTTTTTCATGGAAATAATTAATATTTCGTGAGCCATTCAAAAGCACTTCTTGAAGTGAACAAACCACAAACCCATGAAATTTGATCAAAATCAGACCTGAGATTCCAAAATTATGGCTACCGTAAGTTAATGCCGAAATTCATAAATTACCCTGTATCTCCTAAACTAATAGCTCTAGGATACAAAGCAAGACTTTCTTCTGAAAGGCCAGGATGATCTGCACTAGGCTATGCCCAACCACTCATGAAACACCCTGTATAAGAATACTACAGGAAGTATTTCCAAATATGAATAACTTGTGTCAAATAAAACGATCTGAGAAAAATCAGTCATCTTCATTTTGGAAGAAACTCCTAATTCAAAATTCAAATTAATCATTTATTTTTCACCTTTTCCTTGTCTAGGTCCTCCAAGTCCAGCTGAAAATGAAAAGTGCTTGAGAAGGATACCTAACAAATTTCTAATGGAACAGTTTTTTCTTTGAAAAATGAACTTTGTTGTTCAATTATAGACTATGAGAGTCTCTCAAGAAAAGTTCGAGACCTCAAAATGCGGACCTTTGCGGTTCGCGTCTCAACGAAACCTAGGAGAACCGAGATAAATCATTGAAAACTGAGACCTCCTTACGAGTACCAATACAAAGTCTATCCTACTTCTGCAGAATTATTGTAAACTTTTCATTACTTACATTCGTAGGATCTACCCTTAACACCAGGACCTTCACGACCTTCACGACCTTCATGTCCTTCACGTCCTAATCTACCCTTGAGAAAACCTGGAGAATAACAAAAGACTCGGACATTAATCCTATCTGATTCGATCGTATTAGCCGGGTGAATATGCATTTTAAACAGTCTTTTTTGATTCACGAACAAATGGGAACATTCTATAAAGCACAGAAATTTTCAAATTAGGACGACGTTCCACATACCAGCTCTATCAACGATACATGTTTGTGATATGAAAATCAAGGATTTTTTTTTTCATAACGTATCTGTCTGAGATAGAATATAGACGTGCACTTTCCCCGAGTAGGACCAATATTTATAGAAAGAGAGTTACACAATCCATTAGAAAAATCTATTGGACGAGAATGGGGACCACCACCAGAAACGTCACGCACTGAGTTCCCATCATAGGAATTGTAAATTCAAATTTTTTGAATGGTAAATTCGACAACAGAGGGCGTGGTTTCTGCTGCTGAAATAAAAATCCTAGTAAAAATAGGAATTTTTCCAAGAACATAATATGGTTTGCTAAAGGTGTCGCAACCTCCCCAGTGAATTTGTTGTTTTTTCATTTCGACGCTATGACATAGTCAATTGGGTTGGATCATGTGTTTCGATATATAATATTCGATTGAACACATTGCTGGAAAAATCGATTCTTATGAACAAGAATTCCTTACCAGGAGATCGGTTCCAACAAACACCACCACTACAATCACGACCTGTTGGACTTCCATAACCAGGCCCTGCATCATAAGCTGGAAAAAAGAAACCTATAGAGGAACACATAGTTAAGCCCTCCTTAAAATAAAGAAGTAAAAAAAGTAACAAAACAAACAAAAAATATACAACAGAAAATATTATACAAATGATACAACAATGGAAATAATTGATAAATTGCTGAGCCTTTCTTGTGTCATACTCGATTGAAAAGAGTTTATTTCAATTTTGATGATGAACTATTTCATCAGATGCTACGGATAATAGTAGCTTTAAAAACAAATAGACTCTGGGACGACCCCACAGAAACTTTTCAAGAGCGAAAGTCCGGAAAACTTTTCTACTACTGTCGTACGTCCAGATTGTCCGAAACAGAGAAAATATTTCAAATTTGAATTAATGCACTTACCCGCCACTTCCTGCGTTGCGATAACGCAGATGACCATAAAAACCTGAAAAAAAAAAATTAAGTTAGTATTCGGTTACATCCTTCCAAAAAATGACAACTGACACTAATGACAGATATTCACGGGTTCCAACATAAAGAAATTGAATGCGCCAACAAATTGTTTCATAGCTCTATAATCCCAATAGTGCGTGAGTTATGAAATTTTCAATATCACCGAGTTCTGTGAAGAAAACTATTTTCTAGCAATTCATAATAATTTCGTCAACATTTATGGATAATTCAAAGAAATACTTTAAACTTTGGGGGTCCCTCTTACGCCTAGAAGGAGGCGCAGACTCCCATATCTTGAATATCACATTTTCTGGAAGTTCAACTAAATCGCACTCGAAAACGCGTGAAAGTGGATTTGAGTTACTCTACGATGATATCATTTCAATATTTGAGGTTTTCAGTTCATTATTCCTGCTACAGGTTCAATAGGTGAAAAGTAGAAGATTGTGATAGGTAACAATATTTTATTCAGAATAAGAAATTTGGTATCGAATTGGATTGTGAGAATGAGCGAATTTGAAATCTATTTCCGAGAAAGTTTGATTGATTTTTTCGTGAAATTCATGAATTAATCCGATTTTTACTTACAGTAGAAATTGAAAGGAACATTTTGTTGTTTGTTGTTAATCGAGCACTCTGCTCGAAAGTACTGTTTTTTGCGGATTTCTTCACTTATATCCGTGACAAACTATCCTATATACCCTAAAATATTCTATTGTTCTATAATTTTAATTGAACCGTTAAAATATCGATAGTTTTCATCCCGTTAATGTCAATTAATTTAATAATTACATTCTCATAATCAAAAATTGAATTTTAATAGAATCAACAATTCCTTACAAAATTTCATGATATTTTTTATGATAGCTATAAATTATAACTGACTTTATCGAATTTGTTTATTGGATAACAAAATAGGTCTACTGGAATGAAATTATTGAAGTAATCGGTAAGTCTGCAATCATGAATATCGTCGCTGCGTTGTCTTTTCCTCCCATATGTATGTATTTTTCAAATATTTCATGAAATATGCGATTTTTCTTTAGAAATTATAATGTATTGTTATGGCTCGTATGTGAAATTTGATGAAATTTATTTCAATTTTGAAAATAATTTATATTCAATAACAATTTTGTTCAATATTTCAATCGATTTGCCTGAGATTCTTTTTCAAGGAAAGGCTAAGATGAAAAATTCAAAAAAAAATTTATAAAATTATATTTCTAACAATCAAATTTTATTAAACTAACTCTCACTATTGAATGATACGTAAATTAATAAATCCTTTTAAACTAATGACCGATGATTGCACTCACAGAGAAAAACTATATGTCCAAATATATTTCTTCAATTTTCCCTGTCTTGTTTCTTCATGAAAACAATGGCACGCTACTCTTCATATCCCTTAAACTTGGAAGTTTAATTTCTCTGCACGAAGTTCCACTTGGTAAGGTTTTTCAACAAAAATTCTCGATGTTTTCTTTTTCCAATCTATCCCGACTTTTCTCAATCAACTGCCTCTTCACTTTTCACAAATTAATTTTATATCATATTTTCCTGAATATGGAAGCATTCTTGATGCACTCTGTTTACTTTCCAATTCCAAATTGCATTTTTACAAAGTATTTGACATAAATTACAATTATTTACTATGTGAATCATAATTTTAACAATTCATATTTTTATTATGTGAAGCCTCTTTGAAAACATGATAATGTTATAGGTAATTGATTTTGGAAGATTGAATTTCCGGAACCGACTAAGAATTTGAAATACATTCTTTCTTTTATTACTGGATCTTACGAAGAATTTAATTTTATGGTTTCCGCTCATATATTTATGAGAATTCAAAATTCCATGCATTTTTGGTGAAGAAAGTATTTGAATTTATTTTGTAAACTAAAAAAAAATATTTTTTGATTTCCATAACAGTATTTTTTTTTCATGATAATGAAAAAAATTTTCGAGTACCTAATGTAAAGCAAAAAAGTTATAAAAATATAGTTTTCCTAATTGAAACAGTACATCTGACGAACTCTTGGAAGTAAGCTTTTCAAGTTACTCCAAATATGACTTTCAAAAAACATCACAAAAATTGTTGAGAGAGTAGAAGAAACACTTCCAGTGAATTTTTGATGCAGGGAATAAATATTATGTTATAAAGATGATTTTCGAATACATAGTTAAAAAAAATCGAGTAGTGTATGGAATCTACGATTTATAATTCGAAAAATGATCATTTTAAAACTATCCATCACAATTAATTGACCTTGTGTTATTTTGTGAAATATAGATGACTTCAACATTTTCATTATATTAAATAGGTTCCCTCTATATTGAGATGATGAAAACGGATAGGTGAATAAAACTATAAAACTCAATATTCAACTATTTGGGACTCTAGTGAATATTCTCAACCTTATCAGCTGTAATTTGTAAGATTAGCTGATAATTCAAAGAATTAAATATTACATTTTGCGATACTAGATATCAGATTCTCAGAAAATTTTGCAAAGAAAATGTGATAAGATCCATTCCATAGAGGCAGATTGGCAGAAATATATGGATTTATCAATAGATGGCGCCACTTGATCCTAACCTCAATAATTTTTGAACATTCAGAACATATATTATGCGTTCAAACTTTTGTATGAGTTTTTAATTTGATTTGCTTGAAGACTGCATTGAAATATTTGAAAATTTGTTTGTTTCAGTTTATCGATAAGTGCAAGGAAATAAAAGAAGCAAATAGAAGTAAGGTAACTCTTAATGGTGCCAATGTTGTTACTCTTGTCTGAAGTGCCAATGCCAGTCCAGTTACATCAGGAACAACTGCCGCAGAATCTCCTAATAACTTCCAGGTATGTAATACAATAAGAAAAATTATGATGAATGAATATTATTCGGGTGTATTGATACAATTCACGGACGCGTATCTAGATACTTACTTCAAAACAAAAAAAAAACAAAAAAAACTTTGCTAAACTTTTTTTGGGATCCTAACCCCAATCCAATCGAGCGGTTAATTGGATCGAGCATTGGACTCGCCTTGAGCAAAGTAAATACTTCGTGTTTACTTCATTTTCCCTGAAAACTCCAACTGGGGAAGAGAAATAAAACAGAGATAAACTTTTAAAAGTATATACTATCAAAAAAAAATTAAATGATTCTTTACAAACTTAACACTAATGCATCAAAGACACGCATTCTACCTTCACCAGAACGAATAAATCTCTACAAATTTATCAAATCTTGAGGGAAAGATTTCAAGACTAGGGACTAGTAAAACTCAAATAATGCCATGCTTAATTTTAGAATGACCTTTTCTTATGTTTCGCCACCGGGGGAGGAAAATTCTGCCCTTCTCGAAATTGTGTTGTTCACACTCAATAAAGCCGAGAGTTCACTGCGACACAGAACACCCCCGTAATTATTTTTGGCGTTTAGATATGGTTTTGTTCACTTCTTAACTCAACTAAATTCCCGATAGATTCCGTGTTGTTTTTCTGGAAAAGCTATTCGTGCCTACTTCTCAAAAACTACTTTCTGACTGATTCCCGAAAATTTATCATCAACTCGAACATGTTCTTTCCCCTCGGAAGAACTTTTGGTGCGTAATAAATTCATCATGGCTATTTTCCTGATGGAAGCTCGTTTTTGATTTGTGCTCGAAGCGAGAAGTTGTATTTTTGCGCGCTTGTTTCTATGTAGGTACAAGAGCGATATCATTTTCGAATTTTGAGTCAGAATGTTATCAAACTATTAGGTTGGATTCATAGATGAAGAATTCGAGGTCAAATTCAATTCCGTCCGTCCGGTCAGACATTTGCTTCCATCCAAAAACGAACGGTCAGACATTTGGTGGTCGAGATTTTAATCGGAACCATATAGCTCATTTATTTATCATGCACTAGAGTTAACTCAAACTCTCTCTTTCACGGGATGGAAATCACTTATGATCTAGAGTAGCTTTTTATCGATAATTCGTTAAATTTCGTTACCTTGAAAGTTTTATTCAGTGATTTTCAGTGGAATGGTTTACTTTTAAAAACACCCTGTATATAAAATTTATAATATATTCCTTTCAAGCAAGAGCCTTACTGAAAAAGAAAACAATGCCTAACTGGAAAACTAAACGCAAGTTAATTCAAAATGAAATTTATTATCCTCATAAGTGATTACACTTTCCAGGCATCTGATTATTTGAAATTCCAATTTTCCCATCCTCCATGCTCTTGATGTGCTTCACGTCCTGATCCACTCTTGGGAGAACCTGGAGAATAACAGAATACTCAGACAATAATCCTATCTGATTCGATCGTATTAGCCGGGTGAATATGCATTTTAAACAGTATATTTTGATTCACGAACAAATGGGTTCGAAAATTTCCCGATTTTGAAGAAATCGTTTACATTCTACTTATAAAGCACCGCAATTTTCCAATTAGGAGGACGTTCCACACACCAGCTTTATCGACGATACATGTGTGTGATATGAGTATCAAAGATTTTCTTTATATATATAATATTATATGAACAATGTTGGGATATAGGACTGTTTTTATTACACCGTAGCTCTGAATCTGCGCTCTTCTTGTGATATATCTGTGACATGATCACTTGGGTAGGATCTTGTGTTTCGATATATCATATCCGATTGAAAACATTGCTGGAACAATGGTTTTAGCGAACAAGAATTCCTTGAAGGTGGCATTCGGATACCGACAGTAGCGACCCGGCAGCCGTGACCCTGGACGCGGAGTACCGCTACTAGGAATTTCAGTGACGTCTGTTACGGATGAAAACGACGATGTCTTACTTGAGTTAATTAGTAAAATCCACCGCTTTAGCGAAAACAAAAGTTTTCAATATTTAAGCGAACTATGAATTTAGGAGATTGAATGAAAGTTTCAGTAATTCTCTCTTTGGTCCTACTTTTGATCATAATTCACCATCCATGTCACCACCCGTACAAGCTACTGACTTAAGTATTTCGTATATATGTAATTTGTCATCGAATACATTACAAGGCACGTCCAATACATCATCATCATAATACTTTTTTTATGTTAACCTTAGAGTGAGGAATCATTTTTCATCCGCTGTTATTGATCCTTTTGTCATCGGTTGAATATCGTTTTCAATTGAACTAAGTACAAGTTTGAATTGTGTTTTATTTAATCTGCAGTACTGTCTAAATTTCTATTTCTTTACGTTTAAGAGCCGTTTCATCAGGATTTGATAGCTACCTTCATCAACTATGGATTTTTATAATGAATCTAGTTCATTCCGAACAGTCGCTGCCCGGGCGCTGCTTTCCGTAAGCTCGTAGCTCGTAGCTCGTAGCTCGTAGCAGCGCCGCACAGGGTCGCGGCTGCCGGGTAGCGACTGTTGAGATGCGAATGCCACCTTCACCAGCAGATCAGTACCAACCACCACTACCCTCACCTCCACCACCAGCACCTCCACGACCACCAACAATGTTATTAACATTGGTAGTATCAGCACCACACATTCTATCATCATGTCCTGCTGCCGACCCCAGGCCGGATTTTGAACCGGCACGACCATAACCTATAAAATATAAATGTTCAGTCTAGTACGTACCTTGAAGCACCTCAAGTCTCGATACGGCTAGCCATAAAACAGTGGTATAGGTGAAATATCACCTAAATCACACAAACTCTTAAGGGTTCAATTCAAATTGTAAGATTTGAATGAATAATATATGGGTAAGAAAGAATTTTGGTTTTCTCAGAAACTATAGAAGGAAATTCTTGAAAATTAACACAGATCGTCGAAACTTGAAGTATCTCGTTGAAAACATTGAACTACATACTTCGAGAGAAACAGAGGAAAAGGTGTAAAATATGGTCAGATCCTAGATTCTGAAAAAAATTCGTGAAAAAAAAGTATGACGTAGCTAAGTTCGAGACGATTGTTTCACATATTTCTACCATTTAAATCCACTGTATCGGGACGATTTCATTTTTACAACACAAGAGGAGCAACTTTTGAGCTGAAAACACTCGAATTGCATGAAATGTAACATTATTCACGAATATTCTACTACGATAAATGGCGGAAAAAAATGTTTGTCCTTTTTTCGAACACATTTGTCACAAAGGCTCTGGAAAACCTCACAAAAAACTTTTTCGACAGTAAATGTCAGTCAATTTATCTACTATATATATATATATATATTTCAAATTTAAATGATGCGCTTGATAAACTTACCCGCCACTTCCTGCATTACGATGATGGAGATAACCATTAATACGTGAAAAAAAAAAAAAGTTAGTAGACGCCATTCGGTCACACCGTTCCAGGAATGTTTATATCCATTCCTTTATCTATGGTTCCACCAATGATTAGACAACTCTTCGTTACTCTATGCTTCCGACACATCAAATAAATGACAACTGACATATGACATATTCACGGATTCCAACATAAAGAAATGGAACGCGCCACCAAATTGTTTCATAGCTCTATAATGCGTGGGTAATGATATTTTCAATATCACCGAGTTTTGTAGAGAAAATTATTTTATTGCAATTCATAATAATTTCGTCATTGTATGTACCATAGAGAATTCGAATAAATGCTTTAAACTGATGGTCCCTTTTTTCCAGACTCCCAGATCTTGAATATCACAGTTTTTGGAAGTTACTCTACTATGGTATACGATGATATCGTTTCACAATATTTGAGGATTTCAGTTCATTATTCGAATGGTTCCAATAGGTGGAAACCAATATTTTATTCAGAATAAGATTTTTTTGTGAAATTTTTAAATTTGACAAATTTTCACTTACAGTATACATTGAAAAAAAAATTTTTATGATTGTGGTTATTTCGGGAACTTACTCGAAAGTAATATTTATGCGGATTTCTTCACTTATATAGGCGACAAACTACTCATTAAATCGTAAAATATTCTATTGTTCTATAATTATAATTGAACCGTTAAAATATTGATAGTTTTCATCCCATTAATGTCAATTAATGTAATAAATATCGTAATTACATTTTTAAAATCAAAAATTGAATTTTAGAAAATCGACAATTCCTTACAAAATTTCATGATATTTTTTTATGATAGCTATAATTCATAACTGACTATATCGCATTTGATTATTGCGCAACAAAATATATTGGAATCAAAATATTGAAGTAATCGGTAAGTCTGCAATCATGAATATCGTCCCTGCGTTCTCTTTTTTTTTCCTCTTTACTACTGTAGTATGTATGTATGTAGTATGTATTCTTTAAATATTTCATAGAATATGTGGAGTTATTCAACTGAAAAAAAACTATGACAAGAATATTTTGTGATAACTATCAATAATATTGTAACGAACTTAAGCCGGACCTGTCGCGATTCCCGAGCTTTCTAGAACCAACCATGTCGACAGTAGGAGCCGCGAATCCGCTAGAAACGACGATACGCTTCGAATAGCCTTCTGGAGACTTCTGGAGTGTTCCCTTCCAATAAATATACGACCATCGGCCCAAAGGAGAGTCAATACAGTATAGGACTTAATAGCGCGCGTGCAGATAATTGATTTGAGTGTTGAAAATAAATTAGTAGTGTAGTATTACTGAACTGTAAATAAATTATTTTAAGAAGAACTTGGACTAAATTCATTGCAATATCATGCATTTCCGAGAAATTATAATGTAGTTTTTTCATGATAATGGAAAAAATTTTCGAGAACCTACTGTAGAACAAGAAAGTTGTGAAAACATAGTTTTCCTCATTGAAACAGTACCTATGACGAACTATTGGAAGTGAGCTCTTTTCAGCATAAAGCAATAAATAACACAGTTATTCCAAATATGACTTTCACAAAAACATCACAAAAATTTGGGCAGTAGTCGGATATCAGAGCAAATACAGTCTACAGTTTGGGGTTTTGTTCAGAAGGAGAACTTCAAAAGGTATTAATGCTTATGGATAGAATTATTCCAATCTAGTTAATTAATTCTTAATAAGAGAGTAGAAGAAATACTTCCATCAGTGAATTTTTGATGCTGAGAATAAATGTTATGTTAATGTTGATTTTCAAATACATAGTTAAAAAAAATCGAGTGGTGTATGGAATCTACGATTTTTTATTAAAAAAATGATAATATTAAAACTATCCATCACAATTAATTGAGCTCGTGCTATTTTCTGAAATATGGAATACACTAACATTTTCATTATATTGTATATAGATGATGGAAAACTCAATGAAATAGGTATCTCTATTGAGATAAAACAGAAAGGTGAACACTTTTAACTTAATGTTCAGCTATTTTGGCCTCTGGCAAATATTCTCGAGTTGCAAGTTTTACATGTTTTGACAAACCTCAACCAGTCCGAAGCTTACAAATATCCTCTGACGTTTCTCATGAAAATTATTTCAAACTCCGACGGAGTCATGATTCCCCTCGAAACTCGAGCGGATGTTGGAAAAAATAGAGCGATACACGAGTGCTGAAACGAATCCTTATACGTTTCTTGAATACCAGGAATTTCCGATCAATTTTGGTAAGTTGTGAACGATATTCCAATGACAGTGCATTCATTTTCCTCATTCCGTCTGGAATGCAATCGAAATTGATGATATCGAAAATGCAAAAAAGTGGATTGGAGTAAGAAATAGTAATGATTTCTAAAGATTTTCATCAAGGCTTTACTTTTCTAGAGTTGTTTCTCAACTCCCAGATCTTGAATATCAAAGTTTTTGGAAGTTCAACTAGATGGCACTCGAAAAATCGTGAAAAAGAATTAGAATTACTCTACTATGGTATCCGTATACGATGATTTCGTTTCACAGTATTTGAGGATATCAGTTCATTATGATGAAGAACAACTTCAATTTCTATAGTTAACATGTGTGGCATCTGTCAAAACAACAAAATGGATTTTCTGTGATCGAACGTCACGGACGTCACTTCTGACAGTTGTGTTCTATATATTAGAGGAATAATTTATTATTTGTCCCATCGAAAATAAATGATTTTTTAAATGACTTCCGGCAAAGATACTATGGGGTGTGTATAAAACAACTTGAGAATTCTTCCACAGTTTCTTTCACTGAAACCACGAATATTCGTTCTTCATTATGGACTTGAAAGAGTAAACCACCCTTTTAAGCTAACAGTTTTTTTTTCACCTGAAGTCATCAATTAAATCTTCATTACTTGAGTTATTCCACACCTGAAATGTGATCATCCGTTATGAATTAACCAATTTCTGCAATTCATTCTCGTTTGATTTTGACATGGGCATGAATTGTTACAGTTTTTTTGGGGATACAAATGTTCCAAAACATTCTGAAGACTTTTGATTCGAGTTTTTACTCATTTCCCATTCTTGATTAGAGCGATATCAATGTTTTCAGTGTTTATGTAGAATAGTGCTTCTTTCTAGATCTCCATCATCTTATTCGTTTATTCTTTTTACAGTGAACAACCTATTTTCTCCTGTAAAGCACATGTATTTCACATAGATCCAAAAACAAAGCGCTCATGGATGCCAGCATCTAGCACAGCAGTTAGTGTATCCTTCTTTTATGACAATTCGAGGAGCTTGTATAGAATAATAAGTGTAGAAGGCCAAAAAGCAGTAATAAATAGCACAGTTACTCCGAATATGACTTTTACGAAAACATCACAAAAGTTTGGGCAGTGGTCAGACATCAGAGCGAATACAGTGTACGGTTTGGGGTTTTCTTCGGAAGGAGAACTTCAAAAGGTATTTATCCTTATGGATATATTTATTACAACTTAACTAATTCTTAATTAAAGAGTAGGAGAAATACCTTCAGTGAATTTTTGAGGCTGAGAATGAATGTTATTTAATCTTAATTTTCCTAGTTGAAAAAACCCAGTAGTATATAAAATCTATGATTTATTATTCATAAAATGATCATTTTGAAACTATCGATCACAATTAAATGACCTCGTGTTATTTTCTTAAATATGGATGACACTAACATTTTCATTATATTGCATATAGATAATGAAGGAAAACTCAATGAAATAGGTTCCCCCTATTGAGATAAAACAGAAAGGTGAATACTAATAACTTTATTTTCAACTATTTTGGCCTCTAGTTAATATTTTCGAACCTTATCAGCTGTAATTTGTAAGATTAGAACATAATTCAAGGAATTTAATATAACATTTCACAATACTAGATTGAAGATTGTCAGAAAATTTTGCATAGAAAATGTGATGAGATTCATTCAACAGAGGCAGATTGGGAGAAAGATATAGATTTACCAAAAGATGGCGCCACTTGAACCTAACCTCAATAATTCTTGACAATCCGAAACATAGAATATGCACTCAACCTTTTTCATATATAAGTTATGAATTTGATGCTTGAAGACTGCATTGTAATGTTTGTAAATTTGTTTGTTTCAGTTTATCGATAAGTTCAATGAAGTAAAAGAGGCAACTAGAAATGCAATAAGTAAGGTTACTCTAAATGGTGCCAATGTTGTTACGCCTGTTTCAAGTGCCAATGCAAGTCCGATTACATCCAGAACAACTGCCGCAGAATCTCCTGATAATTTATTAGAACCTCCAGGTAATAGCAATTATTTCTTTCTGTTTGTCATCATGTCATCGCTAGTTGCATTATGTCTAACCCAGAAGCCAAATGTTATCATCATTGCTTTAGTATTTGATAATAATTCAAATAGGAAAAAAAAAATATGAAAATCTCTGCGTGAAGCCAGGTTATGATCATCTGAACATGTAAAACAAAAATTATTATGAGGCTAGAAAATTGTTAGAAATCATAGCTTACCTCTATTTTTTAATACAATTCTTTTCTATCCATTTTGGATATCATCAGTTTCGACGCGTTTAGTCCACTGCTCATATATGTTGGACTGTTTATTCTGTAGTCTGTTTAAATGTAACTGTACTGAGAGCTTGGTAAAAAAGTTTGCGCATAAGAGGGAGGGGCTTCTGAGCGGAATACTCTCCGAAGCCCCTCCCACTTATGCGCAAACTTGTTTTCCGTCCAGAGTCGAAGCCATTACGATAACAGCGTTATAATCAAGAGTTGCCAAAATTGTTGAGAACCACTTTTTGAACGATTCCCTGTTCATTTCCTCATGCTAATCTCCAGATTTTTTTTATTCAAAAAACCATGGCTGTTCTCTACAAATCCATCTTCTGCCCCTATATGACAAATAATCAGCCTTTTGTCCTTTCGACTTGGGCTTTTTGAGTCCAGTTGACAGACCTTCCCGAAAACCTTGTCTACAGGACCTAATGGATTCATCAACCCATATTGTATTTTTAGTATATCCTGCATTTATCTATGTCTTGTCAAGGCAATAAATTTTTGCGGCCTTGCTCCCTTAATGCTCTCTTCGATATATTTGGATGTTCCTCAAATTCTTTCCGATAAATATTGAACATTAACTGTTTTTCTTGAATAGATAAATGTGGATGTTTTGATCCTTTTTGTGGTGGGCCCAATATATCACCTTCAATGCATTGTCCATTTCTGAATTCGGCATTGTTGTCCGTAACTCCGAAATCGATAGCTCGTCAGAAGCTGGAGTCTGCTACTACACTTTCAACAAGAACACTTATTTTTCACTATAAACTTTCACTACTACTATCGACTTTTCGTTCTGAGTACGATCCTGGCAGACTGTTAAGGGCGGAGAAGGGATTGTAGATAAGACCGTTTGGCCAATAAGACATTAGTTATGCTTAAAACAAACAGATTTGGTTTATCTACATGCTCTCTCTTATACTCGAACAGACAATAGTGTTTTGGGGCTAGTGGAAACTAACCTAAATGTTCATTGTCAATGTCAATGTTTCCATGTGTCAAACCATTCATCAACTTGATTCTTCAGTGGTTATTCATGAAGGGCTCAGTCAATATTCTATTCTATTTCTATGCTTCAGAAAACATATCTTTGGTTTCGAAAGAAGAAACTGGTATGGTTTTGGTGAAGAAACTGAGGACAGTTCCCTCGAGAAGTTTTCTAAATGAATTTGGCTGTACTAAAGCCACTCCGATAGTCTGAAGTGAATTGAGAACATTTATTCATGCATGGTAATGAGAAGTGCAGATTCCTGTGATATTATACTAGATATAATTTAATATATTTTGTAGTAAATATAAGCATACTCTACATTGTTTCATTTTAATTTGTAATCCTGTGGAATCGTTTTTATGTAAAGTATTTCCACTAATAAATCAGGAATGGAGCACATGGAAATTCAAACGGCATCTTAAATTTTGTCAGAAACTATAAGAGCTAATTGTATGAAATTTGGTGCAGAAATCAGGTTATTCGTCAACCTAGCCTAAAAGGGTTGAATTTTGGTGACCCAATTGATAAAAAGAGTTATTTAATAAAATTTCGCTTCAATTTGATCGGATTTCAGGTAGTGCCGCTCTCCCACAGTGCCAAATCAAAGATGACGAAATACCTCAACCACGCAGCCATTCGATCTCAGGATTGCAAGTTAGTGATAGTCCTAGTCATCAAGTCATACAAGAGAAGCCCCTTACAGATATGCAGCTGAAATATGACAACGATAGGTTGAAGCTAGCTTTAGCACAAAGGTAAAATCAACAAACTCAATTTTAACATATCGTATTATTGAGATCTGGCCTAGTCTTCGTTATAACAGATTGATGCTGATGAACAGATAAAAGATTGGATACGTAATGAGTGCGAACCATGTTTTTTCCAGTGCTTGAGCAACTATCACTAGTTCAAATCAAAAATAGAATTTACGCAACGGAAACTGTGAATTTCATTAGGCAATTTCAACATGCTTCTCAGCTTTTTCTTTTGCAATATTTTTTATCCTGCACTGTATTATTTATATCGTAATATCAATGAAGTACACTTCTATGAAGCTTTAAAAATTAATTGTTTGATTTGAAGTTTGTGGTGCCTAATTCATCCGCACTATTAATGGTCGAAAAATAACAGCAGAAATTCTTGGGAATCTTTCATCAAATGTTGTGTGTTATGAAAAATACAACAGACAAAATATATACTGGGTGTCCCAGAAGTCGACCTTTTAGCCGGAATCAGGTAATAGGCCAAGTCATAATAGTCATCAGAAAAATATTTAAAAAAAAGTCGTGTATTTTTCAAATTATATTGCATTTTCTTTTATTTGAAAAAATTCACACCATGTAATGATTTTTAAACTCCTGTTGCTACAAATTTTAATTTTTTTCTAATTTTATCTTTTCTAATTTAATTTAATTTTCCCTATGTTATCCTGAATCGTGCTTCTGCAATCTGTAACCTTTGATTATAAGTCAAACTCTATGGCAGGACTCGCTCCATCTCATTCAAACCAGATTCTTAAAGTTATGGCACATATTGGATACACTAGAATCATTTTTAGTAAGTTGAAAGGAAATAGTTCGAAACTGGGTTTCTTTAAGAAAAACCTTTTTTTGCCCAATCTAAGAAATAATGTAGTAAGTATTATACCATTTTAGAATTCTCATTAAAAGCGCCAACTTTTGAAGTCACTCGCAAAACTGATGTAGTACAATTTTTTTCAGTATAGTCAGTTGAAGTTGGCTTAAAATCAAAGGTTACAGGTTACAGAAGCACTATTCAGGATAACATAGACAAAATAAAATTGGTAAAAAGTAAAGATAAACGGCTAAGATTGTTTTAAATATTTTTCTGATGACTATTATGTCTTAGCCTGTTACCCGATTCCGACTTGACGTCGACTTTTGGGACACCCTGTATATATTTCAAGATAGTGTAATATATTTTGTCTGAATGGTTTCATTGGTAATTGGTAAGTTTGTGAATATAGAAACTCGCCAATAACCTCTTGGAGATTTTATTTATAGTATTTAATAGATATCCATCGAAAATTATTCTCTAACGAATCAAACACATCTTACTCGAAATGCTTTATTAGGAAGTCTTTTAGTACAAAATAATCATTGCCTCTTCAAAACACTCAAAAGATAATAAGTAATCATAGTGAAGATATTTATATATAATAAAATTTAGCCAATTTCAATCGAGCCAATCATTCACACATAAATACTGTTAAATAGGTCGGTTCAAGTTAGTCCATTTGAAATAAAACTCGAGGAATGTTTCGATCTTAGATGTGATTGATAAACCCTGGTTTGATTGTGTAGTTTTCTGCCATATTGTGAAATCAGTGAGAATCCTCGATCGGTTTGAATAATTTAACCATAAGGCAGATTTTCAGTCGGTGATACATCAATGATGTTTTGGGTATTCGTTGTATTCGTCCTTGCCTCCACCTCCAATTTTCGCGACAGTAGCTTGAAAACCGTTGTGTTTATCAGCTTTGTAATTAACAATTCGGGTAGAACCATCAGCTTCCTTCAGACTGTAAGATCCTTTCACTGTGTCGCCATCTCTTTCTTCGTACTGTTGTTTGACGTCGCCAGTGAAGTGATCGTTAACGGCGTAGTTGAATTGATACTTGGGATGTTCCTGTGGAAGGGAAAATTGAGGTTTGAAGTTTGTTATGATTCCCATATAAAACTTACGTAGTAATCTTTATGTTCTTCTCCACCGTGTCCACCGCCATACTCTTCCACACCTCCTCCGTAGTGGTCAATGCTGCCTTCACTTTGATAGTCATGTTCCAAGTAACCTGCATTCACGATAGTCGTGAAAGCTAGTACAAGAGCGACCTGAAAAATTATTTTGGTGGAAATTTTCGAGCATTTGGAAATACATACAGTTGAAAAAATATTAAAGAATCAAAAATTGTAAATAATTCAGAAACACAAGTTTTGAAGGAGATTCATTTTTCTTTCAAAAGTTTTTACTTCTATTACCTCAAATTTTTCATCCCATACTCTAAAAGTTACAGGGGGAGACAGGGCATATCTCACAAACTCAAGACTTAAAACAAAATATGGAGACATATCTAAAGATACCCCACAATAACAATTGACCATATCGAATAAAAAAATTCTTTGAGGCTAGTTTAATTTCTTTGTATTGGCATCCGTGAATATCTGTCATACTGTCAGTTGTCACTCATTTGAAGTATAATCATTCTTTCTGCCAATTTGTTCGGAAGTATTTGGCGAGATTTTTTTCCATCTTTTGAAGTTTAAAAAAAAATGCCAGTCCTTGTCATACTGACAATGAACACTGAAGGTCGTGTGGTGTACAGAAAAAAGTGCGCAAAAGCTCCAAACTTCACGTCAGTGTTTTTCAATTCAACTAAATCAAAAAATATAACCAACAACGTTATCCAACAAGATTCTCTTTGGTTTTTCAATTTTTGGCGTTGTATTTCGAAATACATATTTGTGAAAAATGATGTATTCTGTCTCTAGTCTACATTTTAGTGGATATTTGAAGAAAGTTCTAACTTTTGTTTGAGCGCTCGTTCTACTTACACTATATCATTTCGTCACAGTATCTGTCTTTTTCGAATTTTGAGTTGAAAATGGTCTCAATCCAAAGGTTCGACTCACTGGTGACGAATCTGTCGAAAAATTCGAGTCTGTCCGTCCGTCCGGCCATATACACAATAACTCTCGAACAGAACCATCTAGAAACTTGAAATTTTCAGGGTAGGTTCGAATCTCGAATGCCGCGGTTGAGTTCGTTATTGAGCAAAATTTCACCAGGGGTTCCGTAAATATGGCCGTTCAAAATTTGTTGTTGTTCCCCTGATTACTTCGAAACGACTGCTTCGATCGAGGTGAAATTTTACACTCATGGAGAATGACGTGTTCAAGCTGCATGCAGAATTTTGTCCAGATCGCATGACCACAACCATAGAAAATTATAACTGTCGAACGGAAAAGCCTAGGGACTTGAAATTTTCAGGATAGGTGTGGATCTGAAATGTCGCGTTCACGTTTATCAATGAGCAGAATTATACTAGGGGTTCCGTAAATACGGTCGTTTGAAATTTTGGTTTCTCGATAATTTCAAAACTACGGATTCGATTGTGACGAAATTTAGTATTTTAATGGACAATGATATATTTGAGCTTATATAGCCGTTCAAAATATTTTTTTCCTGATAATTTCGAAATTACTGATCGGATTGGAATGAAATTTTGCACATACATGAAAAATAATGTATTCAAACTACGTGCGAAATTCTGTCCAGATCGCATCACCAAGACCATAGATACCGTAGAAAATTCTAGCGAATTATCGATAACCAAATTGGTCACCTAGCACTGACGTGAAGTTTGGAGTTTCGCCTTAGTTTAAATTTTTTTTTGACAGCTGTCAAAAATTTCTTCAATTGGTTTCTAAAACTGGAAAATGCGAATTTGGTGAATGAACGAGCGCTCGAAAGCTCCTGACCACACGGCAGAGCTTTTTATAATTTTTTGTTGAATATGATGAATTCTTAGTGAGTAAAAAAATATAAACTGACTTACTTTGAGTGAGCACATTGTTGTTTGAGTGTAGGCTTTGTGATTGATATTAATGATATGAATGCTGATATTTGCAAATGAACTTTTATATCGATCCGAATCCCCCCTTTCTGATGAATTTTCCTTCTGCTTAGCGTATGCTCTAATTTCATTCATATTGAAAACTTTCCCTCCATGCCGACCGTGGATATCTATCAGTCTGGTTGCGAATTCATCATGGAAATGTAATTATTCAGTAACTAGAAGAATCAATCTTGTCTTAAGCGATCCGTTCGCTTCTTATTCGTCATTTTATCATCATATCAACATAAGTTAAATCACCAAAACTTTTGTGTATAAAGTCTGGTCAATTTTGAAAATTTGAAAGAGAAAATGTGAAGTTTTTCGACAATTCCACTCGCTGGAATCCATCACATTTCTTTGCTCGTAGAGCAATCTACTATTTTCGTGTACTCAATGCAAAACAGCCCATTTTTCAATCGAATATCGTCGTACTATTCTTCATTAATTCTATCTATATGTATAAATGTTGAAGAATTGATATAATGAAAGTCGAAAGTTAGGCTTGAGAAAATTGCGGTTTCTTTGTATTTTCCCCTTAAAAATTTGAGTGATCAGAAGAAGACAATAAAGGTAGTACCTAAACTTCAAGAGTCCAAATTCATTGTTTTGATAAGGACAAAAAAAGTGTCTTCGACTTAAACAACGAACTGTATATGTAGAAGATCCATTCTGTCAACAATTCAGATTTCTAATGAAATGGTAAAATTGAATGAAATTCAGTTCGCTCTATTTATGTGATGTTCCTTCAACATACTCGTTACATCATTATTGATTGCTTATTTCCGATTCATGATGCGTTAAATTATGTATCTGCGATCTTCTTACGTCCAAAGTATTTCTACAATACTTACAATTTCACTTGAATCATTATGTAATTGAGGTAATTTATTATTCATATTATTATCTTAAACTTCAGTAGTTTTTACTGCAAGATGCACAGTGAGCTAGGCTGTTTCTTTTTATATCACCATCATTGTTATATCTGATTGCGCTAAAGTATAATGTCAAGAAGAATGATCGAGGATTTGAAACAAGTGTGACTTAACCTAACCTATAATAAGCCCCTTTACAGTAGTTAATATTTGGATTAATTTAATTTTGAAATGTACACTCTCATTGTTGTATCTGATTCTTCTAAAGTGTAATGTTATGAAGAATGACTGAGGATTCCTATAAATCAAGTGTGACTTTTCCTGTTGCAGTTCGGCCAATGCTAAAAAATGGGAAATCGAATTAGCCACATTGAAAAGCAATAACGCACGTCTAACGAGCGCACTTCAAGAAAGCACAGCAAACGTCGATGAGTGGAAACGGCAGTTGGCGAGCCTGAAGGAGGAGAATTTACGCATGCGCTCTAAATACCAGGCGGATCTTGAAAATAGTCAAGGTGAGTGGGGTTATGTTTGTCATGCGCGCAGAAATGAATTCTGTGGCTGTAATTGTATGCACATGGAGCGGCAAAATAGGAATATTTCCAAGTCCACTGCCATGCTACAATCATTAGTTTAGAAACAATTAGTTTAAGTTTTTCGATTCATGTCTAATATATGATCGTCCATTCTTACAGGAGGAGGTGATATTGCAGATGAGTTGAGAAAAGAAATACATTCCTTAAGGATTCGAGTGGATCAGCTCGAAAGCGAGTTGGACTGTAAAAATAATGAGTTGAAACAACACAATTCCTCACATAAATCGAACGAATACCAGGTGAGTTTTTTCGGTTGAGTATGCAAGATGTGTTTGAAAAATGACCCCATTAAATATCACAACTCTCACTGTAGACCAGGCAATACACATTTTGTCGTGACAATAAGTGAAAAAATATTATCATAACATCTAACCCATTCGATAGTTGACAACGTTTTCAACATCTCACAGGAGTACCAACGTCCAGAAAATTTCAAGTGTTCACTAACACCTCTTCGAAAACATCTTGTATATTCAAAATTCCAATTTTCTCTATTTCCAAACGCAATTCGGAATTATATTAAACCACCAATTTTTCGAGCAGATATTACAAAAGGAACACCAGGAACTCATTGATTCCCACGAATTAACACGATCTGAACTGGACGTCGCTCTGGGAGCTCACGAATCTCAAAGACAAGTTCTTGTGACCCTCAACGAACAACTCGCCTCGCGCATACAAGATTTAGTTACTATCCATGAAGAAATTTCTACTGCTTTACAAACCTGAAGATCTGTAGCGTTGTTGAAAGTTATTAGGTTTGATACGTTCTAATTATATAAATCTTATCAGTTGCAATGTATTGGTCATAATGCGATTAATGTTCATTTTACGATAGATTATTGAACTGATTGCATACATTCAACTATAATGTTTAGGGTGTACCTGAAAATACAGTTGGAAATTTACTCAAAGATATGTGTATATCATTACCTGCTATGGAATATTTATTTGATCACCATAAGTGATATGACACAAATGAAACATGACTATGTTATTCCATACAAAACTACGAAATAAAATAATGAGAAAAGCTTATACTGGAAGTTTCATAATTATGTATCGGTTTGTTTTTCTGGGAATGAGAAGATATGAGCCATGTTGGAAGAATCTTCATTCCATTCTGCATGGCGTTTTGATTATCCTCAATTTCCAATAGAAATATTCGCTGCTTTGTAATTTACACCCCATGTGAACAAGATACCGGAGAAGCTACTGAATCATAATACAGAAAGGTGAGTGCTTTTTTTGTCTGTAATTTTCGTATTTTGAGCTCAGAATGGTCTCCAACTATTAGGAACTCACAGATGAAGAATTCGTGGTCAAAATCAATTCTGTCTGTCTGTTAACACGATAACTTTCGAAAAGCCGAGAGTTTTGAAATGTTCAGGGTACGTTCGAGGCTCAAAGATACATAGAAAAAATTCATATTATTGTTGAATTCCTTATAAAATAAATTGGGAGAATTAAATACAAAGATTGCCCTCAATGAGTTTTTCGCCATCTCTTGTGTATCTAGGGTTATACATTTGTCCTTTCGGATTATTCTTGAATAAATATTCAGCTAAGAAGTCCAATGGATTGTTCGGTTTCGTTTCAACAACACTCATAATTGCTTGAAACAACACCGGAAGTATCTCCTTCGCCATGAAAACTCTATATTTTTCTATTTTAGGCGCTAATATCCTTTCCAATCTAACATTTGCATGGTGATACTTTTCCAGCAACTTTCTCATTTTTATATCTAAATCCTTCTTTTCGCTTTGTCTCTCCAACTAAAAGTAGAGAACGCGTTGGAAAAATGGTTTAAGATTGTTTAAAATACCTACTTCTTTCTGTAATTTCTCCTGTTCCTTCCGAAGTTTTTCTTGATATTCTTCGACCACTCCGCATTCCATGATTTCAGTATGTGAAGGTCCGAAACCCTGCGGTGGTCCAATTATCTTCGTACATATATAAAAAATGCATTTCATATTTTCTGATGGGAATTCCGAGACGTCCACCTCGACGATTTCCGTGTCGCTTTTATGGAAATAATTGATAGGACTCGATTTTTTCGAGTTGCGCTCCCTGAATGCCATAAGGCGACGTATCATGTCTCTCTCGTTGTAGTGTGTATTCTGAAAGGTGGGACTGGCATAGTTTATTGGAAGGTTGAATATTAGGTCAGAGAATGTATTCCCTAACTGAAGGATTCCTCCTTTCTTCTTCAAACATTACTGATGATACTGTAGTACACAAATAGTTATATATTTTATTACCTGTATGAGTTCTTCTGGGACTCTACTGATTCTTTCTAGTAGGAAGCTGTTTGAAGCATCCAGGACGATCACATAATTTGGAATTAATCTCCCATCATATTTGAGGATGAATTCATTTGTATCATGAGAGCCTGTCGAATATCGATAATTTTCATTCCTAAATAACCATGTTGCCTGTAATCGATCAAGTTGAGAAGTCCATTTTCAGAACTGTACATATATTCAAATTTTTAAACTTACTTCTCTCAATGTTTTCGGAAAACCATCTATCACAAATCCTAAATTTTGGCTGCGATTCTTCAACATCTCGCTACGTAACAGCATCACCACGTATTCGTCTGATAATCTCGAAGAATTCTCTGGAAAATCCTTCGGTAAACAGTTTCTGTACTCGTCCGCTACACTTTTCTGATAACTCTCTTCCTCGGAATCCTGAACGGCCAAATCCAAAAGGTCCTCGCCCTCTTCTTGGTCCAGCAGTACATCGGTGTCTTCAGAATCTTTGACGATTGTTCTGGATCTTGATTTGAAGGTAGTTTGCGACGCGTGAGAGCTGGATTTCCCCTGGAAAAACATCGTACTGTGATCATACAAGGCGGTCAATTACTCATACATCACCTTCGGCGCCTTCGATTCAATCGAATCCAGTACAGCTTTTATGGATATGTAATGAAGGTTGTAATGTTCGCATAGCAAATGGGCCAATTTAGTTTTTCCAGAGCACGGTGGTCCATGGATCACTAATTTCAACGGTTCCAAGTTACGACGGGTCTTGAACTCGTCCACGATGGCTTCTATGTTTTCGACGAGGTTCATCTCGCTTCTCCAGGAGATTCCCAGAGTTGATATTATAAATTCCGGTTCCATTACGATGTTTGAAGTCAAGCGGTCCATTATGTTTTGCTAGAAATGTTTAAGACTCTATAAAATAATATGCATGCCAAATTGGTTCAGGGTAGAGCAAATACAAGTGGGCCTAGAACCCCTGAGGTACAACTGTAGTGAATAATTCTCGAGAAGACGCTTTTGCTTCAATTTAATTCCAACCCAAAGCAATTTATCGATAGAAGTAATACGTACATCTATTTCTGGATAGAGATATCCCTCTTCAGCAACAACATACTTAACTCTTCCAGATCCTAATACCCTGCTTATATACTTAACAATATACTTCAGACAAACTGGAGTTTGTTCAACCGCCAAGATATATTGGTTCTTCGTCATAGGAACATCAATCAACTTACAAATGATCCTAGAAAAAAACTGAAATTATGCATCTCGGAAATTGTCCATTACAATGGAGCAATACTGTAACGAACTTAGACCGGACCTGTCGCTACTCTCGATCATTCTAGGCGCGTCCAGGACAGACCGCGGCGTTCCAGAGCCTTCGAGAAACTATGAAGCGGATATAAAACGACATCGGCCCGAAGCGAGTAGGGAGTACAATATTAGATAGCGTACAGATAAATTGAGTGGTGTGTAAATGAATTAGTGTGTTAGTGAACTGTAAATAAATTAATAAGGAAGAATTTGGACTATTTCTGTCACAATACATACAAATTGTTCGCAACCAAGCAAGCCAAAAAGTCAACCTAGAGAACCTCAAAATCATCGGATATACAGCAAGACCAGGCAATAGAGCAGATAAAGGGTGATTCTGTGACAAAAATCGTAGAAGAAAACCGCGAATGTGGGGGTACGTGGAGTGGTTCTTTTAATTTCGAAAAAACAACAAAAAACGGTGTTATTTCAGTTTTTTGCTTGTAAAATCTGAACCAATGCGATGCTGACACTTTCAACAACGAATTGTAGAGAATGAAAAGACGAATAAAAAAATTACGAAAAGCACTGCCGTGAAGGCAGGAGCTTTTGAGCGGTCGTACATGCACCTTGTAGGTAGATTCGCATTTTCCAGTTTTAGAAATCAATTGAAGGAATTTTCGACAGCTTTCGAAACTCCAGACTTCATGTCAGTGCTTTAGGTGACCAATTTTTTTTCGATAATTTGCTAGAATTTTCTACGATATCTATGATCTTGGTGGTGCGATCTGGACAAAATTTTGCACGTAGTTTGAATTCATTATTCCTAAGCCAGGTGCAGAATTTCATCCCAATCCAATCAGTAGTTTCGAAATAATCTGGAAAAAAAAATTTGAAAAATTGAACAGCCATATTTACGGAACCCCTAGTCTAATTTTGCTCATTGATGAACGTGGCCGCGATATTCGCGATCCAAACCCACCCTGAAAATTTCAAGTTCCTAGGCCTTTCCGTTCAAAAGTTACAATTTTCTATGGTTTCTATGGTTCTGGTCATGCGATCTGGACAAAATATTGTTTTAATATATCATTCTCGATTAAAATACAAAATTTCATCTCGATCGAATCCGTAGTTTCGAAATTATCGAGAAACCAAAATTTCAAACGACCGTATTTACGGAACACCTAGTATAATTCTGCTCATTGATAAACGTGAACGCGACATTTCAGATCCACACCTATCCTGAAAATTTCATGTCCCTAGGTCTTTCCGTTCGAAAGTTATGATTTTCTATTGTTCTGGTCATGTGATCTGGAAAAATGTAGCTTGAATATATCATTCTCCATTAGTATACAAAATTTCGTCACGATCGAATCTGTAGTTTTGAAATTATCAAGAATACTAAATTTCAAACGACCATATTTACGGAACCCCTAGTATAATTTTGCTCATAGATGAACGTGATCACGACATTCGACATCCACACGTATCCTGAAAATTTCAAGTCCCTAGGCGTTTCCGTTCAAAAGTTACAATTTTCTATGGTTTTGGTCATGCGATCTGGACAAAATTTCACATGTAGCTTGAACACCTCATTCTCCATTTGAGTGCAAAATTTCATCTGTAGTTTTCAAGTAATCAGGGGAACAAAACTTTGAACGGCCATATTTACGGAACCCCTGGTGGAATTTGGCCCATTAACGAACTTAACCGAGGCATTCGGGAACTGAACCTACACTGAAAATTTCAAGTCTCTAGGTTGTTCCGTTCGAGAGTTATCGTGCTGACGGCCGGACGGACAGACTCAAATTTTCCGACGGATTCATCATCAGTGAGTCGAACATAGTCGATTGAGAACATTTTCGGCTAAAAATTCGAAAAATACAGACATCGTGACGAAATTATATAGCCCTCGTGTAAGTAGTACGAGCGCTCAATGAGTGCTAGTACAACTCCATCGGTTCATTATTACTGTAGCAAAGCTGGAAAAACCGTAGAAATCAGCGTTTTTCAAAAATTCATAACTTGGACAATTTCGAAGTTGTAGCGCTGATTTTTCCCGA
Organism: Aphidecta obliterata; assembly: GCA_963966015.1. NCBI lineage: Eukaryota > Metazoa > Arthropoda > Insecta > Coleoptera > Coccinellidae > Aphidecta > Aphidecta obliterata. The sequence continues at coordinate 12,935,021 of OZ014427.1, forward strand.
TGAAAATAGTGGTTAATAGGTACTTTGAGTGTGCACAACCCGGACGTTGTCGGATAATTATTTTTTGCGTAATCGCGATTTGAATTATTTTAGGCTCTATTATCCGGAAGGGCTGGATGCGTCGAAAGATGTCTGATTTTAATTAACAAAACGGATTTTGAAACTAGAAGTATAGTAATACAAAACTTCAAATCTTCTGAGTTTTCGTCAAAATATTGCAAAATAGGTGAAAAATACGTGTAAACATGACCAAAACCGTCCCAGCGCTCGATCGCGGACGAATAGTGGGAGCAGCCGGCCGACGCAAGGGAGCCAATTAACATTTCGATACATTTTTGCCAAATTATCGTAAGCCTCAACGTAGTACCTTGCGGCTTACGATAATTTGGCAAAAATGTATCGATTAGGCCATTTTGACTTATTGACCCTAAACTGCTACTAGCATGTAACGATAGGCGAACATCGCAACAAATTAGAAAATTATTACATACTGTGCTAAATCAGCGACATGGATTAGAGGTATGAAGTTCGAACCGCTCTCGAAAATTGGCAAGTAAGGGTCGTTGCTCCAAGCCCTCTTGAATAGGAAAGCTAAGATATTCTCCTCATATCCGTAGGTTGTACCAGAACAAACTATTATTGTTCGTAATTTCCCCTTGAACTGAAGAAATTCAAGATTTATTGGAACAATTTAACTGAAGATCATTGAGTTTACCTTCCTTCCTTTCTTTATCACCTCTCTTTCGCAATCGTAATGTTCCTTATAGTTGGGATGAGGTTTTCTTCTCCGATGATCAGACTCGACAATCGGTATGGGATCTGAATCAGACTGCCAAAATGTTTTTAAGAGGTTGAGTAGAGAATCTAGAGAACATATCCGTATTTTTGGATATTTTTGTAATAAAATATTTGAATAAAATTAACAATGAATCGCATACCGAAAATTCAAATACAATAAGTTTCTGCGCAACGCTAGCTTACAGTAACCTACTCAAGATTACAGATTCACCAGACCAAAAAGAAGAGATCTGTGGTCTCCCATCGAAACGCTGGATGGCTTTAGGGAAGAATCACGGAGTAGGCGACATCTACTTTTAATCGTTTGAAATCCTCGAGAGGTGAACAACAAACTAATGCGTGTGTGTTTATATGGGAGAAGTGCGAATTATTTGCATGATTGAAGTAATTTATGTATCGAAACTGATATATTTGGATCATATGATGTGAGAAGAAGGTCACGAAAAATGTGCTTTGTTTCTCAATGCTCATCATATGGTACTTCTGAAATTTCTAAGCACAAATCCCAAGGCAGTTAAAAATGGCGGACATTCTTGAAGATCAGGAAAAGTATCTCAAAGAATACGTTAGTATGCAGCAATCACTTCCTGAAAGATGTTTTTTTTTTGGTAAGTTCAATAATTTTCTATAATATAGTGGTCATTCACGTTCACCCTCATAATCAAAAATGTCCGAAGTGGCTATCTCGACTTTCACAGGCAATATTATTAATTACGCAATCTTATAAAAAATGTTTGATTTACTTTTTATGAAAGACCGCAATGACAGTCAATCTCTTCTATTGAATCAAGCGTTATTTGGGTTGCATACACAACGTAGTCCTCAAGCCACTATACAATCACGATCTTGCCAAAGATTATCTAGAGTAATATTTACACGTTAATTTGAACTCGTTTAAGGTAGAGTTTCCAGTAGAAAATGTAATGTCGGTAATAGTTTTAGCCCCTAAGAATGAGTACAGTACAATTCTAACGAAATCATCCCCTAGATTTTTTCAGCAGTTCATCACAGAATGCACTCACAGGATCCATCCAAGTGGTTAGAGCCCATGTCATGCAAGTGGATATAAGAATGAATAACACTTGAGCTGGACACTGCTTTGTTGCTGAGCATTTCTGCCTTTCGATATCTTGTTCTATAACTGAAAGATGAAAAAAATTTTAGACACCTTTGTGAAATTATTTCAATTGATAGAAATATATTCTGATTCCACGCTGGAATTTTATAATTGTATACTTACTTGACAATGCAGTTAACGCTTTCACTATTTGACTTTCATCCAAACTTATATCGTAAATGATGCAATTGCACTTCGCGATGATATTCTTGAATTTTTCATTATTTTCCGCGGTTAGTTCGAACAATTCCTCAGGTTTTTGTTTGGACAGTGAAACCGAGGAGCCGTATATTTTATACTTCGAAACCATTAATGGACCTGAAAATTCGTTTCGATTCAATTCAAAAACTCTAGACGTTTAGTGTTTACGGCCATCCGGACCTAATTGAATTTGGCCACGAATTCTTCATCTGCAAGACCAACCTAATCGTTTAGAAAAATTAAAAAATTACATTCATTCGCTTTTGTTCATATAAACAAGCGTACAAAAAGTACCTTGAGATTTTGCGCCAATGGTTTGGTCGAAATCAAAGAATTCTTCTTTTGCCTGAATTTCTTCATCAGTTTCGGGTGCTTTGACCTTTTCTGAAGATACTTCTCTGTCTTCCACTGAATAGCTCTCGTTTACTTTATCCTGTTTTTCTGATAATGCCAACTCTTCAAAACCCTGTTTATATAGACTCTACGAAATTATAACTGGATATCAATGAATTTACCTCGGACGGAATAATATACATACAGATAAAATACATTTTCCGTTGAAACTGTCAATATTATTGATGAAAATATTATAAATTTCATCTGATGGTCCCGATTCAGATTCCCTTATTCTTTCCGAATTCATACTGGAAGCAACTTCTTATGTTAAATACCAAAAATCAGAAATTTTTTGATTAACGCATGACATAATTATAGGGAATCATGGGATCACGTACCGCTAGGTGGCGCTGAAAATCACAAGATGTCCGGCCGAAAGGGGGTCATTTCTGTCTTTCATAACAAGTAAATCAAATATTTTTTATAAGACTGCGGAATTAATATTAATGCCTGTGAAAGTCGAGATAACCACTTCGGACATTTTTGATTATGTGGGTGAACGTAAATGTTATAGCAAATGACCACTATATTATAGAAAATTATTGAACTTACGATAAAAAAAATCATCTTTCAGGAAGTGCTGGCTGCAAAGTAACATATTCTTTGGGATACGTTTCCCAATCTTCAAGATTGTCTGCTATTTTAACTGCCTTGGGATTCAACGGGAATTTATGCAAAGGAATTTCAGAAGAACTATGTGATGAGCATTGAGGAAGAGAGCACATTTTTCGTGATCTTATTCCCACATTACCTCTTACAATCTGCTGCATTTGCAGAGTATCGATACTTTACGAAGTATAGCCCAACACTAGGATATACCCTGGTACCACTGATTAAATTTATTTCAAATCGATTTCGTGATCAATCTTCTTTTATCTCTCAAAAGAGGCCGCTTCATTTTTCCATAACCCATAAATATGAAAAATTGTTCTAGATTTCAAGATTCCTAAATGAGGCTTCCATTGTTAGATAGAAGTAAGGAAGAAACTGTTAACTAAGCGATACTTCAGATGGATTTGAAAAGTTTCTACTATTTCATGTTGAAAATACATAATCTGTTTTCTATTCATATTCTCATCAACTAAAATATCAAAGGGAGATTAATAGTTGAAAATTAGGACATCAATATTTTTTGTTCGAAAATAAAAAAACAAAATTTTATACTTTAATACAAGAATAATATTCTTTAATTTCATCAATTAGTGAATATACAATGAAAAGGGAATAAGTCAAATCATTTCAGTTCAAGGAAATGCAATATCCATAAAATTCTGCGATATTATAGGGATCACTGTCGATAATTAGCTTTCGAATTCAATTCCTAACAAATTTATCATTGTTTGATAAGATTTAGACAAGTTGTTATAACGCTTCAAGGTCATGAATTCGCCCTGATTTTGTGATAATATTCGGAGTAATTCAGAGGAGGACCAAGTTGATGTGGAAATAATAAAATTTTCCAAAAATATATAAATATGAAATGCACCATAATTACGTGAGATGCTCAATTTATTGATAACACCATATTTACATTGTCTTAATTTAGACACCTTCTTTTAACGAGACATAACTTGCGAACTGAGGCCTAATCACACTTGCGTTTCTTCTTATTCAAGTGAACTGAATCTATATGCCTTTTGAGATTCCTCTTCTGAGCTGAAGCATACTCACATAAGTGACACTTGTGTCCTTTTATATTCAAATGGACTGAATCTATATGCCTTTGGAGATGCATCTCCTGAGCTGAAGCATACTCACATAAGTGACACTTATGTTCCTTCTTAGTCAAATGGACTGAATCTATATGTGTTTTGAGATTACTCTTCTGAGCTGAAGCATACTCACATAAGTGACACTTGTTTTCTTTTATATTCAAATGGACTGAATCTATATGTGTTTTGAGATTACCCTTCCGAGATGAAGCAAACTCACATAAGTGGCACTTGTATTCCTTTATACTCAAATGGACTGAATCTATATGTGCTTTGAGATAAATCTTCCGAGCCGAAGCAAACTCACATAAGTGACACTTGTGCTTCTTTTTATTCAAATGGACTGAATCTATATGTGTTTTGAGATCCAGCTTCCAACCTGAAGCAAACTCGCATAAGTTACACTTGTGTTCCTTCTTATTCAAGTGGACTGAATCTATGTGTTTGTTGAGATGAAACTTCCAAACTGAAGCAAACTCACATAAGTGACACTTGTGTTCTTTTATATTCAAGTGGACTGAATCTATATGCGTTTTGAGATGCATCTTCAGAGCTGAAGCATACTCACATAAGTGACACTTGTGTTCCTTCTTATTCAAGTGGACTGAATCTATATGTGTTTTGAGATGAATCTTCAGAGATGAAGCATACTCACATAAGTGACATTTGAAATTCTTTATTTTCAAATGAACTGAATCAATATGCTTTCTCAGTCCCGCTTTCAGAGCTGAAGCATACTCACATAAGTGACACTTGTGTTCCTTCTTATTCAAGTGGACTGAATCTATATGCCTTCTGAGATTCATCTTCAGAGCTGAAGCATACTCACATAAGTGACACTTGTGTTTCTTCTTATTCAAGTGGACTGAATCTATATGCTTTCTGAGATTCCTCTTCCAAACTGAGGCATACTCACATAAATGACACTTGTGTCCCTTTTTATTCAAGTGGACCGCATTGAGTTCTATTTCAGCAGCATTTCCACATTTATTACTCTCATGTTGCTTTTTTTCATTGAAATTATAACCTCTTTTGATTTCAGCTGTTTCAAATTCAACGTGATATGAACTTCTTTCATGTACTCCAGTCTCATCCGTGAATTGTTCCACTATGTCAATATCTTCAATTTTCAGGCATTTAGAACCTTCATCAGTCGGATACTGAGCACTAAAACAAATCATACAATTAAACCGTTTTTATAATCAAGTTTCAGTTAACGATTGAACATTTTTGTGAATTATCTCTACAAAAAATCATGTATTAGTTGGTCCAAATTCCAAATTTTGGTGGTATCGCGATAATTCAAAAGCATGAATTTCACTAGAAATATTATAATGCGATGAATTATCCTCAAAACCAGAACTTTTTCAATGGAACCAGAGGAAAGAATTATTACTCACCTATCATTGAAGACATTTTTTTCCTCCATCTCCATATTGCTTTAAAAACGTTGATAGCTTTATGAACTCAACTGAACAAACAACGATTTTAAGAAAATCCTGAGAAACTGTATACTGTCCATCCATCCATCCATCCATATATAAATAAATAAATACCTTCCTTTATCTATGAATTCTATGATACTGTCAACAGTGTCAACACCAAAGAGTAACAATCTAATCGAGTCCACAGAGAACACATGTATAGGGAAGAATAATGGAGTGGGCGACATCTACTTTTAATCGTTTGAAATACCCGAGAGGTGAACATCAAACTAACGTGTGTGTGTTTATATGAGAAAAGTGTGAAATATTTGCATGATTTTAAGACATTTATGTATCGGAAGTGATATATTTGGATGATAATTTATGGACAGCTGTTTCGAATGAACTGTATACGAGCTGAAAATGCAGCCTGCAGCGGATTGTAAGAGGTAAAGTTAGAATAAGATCACGAAAAAAGTGCTCTGTTCCTCATGCTCATCATTAGTTCCTCTGAAATTTTTTTGCATAAATTCCCGTTGAACCCCAAGGCAGCTAATAAATGGCAGACAATCTTGAAGATCGGGAAACGTATCTCAAAGATATGTTAGTTTGCAGCAAGCACTTCCTAAATGATGATTTTTTTTATCGTAAGTTCAATAATTTTCTATGTCACATCATATAACATTCACGTTCACCTGCATAATCAAAAACGTCCAAAGTTGTTATCTTTCACAGGTATTATTATTAATTCCACAATCTTATAAAAAATATTTGATTTACTTGCTCAAAGGATAGAAATGACAGAATAATTTTGATCCCCCCCTCAGCCTGACATCTTGTAATTTTCAACGCCATCTCGCGGTGAGTAATTTTTCCCTATTAATTTTCTTACAATCGAATTTTTCGATATGGATCAGCAACCAACAAAACACTGTGCCTTGTTGGCTGCCTTTAAGTTTATCTATCATAATTTTTCTAATTTAATTACTGCATTTAATAATTTTGATTAGATTTTGCGCTTATTGTTTTTTCAAAATTAAATTATTCTTCTTTTGCCTGAAGTTCTTCATCAGTTTCGGGTGCTTTAATAATAATTTTCTGGAGATCCTTCTACGTCTTCCACAGAAAAGATCTCGAACATCACCCTGTTTTCCTGATAATACCAACTGTTCAAAACCCCTTTTATAGATTCTAAGAATGTATAATTGGATGGATATCAATGAATTTGCTTACAGACATACAGATAAAATACATTTTCCGTTGAAACCGTCTATATTATTGATGAAAATATTATAAATTTCATCTGATGGTCCCGATTCATATCCCCTTCTTTCCGAATTCATACTGGGAGAACTTCTTATGTTAAATACAAAAAATCAGACAACTTTTGATAAGGACATCATTATAACGGGGATATACGGTGGTATCCACTGACTAAAATAAATTTCGTGATCTATCTTTCTTTTCTCTCTTCATTTTTACATAACCTATGTATATACGAGAAAATGTTCTACACTTCATGATTTCTGAATGATGCTTCCATTGTTAGATAGAATTAGGGAAGAAACTGTTCACTAAGCGATACTCTGGATTTCTTTGAGAAGTTTCTATTAGCGCATAGTGAATATACCTCGATCTTTTTCACATGTTATTAGCGCCACAACCGTAGATTACTGCAGAACTAAAACCTGATCTGAAATCGAGAGTTGGAAGACAACTTTGTCTCCAAGTATAAATTTCAAAACCAGGATTCTTATGCAACTTTAGATATTTTCTGTTTATACTCTCATCAAATAGAGATTGAAAATCAAGACATCAATATTTTTTGTTCAAAATAAAAAAAAAAAAGTTTATACTTTAATACAAGAATAATATTCTTTAATTTCATCAATTAGTGAATATACAATGAAAAGGGAATGAGTCAAATCATTTCAGTTCAAGGAAATGCAATATCCATAAAATTCTGCGATATTATAGGGATCACTGTCGATAATTAGCTTTCGAAATCAATTCGTGACAAATTTATCATCGTTTGATAAGATTTAGGCAAGTTGTTATAACACTTCAAGGTCATGAATTCCCCCTGATGTTGTGATAATATTCGGGGGTAATATCCCGAGTGCATTTAATTTTTCCGGAAAAATTAGGAAAAACGAGTTTCTAAGTAATTTGTTTTAACAATAGCATGAGCGAGAGTGGTTTTAAAAATCCGAGACGAGGATTTTTCCACTTTCGCGAATGCTGTTTTTTGTTAAAACAGATTACTTAGAAACGAGTGTTCCAATTTTTCCACAGGAAAAATTAGATGCCCGAGGGATATTTGGTAAGATTATTTCCTGAGTTAAATGACCATTTTATGTGTGAATTTTCTGAGTATTTAGTGAAACACTATTTTCAACAGCCGCATTAATTTTACTTTCGGAAACATTTCCAAACCGATTCATTTTGAGTTTCGGTTGAAAAATTAATAAATTCGTAAGCGTTGTTTATGATCTTTGTTGTTGGTAACGGCACATAGCAACACAGCATAGAAACCATCAAGTTTGTTTTTACAAGGCAACTTGTCAAACTTGCTTGAAATTTTTCCAGTTTTTTTCCCGAAAAACTGCTGACAGCTAAGTTCACAGTTGTTAAGTAATTTTTCCACTTAAAATTTATATTAGACATACCAATTCTTGATAGCGATTGGTCAAAATCAATAGGAAGGAAATAATCGGAGTAATTCAGAGGAGGACCAGGGTGATGAAGAAATAATAAAATTTTCCAAAAATATGTAAATATGAAATGCACCATCATTACTTGAGATGCTCAATTTATTGATAACACCATGTTTACATTGTCTTATTTTAGACGCCTTCTTTTAACGAGACATAACTTGCGAACTGAGGCCTAATCACACTTGCGTTTGTTCTTATTCAAGTGAACTGAATCTATATGCCTTTTGACATTACTCACCCGAGCTGAAGCATACTCACATAAGTGACACTTGTGTCCTTTTATATTCAAATGGACTCAATCTATATGCCTTTGGAGATGCATCTCCTGAGCTGAAGCATACTCACATAAGTGACACTTGTATTTCTTTATACTCAAATGGACTGAATCTATATGTGTTTTGAGATTCCCCTCCTGAGCTGAAGCATACTCGCATAAGTGACACTTATGTTCCTTCTTATTCAGATGGACTGAATCTATATGTATTTTGACAGTTGTCTTCCGAGCTGAAGCAAACTCACATAAGTGACACTTGTATTCCTTTATACTAAAATGGACTGAATCTATATGTTTTTTGAGATTCCCCTCCTGAGCTGAAGCATACCCACATACGTGACACTTATGTTCCTTCTCATACAAGTGAACTGAATCTATATGCCTTTTGAGATTACTCTTCTGAGCTGAAGCATACTCACATAAGTGACACTTGTGTTCTTTTATATTCAAATGGACTGAATCTATATGTGTTTTGAGATGAATCTTCCGAGATGAAGCATACTCACATAAGTGACACTTGTATTCCTTTATACTCAAATGGACTGAATCTATATGTGTTTTGAGATTCCCCTCCTGAGCTGAAGCATACTCACATAAGTGACACTTATGTTCCTTCTTATTCAGATGGACTGAATCTATATGTGTTTTGACATTTATCTTCTGAGCTGAAGCAAACTCACATAAGTGACACTTGTGTTCCTTCTTTTTCAAATGGACTGTATCAATATGCTTTCTTAGTCCCGCCTTCAGAGCTGAAGCATACTCACATAAGTGACACTTGTGTTTTTTTATGTTCAAATGGACTGAATCTATGTGCTTTTTGAGATCCACCTTCTGAGCTGAAGCATACTCACATAAGTGACACTTGTGTTTTTTTATATTCAAATGGACTGAATCTATGTGCTTTTTGAGATCCACCTTCTGAGCTGAAGCATACTCACATAAGTGACACTTGTGTTTTTTTATATTCAAATGGACTGAATCTATGTGCTTTTTGAGATCCACCTTCCGAGCTGAAGCATACTCACATAAGTGACACTTGTGTTTCTTCTTGTTCAAGTGGACTGATTCAATATGCTTTTTGAGATTCATCTTCAGAGCTGAAGCATACTCACATACGTGACACTTGTGTTTCTTCTTATTCAAGTGCACTGAATCTAAATGCTTTCTGAGATTCTTCTTCCAAACTGAGGCATACTCACATAAATGACACTTGTGTCCCTTTTTATTCAAGTCGACAGCATGGAATTCTATTTCAGCAGCATTTCCACATGTAATACTCTCATGTTGCTTTTTTTCATTGAAATTATAACCTCTTTTGATTTCAGCTGTTTCAAATTCAACGTAATATGAACTTCTATCATGTACTCCAGTATCATCGGTGAATTGTTCCACTATGTCCACATCTTCAATTTTCAAGTGGATTGAATCTATATGCTCTTTAAGATTTTTCTTCCAGATTGAGGCATACTCACATAAGTGACACTTGTGCCCCTTTTTATTCATTTGGACTGCATCTAATTCAATTTCAACACCATTTCCACATGTATTTTTTTTTTTGTTGTTGGAATTATAACGTTGTTTCATTTCAGCTGTTTCAAATTTAACACGGTATGAACTTCTTTCATGTACTCCATTCTCATCCGTGAATTGTTCCACCATGTCAACATCTTCAATTTTCAGGCATTTAGAACGACCTTCATCAGTTGGATACTGAGCACTAGAACAAATCGCACAATTGAACCATTTTCATAATCAAGTTTCAGTTAACGATTGAACATTTTTGTGAATTATCTCTACATTAAATCATGTATTAGTTGGTCCAAATTCGATGTCTAGTACTAGGATCTGCGATTCTACGAACAAAATAAACTGAAAATCGCATATCTCTATATCTGTACCTCAGAGCAAAAGAGTATTAAGTCACAAAATGTGAGTTTTACAGGAGAGCGTAAAATACTTGCATTTTTCGTTTGATTCGCATTGTGATTAAGGACTTGATACTATGTTATTTTCGTTATTTTGAGTTCAATCGACCACTAAAAAGAGCGCGAGTTTTAAATGCAGGTGAGCCAAAAAACCCGAAAATTGAAATTTTGGACTTAATACCCTTTTGCTCTGAGGTACGGATATATTTTCATTTTTATAGACTTCTACAATTTTGGTGGTATCGCGATAATTCAAAAACATGAATTTCACTAGAAATATTATAATGCGATGAATTATCCTCAAAACCAGAACTTTTTCAATGGAACCAAAGGAAAGAATTATTACTCACCTATCATTGAAGGCATTTTTTTCCTTCATCTCCATATTGCTTTAAAAACGTTGATAGCTTTATGAACACCACTGAACAAACAACGATTTTAAGAATAACCTGAGAAACTGTATACTGTCCATCCATCCATAAGTATATAAATAAATAAACACCTTCCTTTATCTATGATACTGTCAACAGTGTCAACACCAAAGAGTAACAATCTAATCGAGTTCACAGAGAACACATGTAGAGGGAAGAATCACGGAGTGGGCGACATCTACTTTTAATCGTTTGAAATACCCGAGAGGTGAACAACAAACTAACGTGTGTGTGTTTATATGGGAAAAGTGTGAAATATTTGCATGATTATAAGTCATTTATGTATCGGAAGTGATATATTTGGATGATAATTTATGGACAACAGTTTCAAATGAACTGTATACGAGCTGAAAATGCAGCCTGCAGCGGATTGTAAGAGGTAAAGTGGGAATAAGATCATGAAAAATGTGCTCTGTTCCTCATGCTCATCATTACACAGTTCCTCTGAAAGTTCTTTGCATAAATTCCAGTTGATCCCCAAGGCAGTTAATAAATGGCAGACAATCTTGAAGATCGGGAAACGTATCTCAAAGATATGTCAGTTTGCAGCAGTTTTATCGTGAGTTCTATAATCATATAGTGGTCACATCATATCACATTCACGTTCACCCGCATAATCAAAAACGTCCAAAGCTGTTATCTTTCACAGGTAATATTATTAATTCCGCAATCTTATAAAAAATATTTGATTTACTTGCTCAAAGGACAGAAATGACAGAATAATTTTGATCCCCCCCTCGGCCCGACATCTTGTAATTTTCAACGCCATCTCACGGTGAGTGATTTTTCCCTAAATTTTCTTACAATCGAATTTTTCGATATGGATCAGCAACCAACATAACACTGTGCTTTGTTGGCTGGCTTTTAGTTAATTTAGTATAATTTTTCTAATTTCATTACTGGTCCCGATTCAGATTACCTTCTTTCCGAACTCATACTGGGAGAACTTCTTATGTTAAATACAAAAAATCAGACAACTTTTGATTAAGACATCATTATAACGGGTATATATTGTGGTACCCACTGACTAAAATCGATTTCGTGATCTATCTTTCTTATCTCTCTTCATTTTTACATAACCTATGTATATACGAGAAAATGTTTTACACTTCATGATTTCTGAATGATGCTTCCATTGTTAGATAGAATTAGGGAAGAAACTGTTCACTAAGCGATACTCTGGATTTCTTTGAGAAGTTTCTATTAGGGCATAGTGAAAACACCTTAATCTTTTTCACATGTTATTAGCGCCACAACCGTGGATTACTGCAGAACTGAAACCTGATCTGAAATCGAGAGTTGGAAGACAACTTTGTTTTCAAGTATAAATTTCAAAACCGAATTCTTATGCAGTTTTAGATATTTTCTGTTTATACTCTCATCAAATAGAGATTGAAAATCAAGACATCAATATTTTTTGTTCAAAATAAAAAAACAAAATTTTATGCTTTAATACAAAAATAATGTTCTTCAATTTCATCAATTAGTGAATATACAATGCAAAGGGAATATGTCAAATCATTTCAGTTCAAGGAAATGCAATATCCATGAAATTCTGCGTTATTATAGGGATCACTGTCGATAATTAGCTTTCGAATTAAATTCCTGACAAATTTATCATCTTTTGATAAGATTTAGGCAAGATGTTATAACGCTTCAAGGGCTTGAATTGCACCTGATGTTGTGATAATATTCGGAGTAATTCAGAGGAGGACCAGGGTGATGTGGAAATAATAAAATTTTCTAAAAATATGTAAATATGAAATGCACCATCATTACGTGAGATGCTCAATTTATTGGTAACACCATGTTTACATTGTCTTATTTTAAACGCCTTCTTTCAACGAGACATAACTTGCGAACTGAGGCCTAATCACACTTGCGTTTCTTCTTATTCAAGTGAACTGAATCTATATGCCTTTTGAGATTACTCGCCCGAGCTGAAGCATACTCACATAAGTGACACTTGTGGTCTTTTATATTCAAATGGACTAAATCTATATGCCTTTGGAGATGCATCTCCTGAGCTGAAGCATACTCACATAAGTGACACCTATGTTCCTTCTTAGTCAAATGGACTGAATCTATATGTGTTTTGACAGATATCTTCCGAGCTGAAGCATACTCACATAAGTGACACTTGTATTTCTTTTTACTCAAATGGACTGAATCTATATGTGTTTTCAGATTCCCCTTCTGAGCTGAAGCATACTCGCATAAGTGACACTTATGTTCCTTTTTATTCAGATGGACTGAATCTATATGTGTTTTGACAGTTGTCTTCCGAGCTGAAGCAAACTCACATAAGTGACACTTGTATTCCTTTATACTCAAATGGACTGAATCTATGTGCTTTTTGAGATACACCTCCTGAGCTGAAGCATACTCACATAAGTGACACTTATGTTCCTTCTTATTCAAGTGAACTGAATCGATATGCCTTTTGAGATTCCTAACCCGAGCTGAAGCATACTCACATAAGTGACACTTGTTGTCTTTTATCTTCAAATGGACTGAATCTATATGTGTTTTGAGATGAATCTTCTGAGATGAAGCATACTCACATAAGTGACACTTGTATTCCTTTATTCTCAAATGGACTGAATCTATATGTGTTTTCAGATTCCCCTCCTGAGCTGAAGTATACTCACATAGGTGACACTTATGTTCCTTCTTATTCAGATGGACTGAATCTATATGTGTTTTGACATTTATCTTCCGAGCTGAAGCAAACTCACATAAGTGACACTTGTATTCCTTTATACTCAAATGGACTGAATCTATGTGCTTTCTGAGATTCCTCTTCCAAACTGAGGCAAACTCACATAAGTCACACTTGTGCTCCTTGTTCTTCAAATGGACCGAATCTATATGATGTTTGAGATTCAGCTTCCAACCTGAAGCGAACTCACATAAGTTACACTCGTGTTCCTTCTTATTCAAGTGGACTGAATCTATATGCTTTTTGAGATTCATCTTCCAAACTGAAGCAAACCCACATAAGTGACACTTGTATTCCTTCTTTTTCAAATGGACTGAATCAATATGCTTTCTTAGTCCCGCCTTCCGAGCTGAAGCATACTCACATAATTGACACTTGTGTTTCTTCTTATTCAAGTGCACTGAATCTATATGCTTTTTGAGATTGTTCTTCCAAACTGAGGCAAACTCACATAAATGACACTTGTGTCCCTTTTTATTCAAGCGGACCGCATCGAGTTCTATTTCAGCAGCATTTCCACATGTATTACTCTCATGTTGCTTTTTTTTATTGAAATTATAACCTCTTTTGATTTCAGCTATTTCAAATTCAACGTGATATGAACTTCTTTCATGTACTCCAGTATCATCAGTGAATTGTTCCACTATGTCTACATCTTCAATTTTCAAGTGGACTGAATCTATATGCTTTTTGAGATTTTTCTTCCAGACTGAGGCATACTGACATAAGTGACACTTGTGTCCCTTTTTATTCACTTGGACTGCACCTAATTCCATTTCTGCAGCATTTCCACATGTATTACTGTCGTTTTGCTTTTTTTTATTGGAATTATAAAGTTGTTTCATTTCAGCTGTTTCAAAATCAACATGGTATGAACTTCTTTCATGTACTCCATTCTCATCCGTGAATTGTTCCACTATGTCAACATCTTCAATTTTCAGGCATTTAGAACAACCTTCATCAGTTGGATACTGAGCACTAAAACAAATCAAACACTTAAACCGTTTTTATAATCAAGTTTCAGTTAACGATTGAACATTTTTGTGAATTATCTCTATATAAAATCATATATCAGGTGGTCTAAATTCGATGTCAAGTACTAGGATCTGCGAAACTACTGAAGCTAAAAAAACTGGACGGCACATTCTAGAGCTCTCAATTCGAGGAATAAAATAAACTGAAAACCGCCTCTCTCTATGTATTTTCATTTTCATCAACTTCCACAATTTTGGTGTTATCGCATTAATTCAAAAACATGGATTTTACTAGAAACCAAAACCAGAACTTTTCCAATGGAACCAATTATTACTCACCTATCATTGACGGCAATTTTTGTTTTCATCTTCATATTGCTTCAAAGACGTTGATAGCTTCATATAAACACAACTGAACAAACGACGAAAAAAACGATTAAGAAAAGCTCTAAGAAACTGTCAGACACACCAAGCGCCAAAATCTAATTGAGTCCACAGAAAACACATGTATTAATTTTCTCTATTCGCGATTCCAACTACCGACTACCGACATAGAAATACCAATCGAGAGGAAGTCCAAGACCAAGTCTTTGGTCCAACCAAAGATTAGACTTTGTTATTCTTTGGTCCGACTCCCGACACTACCGTTCTAAAAGTCGTCGACACTATTCTACGCCAGCGCCACTTCATTATCGCATCAGCAGAAGTCGGAACTACTGTTCAGCGGGCTATTTAAAATCTATATTCATTCGTTGAGAATGAGAACCTCAGTAGATTTTGCGTAGTTGTGTATTTTTAATGTAGAAACAAAACCATCCTTTTTTATGTGCAATAAAAGCGAAAAGACTTCATTGGTGATTATTCAAAAAATGAAAAAATGAGGAGGATAAAAATAGTATATTATTTCATAAGGAGGAAAAGTCACTTCTCTTCCGAATGGAATATGTTAATTTTTTCAAACGCTTTGAAATTCATTAAAATCTGGAGATTAGATTTATATTTACGATCGTTATAATTGAGTGATCAATAGAAAGTTTGCCTAGTTACGGTTGTATCGCAAAATTAATTCACTACGTTCGGCGGGTAAACCCAGGCCATGAAAAGTGACATTTCTCCTCCTTATGAAATAATATACTATTTTTTTCAAACGTACAGAAACAACGTCATATTTCGACTGACAGGATCATCGAAAAGTTCTACTTCTCCTCCACCGTAGGGAAAGTGGTTGCTATGTCAACGATGAATTAAATTTCCTTACACCGTAGGGAAAAATGTAATTAACTATCAAAATTAATTTTGCGAGACAACCGTAACTAGGCAAACTTTCTATTGATCACTCAATTATAACGATCGTGAATATAAATCTAATCTCCAGATTTTAATGAATTTCAAAAGCGTTTGAAAAAAAAATAAAATATTCTATTCGGAGTAGAAGTGACTTTTCCTCCTTATGAAATAATATACTATTTTAATTAGGTACTTTTCTTATTGACACCTTTAACAAGTCAATTTTTTTTTGTAGAAACTAAAATTTCTGTTACAAATAATACAATCTAAATACAGGGTGATTCAGTGAAACGGCACGATTTGGCAACGCTTCTGGCGGAACAATAGAGGAGCCGCGGGCTTGCGACGTAAACGTTGTGAATCTAGAGATTGGGAAGTTTAGTTATCATGGAGAAGTGGTCGGTTGAACAACGCGCATTTGCAGTGAAAGCTTATTACAAAGATGGTGAAAGTTTTGTGCGTGTACAACGAGCGTTCCGTTTACAATACCATATGCCACCCCGCGCTCCAGTTCCGTCTAACAAGGCTATTCACTTGGGTCAGGAACTTTGAAATTAGTGGTTCAACATCACAGAAAAGAGATGGCAGTGTCAAAACTGGCCACGTCGTAGTCCGGAATTCTTCCTATGCGACTACTTTCTTTGGGGGTATCTTAAGTCGAAAGTGTTTCAAAGTAACCCCCCTAGAACTATCGAAGCTTTGAAAGAACGGATACGCGAAGAAGTGGAAGCAATACGCTTTTTGAGCGCTCGTACTACTTACACGAGGGCTATATCATTTCGTCACGATGTCTGTATTTTTCGAATTTTGAGCCGAAAATGGTCTCAATCGACTATGTTCGACTCACTGATGACGAATCCGTCGGAAAATTCGAGTCTGTCCGTCCGTCCGGCCGTCCGTCCGTCCGGCCGTCCGTCCGGCCGTAAGCACGATAACTCTCGAACGGATCAACCTAGAGACTTGCAATTTTCAGTGCAGGTTCAGATCCCCAATGCCTCGGTTAAGTTCGTTAATGGGCCAAATTCCACCAGGGGTTCCGTAAATATGGCCGTTCAAAGTTTTGTTTCCCTGATTACTTGAAAACTACAGATTCGATCGAGATGAAATTTTGCACTCAAATGGAAAATGAGGTGTTTTAGCTACATGCGAAATTTTGTCGAGATCGCATGACCAGAACCATAGAAACCATAGAAAATTGTAACTTTTGAACGGAAATGCCTAGGGACTTGAAATTTTCGGGATAGGTGTGGATCTCGAATGTCGTGATCACGTTCATCTATGAGCAACATTATACAAGGGGTTCCGTAAGTACGGTCGTTTGAAATTTCGTTTTCTCGATATATTCGAAACTACGGATTCGATCGAGATGAAATTTTGTATTTTAATCGAGAATGATATATTGAAGCAAATTTTTTGTCCACATTGCATGATCAGAACCATAGAAACCATAGAAAATTGTAACTTTTGAACGGAAAGGCCTAGGAACTTGAAATTTTCAGGGTTGGTTTGGATCGCGAATATCGCGGTCACGTTCATCAATGAGCAAAATGAGACTAGGGGTTCCGTAAATATGGCCGTTCAAAATATTTTTTCCAGATAGTTTCGGAACTACTGATCGGATTGGAATGAAATTATGCACCTAGCTGAGGAATAATGTATTCAAACTACGTGCAAAATTTTGTCCAGACCGCGTTACCAAGACCATAGATACCGTAGAAAATTCTAGCGAATTATCGCAACAAAATTGATCAGCTGAAGCACTGACATGAAGTCTGGAGTCTCGCCTAAGTTTCAGAATTTTTTTGACAGCTGTCAAAAATTCCTTCAATTGGTTTCTAAAACTGGAAGATGCGAATCTACCTACAAGGTGCATGTACGAGCGCTCAAAAGCTCCTGCCTTCACGGCAGTGCTTTTCGTAATTTTTTTATCAAGATATTCATCAACTGAAGTAGCATAATTTCCAACTAAAGTAGCAATCTCGGAAGAGGGCCTTGTCAGACTGTCTCCGTTTTCATTGTACTCCTTGTAGTTGATGAACTCGTTGAAAATCTCTTCTGTCGAAGACGTTAACAGTGTTAGGCAAACATTACAGCTTCTCAGCTTCAGAAGTCGATTGATAACAAAACCAGCTACATATGCAATTGACAAGACCTCAGAGGCTTCCTTTTTCTTCAGAATACATTTTTTTGGAAGAGTTTGAAGGTAACACAAAAAGCTGTTATCATCGGCTTCACAGTTTATGGTTTTAGTATCATGAAAAGCAACTGTGTTGTTTGATGTAAGTGAGGAGATGGATTTGAGGGTGAAATAATTAACTGTCAGTATTTTCTCCATTTGGATACCGATGAAATGAGCGACCGGAGTATTTGCTGCTGTATCCACATTTGGCACACTTGCACCTTGTCTCAACAATGAGAATAGTTGTATCACTACGAAAGTATCAAGTCAGCCACAGCAAGTGGAAAGAAAGAGACAGTTAGGATTACTAAAAAATAATAATAAAGCTGAAATAGCAAAACTTATTCACTTTGCACAGGCACTGTGAAAAACGTGGGGCTAGTAACATTGAATTAAAGTTCACTTACCGCTGAAGGATGAAACAGAAGTAGATGGTATAGAACTAAAATATTCAAACGAATTATTAAAAAAAAAATTTCAAATAATAAAACACTTTCACAATCGCGGAAGAGATATCAAATGTGCCATGTGCTGTAAACAGCATTCATAGGAAAATAAAATGAATAAATGTAAATAGTTCGTTATGTTATATATGGCGCGACTCGTGTGCCTGTGCCAGCGATAATAGCTTAGCACTATCGCACCATCTGAAGAACAAACAAACATGGTTACATTTCTCCCTACACCAGATGGTAGGGGTTGGTCGACAACTTTGTTTTCGAGTATAAATTTCTACACCAGGATTCCTATGCATCTTTAGGTATTTTCTGTCCATATTCTAATCAACTAAAATATCGAAGGGAGATAAATAATTGAAAATTAGGACATTAAAATTTTTGTTCGGAAATAAAAGAAAAAATTTTTATGCTTTAGTACAAAAAATAATATTTATCAATTTCATCAATTATTGAATATACAATTAAAGGGAATAAGTCAAATTATTTCAGTTCAAGGAAATGCAATATCCATAAAATTCTGCGATATTAAAGGAATAACTGTCAATAATTAGATTTCGAATACAATTCCAGAAAAATTTATCATCTTTTGATGTTTGCTAAGATTTAGGAGAGTTGTTATAACGCTTCAAGGACATGAATTGTACCTGGTTTTTTGATAATATTCCCAGTAATTTAGAGGAGGACCAGGGTGATGAGAAAATTATAAAATCTGCCAAAAATATGTAACTATAAAATGAACCATCATTACATGAGATGCTCAATTGATAACACCATATTTACATTGTCTCGATTCAGACGCCTTCTTTCTACGAGGCATAACTTGTGAACTAGTACCTAATCACACTCGCGTTTCTTCTTATTCAAGTGGACTGAATCTATATGCTTTCTTAGTGCCGCCTTCATAGCTGAAGCATACTCACATAAGTGACACTTGTGTTCTTTTATATTCAAATGAATTGCATCTATATGATATTTGAGATTAATCTTTTGAGCTGAAGCATACTCACATAAGTGACACTTATAATCCTTTATACTCAAATGGACTGAATTTATATGTGTTTTGAGAGTCATCTTCAGAGATGAAGCATACTCACATAAGTGACACTTATAATCCTTTATACTCAAATGGACTGAATCTATATGTGTTTTGAGATAATTCTTCCGAGCTGAAGCATACTCGCATAAGTGACACTTGTGTTTCTTGTTATTCAAATGTACCGAATCTATATGCTTCTTGAGATGACTCTTCTGAGCTGCAGCAAACTCACATAAGTGACAATTGTGTTCTTTTATATTCAAATGGACTGAATCTATATGTGTTTTGAGATGAACCTTCTGAGCTGAAGCAAACTCACATAAGTGACACTTGTGTTCCTTCTTATTCAAGTGTACTGAATCTATATGCTTTTTAAGATGACTCTTCTGAGCTGAAGCATACTCACATATGTGACACTTGTATTGCTTTATATTCAAATGCACTGAATCTATATGTGTTTTGAGATGAATCTTCATATATGAAGCATACTCACATAAGTGACACTTGTGTTTCTTGTTATTCAAGTGGACTGAATCTATATGCTTTTTGAGATTGTTCTTCCAAACTGAGGCAAACTCACATAAGTGACACTTGTGTCCCTTTTTATTCAAGAGGACTGCATCGAATTGAATTTCAGCGGCATTTCCACATGTATTACTCTCATGTTGCTTTTTTTCACCAAAATTATAACCTTGTTTCATTTCAGCTTTTTCAAATTTAACACGGTATGAACTTCTTTCATGTACTCCATTCTCATCTGTGAATTGTTCCACTATGTCAACATTTTCAATTTTCAGGCATTTAGAACAACCTTCATCAGTCGGATACTGAGCACTAAAACAAATCAAACAATTAAACCGTTTTTATAATCAAGTTTCAGTTAACGATTGAACATTTTTGTGAATTATCTCTACATAAAAGCATGTATCAGGTGGTCCAAATTCGATGTCTAGTACATACTAGGATCTGCGGAACTACTGAAGCTAAAAAAAAGGATGGCACGTTTTAGAGTTCTTAATTCGAGGAACAAAATAAACTGAAAACCGCATATATATATATATATTTTCATTTTCATCGACTTCTACTATTTTGGTGGTATCGCGATAATTCAAAAACATGAATTTCACTAGAAATATTAACCACCAAACCAAAGGAAATAATTATTACTCACCTATCATTGAAGGCAATTTTTTTTTCCATCTCCGCTTTAAAAACGTTGATATATAGCTTTATGAAAACAACTGAACAAACAACGATTAGGAAAAACCTGAGAAATAGTGAGAAAGTAACTGTGAAACACGAAACACCAAAGAGTAACATAGATAAAGGAATTCCTTTATCAATGAAGAGTAACAATCTAATCAGCATACGTTAAAGTGCACCCACGTGCCGCAATTTCAACCAATCAGAGTGAGGCCGTGTCTCGCGTCAACGACCGAAATAGTCGTAACTCGTAGTGTGTCTCTTTTCGTCTTTTCTTCAAATCAAAGACAAACATAACCTTTGTTGATTAACGAAAATGTAAATTTTGTTCCTATTCCATTATTCGTTGAAGCAAATTCTTAAGTTATCATAAGACTTGTGATTTAAAAAAGCAATTGATATTGCTCTTCCTTTGGGAAGCACTTACCTTGACATTTCAAAAAACCTACACATCAAGAATGAACTAGTAAGTTTTGTATTTTTGCTCATTCTGTTTTTCTTTAACAGAATTAATTTTCAGCGATAATCTGATTAGTCACGTCTGCCAAGAAACTTTTTCGAGTGTGTCCACAAAAAATCGGCTTGAGATCTGTTCATCATGAAGATGTCGAGAGGAAACCGAGAAACACTGTACACAATAGTACACATCCAGTGTCCTGTTTGTACCGAGGAGGAAAAAAAAATGATTCTCAAGACCTTCTTATATAAGCCATTTAGAAAATATTAATTCTTTAAATATTACATACAATTACAAATACATCTTTTTTATAATTTAAGGACTATGAAAGTGTTCAAGAACTGGCGAGCACTTCTTAGTAGAGATATAGATTATGTTGTGCATTCAACTAGTATTGAAGCGAGCAGCAATACAAAAAGGATTTATCAGAATTGCAATCAAAGTAATTACAAAGGTTGGTATGCATATACTCATCCAAATGCATCCTTTAAAATTGACAGTTTTTCAATTATATAGAATGAAAAAAAAAGATGTATTAACACGTTCACTGCGTCACGTATCCCCGGGTCATGTGTTGTGCCTTAAAGTAAGTGCGGCATCAAAATCATGATTAAATTACTCCAGTGCGAAATCTCTAATTAAGTGTTTTTTTCGCCGATTTACACGATACAAATAGCTATTGATTTCTTTTTGAAAATTCTACTTTTTTGAATAATTATCATCACACATGTCCCCGGGGATACGCGCCGCACACAAATCATATTTCATTTGTTTCATCCCGAGGAATGTGAGTATTTTCTAGTTTTATCTAGTTCATTCTTGTTTCTTCTCGATTATTCTGAGACAAAACTGCAGAGGAATAGTGGATATTCATCCTCAGTAGTAAGCGTGCGTGTGTATGTTAAAGGTCAGATAATTATTATTTTATTTTAGTGGTACTAGTGCGGGAGCAAAATGTCTAAAAGATCGATGATTATGGTGGAAATGGCAAGAAGGAAAAGAGAAGAAAATGCACTTCATGAAGACATGAGAAATATTAACAGGGAAGCGACTGTTGTTTCAGAGGAAGAGATAAATAATAATGTACCAGAAATAGCTAGAAGTTTCGAAGATATTATTCTCCAAAATGAAAGTAATATACAAGAGGACATTTTCTGTGAAAATGAAATACAAACGGAAGAAAATATTTATCAGGATAGAGAACAAAGACAAGTTGAACATGAAAATCAAACGGTAGGCGGCGAATCAGATTTTTCTGATATTGACAGTGAAAATGAACCTTTCGGGAGTGATGACTCTGTATTCGATAAAGACTACTCTCCACATTCTTGTAGTGACAGCGATTTTGAAGGTAATGAAGCTAGTGGTTATGAAACTCCAGTCAGTTCAGACGACGCAGCCCTTAGTACCAACCAAGATGAAAATACCGAATCTGCTAGTGCAGAATGGACCAACGTTGGGGAGGGTGAAGTTAATGCTGATTTTAGACTCGAAAAATGTAGTATGAATATTGATGCAAGTGAAATAAGAAAGCCGATAGATATATTCAGTTCTTTCATCACAGAGGATATACTAGATCTCATAGTTACTCAAACCAACCATAATGCGACTCAACAACTGCTCAATAATAACCCTTCGAGAAAGTCCCGGTTAAATGCATCGACTGAAACCAATCGGGACGAAATTCAAGCTTTCTTGGGAGTTACTATTGCTATGGGTTTAACAGAAGTACCCCATATAAATTTATATTGGTCTAAAGACGACCTATACTTCAACAAATTCATCACAAATGTTTTGGGTCGGGATCATTACCTATTATTATTGAAATTACTCCATTTTGAAAATAACGAAACTTGTGATACTTCGAATCGTTTATACAAAATAAAAAAATTATTTCCAAAATGTAATCAACCCTGGGAATATACTTGTAATTGACGAATCTATGGTTCCATTCCGTGGAAGACTAAAAAAGGTGTAGATTATTCAAATCAAATGTGTTCTTATCACAGTGTACTTCGTAAAAGCATGAAATGGTATGGGTAGAAAATATTTTCCAGTTTTTTTGAAATCGCACCGTTTCATTGAATCACCTTGTATAACAGGGAACTACAAATGAATGATGTTCTTGTATTTTCTACTATTTGACTGGCTTTTCGACTTGGGCAAACTCTCTATTTCTTCTGCTTAACCACCATTTCAACTCAATTGCACAAGAAGACCTTGAAAAAAATGATACATTATCTCTTAAATGTATCCTACATGTACAGAGCCAAGCGAAATCTACATCTTTTTGCAGACAAGCGATAATTTTTGCCTTGATATTAGGTAGATGAGCTTTTTTATCAAGATATTCATCAACTGAAGTAGCATAATTTCCAACTATAGTAGCAACCTTGGAAGAGGGCCTTGTCAGACTGTCTCCGTTTTAATTGTACTCCTTGTAGTTGACGAACTCGTTGAAAATCTCATCTGTCGAAGATGTTAACAGTGCAAGGCAAACATTTACAGCTTCTCTGCTTCAGAAGTCGACCGATAACAAAACCAGCTACATATGCAATTGACAAGACATCAGAGGCTTCATTTTCTTCAGAATACATTTTTTCGGAAGAGTTTGAAGGTAACACAAAAAGGTGTTATCATCGGCTTCACAGTTCATGGTTTTAGTATCATGAAAAGCAACTGTGTTGATGATAGCAGTTTTATAGACAATGCGTTCCTTGTGTTGTTTGATGTAAGTGAGATGGATTTGAGGCTTAAATAATTAACTGTCAGTATTTTCTCCATTTGGATAACGATGAAATGAACGACTTGAGTATTTGCTGCTGTGTCCACATTTGGCACACTTGCGCCTTATTTTAACAATGAGAATAGTTGTATCACTACAAAAGTATCAAGTCAGCCACCGCAAGGGGAAAGAAAGAGACAGTTAGGATTACCAAAAAATAACATTGAAGGTGAAATAGCAAAACTTATTCACTTAGCACAGGCACTGTAAATAACGTGGGGCTAGTAACTTTGAACTAAAGTTCACTTACTTCTAAAGGATGAAATAGAAGTAGAATATTCAAACGAATTATTAAATGAAAATTTCAAATAATAAAACACTTTCACAATCGCGGAAGAGATATCAAATGTGCCATGTGCCTTAAACAGCATTCATAGGAAAATAAAATGAATAAATGTAAATAATTCGTTATGTTATATATGGCGCGACTCGTGTGCCTGTGCCAGCGATACTAGCTCTAGCCGCTTAGCACTATCGCACCATCTGAAGAGCGAACTAACATGGTTACATTTCTCCCTACACCAGATGGTAGGGGTTGGTCGACAACTTTGTTTTCGAGTATAAATGTCTACACCAGGATTCCTAGGCGTCTTTAGGTATTTTCTGTTCATATTCTCATCAACTTAAATATAAAAGGGAGATAAATAATTGAAAATTAGAACACCAATATTTTTTGTTCGAAAATAAAAGAAAAAATTTTTATGCTTTAGTAGAAAAATAATATTTATTGATTTATCAATTATTGAATATACAATAAAAATGAAACGAGTCAAATTATTTCAGTTCAAGGAGAGGCAATATAAATAAAATTCTGCGATATTATAGGGATCACTGTCAAATACAATTCCTAAAAAATTTATCATCATTTGATGTTTGGTAAGATTTAGGCAAGTTGTTATAACGCTTCAAGGACATGAATTCTACCTGGTTTTTTGATAATATTCCCAGTCATTTAGAGGAGGAGGTGATGAGATAATTATAAAATCTTCCAAAAATATGTAACTATAAAATGCACCAACATTACACGATATGCTCGATTGATAACACCATATTTACATTGTCTTGATTTAGACGCCTTCATTTTACGAGGCATAACTTGTGAACTAGTGCCTAATCACACTTGCGTTTCTTCTTATTCAAGTGGACTGAATCTATATGCTTTCTTAGTGCCGCCTTCAGAACTGAAGCATACTCACATAAGTGACACTTGTGTTCTTTTATATTCAAATGGACAGAATCTATATGTGTTTTGAGACAACCCTTCCGATATGAAGCATACTCACATACGTGACACTTGTGTTCTTTTAAATTTAAATGGATTGCATCTATATGATATTTGAGACTAATCTTCTGAGCTGAAGCATACTCACATAAGTGACACTTATATTCCTTTATATTCAAATGCACTGAATCTATATGTGTTTTGAGAGTCATCTTCAGGGATGAAGCATACTCACATAAGTGACACTTAAATTCCTTTATACTCAAATGGACTGAATCTATATGTGTTTTGAGATAATTCTTCCGAGCTGAAGCATACTCGCATAAGTGACACTTGTGTTCCTTCTTATTCAAGTGTACTGAATCTATATGCTTTTTAAGATGAGTCTTCTGAGCTGAAGCATACTCACATAAGTGACACTTGTGTTCTTTTATATTCAAATGGATTGCATTTATATGATTTTTGAGATTCATCTTCTTAGCTGAAGCATAGTCACATAAGTGACACTTGTGTTCTTTTATATTTAAATGGACGGCATCTATGTGATTTCTGATATGATCCTTTCGACCTGCAGCATACTCACATATGTGACACTTGTATTCCTTTATATTCATATGCACTGAATCTATATGTGTTTTGAGATGAATCTTCATATATGAAGCATACTCACATAAGTGACACTTGTGTTTCTTCTCATTCAAGTGGACTGAATCTATATGCTTTTTGAGATTGTTCTTCCAAACTGAGGCAAACTCACATAAGTGACACTTGTGTCCCTTTTTATTCAAGAGGACTGCATCGAATTGAATTTCAGCGGCATTTCCACATGTATTACTCTCATGTTGATTTTTTTCATCAAAATTACAACCTCGTTTCATTTCAGCTTTTTCAAATTTAACACGGTATGAACTTCTTTCATGTACTCCATTCTCATCCGTGAATTGTTCCACTATGTCAACATCTTCAATTTTCAGGCATTTAGAACAACCTTCATCAGTCGGATACTGAGCACTAAAACAAATCAAACAATTAAACCGTTTTTATAATCAAGTTTCAGTTAACGATTGAACATTTTTGTGAACTATCTCTACATAAAATCATGTATCAGGTGGCCCAAATTCGATGTCTAGTACTAGGATCTGCGGAACTACTGAAGCTAAAAAAAAAAGGATGGCACATTCTAGAGCTCTCAATTCGAGGACAAAATAAACTGAAAACCGCATATATATATATATATATGCATTTTCATGGACTTCTACAATTTTGGTGGTATTGCGATAATTCAAAAACATGAATTTCACTAGAAATATTATAATGCGATGAATTGTCCTCAAAACCAGATCTTCTTTAATGGAACCAAAGGAACAAAAATTATGACTCACCTATCATTGAAGGCAATTTTTTTTTCCATCTCCGCTTTAAAAACGTTGATATATAGCTTTATGAACACAACTGAACAAACAACGATTAAGAAAAAACTGAGAAAGTAACTGTGAAACACGATACACTTGTTTGTGTATCGTGCTGTGAAACACCAAAGAGTATCTAATCAGCATGCATCTAATCTAGTCCACAGAAAACACATGTATTTATTTTCTTTCTCTATGATCTAATCCTCGAATTTTTTTATGTAGATCATTGCCGCTTTCGATTTGGCTTTCGTTCACCGCAGGAGCTCGGTTTTTGGTGATCCACGAACGTTTTCGAAGCAAATCGAACGCGCCAATCATAGAAAAAGAATCCACTCTACTATTATTGACATTACAGTTATCTGTCAAATGCCACAAAGGACTCAAACTCTACCTTAAATGAGTTCTAATTAACGTAAAAATATTACTCTAGATAATCTTTGGCCAAGATCGTGTTTAAGGACTCTATATACGTTGTGTATGCAACCCAAATTACGCTTGATTCAATAGAAGAGATTGACGGGAAGGTAGGGAATTCAAAGTACATATTTTTAGCACTCAAAACAAGAAAATCACAAGTTTATTTCAGAGTGCCAAAATGTAGTGAGAAACCCTAAAGCGCGCCTTGTCTCTTTCATATACCGTTGATCCACAGACGGCAACAGGCCGACTGGTGAGAATTTTCTCATATGATGTTCAATGATGGGTAGAGTAAGTTAAATGCTGCACTAATTAATCCTTAATCTTAATTTGTGAGGTTCTTCTCAGGAATAAAACAATCGTTAGACGCTGTCGCGGATATATTTACGCACATCTTCCTCACAAATTGTTGAATTATACATAAATATAATATTCAAACTTTTTGTAAAACTTGCCGTAAAATTTGAAGTCAGTATATTGCGAGACGTTTTTATTTATAAAAAAGATCTGAAATTTTATTACATTAAATCATAAATAATAATTACATCAATTTTAGCTTACTTAGATTAGAATGTCAACAAGTGAGTCAAATAAATACTTGTTCATTCGATAAACTATCTGAAAATGGGCTAACAATTTCTTTGGTAGCAAAATAAAATATCAGTCCAAATGTTATCGAGATCGGTAGTGCCGGTAGCGCCTTTTGGAATATAGCCAATAGGAGAAGTGTCAAAGAGAGCCCCTGAAAAAAAAAAGATGAGAGAACTTTTTTTTTTAATATTAAAAAAACTTTTTTTTTAAAATAAGCTTACGATTAATATTGCCACAAAGCATGCCAATGTGGTGTTCCAGTCGCCGTAAGAACTGGCTTTTCCGACCAGAACACTGTAGAAAATAAAATCTCCCAGCCCTAGTTTAACGCCCCTCTCTTCTTCATCAGAAAATCCTTGGGCATTGGCCGCTCCTAGTGGTGCCCTGTTAGTTTCATTCGGTGGATCGACTCTCCTCCTGTTCGTAGATCGTTCATCATAAGTGTGTGCAAAATTGGGGGGGAAACCCCCGTCTTCATCGGGATTGGTAGATGGTCGCCTACTAGTATCATCGGCTGCTGCCAAGGTGGTGTACATATAAGTCGCTGTTGGAAACATTAGGTTTTAGAACCAGAATAAACTATGATTTAAGTGATTTCTTGGGATTTTTATTGCCCTGTCGTTAATTTACTTAACCTGGCAAAGCTCATTTTAATGAATGTAACCTAACCTGAATGTTAAATGTGTAACCGAACTAATAAAAACTTTCGCAGATCGGAGTAAACACGTTTAGCAGGTTGCCCATACTCAATTGGAAATGATTGACATGAAATAGGATCTTTACGTGCCTTATATTGGTAGAAGTGCCTTGTTGAAACTGACTACCATATGTCTGAAATACCAATAATGATCTTAAAAAAAAAGTTTCCTAGAAGACTATAGTCTGTTCAAATGAAACTGAGAGCTTGGTAAACAAGTTCGCGCATAAATGGGAGGGGCTTCGGAAAGTTACTTTCCCTCCAGAGTCGAATCGTAGGTAGTTCGCACAATCGTACAGTTTCAACTCGATATTATTCTCCGAATGAATTACACACAAGAGAGGTCTACTTAAAATATATATTTACACATAACCAGTTAACGGAAAAGTCTCCAATTGTAAATAGGTCTTAATCAACATCAATATCACAGAATCAAAAATATTAATGGAAATATACTTAAAACAAATAAAATAGAGGGAGAGAAATTAACTTTATTGATTCCATCGAATGGCTATCGACCGAAGTCTTCCAGCCGGTTAAATACATATAGGTGTATCATAAGTATTTGAGCATTTTATAAAAAGAAATTAAATTAGGATTCCATTCCATTCAAGTGGTAGTGGTGGTGTTTTGGCCTTTGGTCTACTCTCTGTTTCGTAGAGATGTATCAGTGGTTCCATTATATTCTTGTTAATGTGCTTCCTAATGAATTTTCAGCCCAGCCTTTGTATTCTTGTCAATATTGGTGCTACCTCAGTTAACTCGTATAATAACTGGTTAGGAGGGTTGTGCAATGGGTTTTTATCTTCCCTAAAGGGAATTGTGAAATGCAGAACATCATTCCATGGACTAGTGAAATGAGGAGGATTGCCTTTGCCTATTTGTACTGACTCCTCCGCCATTCTTTTTAATATATTTGGATGTTCCTCAAATTCTTTCCGATAAATATTTAAGATTAACTGTTTTCCTTGAATAGATAAATGTGAATGTTTTGATCTTTTTCGTATTGGGCCCAATATATCACCTTCAGATGCATTGTCCGTTTCTGAATTTGACATTGTTGTCCTCAACTCCAAAATCGATAGCTCGTCAGAAGATTTTTTGCCAGAGACTGCTACTACACTTTTAACGAGAACACTTATTCTTCACTATAAACTTTCACTACTACTATCGACATTCCGTTCTGAGTATGATCCTGGCAGACTGTTAAGGGCGGAGAAGGGATTGTAGATAAGACATTAGTTATGAGCAAAACATTGAACTGATTATTTGTTTTTTCTTTCAGAATTGCATCTAAAAAACTAATCGAGAAGATCTGAGACGGCAATAATGTGAATCAGAGATGAAGATGTAAGGACTTACTTCTTTAAGTTGGCTATTCTTCCATAAAATAAAATGAATACTTACATGAGTAAATCAAAGCGGGAAATATTTGTTCGTTTCTTTCCTGTGCTGTTTCAACTAGAATTCTCAAAGGTCCTTTGGGCATAAGAACGGCAACAAGATCTAAAGACATACCATTAAAAAACTTCAACAAACTGATCATAATAGAATCTTACCCCATATCGATATAACAGCTAGTACTGCCCAAGTAGTCCATTCTGGTAAATATTTAATAAATACTAATGCCATAAGGGCAGCGATGAAAATGAGATATGCTTGTTGTAATTTTAATGGTCCACGCCAGTGAATGCAAATCATTCCCATTATCCCAAAATTCCACATACCGAAGAGTAAAGTCGGGTAATCCATTGATACATCGTAGGCTCTTAGCACTTCCCTAAAAAATGGTGAGGATGAAAATTACGACCATCGTAAATACAAAACACACAACCTACTCCAGATAAAGATAGGAGAAAATCGACAACAGCATCAAAGAAGAAACTATGAGCCATCCATGTATGATTTTGTAGCATCTATACTTGTATAAGAATATGAGAAGAACTGTCATAACCACTATAACACACATGAGTATCAAAGAATTCGCAGCAGCGTTCCAAAATTTGGTACTTGATTCAGGACTTTCTTCGTGGAAAGGAGTGTAGACCCTAAACAAAAAGTTGATAATTTTTTCTTCGAAGAGACCTATACATTACTCACAAATATATATCTTTAACTGAGTAAAAGTTCACAGTGCTAATTGTTGCTACGACTACCACCATACACAAGGAAACGGGGGCAAATAGTTTCATAACATGCTTAGCGCCGTATTTTAGCTCTTCTTCCTCTTCGCGCCTGGACATTTCCGAAGGTATATCTGTAGATTGTCTGGGGACATCTCTCCAATTAGATGGGGTTTCGTCCCTTTGATTTTCACTAGCATCGCCGCTCCCCCTTACGTGACTTCTTCGTTTCGGAGCATTTGGCAGAACTTGTCTCGAATTTCCCTGAGCCGAATCATCAGTAGCAACGTGACCGTCCATTGGGATCAGAATATTTACGTTCTGTTTTTGACTAGATCAAACCATTGAATTGAATTGTTATTTACTTCCCTTATCTTTACTTCCTTACAAATTTTTTAGGAATTTGTAATATTTGTTTGACAATCTTGATTCTTGACATTGACACTTTGGCCATAGAAATAGATTAGAGACCCTTTGCTTTGACAGAGCGGTGTCAGATAACCATGTGAAGCCGTTTTTTGACGACGAACTTGGAATTATTCAATTATTTGGTCCGGTATAAAACGACGTTGAATATTTATTACCATTGACCATAAATATATAACACATCATAAATATCATAGAACTGTATTGGAGTACTTTACGCGTTTAAACAATTATCGGTATTACAGTTCTCTCTTGAACACAGCAAAGAACTAGAACTCTACCTTAAACGAGTTATAGGGAAGAATCACGGAGAGGGCGACATCTACTTTTAATCGTTTGAAATACTAAAGAGGTGAACAACAAACTGACGTGAGTGTGTTTATATGGGAAAAGTTTGAAATATTTGCATGATTTGAAGTCATTTATGTATCGAAAGTGATATATTCAGATGATAATTTATGGACAATTGTTTCAAACATACTGTAAACGAGCTGAAAATGCAACGGATTATAGGAGGTAATGTGGGAATAAGATCACGAAATATTTGCATGATTTTAAGTCATTTATGTATCGAAAGTGATATATTTAGATGATAATTTATGGACAATTGTTTCAAACATACTGTAAACGAGCTGAAAATGCAACGGATTATAAGAGGTAATGTGGGAATAAGATCACGAAAAATTTGCTTTGTTCCTCATCATATTATAGTACTTCTGAAATTTCTTTGCATAAATTTCTGTTGAATACCAAGGCAGTTGAAAAATGGCAAACAATCTTGAAGATTGGGAAACGTATCTCAAAGAATATGTTACTTTGCAGCAAGCACTTCCTGAAAGATGATTTTTTTGATCGTAAGTTCAATAATTTTTATTTGCTATCACATTCACGTTCACCCACATAATCAAAAATGTCCGAAGTGGTTATCTCGACTTTCACAGGCATTATTATTTATTCCGCAATCTTATAAAAAATATTTGATTTACTTGTTATGAAAGACAGAAATGACAGAATAATTTTGACCCCCATTTCGGCCCGACATCTTGTGATTCTCAGCGTCATCTAGCGGTGCGTGATTTTTCCCTATCCCATTCCAGCGGTGGAGGAGAGCCAATGAGATCTGTCCCCTTTGAAGGGTAATTTCCAACGGTGGACGATAGTAATTAGCTTAATAGATTTGCGTCGACGATAGCTGTTTTCCTGTGCAGTAATCTCATTAAGGATTATATATAACAATAATGAGTGAAGATTAGGAGGAAATTAAAAGTTCGTAGCCAAACATTTTTACAGTTCACGTTTGGAATAAGCTTATGAGAAATTATTGAGCAATGACTTTTTTGTTTATTTCTACTATCAGGAATTTCAATACGACATAAATAGGAAAACTCAATTCAAGAATGGATTGTTTAGAAAATAATTAAATCTACAGAACAACATTGTGATAAGATCGTTATGAAAAGTGCCTTTGAATGAATTTTCTTTCAAATCAGTCATTCCAGGTTATCAGAATGCAGCAATTGAAAATGGAAACATTTTCAGTAATTATTTTTACCTTAATCATTTTTTCTCCCTGCGATTCAGGAAGATGTCCTTGCATCGATCCTCCCCTTACCGTCCCTACTTGTGATTGTCCACCCGTACCGAAAGGTGAGTGCTGTTAACTCCACTTCAATCGATAAAACTCAAAAAGTAGTTCATCAAATTTTCAATATCATTTTATTTTTCGAAATATATCTTTTTGCTTTTTTATTTATATTGGAGGTGTTCGAAGTTTTGTATTCCTTTTTTTTCTCATCTTTATTGGGCAATAATGACTCGAGGATAATTGTCGCAAAAAAGATTTTTACAAAATTTATTATTTTTGGGAAAAATAACCTCCATTTCAGTGAACAAAATGGGTTTTTAGATAAATATGTAGGTAATTGGATCATTATTCATTTCGAAAACATCACCTTCTGTTGTAGGTACCCATTCCCCAGGAGATAAAGGTAAAACATTTTTGTTATTTTGATTCAGTATGATATTTGGTAATTGAATTTCGACTAACCTTGATCTTGGAAAATTAACATATTATATTGTTTTCTCAGTTTTTTTTTTAATTCAAAACCATAGATCGCTGCTCTGAAGTATGTGATTCTCATTTCGCATAGTTCACTTTCATTGAATAGTAGCCAGCCCATATAATTTTAGAGCCATGTAAAAGGGAAATCAATCCTAATTTACACCCACATCCTGGTACGTGGTATAAGGACTCGGAAAGTGGAAAAAACTACTACCACTTAGGCAAAACACTTTACGTGGAAAGATCCGATGGATATTATTTGAAGTGGGTCACCTCTGGAGATGGTGCTGACTGGACGTTGAACGATAACTACCTGCGGCAATGGGACGAGAATGGCAGATGGTATACACTGAAAGGTGAGGATTCACTGAACCCATCAAATGAAATTCTAGAAGGTGCCCAACATTCGAGCGACACCTCTCGAGTATTTCAAACGATGAAAGGTAGATGTCACCCACTCCGTGATCTTCCCTATCGTCTACCGTCTGATCGTAATCGTGCTACAGTTGTCTATGGTCAGAATTAATCAAAGCCCCGCCTTTTCATAGGCGGTTTTTAGTGACCAATGCATTTCATGACATAGAATTCAGTCGACGTTTCGCGAGCGGTTTTTAGAGATTAACCTTTATTGTGGCGGAGACGTTTTTTAGCGAATTTACTGGCTATATAGGGAAGAATCAGGGAGTGGCGACATCTACTTTTAATCGTTTGCAATATCCGAGAGGTGAACAACAAACTAACGTGTGTGTGTTTATATGGAAAAAGTGTGAAATATTTGTATGATTTCAAGTCATTTATGTATCGAAAGTGATATATTTAGATGATAATTTATGGACA